>CM055974.1:43560833-45014166 GCA_029531755.1 Holothuria leucospilota
GTTTTCTTAACTATAAGACCCTCAATACTAGCCTTCATAATTTTGACAGCTTATTTTTTAATATCTTTGTTTTTATTTTCCTGTGCTTTGAGCTATCGCGCGGCATTGTCTGAAATATTTGAATGTTAATTGCATAGGCCTATCAATCCGGAAGCCAAGGGAGAAGTGGGTAAGGGCGGTGTCCCCGTAGAAAAATTTCAAGCCCTAGAAAATTACAATTACCATTCGGTATATCTCCCCCTAAAAAATATTTTCATTACCTTGTCTGGCTACGGGACCGTTGAAGATGTGAAATAGGAATTTCTTTTGCCAGGCGTACAATGGTGAATGGCCAATCTTCTACATGTGCTTTGTCCACAGCGTCGATGCATGGGCCCTAGAATTAGAAAGATATTTAGTTATTGCATGCAACACGGCTAGGGTTCAAGTTTCTGAAGGCGTCCCGAGTTGTTCTTCATGAGGGACTTTGTCATTCTTTTTCGTCAAAATGGCCAATACACGAGGTCTTGGGGTACTTCTAAGGGGAAACTTTTTATAAGCACATGCACAAACTCTGTAATGTAGCTTTTATAAAGAAAACGGTCTTGGGTTGTAAAAGCCCCTATTACTTCTCACGTGCAGCCAGTACATGAATTATACCAACGTAATAGAGGGCGTTTGCCATTATTCTGTAAGATTTTTCTTCGAAAATAACCCACAGCAGTCAATCATGTCTACAAAGCTCAGGAAGAATATTATTTGCACAGTCAGCAGTGTTTAATTTCCAATGAGACTTGTGTAAGTTTATTTTTTTTCTGTACTTTCATTTAAAGTCATCTTGGGAAAGCAGCCTATTTCTTCTGATCGGATGGAAAAGGGCAAACAACATTGGAACCAAAGTGGCTACCATACAAGGAAGATACTTAAGTTTTGAGAAATAGCATCTTTTCATTTTTTCTTCTCCCAATCCTTCCAAGGTAAATACTAAGACGGCAAATACGAATGACTTTTTAGCTTGATAAACTGGACTTTTAAGTCCTTTAACTGGAATTTGTGGCTTGGTCGCATCCACAAATTTCAAGTGATGAAATAATCAAGAATGGAATCCATGCACATTACAAACGTATGCAATTGTTAATTTTTTATAAAATTCGGAAGATTTTACTTCTAGCCTTTGTAGGCTATTTGGACCGATTTCTTTGCTGAGGTTGTTGAGCTTACGTTTGTTATTTACTCTACAAAGTAGGCCTACAAGCAGGCTATGGGGTCGGTCGGTGACACGTCACTTCCGCACGACAACAATTTGTTGGAGTGGAGTGAAAACAATTTATTGCGCGTAAAGTATGTAGGCTATTTAAGGTCATACTGTAGTCAGTTGTTGTTTTCACTCCAAAGTCGCTAGGGTAACGGAGAAAGATCCGGATGACTGCATGACCGACCCCATAGTACCCTTGAGTGAAAGCAAGGCGGAAGAGGTGTCTCGCTGCTATACGGTTTAGATTGGTACGTTGCAGGCTGCTTAACGACGCTCCCAAGTCTACGCCACGCGTATTTTACGTGTGACGTTAGTACTGGGGTTCACCGTCCGAGGTCTTGAGAACCGCATCATCGATGGGATTCCTTTTTATATTGAGAAGGCCGTATGTGAATTAAAATGCCTGAGTTAATCGTAGTCCAAGAATACATTGAATACATTCAATCTCTTTGTTGTGACATTCGACTGTAGTGAACGTAAGGACAGGTTTCGGTCAGGAACGTCTTCGATTTTCTCATGGTGAAGAATGCCGAAGCCCCCTCTGATCTTTCTAAAATACTCCTTATGCAAACAAAATTTAAAAAAAAAACTGCTTTGGCCCAGATACAAGACAACAAGAGTAAAAGTACAGATCAGTGTTCCAGCTAAATAGTTGGTACCAACTTGAAGTCAGGTATCGTCCATGACCTTCTTAATCAGACTTATGTTTTACTTTTCAAGGAGTGCGTGACACACTCTTTCACAAAGTTTAGACCCTTTTGACCCTACACTTGCCCTTCCGCACGGACCCTAATTAGCAACCGGAAAGCAAGTCCAAAATAGATGTTGTCATTCTTTATACATCATGTGTTTTAAAGACCTTTCCGACATATGGTTAGGCAAATGATGGCCAACTCAAATCCACAATTATTGGTTTATTCGACCTTTGACCTACGACTCATCAATTGACCATGCACTAGTTTATAGTCAGGAACTTTACCTACCCTGCACCAAGTTTCAACTTGACTGGACTTACGATTAAGGAGTTTGCGACACACTTCTTTGCTCACACACACCCACACGGACACTCACACACAGATTCACATTTCTGATGTAAGGTGAAGTACATCTCATTTCCCTATCGATTACATTTACGAATATGAGATAATTAGTAAACTTAGAGAGTGACAATTTTAGGGAAATACCTGTAAATGTAACGCCTATTATATTTTATCGATAACGTATGTCATAACACACTCTAAAAATGCCCTAGTCAAATTTGAAAAGAATCTAATCAATAGGGGCACGAACAGGAATCTTGTCAAATCTTTGACTAGATTCGGCTCATAAATGAAACGAATAGTTTCATTTTCGAACCATTTTTAGTCAATTTTGAAACAAATCTCAAATATTTGACAAGATTCCGGTTCGTGCCCCAATTGACTAGATTTTTTTAGAGTGCACCTTTGTCACTTCTGAGGGCTTCTCGGCCCTTTGGCTAAGATCATGTTAACAGACCCATTATGTAGAGGTCCGAAGGTAAGGTGATTGGTCACTTAAATCTTAGTGTCCCCTTTGGGGACGTAGCTCCTTCGGGGAGCAGAACGCCTTTGGGGGTAACGTTCAGTTTTCTCCCTTCGTCATCCAGCTGAAGGGACTTTTGAAAAAGTAATATAACGAGTTACTTTCAAAGTGTTAAGGTAACCGCCCTTGAAACCTGTGACCATTACAACACCATGTTGTTTTCCATTGTCTACAAATGGCATTGTCAATGATACACCCCGCAAAGGTTGTAATTTACCATGCACCATTTAAAACTCACACTAAAACTTGGTCGGTGGAGTTGAGTGTATTTGTAGATAAGGATAGCGACGGAACGCCTACTAGTAAGGCGTTCCAATGGTTTTCGAAACAATAATTGCACTAAAGTTGTCGTTCTACAGGTGCATATTTAGGAAAGGGGTCAGCCTCCCCCTCCGCCTGAAAAATAATAAATGGAAAGAAGAAAGGAACAGTAGGAAGAGTAAGAAAGAAGGAAAGATAGGGAAGACGAAATTATCTTTTCCCAGAACGTGTTTATGACTTGTTATTTTCTGCTAGATCTGGATGAAGGCTTTTCTTATTAATATCAACTTCTAGCTCTTAATACCTTCCCTAACAACCCAGTGAAGAGGTTGATCACCGGCAGGCTAAGGGATAATGTGTGTCAAAAGCAGCTAAAAGGTTCATTAATGATGGTCATTCATATAGACTGATGTTAACCGGATTAATCGAACAAGGGACAACCATATGTCACACTGTAGTGACACGTTTGTGTAGAAGAGTGCAATCAATTCGTGCAATTGGGGGGGGGGGGGTGGGGTGCAAAATTTTCTTTGCTATGCCAGTGACCCTTGCATGACAATCTCGTGCATTTTCCCACAATCTAAGGAGTTTCGGATGCTAAATCTTCGCCATACCATGGAGGCCCAGTCATGTTCTGTAGCAATGTCTTTGTGCTTTGGAATGCGATTTCCCGCAAAAACTATTGGTCGTTCAGGGTGCCAGGAAATTTTCTGACCGCTGTCGTACCCATGGATCGAGAGACCCAGGTCGGCTGTGGTTCTGCACGGCTACCCTCTAAAGGACACCCTGTATTGAATTCCTTGAATTCCTGGATCTTCCTCTGGAAGAGGTATGATCGTTCGGCGCGCTGCGCCTAGAAATGCAAGCAAATTGCATGCAACAAGATCAATGTGTAGGATACCCTTTCCCCATTCGATGGAAAGATTCACCACGCGCACTTTAGTGTCTCCCCCGTATTTGAACGTTTATACTATTTACCAGCAATTAACTACGGTCTGCCCTTGTTGGATCGATTAATACTACCTGAAATGAACCATCTGAGAAAGGCGAAAGAGCCTGTGGCAGGCTGTGGTATGTGTTAACTCCGTCATTAACATCGAATAACAGTCCAAGGGCGTAGCTATAGACTGATTCCCGAGGGGGGGGGGGTTGAGGTCCAATTGTGTTGACTGCCTAAGCCGATTTTGCAGACTGAAGGTGCAGTGAGATACGGTGTACGGTATATTGTCCATTGGACAAGTCTGTGCATTGCATCGTATCCATTATCCGCCGAAGAGATGAACAAACCTAAGGTACCGTACCGTGGGAATAAATGGAAACGACTTCGTGAATGAGGATGAATTTTCAGACTTTTAAAGAAACTTTGAAGGTTGCGTATGCGTATGCGTCTTGACAAGGGCTCACAATTATCAGGTTTCTGAAGAGTGAGGACCTGTTCAAATTGGCCCTTACGAAACAGTTCTGTAAAGCTGTCTTGTACTAACCCAGTTACAAACTTTCAATATATATATATATATATATATATATATATATATATATATATATATATATATATATATATATATATATGTTGTATTGAAGATCTTTGAAATCCATATCTCGTTGGTTTTTAATAAATTTTACCGGATTTTATATTTGATATGTCGAGCGTCTGGTGCGTTTCTATTTGCATTTATATATATATATATATATATATATATATATATATATATATATATATATATATATATATATCTATCTATATATATATATATATATATATATATATATATAGCTGTATGAATCGATACTTTGACACACCAATTTTTCTCCACAGCGCGCGAAAGGCATCTGAGATTGTGGAAGACTTTTACAACAAACTCTGTGGGATCCCTGAATAAAAGCCGAGAGTTGTCTATGTACTATAATCCACCTCCCACAAACTTTAGTTGGCATATCATGAAATGGACAGAACATAAAAAATACATTCCAGTATTTTGTGTGAATGTAACTAGGGCACGACTTTCTGTGCTGGGAAGGGTATGGGTCTTCGTGCCCGTTTCTATGCGCTTTCTATGAACAGCACAGAAACAAAAGTACACATAAAACGCTGACTGCTATGAGAGTCCCTTCACACTCGGGACCAATTACATCTTCCTTTAAAAATATTTAGGAGTAAAGTGTTTATAAAAGTCATCTTGCTTAGATCAATAGTAACGCTAGATTTAGACAGTACTTCAGGGAGTGAATTAAAAAAGTGGTGTTTTGCTAAGCAGAAAATCATTTTCCAGGTACTGGAACTTTAATATGGTACCGACTGTATATTCAAGTAGCGGTGGTGACACAAAGCTGAAGAACGTTTGTTGAACATAAAGGAAGAATGAGGAATCAGACAGAAGGCGCGAAGCGCGCAAAATTGTCATGCATTCCGAAAAAAATGCTCAAAATAGTCAAACTACCAGCCGAAAGTTTGATTGCTTTAGTACTAAAATTGAAATGCGAAAGCATTTTCTCTTCTTTCTTTCTTCGTTGTCTTCTCTTTCCCTGGAGTCGACGCCCCGACTGGTCGTCTGACCATCTAGCCAGAGGGATGCCACACCCAACACCAACCATAATTATGCCCCTGTATATCCAAAAATTGAAATACAATATAATTCCCTCAACAGAGTAACTGGGATCAATTGTCTGTCTTCTAATTTTGTGATATTGCGAGGGCTCTCGGGGCTTTGCCTCCTGTACCCCCACCGGGGCTTTGCTCCTGGACACCACGGCCATCAGGACCCCCGGCATGTAAGCGAACAGGTGCATTGTGCTCTTGCTGGTGCACCTACGGCGCACTTGAGACTCATTATCGTGGGCCCCTCAAAAATAATCCGCGTTAGTAATGAAGATCTTTTCTTTGCATCCCGATAGTGGACCTTCCTCTAAGGAGTGTGGAAGGCCGTGATTAATATGTAAACTTACCCATTATCAGATCATGGGAAACCACATGTCAAGTGAAACAAAATCTCCACAACAGAGAAGCCTAGACTGGGACCGATACTCTGTTTTAAACTATGTAACTTTATGTTGCAACTGCGCTCTTTGGCTTGCTATTTTTGTGGAATCAGCGTCACAGAGATAAAATTATTCCCGCAAATATAGGAACATATTGAAGAGTGATAACTTCTTACATTTGCTGAATAGTGCAGACAAGCACTTCACAGTCCTAAGAGCACTTTTGCTAAGGTGAATTAGCTATCTTTTTCACACTAGAAAATTGCCCCATTCAAGTTTTTCCCTAAACCGTGCCTGAGAAATAGGTTTTTCCTAACTCCGGAGGGGGATTGCAGCCCCAACCTTTGCTCGTACACTAGTCCAAGAAAGATAATTATTTTGACTTAACCTAGAGCTAATTGCTAACAAAAAATTTTCTTCACAATGCACCTCTTTGAAGTACCCATTATGACATACTAAAAGTCCCAGCAAATCCGTCTTGCGGAAGTATGTCTAATTTGCATAGATTTAAAGTGGCCGCAATTTTGATAGATTTTTGTCCAAATGTCGAGATCTGAAACTCATGGAAGAATTAGTTTGGTGATTACACCTATGTTTGCGAGGTCTGGGAACACAGTTATAGCAATGATACTAAAATATGAATTTTGTTTAGTCCTACTAGTTTGCATTAATTTAAAACGACCGCCAAGATAATTTGCATAAATCCAAAATAGGCCCCCATGTTTAACTAACTCTGGAACTAATGATCAGTCCTAACACATAACAAATATTACAATAATAATGTTTAAGTCCTGGTGTGAGGCACGTAGCAAGAACAACACCATAACGGATTTGACAAGATAATGTATAGTTAGTCGTACACCTTGCTTGATCTTTGAACTATGCGAAAAGTTTCTACACCTATCCTTGTGTGTGGAAAATAAGGAATCATTTTCTGCTTCAAGAAGTTCCGAAAGGCTCTAGAGAGGAATTGGCACATGCTATGTCATAGCTTGAAAGACATTCTCGTTAACACAATGCGCTCATCACTTTTACAGCTACAAATATGTGGCAGACATTCTGTCTTATTTCTTTATTTGATGATCTCCTTGATAGTTCTTTTGGTTCGGATTGTTATCAATTGATTTTATGAAACATGTGAAATAATTAGTGGACACGTGGAATCATGGTAAGATGTTTTGGGTTTTATTCCAGTATAAAAGGTACCTGTAAATATTTGAAAATATTTTCAAAATAATTAAAGATATCTTGATTAGAATTAGACATGTTTCTAAGTAAAGATATCTTCAAATAATTAATAGAGGTATCTTAAATTCGATTAAAGATATCTGTAATTTGAATAAGGGCTATCTTGAATTCAAAATAAAGATATTTTTAGTTCTAGAAGATATCTTCAACTTAATTCATGGCACTTTAGTTGTATTAGAGATATCTGCAATTGATTTAAAGATACCTTGAGACCAATCTCAGATTTCTATAATGGTGTGGATTATGGGTATTCCCATAATGATATAAAGATACCTGTAAATGGCTTTGCATGGTCTCGTATTATAAGGAGACTTCGCTTTTCCTACGTTTAAGGAGAGCCACAGTGGGCATTATTTTATTAGTGAAACCCCGGGTGTTAAACTCCAGTGGGACCATGGATACTGACTGGTACGCTCGTCCGAACCCCCGAACCCACCCTCCTTGTATACGAGCCTACAGCACGGGGGGATGAGACCCTAATCGATTCTCGGAAAACGTTTGATTTTCTTTTAATAAATCCAAAAGGAGTTTAAGCTGTAGGTTTCTGTAGGGGGTAGGGTGAGGTGTGTTTCGAGTGAGTGATAGATCTATTTTAATTTCTTTCTATCACAAATCAATATCTCAAACTAAAGTTATAATTATGTAGCTATGTAAGTTTGGTGTGAGATGTCTACAAGATATTTTGTATGGATGTTTGTAAGCATTAAAATAGTAGAAAGTTGATTCCGCCATCCTTATAGCACATTATAGCACTTTTAGGTGCATACCACCATGTTATTTGGTCACAAAAAACACAAAATATATAACTTATGTTAAAAAAACTGTTGTAAATGTACCAGTTGTATTGCCTAATTAAAAACCACCTCGTACAATTAATTCGACTTTGACTTGTTTTGGAGACGGTGTGAAAAATCAGTTATACAGAGTTGTGCTAAGTGCAGGGTGCCCCACTATAGGATCTCTAGGGAATTTTTCCACTTTTGCCATGTAGCCTTAGCGTATACAAGAATATATGTAGTTCTTAACGGTGATAATTTGCCCCTGAGTTGACCTGTTTTTTCCCTCATGGCAAGTAGATTCTTCACAAACAGCTTAAAATCATAGGAGCACTCCACATAATCTTCGTTGTTTCAGTTTTTCGACACTTCTTTTCTTCTAAACACTGGCGTCAATTCAGGGGTGTGGGGGTGCTACATCCATTAGAAATTTCCAAACCGTCGTCTGCAGGGAAAATTTTGTGGCCTATCGGGATAAATGCCACTGCCTTTCATAATTAATTTACTTTGTCAGAAAAAAATCTTTTTGGCGACTACAGAAACGTTGGGAAACTTTATGATCCAAATCTAAAATTGAAAGAGAGTCGGGTAGTAAACGTCACTTTGGATACATTTAACAGTATTGGGCAACTACTCTGTAGTTGGTAAAGTTGCTACATTTGTTAGAATAGTAATCGACTTTTATGCCTAGTGTTCTCTACAACATTCAAGTTCAGAAGCCATTGTCTTTTGAAGAAATTCTGGCTGTCAGGAAAACAAAAGTACCGTCAGCAGGTCAGAAATGTTGATCAAGAACCACTTCAAAGCCTTTTGGAATTTCATTTCCTTCACTTTGATTGATTTTTGATTTATCACAACACAAATTTACAAACAAATAATAGAAGCGAATAAGTAATAAAATGCGTGAAAGGAAGTGCACTTAGAAACCCTGTAGGGCTTATCGAGAAGTGACACTCTGAGAAAAACGAAACGCTAGGATGAATGCACATAGAAAAGAAAAGCAAAAGGAATGTGATGCAACCACGGACTTCTTATATTTGGACAGCACATCCTGCACTAACGTCCTATGCGGAGAGTGTCTCCACCATACGTACACATTTAGGCCTACCAATATGGCTGCCAGGGCAAAGAATATTGACTGACAAACTTAATCCCTTAAAAACTGTGGGAAGCCTTTTTTCTTTTGTTTTTTTTTTACTGTGTCTCTTACTAAATATGATCAATTTTTATTTGGTTGTTATAGGATATGAGTTGAAATACAGACTGAGCAAAATTCAAGGCAATATTACCAATTTTAGTGCAAATTTTTGATTGCATTATTCCCCTCTATGAATTGCCGTCATTGAGTAGTGATCAGGGCTTGAAACACGCATCTGTTAATCAAGCCATTCTAGCTCAAAATTTCAATGGTCATGGTATAAAAATTTGGAAGTGCCATAAAAGTTCACATTGTGAACGTTAACCAGAGGAGTGGCATGTCCATGTTGATAACCTCTACAAAGATCTAGGGGTGGGGAAGTAGCCCGATATATTGTGTAAGTCAATGGGGCAATAGTTAGTGGTCCGCTACATTCTGTGTAAAGTTTGGGCTTACTCAAGTGGTTCATTATCGACAGGTTATGCGAGAAACTTTTCAAATAAAATACCAGGCTCGGTTAAAGTTAAAGAACAGTGTAAAGTATTTTTATGCTTTTCTCTATTTAAGATGCATTTTACCTGAAATATGACAGATTAATTCATAGGCAAAGGAAGAGGGGGTTGGGGCTTTAGCCCTACAGTAAAAAATGTGGCCGGAGGAAGTATGCTTCCGCTCCCTTAATCCAAGGACGAAAACCCCTTGTTGTTTCCTCTATAAAAATTAAAAAGTTGACAGAAATTTTCTTTACAATTCGCCCGATATGGCACAATTACACCAAAATTTTTCAAAGGGAGGAGGGGGACCCCTCCCCTTTGAGCTCTCCTCAGGAAGTCAGTCAGAAACACCTTTCACCCCGTCTCGGACAGCTTCCTACGGTTATACAGTAGTTCATCGCCAAATTAAGTAAACGACAGTAGCCCAGCGTCCCTCTTGGTGAGCATATATGTTCCAACGGTGGGCAACTCTTTTGTTCAGGTGATCATCTGTCTATATGTATAGGTTGTCTGTGCATGCAGCTCCACTGCTCAATGTGACTGATTGTTGGGGTCGAGTTGTATGCAGAGGAAGCAAGTTGCGTAGGGTCGCAGCTGGATTGTAGGTTAACCACGCAGTACACTACCTCGGGGTGGACTTAAGTCTATCTACTGTTCATCAATCACACAAGGGGCCACTATGTAGACTTTCTGCATGCACGCGTCACCTGATTTCCCAAACGCTTCTTTATTGGTTGATACATATAAAAATCAGGTCACAGCTGGGTCGATAGCAAATGCACAATTCCACGACCGGACTCAACTGCGACAACATCTCCTACTGAAACCGGTATGAATATCATACATGGTTGATATGTCCAATATGGTCACAACAAGGACCGGCTGTCGGACTGCATTCGAGACCAACAGTCAGGTCGGGAACAAACAATGACACACACTAAACTGATCCATTTTACCACCACACTCTAAAAAAGCCAGGTTCAGACTTGAACCGTATCCGTTCAAATGGGCACAGAACCGAAATCTAGTTAAATATTTGATTAGATTTGGTTCATTTTGAACAGAAAAGGTTAGTTTTGAACTGAAACTAGTCAATTATTTCATCCTTTTTCGGTTAAGTGCCCATTTGATCCGTTTTCGGTTCAATTTGAACCGAATGATTTTAGAGTGCAGACTGGTTTTCACAAGGCACGTCCCACGGGGGTTGATGCAGTGTGTATGGTAAGCCAAATGCCCAATAATTCGAGGAACTGGGTTTATCGATCGATAAACCAGGTTTATCGGTCGATGAACCTGGTTTATCGGTCGATAAACCAGGTTTATTGATCGATAAAGCCAAATGTCCAATAATTCGAGAAACTTGGTTTATCCATCGATAAACTAGGTTTATCAGTCGATAAACCTGGTTTATCGGTCGACAAACCAGATTTATCGATCGATAAACCAAGTTTCTCAAATTATTGGGCATTTGGCTTGCCATAATTTTAGGCATTTGGTTTGCCATAAGTTTGCGCAGGCTTTAATTACTAGCCGCTTTCCACTTACTAAAATTGTGAAGTCAGGGCGGGTTCGTGTTGTAAACAGGGAGGTGATATTATTCACCTCCCTGCTGTTAACACTTGAAAGTGCATTCATTTTGTATGGCAATGATTGCAAATGAGACTCGATTTCCGACTGAGCGCTCTACCTTCTGTAGACGAAGTACGCCAAAACAACAGTCGCGTTACAGGCCCAACTTTTATTTCAACGTTTATTCTAAATCTGTGTTTTGCATGTTATCAGAGGCGCAGGCGTAGATCACAAAGGCAGATGGGACCGTGGGTCACGGTCCGTGGCCACTAAACCAAATACTGTCTGTAAAACCATCATTCCCCCCCCCCCCACACTCACAGAAAGTTATAAGAGTAATTAACAAATAATAAGATAATCAAAATTAGAAGTTATTACAGAATAGATTGTTTTTGCAATGAAAGAATGAAGTAAAACGTATACCTGAAATGCCTTTAAAGGGGCATATTGAGTTGATATCGATAACTTAACGAGGGTGTTGAAGGGTACTACCACATGACAATGATTATTATTAGCATAATTAGTCAAGTTTCACATCCAATAGTTACGCATAAACCTAAAATTTCGATTTTTTTTTGGTATCCTGGCTTGTAACGGTTGTGTGCATAATTTGAAAAAGTGTCTGGTCACGAATTTTTGAAAATCGAATGGAATTGTTATTACTCGCTTATGAAACATTTATTTGTATGCAAGATGTGGGGATTATTTAAGTTTGACCATTTGTCATTAGTATGTGAAGAAAACTTAACAGGTTTGGCAAAATATGGTGAACTCAATGTGCCGCTTTGAAACACAATTTTTGGCCCACTTTGGGCGGTCAAATAAAACAGGTTCCATTTCAAAACGGATTATCTACCTCTGTCTGGACAGTTCTTCTTGCATAACTTCTTGCCAAACCTTTGACAAAATTTACGGCCAAATACGATATTCTGATGTGCTATTCCTTTGGAAACGGACTAACCAGGGAGTTGCTATTCCCTGGACTAACTCCATGTCGCACGTGCGACAAGTACTCGGGGATTATTGGCAAAAATTGCATTTTCTCAGACAAGGACAGACTGCTCGTTGCACGAGCGACAAGTAGTCAGGATGCACGGACTGATTTCTTGCCGTACGTGCGTTAGTTACTTAGTTAGTTAGATGAGGTTTAACGTCCCAGTCTCCAACCAATTGGTTCAAGTCTATAGACGACCACGTCCTTTTTTCCAGTTGTGGCTCACTGGCTTGTACGTACGTGTAAAAAAGTCTGGAGTTATTGGCAAACGTGACACTCTCTCGGGTATTCTCGGCATGAATCACAAAGGAAACAAACATATTTCATGAAAATGACGAATAAAAACATGGAATTTAAAAATCAGTTTTGAAATTGGAACTTGTTTTTTGCATTCCAGCGCGAATCAAGAGTAAGAGGCGGATGATAGGTGGTAAGGGGTGGTGGAGGCGCCCCGGTTGAATATTCTTCACGTCACTCTTCCATAGGTCGCTATACGCGGCATTTGTCAAACCTGAAGTCACCTACTCCCCCTCAATTAAGAGGTGCTGAATACGCAGATGAACAAGTTTGTATTTAACGAACCCGAAAGAATTCCTTTCTCCGTTTCGTGGCCTCTGGGGATCATTGTAGAAATTTTCAAGGGGACAAAGCTTCCCTGCCGTTTATGGCAAGCTAAATGCTCAATAATTCGCAAAACATGGATTATCGACCGAAAAACCATGTTTATCGACCGATAAACTTGGATTATCACTGATAAACCATGTTTTTCGGCCGAAAATCCAAGATTATCGTCGATAAACTTGGTTTATCGGTCGATAAACCAAGTCGATAAAAAGGATGGTGTGTTACTGTTTGACACTTAACTGATTAAATGCATTTTTCCATAGCGAAAGGATGTAAGACAAAACGTTGCCTAAAATACCTTGAGTTTCCGCAATGAGTACTTGAATTCATTTGCTACAACATCCACATCACAGGTTGAGCTGATCCATTCAACAACATGGTAGCTATACAATGCACCATACAAAAATGTTAGGGACTAAATTTGTCAGTCAATATTTTGGCGGGGAGGAAAATTTTCAATTAATGCATTGACTTACATACTAATTTTGGTCCGTTTCGTGGTCTCTGGACCCTTGTAGAAGTTTTCAGCGGGCACAATTAAACTACCTCTTATATGAAGCTCACGGGTAGGCCTTTCACAATGATTTCAAATTGGTATACCATGACCGATGATATTTTGAGCGCCGAGAGGTTGTGCTTCCTGCTTGTCAACTTCACTCGAAATGCCATTTTGCATCGCGGAAGGATATATTGCATAAAGGCGCCTAAAATTCCTTCAGTTGTCTTCATTTTTGTCTGTTTGTCATTTTTTGTCTGTCATTTCCACCCCTTTTCCACAGCATACACATCACAAACTGAACACATCATTTCAGAAACATAGTCTTTACTGTACCCTCCCCCCCGCCCCCCCAAAAAATGTTTTCCAAGGTGTTAAATTCGCAGGGTAATATCCCCTGCGGGGATTCCCCTCGAATCAGTGGTGTGATCGAGATGCTGGGTAGGAAAAACGCGAAGAGAGACTTGGTCAAGTTTAAGGGAACCGCTGGCTTTCTTTGACAAATCAACGCACCATCAAACAAGGACAATGGGCACCTATTGTTAGCAGAAGCTTACAACTACCCCCTAAGAGGATTAATCGATACTTGCAATAGAAAAAGTATTTTGAAGTCGATAATTTATGAATATTCGTCACACAGACTAGCTTTTTTCTAAAAACAAGAGTTCCTTTGGGAAGGTAGGCAAATTCGGTATCAATAATGACAGAGCTCTCGGCGATATTAGTCGCCGAGAGCTCTGTCATTATTGATACCTTTCGTATCAAATGCTAATTACATGAAATATTGAATCGGTTTCAACCCATAAGGGAAAATATTCATAAACTAATACCAATTGCAACCGAAAAAAGTTTTGAAATATAGATCTCATTTCTGCAATTTCTTAATTAATGAGAAAAAAATCAGTCGATGAAAAATGGTAATACATATCAGATGAGTTGAGCAAATATTGGGAGGGGGTTGAACATGCCTTTAGCCCCCTCACATTTTTCATTGGGGGCTTCAAAGCCCCCCCCCCCCCGGTTCCGCCACCACTGCCGACAAGTATGACGTAAACCAAGTTAACGCATGATTTGAACAACCGTACACCTTGAGCTTATTAAGTACGATGTCGTGATTTACTGTATCGAAAGGTTTGCTAAGGTCTCTAAGTGACAATTCCAGTACCGTATATAATCCTTTATCAATATTTTCCAACCACGTATCGGCCACATTTATCAACGCAGTTTCACAGGAATGTGCAGGCAGGTCTAAAGCCTGACTGGTACCAGTTTGAAGCTATCATTTCAGATTGGTTGACTGGTTATCACACAAAAGTTTGTTGTTGCTTAGATACTCATACAAAGCTGTATGAACTGCTCTTTTAGTTATTTTTGACACTATAGGAAGGACAGAGATGGGTCTATAGTTACAAATATCTTGTACATCACCCATTTTGAATATCGGAGTAACCTTGGCGTGTTTCCATTCTTGTGGAAAAACACCTTCTTTGAGTGACAGGCAGTGGCGTAGGTACAGGGGGCGATCGCCCCCCCCCCCTCCCCGGCTCAAAAAAATGAAAAATTCGGAAATTTACGATAAAGTATACAGTCCCTGACCGACTTTAGTAGCCCCGAGAGTTTACCTGTTTTTTGCTCTCAAGAGGACAATTTCTCTAATATGAACCCAAAATTTTCAGCGCGCTACACGCGCTGTATAGTCACTCCAGTTTTCTTTATTAGTTCCATTGCACATAGCTACAGCACAAGTCCTGACCACATTACCAAGTAACATGTAGGCAGAGTACACCGTTTATGTAAACGTCGTAAATTTCGTCCCATATCGCAAAGCCTAGTTGCTGTTCTCTTGTGTGTTTCATGCTGTACGATCAGTTGGTGAGCGACTCATGGAGCAAAGTTTGGCTATTTCATGTGGTAGTCCAGGTAGTTCTATACTGTAACACAGGGCTGTCACCTCTCACGCATCCAGCGTGTGGGTCACGCAATCTCACGCTCTCATGATGAAGCATCAGTTCCTCAGGCCGTGTCTCAGTATGCTGAAAAATTCCACTTACAACGCAGACGATGCGTCCGGTGTCGGTAAAACGCCAGCTATCACACTACCCGAGTTTCTTCCCGTCCAACTGATCATAGTCTGCAGTAACCTGACAGTAGTGCATTATACAGTAATACATGCCGGTAGGCCTCAGAATTTCCAATTTTCGAAGGCCTATTTATAACATGAACAAAATGTTTTTTTTTTTTTAAATTTTCCAGGAACATGAAACATCTAAAAACTGGCAATTCTGGGCATGCAGTAATGATTCACGGGAAGTGTCATTTCCTGCAATCTGGGTACTTTTGGCAAAAAGTCCCCCTGGGGAAGCTCCGCGCGAACCGATGGTCGCGCTCCGCGTCAGTAGTCTCCCAGCAAATATCACTCTCACCATTCACTAAAAGTTTACAGCCCTGTATGATACAGTGTATGTTATCCCCGATACGGTCTACAACCTTTAGGCCTACACTTTTTCTTTTTTGTTCTTTTTGTTCTTAATGATTACATATGTTTTTTGGTGTAAGCCTACCACAAATTTTCTCGCGCTTCGCACACTTTGCAATTTCACGATTCAGATTCAAAAGAACACTATTAGTGAACAACACTTATGTGTCTGGTATGTGTTACATGTACAGTAAGCCGTCTGTTTGTAAGCTACATTGCAGAATGCAGAACCTACCCTAGTGCAGTCTTTACAAAAATTGGAAAATTTAGGTGCTTGCCCCCCCCCACCCCCCCCGGAAAAAAGTCTAGCTACGCCACTGGTGACAGGTTGATAATATAAGTAAGACTACTTAGAATTACAGGTAAAGCAGTTTTCATAACCTTGCACCCTATTTCATCAAGGTCTGTTGAATTAACAAGTGACATGGATATAGGCCTAATACTTCTTCATCACAAACTCACATGAGGCAAAAGAATATTTGAGCTGGAATACAGTAGCAGCATAAAATCTGAATGTACATGTTCATCATTATGATTTACATTTTACAATATCTAGAGCGATCTTACCAAAATAGTCCATTGGTTACGGTATATCATTACTTGACTCAAACATTTCTGTACCATAATAAGTTTGCCGCGAGTGATTTTTTATTTGAAGGGATTAACAGTTTTAAGCAATTCCATACGTCTTCACCATTTTTATTCTTGGCAATCTTTCATACGGAGAAGATTCTTTTTTGACCATTTAAATTAAATCACGGCGGGACTTAATGCCTGAAAGTGGGGGCAAAACTAAGTAGACTGTCAAACAGGCGCCGAAGGGGAAGCGCTACCCCTTACGGCGTGGGGTCCAGGGCGAAGCCCCCGGAAGTTCTCGGGTATTTACAAATTTTAGGCATTTAAATGATTCATTTTAGCTTCAACTTCAAATGACATAAGGTGGGCACTTAACAGACCACAAAAATCACAATTTGACTTTTTCAATTATATTTTACTCGGTAACAGTCAGATAGGATCGATAATGCAGAGGGCTTGAAGAAGAAGGGGAGAATGGATTATTTTGAGGGTTTCCCGGGGCTTTGGAACAATAATTTTAAGAATGAAAGATGTAGTATTCAGAGTGCTTGCGGGAGAAACGCGCCGAAAAAATCGCATTTTCAGACTTTTTAGCGATATGAGTAATAGGGAAGCTAAGGTGTCCTCAAGGAGTAGAGGGCTCTTGCCCCCTCCTATATGCGCCTCTCCCCTATTACGTAACCTGATTTGGCACTTTCCGTGCCTTATAACTTGCATCTAAACAATCTTTAAAGAGTCGGTAAGTTTACACAGATTGATGGTGATAAAAATTTTGCTTTGAAAATTCCTTGGGAGGGGAACTTTCCCTCCGCTGCGTATGGCCATGGGGACACTGGTGGTTTCAATGATAACAAAAGAGTTTGTGCGAAGCTATGAGAAGCGCAGGAAGCAACCCCGAATCCCGAAACAATATAAAACGGGTTCGCGCGTAGCGCGCCGAAAAAACAGCGTTGAGACAGCGTTTGAGACTTTTATTTGTAGCTTGTTGTTTTTCTTTAGTTTTAAATGCAGTATTTTCGTTGCATAAAAATTTTTCTTATTTACCCGCCCTGTTCTTTCCATAGAGCAGGGTATAGGAACCTACATCCTGCTCTGTGGTTCTTTCTGCTGGCCAAGGAGGGGGGCTTTCCCGGCCTCAGCCCCCCTTTTTCACCATAGGCGTACGAGGCGGGGGGTCTGGGGGCTGCAGCCCTCCCTGAGTAGGGAAAAAGCTTATTTCAGGGCACTTGCACTTGTATTTTCAGGGCAAGGGAGCAGTGCAGTGGGCAGTGCGGCGGGCAGCGGCGTTTGCGTACAGGGCAAAATGTTTATTCTGTACAACGAAATAACTATCTCCCGAAATAATATCTTTCTTTATAGTTTGTGGGGGGGGGGGGGGAGAACTCATCCATACCCACCCTGAGTGTTATCGTGGTAAAAGGGGAAAATCAGCGCAAACACCCTCCGCCCCCCCCTTCCCGTGAAATGTCTTCCCGTACGCCTATGTTTTTCACCACATCAACAATAACAAATACGAGAAAATTAGAGTAATGTTAACCTAGGAGAATATTCAAGGAGGCTTTCAGCCCCCCCCCCCTTTTTCGAAATGTCTGGATCAGCGCCTGTTCTGTCATGTTTCATTTTGTCGATGGTCTTGGACAAGTCCTTCTCAAAATTTGCCTGATTGGCGGACGTGTATTACTTAGTTTTTTTTTTTTTTTTAGTTTCATAAACTTTATTTCAGGCTCTTTCACCTGATGACGAGATTCATATAATATACGTACATACAATCATAATAAAAAAGAAAGAGACTGTGGGGTGATTACAGAAAGCTTGCGAAAGCTTGTAAAGGTAAACACCCCGAGAGAACACAAAGTAAGACTACATGTAGACCACATAAAGAACACAACACTGGAAAAAACACAAGAACACAAGAAAATTAAAAAGAACTAAAGGAGAAAAGGCAAATACTATAGGTATGTGACATTACTGCAGATGAATAAAATACTCTTTAAGCTTACGTTTAAAAGTATAAATGGATCTACTATCTTTTACATCTTCGGGGAGTGAGTTCCAAAGCTTGACACCAAGATATCGAACATTACAATGGGAAGAATGGAGTCTACATAGTGGGGTGGAGAGATCACGCGAGTAGCGCGTATCGTGGGAGTGATAATCAGCACGGAAATGAAAGTAGTCTTAAAAAATCAAAGGGCAATTGTCGTGAAGCCAATTATACATAAAGATATTCGTGTAGTATCGGTTGAGATTATAAATAGAAAGAGTTCGTAACTTTACAAACAAAGGGTTGGAATGATAGAGACGATGTTTATTAGTGATCAAACGCATACATCTCTTTTGAAGGACAAAGAGTGGCTGTATTCTAGTCGGGAAGGTGCTGCCCCAAACAACATTACAGTACGATAGGTAAGGGAGAATAAGTGTATTATATAAAGTAAGAAGAACATGTTTAGGCAGAAGATGACGTAGACGGGTCAAAATACCAACGCCCTTAGAAACTTTATTACCGACATAATCAATGTGATCATACCAGGTAAGATGCTGGTCTATAAATACTCCTAAGAACTTGCAGGAGTTCGAAATCCTAATCTTTAGACCACAGAGTTCAATATAGTGTATATTATCATTTACAGGCTTGTTCGGTGATCTGAATATGACAGTGGAAGTTTTTTTGACATTGAGTGATAACTTATTTACACAAAACCAATTCCGTACTCTAACAAATTCATCCTGAACAGTAGACAATAGTGTGGTTAGGTTAGGACTAGAGAAAAAAAGATTCGTGTCATCTGCATATGAAATAATGTGAAACTTGTTACTAGCTTTAGACAGATCATTAACATAAATAATAAAGAGAAGTGGACCTAGGATAGATCCTTGTGGAACACCGCAGGTAATAGGTTTAAGATCTGAATTTACATTATTAATTGAAACAGACTGCATTCTATTTGAAAGATAGCTTGTAAACCAGTTGAGTGCTATACCCCTAATCCCATAGTGCTTTAGTTTCCCCAGAAGAATTTTATGATCCAGAGTGTCAAATGCTTTTGACAGATCAAGGAAAGTACCAGAAACATAGTGTTTTTTCTCGAAGGCCTTAGTGACAACATCAGTAAAATGAATAAGGGCATGGGAAGTCGAGCGCCCAGGAAGAAAACCGAATTGAAAGTCATAGATAGAATTATTGCTTATCATAAACTTATAAAGTCTAGTGAACATAAGTTTTTCTAGTATCTTGGAAAAGCAAGGTAAAACAGAAATTGGTCTATAATTACTAGCATCTTTATTATTACCACTTTTAAAAATAGGAACAACACGGGCAGATTTGAGAGACTCTGGAACAATGCCTTGCTTAATAGAAAGATTAAACACATACGTGAGGGGATTACAAAGATACAAAGCAACACGTTTAACCACCATTGGTAAAACGCCATCCGACCCTGCTGCAGAATTTTTTAAGGACAGAATCAGGTCAAGAACTTCGTCAGTGGTTGCAGGGGTAATGAAAATTGAGTCGGAAACAGGATTATCAAGATAAGAGTCATAAGTAAAAGAGGGGACAGTAGGTATATTTTGTTGCGTAACTGGGCCAACACTTATGAAATAATCGTTGAGTACGTTGCTAACTTCTTTAGGATCCGAAACAATATCACCATTGTGAGTGATTTCATCAATAGAATTGTCCTTACAGTGACCGTGGAGGAGGCGATTAATAGTGAGCCAGGTAGTTTTAATATCATTACCACAATTGCTAAACAGTCCTTTATAAAAATTATTTTTGGCACAGCGGATAACAGAGTTGAGGCGGTTGCGAAAACGTTTGTAGTCATTGAAATTTTGAATAGTGCGTTTTCGTAGATACTTCTTATACAATCGGTGTTTTGTTTTACATGAAATTAGAATACCCGATGACATCCACTCCTTACCGTTAATTTTTGAACTTAACTTGTGCGGAAGAAGAGGCAAACATTTATGATAGTGACGAAGAAACATCTCGTTAAATTTATTGAATGCAGTATCAGCGTTATCACAATTGTAGACATCCTCCCAAGTCTCACATTCAAGAGCACTTTGAAGAAGATTCAAAGTTTCAGGAGTAACCTTTCTTCTTTGAATAAGTTTTGTCTTAGAAGTATCATTTGTCAAATTTAAATCACAAATAGCAAAAATTGGAAAATGATCGGAAATATCATCCGGAATTACACCTGACAAACATGCTTTTGTTAAAGTATTTGTAAAAATGACGTCAAGAAGAGTAGCTGAGGTAGATGTCACCCTGGTGGGTATAGTATGAAGGGGAATGAAGGCATGAGACTGAACCAAATTTATAAATTCTTTACAGGTTTGATCAGAATGACTTAGCAGATTACAATTGAAATCACCCATTACAAAGCAGTCTAAATTCTGTCTACTCAAAGAAGAGAATACTGAAGACAATAAATCAAATGTATGATACTCATTAACACCTTTAGGGCAGTAAACGACTCCTATTAACATATGTACATTAGAGGAAATAATTTCGACAAAAAGTGATTCGAGAATACCCTCAATAAAAGTATTAAGATCAGGACGAGGTTTATACTTAAGAGAGGAATTTACATAAAGGGCTACTCCACCACCACGACCACGTCTTGAAGCTTTTTCAGCAGAGTATCCAGGAATTTCATACAAACCAGATGGCATATCGTCTCCACTAAACCAAGTCTCGGTGATTCCAATAACAGAGTAATTATGGTTTACAGAGTTCAAGGAAAGGTTTAAACTATTAAAATTCTTATTTAAAGATCTAGCATTTATGTGATAAAGGGTAAATTTATCATTCCAAGTTTGGTCTGAAATATTGTTAAGAAAGTCATATCCATAGTATTTACAATTCTCAACCTGAGCATAAGTATCAAAATTTAGGTCAGGATCAATAGGTAGAAAGTTAGAGTTAGCATTGTTTACATTGCAGTTATCATTCCGGTGAAGCTGTCTACAAATAAAACATGAAACATTCTCTTGGAAGGTTGAACTACTAATACAATTGTAGTGCCATTTAATCGAGGTCAAGCAGTAATAACAATAGCCTTCAGAAAGATAACTCCTATTTGAATCGTGTAAGCAAAAGCAACATAGATGATTAAGAATGGTACATACCATAGTTAAGACAACAACAATAACAACAAGGAAATCACAAACGAGAAAAGCACAACAACAAAAGTTTAACACCGAGGATGACAGGCAAGAGGACAAAGGAACTTGAAGCGAGACGGCACGACAAAAGAAAATCCAAAGGAGCAACGCAAATCCAGCAAGTCGATGATCATTCAACTGTCGTGATGAGTCAGGTTTACGAGAAAACAGACAAACATACATCCAACACAGTAAGTAAATATGGCGGTAATTTCAAAATGGCGATAAAATTAACTGAGAGTGGTTAGAGGTATGACAATTTACACAAGTTTCTGTAGGTCAGAGGAAGAGTTTATCCTTTTCCTTTGATCAGAACCATCAATGATGTAAACTTTCCCATCAAGGGTCCACGACTTTTTTACTTTCTGGTGGTTCCTGGCTTTGGCAAAAAGAAGTTGATTTCTGGGAGAAAGATCCTCGTTGATGTAAATACCTGTGCCCTTTAAGAGTGTTCGAGCTCTGTAAAATTTTTCTCTTGCTTTGTATGTTGTAAACTTCACGATGATGGGCCTTGGTTTTGATTGGTTAGGGGTGGGGGCTGTAGCCGTTTGCCGAGGGAAAACACGATGGGAACGGTCTATATGACAGTCATCAAGATCGATCTTCAGCTTGTCACTAGCCAAATTTAAAATGAGCTCATTTGTGGATTCTTCCAGTGATTCCCCCAAACCATAAATTCTCAGACAATTACGTCTCGAATACTGTTCCTGTCGATCAATGAGTTCTTCAGTATTTTCAAGTTTCCGTTGTAACAGGGATATTTCCTCCATGGCTTTGTCAAGTTGAGCTTGTTTTTCAGAAAGCTCAATTTGAAACGCATCATGCATTTCGTTACAAATCTGTTCTTTAACAGCTTCCACAAGTGGAGGAACTAGTTTTGAGAGGAGATTGGAGCAAAATTGATCTGACATAAGTGCTCTGTGCAGCTCACCCCGTATACAATCCACAATGCTGTCGGTGTCGTTTACCGCTCCGCCAGGTATAGGCTCACTGTTAGGATGCTTTTCTCTGGTCGAGCTCCTCAATGAATAGGCTTCAGAGTCTGAAATTTTGGTTTTTTGCGGACTCATCTTTATGAATTGATGAAAACTTGGAAAAAACTTACACAGTTATACAAGGTCTACACCACAGACACATTTGAAGACTTGCAGCTTTGTAGACAGAAATATTTTGAGGGATTTTAAGAAGAGAAACGGCCAAACACACCTACACCATGTATGTATTGGGCTTCTGTATCTATATCGGTTGCACTCGTAATACCAACTTTCGCAAACTTGAGTATTAGCTTATGTATGTCAAAAGAGGAGTACATATTCGACATTTGCTATGAAGCAGTGGCGTAGCTACGTGGGGGGGGGGGAAGGGGGCGGTCGCCCCCCTGGCTCGGAAATTTAGAAAATTCGGAAATTTTCAAATATCCCAAACACAGCTAAACATTATAAAATTTCCGAAAAAGGGTAAAAATTTCCGAAAAATATAGCAAAATGTAGTGAAATATATCAAATTTTTCTTTAACTCGCTGCGCTCGGCATCTAATAAACCTTATATTTAGGAAACTATAGCAAAATGTAATAAAAAATATCATTTTTTTCTAAGCCTCGCTACGCTCGGCATCTAATAGAACTTACACATATGGCAAAATATAGCAAAATGTAATGAAATCATTTTTTCTTTGCCTCGCTATGCTCGTCATCTAATAATTATTACATATGGCAAAATATAGCAAAAGGTAGTGAAGTATATCAAGTTTTTCTTTGCCTCGCCTACTCTCGGCATCTAATAAAGCTTAATTGTTCAATAGAATTTATATCTATAAGACATATGGTTATTATTTATAAATATCGTTTTCTTTTCCTACTCCGTGAAGATAATGGGTGAACACAATTTTTAAGATTTTGGTCACTGTATTAGGCCTAAATAATTTATACTATGGCGTGCACTTTACGGATCACGATAAATTGTCAAGAATTCCTTGATACTAAACTTAACAAATATCTTTAATTATTGACTTGGAAAACGCTTTAAAGATAATATTCCCGACATAAAAAATAAGAAAAAAAATTAAGTTAATACAACACAATTGGGTAAATAAATGGATTTGGAGGCTTCGATTTCAAATAGAGGTAAAAAAAAAAACCGCGCTTCGCTTCGCTCGGCGATTATTACAAACTTACACGTCCCTACAAAGCCCTAGTGGAAAAATGAGCTTGGGCCTACACTCACAATTGTATGTAAAGTACGTATTGCATAAATGCATATCCATATGAATAATACTGTGTAGGTGTAATATGCTTTGGGAAATGTTAACGATTCAACTTGAGTTGTAGTATGGAAAAAGAAAAAATTCGGATATTACAGATGAAAATTCGGAAATTTTTAGGTCTTGCCCCCCCCCCCTTGGAAAAATCCCAGCTACGCCACTGCTATGAAGGTAACCCTCAACTTTGTTAGTGTGAAAAATAAGTTAGTGTCGATTTTGAGGGTTATAAACTATCTGATACTTTAAAAAGTCAAATGTTTTATGAGCAGTTTTTACGTGGACATGGACATGGTCAAGGGCATCGGCAGTTAAAGTGCCATGGAAGTAATTTTATTTTTTTTTTATTGAAGGCTGCATCTTGGGAAGTTGTGGTCGGCGAAGCCTTTAACCGTAGCGCCGAAAGGGCGAAGCCGGAGGCTGGGGACTTAGGGTTCTCCCCGAGAAATTTTTCTTAAATTTGGCTGCTTTTGCGACCATTCTGTACCATTTCCCGCGAGAAACTCCTATTACCCCCAGGTGTAATTTGAAATGCTAATGAAATAGTTTCCTTATGACGATGATGCAAATTAAGGTAGTAACCGTCAGTCAAGTTGTTGAGGATGGTGGTAGTTGGTGAGGGAAGTAAACAGCAAGAGGTGTAGCGAGGATTTTTGAAATAGTAATTTACTCAAGCTGCCCTACAGAAAGTAATGACGAGGCAATTACACCTAAGTTTTCCTATGCGCACAGCAGTACAGCAGTACTAATGAGACAGGAGTATGCGAAGCACGCCGAATTTGTTTTCGAAAATTGCGACTCCCGTCACATGGGTAGGGTTTGGGACTTTGTTTGCAAGGACCATTGTGCATTTTGTGACGTACTGAGCTTCAAGTCACAATAGTGTGGCGCGTAGAAGAAAAGAAATTTCAAGGCGCCAGACAAAATTTTTAATTGTATTAGTCAGTTTTCTCTAGTGGTGCGCGGGAAACGCGCCGAAAAAAATCTTCCTAGCGTTTTAATGGTTTTTGACGTAATGTTTTCCTTCATTTAACATTGAAAAATTTTAATCATGATAGGGTATTAAAACTTCCCTAATTATTTCCCTGGTCTCGCTTTCTTTCACTCATTTTTTATTATTTTTATTTTTTACACTCTGGAAAAAAGTGTGGGGGTGGGCAAGTGCCCCCGTGCCCCCGTAATCCCGCCTATGAACTAAATGTTAACCTTATTTTTTAGTGCCCTGCAGTGTTTCCAATCTAAGGGTAGTTTCGTGGTTAGTGCTTTCTTATGACAAAAATCACGTTCGTTCATCATTTTAAGATTCTCTGACAACCATGGACACGGGCGACTCCGCATGAAGCGCATGTATATCTACAACTTTCATAAACTTATTCCTCTGAAGTTTCCATGCATGATCAACGTAATTGCATGAAAAATATCACCAAAACCTGAAATTTGTAGGTCACTTCTAAAACTATTTTCATTAAGTTTTGAAAAATTTCTGTACCTTAACAATACTGGAGCTGTTAATTTGGGTTTTGGCACCAATTACAACCGTCGGTGGCAATTAAACAATGGTCGCTGATATTTGTTACATGCACCTTATGTCTTTCCTTCATGGTAGTTAAAGGCAATAGGCAGTCACCCCAAAGTTTTCTTGGAAAACTTAGCAAACTCTTGCAAATCTCCTCTCATTTCATTACAAGCAACTCTGAAGACATTTTGAACATAACTGTTACAAACAATAGGTAAAGCAAGGAGAAATTCACCTTGAATTTCACAATTCACTAACAAAAATATTGTCACGTGATCAAAATAGGCAAATCATGAACTAGAGTGACCGGGCATACTCACTCTAATAGGGGTGAATGCATTTTACGTTTAAAATAAGTTCAATTACTGTACATAAAGTTTTTGATACCCTAGTTGGTATTTCTATGATATTTTATTTTTATTATTTTATTGTTGGTACAGGTCTGTAATAAATCTTAAATGCCTCAGCCTGACTCGCATTAACATCTCTAGCACTGGAGTCAACATTACAATTTAAATCACCCATATCGCAGTGTTACTATTTCTTTCTTTTCACGTGATGTCTTCAAGTTCGATAGCATAGTATACGAAATACTTCTCCCCAGCACTTTTTACATTAATCCTTCATATTATGTAGATTGGATGGCTGACTACCTATACTGAATTTGCCCACATAGCCTACTAGTGGCTTTTTTCTACCGCCTCTGGGCGCGCAATTTTTTTTTGCCACGAGGTTATGGGCAAATCATGCCAATGGACCAATCAGCTTTTTGGAAATAGGCCACACCCCTAGTTCCAAAATGACAGCTTTCCGACCCTTATTGTAATTCTGACGCAGGATTATGAAAGAACAGGCCAAATAACTCCACGTAACCCTAACTCTAAACATAACCCTAACCATGATTTTGAAACAAACATAAAAATATTTTGAAAATCAAATTTGCCCATAACCTCGTGGGAAAAAAATTAGGCCCGCTGGACATCTCATAAGTTCTCTCGCGACTTCTTTCAACTTGCCACGGTTTTGATCTAAATTAGTTACGTCAGATTTATGTATAGCAACATTTTCAGGTGAACAGTATTTGTACCGTAGCAACAGTGAGCGTCTGTCTTGGCTCGTACAGTACTGACTGTGCACTAGCCGCGTAACGATGGCTTGTACGGGATCAAATGACGACGGATTGCCGTACGCATAGCTTCACTTTCAGTGCATAGGCTACACTCGATGTGTGGGAGACACGGCTATAACTATATGCACGACGATTAATTTTACATGCAGTGTGCACAACTATAAATTTACTGAAGTCGAACTTCAGCGCTAGCTAGCCTGACTGACTGCAGTGCTGTATAAACGAAGTTCCGTACAGAGCTGAGCAAGGCAGGCTCCTGGCTTTTACTTCGATTCTCCTCATTTGAAAATGGTCATGTGGAGAAAGTATCTAGGATCATGGAAGAGTTGATTGGCTAGAGGTCAAAGTGATTTTTTTTACTAATTTTGTTTGTTGATATCGAAATAACTTAGGCCTAGCCTAATGTTAGGCTAACGACCAGTATAACGTAGGCTTGGCCTAGGCTAATGCACAGGCGCCCTTAACATTGTATAGTATACAACATACTATGTAGTATATAGAGACACAGGCGCCCTTAACATTGTATAGTATACCACATACTATGTAGTATATATAGACGGAAAGGTATGTCACAAAATCTCCTAGCTCGAACAAACAACTTACGTTTCTGGCACAATTACTGCACTTTTCTCGCCAAATTTGTCTGTCTCGAGACTTTTGATCATAAGGTACCTCAAGGCAGCTGTTTTTCCCGAATAATTTCACTTGGCATTGTCTGAAGGATGAAATTTCGATGGAGTAACAGTATGAGGATGGTAGCTGCTGATAGAGAGCATTCAGCACTTCCACACTATATAATACAATACTCCTAAAATATTCTCTAAAGTTCTCTTAACTTTCTGAATTTCTTCCAAAATTTGTCAGTTATGTTTTGCTTTGATTATTACAAATCTTACAGATACATATTAGCATTAATATGCAAGATTTTTGAACACAGAAATTCATAAAATTTGAAAACCTTTTGAAAAGTGGAAGGGCTTGCATTTACTACGAGCATTTGTGGCAGTTGAAGACTGTACAACAGTTACAGTTCAACTGTCACCAGTGCTTGTAGAAAATGCTAGCCCTTCCACTTTTCAAAAGGTTTTCAAATTTTATGAAATTCAATGTTCAAAAATTGTTCATATTGATGCTAATATATATCTGCAAGATTTGCAATAATAAAAAGTGAACCATAATTAAACAAATTTTGGAAGAAATTTAGAAAGTTAAGAGAACTTTAGAGAATATTTTAGGAGTATTTTATTATATAGTGTGGAAGTGCTGAATGCCCTCCTATCAGCAGCTACCATCCTCATACTGTTACTCCATCGAAATTTCATCCTTCAGACAATGCCAAGTGAAATTATTCGGGGAAAAGAGCTGCCTTGAGGAACCTTATGATCAAAAGTCTCGACACAGACAAATTTGGCGAGAAAAGTGCAGTACTTGTGCCAGAAACGTAAGTTGTTTGTTCGAGCTAGGAGATTTGTGACATACCTTTCCGTCTATGTAATACATGGTATATGGTATACTATACAATGTTAAGGGGTGCCTGTGGGCTAATGCCGCCTTCCATTCGTTAGGTGCACTCGGTATGCACCACTTCACTACTTGTGAAAAGCGTTTCATTCGGTCTTAAGTGGTGAAACGGATAGCTATACACTATTCAACAATAACATCGTTACGTAGCCTGTACGTTTGATGTACACGTAAACAGGGCTTAAGCCATGATTTCAGATCAGGGAGTCCATAGATGCGCGGCATGGGGGAGGGGTCTAAGGGGAGGGGGTGTCCCCCTCCTTTTTGCTGAAAAAAATGGATTTTAACCCTTCTTAGATACAAAATGGTGCAACATTTCACTCATTTGGCACCTGCACCCATGACCCTAAAATAAAGGTTATTGTAATGGACATTCTGTAAAAAAATCAAGAACGTGTAATTAAAGTGGTGTTACAGCAGATGCAACTTTTATTGACAAAACTGGTTATCTTTTCTCTTCTTGTTTATATATGGCTAATTTGGCATGGTACTGGTATTGACTCATAAGTTTGGTTTTTTTTTTTATTCGTTCCTGACTTTACGTCAGTAAAATTACCATTTTACAAAAAAATGAACAGGGAGAAAAGTATCTCATATTGTGATCTCTAAATCCTTCTGGGTTGTTGGAAGAAATAGTTGAGAGCTCAAGCAAAGTCAAATTCAGACACTGATGGCTTCCCATAGCTGATCAGCATCAGATCTCGCAGCATGTCAATCTTAAAGCACTGCTGTAACTTGAGTGAATCAGACCGTGAATGTACCGTGGGTGCGCGCCGGTCTGACCACGTGTGATGTCGCATTTCACTTTAGGAAGGGCTAGGATTTGAAGCCAGTGTTTTCGTTTGGCAAATTTATAACGATAGCAAACTTTCCTTAATGATAATAGTATTCTTATCGAATGACTATAAACTAATGCGTAGTACTTCCATGTGCATGGGGAAATCACTACTCGCAGTGTTAAATTTTGCAATATGGAATGCATGTTTGATCGGTAACCAATCTGTAATTTCATCACTAGTCGAAAATTTTTACTATAGGCCTGTAAGCTTATCTGTACTTTCTCCTCTAAACTTAAGATGAAGGCCTGTCCAATAGTTTGCTAAGTCCCGAGGTCGATTCGCGATCCCGGTTCATGATTTTCTAGGCTGCCTTCGTCTGAATTCAACTGCTAAGTGACACAGCTCGCATAAGTAATGAAGAAGTAATGAATAGTGCTCAGTATATACACTGAGCTTAATAGGGCCCCTTCTCCAAACAAGCGAAACATACGGTACGTCTTGTGTGTGAAAAGCATCACAAGGTCATCATGACGTAGTAGCAAGGTCCTGGTCGGCCATTGGCTCATGAAAAACGGAACAGAAAACACTCATGTGTAATAAAAAAAACCCGAATACCTATAAGTTCCCGAAACTTTGAATCAGTTAATTTAGCGTTCAAAACTTTTTGTTAAAAAATCAGAATTTATTTTATAAAGCTCCCCGAAAACGTCTGCTCAAGTTATGAAATCACATTCGCAATATATCAGATCCCCTTCCTTGCGAGTGTGACATTAAAATAGCAGTCATCTCGGGATATACACCTGCGTTGTACAAAAAGTCCACAGCCTAACAAGAGTTGCAATAGCCTAAACTAGGCCTAGGCTATACCTCACTCTCCGTTAACACCTCGAGTATACCAAGAGAAGAAAAAAGAACACCCCTCCATTAACGGTTAAATGTGTCACTAATTACGAAAATCAACCCTGTGCCATATGTGAATTACTAAGATAAGACTATTGACACTGTTAATATTCATGAAAAGTTACGGACCGAGCCATGCTATTACATTTAGTGGGCACCAAAATAGCGCTCGTGCGAAGTTACGTTTCTGATAGATTAAAGTGTTCCCCGGATGTCAGCACGAGGCTGGCTACGTAAGAACGTACGGATAAAATATAAGGTGAGCTTGCTGCTCTGCGTACTGCACAATAGTTAACTGCTGCAGAAGACAGTAGTACGAACAGGTGGGTGACATAACTGACGTAGTAGCTAGGAATTCCGTGGCAAGCAAATGTTTTGAGTGTATACTGCATGCGGAGCATTAATTAATGGCTCTGGATGCAGGGAAATGCTGCTTTACGTATGCAGCATGTTACCGTTAACACGCGCAAGTACCGGTGGAATGTACGAAGCTTGTCAGTGAAAGTTCCACGGCATGTACACAAATCAACATTTCGTGGATGTATTTTTGTGCTAGTTTTGGGTAAACAATATATTTTCTTACGAAACTAATAGCCATAAATGTTTCAGATATTTGAGTGGGATTGATATGTTTTATCCGAGTTTGTAACGTCGGATTATTTTACATCTTTCAAACTTAGAAAATCCTTGAAGGGATCGACTTTTATCTTGCACGGTAATTCAAACGTGCGTAATTTCGATGGGCGAACGCCGGGTTAGGATAAACATATAAAGGCCTGAAAACAAAAGTGCACGCGGAGGTGTGTAAGCCTACTATTTTTTGACGACCGTAGTTCGAACGGCCATGTGTATTCGTGGGTGTAGAAAATTAAAATAACATTTACTCGGTACTTTTCCGATAACTTTTCTTTCCACAAAATATTGTTTTATTTTTTTTTTTTTTCATTTTTTTTTTATTTTTTTTATTTTTTTTGCGGCCCAAAGACAGGCCGTCCAAATGACGGCTGGACGGCTTGCTGGCTTAAGCCTTGCACGTAAATGAGACGATGTTCGACGAACAGGCAAATGGCGTAAGAATCGATCATTAAAACAACGACAAAACTGTCGCATTGAGTAATAATCATGAATACTGAATACTTAAATTTGATTTGCGTCTTCAGATTTACAATCTAGAAGAGCTGTGTATCAATTTTACTGGCTGAAAGGTAAAATAGGAACGTAACTTCATTCTTTATCTGCCTTCGCTACGTCCGCCATTTTGTCCCAAGTGGGAAACTCGAGTTGCTTTGAAAATTCCCAGCGCACCGCACGAGTTCACCAGTTGTGAGGGTCATGAAACGCTTTTCACGCGTAAATGACTGAGCTCACCGACCCAATGGAACGCCCTATAAGCCTAAATAAACGAGAGCACAGGGCTGTATCCACAGGTAGCCTACTGTAACTTAGGCCTAACGGTAGGGGCTGGTACAGTATAAATATAACTGTTGTTAGTGTTAGGTTAGCCCTGAGCCTACGGTAATAAGAATGGCCAGATCTTAACATAACATAACAGGTTAAAGGGCAAAGGAGGGCTAAGGCCCCATAAGATGCCCTGAAGTCCCATACAACCTTAACTGAAAACAAAGAACCAACCAACACCAAACGAGCCCAGCACAATTAGATTCTACCACACTTATGGAAGAACTTGTCAATGTTAACCTTAAAGCAGTGCACAGATGTGGAGTTAACTACCCACTCAGGCAGACTATTCCACTCGTAAACAACTCTATGAGAAAAGCTGAACTTCCTAATGTCGAGCCTTGCAAAATTCTTAACTAGCTTCTTACAATGGCCTCGAACCCGAGAATTACATTGAACCTTTAAATAATTGCAAGAGGACAAAGGATTCCTTTCAGAGAGAAATTTGTACACCTGAAGCATGTCCCCCCTAATCCTTCTCAACTCCAGAGTGGTAAGCCTAAGATGCTTAAGTCTAACATGATAAGGTAGGTGTCTCACCTCGGGTATAAGGCGAGTGGCTCTCCTCTGAACTTGCTCTAAAAGAAGCTTGTCCTTTTCATAGAAGGGACTCCAAGCCTGGGCTGCATAGTCGAGGTAGGGTCTTACCAACTGCTTATACAGATTTAGTACAATTTCTTTACTAAAACTACTGAAATTCCTCTTGATCAAACCAAGCACCCTATTAGCCCTAGCAGCAGCAGCTGCACACTGTCTAGATGGCTTTAAATCACCTGTAATAACTACACCCAGATCCTTCTCAAAAGTCACATCACTCAGAATACTACCATTCATGTTATAATCATAGCTGAAATTTTTAGGACCAAAGTGAAGGACTTTGCACTTATCTGCATTAAAAGACATTTGCCAAGTCTGAGACCATGAAAATAACCTATCCAAGTCTTTTTGCAGTAATGAGGCATCATCCTTATCACTAACCTTCCTGTAGAGCTTAGTATCATCAGCGAACTTACTAATACTAGATGTGAGAGAGCTATCAATATCATTGATGAAAATTAAGAAAAGAAGCGGGCCAAGAATAGAACCCTGTGGAACTCCACTTGTAACTTCTTTCCAAGAAGAGAAATTACCATTAACAACAACTCTCTGAGATCTACCATTGAGCCATGAATTTATCCAGTCAGCACAACCGCCCCTGATGCCTAACCTATGCAGTTTAACCATAAGTCTACCTAATGGAACTTTATCAAAGGCTTTTGAAAAATCAAGGTAAATGACATCAACACTGTGACCACAGTCAAGAGATAAGGAAACATCCTCAAGAAAGCTTAGTAAATTAGTAACACAAGATCTACTCAGAAAAAACCATGCTGTGACAGATTGAGTAAACCCATTATCTAAAAGATATTTAAGCAAACAATCCTTGATTACAGATTCCATAACTTTGCACACAACACTGGTTAAACTGACCGGCCTATAATTGCAAGGCAAGCTCCGATCCCCCTTTTTGAAAATTGGAGTAACATTAGCAATCCGCCAGTCAGCAGGTACAAAGTTTGAATCCAGAAACTTCTGAAAAATAATGCAAAGAGGAACTGACAAAATCTCGGAGCATTCATGGAGAATGGCAGGATGGATCCCATCAGGCCCAGGGGCCTTACTAGCTTTTAAACTCTTCAACTTATTACAAACCAACTCTTCAGAGAAGACAACATCACTAACTGAAGAAGAATTATCAGAATCCCTGCAAGTCCCCAAAACAGATGATTCCTTGGTAAAAACAGATACGAAATAATCATTTAACAAATTAGCCATAGCCTGATGATCAGTAACTAGTGTACCTTCGTTACCTTGGAGAGGCCCAACACCCTCCTTAACCTTCTGCTTAGACCTGACATAGGCATGAAAAGATTTTGGATTTACCTTAACCTCCTTGGCCAATTGCTTTTCAAACTTAGCTTTAGTGTCAATAACCAAATTTTTAACTAAGAGTTCCTGCTTCTTGTAGACTGCAAAGTCATCAGAATTCTTACTGACCCTATAACGACGCCAGCACTTACGTTTCTTCCTGGCTGCTCTAAGTACCTCTCTAGATATCCAGATTGGCCTATTTTAACCACAGCTTTCTTGAGTGTGATACACAACTTTGTAGTGTCAGTAACTATATTATGAAAGACTCTCCATGCTTCAGCAGGACCTAAGTGAGACAAACGTGCAACCCAATCTATGGTAAGAAGCTCTTTAGCATGAGTAAAGTTAGCCTTGCTGAAATCTAAAACAGTTTTGTCACTACCTTGAAGTTTGCTGAAACAAAGTAACTCAAAACTTATGAGGTCACTAGATCCTACTGTATCTTACCACAGTAGCTACATTTCTAACCATGTTTTCATCAGTACTTAGTACCAAATCCAGACAATTGTCCTCACGAGTGGGAAACAGAACATGCTGGGTAAAGAAATCATCAGACACTGCCTCGAGAAAATCCCTCCCATGTGACCCACTAGTACATGAATGCCAATCAATATCAGGAAAGTTGAAATCCCCAAACACAACTGCCCTTTTCGAAGAAACTATCCGAAAACTTTCGAACAAACTCTGATTATTAGATCTTGCCGGCAGGGCTGTGACCGTTTAGCAATTAGGCCTAATTGTTAAAAGATCGCATGTGTAATGAACGTTTAGTACAAAGCTACCAGCGATTAATCACAAAACCTGTCTTTCCGTACGAAATAAAAAAAAACAATCAGCAGTCATTACAGAAAATTAGATGTTCACTTTTTGAAAAAAGTGAAATGGGTTGTTCCATTTATTTGGAGGCCAAGTTGTGACATGACATTTTAGGCCCTTATTCCATGTCTCTTGTTTTTTTCCCATGGCACAATGTTTTAATTTGTCTTATACTAATCTCTTAGAAACTAATGAGGAGAAAGTTCCAATCATGGGTGCAGGAATTATTTACATCCTCAAAATGACCTCATTTTGGAAAAAATATGTGTTTCACGTGTAAAGGGGGACACCAAAACACTTTTACCCCATTAATACCTTAGATGGGTCTCTTTCATAGCACTTAAGCATATGATTTAGATAATTTGAATATTTCAAAGCTAACAATATCATTCATTTCTCAATTCATGGTTTTATTTCACTCGTGTGGTACAAAAACATTTGTTTCACGTGTAAACATGATAGGGGGACACCAAAATAGATTTCCTAATATTTCAAATTTAAAAGAAGTCAGCAGAATTTTACAAAGTGTATGTCAAATGACATATTAAAAAGTTTAATTCCACAAGATATTTCAAAACAGGAACTTTGGCAAATAAGTTTATTTCAACTGTCAAGTTTCACAATGTAAATATTTCAGGGGACACCAAACTAGTCTTCAAAACTGAAAATCGTCATGTGTTTTTTATTTTGAATGAAATTTCTCTCTAAATTGTTTACAGCATGAGGCAGTGCCCAGGCCTCAACAATCTACAAACTACTAAAGAGGATTACTGCATTTAATAAGAACAATATTATAGGAAAGGGAGTAAGAATGTTTCACGCTTAAAGGGGGACACCAAAGTTTACACGTGAAACATCTTTTATAAAATTCCTCCAATTGATGAAACCTCAAAATAACTTTAAAGTATATGTTTTGTAGTCATAATTCATATGTTATCAACAATTGTATGTTGAAAACTTTACAAAATAAGCCTTTAAACATGGGGAAATTCAAATTTTAAAATGGTAACTCTAAATGTCACAATTTTTGGTCTAAAAATGGCTAATTTCAGCTCATTTTTCACAAAATTGGGAAGATTTACTCCACTGACACAAATTTTACGGTAAGTATATAATCACCCTAAATTGTAGTGACAAAATAAAAACACATTTGCCATCATGTGAATTAAAGTTGCATGGCAGTAGCCTTTGAAAGTGTATTTTTACCATTGGCCCCCTAATTTATGGAACTACCCAAATACATAGGCCTAGGCCTACTGTAACTAGGCTAGCCTATACAAATGGCAGACACGGAAACATACGACATCAAAGTTGAGCTTCTATGAGGATCATGGAAACTGGCTATAGATGTCCCCCGGATGTCACTAACGCATTTTACATATTCATGTTCATGGGCACGTTTAAAGTGTCTATGTTGATAATAGGTACTTGCGATTAATCGGTAAACGATCGCAAAATTTTGCGATTAAACGTTTAGTAATTTTGCTAAACATTCACAGTCCTACTTGCCGGTTAGTACAAACTGGCCTAGCCTAGGGTATATAAGCCTAGTTCTCACGTACACTTTGCTCCCTGAACTAGGCCTAGGCAATTGCAACACAAACTTTTGACCGCATGTTACTGTGAGAGTAACATCGTCTGCGTGCGTTACTGCAGTGATTGTTGCTATGTACGCGTACGTGCGTGTAAGAACCTAGCCATAGCTACTGACCATGTCACAATTGAACAGTAATGCATGCTATTTAGCATACAATAGTGTGAACATCCTAGTAACAAGATTTAGCAGCTTGATAGAATGTTTAAAAAACAAAACAGGATCGTTTGTGTAAATCAAAATTTTTTATCTCTTTTTGGACACTAAGTGTAAATAATCTTAGAATGAAAGGTCTTAAATGTATAAAGGACCCGTAGAGGTCACTAACATAGGAGTATACGTGAATCTGAGAAAGATCAAGACCATTCAAAATTTTGAAGCTGCGGTAGCCCAATTTTGCCAATGGGTATATTGCTGACCTAGTATGGAAGCTCTAAGCCAACCCAAATACTAGGTCAGCAGACAGCAGACTAAAACTGGCCTAGCCCCTAGCCTAAACTATTAGCCTAGTAGGCCTAGGCCCATTACATGAGTAGGCCCTTACTTAGGTGTGTTAATAGCCTAGGCCTATTTCAAGTTCACTTTTAGGCCCCCTAGGCTATGCCAGATTGCATAGGCCTAGGCCTAGTTGGACTTAGTTTGTTAATTGCACGCAGAATTTAATTGTTAAGTTCGCAGTTGCGTGAAGAGGAAAGCTTTGGGCCCGGGCATGGGGTACAGGGGTGAAACCCTTTTGGGGGGTCCATTCGGCCTCGTCTGCTACGCAAGATGGTGATTATTTGGTTCTTTCCGAGTTGTGTACTGAGCATAATGTTTTGAGTGAGCCTTGAGTGTCTGGACAGCGCTTGCACCGCATTGATCTTTTGCTCAATTCTTTGCCTGCGCCCAGCACGCCGATTATTGAACCAAACTGAATTGTTGCAGGCTGATTCATTTGAAAATGCATGTGGGAGAAGTTCCGTGCGACTGACAAACTATGCAATCCGGCTTTTATGGTTATTTTAATAGTGGATGAAGTGTCGTTCTCAAAATGACCCTTTTGTAGCATGTTCACACATTCGCTAACAGAGCGACGACATACAGTACTCTCACGAACAATGTTGTACACAGAAGTACTTCAAACCTCGCCTTCACCCTTTCATTCAGGCTTCCAAATGCATGTCAGATACACTAAATCAGTGGTCCTTAACCTTTTTCATCCCATTTCCCCCTTTCCAATCAGCCACCCTATTGTATGTATCCCCCCTCCTAAATAAGTCAAAAGTGGTTTTCTCCACAGTTCACATTCACAGCAATGAGAATGCCTGTGGACAATGACAATGACCAATTAGGACCGCTTTATAACCTGGCAATAACTTGACGACACTGAAAGAACATACCCAATATCCCTGGAAAACAGGTCAGGGTTTCCCGTGGCATTCTTTTTGTGAGGCGGCCATCTCACAGTTTTTGGCAACCACCTCACAGAAATTTGCTATACTTGCCTGTAATGTAATAGCTATGGAAGGATTGATACTTCTCACTCACTGGTGGTGCCAAATTGGCATCATATTACCCCCATGGACTCACACCACCTCATACTATCTAAAACCCAGGGGAAACCCTGCTAACCTGTTTTCCTGTTAAGTACCCTGATCTTAATTTGGAGACAATTGAGAACCACTGCACTAGATAAACAAAAAAAAAAAAACACTTAATGCACAAATTTGTCTAGTTGCGTGGCTATCTTCCCAAAACATAGTATTCTTGTGAGCACTATCGACTTGCTGTTGCTGCGTTGAAAACACTGTGAAAAATGCCATAGCGCACGCATACCTCCAGGCGCCATCAACAAGCTAAAATCTGACCTATGCTGTGGTAGGGAAGCCCCTTTCAAGAATGCTTAATTAAATGGCTCCAAACATAAAATGGTGCAGAAAAGTAATATGTCCTAACAATTTGAATATTCATGATTTCTTAGCAATACTTTTTTTAGCACAAAGCTCTTTACACTTTGGTGGGATTTTGAGAGGATTTAAACATAAGTCTACAATAAATTTTTTTTCCCATAATCATTTTGTAAATTAAATGTTTTCATTCATAGGTTAAGAATGTTCGTTTTATTTTCTTTCATGTGATATAAAATTTACTGAATTAAACCACCCATCTCATCCCAAAAATTGTGATTAATTATAACCTAGTTTTCATAAGCTTTACAACTGCATTACTAGTTCAGCTTCCACTTCACACCGTCATTAAGGCTGGCACGTAATTTCCTTTTGAAATTTCATAACATTGAAAGCACCATAGTACTTCATTCAAACTTAGCAATTTTGTTTTTCAAAAATGCAGAAGTACTTAATTATCCACTTGAAACGACCCATCTCACTCTGGGTGCGATTTCTGAAACATAAAGTACAAGTTTAATATGTATAGGGGGTGTGTGTGATGTTTTGGAATCGTCGGCTGTGATTGGCTAGGAGTTGTGAATGAAGCTTTTCAGTGTCGTAGTACACTGCATTGTTTGCATTGTGTGGAGCTTGTGCATTTGCCTTTACAACCCCAATAAGAGTTCCACTAGATGCTCTGCCGGTATGCTGCTTATTGCCCGTATCATGCGTTTGCATGTATGTACAGTACAGACTGTTTCATTCTGTTCTAACGTAGTTGATCTTATGGGGCCATAGTCTCCTTTGCCCTTTAACCTGTTATGTTATAACTCACCGTAACTCACCGAAGTACACCGGCAGTAACTACTGATGGGGTCGTAAAAACTGGGGCAGACAACAGTTTCAGGTTTATGTAGAGCCCCCTTCTTTTCCGCATAATAGGGTCAATTTTGCTTTTAAATCCATTAACCGTTGTAGCAGAAATAGCCTTGTGGCAGGTTATTCCATTCAGTATTTAATATGTTGACTAAAAAAGTAGGCACTTCCTAACATCCAGTCGACAGAAGTGCTTCTGAAATTTTAGCTGGTGGCCCCTGGTTCTACTAGCTTCTGACAGATTGAAAAATACTGACTGGTCGATATTTTCCAGACCCTAAACAATTTTAAAAACTTCTGTTAAGTCTGCTCTAAGGTCTATGCATTTCTAGTGGAACTAGACCAGTTCCCTCAAATCTATGATCATAACTAAGAGTAGATAGTTCTGCAATCATTTATGTCGCATGATGTTGTACTTTCTGAATATTATCAATACTGTATCTTTCTGGAGATACAGTAAGGGTGCCATGCCTGACAGCAGTATTCAAGATGTGGTCTGACTAGTGACGTATACAATCTAAGTATATTACTGTTACTTTGACACTCGTAGGTTCTGTTAATAATACCAAGTACCTTACCAGCAGAACTTACAGCTTTGACACACTGTCTACTTGAAGTCAACGAATTATCAATAAGCACACCTAAATCCTTCTCATACTCAATGGCTTCAACTTGAACACCTACTACAAAATAACTAGCTCGAGCATTTGAATGACCAATGTGAAGACGCTTACAGTACACTTCTGTGCGTTAAAAAGTGCTCATTTGCCAGTCACAAGACCATTTATACAACCTGTCCAAGTCCTATTGCAGCTCAGCCACTTTATCCATTGAATGGACATCAGAAAAGACCTTAGTGTCATCTGCAAACTTCAGTACTGAATTACTTAAATTGACGTCGAGATCATTAATTGAATTATTTAAATTAACATCGAGATCATTAATGTTAATTATAAAAAGTGTAGGACCTAACACTGAGCCCTGTGGCATACCACTGGAAGCCAATCAGACATATGTCCATTTAGTACAACTCTTTGCAACCTGTTAAACAGCCAATTTTCAATCCAGTCAGCAACTACTGAACCAGTACCATAGACCCTTTTCCATATAGCAGTCACAAAGGATTGTGGGATACACTTTTGAAGTGGGGCTTTTTTCTCAGTGGCATTCTACTGTGGCCAAAAATGACACACACCAAAATCCAATCCCACCATCCTTTGTAATTGCTATTTGGAAAAGGGTCTATGTGCCTTGACCTTAAAAATAAGCCATTTATGAGGTACTTTGTCAAAGGTCTTACTAACATCTAAATATACAACATCTACAGGGTAGCTTTCATAAACCTTTTGAGTAACAACTTTCAGAAAATAGAGGTTGGTAAAACAAGACCTTTGCGACCTAAAGCCATGCTTAGAATCGGCTATAAATATCATTACCTTCCAGTATAACTAACAATGCTGTCCTTCATAATTGATTCCATCACTTTACAAATGTGTGAAGTCAAACCACTATAAATACTTTTGGTAGTCCTCAGTAAAGGCATATGTATAGCTGGTTGCTGATAGCTCCCTATCCACAGTGCAATGGCTCATTGAAAATCCAGGATCTGCAACCAGCACTGTGTTGGTCGAAATTCATTTTCTTCTTAGCTTATACTTATAGCAAAGCTAGGATGTGAAGTTTAATTTACTACCATAACTTATCCTTCCAAATCTTACAGTAATATTGGAGTTGTTTTTGATCACTCTAAACATCTGAAAACTTCCAAAAACTTGAAATAAAGTCATCAACTTTGCCACTTCATAAAATTTATTGTAGCTTTCGTTATCAGAATGCTGTATGGGTAACATTGTGATGTCACACAGAACATTTGATTACTGTAATTCCTGTATATACACATGGCAATTGCCTCTGCAAACATTCCATGCTGATGTAATCTTATAGCTCATTGGCAAACTGATGTAAGCAGAGTTCCTTAGTCACACAGTAAATTTTATGGTGCGAAAAAGTTGCTGGGAATGACACACAGTCCTTTACCGAGGACTACATTCATGTAGGATAGTGTATCACAGAAGCCCCCTGTGGGCTAGGGGTTGTAGAATATGCCCATGGTATTCCCCCCCTGTCGTAAGAGGCGACAAAAGGGGAGGACTTGAAATGAATTTATCTGGTTGACACTATATAACACATTCGTGTTGGTGTGTCGTTAAATATTATCTAACTAACTAACTAAGTATCACAGAAATGGCCTAATATGAGCCCATCCATAGCATTTGACTAGCCTAATATTAGGCCTAGGCCCCTATGTCACAGTTTAACAATAGGCCTATATCACATTCTGTTTAGCATACTATTGTGTGAACATCCTAGCAACAAGATTTCGCAGCTTGATAGAATGTTTGAAAGCAAATGCCACGTCAGGCACTGCAACATATAGTGTTGCATACAACTCTTTTCTCAATTTTCAGGAAAGGGTGGAGGGGAAGACATCTTGAAAGTACTGTATCATGCAGGCATAACAATGTCCCAGTAATTTATCCAGGGTTAAAGCCCAGGCTTAGGCAATTTGCAAACATGTACAGTAGACTTTTTTCATGATTTTCCCAATTAGTTTTTTCAACTCTTCAATGTGAGGTGACTATCTTGTTGCTGTAAAAGTAAGATGAAGCTTCAAGATGACATCAGAGAGCCATGTTGTAAATGATAAGTTAGGTAGTTAGTTAGGGATTAACGCCTCAACTTATAACCTCGTGGTTTAATCTAGCGGTGCCCACAGCCTTTTTTCCAGTTGTGGGGCACTGGATTGTTTTCCCTACTCCATTGCTTATGCTGAGCACCAAGCACAATGACAGTAGTCCCATTTTTAAAGTCTTTGGTATGACTCGACCTGGGAATCAAACCCGAGACAGATGCTCTACCACTAGACCAAATGTAAGTGATAAGATGTTCTAGTTACTGTACACAGATTGCATATGAAAGTGACTCTGAACAGCTCTGACTCCTGTTGTTAATCACCTTACCTCCTCCAGATTTCATTGTACTTAGCAAAAAGTTGCTGGCTGCATCTTTAAACTTTTTTGCATCAAGCTTGTACAGTTTACTCAGTGAGATCCTTAAAGTGTCTTTTGTAGGTTTTTTAGGAGTGGAATTTTTTTGTTCATCCCTGTGGATATTGAGCCACTTGTAGTAGCCTGCAGTCAGCATTCCAGATATCAAAGAAAGGTCACCCTCCCTTCCAGAAGTCCTTCACATGTATATCACTGGTCCCACGTATAGCTCACTTTTATGGAACTTGCAAAACAAGCACCAGAGAAGTATATCTAGACTACCAGACAAATGCATGCTGAAGGCCTATCTCAGCTACAGTGTAGCTAGATTTCTCTGGTTAACACATAATAATGCTTGGACATTACAGTGATATTTCAGTTTGTGATAGGGAAATTTCATTTTTTTTGGTAATGTTGGAATATTAGTAAAACTGCAAGCAAAATTACGTATTCAAGGTACTCTTCTCACAAATGTTCCAAGCCAGCGTTTTTCACTTATGAGCAGACCAGTTTTTGTCAACTTTCAAGAACATGTGGATTTACATGTACATAATTGCCATTTATTACAGGTTTGAAGAAGGAAAAGTATTCCTGCACGATGGCAAGTGTGCCTGCAAACCATCCTAGGGAACAAAGGATAGGACCAACATTGTATGAATTGGAAAAAACTAAGTATGGATCGGTATGTACTGTTTACAGTAATTTCTAGATAAAGGATCAGAAAAATGTCGGGCTTGTACAAAGTGATCATGATTTCTTTTGAGCAAAATGATTGCATTATTTACAAGGTACAAAAAGTGAATTGCATTACCAACAGTATAGTAGCATAAAGTGACATAAAAGATGCTGATCGTAGGAGCCATTTTGTTAGTTTGTTGTGTTCTTGTCGCATCCATCTTTTGTTGATTCATCTTGGAACAGTGTTTCGAAGGTACCGTTTTTAATAAAATTGCAAGTATCCAGTCATTGTATAACCACCTGACCCATCTTCACCAAAAATAAAAAGAAAAAGAAAATCAATTCAGTATTAATTCTAAATGAGCATTTTGAAAAATTGGCCATGCACTGTAAGTTGCTTAAAATAGAAGAGTGTTGTATTTCTTTTAACTGCATATAAGTTTGAACAGCAGAATCAATTTTCAAGTTGATTCATGTGTCCGATCATTCTACTGGTGTGTCACCTTGTTGTTTGTTGTTGAGTCACAAAGAAGGATGTGTGATTTTATAGTAGTTTCTTCATTTAGCCCTGTGTCACTGGGTATCAAAGTGCTTCACAAATGTTACTCCTGATAAGAGATAGCATGTCCAAGAGTCAGTCTTCAAGATGGCTGCAAGTACAAAGAGTACCAAATAATAAGTTACTGTACCTCACACGTTCCCATTTAACTCCTGGGAATAGAGAGGCAGTTGAGATTTAGCATCTTGCCCATGGAGAAAATATAACAAACTATCTAGGCAGGAACCAACCAGGAAGTCCTTGGATCACAAGTCTGATGTGGCAACACCATTACTGGTAGTCTGTTACACCCTCGTAATAAGAGACCTTGGTTTAAATATTAGTTTTTTAAGAAGTATTTTTGCACTTTGTCACTAGGTTAAATCTACTCACAATTCATTGGTTTCCTTCCTTACAAATCTTCAAATAGTAATTTTATGAATTTGAACAGTGATGCTACATTAGTATTTTACTTAATTCCTTCCCACAGAGGCAACTTGAAAAGCAGTATGAAGACATATTGGGACCACTGAGCTTATTTGCACCTCTCCCTTCTGAAGAAGGTAAGAGTACATTCAAAGTTTTCAAAGGATTAACAAGCCCTCTAGTCAACTTGTACATTCAGCTGCATTGTGCATATTCACAATAGCTGCAAGTACTGTACGTACAAAAACTTTTTTTAATAGTGCACAGTGTAAAATGTGATGAAGAGATTTTCTTTTAAGCATGTTACCTAGGTGTGCATGTGGTTCTACAAAATATTCAAACTGATGGCTTACACTTGCTGGAGTTGGAATCAAATCCTTTATTAAATTGGACGTAAATGTACAATAAGTTACTGTACATAAGCCTCTTATCCATTCTCTCAATGCAGTCCCTTAATCACTTTCTGAAAAAGAATTGTTAGTACGAAGCAGAACCAAGTTTTTGCCAAACCTGTTACTACATCCTTTTTTGCCTTATTTATGATTAATGTCCATTACGTTTTTTTTTCCATCTTATTTTTCAGTTCAAGAAAAAGATGACATTGAAGAGGAGAGACCAGTTACTCCTATTGAGGTAAAAGATACATGTAGTAAATATGTGAAAGTGGGGTAGTGGTCAAGATTTGTACAGTCATGGAAAATCCTGGATTTAAAACTGTCATGGAATTTTGTTATGAGATGTGGCAAATTGCAAGAAAGTAGGCATAGAATCTTGCACATCTTGAAAATGAAGCCAGAGTATTGTTTTTGGTATTTGGTGTTATTGTGTTAAATTTGGTGAATCTGGTAGCTGTAAAGTGAGGTAATTCACATGACTACCATTAGTTTCAGTGTGATAACTGGTTGGTCAGTTTGCTGTAAAGAAATCTCTTGAAATGTAAGAAACAGGAAGAAGCATGTAAGAATTATTCCTAGAAATCCCTAGTTTTGTCATGGAAAATTAGGCAAATTGAATTTTGAAATTTTGGGGAACCCTGAGTGGTGGAAGTCAGGCGGTATTTCAAAGCACAGGAGGTGCATTGTAGACCCACAAAACTTTTGTGTTACACTTGTCAGTTCACCTTAGACAGATAAGGTGGTGAGAAAAGTACTGTAAGTAGCAGTCAACAATTTGAATTTGGTTGACATCTTAAAGTTGGATGACATGTTAATTGAGCATTTAGGTTGAAGTGGTATATTCTCATTGAGGAAATTATTTTACATAAGATGTGACCTTACTTTGAACATTAAGAATCGATGTCCACACCTTGTGATCACTATGCCTCTGTAAAAGACGTTTTTTTAAAATCTATGTGTGATGCATCAGGTATTAGGAACCATAAGGTTTCCTGTGCTATATTATATTGCATCAGATTTCTTTATGAAGATGCATATAGTTTACAATAATTAGTGCTGCATTTTTCTTTCTTCTTTTTATCTGTTATAGGAGAGCATAAAAACACCACCATCCACATTCAAGCAGCTTGCTAAGCTTATAAGGAGAAGAGTAGCTGCTAAGCCAGGACTAGAACATCTTACTCAGGATGAACAGCAAACTCTGGTAAGCATTTGTAAGATAAGTTATTAAATACTGTAAATCTACAGGAATATCTGTAGCTTGGATTGAAGGAAGGGTTTAAGCAAAAAATTCACTTTCATATGTGAAAGAGGAACTAAATCTGCACAATTTGGTGAAACTTCCATGCAAATCAGACATGCAGTACTCGAGATGTCTGCCAATGAAGTTACTACATTTGTGACCCAAAGTTTCTTTCCTTTGTTTTGCAGTCTGTTGTGCTGACCATGAAGTTAATAGGGATAGGTACTCCCCATGTGGAATGTGAAGTTTGTAAAATTCTTATGCCTCTCATGCAATCACATTCTGATAACGTGTGATAGTGGAGGAGAAAATTGGTTGTAAAGTTTAAAGAAAAACAAAGACTGGCCATGACATATGTGAGGCTATGACATCATATGTGCTTGCTTCAAGTTCAGTTTGAATTAAAAATGTGACAACTTTAACTGCTAATATCTTGAGAACCACATATTGGATTTCAATGTAAATTTCACCAGAATGCTTAGAATAAATACCCCTCTAACAAATCAAAACTTGATTTGAGCTTAGACCCTTCTTTTAAAGTTGTGTATCTCTGTAGAAGCTTTTTTCCTAGTAGTATATTATTTCTTAGAATGTATTGATGTACATCAAAGCTGTTGTAAGTGAATTGCATGGGAGGGATGGTTCTAGTAACACCTGAAGAATGTGTATTCATTAATTATGGATAATCCATTACAGTAAATTATAACTGGAAATGATGATTTATAGAACACCAAGAAACAACATACTTTATGAAGATTTAAAGTGAAGATTCTAAATCACAGTGTATGAACTTAATTGCTAGTTATACTGTTAAAAGATATCTGCAGGTGCTAGAACCCAGGGTCATTGTCAAAGTAGATAGAAGGGGATTGTGATAAGAGAGGTTCATTCAGGTGAAAAATGGAATATTCCTCTTCTTTACATTGTAATGTCCGAGCATATGAAAGCTTCTTCTTCTCATCACCCAGGGTCCCTTTTTAGTAGGGCTGTCACATTAAAATGGTTAAATGAATAATCATCCGTGTGAACTTTCCTGAATTCAACCGAATGTTTTTAGGAACTGCCCACAAGTTCAGCATTTTTCTCCCCCATGTTTTGCTTTGATATCTTTTCATTCAGACAATGTTTATTTGCCAATTTAATGAGTGAATAAAGCTTCAAAAATAAATTGTTGTATGTTGGTAACTTTATTCAAAGCATACCTCCATGATGCTCACATTACTTAATCCCTAAAAGAAAGTGTCAGAAAGTGCCCCTTAAATCAATTTTGAGAATGTTGTAGGATCTTAATAATTGATAAGTTTGGCATGCTTAAAAATATTGGCGGGAAAATGTTCTCCAAATGTCGATATACCAGTTTCAAATGCCTGTGCATGTTATTAACATCATTGATCATGGTCAATAGCCAGTTATGCATTACCTGGTTTGCTGATATCTGTACCAACGTAAACACTTAATCAGGACACCGTTTAAATGGTAAACGAATGTTTGTTCACACAGTTTAAACTTTTAGGAGATCAAATGGAAATTAACAGCCCTAACCCTACTGTAATTGCTTTCATTATTGTGTCAGATATTTTCTTTTGCCTCTTAGCCCTTTCTGCAAAAGTCGGGTGCATGTAAATGTTGTAACATGAATGATAGCCAGCTTATGGCTTTTTCAGAAACTTTAATGACTTTATTTTTTTTAGAGATAATGGACAACACCAGAACTTGAAATAAGGTATCCACATATGAACAATCAGTTTAACTTATGTTAGAAAGATGAAAATGCTTTTACTGTGGTAGAGTTAAATGAATGTTAACTACAAAGAAGAAAGTTCTAAGAAGGATGTTTTGTGTTGACAAAAAGATACATTACACTTCCATTCATACCACTGAGTTGTCTGTTTTTTAACGGATTATGTAAATTTTGTATCTTTTGAAGGCTGGTGTCATCATGGGTGAGGTCAACTGTATTTGGCCTGACATTCGTAGACAAGTTGATGACCCATTTTTGTCACCAGAAGAAAACAAAGAACTGCAGAGAAGAATAACTGTGCATATCGTTACTGTTTGTGAACAGCTGTTTCATCATTATGTTGAAAAAGCTAAAGGTAGGTTTGGTAATTTTCTTTTTAGGGTTTGAGTAAGGATTGCATTTTGTACTGGTCAGCAAAGCCAATGAGGTTGTAAAACTAAAAGCCTGACAACAGAACTGTCTGGCCTGATATTGTCTTTACAGTATTTTAGTGCAAAATAATAAAATGACAAAGTGATAGCAAACTTGAAACACCTTGGGTTTGTTATTATCTTTAGCCTTTGTACATATATACATATACTGGCCCTGTGCCAGTGTCGAAGCATCATTGGTAATGCATACCTTTAAGCACATCTCTGTGGATTGTAAGTCCATCTTTAGGCCTGTCTACACAATCATACGTTTTGCCATGAACATCGTCATGGGATGCAATTTGTGACATTATTTCACAGATTCCCGCTTGGCGTATGCAGTACAGTGGACTATTTTCACAATTTTCATGTGCCATACAATTTAGTCCCAAACTTCTCGGATGTGAAATGTCCTAAATTCTTGATTTTTGCTGAATATCCCTACAACCGAGTAATGCACAAATTTAGGCAATTATTTCTCTTTCTTGGACCAAACATAATGAGCAAATGAAAAGAACAGACTAAAATATTTCCAAATGTTTTGAACATTTGTTGAAAAGATGAAACACACAGCTAAAAATTTGAACACCATACTAGACGTTGAATGTTGTTTAAATTTGTTGGGAAGCATGTCTACATGATCACACATTTGTTCATGAATATCGTCACACAGATGTGTGACAATTTTCTGGTCAAGCATCACAGTAGTATCTGTGGTTGTGCTGCGTGTGTGTTGTAAATACACTCATTGCATGTGTGCTTTGCTCGGCAATGCTGGCCAATCCCTATCGCATGACGTCACATGAAATACCTCTACAGGTGGCATTTTTAAAAGCTGTCATGTGTACTGTGCACCACACTATGGGGTCAGTCAAAACATGTACATTTAATGCAGGCAAGCCTGGAAATGTGTGTAAAGTGCTGTTCGTTTATTTTCAATGTAGTTTGCCCATCCTACAAACTAGCCTGTGTTAGCTAGCCTACCAGGCCTGTTCCTTAGAATTGTCACTGGTACAGCCTGAAGCTTACTTACTTGGGCCTCTAGGCCAGTGAGATACATGGCTGTTGTTGTAAGATTGCATATAAGCAGTTGCTCAATGATACAGAAGAAAAGCAGATTGGTCTTCATCGTGCATTAAGTATTGATCATTTGTCTCAAACATTAAAGAAGAATGAATTAAAAAATTTTAAGAAGTTAACTACAAATAGTCAGTTTATTTATAAATTCCATGATATATTTGTGTACCATTTTTGATCTGTGACTTCGGTTTTATTTTGAACAGTTTTGAACAGTAGAGGTGTCTTCAGTGAACAAGCCAACATCAGTCGTCTCAAGGCACAGCTCTCCCTTGATGCCAACAAATTGTAAGTCAAAAAGTGTTGTACGAAGTAAATCTTTAGCTGTATCTGGAATAATTTCTGTAACAGGCCTAGGGTATAATTTGAAGCCTGTTTTGACTGCAAGGGGTTAGATATTGAGAATAATAAGTTTTTAAACATGTTTTTATAGAATGTTATTAATGTTGTAGGTAAATGTTCAACTTGTGGTTACAGTACTTTGATATATTTCTTAAACAACACTTTGGGTAAAGTGAAAAGGGTTCCTTCATTGAAAGAATGTCTCCATAGTGATGCCTTGTATAACAATGCTTGTATAATGTAACCCTGTGTTTGAAAGTTTAGCCAGGTCTTTAGAGATGGCTCTGCAAGTTCATCTCTCAACTTAAAGAGGACAATTGGAAGCTTTTTTTCAGTAAGCATGTGGTAATTAGCAGTACTTTTACTTATTTATTTTTGTGTGCAATTAATAAAATGTAAGCTATGTATGCATGATGGCATGTGCTTTTGTATGTCATAGAACATTTCTTGTAAAACCACCAACTGCGAGCATGGAAACATCTTTTATTTGACATGTGTTTCAGATATTAGTGCAAGAATCCTGTTGTGATTGGGGGAGGTGTATAGTAAGTGCACCTATCATTTGAGGTTGGAAGAGGTCATTGGAACCTTGAATACACATTTCCACCGAGGAAGGTGTCTGTGATGATTCCCATGTTTGAAATGCACATGTCTTATATTGAGAAAAATCCACAAAAGCATTAGATATGTTAGAAAAAGGTCCACCTGAAAGAAAACATACCTGTTACTTTACAGTCATTGAACCCTGAAATGACTTTTCATTTTTCCTTTTTGCAGTTTGAATATTCTGGCTATTCGGCGATACATTGTGGCTGATATCAGAGGTAATCTGTCTGAATCAGATGAAGAAGACATACTAGAGCCTGTCATTACTAAAGATACTTTTGTACCACTTTCCTATAAGAAACTGGTGAGAAGTATTTTCTGTTTGATATCAAAAGACAATATTAATCTCTGCCTTAGTTGTTTGGTGGTAATGCCAATCTTTCTGTGTTTTTCAGCTACTGTTCACATTCCTCTTACTTATTCAAGTATAAATTTATAGAAAGAGTTATCAGGTTAAGATTTATCCTACTAAAATATTACAAAGTCTTGGTAATTTTGAGTGGATAGTAATCTAGATATTACTGGATTATGATGCACTCTGGCAGGCAGGAATGACTTAAGGGAGGGAGGGATATGGAGCCTGCCCTTCTCCCCCCCCCCCCCCCAACTATTGTGAAAATAATGAAAGTGGTAAGAGAAAAGAAGGAAAGAAAAAAGAAAGGAGAAAGAAGGAGAAGAGGAGAAAATCAACAAATTTTCTAATAAAGTATTCAAAATATATCTTTCTGCAGAGGTTGGGAGGAGCATCTTAGTTGAAATCATCAAAATTAAAATCAATTTAATGGGGTGATGATAGGACAGGGCTACACTCTGCAAAGCAGCTGAATGGTTTAGCAATGATGCCAGCCTGCAGATCTAGGGATATGAACATAATGATATACTTGTCTGGGGGAGGGGGTGCTACATGAAACTGTAGTGACAAATATGTGGTATAGAGTAGAATTTTCTGCACTGTAAGGGGAGTGAGATGTCACATATTCATCACAGAGACATTCTGAGGTGATCAACGACACCAGGCTGGTACTGTAAGGGGACATGCTGTCGCACAGACTATTGTGCCCTTGCCCTGATTTAGCACATCTCTTGCAGAAATATTCTAGTGACAAGCATTGATGTCAGCACGTATTGCATTGGTGCAAGTGCATGCCTTACAGTTTGTAATGGAAACTTAAAATGAAGTTGAAGAAATGATTTCTACAGGAGGTGGGATGAAATATCTTAAGGGATGAATTTTTTATTCCTGTCACAATCTTTTTACAAACTACCTAAATTTTTGTGCCATCATCTTCAGTGCAATTCTTTTCCATTTTCATCTTCAGTACCACCTCAAGCATTTTCACTTCGTTCAACAGGCAATGTGTTATATTTATGCTCTTCAGCATCAGTGCATAGGCATGATTATGCAAACTGTGCAAAGTTGGTAACTTGTGTGTCTTTCTACCTTCGAGTAGTTTGGAAAAGATAAATAGATATGAATACAACTAGTGTTCTCTAGCTTATTTCAAAGCATTAATAAATCAGATGTATTTTCCTGACAGACCCATTTTTGTTGGGAAATTGAATTGTCTCAAAGTACTACCCAAATGCAAGTTTTACCATGAAAATAATTTTTAAATGGAAAATTTTTCATACTAGTCCACATGTGAGACATAATTTCAAGTCATATACCTGTGATTTTGGTATCCAAGGAAGCATTAAGTGTGATTCTTTTTATAAGTAGTGAAAACTCAGCATAGATTCTCTTAGATGGTTGGTCAGTGGTAACAATCCCTTTTTCTTTAGAATGAGAGAAAGAACACTTTTGAAGGCTTAAGTGAAGTCTCTGTAATTCCAATTGATAGGCATTGTAAATAGTGACTGTTTATTAAAGGATTTAGAATTTGTTTTTATCTTGACAAATTAAACAATGGATTAATTATATTTGAGTTCATTGTACTTCAAATGAAGTTTTTGATCTAAATATGAGCATAAACATAGTAAGAAACAGATGGACTTGGAGAGAGTTTATAGACTGTCATATTCTTGGAAGTATGACTATGTTTACGTTGGGTTAAATTTCATAGTATTGTTTTAAGCTTGAAATGTTTTTGTCACTATGTGGAATTTATTGATATGCAGGGTAGACTCATTAAGAAAGAGGTATGAAAAGGAAATCAAATGCATATTATGAAAAAATGTTTGAAGTAGTAATATGCAGTTCATGGGAATAAGCATTCATCTTGAAACCAGCTAAATGTTGATAGTATAGCAGGGCTGGAAGTAAGATGTCATGAGGGCAAGGCCATTTTCATATTAGCTTTTAGGGCACATTTATGTGTTTGAAAGGGCACCAAGGCCAAACAAAAGAGTTTGTGTTTTCTGGTATGGTTGGTTGTATTTGTTAGGAAGGGCATGAAGGCCAAGATGGCCTTGGCAAGTATGCTTTTTTGTTGGGTGCCAAGGCCTTTGCCAAAAATATGAAGTCCACAGCCTCTCAGGCCTTCCACAGCCTCTGTGGCTTTCGTTTATTTCCAGCCCTGGTATGGTATCCTCTTATTTCTATTTTAAGTATCATCAGTGGTGTGAATATTAAAGGTAAACACAGCAGTTATTTTGCATGAGTTCAATACTTCAGCTGCAAAGGAATTGTCACATGGCTAAGAGTCATACATGAATTTGGGTACCAGGGTACACTAGTTATTCAAATTATGGTGACTGCATTTCCCCTTAAATAGTACAGAAATAATCTCAATATTTGTTTCTAATTATACTTGATTTTAGGAGAATTAGATTATTTGCTTCTTTCTCTGAAACTGTAGATTGAATGCAGTAGACCCAAACGTAAACATGGCTATAAAAAGACAGTTGAGCAAGAAATCAAAGATATGGACTACCAGATGCCTCCAATTCAACCTCAGAAAGCTCTAGAGTACATGCCTGATACAGAACTGATGGAGAGAGCTTTGGAAGATTTTGAAGAGGAGAAGGAGGAGAATAAAGAAGAAACTGAACTGCTAATAGAAGAAGAGAAAGATGATGAAATAATTGATGAAGAGCCTGAGGAAGAAGCGGTATCTCAAGATCAAGAGAGTATTCAAGACAGTATTCAGTTTTCTGGGTAAGTCATTCTGATGATAGAGTCTTGGTAACTTTTGTCTGTCGAAGATGTATGGTCAAATTCTTGTAAAGAGACATAGGTTTTGTCAAATATGTTAAAGAGGGATACTTACAGTTCATTAAACCAGTGATATAGTTGAGGCCACTGTCCTAGCCAGGACTACACCTTTCACCCCCCCCCCCCTCCATGGGGTCAAGGTGAAGACTGAGGCTAAATAATATTGGATAATATGCCAATAGACCCTTTTCCAAATAGCAATTACAAAGGATTGTGGGATAGCATTTTGGTCTGCATCATTCTTATCCACAGTAAAATGCCATTGACAAAAATAAAAGCACACAAAAACTATCCCAAAATCCTTTGTGACTGCTATTTGGAAAAAGGTCTATTAACAAAAGGGATTGTATATTGACATAGATTGCAATGCAAAGTACCTAAGCCTAACCATGTCAGTTTGTGTTATCCTATGAATTGATAGAATACAATAGGTAAGACCTACTGAGACACACACTTAAACATTTGCAAATATGAAAGCATTGCTGTGAGGAAAAAAAATCTACATTCTTTGTGAAGAATTGACATTTGGTTGCAATTACTTACAACTGGGTTTGATGCAGAAGCTGGTACAATGTCTCACTAGGATGAGACAGCAATAATCTACTCCAAGACTTCCAAAATATTTCAAAACTGTACCCCTGGTAAAGATTATGATAAGGGATATACCATGCTAGTTTTCCTATAAAATGATAAGTGCACATTCATCAGGGCTTCTCAAGAGTTTCCTGCAATCTGCACTTTGTCAATGGAGATTCTTACAGACCCTTCTCACGTGACATCATGTTTTGTTTTACTCCCACATTAGAGGCCAGAAAGTTGTATGTTTGTTGTGCACTACAACGTTCGTGTGTAGTAGAGCACGTACATGTGCTGTATGTTGTATGTCCACTAGTGGCACCACAAGCTGACTTTGATTTATTGGTTGTTTTGTGTATCTGTGAATATCTGTACCTTGATTACTGCCCTAACATGGCATTTACTTTGCATTGCCATCAAAAACATGACATTGGTGAAATGCATCTACAGACCACCCACTGCCCCACCCAGTAATTATTAAGAAAAGCCTTGAAGAGAAAGTTTAATAGACTAGTCAAAGGCTGCAGCATAATTAGTGTATAGTTTGTGCCTTTGTCAGATTAACTCAAACAACAGAGCTTGTTTTGGATGTCCACAATCTGTTATATCCTGCAAGGATTGAATGTGAGAATACCCACACCTGTAGAATCTTTAACCTTTATTGGATTTACTGTATTTTAGTTACGATGCTAGGTTTTCATTTCTTGTGTGTCCTCTTTCAAATGATACTGAAAGAGAACTTCAATTCTATTGTCATTTCTATGTAGTTCCAAACAGCTGTAAAATTAGTACCTAGAGGAATTGAGGTTGTTTCTTCTCTTTTATCCCTGTGTTACAAATGTAAAAAATAATCCACTTTACACCCAGTTACCAGCCCAATCAAAATAATTAACAATTTCCGTTTGTCACAAGCAAGTAAAATGAAGACAGCTGAATTAGTTTCAGATTTATTTTGAAAGCCGACTTCTTCAGGACATATACCTGTTTTGAAGAAGTCAGATCCACTTCTGACAAAAGCGTGACTAACTTAAAGTCTTTTGACATCATACTCACTTAAACTCTTTCCAAGATCATGATGAATATACTTGAAAAGATTTTTCAATTTTGATTGAACCAACTGGCTCAATAGAGTATGAAAGGAAATTTAGAAAATAATTCAGACAAAACAGGAGAGAGGTAAAAGAAAAGTCCCATTACAAGAATTCATGATATCAGAATTTAGACAGTATGTGTGAGTAGTACTTGAAAAAATTTCATTCATTTTATCTTTGCTCTTTGAAGTGAGAGAAGTAGAGAGCTACCACGTCACAGACCTGACTCGTTGCCAGAGTTACACAAAGATTCTTTCATGGAAGATCTTGGACTGGAGAAACCTCCTGGAGCTGGTAGACCATCAAGCTCTATTATGATTAGAAAGAAAGTCACCCTGGACAATGATGTGGAGGTACGATATTTGTAATAGAGATCTACATAGCTTGAAAGTCAGAGGGGGTAGGGGTAGTGTAGTTTGGGTTATGTTATTGTTTTATTTGCTTTCACTCATGAGAGAGTTTCCTCAGCACTTGGTACACTAACCATGGGTGGCGATCATGGGAGGACAGGGGGACATGCCCCCTTAATATTGGTAGTGGGGGGACATAATATCAAATGTTCCCCCAGTGTTTAGAGGTATGCAGAAAAAGTAAATGTTACATGCATTTTGATATGAATTATTGTGATATTAGCCTATTAAGGGCATCTGGGGAGAACTTTGGATCAGAAGTATATGATCTTTGTCCTCTAGAATGCACCAAATTGCTTGGGTTCCAGGGCTTTGCCCTTAGACCCCAACAGCGGACCTGTGGTGGTCCCCTGTATACCCCTGGCTGGAGGCGCAAAGTTTTCACTCAAGCAGATCATTTTAACAGATAGCTGCAGAAATGCTGAATGAATGAAACAAACTTAACTAATAATGGGTTAACAAAACAGTTTCTAGCCATTTCTATCCTGCACCTTAAGGTGATCATTACATTAAAAAAGCATTAACTAAAAAATGGAAAAAATACCAAAAACATAAAAATAATTAAACATCACCTAAAAAACTGAATGAAATTACACATATAATGTGCAAAAGGTAGCACCATTTTGAATCTAAGCCCCCTTAAAGATACAGAATTTTCTCAGAGGGGAATGGGCACCCTTAGACCCTCCCCCAGGACAGGGTTTCATAAACCAACTGCCGTCAGGCACTTAATATGCTCCAGCTAGAACCCTGAACACATTGCATTAGCATTCCCGCTGACATTTAAAATAGTGGGGTAGGGTCACTCTGTACTTTTCATTTGTTGGTGCATTTTGTGAGAAAAACTTGGAACATACCACAAACATAGGTTTAACTTCTAGGTTCCTTCAAGATAAGTCATAATCTTTAGCGGTGAATTAACACCAGCAGTTCTGGGTGGAGGGGCTTTCGTTAACCATGAGTGGTGGGCGCAAATTGGCATTCCGGGGCAGCCTGCTCAACACAACCTCCACTGTAACCATAACCCTGATTACCTTGAAGAGTTAATTTCTGTTTCACTGAAACCTGCCATTTTAGAGTACATCAAGAGTCTAGGTCAATATAACATATGTTAAGCCAATGAAGGAACATGTGATGACAATGCTTTCTGAGAAAAGTAATTCATCATACGTCTTTATCTTAAGATGGACACTAGCCTTAAGAACAGTGGTGATGCTAAGGGGGGAGAGGGGGTTTAATCTCTTGCCTCTCTTCCTCAGTCATTCTACATACAAAGAACAGTTATTCGTGTGGCTGATTTGCTGTTTTTCCCAATTAAATATCCTTCCCTCTGCCCCCGCCCCACCTTCTGTTTTCGTCACTTTTAAAACCCTGATGTGGTTGCTGCTTATGAAATATCATACCATTGGTAATTTACGTAAAGTTGCATGCTCCCTGTTTTAGATTCAACTTACAGTGAAGCCATCTAATAAACCTGCCCCACCAGATCCAAAGGAAGTTTTAAAGAAGGACTTAGAAAAACTCTCCGTCTTCACATCGATGAGAGATAAAGCAAGAGATGAACCTATGAAAGAAGATGAAGACCTTCCGCCTCTTTTACAGGTAAAAAGAGACAGAAATATATCATGAATATGTGTAGTACATTGGAATATGATTCTTGTGATTCCTTAATAAAATTGGCTTCTCCCCTGTATTAAAATATCAACCTCTTTGTTTGAAACTTTGTCTTTCTTTGAGTTGGACCGAAAGTTAAATTGTAAATGGAGGCATATCCCTGTGTCATTATCTTTGTAGAGTAGGTGAAGAGGACAGTGATGTTACCTAAATATTTAGCTATGTTTGCATTGGTGTAGATCTTATTATAATGTAATGGCAAGTGATTTTTAGCTTGCCAACTCTTCTTGTCCCAGTACTATTACAAAAAAAAAAAAAAAAAATCACATGAACTTACCTGGAAACTCATCCTACTTTTCAGTCTACTTTTCTACAAGTGCTACTTATAATGAACAAGAGAAATCTTACTGTCATGGAGCATTAAAGTTAATTCTACCACCTCTAGTCATCTGTTATTGAGAATCCTGCATTCTAAGTGGTTAAACACTGACCTGTTATTTCACAACACATGGTCAGTGAACATAGAAACAGATAAAAATGAAGTTTTCGCACATTTTTGATGGTAGAATAGGAAAAACCACATTTGTTGGACTATTATTGTCTCATAAACCATCTCGACTCCATATTTGGCAAAGTGACGGACTGGGCTTCACCTTGTTTGTTATTTTGCCATATTTGGAGTCTTGATGGTTTATTCACCAATAAAAGTCCACCAAATGCAAATTTATTTCTTAAATCACAGTTGATGCAGCATCTTTGTTACAGGTGTTCTGATAAATAAACTTCTTTACAGTGGTGGAGAAAAATTGTAGGTAACTTTTGTAGACATTTCACATGCAGAGTTATCGCAGGCTGTGAAGGCTAGCTGTTTATTCTGCTAAGAAATTACTAAAATATAGAGGAAACTTACAATAAAGCCAGCATTTTTCCATTTTCCAAATTCGGGATTCTGTTTTGTTAATTTTTTATTTTCCATGATCTTTATGTTTTCCCGCCGTTTTCTTTGTTTTGTCTGTTTTTCATTAATTAAAGAATTTTTACTATGAATTGTGTATGGTTTGCTGTGGACAGGGTCTCGGTAGTCCTGCCTATGTATGTACGTTTTTCATGCTGCCAAGCTGTAGTAGAGTAGTAGTAGACCTTGATAAACAGTAAGAGTATCCATTGTTCTCTGCTTTGAGTGTTCTAAAATGGAAAATTTACAACTTCTGAGCACATTTGTAAAGTTTTTCTTTCATTGCCAGTCAAAATGGTGTCTGTTTCCGTAACGCGGAAAAATGTTAGCTTTAACTTAAAGCAAAATGTTCAACTTAATGTCATGTAATTGAAAACATGAATAACAGAGCTCAAAGTCTGAGTGTAGTCTTGTTGAACTTTCTAGTTGTGGAAACTGACTTTGGTCAAGCTGGGGTCAAAGCCCCAATCTCCTAGGTGTAGGCATCACTGCATCCAGTGCCACTAACCTCAACCACTCAACCATATGACCAGTGATTCATGCTGGGAGGATGTAGCTTCCATGATGCACAGAGACTTATTGTGGCTTTAAAAACATGTGTAATATGGAAGGACAGTTTTGCATTTCAATGAAAAAGGTCACCTGAAAGCATTGATGCAATTCTTAAGTTGCTTTTGACGTTTCACAGCAGTGTCATTAAAAAATAAGCAGTCAATTCGTTTTATTTTACTTTTTTTTTTTTTGCCTGGTGTAATTTATGATTGATGGGCACTTTGAGCAACATCCATCAAAAATTTCTGGTGAAGAGAGCCATAGGAATGACCTTAGCAAATATTAAAAAAAAATTATGACAGGTTGAACAATGATCTATTACAGCAATTGATGAGTAATAATTTTTTGATAAAATACTGATTACAGAGATGTGTCAAGTTTCTCATTAGTGGGTAAATATTGTTGTGATAATAATTGCTTCATTTTTATTATCTCTGATTGCTCTTGGTCCTAAGGCTGTGGATGAAACAGAGCGTGGAGAGACCAGAAGAGAAATGCTGCAGAGAAAAATGAAAGAAATGGAACAGGAAAGGTTGAAGAAAGAAGCAGCAGAGAGGTCAGTGCTGTCAGTTATTGGCCACCTGTTGTTGCTGTCAACCCTTCTGTATTAGATATCCATGAATATTACTTACATGATATTATATGTGACAGCTATTGTAGCATCATTCATCATAACAGTGCATCAATCCCATTGAGCTGTATGCAATATGACATTTTTCCATTTAATATTAGCAGCACTGCCCAATGTTTCAATAAGCTTTAGATACATGCTACATGCTGGTAGATTTTGTTAGAACATGAAAGTTATGGCTTTTTCATTAGGAATTTGAATGGAATGTCATTGTGGTATTGCCTTTTTGACATTTAGTTGTTGTATTGCAAAAAATATGAAATTCAGGGTTGGTGATGCTTTCCAGGTGTGTTACATTAGGTTAGGCAGCCTTCCATATTAGAAAATGTCTCAAATCAATGGTTATGCCCTTGCTTGCTGGGATGTAAATTTTGAAAAATTAAATTTCAATTAGTTTTGGTTCATAAAGTATCAAGCAGTTATCATTAATTTGTCTGTGCAGTATTGCTGAGGTGGGGGCCCATCTTTACTGTATGAAAGAAAAGACACAGTAGCTGTGAAATAATTCAGGATATTTATAGCATTGTGCATTCTTAGTATATGCACAGAGCAGGTAAATGCACCATTGAAACTTAGAGTAAATGAAATGTATTTTTGCTGTTTCCCATATTTGGGTCACTTGCTGTATTGAATGTTTGTTATTTTTGATGTGTTGTATTCGGAATTCTGTAAATTGTCTTATAATCACTTGTCTTACTTGTCATTGTTAAATGCAGTCTTTTCTCACTAAAGCAATATTAACATATGAAACAAAGGCTGCTGACTGGGCAACATTGCCACAGTGTAACTATTTCAGAAAAGGTTGGTTTGAAGCAAAGTTTTTACAGGCTTCTCAGCCAACTTGGAAATTAGGGAAAACCTGGAAAAAAAGTTCCCCATTTTGGGGTCAGGAAAAAGTCAGGGAACTTTAGAGAAATGCCTCAAACTAGGGAAAAGTCAGGGAATTTGATTGACCAAAACATGTCCATATAGCATGAAGGGATGCTCAAATAGAGAAAGGGTGAAATTATGCTGGAATTTTAAAACCTCTCCTGGGAAAAGTCATGGCAGTAATTAGGGAATTTCTTTTTTCTGAAAAGCTGACTGTATTATTGTGGTGTGATTGAAATAAGATGTATGCAGCAAAGCGTGACAGTTTAAAGAAAAGTGGAAGATGTTGTGTTGCATGATTCTTTGTTATGATATGTAAATGCTTTACAGGATCAGTAAAATATAAACATTTTGCTTTTCACAGTGTTTAGAATTGTTTTTGACGTAAACCCTTAGAAAATTTCAAATTTGTGTGATCAGTGTCTGACAAATTACATTTGCTCTGGCTGCTTACCCCATCAATAGAATTTCAGATTGTGTTTACTCCATATTTTTAAAACCATTTGAACAGGTATAAAGTGACCAAGCCTTCACATCCCCAACCTGCTACAGTAACCACTAAATTACGAGATAAGTCTGTGGTGCGCACATCTGATATAAGAGTGTCAGAGAGAGTCCAGCAGGGACGGGTATCATTGCAGCTGTACAAGACAGTCTTTAATGAATTAGTAGATGAGGTAAAGTATCTTACTGTCTGCTGATTTGTTCTTAGTCTCTTTTAGTATGGATATTTTAATATATGTTACAACAAAAATATTAAAAGGAGTAAGAAAATACATTATTAAAACGAAACATACAAACTTTGGCTTGTTACAAAATGTATAAGATCTAGAGAAATTCATCTGAGGTTTTTAGTTAGTGAGTTTGACATTACAGAATTACAATGCTCGCTGTAAAGGATTGCACTTTTGATGTACGAACAACAGAGACGGTCTAGAGAATTTGTCTTAGTACTTACAGTCTTTGCATTACAATCATGATTTTCAATATTTGTCCTTGAGAAAAGTGTTCGAAATGTTTTTAACTTAGAGTGAAAAAGTAAATGGAGTAACGTTTTAAAAGAAAAGGAAACAACCACTTGAAGCATGTGTATGAATGATGTAGCAAATTCTCCATCATGCATTGTCTCTGAAGTGGTGAACTGCTGTTTATAGAATGAAGGTTTCAGCTATTGACAGTAGAATTCATATGTAACTGATTTCTGCATTTTGGCTCGGTATTAGAATTTCTTAGCTTTCTGATTGAATAAAAGCCAAAACAGCTGTCCCAACCTTATTTTGAAACATTGACTTAATATTACAAATTTTTTCTTATTTTCTTTGTATTTATTTGTCATGATGTATAAAACATAAATGTTGTCCACAGATAGTAAACCAGTGAGTTACCTGGCATAAAGGGAAAAAAATCCAAAATATAGTATGGTCATATCATTACAAAGAATCACTTTGTGAATTATCTGCGGGGTGGTTTCTCTAACGAGTAAATGGAGGTAACTCCTTTTCCCTGTCTGGACTAAATGTGGAAGAGCTCTCTCAACTTCTAGGATACTTGTCTAGTCAAATATTAGTGTGGGAATGTTTGTCGTACATCATTTTACATTTCCACCGTGCCTCTTTTGACATGTAGAATATCAATGAAAGACAATTACATTTCAATATATCAACTAGGAAAGTAAAGGGAACACATAAAGAAAAAGAACTGGCTTTCGGTGATTATCAAACAGAGAAATCATTTATTTGTGAAATTAATTTTTCTTATGTCAGTTTCTGTTTTGTCAAAGTAAGCAAAATACTTCTTTCAATATTATGAGTAAAGTTAAAATGGTGGTCAGTTACGGAGAGACACTACAAATAGTAAAAGGTCATACCACTAAAACTTAAACTTATGTCATGAATTTATTTCATTTTTTCCTAGTTCCAAACTAATGATTTAAAACCACCATATCTTTTAAATCTAAATGTTTGGGATAATGTAAATATTGATATGTTTGATTTTACCATCAGTTTTGTTGTAATTGACTTCTTCTTCACATCCTGAATAAAATTAAAGATTTTTTTTCCTTTGTAGATTGATGCCAATACAATCAAACGTATGGACAGCAATTTATTCCGTGGACAAGAGATAAATGAAGTGTATAATGAAATTATAAAAACATTGCCAACAGATCACCACAGCTTTGATAAAGTTAGTACTAAATTTTACACTACTTAAATTTAAAGCACTATGTGGTTTATTATCACCAGTATTTTCTTTGCTGTGTTCATCCTAGCCATGTTTGGTTGTGCATGGTTTGACTATTAAGAGATACGAGTTGGTAGAGATACATTCAGTGGGTCATTTCAGGTCACAAGAAGTAGCATTCAAACCAGTGTAATTCTCATTGGACCAATATCTAAAATATTCGCTATTAACTAGCAGTGCTGTAATGAATCATGACTTGAGTCACTTATTTTTCAAAAGGGAAATGACTCAAGCAGTTGTATTATAATTTTCCTCATAGAAATAATACAATGACTCGATTCACTGACCCGACTCGAGTCACATTGAAATGAGTAAATGGCTCGTTTCGACTGCAGAATTGAGTGACTCATTACAACACTGTTAAGTAGGTCTCATCAAATCTTGTTCACAACAAATAATGAATTTACTACATAGTTAGATATCAGATATTGGATTGCACTGTTCTCTATTATGTTAGTACTCGCCGGGGCAGATTAACTGGTATGATGTGAATTATTTCAGAAGACATTGTCGGTGGAATTCAGAAAGCATTGTCAGGGGAACAGGTAACCCAATTCAGAGAATCAAAATATTTACTGATTAGTTTCGACCTGAGATTGATTAGAGCCCAAACATTCTAAGAAAAGAGATTTTATGTGAGTGTTGTAATATACTTCATGTTCACTGTACACTAGTTAAACATAATCAGTATCAGGCGTGGGAAGCTTTTTTTGTCAGATTTCCACTCTTACTATTGTAACAACAAAAAGTTTGCCGTCATATACATATATTCATATTAGGAAGTAGCGTGATTACATCCTAATTCAAGTAAAGCCTAAAGTTGTTTCCAATCAAGAGGCTCTTTTGGATTATGTTACTAATATTCTTCATAATCAACCATGGTACATGTTATGTAATTAAGGAATAAGCCTATACAGTACCTACAAAAGACCCAGATGTAACAATGTACTAGCCTACATTTAGCAGTATGATTAGGCTGCTTCATGCTCCCTATGCATTTGTGTGTTGGTATGGTTAATATAAGCAAGTCTAATCAATCATCATATGATTCTCACATGTGTCTGTTGTTGTACATTTTAGAGAATGTTTGCATGATATGTGTTAAAGACTGTCAGCAATCCAACTGCAATAACTTTGTTAACTTTACATGCATGTTTTGTAATGTCATACTAATTTCATTCAAGTTACTTGCAACTGCCGCTTATGCTACACTCAATGTGTACGTATCAGATAAGTGATCTTGCAATTATGAACTGATGAATATATGTCTTGTGGAAGCAGTTATATCCTGGCAAGATATGTGTACCACTTTAATAGGTTTTTGTTTTTAGGAGCTACAAAATACTTTGTCTGCCTTTTAAAGTGGATGGTTGCCACGTGATATCTGAATAAGAAAGTGGTACATTACTAGGCTGTAATTAAAAACCACAACAAAGAGCATAAGTCTGTTCATATTAGGAATGTGTCTCCTTGAATATTTTTTGACTAAAACCAAAAATAAGGTCCAGTTTGAAGTTAATGAGAATAAACCAAGAGCTTCTGGTAGCTTTACTCATTTGACCTGTTTCTGTGATTTGTCCTTGACCCTGCTGGATTCCAGCCACAAGAATGTAGTGCTTTTGGTGCCAGGTTTATCTTCAATATCCTTTTGTGTACTTCTATGACTTGCCATCCATATTCCAGGTCATGTGTGAAAATTAGAAGTTAGGAAGGGGTGATGGGGAAGGGAGAGATTAAGGAGCCCACCCTCCCTGAAAGCTGGGTTAAGAGGAAAGGCTGTAAAGAATTTCACCCAAATATTATCAAAACTGTCCCTACAGTTGACAAGTTTGCTGCTACATTATCTTCAGTAAATATTTATGATACGTATTGACATGTCAAAGTCTACTGAAGTTTACTACACTTACATGGGTTATTTTGTTTTTAAGATAACCTTGAGGTGAGTCATTTGAAAGCTTCCATACATTTGTAAATATATGAAGTCATAACGTTGTGACGATGCTTAATATCTTCATGAACATCAATACCCAATGAGTAATAGGAGGAAACAATCTTGTATTCCAACATGTAAACTTCATAAGAAATCCTGAAAAATACATACGATACCTTCTGTAAATTTTTCTAATGTGAATTTTCTCTCAAGACTTGTTATTATTGTTACTTGACTTTAGGATGACTTTGTAGAGTTATGTGCTGATCCTAAAGCTCTTCACAAGACACCTCTTTTAGCAGCAGCCAATCTGACGGCCAACAAACCAGGAAGGGTAATCAACCAAGAATTGTGTTCCATCAATGAACCTCCCTGGGGTGAAAATAGAGATGTCTGGTGCCAAAGGTAAGAAGAAAAGCTCATTTCAGTATTATCTCGTATCATTCTCTGTCCATGCCTCAAGATGAATCAGTACAGTCTAGGCCTGGGAGTTGAATGACCCAGAATGGGTTATTCTTTAATTCTTTAGTTGTGGTGAACATGTAATGGTATCATGACATCATACATGCATATGGCACACATTAGTAATAGGCTCACAAAACAAAATACTTCAGCATGAAAGTTAAGCATTGAAATGTGAAGAGGACAGAGAGGAGATGTTGTAGCTTGGAGGAATTAACAATTTGTTTTATATGTATAGTTTAAATCATTTGTTGTGGCTTTTTTGGATCAATTAATAGATTCTGAAAATGTGTTAGTGAATTGAAGTATGTGATAAGGTTACAATATGTACTCCTAGTAAAGTAATTCAGCCTTCAATGACAATTTTGACCTGCTCATCTCAATAATCTTGATGAAGAAGGGATGTTGATGGAGAAAGAGTCTTTTGCAAATAGAAACTTGAATTGGAAAGAATAGTTCTCTGTTGAATGATATATATCAGTCTGAGTTACAAAAGTAAAGAACGTTGATCTAACTGAGAGTTGAGGTTGCATCTATATGCTGTGTTTGCCTTTTATGCCGAAATGGTTGTTTTTTATACCTCCTTACTGGTAGAAGGTTGAGCCCAAATTACTTCTTTTGTTGTAAAAGAAAACCACCAGGTCCTAGAATTTACAGCTACTGCTTTGTGATTTTGAGTCAAGTATTATATAGCAATTTTAGGCTTTAAAGTTTGAAACTCACAACCAAACATTGTGGACTGGCGTAAAAATGTAAAAATCTACCACCTCGTTTACGTTCATTTATTTTAAGAGACGTAAATAATGTCTTTATGCCATGTAATTATATGAGATTGTAAAACACATGGGAGCCTTTCCAAGACTACTTCTAAAATTCAAAATTTCAGAATTTGTAAGGCTGGAATAAGGTAAACTGGATAACAGTATGGAAGTCACTTTAAGAAACAGCATTTTTTTCAAGGTACAGTTCTTGGGGAATTCTTTGGAAGTATTTTTTTTTTCAAATTTTGTGCAGATTTAGAGATGGAAACTAAAAATGCAGGAATTAATACTTTCAGGACCACATACTTATATGCTGCCCTCATCCCTGAACCAACCACTTCATACAGTGGTCTGTAATGAATATAGGAATGGGATTTCAGTCTTTGTTTTTCATAGGAAATCACCTTCCTACCAAAAAAGAAATTATTGTACATAGTTTTGTTCAGCAGGTAATAACCTTTCGTTTGATACCGAAATACTGCAAGCTGATCCCATTTCATAAGTTCCAAGCCATTACCAAGCCTTGGCCTAAACCCCTCATAGTTATAGGCTGGATTGTACATTACGTTATGGAGGTGGCTTACTCGTTACGCCTTGTCCTAGACTTACTACTGGTAGAACCTCCTCAAAGACTGATTGCCACTTTCTTCTTATTCAGACCCCAAAATTCTGTAAGACACTTTTTAAATTTTGGGTACATGACACTGTCAAAAGCTGACCCTCGTATAGGTATAGGAGAGTCAGGCATAATTTCAGCCATTTTGTACTGTTGAAATTCAGTGCAAATTATTTTGGAAAGTATTAACAGTAACATGTATCATATGACAAATCAGCTAAATTTCAAAGTTATTCCAGAGTGATGGCAAAATGGTGAAATACCAAAGTGATGGCGCAGTGTATATATTCACGTTCTTTTGAATAAAATGTCTAGTGTGGCTGTCGCCAGTCCGCAACTATGGTATTTCTATAGTGATGCCAATTGGCGACAATGGTCCTGAAAGGTGTAAGGAAGAGATAAAGATTTTGTAAAGATAGAATGTAAAAGTAGGTAAAGGAGTGAACCTAAAAGAAGGAAAGCTTTTAATAATATGTTTTCCAGGTAGATTTGGTGAAGAAGGGAAGGAGTTGGTATGGTAGGTGGGAATAGCTAGTCGTATGTTTTCACCTCTAAGGCCTCAGGAAAATACAGCTTATGACTCAAGTGGCATTGCTGGTTGTAGAATAGGAATGTTGAGGGCTGTATGGGAGCAAGGTGAATCTATCCTGTCTCACTTACTTGGGAACACTTCTAGTTATGAAGAAAACGTGGTGATGTTTGTTTTATTCAAGACAGTTCTCAAAAAGTTAAAAGATGCCTCAAAGCTGAAGATAAACTTATGTTTGGTAGTTTAAACATGTTGAAGACAAGTGTAGTCACCCCAAAGTGAATTAGGTCACACCCATTGTTTTAAGCCGTTGGTACTTTCATTCTTTCAAGCTCACACTCTCACCTTCTCATGAGATTTGTCCAAGAGTTGTTGAGATTTAACATCAATTAAATCAGTTAATGGTATCTTATATTTGGTTGAATAATATGGATCTTTGAGCATGTTTTTGCTGAGGAAATGTCTTTGACTGGACCACTTAATAGTTCAGCATAATATAGCCACAAACATGAAAACCTGTCCAGCAGAATGCCTCTGATGTCACTTGGCTCAAAGAACTCTTGTACTTTGCCTGTTTCATTCAAAGTGGTAGAATGCTTGAGCCAGATGTTCAAGTCTGACGCACTCAGTGAGAAGAATGCCATATGTTTTAAAAAAAAAAAAAAAACATCAAACATGCCAGATATTTGAGACAACAGCAACAAGTGGCAAAAATCTCATGTAAACTTGCCCATCCACACACAAGATGAAGCTGGGCTAGGTGACACAAGGCATTTTGCTGAACTAGTTTGTCTCTTGTGCAGGAGGCTTGAGGTTGGTGTGGCTGCAAGTGACATTTAATTCATTTGTGTACAAAAGTTCTGAAACCTATAAAGTCAGGTGATTTGAAATTCAGTCTGATGGAAGATATGGCTAAAGGATGAAATCAAAGATGAATGTTTTCCTTTTCCAAGTAGTAAGCACAAAACCTGGTCGGTTTAATACTGCTCAAGATTGTTCTAATGCTTAACATTTAAAATAATTTTCATAGATATTTAATTGCTTGATGTGTTGATAAAGAAAGTATGAAGTTTTGGAATATTGCTATGTACGGATGCATTTATAAGTGATACATGCTTAACAGACCACTGGTACTAGTGCTGCAACACCTTAAGTTTGGAAACCATACCTTCTCGGCAGAAACCTTTCGTGTTGCTTTAATCATTATAGTCATATTCCTCAGACATATAAGTGTACAACATAAAGATAACGAGAAAAAATAAGGGGGACGTATTTAAATGAGTCTTTAAATTACATTGTCAAAAGTAAACTCGGTTTACATGTGGTTCCATTTCATACTTGTCAGAATATTGAGTTGCTGGTATGAAGATTTTGCCCCAGTTTTTCACTTTCTCCAACAATTGCTTTGCACATAAGCTTATATTTTCACCTATTTTAATGACCATAGAGCTTCAAGGCATGTTAGGGAAGTGTTTCTTATGTCTAAGGAGAGTGGTTTTGTTTGTTACAGTGTTTGGTACTTGAGCTTCATTCCTTTAAATTAATAAAATTGCTCTTTACATCACAGTTGTAGAAAAAAAATTATCAAGTGGAGGGTACAAAAGCAAATGTTGGAGTGGAAGCAATTATTTTACTGACCCAGTCTTACTCTTATCAAAAACAAGAATAAAATAGGTACATTTTTTGCAAATAGTAAGCAGAAGCAAATGGTCATTACAGCATGTTAAAGAATGTTTATTAGATTTTAATCTGGCATATTTTCACAAGATCACATGCTAACAAAAAAGTCAAATTATCGAAGGTCGTGAATGTTATGGTATCACATTGTAAAATGCTGAAGAGAATCCAGTACAAATCAGTTGAGTTAGTTTTGTGGTAATTGATTTTGTCAGTTGCTTCAGGATATGCAAACTCACAGGATTGTATGGATTCTTCTCTGTTTTCTGAGAACATTGCTAATTTTCTAAGTCTGAATTTAACCATTTTTCTTTCTTTTTTATCTTTTACAGTCCTATCTTTAATGCAACATTTGCACAGCAAAATCCATCCAAACCTGTTCAGCAGGCCAGTGGGGCCACAGATGATTTCAACTTTAGCCATGGTACCAACAATTATACCATTGGTGGACTTGCTCAAAGTCTGTCTGGTGCCATAGGCGAGGACCAGGGATTAGGACATGGCCAAGCCCTAATGGATGAAAGAAATGCCAGATCGTATGCATCATGGTTAGCCTGGTGGAAGAATACAATTAGTAGCGAAGATTATATTAAATATTTATCCACTCAGGTGAGTATACAGATGGTTTAATAAGTTAGTTTGGGCCAACGATCACAAGTGGTTGAAACATTGACTTACAAATAGGCGGAAAATATTGCTTTCCGGTACTTAACTAAGGTACAGGAAATTAAGAGGTTGATGAAGAAAGAAGTGTCATTGTATGAATATTTAAGACAAACGATGAAAATAAAATGTTTGTGTCTGATTAATGGTTGTAATATTTAAGATAGGAAGTGAAATGCATTCATGGTCTGGTCTAAAGGAGGTGAATGGTCTTACTTTTCATTTTAATACAAGTTTACAAATAATAAACTATAGTAGTTGTAAGGACTTTATCTTAAAACAAATTGTTGAGGAGACTTTACAAAATCAAGACTAGCAAGAAGTTAGAGGTCAAAAGTTACAAACTTTATTTTTAATGTTGTCTAGTATGCACTTTTGTGGCTACCCACATGTATTGTCATTTCAGTAAACTTTCAGTTTCATTTTGAAGCAATTTTTGGCAAGGTACCCAAGTATTTTTAGCTCAAATTATACAGAGCAGAATGTGAATGGCATCATTATTTTAAGCAGTATAAACCATGCATACATCTTTTCAGGAAGAAAAATAATCTAAGGAATAAAACATATTTTGCAGTATGGTAAGGCACTATGAATGTATGAACAAGTTTAAGCAGTATTGGAAATAGCTTATGAGAAACTTTCTGATCTTAATATGGCATTCTTTTATAGGCATTTTGTGATATTTACTTGTCACTCTATTTAGCAATGTTATCCCTTTTATGACAGTATGACATTTCATTGTTATGTTTGTTTAATGTTATTTGATTGCTAGATATGGAATAATCATCCATCCTTCAGAAGGTGTCATATACTCTTATAAAACATAATGCTATACAATATTTTTTCCTCCCTCTCAGGAAAGTGACTACCTAGGAGTAGTGTTTCACTTTTATGACCACGATGGGGTCAGTTCAACGGACGACAAGTCAGAGACAAATGAAGAGCGGCTAGCTCTACTTGAGAAAGAAAGGTACAATAAGTATAATGTGAAACTATCAATGAACATGTGGCAGACATTAATTTAACTACAAAACACACATAGTATTTAGGTGCAAATAGACAGGAACAAAAATACACATAAATGTTGGTAAAGATGTTAACTGAAGTTTGCATGCGAAAAACATTATATTGTGAAAGAGGGTGTTACAAGAAATATTTATTTGGCAAAGGGGTTTGAAATCACTACTTGGAAATTTTTTGAATAATTTTACTTGTTTACATTTCTTCTGCAAGTATAATTTCTATTCAACTGCAACATATAGACCTTATGCATTGATGTCATGCGAAGTCATATTGGCAGCTAAACACTGAAGCACACTGCATACACGACGTAGAGTTTGCACGTGCAGTTTGTAAACTTATGCACTCATTATACCAATACACAAATCAGCTGTCTGCATTTGTTGGTGTAGGTTGCAATGATATGCGCATGTCTTCATTGGAGGGCATACTTTCTGTTCTGAGACATGATATGCATAAGGCTTAAAGAGGCATCTAATTATAAATAATTCAGGGTATATTATGTATGAACTGCTTTGTAGAATTCAGGTACTGTAACTACTGCTTGATTGGTGTGCTCAAGTGTGTTTGGCCAGGTCAGGTCAGTAACAGCTGTAATATTGGGTTGAGGACTTTGTATTGTCCAGAATGTGCCTTTCCTTGCTCTCAAATTTTCTAGAGCTATGAAATATTTGATTAGTGTTTGGTAAGCTTTGATGGTACATCAGTTGTAATAAAGATACCCATGCAGTATGACCTGTTTCAGTTTATCATTACTACTGTATTTCAAGAAAGGTTGTTTAATTTGAAAAAAGTCAAAAATATTTCAGTAATAAAAAAGGTGACATACAAATTAAAATAGTATTGAAATGAACAGACACTTGTCAATTATAGAAGAGCTGTTGAAAAACTTAATGAGGTCATCTTGAGAGTGTGTTTTATTCAGAAAACTTCATACTGTAGAACTCTGTAGAATTCAGTTACCAAAGAATTCCATTGTCATTCTCAAGGGGATGGTATACTCTAGCCTTACAATTAGGTACACAATTTTTACAGATGTAAAGTATATAAAAAACTTAGTTAGAATCAAGTTATAATTATTAGAGGTCTGATCATATAGGTTGTGTATTTATAGGACGCAATGAAAGCCTAGTGTCTGTGCACCTACAGTCATCTTTGCATAGTTTTCAAAAATCAAAACAAATAGACCTTACGCATATGACGTCACAGAGCAGAAAGTGTGTATCATTGCAAGTTACACCATCAAATGCAGACAGCTGATTGTCCACCAATCGGATATGTGTGTAAGTCTAATTTGCAGGCGTGCAAACTCTGCTGTGTGTGCCATGTGCTTCATTGTTTTGCCTTCAAAAAGATCTTGCGTGACGTTAGTGAATAAGATATATAGCATAGCACTATATTTACCCCTGTAACCTAGCTGGAGTCAGTGGGCATCTTACAATAATTCACATTTTGGTTTTCCGCACAGTTTGGTGTACTCATTCTTCAAAGTTGCTTTATTAAGTCAGGGTGAAATAAAATTGTTTTACTGTGATATGCAGGGTGTATTGGTGAGATACTTGACATCCAGTTACTGGGAGAACAGTTTGGGTTAATTTGTTTTCTGTTTATGGTAAATAGTGTCATCTTTTTGGTGTGACATTTTGTTATTGCCATTTAACAAAAGAGATGGTGATAGAATCAAACTTTATGGTCACTGTGATTATACTTACTGTTAATAAGTTACACTTTGCCACACGTTTACCACTGGTTTTCACAAATTTACATGCAGAAAATGTGGCTGGCAGTTAAAACCAATATTAACAACGAACTCTATGACAAAACCTGTAGCTTGAAATTGAAGGCAAGAAAAGGTGTGTCAACATGTGTCAAACCTGTGTTCAGAAGGCTCCAAATATGCAGCTGGCCACCCCAGAACATGTGTGACTTCTTTTACTTTTTACGCATGATCCTGCATTTTTACGGGCAAAGGTTAACACACATTTTTTGTAAGGCAATAGCTTTAAATATTTAAAGCAGTGTACACATCAGGATGTGTGATTGCTTGATTCCATCAGCACATGCTAAAATGCTTTAAAACAAAATTTTGTTAGGCTGCAGCATCCCACACCTTTTGGCTGCATAAATCAACTAACTATCCTGCATAGATTCCTCAAAGTTGAAACAAAAATGAACGCACAAATTTTTCAGTTCTTTGCATATTTCTTTTCTGTACATAGAGAAAGACAAGAGAAACTGGCACAGCTTCGAGAACAGAAGTCACATTTTACGGAGGGCATGTGGAATGTTGGAACCATCACACTCGGTGGGTTAGGAAAAGACCCAGAATTGGAAGGTTTGTCATCCATCAACTCTCTGTTAAAAGACTTGTATATTAATTTGGTCAAAGTTTTCTGTCAGTTTATTTGTAAGTTTAACAGCTTTATCTTCAGTATAGGTCATTAAAGATATTCATTGGGGGATGGCTGTCATATGAATCAGTGATTGAATGTGCAGAGGGACGAATGGAGTCACTCTCTTTATAGCAAAATTGAATGTTTGAAATCCAAAAGTGGAGGTACTTTTGTATGATGTAAAGTTTGTTGGGATGGGAAAGCTAATCTCAGACTTGAATTTAAATTTGAATTATTTTGTAACTGTCATAGATTGATTGTCAGTCAGTCTGTCTTTCAAATTTATCAGCTATTGCACCTGTGTATGGCTTCACCAGAAAGAAACCTCTTTATTCCACTATAGTTCAACAGCCTTCCTTTTAAATAGTAAATTGGGCATGAGTAATGTTCCTTGTGTATTGGGGGATTAAAAGCAGAGGAAATTCGAAAATTGTTGGTAAGATTTGTGGAGGATACAGGAACTAATTCAAAGTGACCCTTGGTGCCTTTTCAAAATGTTTCATTTTTCTGGATCCCAAGGTCTGGTTGTCATAGTCTGGAAGTCATGTTGAAATGAACCTCAGGTATTATAGCTGTTTGCTTGGAGGAAAATTGTTTGAAGCTTTGTGGAAGATACTTGTTCTTCATGACCTTATCCTAATTCATCCTGCATCTTTTTTGTGTCATTTTATAAATTTTGGTCTCTAAGATTTGGAAGTTCAACAGAAGAGGCATGATTTGAAGGAAGGTTAAGTGTTTTTGTAAATTAAATAGTTGGCAGCCTGTGATGGGTCCTATTTCTGCTGTTTACTTAATCCTTGGCATGAGTATGAAAGATAACGGCAACGGATATTCAGTATTCTTTAATTCTTCAGTACAAAAACAGTAACTTTCTTTTCTTGATATTATGTACAAGTGCAAAGGATACATTCCTCATGCAAAATGTGTCACTCCTTACATGATATTAGTGTTCCATCTTTTTCCAACAGGTGTCCTTAAAGTGGGTATGACACCGGTAAATTTTGCTTCTCAGTACTTAATATTTAGATATACTTTGAAATGAAATGATCATTGTATGTACAGAAATCGATTTATAATAACCCCAAAATGGCTATTGAAATGCCCCTTTTAGTCCCTGTGCAGTCCATCTGAAACCCAAAATGGGAAAAACAGCAATTTGTTGTTCAGTCAAAATGACATCATTGGTAGCAATATTGTCCTGCACATTGCACTGGCAATTGCCAAACCTAGGCTAAACCAGTTGACAAGCAGTAGGTCAATACGTGTCATACATCTTTGGTGTTGCTTCATCATAATGAAGTTTGCCCACTAAGGTTAGCTCCTGAATACCGTTTGATAGACCCACCCTTAGGTCAACCTCATTTAAACCAATTAGAATGGATTCTTGATAGTTACTATTTGAATGTTATTATAACCATTGTTGATTTGAACAAGGTGCCTGTCCAAAATCTGATGCAGTACATCGCAATCTGATGACAACACTGGCACGAATGTGTGGGTTTCTGCCCATATTCAAGCACTATAAAAGTTACTAACATGAGTCTGCCATTCACACTTACTGTACCTACTGTTACAGCACATAGCCTAGTATTTAGCCGTTAAGTTTTATCTATGTCATGGTGACAAAATTAAGCAGCCTAAAACACTGCAGCTCAAACCATTCTATTCTCAACTCTCTTGGTTCAGTGTGTTCAATAATTCCACTAGTTACAACTGACATTATTTACATTAATGAAGCTAAAGTGAAACAGTGAAAGCCTGGTGTGACCAAGTGCCAACATTTTTTTACAGTGACTGCATACGCTGTAACATTACATCCTTGGGACTAACAATTATGAGCAGCAGCATGTACAACTTACAAAAACAGAAAGGCAACCTGGGTAGGGTTTGTGGAAGGAGACAGTTACAAACAACTTACCATGGTGACATAATAGCTGTCAATAATTTCCTTAACGTATTAATCCAAAAAATTTGGTCATATTAATCCTAAAATTTGGTCGTAGAGTCTCGAAAGCCTGGGTTCAGTAATGACTGCCCAGCCATGATAGTGTAAAAATGATAACATACCATACCACACATGTACATGGGATATGTGCACAACATATGCACAGACAGTTTAGTACTGTACAGAATGTATGTAACTGCCTGAATGGCCTAGTAGTTAGAGCATCCACCTTTAAGCACGGAGACTGGGGTTCAAATCCCAGTCAGGTTGTACCAAGAACTTGAAAAATGCGACATGTTGCCTTCTTGCTTGGTGCTCAGCATAATGGATAGGAAAGGGAATTGTAATATTAAATGTGAGAGAAATTTAAACAGTAGTGCCGAATTGGTTGCACAGGCTAGTATAGTCCCCAGGGACTTGGGAATGTTTAGGAACGACAAGATTGTGACGGGAATGTTTAAAGCGCTTTGATGTTGTTCAAAAAGCGCTGTATAAGCACACAATATTATTATTGTTACCATGCATGTTCTATGTTGAACGTTAAATTCTGCACATGTTGTAAGTGGTTCACGACACAGTATAATACTAACAGTGCAGTAGGGCGTCTTAGCAACGAGATCAGCCAATCAGATGAGTCTTTATGGCAAAGCAATCGTGTCATGTAGGCTAACTTGTACAGTACATCACACAGTTGTACAATGCCAAGCCAGCAGTTACCTTCGTACCAGGTGTTGAATATGTACATCTCTTTTCACGTACACACTCTAGCATATTACAATTGCAGCCAATATGCAGGAGTAATACACGTCTGCTGGGTGGGCAAACCAGCACATGCTTGCTGCCAGTTATATCAAAGGGTCATGTGACCAATTGCAAACTTTGCAAAGTGTCATTTTCAGACATTCACGTAAAACACCCTTTAGGCAAACTTTAACATGATTTGATAAGTGTGAGTTTATTTGATTTGTATTACTGTATCCACTCTAACCATAAACAAATTTGGTTTTGCTCGTGTCATGCCCCTTTTAAACTAATTCAGTCTTCATTTGTTTTTGGTGATGATACAGTTTATAGATATGTATGATATACAAATGATAGGCATTTTACAAGCTTTAAACTTAGCTTTAACTGTTTCGTGTGATAGTCCATAGAGTTATGCACCTACACAGTTGTTGATGAAAGGATTTCTGTGACAGAAAATTACAGCAGTATTAGCCACAAGACTGGTATCCTAGAGAGCATGGCCGCCTTTTGGTTGAAGTGTTGGACTTGCGATGCAAGGATTGTTGGTTTGACTCCCACCTGGGTCATTATATTGTGTCATTGGGAAAGATGCTCTATTTCAGTTGCATCGCTCCACAGTTTTAATGGGTACTTGTGAGGTAAATTGTCATCGGGCCTCCCATTAGAGCCTTTGCTGCACTAGAGGAAATGTCTCTGGGACAATTTGTCATAGAGCACGGGTGGTATGTGCTATACCTTTGATTAGGATTCCCTAGATATTGGCACAACAAAAGTGCAGATATTATTACTATTATGTACAGTCGAAATGACTGAATCAAAGCATCCATTTGGTTACAAGATTGAGCTGCACCCTCTGCACAATAACATTTAATATGGGCAAGTACCTTTCTGTGTTTCTTGCAACTCCTTTGACCCCTCTGACACAAGACATTTTTTTTTCTCAATTATTAGAAGAGTTGGAAGAGACGTCTGGCTCAGCTGTCAACTCGCCATCACTACAAAACATTAGGAGAACACATTCAGGGAAGGTAAGATTGGTGCGTTCAGTCACATCAACACCTACAGATGGCACCATGCTGAAAGTGCCAGGGACAGGAACATCACGAAATGTGTCAAGAACCAGCATACAGAGGGGACGGGTTGAGGTGGTGAGTTCTAGTTGAGTCTTTTTTAAACTAATAAACATTCTGTAACATGTAAAATGTTGATGGAAAAAACAGTGGTTCAGTCAGGCTGATGAACTCTGACCAGTTAGTGTCTGTATTTGGTGGCAGTGTAAACTTCATTTAAGTTAGGCAAATCCTTATCCTTAACATTTTCGTATTTAGAGTTTAATACTAGGTCATATTTTGCTTCCTCATGCTTCCACTGGGAAGGCACTGCGAGTTCATTCCATGCGCTGATTTTATTTTGAGGTAAATTTTATCTTTCAGCTCATATGACGTACTTGGGCTATTTCCTGGGTAAATATCCCCAGAAGCTGCATTTACTTCTAAATCATTCACTGGAGATTCATAGATGATTTTAGTTTGTCTGAAATACATGGAAATTCATTTAATGGCAAGGTTTCATCGAAGAAGAATATATTGGGAGCTAATTATGAATAAATGATCTACAACGTACTCTCAGATTAATAGTTTTTTAACTTCAAAAAAGAATCAGTTGCAAAGTAAGGGTGTTTTAATTTAGGTTTCTGAATTCAATTAGGGCAAATTTGTATCAACTTCTGGATTCAAATTCCCAATTAAAATCTTCCAAATTATGATTGATAACTTACCATGTGATAATTTATATTGTACATGCACTCACTGTGTGGTTGTTAGTGATATCAGGAGAAGCCAGATTCCCTGCAGAAATACTGTTTTCAAAGAGAGACATTGTTACCCTTCATATATGTCAAATGTGGATGTGTTTATTAGGATTAATATTTCTGCTCTAAGAGCTGCAGTTTATATTAGTATTACAGGCTACACATTCTAAAAGTTGCAATCCGAAACTGCCTTTCCAACATGTTAATGATGTAAATTATGGCCCTGGAATGTAATTCGTTATATGAATCTGCTTGGCAGATTAAATGTTAGTATTGCATACATTAGTAAAGATATCTTCAAATGTTTGGCCAAGTGCATGTAGACAGCTGATATAGAAGTGGTAATTAAAACTCTGGATTTTACCAATTATCTTTAGGAAGTAGGCCAATTGCTTCGGACTGGAAATGAAAAGCTCATCCATAAAAAGATTTTCACTTTTGTGTGAGTTGGCTGAAACTGGTGCAAATTTTCTTGATGCCTCTATACCATAAACAGTTAAAGTAGTTGACATTTTTGTGTACAGTGTTTGTTCATTGTATGATGGAAAGGGCTGTTGGGGTGGATTTTATATGTGCAATACAGTAGTGTTTCATTAAGATAGGTAGGTCTCTAACATTTCTGAGGCGTCATAGCTGGTCAGGTATATTGTCAGCCATGGCCATAGAAAATTTCCTTTACTGGTAATGAAAAGAGCGGAAGTGGTGCTTCCTTCATACTGAAACTATAAGTACCGTTTTTGACCTTTTTGTCTATGTTCAGTTGTATAAAACAGTCATAAATGTATGATGTACAAAATATAACATATGCTAAACACTAGAAAAAACAATAAATATTTATCAATGCTAGTGTCCATCACAAAGGATAACAAGAAAAACAAAATAAAAAGAAGAAGCCAATTTTATGTGCCAACATTTGGTCCGTGATTGTAGATTATGGTTAATCTAGACATCATCCTTAGGTTTCTGTCAAATTTCCTATTGTTTTAATAGTAAATTTTTTGCGTGCAACATGTACAGTTGATGTGTGGACTTCGTTCAGTATGGAGAATCAAGTTGATGTATTTTCACTGACTTTATCTGAAACTTCATTGGTTTAATCTTAACTTTAGACCACAACTCATTTTGGAATCAGTGTACAATTTTAAGATCCTTTTGGACATCTATGATTTTTTTTACGATGGAAAACACCCATTGATACTTGTTTAATGTGTAATACCTGTTGCTTCCCTCTTTTATAGTTTGAAGTTGCAATATCGCCATGGTGATGGCTAATTTTTGATCGTCTGTGTATTTAGCACTTATTGAAGTTAGTCCCTTACCCTATCATGATGATAACCATTTAGTTTATAGAGCAGTTATAAGCTTCAGAAGGTGCTGTCATTAGGGTTTTGTTGTCCATTGATCATTTACAGATAAGTCCTTCAATTGGAAGCCCAGAGATTGTGGCACCAACTTCCCAAGAGAGACTGGAAGCTGTGTGGAACTCTTTACAGATGCCAGACCATATGAGGCTTGACATGGCAATCAAGTACAGCTCTAATGAATATGCAGATAAATTGATTGAGGTATGTGTATTTATTTTCTGTCAGACCCACGGACTTCTTATAATATAAACAGAGCATACTGCACTAGCGTCCTATGTGTAGAGTGTCGCCACCTTACGCATGCATTAGGCTTACCAATATGGCTGCCTCCTATGTCCTGTGTGTAAAGTTTGGACTTCCTCAAGTGTTTCAGTATCAACAGATTATGCCAGAAACGTGGAAATATTGTGCAAAAATGCAAGTTTAGGTCAAATTAAATGAACAGGATGAAGGACTGTGATAGTGTTCTTCCTATTCATGTTTGTATATTGTCTGAAATGTTGCAGATTCATCATCAAGTTACGCAAAAGTTAGTGTAGCCCCCGGCGATCTTGGTAAGCCTAAATTTGTTTGAATGGTGGTGATGTTTTTGGTCACATTGGTCCTTTGTCTGTATATGGGATGTCTGTGGTCAGGACCCTTTCTCCCTGGTCTGGAAGATTTGATTTTATTGAGAGGGTGGTTTTCGTGTTGAAAGGTTTGTATAAAATGGTATCACAAGTTTACACCCATTATTTTTCCCTTTAATGCTTTGCCATTGTAGGCATATTTCCCAAATGTTGCACCCTGGGGAAAGAAAAGATGTTGATCTGACCATTCTTTTGTATATTTTACATCAAACCTCAAAGAACAGAAACAACGTCCCATTTCCATAAGTACTCTTGGCTATGACTCAGCTAATACTTTGGCTATTTTTTCCACATTCTAGGATAATAATGCTAGATCAAGAGGATGAATACATAAGAAAAGTTCAGTTGTGGTTTTCTCTTTCATTGACCCTAAAATACAGATCATACTAATAACCATCAAAAGTTTAAAAAATAAAAAAAATAAAAACATACCTTTTTCCATAAACAGGAATGTTGAGATGTATAAGTATTGTCTCAATGAAACACTAAAAGAACTTTTTGACAAGAAATGTCCCAATAATAAACAGGATGGTATTTTCTGTCTGTAAAATCTGTATTTCAGAAGAAAAGAAATTTGTGTGAACTCTGTCATGTGTGGTCATATTGTGGTCAAGTGGTATACAAAGAGTATGATGACCTACTCTCTGTCATTTTCGTTTGTGTTTTGTGTATGTTGTTTTTGACCTTCACCCTTGACGGCTTGACCATTTTGGCTTTTAAAAGAAAATATGTGTTCTAATCCAGCTACAGTGGCATCATCTGATGCTCTTGAAAAATTCTGAGCATCCATAAAGATGCTAGGTTGTTTGTGTTATGCATTCTTAGTACTGGATTATAGTGCATCATAGCAGTATCCAGGTCATGCCAAAGTGAGAAAAAACAGGACTTTACATAAAAAGTATGATATGCACCTTGTCTCAGAGATGATTAATCTTATGACTGTTTACAACATATCAAAGAATAGTACACTGTTAGGTTGCCACATAAATACTGTATGTTATACATTATTTCTGTCTGATGTATTTAGCTCTTTCTCTTGTTGCTAATCAATTCATCATCTTGTCTGTCGTTCCACATGCATTGTTGGAATGGATTCACATCATTAATTATTACCAGCTTTGATGTAATTAAGAGATATTGATCCTCACCATGGGAAAAGTTAGATTTCAAATCAAAGTCAAAAACAAATGTGTAAATGTCTTCAGAATGATTCTGACTCCAGAGTGGGATGGTTGTACTGTCAGGAAGTGTATTTCAAGTTTTTCTTCATTTAGTCAGGGCATGTTTAATTGCCATGGTGTGAGACCCAGGTCATGCGTAGGGGGTATGTTTGTTAACAGTCAGCACGCTCAGCAGTATAATAGATACAATAATGATAAAATGAATGCTGGACCATTCATACATCCAACAAACAAAAAGATACATGACAAGTGATGTCTTTCGAAAACCGCAAGTCTATTACATTTGTACAAGCCCATAAGCTATTCACTGCCTACTATAATGTATAAACTCCTTGTTCAATAAGTCCCTGCAGGAAGTCTCTAGTTGCCCTTCGTCTTATACTCCATTCAGACAGAATTCACGTTGGAAGAACAATTGTGAATAAATTTGTCAAAGTGTTTTCTGTTTTCAAAACTCACCTTTGAATTGGTTACTGCCTTCTTAATAGAATTTTGTTTGAAGCAAGCTGAACTCAGAGCCCCTGGGGCATTGTATGCACTATTATTTGCAGTGTAATTGAATCAATTGAGCCCACCCTCTACAGGTCAGTAAGTGGATCAAGCAACTAATAAGTTATAATTTGTAACAAAAGGTGTGGACTTGATAGTAAATATGAATTTAAGTGTTGAATGTGACCTGGGAAAGATAAGGCATGCACAACTTAAGTAAACCAATGGAGTAAGAAGTAGGACAGTTATATGAACTCTTGTTACAATTCATAAAAAGTCTTCTTATGTACTTAGAAAGGTTGAAAGGAAGTCAGCTGCCTAGCCCCTCAATGCTCTCATCTTGTGCTATAAATATACATGTTGATGAGCGTTATTCAACCCCAGACTGTAAATACAGTCCCCATATTTGACCAAGATTTCATTGTGCACAGGGACTCTAGTCAAGACGTGACCTCCCTTTGCATTGTGGTGTAAGTGAAACTGGGTATGGAGGCCAAACTAAAGGAGAGAACTTCAGAGAAGTTTCCATATGTGTAATATTATAGGCATTGAAGAAATGATGTTGACTATAGGATTATACATAGGTGTTTGATTGTACTGTTGGCATACATGGAAAATGTGATTGATCATCTAGGTAATGCTACTCTCACTATTTTGAAGCCATTGTTGTGTTGCTATGGTGATGATGATGTTACTTCTTTTTCCCTTTGTGAGCACTTTTTTTGTAACTGTCGTGACAGCTTTGTGGTTTGCTCACCATCAGGATGGTAGTGTTGTTCTCTTCTGATAATAGTGTTGCACTCCCACTACCATGATACTAGTATAAGTTATGTTATTGTTGTGTTGCTATTGATAATGGTAATAGTATTGTCCTAGCACTATCACCATGATAATTACTGTTGTTATTTTTTAATACCACGATAGTGGCACTGCACTCTTTAATACAGCCATGATGGTAGTGTTGTTCTCTTCTGATGATAGTGTTGCATTCCAGTAATAGTTATATTAGTGTTTTGTTGCTATTGATAATGATGATCACTCAGTCTTTCTAGTATTTCACTAGCACTATCACCATGATAATACCATTGTTATTCAGTGTTCGCACTAAGGAATTGAACCTGGGAGGGAATTCCCTCTCTAGAAATATTTTTGGGAGGGATTTTCAAAATCAAGGAGGTGGTTATCACTTGGTAAAGATACTATTACAATTTAATGTGTGTATTATAATTGTAGCTACAATCTCAGCTGCAGAAAATTGTGCAGGATTTTCCCGCATAAGATTTATTTTTGTGCGGGATTCGAAAGACAAAAGAGGGATTCATGCAATCCTGTGCCATAGTGCGAACACTGTTGCTATTTTTCAATATCATGATAGTGGCACTGCACTCTTTTAATACAGTCATGATGGTACAGTAGTGTTGTCCTATCACTGCACAAGTGGTCTTGCTGTTCTTTCTCTTATGATGATTGTAGTACAATCTCCCCATTGTTATGACAGAAGTATTGTTACAGTTCTGCTACAGTACAATAGAGTAGCCCATTTACTATTATCATGACAATGTAAGGTCACTGTGTGTACACATCTTTTAATCTGTGTGACTTTTGGAAGAGAAGGGGTATGGGTTGTGTAGGACTGGAAAACAGGTAATATTCATTAGCATTTGTTATTCATGAGGTTCCAATATAATTTACTTTTATATCCTGGTATCTTTCCTCTTGCTTGTCTTTGAATTTTCTCTCTAAAATGGAGTATTGAGGATACTTTTTGTTGCATTTTGTGAAAAGTTCTTTCTCTCAGAAGTTGCTACTTAAGATATGTACAGTATCCAACGGTGTTATAAGGAGTCATGACTTGAGTCACTCATTTTCAAAGGGGAAATGGCTCAAGCAATTGCATCATAATTGTCCACATAGAAATAATTCAGTGACTCTAGTCACTGACTCGACTTGAGTCACATTGAAAGTACTGAATGACTCGACTTGACTGTTCAATTGAGTGGCTCATTACAACACTGGTATCCAAGTTTGTACATTATACATTATTAATCTATTTTTAAAGTTTCTTATTCATACATACCCGGCTGATAACAAGTTAAACATTTTTTTCTTGTTTAGTTCTATTCAGTGAGCAATTTGCTTCTTTAATTTCATCAGAAGACTAATCCTTTACCTAAATAAAATATATTCTTAGGTAGAGCCACTGATATTGGAGAAACAAAACACAAGCACTGTCATAAAACTCTGATGCCAATTTACCTAATCAAGGAAGATGTTCTAATCTTCTTTTATCTTCTTCATATTGACATTAAAGCTTGTGAGGCATACTTAGTTTAAAGAAATGATGCATACAGTATGAAAGCCTAGACTTTCCTCTTCTTTAGTATAGTTCATTATTCTCTGACTTTGTCTCGATCATCATTAAATATTCATATGATGGATTGAGTAGTACATCAATGCTGAATAGATTATAACTACAGTAGGAAGGAGTGCTAGTGTAACATCTAGGTATTCGTCTAAAGTTGTACAGTAGTTTCACTACTGTGGGTACTTGCCTCTTGTTGTTTGGGAAAAGATTGTGTATAAATTGCATCAGTAGGGCACACGTGGCACAAACAAATGATTTGTTAACATTATTCATCCATTTCATCTGACCAATTAACTTCCCTTCTCCAAAAATATTTCACATTACAAGAGATGCAAGTGTTGTGTCATTTGAATATAGACCCTTTTCCAAATAGCAATTGCAATGGCTTGTGGGATAAGTTCTGGTACGCGATGTTTTTGTCAATGGCATTTGCTGTGGCAAAAAATGATGCACACCAAAAATCTATCCCATAATCCTTTGTAATTCCTATTTGGAAAAGAGTCTATTGGGAAGTTTTGAAAGAACAAATCATTCATGAGTTCAAAGTGATGAATTTCTTTTTGTGAGAACCACATATATTTCTTGAAAATTATGTAACCCAGCTACCTTATTTTGAGCTGTTTGTTGTTCTAGAAGTGATGATTTTACATGAAAATTTCCTTAGTTCAACCAAAATATGTCCTTAAATGTGGATTAATACAGTCACATTTAAAAGAGAGGATTTTCACACTTTGTACATTTAGGCTAACCTTGGACTGGTGATAATTCTTTTGAATTCACTTGAAGCTGATGTATGGACTCCTCAGTAAAGGTTAAATACACATGTTAAATGTGGGGCAGAGAAGTGAAAACATACCTCAGGCTTTTATATGGTTGTGCTGTTGGTATCATAGGCCGGTTGTTGTTATTAAGCACTTTTAGTGTGGATCACTACCTTAACATACTTACATCTGGTTCTTTAAACTGTGTTTTTGGATGTGACTATGACTGACGCTTGAACCCTTGTTTATGGGTGTTAGTATAACTGACACATTAACCTATGTTTATGGCTTTGAGTATGACACTGCACCCAAAAGTGTAGAAATTTATTGTGGGTGTTTGTATAAAATGTTGCCTGAGAATTGACTGTAGGGGATGATACTTTGACAACTAGAGGACAAAGAAGTTTGTGTTGTCATATACCTTGTCTCCTTTACTCTGTCCTTTACTTGTAGCAAGTCGTCTTACATTTGTTTGACAACTTGAGAATATATTTAACTGAATGTGTTGCACTGTTGCCATGACAGTGAATGTTTATATAATGGCAGTTTTGTTATGTTGCATATGTGATGTTGTTGTTGCTGTGGTGTTGACAATAAATATAATGGCATTGTTATATTGTTGCTATGGTGATGAATGTTAATAATGGCAGGTTTTTGTGTTGGAGATAAAAATGAATGTTTATATGACATGACAGTGTTGTTGTATCGCCAAGACGATGATTGTTAACATGATGGCAACGTTGTTATGGTGCTGATGAAGACTAATGTTCATATGATATGATAGTGTTGTTATGTCACTATGGTGATGAATGTTAGTGCAGTTGTTGCTGTGGTTATCAATGTTACTGTGATCACAGTGTTGTTGCATTGCTATGTTGATGATTTTCTTTCATTTTCATCATGTTTTCTGATTCTCATGATAGTGATTGTAGTTTGCCTAGTATGATGAGGGCAGTGTTGCTCTCTCACTGTTCTGATGAAAGTGATGCTATTTCACTCTCATGATGTTTAGTAGAGTTAGTGATGTTCTGAATAAATGATGTTCACTCCAGTCAGAATACTGTAGGTCTCTCAGTGCAATATGATAAGTGTTTCTATTGTACTATTGTGATGTCACTTGAGTGTAATTAGCATTTTTCAGTATGCAGTATTCACTTTGAAATATATGTCTTCATTAAAAAAGGTACTGCTTACTACTGTCACACATTTTATGTGGTGAATATGAATCAAATGGGTGTTATTTGCCCAGCATGTTTATGATATATAATTATATGTTCGGGAAAGGAAAAAAGTATTTTTACCACGGAGTGTCTATACATTACTATTAGTTCACTAATGATTTGAAATGAAATTAGTTCAGGTGATTCCTTCTATGCCAATATCAGTGTTTTTTGCATAAAGTTATTGAAATTTATATAGCACGAAGGATACACAGAGATGTATGGGAGGAGAGGTTAGAATAACATGTCAGTTAGTGTACTAGAAATTGAATCATGTTACTGGGATGACAGTGCTATTGTGTTGCTATGGTGATGACATTGATATCTGCCACCTTCGTGCCGATTACAGTAGTTCTTTTACTGTCACAGTAGCATTGTGGTTTACTAATCATGGGATCTACCCCCTTTCCCAAAGAGAGGTAGGGGGTCAACATTGGGTGGAAGTTTTATCTAATTTCTTACTTTTTGCCGTAGAATTTAATACCTTGAGCTACAGTACATAGCAAAAATGTAGTTGTCCTGAAGAACAGTTTCTCTGTGGAATTTTAGCAGACTGTGTACAATTTTCACTGTGGTGCATTAGGTGCATATGATGGCTTAAATTTTTTTTTTTTTTTTTTTTTTGAGGGGTGAGGGGAGGGGAGGTGGCAGTAGCTTGCCACTGAAGAAAGATTTGATACTTATTGGTTGAGCAAGGAAGCATAAAGAGTAGCACTTCGTGCTATTAATTGTTTTTGTCTCTGATAAAAAAACCAATGAATGACTTAGGTGAAGTATATCTGCCTTCGATCTCTTACAAGCGCAACAGTCCAAAGTGTTTGTCTCCCTGTACCCCTTGCCTTCACTCAGAAATAAATTGCTTTTAAATTGAGAGTAAGGGTTGAACCCCAAGTGTCATACCATCTTCACTACTCAGAACTTGAAGAGTACTAATGTCGTCTCTAAGCTAAAGCAGTAAGTCCTGAGCAACTGGATTCTGACAAGCTGGTCAAGTAACAAACCTTGCGAAAACCATCGGCTGAAATTCACCGGAGGATGATTAAAGAAATGAACGGTATTAAAGGAAAGTCCTCTGTGGGCTCAGCTGTGGAGGGTGTTCTAACTTTAACAGTTTTTAAAGGGTGGTCTTGGCCTCCTGAATCCTTCATTGTGTCAACAGTATAACACCTGTGTCCTTAGAGAGTAATGATGACACTTTTGTTATTGCATTTATCTTTGGAAAAGAGAATTTGTCTGTGTGATGGTTTTTAAGTCCAGCTCAATAGTCAAAGGAAGTAGTTTTTATTTTTCTCTGCTTTTATATTTTGGGTTTTGTTTTCCAGTAATATAGATATGTTTTCTATGTTTAGGGTAGAGCTCTATAATTTGTAACCTAACTGTCCGTGATTAAGGTTCAGTATTTATGATTTTAACCTAAACATGTGCTTAATACTTTTTGTACTGAATTCAAGTAACTTTTTGTAAAAAATGCAATCTAATTATTAAAAATCTGTGAGATTGTGCTGTTTATACATTGAAGATCCTTATTGGTAACAAAACCAGACCTAATGAAGAATTTTTTTTCAGTGTCGTCTGACTGTGCATCTCACTGTTACATTCAGCAATAAAATGGTTTGTCTGTTTTGAAGAGAGTTACTGCCAAAGAAATTGAAGGAAAAATTCTTATCCACAGACATGAGTGCAGTATGCAAGTGATATTAATATTTCACTTGTAAATGTAACTGTAGAAATAGTCCTTAAGTTCAAGTTGTCTATACAAATGAAATTAGAAACAGATATGTGTGAAGATACATTCAAAATAAAGTTATTGTATGCATTGTCAGTGAATGATTTAAAATTCGCCGCCATCATGAAACTTTGAATTACTGCAACGTAACTTTGCCAGCATCTTATGCAGTTTTAGCTGAAACTGCGGTTGTAACTTTTCTTGTGTATATCTGTGTGTTCACAGTTGATCTTGACCTTGTGTTTGAAAGCTTACCGATATTTCTCAATGCACAATAAGCATACTGTAGTAGAGCAAAATTACAACAGGATTCCCTGCCAACTTGGAAGTAAGGTTAGACCTGGAAAATACGTTTCCCTTTCCCAGTCAGTTAAAGTCAATTAGTTATAGAAAAGAAAAATGCCTAAAATCAGGCAAACATGAGGGGCATTTGATTGACCTAAAGAAGGGGATGTTCATGTGCTACAGTGTGCTTCATGTCCAAACAGTGTGAAGAGACATTACACAAGAAGAAGGTCAAAATAATTATCCTGGAGTTTCCAAAATTCATTGAAAAGTTAGGGAATGATCAGGGAATTTGTTTTTTGTTTGTCAAAAAGCTGTTAACTCTGTAACAAGCACCAGCCATTGTAAAGTACAAAGAACTCATTTTATTCTCCAGTGTGGCATCATTGCATTCTTTTGTTATGTTACGACAACATCATACAGTAGCTACAAGGAAATCTACCCCCCCCCCTCCCCATGCAAAAATGATATGACCCCAAAAGTTTACCCAGTGACCAGAGTTCAACATCAGATTTTCATATGGAACCACACCAGTGCCGCTCCAAGCAAAAGCTGTGCCTCGTGAGGCAAGAGTATTTGGCTGTGCTAGCAGCACAAGGCTGCATATTTGTATGATGTGGTTCTTCAAAGATCTAAGAGTTCAGGAAATTTCCTAATTTCAGGAAATTGGAAATCTTGAGTTAATTCTCAGGAAATCCATTTTACTAGCCAAAAAGTTCTGCAGTGGTCATGTTGGGTGAAATGGCCAAGGGTGGGTAAAGTTCTGTTTTTTTTTTTTTGAACGCTCTTTACAAAAATGTAAATTTCTACTGCATGAACATATTTGAAAAAAAAAGAAAAAGATAGCACCAATTTTGCACCTTGGCCACCTCCTGATTTGAGTTTTCTCAGAGGGGAGCCCTTCCCTTAGACCCTCCCTCAAGCTGACAATCCTGGACAACACAATTCAGGAAATGGACCTCTCCTTTGCTTACATCACATCTCTGGTTCAGGAACAACCCTCCCCCTTCTTTTGAACAATTCCAATTTAGTTTTCCCTGGAAAATCCCCTGGAGCAGTTGCTACCCCAGACAATTTTCACCCAGGCAGTTCTGACCCAGAAGTTCTCTAAGGGGTAACTGTCATGGGTTGGAACAGTCAAAGTGGGAATTGTATGCATAGAAATTGTCCCAAGTTGAGTTTTTTGGGAGGAAATAGTCCATATGGATTTCCTGGGGGAGGGAGGTCCCCTAATCACCTTGCAATAATACATTTTTTACAAAAGTGAATAATTTAACTTTCACTGTAGTTTTGCTTTCAAATCACCAGGGAGTCTTTCAACTTTTGCGTACCAACTTTAATGGCAGGACATAGTAATACTGCAAAATGTAATCTTACTTTGAAGGGTGTAAATGATGTAGTGTACAAAGCTGTGTACTGTAAAATTAAGTTCTCTCTAAATCCATCTTATATAATGATTGGTGTATTTTAAATGTAGCACCATGAAAGGTACTGATAGGTTGAATTATTAAGTATTTCAATGGAGATTTTTTGCACGTTTTATGTTTTCAACAGAAGGAAAAACCAGTGACTTTAAAAGATTAATATCAACCATTATACAGACATTGAGTAGGAATTGTCTGTGATTCTTCTAATGCCATCACAAATGTCCTTTTTTTTGTGGTAACTTGCAAAATTATATAAATAGAAACACAAGAAACGTAGGGCACTCATGCATACAGTGTAGCAATATGACTTTAATATTACACAGAAGCACTTTTGCTGCATGCATCAATACCCTTTACACTTTAAATTCATGCAGTCTGTTATTTTTCTCCTGCCTTCTACTTTATGACTCTTCTCACGAAAAACGGAAGAATCAACTGCTGTAGGCACATTCCAAATGGGAGTATAAGACTTATGCATTATTAATAATTTGGGGCCGGTAGATAACGGTAAAACAAACATTCTTATCACAGATATATAGGAGTGCTAGTGCTTCTCGCTTCCATTGTTCATATTTTGTACTCTGTCCCTCTTATAAGATGCAAAACGTTACCTTCTGATGCCCTTAGAGAAGAACAAAATGAGGTTTTGTAAATAATGACAAGTTTTCTCCCTCCTGTTGGTGTTTATGTAAAAATGAAATGGTTTTTACAGCAAAATTTATATCTAGATTCAGTGGGAATACTCAGGTAGTAAGAAAATCACTGATGACGTGTATGTGGTCTTTTTGTGAAACAACTTATCATTTCTTTATGACTGAATCAGAAAGTGATTAGCAGTTGTGTCATTTTACTCAACATAGAATGTATTAGAGTTGTCTTCATATACTTGTGTTGGTTTGTGAGCTTTTTTTATTTTCATGATTTGCCTCATTAACCGCATAAGTTTGCAAGGAGTGATAATGTTTGATGCTGTTATGTGTATTAACAAATATTGTTTGTAGCTTTCGAGTTGTGTCACTATGAGAATACTTTCCACTGGGATGTTTTTATTACTTTTGCAAGTTTAATCATCATTCTTTGGAAAGCATATTTTTTTATGTCATTAAAAACCTCAGGTGTACTTTACTGTAGTTACAGATGAATGGTAAGACAGAAGATGGTTGCCAAATTTCAAAATTAAGCACAGTGAAAGGTTCTTTGAATTTTCTGTGATTATTATAAACCATTACGTTCAAAAGTCAATAATATTCAGCCTTATAGCAGCTAAAAGGAAAGAGTTGTTTGGTTATAAAATCTAGAATAATTACTGTTGGTGCTGCGGGTTAAGAATCCATATATTAATATTCAATAAGCACTTTTAATACTGAAATAAACCTGTTTCAACAAAAGTGTAATGCTTGAATTTAATTGTTTAGAATTGGTTTTATGTTGAAGGTTCTTTTTTTTTTTTTGAAATAAGTATACACTGCATATTACAGTAGTTTTGAGGTTACTGTAAGCGTTATCCATGGATTATCAACACAAAAACATTCTACACAGTTGGGTAGCAATTTGAAAGGATTGTTTTAAATTTGTAGCAGAGTTTCAATACAGCATATATTATTCCCACTGTGAGATTATTTTACGTCATTTTACAGCAATGTGAAGATGCAACTGATGTATAAGTTTGAGTTAGACATTTAGTGACTGATCTATGGTCTGTATTTCTTCATTTGTCCAAAAAAAAAATACTGAAACTTGTAACGTTGCATTCTGTGATGTGTCACTGTCTGAAGTGCTCACTTGTATGCATGCCTCTAGCCTTTATATAAGGCTTTACCTTTTTTAAGTTGTTGTGAAGCATTGAAGGACATCGCTGCCTCTCCTACCAGGACATAGTTGCCGATGGGTGTCTTGTCATTGCATGTTTGACAACCTGTGTGATGACTTCTGAATTTGTCTTCAATGCTTTTGCTGAAGTGAAATACTATCAGTGGCATGACCATGTTCCGTGTCAAACGATGCAAATATTTGTGTTATGCTTTGCAGTACTTGCACACAGCTGCTGCCATTGCAGGGGGGGGGGGGGGGGGGAGGGAGAGGTGGTAGAGAGGCAAAGGGAGAAGGGGGAAGAGAAAAGGGAGAAGGAAGGGAAGCATCAAAGCATCAAGGGGATATCTCTTTACACTTAAGCTTTATCTTGATTTTGTAGCAAGGTAAGCCCCTTTTTGGAAATGTTGAAGGGTTCTTTGCATCATTAACTGCAAGGCACAAAGTTTTTTCTTATGTGCAACACTTCATGCATATGTTATTATATTACAGCTGATTGCAGTTTTAACCAAAGTGAGCCAGTGTCCCTGGTTGCAAGGTTGATCTATTTGTTTACATTATTCGTCTAATTGTAGACAGCATATGCTGTACTGGTTACAAAAAAGTGTTGACTGACCATTGGCTAGCTAGCAAGGATATTCAGCCAGCATTGTATGGTTAAAATTAAGTTTTTGCTGGATGGTTGGAAGAATATTAAAAACTTAGTACTGGTAGAGGATGGACTGACATTCATTAGTACTAGTACGTACCAAGTGTGTATCATGAGATGTTTTTTTTCAAGGCTGATGCATGGAATCTAGGTACTGTACTTGAGAGAGCTCCCTTGTTTGATAAGTTTAGTATTGTATGGTTTTGATAGATAGATATATATATATATATGTAACGCTAATTCGACCTGTTAGGCGAAATCGGTATACCGCCAATACAACCGGCGAAGAAAAAAAACAATAAAATACATAAGATTATATTTCCCCTTTTGGTTCTGAGATATATATGCACGTTATTTCAATGGCCCGTAAGTCCTTAGTGTTAACGGATACATGCACGTAAGTTGGTGTGCAGCTAAGTAATTGCATAAACATTATGTGGTAAATCGGACTTGCGTATAGAGTTACGCATTCCTATATAAAACAGTGTGTAAAACATTAAGGCGAAACGATTTTTTCGCCTAAGGGTCGAGTTCTCCCAACAGTCGCGTTTTTTACTACGGTTTTTCGCCTAAATCCCAAATTAGCAATATATATATATATATATATATATATATATATAATATGCCTAATTCTTCACTTAGGGGGAAAAAGTGTGGCTAAATGGCTAAAACCCCACATTTCGGGGGAAACGTGCATAGGGCGAAAAAAATCTTTTTGCCGTGGCGTTTTCACACATTTTTTATATGGGAATATGTAAACGTATGGTAATGTCCGTTTATCCACACAAGCTGTATGCTATTACTTCTGTGTCAACAAATTTAGGGACACGCATCTGTTAACATGTATGGATGGCAGGCCATTGAAATAAAGTTGATGTTAAGGGAAAATATATGCTTATGTATTCTATTATCCTGTTTATGCAATACCGTGAGGGCGGTATGCCAGTTTTGCCATATGGTAGGAATTAACGATATATATATAGATATATATATTTCCCTTTTTCTGTCTCACCTGTCTATGCTCTGTACTTAGTAACACATTTTAATAATTCCTTGTTTAAGTTTCAGTGAAACGTTGCAATAACAAAAGATAGTAACAAAGAAAGGTGCTTGATTTTAGGCATCAGTTATTAGTACGTAACTCAGCCACAAAGACGTAACAGAACCTGGGTCATATTTCATACAGAGTTGAAATTGATCTTAAGTTTGATCTACTGTATCATTCAGTTGCCTTTTTAAAATCCTACTTAAGATGGAGCACAACTGCTTATTAAATAGGGCCCCAGGCTTTGCTTGCATATCTGAGGCTATTTTTACATGGTGTGATATAATTGCAGGTATAAATCCTTATTCAGTGCAAGCTTCGTTATTTCTAGGTTTGGTACTTGCATATTAAATTATGTGCACATTTAAAGTGTATGCTGTTGTTATGAATGCTTAGATCAAGGTTATGATGAGTCAAACTAAAACTGAACGAGGCTGGAGAGTCATTCTGGGAATTTCACAGATAAAGTATATTAAAACTACCCATGCAGCTGGTTAGTGGTACAGTAATTTTTAGAGAGCTTTGTTGCAGATCCATGGCCCTACATCACTCTGTGTATATCTGTACATTATTTCCAAGTTTACTTTGATATTGCAGTCCTTGGAAGCTTGGGAAGTTGCCACAGAGTTGATATTACAGAGAGAAGCTATACTGTCAAACCTGGAAGCCTTTGAAAGATTTGCATCAGACCCAGACAGATTCTTTCACAAAGGTAAGAGGTTGCTTTAAAAATTTGGAAGATTTTGTTTGATTCTATTCACAGAATGGCACATAGGGATATTTACATATGATTCAAAAACTTTGAGGACATGTCCGTTCAAGATTAAAAAGAGAAAGTTGCACTGAACATGATGTGCATTGCATAGGATTTAGTCAAAAAAAAAGGACAGCATGGGAAGAGAATATTTCTGTACATACATGGAAGGGTCATCATATTAACCTTGTGTCAGACAGGCAAAATTCTCTCAACTAAAGTTTGTTTCTAGCCCCTCCTCTAATCTTACAGGGACCTGTCTACTTCCCAAACAAAAGTACTCCAGCCACCTCAGAGTTAAAATTGCTCAAGGCCATATTCACTAGCCTACTGTGTGTGGTTTTGATACGACTTTACTGTACTGCAACCTGATCTGCTCATGTAGTGGCTGCACTGGGTTGCATTTCATCTCTCTGCACAAATCATTATTGACCAGTCAGAGAGAAACCATATTTTTTAAACTTTTGTCAATCAAAAGGCAGTCACCAATTGTGAATAGAGATACCTGGGGATTCTGGGATATCTTTAGAGTGATACAACAACCTCTTTAAATCACACTGACTGCACATAATATCCAGTTTCATGTTTGATTTTGACCTTGGACTTGAACATCATCAGATATTCTATTTCTGGAAGAAACTTTTGATCCCTTTCATTTTTTCTGATTAATTGCAAACGTGTCGCCGAAGCAATTTTCCCATTTTCCAAGGTTGATTAGAACGATGCATCTTTTTGTTGGTAAATGCTCTCATCCGTTGAACATTTTGAAATCAGACAAAAATGACAATTTATATGAATTTTTAGATTATATACTATGATTGCTTCCTTCAGATGTGCTCTTTTAGGGAACAAATTCTATACAGTTATAGGAGAAAATGCCTGTCTAAGTTGGTGATGCGTTAAAGTGTGCTTTTCAAAAATATTTCATTTAACAATTGTGTGAGAGGAAATATGTTAGCAGTGAAATCTTTTTCTAAACATATTGCCAGTAAGAGGCCAAATGAAAGTGAATATTATCACTTTTGTGTTGACTACAGTAGAGAGACAGGGTGCAGTGAAAGAAAGAAAGAGATTAATACAAGCAGGGAACATGCTATATGGGACTGGAAAAATTGTTTATTTCCCCGCAAGCAATAGAAATTTTTTACATTTTTACATGTTTTTTTTTGTACAAAACTAACCAAATTTTCTTCCAGCTGCCCATAATTCCCTCCAACTACCAAAATTTCCCTGCAAGGAGTTTCCACATTCCTACTGTTTTTCCACCTATGAGGGTGTAAAATTATGAAAAGTTTTAAATGAGAAAAAAATGTTTGTATAATCATTTTGTGCCACATGTTTTAGATGTAACTAATCTGTAGGAAATAGGGCAAGCAAGCTGATCTCAGAACAGGAATTTAGTGTACCAAGTCGTCATAGACAAGTCTGTAATGTGAGTGCAAGTACCAGTCCCTTCTTGTATGTAAGTCATAGATTTTACGATGATCCAGAATATTGTCGATTCTGAACTTTGAAATTTTCTGGTCTGAGTGCTGGTTGGGTTGTATGTGTACTAGTGTTTGCACCGGGTACCCGGGTACCCGACTGACAATGTCAGGACCCGGTTCTGAAATTGCTACCCGGATCCAAAGTTTCACTAACATAGACTGCACGTGTGTCAGAACACCTAACATGTTACTATTTCCAGGCAAAATTTATCACGCACACGCCTAAGAACACATGTCATGCCCATACGTAAGATACGTGGGGGTTATATTATATCAACGTGCAAAGCAAAATTTCTTATTATGACTTTACAACAAACTTGTAGCCTAACAGAAGTTATATTTTCGGGTACCCGGGTACCCAACCGACCATCGACTTCGGGTACCCGGTTCCGAATTTTGGACCCAGTGCAAACACTAGTGTGTACTGTACATAGGGTAGAGATTTGACTCCATCTCTGGTTCAATAATTTTGTAATGAACAGGTCAGAGAGGGTCGTCAGTAGCTCGTCTGCAAGAGGCAAAGAAGAGAAGTAGTTTTTATGCTGGTTTGCAGAACCTGGAAGGGAAGACAAGAAGAAAGATTCAGTTTGTAGAAAAGAAATATCAGGATGTAGTTACATATCAGGTAAGAAATTTGAAATGTACAGAGTGGCTCAAAGAAATTACATATAGGTGTAATAGCTTTAGTTGTAAGAGGCTGAAAATCTATAAGGAAATGAAATGGATTTGAATATAAATGGATTTGCAGTGTTGAAAGATTTTTATCTTGCAATTTTTCAATTAATACATAGTACTTGTCCCAAGTTCAGTGTGAATGTGACCGTTGGCCAGCTACTTTGCTTGGTGGCTTTGCCTGTGTCAGTAGTATACACTTGAGTGATGGGTGCTCTTAAGGAATTCCACCCCATAAAGTGTGTTAATACAGTATTTATGCAAATTTATCTCTGTTGGCAGTTTTGTTTGACTTTCTCATTCCTTGCTGAAGGCAAAAGGAATCTATGCAATCATGTGGGCAGTTGTGTGTTTGTGTGTATGTACTTGTGTTTGTGATGCTTGGCTTGTAAAAATGAGATCTCAAGATAGCAGTGATGGATAATTTTCATACTTGGTCTATAGAATTATTATAGTAAGAGGAAGATACGTATTGTTTTAGTGAAGTTCAAAGGTCATGTAAGATCACCAGAGGTCATAAATCAGAATCCTTGTAAACATGATATCTCTAGGTAGGAAGCATGGATGCTTTTCATACTTGGCATGTGGATGTTTTATAGTCAAAATGTAAACCCTACTGATTTTGGTGGAGGTCAAAGGTCATCTGAAGTCACTGGAGGTGAAAATAGGAAATTCTTATAAACTGCTTGTAAACACTGTATCTCAAGATAGCAATGGTGGACAGTCTTCATACTTGGTATATGGTATATAACTCTATCATATTAAAAGGAAGAATGCTATTATTTCATTGGAGGTCAAAGGTCATTTGAGGTCATCATAGGTTAAAGACCAAAAACCTTGCAAAAACACGATATTTCAAAGCAGGGATGATGGATCGATCCTTTTCATATTTGGTATATACTGTAGATGTGTTACTTTAAAAGAAAGAGAACCTTCAGGTTTTTTGGAGGTCGAAGGTCATCTGAGGTCATCAGAGGTGAAACTATAAAAACCTTGTAAACTAAATAGACAGTGGGTGGTACCTCCAAATTGTGTCCAGGGTTTGAGTACAAATGAAAAGTCAAGGTTGAATTTTGTACCATTCCAAAAATAAAATTATAGAGAGAAACATTTATTTTTGACAAGCATAATTATTACAGTTATAATTCTTATTTGAAATACCTACTTATGAACTCATTTTAAGGATGCTGTGACTATAGGTTGATTAGAAATACTATATGCTGAATGAGTTCTTTGATGACGTAGTGGATTAAAGCTTGGTTTCTCATGCAGATGGTCCTGGGTACGATTCCCTCCTAGGACATTCTTTTTTTTTCACTTTTGTCATTCACTTTTTGGTAGGGTTCAAATGTCATATGAGGTCAGCAGAGGTCAACATGTTAAAACATCATAACAAATGAAGTCAAGAAGTGTAAATCTGAGGGATGAACCAAGTCAGTGCAAAAAATCATTCCCTTTCAGCAAGGAATCACTAAGCCTTTGGGCTTTCAGGTTCTGAAGTATGAATGAGATGTGCAGTATTGATGTAGGAACACTATGGTAGGATGATTCATGACATTTCGGAGGGGGATATTTTATTTATTAGCTGTTTGATTGGGAAGGTGTAGAAACTGTAATGCTGTCTACAGGTCTAGCTGTAGAGCAGGTATTCCAGATGGCATTCTGCAAAAGGATGCAATTAAACCTGCCAGAAACTTTGGTCAGAAAACTGAAAAAACCTGTCAGTTACTTTCTGATAAAACAAAGGAGAACAGGTAACATTTTTGCTCATTTGAAGCTACCTTGCACAGCACTAGGCTTGCTTTGCATGCATTTTCATGGTGTGTATATCTGCCCAAGTCAACAGAGGTCAAAACCAAAATACATTTTAAATACAATATCTCAAGGTAGGAAACATGAATATCTTTCGTACATGTCATGTGGATGCATTATAGTCGGAAGATGATTTGCTTTTGCTTTTGGTAGAGGTCAAAGGTCATGTGAGGTCACCAGAAGACAAAACCTGAAACCCTTGTAAGCATGATCTCTCAAGTTAGGAATTGTAGATACTTTTTATAGCCCTACTTGTAATATAAAGTTACCATATTAAGAGAAAAAATACCGTAGCTTTTGGTGGAAGTTGGTGGTCATGTGAGTTCACCAGAGGTCAAAAACCATATCCTTGAAAACTCAATATTCCAAGTTAGGAAGCATGTATACTTTCCATATGTGGCTTGTGGATGCATTGTAATCAGGAGATGAACCTTATTGTTTTTGATAGAGGTCAAAGGTTATACGAGGTCATCAGAGGTGAAACACTTATTAAAAGCCTTGGAAATTGCTTGTAAATGCAATAGCTCAAGATGTTAAAGATAGATACCTTTCATTTTCTTTCAGCAAGGAATTACTAAGCCTTTGGGCTTTCTGGCTGAGAGAAGTTTTCACATTATAAACATGGTTTTTATAGAATTCTGTTTTCATCCAAGTAAAGACAGGTGTGCATCTTATTGTCACATTCTGTGGTAATTCCATATATTAAACACTCTCACCTGTTTTTCATTCCTTTTATTTTGGTACTCAAAAGTCATTCACAGTTGTAGCTGTGCATGTTTTCTGAAAGTCTTATTACGCACTGCATTAGGAAACCTTCATTTTGTTCTCTGCTCAGTCAAAACACCGACCAAGTAGCTTGTCTATTGAAGCATTATGTTCTCAAGGCAGACTCGCCTCTCTTTTTCTCTATACTTGCTTCCTATTTTATTGGCCTCAAATGACCTTCATTATTGACTTCCTCCAAACAAGGTAAGATTCTCCCCAAATCTTTCCGCCTCTCTGTAAGGGAAGGTTTACATTCTATTTTGTTTTAATTTGTTCATCAGTTGTTGTCCTATATTTCTGCTGCATGGTTGGCTTTGATTATTGTGTTGGCTTGACCTTCTCATCTGCAGGGTCGACCGTATCTGGATAAGATGAAAGTTGACTGTACTGAGATGCTCTACTGGCTTCAGCAAGAGAGAAGGCAACAAGCATTGGAACACTCGGCAGCAAACAGAGAATTTAACCAAATTACAGAGCTTCCTGTTGCGGAGCTTCCCTCCGTTACCGCAACTGTATGAAACAAAGAAAACGTGGGTGGAAAGCTTGAAAGTAGTGCAATCTTGTGGAAACATTTTTAAAATTTCTTGCACATTTTGTATAAAGAGTCTAATATTTATGTATAAAGCAGGATGTTTGTATTTTCTTACCATCTGACTCATTTATTAGGGTGAGATCTTGCATGCTTAATAGCTTTCCAGATCAAGAAAACAATAACATAAAATGCATGAGGTGTCTCCATTCTCCGGAAGGCATTTTCCCCAAATATCTGTGAAGTCCAGTCTCATAGGATTTATGTACAGTATTAACCATGGAGTGTTGCCTTTGATGTGAATGTAAATGAATCTTGATGGTTCTGTAATGGCTTTTGGTTGGCAGATGATGGTCATAGAAAATAAATATTGGAAATTTCTCTAGAATGGACTAAGCTATTTGCAAGGTTAGTCTTTGCTATGTTCATTGGGCATTCTTAACGTACATAAATACTGTTGAAATACTCGCTGACCAAGTCATATGGCATTTATTCTTTTTTTTTTTATCACCTGTCTTTTACGACAGGTACATGTGACACCATTTCTAGATATTTCTTCCCATGCTTAATTATTTTCAATTGTCTTCTGTATGGGTGGCACAGATATTTTTGAGCCATTTCTTTTTTTTTTCTTTTTTTTTTGTTAAGCAGTTTACAGCCGTGTTTGACAACTTTAATGACATTGTTTAAAACACCCAGTTTCTACCAAATTAAATACCAAACTTTGTCAGTTTGGCATTTTGAGTGCAATTTGATATTCTCTAATGACCAAATGTTAGAAATATAACATCATCTATAACATCAATATATAAGACCTGTTCAGAATTAATATCCTGACTTTAGTAGTACTGCATCATTTAAATCTTTAATTGGTCACCTTAACAAGTTTGACCCTAATAAATTGCAGGGCTTCCAACATTCCTATATTTCCTATATATTCCTATATTTGGAAAATGTGAGTACATTGTCCTACAAAATGACAAATTTTCCTACATTTCCTACATTTTGCATTCCAGAACTTTGTTAATTAGTATTTCTGAGATAAACAGTCAGACAAATTGCACAGAATATGTATAATCCATGGCAGTGCTGTTCTTTTTAGTTTAGGTAGTAAGCCTTATACTACAGTTTATACTGGGCAGAAACTTGAAGGTCTGGTGACATGAAAAAAACATAGTTATCTGATGTTAAAAGCAATAAAATCCAGAAAATAGCCACATTTCCCATCAAAGTCGATCAAATATTAACCATTTTACAGGTTGATTTCTGTTTCACACTTGTATCATGAATAAACATGAGTAAAATATGCAAATTTGTGACATTCAAAGATGGACATACCAAATATGGCTAATGTTAGCCTTTATGTTTTCAACCTTAATTTCAAGGACAGTTGTAGCATTGTTATCCTCTGAGGGGTTTATTATGGAAGTTAAAATTGTTTCCTTGAAAAATATTGATATCACTCACCAAATTGTAAACTATCTGATTAGTAACTAAGAGATAATATTTATATAGGGTTAACAAAAGAAATACACTCAGCAACACTCAGCATTTTTGCATAGGCAATGAGTTACTTCACAAACTATCATACTTTTAAGAGGTTTATCTTTAGATCAGTAAAAGATATTGAAATAATTCCAACTGATCTTTCATTGGGGGATTTTATTCTTTAACTGCCAAGTGAAAACAGCACTTTTTGATGGCATGTCACCATAACTTAAGTAATGATGAAGTTGTTGACATTCATCTTTCAACACTCTTGTTAGAACAGGGATCGACTAGCTCAATTTCAACATAACACAGATACATCAACGTTACTTTCCTAATTGGTTTTAAAGGCATATCCAGTGGCTTTTCACAAGGGCCTCATGTAGAGGAGAAGAAAAGGAATCCAATTCATGTCTTCTAAACCCTGTAGCAGTACTCTTCTGTTCTTAACTAAAAAGATATCTCATTTTAAAGAGAAGTTATTTTTGTCAAAAAGTACCTCCGGCTCTCATCAAGGTACCTCCGGCTCTCATTATTACATAACACAGAATGTTATGTAAAGTGGGCACATTGCCTCAGATCCCTTTTTTTTTTTCTTTATAATTGAATGTCTTGTTTGTCCTTGAAATTTGATACTGTTGGAATGTTTGAATATCTTTGTATGTAGATCTAGCACAAAACTACACCAATAGGGTATGGCAAACAAAATTGTTAAATATTCCCTACAGCAGCATCAGTATCACAGTTAAATTCAATGCTATGTCTAATCAGTGTGCTGGTATGACATCACAAATTTCCTATAATGCACTTTTCCTAGTCTAGAAAAAGTGCATTTCTTTGAAAATTAGCATCTTCCAAAGGTTATATGGTATTGAGATACTCTTTTCACCCCCTAAAACAAAAGAAAAGTTCTCCATTTTTTGAAGTCATTGAATTTAGTTTATAGATAGCAAATCCCTTTAACTCCTTTACTCACATCTTCCTCCCCTCACAAGTTGTACAGATGTGATTTTGAATAGTAGTTATGTGCACCCATTGTCATTTGGAGGTCCAGTAGAAAGACACATGCTAGCAACTAGCCTTCAGCTTCCAGGGGCCTTGCCTTCAGGGGCCTTGCCTTCTGAACCCTTACAATGGCATTGCTCAGTACCCCAGGGCCTAATAGTTGGTCACTGGAGCCTGCTGTCCTGGTACTGTAGTATCATCACTATCACTTTATGGACTGACTTTTTATGCATAAAGCTGTACAACTTTAGGAAGGGTGAAATGTTGCTATAGGAGGGAGGAAAAATATTTGTACACTTAAAAATATATCTGTACTCTTGCTCACAAAATGGTGTGGTACATCAGACTTTTCAAACTGAGATAAATGTAATCCTTTTAGGGTTCACCAAAATACTGCAGAGAGTTCAGTTTGTTGAAACTTTGAAGGCCTGTAAGTACCATTTCTAGCCATTTAGGAGGCTGTCATGGCAAAATTTTTGGGACAATGCTAAGTAGCCTTGGGCATCAACAACCAGGGAGTTGGGGTAAATCCCCCCCCCCCTCACTTTGAAAGTGGTAGTGTGGTTTGTCCCCAACATTTTTGTCCAGTGCTCTGATGAAAATGGAAGGCACAGGCCTATATATTTGATTCTATAGCTTACAATTTTTCTGATTCAATGAAGTCAAACTAAAATATGGTGAAAACAGTCATTTTCGTGAAGAAACAACTGATTCAAAAGATATGGGAGAGCTATCTCCAAAATGCGGTGATGTGACGGAAATATGTCTGGGGGTGTATTAGATAACAATGTGTGGTTATAGGCTAATAGCCAGATTATCTCATTGTTAAATAAAATTAAAAAATAGTTGAATCTGGATCTGGTTTTAATGTTAGAATAGTGACCTTACTTGGTAGTTACTCATACAGTAGCTGTGTGCCATTGTGTAGCAGAAAGTGGAAGTGATGAACAAACTAGTGGGAAACTCTAACAGAAAATTTGACAGATAAAGATTATACACCACAGAGCAACTAGAACCCCAAAATTTCTTTGGCTGTCAGTTGGCTCCTAACCCTATGCCACTAGAGCCCTGTGCTTGCATTATTTCTGATGAAGGTCATGTCACCCCACTTTTGAGAAGCTATTGACACCCTTGTGTGTGCTAACCAATGGTAGCAGGTCACATATCAGTGTCACATATTAGCTATCCATTGGAGGGTGTCCAAGATTACTAAGGTACTGTAGGTAAAGGGACCTGCACCAAGCAAAAAATTGGAATGTCAGGGCCATGGGCAGCAATCCTGGTGGGGGGAGGGGGGATATATATATCCCCCCATGAAATTGGATGGGGGGATACTGTACACTATATCCCCCCATGGAATCAACCCTGCAGATTTGGAAATCATGTAAAAATGTTAAGTTAGTTATTAAGAAAATTTCTCTTAGGAAATATTTGGGCAGTTGTCATAATACACATTGCAAAGCCTGGAAAGAACCAGTTCCAGTGATCTTGGGGTATTTTTGGCCAAAATTTTCTTTGAATGCTCTGCGCCAACCGATGGTGGCACTCCACTTATAGATAGTGCCACCCACTATATCCCCCCACTTTCAAAGGTGGATCGCCACCCATGATTAGGACCGTAATACCCTTGAGTGGATTCATCAGCACCATCATTTTAAGTTTCCCCTAATCAATACCCTTTGCAAGCCTTATATATTTCTATTTTTGATTGACAAATTTCTTATATATTCCTATATTTTGCTGAAAAAAATTCCTATATTTTTGATGCTTACTGTTGGGAGCCCACACATTGCCAGAAGAAGTTGATCAGGTGATAGACAGGAGGTGATGCATTTCAAAATGCATTTAGACAATTAGCTTTTAGACAATTAGCTTTTTACTCTCAGTACCATGGTACATTCTTCAAAGTTTTTACACATGTTGTAAATCAGCCCAAGCTTTAATTAAGTGTTGTCTCTAACAATTAAGTCCTCCCTAAGAATTCAAACATGATAGCAAAAATCTGACTTTTGCTGCCTGTACAGGAAAAACTTACTTTTGGCTGGTTAGACGATTGATGAGAGTCATCGTTACAGTTGCAGAGGATCAGTAGGTGTGTCTGAGAAATATTTGAAGGTCAGGAAGGTCTGGATAGAATTGTCATTTCCCTGGGGAAATTATATAGTAGGCCCAGAATAAATTGGAGTTTGGGATGAAAAAACTCATTGTAAGATAAACACATAGTATTTAGTTTGTGGGCCACTTGATTAGTTTGGTTTGAGACCTGATGACTCCTTTGGGGACAAGGTAGGAAATGAATCTTACCACCCTGTCTGCCTCTGAATACTCACAGGAGGATGTCTGGTGTTGAAAGCATTTATCACAATTTTGAAATTACTCAAGTGACAGAGCTGACTTCTAACAGGTTATCACTAGTGATGGGAGTCACTGATGGAGGCATGGTACTTTTTAATAGATACTTGGATAATAAGCACCATCACTTGTTAAAGGCCCCTGACCTGCAAACTGTCTGATGGCTTTTACAGAAAACATGAAAAATAATTAAAATTGAAGCAAACTAGAGGATAATGATGGCCTCAATGAGATAGCAGTGATGTGATTGTTAGTCCAAAGATTTATCATGAGTGGGTTATTTTTATCCATTGGTGATGTCATACATACATGATTCTTATCTGTTTGAGGTGCAAGTGACCCCTTAGATGTCACTGGCCTTTTGTATTTGTGGCTCATGATATATTTGTTTTCAGAATTTCACTTCTCATGTACACCACTTAGTAGCATAGGCAGAAGCAGGGAAGAAGGATCAAGAGAAAGTCATCTGTCTTCAACCTACAGGAAACAAGCCTTCATAATTGGGACACATGTATTATGGATACATGAGGAACATATTTGAATGTACCCTGTCAGATTGCAGAAGGCTGACAAATATATAGGTGTTTACGAACCTTCATGGAGGGGAATTGAACTTTACTGCCCCCACTCCTCTCCCTGCCCTGACTAGCAATGCCATGAAGTTGACTCATCACAACTGCTATCAGTATCACTGAAAGATTTATTTGTCTATGTACCTCAGTACTTGAAAGTTTTAACAAAAGTTATTTTGAATTGAGGTGGAATGAATTTTTCTGACAAAAGGGAAGCTAATTCTTGCCCAGATTTCATTTCCATAGTTACAGTAACTTTCTTGTTAGCTTATTGAGAAAGAGTAAGTAGAAATACAGTGCCTCATGATTGGTAAGTCTTAAGTCATTTCCCAGGGGTGTGGAGTAATTTTTTGCTTCCCCTGATGCATATTCTACCCCATTTTGTAGAGGAGGACCACATTTTATCAGTTGACCTATATTGGTTCATAGTAAAGAGCCTCACCTAGCTGTGGGAGGATTTTCTAATTCCATCATTGATGAGAATTTGTTTATTTGTGAAGTAGTTACCTGATCCACAATAAACAGAAAAGATGGTGCTGTCTTTTAGGGAACATACATTTTAGCATCTCTTCATCATCTTCCATTATGGATGAAGGCATTTTCATTCGGGGGGGGGGGGGGAGACTTGGGCACATACTCTGATAGATGTTGTACTAAGAAAATGTGAAGATATTCTGTCTGCATTTTTAACAAGGTATCAAATATGCTAAATTACAATAATGTCAGTCATAAAATATAATCTTTGAGGTACGTAATAGCAGAAACCAGTTTTGATAGAAGCAAGCTGTCATAAAGTTTTATTGGGAAATGAATTGCACATCTTCTCCAGTTTGTGTTTATGTGTTTGGTGTTGATTGGTAGTTGCCTGTTAAAGAAAGTTTGAAATGTTTCATGAATATGTGACAGAATTACAGAAGAGATATGCAGATCAGGAATAACTTTGAATGTCTCTAAAGTGCAAGTTTGAGGGGAGGAAGGGAAGGGGTATGGATGTTCTTATCCTTGTTATGTTGTGTAAGGATACAGCAAACATGTTTTTTGGAAAGAGTAGTCACAGATCATTCTCCCCCACATTATATTGTGTTGTTATTCTCCTCAGTTGAAAATGGCAACATCAAAAGCTCTCTATCAGTAATACATCTACACATATATGAGTAGGTTATTGAAAGAAGATTGCTGCAAGCAGAGTGAAGCATGACAATAGGAGTTCTCCACCCCTCCTGGCCCTAGAATGTTAGAGTTTTAACACTCAGACTCTGTATGAGAAGAGGGGTGATTGGCCTTGAATGGACATTATAGTAAATCCGTTTCTACAAGAAATTACATCAGTGCACAGTATGGCATGACTGTGTGTTATGGTTACACTTGTAAATATTTTGGGAGAGGGAAGGGGTTCTGATTAGAGTGGTTAGAGTGGTACAGAGATATGGGGCCAGGTCAATAGAATATTTCAGTGTGCATTCGATGAAATTCGTCTGATCATACTGGGGAAAAGGTGTACAGAAGGTTTGATAAAACTGTGAGACCCTTTTGTAGTAGTATAGGCTTACATTTCATTGCTGTTCTGTCAATCGGTGGCACAGAAGACCTTTCGTTTAGATCACTTTTGTGAACTACGATATACAGAGAAGTGAAAAAAAGTCTTGAAGGTTTTTAAAGCAACATTTCTTTAATATTAATGATATTGATATTAAGAATGCAAGATATTTCGAATTTGTCATACGTTTACAGTAATATTAAAATGAAGTTTTTAAGTATCCAAACATATTTCAAACAACAGAAGGATACGGTTCTCAAAGAACAGAAGAAAATATTACCCCACCTATGACGTAGAAATGTCGTCGCCATTACCAGCTCAAGTTTCCCACCGCCACACACGGAAGAACGTCTTAGCAGCCGAGTCATAATATTTCGCCGAATGCCAACGAAATTACCATTTTTTTCTCAAAACGTTAATGTATAATAAAATAGCCTATGGTTTTGAAAACCCGTTTCATGGCTGAGATAATGATCATGTCTCCCATCTACTTCCTACGTCTCACAGTGGCATATCTTTGTTGTTCCTACGATATATCTTCCTACTGAATTGCAGTTCGTACCCTGCTTTGCTAGTCAACTTTTTATCAGTCCCATTGGGACTCCTTCATACATTCCTTTGGAAATCACTATCATTCAGTTTCGAATTTTGTGTATCCGGATAAAAGGAAGCTTATTAATTATGCAAAAATTTTGATATACAAACACCATCTAGCTTATTTCTTAGAGTTCTTTTTAACGTGGAGCTCTGGCAGATGTGGTGCTGCTTTCGAAGAATTCGAAACGACTGATTTCGTAAAAATTCGCCTTCGTTGTCAAGGAGATGTATGACGGATATCCCTCTCGTTAGGTAGTTTTATAGATATTTTTCCTTGTAGACGTATTTAACGATGTATTAGCTATTAAGGATGTATTGTTGTTAGGCGATTGTAAATATTTCAACTTAACTATCGACAACCAGCCATGTATATCCGTCCACATCAGATCTATTCTAATTCATTAGTTTTACATTTAGATAATATATACCATTCGCTGCTATTCATCAGTTCATGAATGCCGTATGATCTTCCGTTAGAAATCGAGCAGTTGTGTGCAAACATGCCGTCCATTAAATAAAATTTTCAAATTTAATATGTATAACATAATTCTGTTTGGTGTTCACTCTGTGTGTAAGGCTATTAAGGCTATTACTACCAGTTTTCTTGAGAGAAAGGCCCAATCTATTTTTAACCCTCATTGTCTTTATCCATTCATCCGTATAAGTTCACATACGAAGACACTCAAACTGATTCAGGTCATCCTGCCACCAACTAATCATAAAGTCGTGCGCTGGATATACTAAAGCACGGGGTTTTCACCTTGCATTCTGAGCGGAGGAACACTCGGTTGAGTCTCTCGAAGATAATCTGAATAAAGAAAAAAGTTCCCCAAGTTTAACCCGCGGAATGAAGTTTAGGCAGGGTGCTGAAGGTTTTAGCCTAACACGCAGTAGACTTGTTCCAATCAAAACGCAACATTTCATATAAGCGTATGAAATTGCTGTCTGCACAACATCTCGAGGCCGCAAGAGGAGCAGTGGCGTTGCCGACCCCAGACCTTGAGCTTCAAGAGGGCTCATTCTAAGTAAACAGCCGCATGTCGACCCCGCGGCAAGACTGCGTGATATGTATGACGCATAACGAAATAAACTGTGGTTACTGAAGCCTGAATCACTTGACGCTGAATTGTGGAAGATTGTGTTGTAACGATACCTTAGGGCCCATCATAAGCTTCCCTGCTAGTGGGGCACAAAGGTGTTGCCTTCTGCGACTACTTGGCTGTAACCGACGCTACTTGAGCCACACAATCTGCTGAAATTGGTGTAAGAGGGCCCCATGTTTTGATTTCAACAGTATTAGTCACTGACCAGTGCCCAAAATAATTCTGGTCAAGCAATGATTTGTTATGTCCGTTAATGGTGATTGTTGATCCATGCTGCTTTAATTTGTGCGCCTCATTAACAAGCCACCAATTGAACTTTAAACTCAAATCGCTGCATCAGCCTCGCCTATGGCATGGTAAGGGGCCGCTCTGGTGTAGGTACTGGCAATCACTAACAATGTAAACAACTTGCCACAGAATCCATCATGATAGTGAACGAAAGAAGTGAAATGAAAAAGCCTTCAGAGGGTTGGGTACAAGCAGCTTTCCCCATACATAAACCAAGAGAGCCCTATTACGAAGCTTTAAATTAAATCTGAAGGGGTCGGGGGGTTGGTTCGTCGCAGAAAGTTCTAAGGCACTATATTCGCTATTACTTTCAAATTGAAAATGGTCAGAGTGGCTCTATAAATAAAGATAGAGGACTACACAGGACCCACCGGCATTTTAAATGGAGTTTGTAACATAAAAAAATCAAACACAATAGGGTAAAAATTAGCAGAGGAGTAGACATAAACCAAGAAAGCCCTATTACGAAGCTTTAAATTAAACCTGAAGGGGGAGGGGGTTAGTTTCGTAGCAGAAAGTTTTAAGGCACCTATATTCGCTATTACTTTCAAATTGAAAATGGTCAGAGTGGCTCTATAAATAAAGATAGAGGACTACACAGGACCCACCGGCATTTTAAATGGAGTTTGTAACATAAAAAATTCAAACACAATAGGGGGGTAAAAATTAGCAGAGGAGTAGACATAAACCAAGAGAGCCCTATTACGAAGCTTTAAATTAAATCTGAAGGGGGGGGGGGGAGGTAGTTTCGTCGCAAAAGTTCTAAGGCACCTATATTCGCTATTACTTTCAAATTGAAAATGGTCAGAGTGGCTCTATAAATAAAGATAGAAGACTACGCAAGACCCACCGGCATTTTAAATGGAGTTTGTAACATAAAAATTCAAACTCAATAGGGTAAAAATTAGCAGAGGAGTAGACATAAACCAAGAGAGCCCTATTATGAAGCTTTAAATTAAATCTGAAGGGAGGGGGGTTTCGTCGCAGAAAGTTCTAAGGCACCTATATTCGCTATTACTTTCAAATTGAAAATGGTCAGAGTGGCTCTATAAATAAAGATAGAAGACTACGCAAGACCCACCGGCATTTTAAATGGAGTTTGTAACATAAAAATTCAAACTCAATAGGGTAAAAATTAGCAGAGGAGTAGACATAAACCAAGAGAGCCCTATTTTGAAGCTTTAAATTAAATCTGAAGGGAGGGGGGTTTCGTCGCAGAAAGTTCTAAGGCACCTATATTCGCTATTACTTTCAAATTGGAAATGGTCAGAGTGGCTCTATAAATAAAGATAGAAGACTACGCAAGACCCACCGGCATTTTAAATGGAGTTTGTAACATAAAAATTCAAACTCAATAGGGTAAAAATTAGCAGAGGAGTAGACATAAACCAAGAGAGCCCTATTATGAAGCTTTAAATTAAATCTGAAGGGAGGGGGGGGGGTTCGTCGCAGAAAGATCTAAGGCACCTATATTCGCTATTACTTTCAAATTGGAAATGGTCAGAGTGGCTCTATAAATAAAGATAGAAGACTACGCAAGACCCACTGGCATTTTAAATGGAGTTTGTAACATAAAAAAATCAAACACAATAGGGTAAAAATTAGCAGAGGAGTAGACATCCTCATGAGTAACTTTACATTTTTTAAAATTGCAGGCATAAAATAAGCTGTGGCAAAATCTGAATGTTTTGAAATGTGCCGGTCCTGCTTTCTCACTGGCTATTTTCATTACATTAAACTGTGTCCAAGTTGGACGCAAAGTTTACTGGAATATGCAGCCACGAATTCCATAGGGGCTCTGCCAGGCCCTTCTCCCTTTTTCCAGCAACTTGCTTTCTTTTAAATGTTCCCTAAGCTGCAAAAGAGACTTGTTATTACAATATGATAAATAATTATTTCTATTGCCAGATATCGTTAAATTGCATCCAGTAGTGGTTAATATGAATATGTTTCTGGGAAAACACCTCAGACCCGTTTTTAGCAAATTTGAGGGATACACGACAAGATCATTACTGGAATCTACAACCCGAAATGGCACAGTTGTCAACGCCATGTGATAATGCGAAAATGTTTCTTTGCATTTTTACTTTGCCATACAAGGAAATCGCATCTAAACAGTGTTTAGTTCCAAAACTTTGCCTGTGGGATGGATCTCAGGTCCTCATCGAGGCATGACACATTCGGCCCTCTTAAGGTCGAATTTCGTTCCCACAAAGTTAGTCCCCCCTTTTTTTGTTCTTTCAACCTACGTACGGTACCTAGCTTCTTATTTCGTAGACTGTGCCACGTTATCGGTACGGGGAATGTTTCTTCCAGGACGAAGGAGGGCGATTTTCAGAAATTTCCATAGGAATCATGTAAAAATATGCTCAGGTAAGGGTTAAGGCTATGGTAAAAATATGGTGTTGGACCCATTTCCTGGGAAAAATTACGCTACCGGTGCTCAATAAGCTTTCTGACGTGTGCTCAAACTTTGCAAGCATGGCGTCATATCCAAAATCCCGGCTGCTTGTACTATAAGTACATTTCAGGTTTTAATTTTCAACCCATTTACACACGTGGGTACAGTGAAAATTCGAGTCCGGTTTTACTCTTGGAATTTTACTGATTAAGGGCCGTTTCATATTTTAGTACAGTGCTATAAAGCTATGAAAGTTGAACACTGCTAAACTCTGAGCTATGTCCGTGATTAGAGCAAGGGATGACTATCCATGTCTTTTATAGCTTTATAGCGCGAGAAATTTGATGCATAGTGCATAGGCCACGTTGGGTCTACCCCGCGGAGCCGACGAAGTTTTTTCGTTCAGCTCATCGCTGCGAAAAAAGGGGGAAGCCTAAGGGGGCGGTAGCCACAGAGGAGCTACGCAGGCTACGTTGGGTATAGAACTGAATTTTACGCGGGTGGCAGGGACGCCAGTAACCAGAGGCGGAGTGCCCACAGTGGCGTGGATCCATCTCCAAAGGTGGGGGGGGACTTTTCACCACTTGCGAACCACCGTCCTCGGGGAGAGGCCTAAGGGGAGGGGTTCCCCTCCCCCTTTGAAAAAAAAATGAAATTAGAAGGTGTCTTTATGGCAAATGGTGCCATATTTGGGCGCAATTTAACTTTTAAAATGTAGTGTCAATTCGTGATCTATGTTATATTACAATTCATCACAGTTTTAGTTTTCATTATTTTGAAAAAGTGTGGAAGGGGACTTTTTGGAGATGTCCCCCTTTCAAAAAAGTGAGGGGGACGCGTCCCCCCATCCCCCACGATCCACGCCCATGAGTGCCCATATAGTCAGAGGGGGCGGTCGCCCCCTAACGGACTCAGATCACCTGTCGGCACCCTTTTTAGGTTTTTACTGTATTGAGGCATAGGGTATCTACCTACCTCAAAGCGCCCTTACAGGCCTTTTTCGCCCTCCTCTGACCGAATTCCCTTGCTACACCACTGCCAGTAACCGTGCCAGGTTTTCCTTTGCTGGTCACAGGTGAATACTGGCCCGATGAGACAATCTGTTAGGAGCCCTTTCTCTTTGTGCCAAAAAGTTCGTCGTTTGTTTGTGTATAGCATTTGTGCATGTGTAAGGCGACCCGCGAGCATGCAGCAACATTTGACCCGCGAAAATGAAGTGCAACATTTATCTAAAACCTGTTTGAAATGTAATTTACATTTTGTCGGCTCTGACAACAAAACTTTAAAATCAATTAAAGTTAAACACAATCAATTGTAGCGTTCATGTATAAAAAAGATCATTCACATTTTTGTCATTCCCTAAATACCCCTAACTATGACCCCTTATGCCTAAGCCAGGGTTTCCCCCTCGTATTTTCCTCACTTTTTTGTTTGTTTGTTGTTGTTTTTTCTCTTTTTTTTTCAGCCGCCTTGCCGAAATGTCTTCTTTACCACCTCACTCTTTTTGGTCTAGTTAAAATTCTTGCTGAAGCCTTCAGGGTTCTATGTTGCGATATGGCTTATGAGTGATGCCATCAGACCTCGATCAAATTGTTAACGGTATAATTTTAACATGACTTGAAAAAGAACGTAAATCCCTGATAACGATTTAATGATACTTTGTGGCACATGTGGTTATGAAAAAAGTTGAGAACTCTCTCTCTGCGTGGTTAGCCTACAGTATGTTGAAAGTGTCAAGCCAGAGCTTATTTAATGAAACGCACAGGAAACCATGAAATACTGTAAAGTACATTGGTCCAAATAAAACAGGCATTACACATGGACAAAGTTCTCTTTACCTTACACCATGTGTTACTGGTCTGTGCTTCCACATTTCATAATCTGAGGGGTACATGTAGCTTGTCGACCCTATTAAATGTTATACTGTTTAACACAAAATTCCCCTTTTTATTTCAATAAATATATGAAGCAGACAGGTATCAGAAAAGCAGAGAGACTTTGAGCCACATTTCTTTGTTTACATGCCGTACCTTAGAGCAGCACCAATACTTCATGGAGTTTTTAACAACTCTTACTGTCTTTATTTCGAAATAGGACGTTGTGTTCTGTAGGTGATATTTTTGTGAAAGCTTTGTCAACGTAAATTTTTCTTTTAGTTTCTCAATCTATATGATATTGTTCATCAAAAAAAAAAGATTCTTTTGAAAAATTAAGTTTTTGTCCACTTTGTAACGGAATTTCCATATAGGCCTAGATGTTTCGGTCTTGACAGCCAATTTTTTGTTGAAATGTAGCTTTTTAATGGATTTGACGTTTCTTTGAAAATCCCCTCCTTTTCAGCTCCATCACTGGCTCAGCAAATGGCTACTAAATGGATACTAATCTTAAAAATCTGAAAAAGAGATACCTCTAGTCTCCTTAGCCTTCTTGAAAAACAAAACAAATATGTAGACGTCTGAGGGAATCTCAGGTTAAACATTCTTGCCACGCTTCTTCACAATTTCCAGAAGGTACCCCAGACATTAATCCAAATTTTTTTTTGCTGGGTGGAGGATTACAAGGTGTTAATGATGAGTTAGGGTCCACCAGTAATTGCTCCCGGAAATTCGTCACGTCTCTCATATTGTTGAGCTAACCCTTAAGTAATTTGATTTTCCTCTACGGCATGTGATCGAGATCCCACTTGTCAGTAATTATTTCTATCATCTCAGGTAAGTTAACGCAGATTTAAAAGGTAATGTAATGTGGCAAACTAGTCTACAAGAGATTCCTTACATTTAACCATCTTCCAAAATGTCCCACTTCATAGCTGGCTTGGCTCCGTAGTTCTAGAATTAAAGTTGAAAGACCACTCACGAACTACTCGGTTCAGTTTCCTTGGCTCTAATTAGCATATGTTCGGTCTAGCTGGCAAAAAAGTAGAACGCAAACAAGCAAAATACTAACTTTGTTTTAGTGGTTAACTAACAGACTAATATCTCAGAAAGTCTGTCTCTGTGATACGTTAATTACTTGAGGCATTTGCGGCTTCAGTGGACACGAACCGCATATTACTTCGAAACATAATACCGTCGTTATGTAGGAAGTAGCACAGACTTGCTGTCAAACTGAAACAGCACCTCCTTGATTAAAAGAAAAGAAGAAGAAAAAAACACACACACACACACACACACACACAAATCGTCCGAGGAGTAGCACAGTAACTCAGGGCCCAGGGTAGTTTTTACTTGGGACACAATATATGATTATTGTGTAAAGTGTTGTAAAATAACTGCTTAAATTATTAATGTACAAACATTGATACGCTAGTAAAAGGGTACAAGTCATTACTGACTGTAACACGCGGAAGCCCCAAATATCGGTTATCCTTGCACGACTCGAGGATGTTGCCAACTGAACCGTTCTTTAGATTCACCTTTGAAATCAAGGGGGCAATTTCGACTTGCGCAGTGCTCACACGCATTAAAATTTTCATTAAACTTTCATTCTGTGATCTACTTTATGGTTATGCTGTTTGTCATTTATTCATTTTAATTCATTGTGTAGTTAAAAGTCTTCCATTCAGAGGATACGTTGCCCGCTCGGCTGACGAGTAACACTCCCTCACCTAACTTGGCTGTACTTGTACTACCAACTTCGAAAGAATTCCTTGTCGCTTTGCTTACATATTGTACGCGATTTAAATACATACTTACGATCACGGCAAAGACAAGCCTAAACCGCCATTCAAAAAAAGACGAAAAAACGATTATAGCAAGTCTGATTAACAAACTTCTCAAGTATCAAAGAAAAGGGGGTTTTGTGCGTGATTTCCTTCGCGTACAACTTATTCAATGACAGAGTCTCATTGACTCATTCTGTTAAGTCGTGATACGACTTTCGCGCTGTATAGATGTGTGAGGAAGTCATAGAACAACTTTGCAGTCTTAGCTCCTCCTTTAAAAGAGGAATATTCATATAACAGAACGAGTCGAGAAATAACTTCAAAGTAAGCCTTCATGAAGAAGGTGGAAGTAAATGATCTCTGACATTGTTCGCAGCTGCTAGAATACCTCCTGTAGCAGAAGGTAGGCTATAGATGTTCCTTATCTTCAGCGAAGGTTTCATGACACGTCGAGTGGCGTGTAAGATAAACTGCGTAGCGGCCACCTTGGCTTACGGCACAGAACTTCCGCTGGCCATCGTTTGTGTTTGGTTGATACAGACGAGCTGAGCGGGAATATTCGTCGAGTCTGTTCCGCGGAGCTACAACGATTGAGCGATGGTGGGATTACGGTGGTGGGCAAGGGGCACGTTTCTTCCCTATCAGACAACCAATCCCGCCCCTGGGATTGCACGCTCTGTCACTAAAATTGAATTGCCATTAGTCCGAGTTGAACTTTTAGAAAAAAGTCATAAAGTTGGATTTTTAGTGAGCATCCAGTGCCATTAGAAGACAGCTAAATGGCTTCATTGTAATTCCCCCAGGGTTTTCGAGGGCTTTGCTTTCAAGCCCACCCTCATGAGCCCTGGGACCGGACATCGACACCATGCTTAAGGAGAACGCTTCGCGCTCTCCCGTAGATTAAGACTTAAGGCTTAGTATTAGTTTGTCAGCGTTCCCCCCCCCCCCCCACACTTTCAGACATCTCGCCCAGTGATTTAGAATTTTGTCATCTGGGGTGAACGGTAGCTATGGGGGTATGGGGTGTGAACCGCCTGGCCGTACGGTCAGTCGGCGAATCAACGATCAGTCGCCACATCGACGTTCTGTAAGAAGGAAAGGAAAGAAAGATTTGTACGGCAAGGGAGTTTGAAAAAGCAAACAAAATTTCACGACTGGTATTGTGTGGTTATTTTAAGCATTTTTGAAAAGAGATAAAACCTGATTTCTGATTCCTCATTTGTTCTTTGAGTCCAGCGTTCCTCAATTTGTGTCATAAAAGCTAAAGCATATAAAGTATTTTATTAACGCCCTCACTTCCGCCTAGTAAAGTAGCGTTACTATTCTAAGTATTCTAAGTAAGCTGGTTTTTTTTGTACACCCTATGTATACGTATATATATATATATATATAGATATATATATATAGATATAGATATATATATATATATATATATATATATATATATATATATTATATATATAGGTCGAAATACTGCGGAGCACTAGAGTAGTATGTAGGTCGATAAAGGTTGTAAAAAGTGCTTAAAGTTTGCGGAAAATTCCACGACGTTTCGAGTATAGACTCTTCATCAGGTGGCAAAGAAATGCAACTGAATAACAAAGAAGTAGAAATAGAGAAGAAACACATTGAAGAAAGGCACGAACAAACCGGTCGCACAGAACGAACACGGTGTAAAAAAGCGAAAGAAGGCTGAAAAAAAAAAAACTGGTAAAAAGTAATGAAAAGGGGAACAGGTTAAAAAAGGTCCATTCTAATGTTAAGACCGTGTGGGGAGAGGGTCCTGAGTTTCATGATAAGCCGGTTTTCGGCGGTCTGACGATCACGGTCAGAACCTCTGCACATTAAGGCTGCAGTAACGGCCAAGTCTTTAATTGAGCACGGTGATGGGGGGTTGAAATGAGTGGCGACCGGATAACCTTGAAGGTTTTGTTTGATGGACCTGAGGTGTTCAGTGATTCGGTCAGCCAGGCGGCGTTTGGTTTCTCCCACATACAGGCAATTGCAGCGTCCACAAACTAAAATGTAAACCAAGTTTGCGGAAGTGCAGGTGAAGTGTTGGTTCACACTAAATCTGTTGCCGTTAGAACCCAAAATATTGATAAGTGTTCTTGCCAACCACTGGGCATGTGTTGCACCTACTACGACCACAGGGAAATGTACCTGGGGTGTGTTGTCAGTTGGTTGTTGTGGGTGGGAAGCCCGAACTAAGTGCTTGGAAATGTTCTTTTCAACTCTGAAGGCCGTAATGGGGGTTCAGGAAAAGGTCACGGGTTGAAGGGTCTTTTCGAAGAGTCTCTATATTCCTGTAAATGGCACGAATGATGGGGCGTACCGATGGGTGATGGGAAATTACCAAAGGAATTCGTAGATTAGTAGACGTGTTAGACTTCTTACTCAAAGCCTCCGCTCTGTCGATTCCTTGGATTCTATGTAGAGCACCGGTAAGGATTTTGGTGGGATACTGACGCTTCTCAAAGAATGATAGTATACTTTTTGAAGCGGCTGAAAAATCAGAATCTTCTGAGCAAATCCTTCTGGCCCTTAAAAGTTGTGAGTACGGGATGGATTTGGTACAGGATTTGGGATGGTTGGATGGGTACAAAAGGTAGTTATGGGAATCGGTGGGTTTAAAATGTAGGTTTGACTTGATTCAATCAAGTCAAACCTACATTTTAAACCCACCGATTCCCATAACTACCTTTTGTACCCATCCAACCATCCCAAATCCTGTACCAAATCCATCCCGTACGCACAACTTTTAAGGCCAGAAGGATTTGCTCAGAAGATTCTGATTTTTCAGCCGCTTCAAAAAATATACTTTCATTCTTTGAGAAGCGTCAGTATCCCACCCAAAGTCCTTACCGGTGCTCTACATAGAATCCAAGGAATCGACAGAGCGGAGGCTTTGAGTAAGAAGTCTAACACGTCTACTAATCTACGAATTCCTTTGGTAATTTCCCATCACCCATCGGTACGCCCCATCATTCGTGCCATTTACAGGAATATAGAGACTCTTCGAAAAGACCCTTCAACCCGTGACCTTTTCCTGAACCCCCCATTACGGCCTTCAGAGTTGAAAAGAACATTTCCAAGCACTTAGTTCGGGCTTCCCACCCACAACCAACTGACAACACCCCAGGTACATTTCCCTGTGGTCGTAGTAGGTGCAACACATGCCCAGTGGTTGGCAAGAACACACTTATCAATATTTTGGTTCTAACGGCAACAGATTTAGTGTGAACCAACACTTCACCTGCACTTCCGCAAACTTGGTTTACATTTTAGTTTGTGGACGTTGCAATTGCCTGTATGTGGGAGAAACCAAACGCCGCCTGGCTGACCGAATCACTGAACACCTCAGGTCCATCAAACAAAACCTTCAAGGTTATCCGGTCGCCACTCATTTCAACCCCCCATCACCGTGCTCAATTAAAGACTTGGCCGTTACTGCAGCCTTAATGTGCAGAGGTTCTGACCGTGATCGTCAGACCGCCGAAAACCGGCTTATCATGAAACTCAGGACCCTCTCCCCACACGGTCTTAACATTAGAATGGACCTTTTTTAACCTGTTCCCCTTTTCATTACTTTTTACCAGTTTTTTTTTTTTCAGCCTTCTTTCGCTTTTTTACACCGTGTTCGTTCTGTGCGACCGGTTTGTTCGTGCCTTTCTTCAATGTGTTTCTTCTCTATTTCTACTTCTTTGTTATTCAGTTGCATTTCTTTGCCACCTGATGAAGAGTCTATACTCGAAACGTCGTGGAATTTTCCGCAAACTTTAAGCACTTTTTACAACCTTTATCGACCTATATATATATATATATATATATATATATATATATATGATTTCAATAGGCTTACTCAAATTACCTAGTCTCGCCTCTTTCAAAAGAGATAGTCCTAATTGACTTATCAGTGGGGACCATTGTCCTCACAATTCACAATTTAGGAGCTGTAAGTTTCGTACACTCCTTGTCACTTTTGTGAGCAAGCACTGAGGAAGAACTAGTATTGCTCGAAAGCTTTGCAAAATTCTTTTATGGCTGTTTTATTTACCAATTTTCAAGCATCTATGCTGTCACGTATATCTTTTGTGATCCAGCCATTCATTCCAGTAGCACTTTTGTTATGCAGTATTTCCCTTAACATATATATATATATATATATATATATATATATATATATATATATATATATATTTGGCATTTTTCAAAAATATCCAAGTGACTGTATACGGAATGTTATTGTTCTTAAAATATTTACAGAGTGCTGTGTCATGTGCGTACTTACTATTATTTAAATGAATTGATATGTTTATAGTACCTTGGCTTCAAAAAAATCGCCAAGCAATTATATGTTTCTATGTTCGTGGTTGTAGAAAAAATAGCTTGGTAGACTACAGGAGAAGAGGTTTTGCATTTTTAGGGGAGGGGAGGGGGATTCTAGACACCCTGGAGTGCCCTCAGTAGATCCGCGATGATTATTGCGAGAAAATGATTTTTAAAGGTGATCGGTCGTCTTGAAATATTGTTTGTGACGTCAGCCTTTTCTTGACATGTTCTGTAGTCGTAACTGTTGAACGGATACACCATACAAGTAGCTATGATGACATCGGTATACCTAGTAGGTATGCAGCTATATGCCGTCTCGTCTTGCTTACCGATTAGCTATACCACGCTTGTACGGTGTATATGTTGAACAGTGACGCCTCAGAAACATGTCAAGAAAAGGCTGACGTCACAAACAATATTTCAAGACGACCGATCACCTTTAAGTAACCCATATCATTTTCTCATTTTACATAGGAAATGTTATATCCATGATTTGAAAAATAACCACCTGCACTACTCTGAACGAATGTTGGTAAGTTTAAGGTTACAATTACTGTTGAGCGATAAATTTACTCAAATCATAAACTCATAAAAACAAAAAGAAAAAAAAACAGGAGTTGCATTCATTTACGAATACATTTGTAAATTGCCCTGAGCTTTTCCAGCATTGTTTTGCAATTTGCATTCTCTACTTTTGTACACGTATGAGATACGCAATTTCTGTAAATATGTGTAGAATAGATTAATTGCAGAGCATAATATCGCTCATTGAAAGTCATTCTAATACAAATAGAGGAAACTACCCTTGCATTGACCTTAACCTGAGCACTATTTTTGATTTTTACGATTTCTATGAAAATTTCCGAAAACCGCCCGATTCGTCCAAGAAAATGGCGCCATTGGTTCTAGATCATCCTGAAGTAAGTAATGTTTGTTTTAACTAGTTACTTTTCGGTCAAATGCATATGTAATTGGTTACATTTTTAACAGTGTAACTATTAACTGTCACGAGGTACAGTGTTATAGAAAAAAACGGTTAAATCTCACATTGAAACGGGAACTACCCTGCTATCGAGCTATTACGCTGTGTTATCTTTTTGCAATTGTGTCAGTCAAAACGGCAAAGACACGAGGCCTGGGAGTCCTCCCCCTGGAATATTGAAAATTAAAGAAAGATACAGGTGGTTTTATGTTATATCTTTTAATAAAGATACATACTCTCTTAGTTGAGCGCAAATGGGTTTTCGAATCAACACCGATCGGGTAGGGCTCTGCACTTTCACGGTGACGAGCTTGCCAATCAGCTTGTCTTTCCTGTAAACTCTTGGTTACAACAAATGCCATTCCAAAAAGTCTGCCGCGAAGCTAAGTATACCATATTATTATACTTCCAACTTTTAACCTACTGTTATTTTAGAAGAAAGATTTTGGACATTTTGTACAAGTAGGCCTACCATTCCCCGTCCTTGTCCGTCCGCGATCACTGGATCCATCGTACTCATTGGAAGAAACCCACTTCAGAAACATTTCAAAAATTCAGAATTTTCGAAATTTAAATTGATTTCAAGTAAAGGAAGGGGATGCTATCCCCAAATGACGAGACCCTCTTTTTGGAGAGATAAATTTTTTTTCACAACAATTTGCAAGCAGAGTACCGAAACCAGACATTACCTACGTAACTTACTGTTTAAACCCCCCAATAAACTAAGTTTTTCAGTTGTGCAATAAAGTAGAGTAAACCGAATTGGGCCTATTTCCAGATTTCTTTACGGTGCTGTTTCTTTTCAAGTGTTAACGGTTATTCTAATCATAGAGAGCCATGGATGGTATTGTGAAAAGAAGGAAAGAGACTTTTGAAAATTGTTTGTTTCTTTTCTTCGGAGCTTCAAGATTGTGAACTCTTTATTCGGCATTTCTAGTGTTTTCATTCTATTGCGTCCTTGTTTTCGCCTTGGACAAAACCCGTGACTAATTACGAAATCAAACCTTTCTCACATCTCTTGCTGTATTGTGTGGTATGAATGGCGGGAAGTTCAAGGTTAAACCTATAATACTTGACCATGAAGCGACAAGTCTAGCGTCTTCTTGTGCCTGTTAAGTTGCATATCCGAGCTCATTACTCGATAACTACCAGAAACTACCACTTCGTTTATTGTCATACCAGGGAGCCTAACAGCTCCCTGGTCATACAGTGTAGTTCTGGGTATGGTAAGGTTCTGAACAACAAAACGAGTATGGTGATGATGGAAATGATGGCGATGGTGGCGGTGGACCGGTAGGGATGGTGGTGATGGTGCTGGTGGTGGTGATAGTGGTGGACTGATGGTGATCGTGGTGACGGTGATGGTGATGATAATGGTTAGTAGTGATGGTAATTTTGATGGTGGTGATGGTGATGGTAATGGCAATGGGTGATGGTAATGGTAAAGGTTGTGATGGTGTTGGTGATGGTCATGATAATGGTGGTGGTGTTGGTGGCGGTGGTGGTGTTGGTGATAGTGGTGGACTGGTGGTGATGGTAATGATGTTTTCCTTCACTTTAGCCGTATATCTGCTTGTCTATGTCCTTCAGAGTTTAAAATCATACCATTTTGACCGTAGGCGTAGAAGCAAAGAGATGATGCCACTCTCCGAACAGCTCATTTTGAAATAAGTTCTTAGAGTAGAACTTTTTCCGGGATCCGGTGATGAGACTCCTTAGGCAATTATTTTGTTTTAAGGACTAACTACCGCTTGAGAAATACAGATCGCTTTGTTGAATGAGCTCAAGACAGCCATCGCGAGATACATTCTCGTTAAATCCCATGCCCCTTCAGGTTCGTAACTCCTTTTGGAAGTAGTTTCAGGTTTTTGCCCGCAGAGGGAGGGAGCGTGCAGGACCTAAAAGTAAGAAGCTGTGTAGTTTAAATACAGAACGGATAAGTAACTAGTGGACCCAGAATGGACCTAGAAATAAGTAAGGAAATTCAAATGAAGCTAATCGTCTTACTGCTTTGAGATGCAGGCTTCGTTTGGGTGTCAATAAAAGCTGAGGAACGGATTTTTGAAATGAGACATTTTTCCTAGGTGGGTCACATTCAACTTTGTTGCCTTTGATTGCATTTGAAGGTTTTGTTTTGATTCAAACATTGCAAAAATGGTAGAAGCATCTTCCATATTTCCAAACTGCTATCGTGCATTTGAAGTAAGAGGCCACCACTCCAACCAGACTAATTCTAACTTTCTTGTAAAAATAGCTTCATACTTCAGAAACGTATTTAAGGGCACTTTTTATCTCATAGTAAGTGCCCTTGTTCTGTTTTCATATAAAACCCATTAAAAGTCAATAAATGTAGCAAATTTTGCCTTCAATTTACCACACTTTCAAAACCTCATAGCCCCGTCGTCATTGTACAGGTTTTGATTACTTTTTACAAGAATTGTTTTATTCATTAGTTTAATTGCAAAAATCGATAAGCAGTACTAAAAATATCCAAACGACAGCTAACCTCTAAATTTATGAGTTGTGCATGAAGGACATCACTAATTATTTCGCCATCAGCTATTACAAATTGAGTGAAAAGGTTTCAACTTTTTGTACCTTATCAGCTGAAAATGCTAGGATGAGAAAGTTGGGCGAATGAAACCGACTTTCTAACCTCTGTACTATATTTTGTTGCAGGCGCGTAGCCAGGAATTTGCCAAGGAGGGGGCGAAGACTGTAGACAAACTACCTAAGCGTAGCGCCACCATAGGTTAGCGTGAATCGTACAAGAAAATTTTGGCCGAAAATGCCTCCCAGATCGCTGGAAATGGCATTTCCCAGGCCTTGTAAGTTGCATCTAAACATTGTTTTATATTCTGAGTTACAAGCAATATCATAAAAAAAATCATTAAAAAATACAAAAATATGCTCAAGGAGGGGGCGGCTTCCCCCTTCGCCCTCTTCTTGGCTACGCGCCTGTTTTGTTGTGATTGTCGACTTAAGGTAAAGTTTAAAATATGGTCATCGTTTCTTATTGTAATCTTATGTGAGAGATATTACAGATGAGATTCATATTACCACATTAATAATGCCAGATCAAAAAAAATGTTTTTCCTATAACAAACTGGAATGAAACTCGTCTATTTTCAAATAAATCTGACGTGCATAATTGTATAAATCATAACATCTAGTCTTACCACAATCTCCTCATGTTCACGAAGGATCGATTAGTTGTAGAGATAATAATATACCTAGGTGTGATTCATAATGAGGCAGCATGATATGAAATTTTCCATGGCGGCTTGTTTCATTTCTTGTAACATACATGTTTTTTTGTGTAATTAGCTTATCTTGATACAACCATGGAGCTCCATCATACAACTGCTGAATCTTTCACATTTTCGCGAACAAGTAGCTTTCATAATGTCCTAAATCATACACATGTCATAGATGTATAAAAAGCAAACCAAAGAGTTACATATGAATGAATGAACACAGGAACGCAAATAGTGTCATATGATAAAAAGAGCCAATCATGAAAGAGGGGTGACTTCATTTCCCTTTTCATGTCTACTTCCATTTATTTTTATGATTTCTTGATCTAACTTTTGACTTTGGCATGGTAGAGGCATTGAAGAAACAATACATCGTAGTAATAACTCACAGGAATACACGGAAAAATAGATTGAAAAGAAATAGGAAAGAAGATCATCCATTAAGACACAATGAATAGTTACATATAAATATACATATACATATATATATATATATGTGAATTCGTGTGTGTGCGCGTGTGTGCGCGTGTGTATGTGTGTGTGAGGAACAGGAGCTTCGTAAACTTGGCGCAGGAGTGTCCGTGATCACGACGGCGGAGCTCCCAGGTGGGACCTGTTCTATTCAGCCAGTCTAGAACGGGACCACTGTCGGGTGGTGTCAGTTAAGTCAAAGTTTGTCCCTTGGGGACGTTGTTACTCCTTCGAGGAGCAGAACTCCTTCGGGAGTATTGTTTGGTTTTCGCCCCTGGCTCTTCGCCAGAGAGTCAGGGGACTTTTGAAAAAAAAAGCTTCGTAAACAGATGATATTCCAAACTTTCTTTTAATTAAATATACACATTTTTATCAAAGTTATAATAACCTTGAGCAAGATTTAACAAGTACAACCCCAAAACTCATGATGTACTTTTATTTACCGTTTACCGTAATTTGATTTTAATATTTTATAACGAATTTTCTGCATTGATCCATTTAGAACTCTGTCAGTGCTCAGGATTGCATTAAAAACAAAACATGACAGAATTTGCAGAGCATTTAGTTACTTGAATGGGGAACTATTTATAAGAACTAGATACAAATATTTGTTTGTGAAATAATTCTATGAGGAGACAGTGTTACAAACCTTTGAAAGAAACATCATTTCATTAATTGAATAACACTGCAAAATATGAATTGCACACCTCCTCGTTGCAAGTTTCAGATCATTAAAGATTAAGATTTATTACTCAGATAACAGGTTAATAGGCAGTGTATACAAGTTGACAAGTAACAATTTATTAAAACGAATAAACCATGTTGCCGTATATGTGAGTGATTGACATTTCCGACGAGTTGTTTTTATTAGACCTTTGTGAAATTAATCTGAATTGACAATTTTATATACGCTAAACACCTTTACAAAAGTGTAGGTTTTTACGAGTATCCACAGTGGCGAAATGAAGTATTCGATAGATTTTTTTCGCAACAATATTCATAGTATAAGTGCATTTATTGGAGTGTCCAAAATTGTGTTAATTATTTTCCTTTGTTATGTTGATAGAAACTCAATTCCTCTTCTTCACAGCAAAGAAAGAAAAACCTGTACTATGTCAGAGTGAACGAATGCGGTGACATTGAAGCAATGGAGCTTAGCAGTCAAGCTGACCATGGTTGAGTCCACGGTCAAGAAAAAGTAAAGTGAGCTTCCCTATCAAGAGCAGCGGCGTAGGAAGATGTTTGATAGTGGGGGGAGGGGAGCAGACCAGATGTGACTTCCCGACCTTGAATCCCCTTCCCACACTAAAACACATTTGCTCAATGTGATTCTTCCGATTTTAATTTGAGCAAAATAAAAATTCAAAGCAAAAGGAAACAAAAACAACACCATGTGAGTGATTTTTTATTTAGGAGGCTCTGGAGGGCTGGAGATTTTGTGGGGGTGACTCCTGTTTACTATCTAAGCGGAGCGCCACCATAGGTTGGCGCGGAGCGTACCAAGAAAATTTTAGATTTGAATACGTCCCAGATCGCCGGAAATGGCACTTGTCAGGCTTGATAGCAGCCATCAAGATGTGCAATTTTTGTGAAAAAAATGTAAAGCTTGATTTGATTTTTTTTTTATAAAACACATTTCTGTGAGGACAGATTAGTTGAGCTGGCCTGGACTTGGGGTCCGAGGATTGGAAGTTTGAACCCCATTTACTATCTAAGCAAAGCGCCACCATAGGTTTGCGTGGACGGAGCGTACCGAGAAAATCTGAGATTTTAATCCACCCCTATTCACCGGAAGTGGCGCTTGCCAGGATTTTTGAAGCCATCAAGATGTGTCCTTGTTGTGCAAATTTTGTAAAGTTTGATTAGAATTTTACAATCTATCCGACTTCATTCAAAATTGTTCAGCGTTGAGTTATCCCCCATGGATTTCAGTGGATTAGTTGGAACTGAGATTTTCTACAGCCAGAGTCTCTTAACTTATCATTAAGTTGAGTAGAGGTAGCCCCACGATTTGTCCGGCGAACGGCCAATGACCCGAAACTCCGACAGCCCCAATACCGTCGAGTATTGGTGAGGTGGGATTTGAAGAAAGCCTGTGTACTAGCCTCCATTTCATTCGGGTCATATATTGCATAAAATTTGTATATACTAGAGAAGCTAAGTTCCGAGTTGATTAAATGTTTTTTCCGGAATCTAAACTGTAAAACTGCAAAGCGCGCGAAGCCCGCTACAATTTTTCGGGTCATTTTTCACAAAAACATAGGCCTATGTAATTATTAAAAACAATAAGAAAGAAAAGCTGTAGGTTCTAGACCGTATAGGAGATTATATGCATTGTATCGAAACTACCTTGACTATCCGATGAAATAGCCAAATATTGCTCGGTGAGTCCTTCACCAACTGGCCGTACCGCATAACACACAAGAGAACAATAGCTAGGCTTTGCAATATGGGATGAAATTTACGACCTCTACATAAGCTGTTTATACTTTTCCTACTTGTTATGGTAAGGGGGAAAGGACTTGCGCTATCTAGTGATGTAGAATGAATCTATTGACGAAACCAGAATATCTCTCCTGCGCACGTAGCGCGCCGAAAATTTTAGGTTTTTATTAGAGAAATTGTCCTCTTAAGAGCATAAATGGGTAAAACGAAACTGTAAAGTGTCGCAATTATTGGGGGGGGGGCAGAATGACATTTGCCCCCCCCCCAAATATATTGGGGGGCCATGGCCCCCTTGGCCCCCCGGTTCCTACGCCACTGGTCGCACTGAGTGTTCCCCACATTTATCCTTCTTGACACATCATGTTTTGCAATGTTTTCAAACTTTGACCTCGGTGACCTCACATGACCTTTGACCTCCAAAAATGATGGGGTCTTGTAAACAACATGAGTTGTCCACCAGGTATTCACCGTTTGACCTCTTTTGACCCCAAAAGACCTTTGACCGCTACCATTAACAATACTCTTATTCGCCTCAATGTTAAGGTAGCACTACTAATACAAGGCAAATCCCTGCCCAGGATTTTAGTCTACGAATTTAACACCCTCCAGAAATTTCGGGGGGCACAGTATAATCAGGGACTCCCTGGTACAAACCATGTGGCTGAAATGATGTGTTCTTTTTGCGATGTGTATGTGGTAGGAAAGGAAGAGAAATACTTATAATGCCAAAATGAAGAAAATTGAAGGTATTCCGGGTACGTTTATGCATTATATCCTTCCGCCATACAACAGTGCAAAATGACATTTTGAATGAAGTAAAAAGGAGGAATCACCAACGTAGTATACAAGCTCTCCTAGCTCAATATCTGAACTGTCATGGTACACAATGTGAAATCAGTGTGAAAGTTTTTCATAAAAAAAACTTCTACAAGGCTCCATATGTCACGAAACGGACCAAAATTAGTGTGTAAGTTAATAGAGGAATCATTAGTAGCGTGCTACCTGGAGCATCTACACATGCTCAGTTTGAGGTCCCTCAGAGTTAACCTCTTTGAAATAGATGTTCACAACGTTTCTACAACTGAACCCTCGACCTCAACGATAACAATAGGGTTCTTCCTCTCGATATGAAAAATATATACCCCAAGTATGATAACTCACAAAGGACAAAGACTGAGAAAATATGTGCCTGAATGGGATTGGAATCCGGGACGTGAGAATGGAAAACCGAGTACTTTCCCCTACACCATCGACATACACGTTAAAAGCGTGCTGTTTTTAATTATGATATCGTCACAGCATCCTTCACACAATTTCATCATAAAGTAATTAAAATTGGAATTACTGATTAATTTTCCAGAGGTATGCTTATGCAAAGCTATACGTTGTTCTCTAAGATTTTATCCTTGGAATGGTATAAACGTTCAGCCCTCCCTTTTCGTTGGCCACGAAACGAAACAATTTGGAGGTACGGCATATCGCCTAATGTTGAGGTATCTTGTTTACGAATAGTTACAAGATTTCCGTAGTTCCACGTCTGGTGACCTCAGATAACCAATATGGATTTTCCCTCAGTATGACAAATCTATATACCAAGACTGAACAGTATCCATCATTGCTGTTTTGAGAACGCGTTTTTAAGCGGTTTACTAGGTTTCGTAGTATCACCTTTGGTGGCCCAGATGACCTCTGATCTCCATCAAAAACAATGCGGTTCTTTCTCGTAATATGAAAACTCTACATACAAAGTAATAAAAGTGTCCATCATTCCTATCTTGATACATTGTGTTCACAAACTTTTCGGTTTTAAACCTGTGGTGACCTCAGATGACCTCTAAACCTTCCCTAAAAACAAAAGGGTTCTTTTCTTAATATGACTAATCCATGTGCCAAGTTTTAAAAGTGTACATCATTCCTACCTTGATATAATGTGTTTACAAGCAATTTTCTCGGTTTTCGTAGTTTCACCTCTGGTGACCTCAGATAGCTTAACCTTTCCCCTCTACCAAATACGACCGGTCTCATTTACTGAACATTACGTATCCACACTCTAAAGTATGCAAGTATCAGCGCTTTCTACCTTGGATATCGTGTTTACAATGTTTAAGGTTTAGACCTCTTGGGACCGCAAATGAATTTTGACCTCCACCACTGCAATAGGGTTCTTTTTCTTAATATGATAAATATATATACCAAGTATGAAAAGTATCCATCATTTCTCTCTTGTCTTGTCACATACACACATACATAAACTCACGGGCATGACTGCATAGATTTCTTTCGCCTTCGGCAAGGAATAAAAAAAATTTAATTCAAAACATTAAATTGGTCATAGACTTTTTTCTTTTTGTGGCTGTTTAGCGACATGTAGTTCTATACTCACAATACAGGCATTTTACCTCTTCCTACGTTTATGACATTGAAATCTTCAATACCTTGCATGAAAGGAATTTCAAGGGTTTTGACCCCTGCTATTTTCTATATAAAGAGAAGCTTAAAACAAAACAGTGAATCATCATCAGTTTTCGTATTTGTATTTTGTTTTAGTTGAAAGTGTTTACATGCGGTATTAAGATGATAAATGGGTTCGGGGTTTCTTACACTCCTCTGTATAGAAATATTATGGCTTAGGCGGGATAGTTCCATAAAAGTGCACTCAAAGAATCAAAAGCTGCTATTTAAAAGTAAAGTTCCTCCATATTTGATTTATGGCTAATATGTAGGCTGCTGTTCCTTCACAGGCATTAATGGAAACAACTGTAAAGGTTAAAAGTTATTCTTAGGAACTGCTTAAGATGTTTTGTTGAGATTAACAATATGATCCCTGTTTCAATGTACCGATTTATGAACATTTGTAAGGGTGTAACTGTATTCTATGACTTATCAGGACGAGCAAAAACTGCATGTATAGACCACACGAGGTAGCCAGTACCACTCGTATATACCATTGTAGTTGAGACATGTAATGGTGATCACCGGTACTGCTGGGTTATCACTAGTGCTGACACATGTGGTAGTGCTAATGTATATTTAAAGGGGCTTATTGAGTTGGTTCACAATATTCATGATTTTTTCACATCTGTTGAGTTTTACTCACATCTTGATGGTTAACGATCAAAGTAACAGATTCTGCACATCTAACACATAACTGAAATGATAATGATAGGGTAATTAATGATTATAATCGTTTATTACAAATTCGCGACCAGACACTTTATTACCATTTGAGTATTAATCGTATGCAACCCCTGTCCACCAAAATTGGCATTGCTTCGGCCATCCAACCTTACTAACATTCCAAATTTCCGAAGGTAAAACATTAAATGCTTCTAAACATATTTCTGCACAGGAGTATTTCCAAAAATTCGTGTGAGTCCTTCATGCTGTAAGATTTTACACCATTAAGTTATTTGGTTTTTCTGTTAATTTCATTTTGTTTATGTTCCTGTGTTTTACTTATCTACTAAGGCTTTTTTCTGTTGCATATCGTCCCCGAAAAGTGGATTTTGCATACAAACAAAATTAACCTTAATTGGCCTAACCTAACACATCGCATTTTTAAGTAATGGAATTTTTAAGTGTTTTCAATACACCTCTGCACATAAAATACTAGAAAATGTTTTTTTTTTACAATTTGCCTGCGATGTGTATGCCATGATTGAAATCGACATATCTTTTTATCTGTCGGGGTAAAGCTTCATTCACCGAGAGAAATAACGTATCTTTACATTACTTTACGTGCATGCATGACTTGCAAAATTTTTATTTGACCCAGTTTCAAAGTTTGGAGAGCAGAAACGACTGAAGGATGGCCTTCAAAGGTACAGGCGAGGTTGGTGCCTATCCCATCATCCTCTTTTATGTATATATTTTTTTCTACCCACAAATTTTTTAAACGCTTTTATTTAACTTGAAAATTAACCTTACTCGACTTTCAAACACTGTGTAATTAGATTTAGGAACAGAAATTTTTCTCTAACGGTGTGGTAAAAGCGATTCAAGGAATTAGGAGATGCTGCCACTCTGCACAGCGGACTACCAGAGGATACATTCCATAGTTAACTGGCTACCTTTCAAATGTAAATGTTTCTTCGGTGAATTTATTTGACATTTCTTAAGACTAAGTCTCAAAATCTATTAAGACGAAAGCCACTAAAGGCAGACGATGACGTAACCTTCGTAGCAGGTGTCAAATATGTACTTCGTTTGACGTACACACTCTAACTTGGTATTAAGAGTGCTGCCGATATAGGTGCAGGAGTAATACACGTCCGACAAGCGGGCAAACGATGGCGGGAATAGCCTAAGGCCCTGTTTATCTTCTTATCTTACCTAGTATTCCGTACATAGCACCTAGCGGACTGTCTATTAGACCTGTCTAAATATTACACAAATGTTGTTCGAGTTTGCAATGTTGTAGTAGGATGGAAGGAAGGGATAGGCCTGAAAAGACTGCCCACTCTTATAAAATGGTTGTCTATGCAGGGAGTTTTCCAGTAACAACGCCCTAATCTGTGAAAGAAAATTGCACTTTGCAGTTTTTACCCTGTGTCTACCAGAAACTCTCGATACTCATGCTGATCCTTCGTGGCCCAGTGAGGAGGTACCCTTCCCCTACGGCCCTACGTATCCAGGCTTACTCCAGATTCAGTGATGGCTAAGTCAATTGACTGCTACTTAGATTTCCTACATTTTTTCATAGTCGTGATCCCTATAGTAATTATAGGATATTTCTAGGCTCATTTACACTTTCCCTACCCCCGCCCGACCCTTAATCGTTATTCCCACCCTTAACTGTGATCGCTCAATCTATATGAAGGATCTCCCGACCTAAAGTAAACGTGAAATCAATCTTTAAATTAGGTCATAATACTTACGGTTAAGGTATACGTTGGGCACACTGCGCTTAAACAGTGATGTTACAATAGAGTTAGAATTAGATGAGGTTTTAGGGCTCAGTTTCTAACCAACTGGTTTAAGTCGGGCCGGCCACCAGGCCACGGCCTTTTTCCAGTTGTGGCTCACTGGCTTATTTTCCCCACTCCATGTTTACAATAGAGAAATGGATTTCCGATATGGAAGAGAAGGAGGGGAAGAGGATCTATCAAGTCCCAGAATCTGCTTTCATATTGGGCCCATGGGAGAGTTCGCGTGTAACTCTACATTCTGGGAATATTAGTGCGAGGATCACGTGAGTGGCAGCTGAAAATATTTCAAACTTGGGATGTAAGTAATGTGGCTTTCATTATGGGCTAAACAAAAGTTTTTCAAAAGTAGTTTTGTTGCCACACCTCTCTATAACTCAAAACCATTCTGTATCGTTACAAACAGAGACTATAATGCTGAGCTACATATTTTGTTTGAATGTTTTGTATGTATTTTTGTGTAACATATTGTCTAAAACTGACGTGTATTTTATATGCGTGTATATTGCCATGTGTATTCTAAGTGTGCATTTTCATGTCGACTAGTTGCCAACATACATCTGTTATAGAAAAATAGTTTTGACTTAGCTTGGCGTGGCCTGGCTTTTCTCTTTTGTGTACCAATTTTCATACGAAGAATATATTCAGAAAGGACCTTAGTCAAGGGGGCTATAGAGGGTGGCGCCCCAACTAAGAAAATCTAGCCCCTCGAAAATGTTATCAGAACAAAGATATCTAGAAAAAACTTCTTTGAAATATTTTGTTCCCTTGAAAACTTCTAGCGTTAGACTTGTATTCATATCACCCTGCTGCATGCAGGTCGATGTCCTTTTCATGTCATTCGAAATATTTGGCCGTGAAGGTGAAGGACGTAATCGAAATCATTCTTTCGATAATTTTATAAACATATTCTATGTGTTCCATTTCCTATACATACTAGCCAAGTTTTGGCTGCTTGGGCAAATTTGCCAACCTGCCCTATTTTAACATGTATCGTGTTGAACTTTTTCACGTGCAAAATTGATCAAAAGAAAAAGCTCTTTATCACTTTGTTTCTGACATATCAGACGGCGTTACTTGTGCGGCATGTATCGCTTGTAACTCAAACCATGGAAGTACTGCCTCCAAGTAGTACTTCCATGCTCAAAAGTAGGACATGAACATAACTTTGTTTTATTCATCTCTTTCTCCTGGCCATAAAATGTAACTTAAACTGTATGTCAGTTTAATTGTGGTTGGTTGTCTATGCCCCAATCCAAGTACCTCTTGGGCATCATATGGACACGCTCTGTTAAATTCACAAAGACGTTCACCTTTTCAGCTAAAGTTAGGGAATGGACCATAAATTGTGCCATATTACACCGTTAGTCGGCTCAATCGGTCTTGGTAGTCGGCAGAATTAGATCTCACACCACCCCCTTGACAGAAGTAGTCTATTTAAGCCTCTATTTGTCACTCTAGGTGAACATTGATTCCTCGATGTTGCCAATGTCGTCTCGCCGTCAGGCCATCGTTGTTACTTGACGTATGGGTTATATATGTCTTCGTCACTCGTGATCGTTTAGGATATTTTAACTACCTTCAATCGTCCTAGCCATGCATGTTTTCATAACAGGTACTGTAGTTCAGGGTGCAATGGCGTATCCAGGATTTTTTAACGAGGGACGCAACTGTGAATGGTGGGTTAGGGCAGTGGCGCTGAACACCTCTATTAGTGGGGGCCAAAATGTGCACGGAAGCGTGCAAGGCGAACTCAAAGCGTAAAGCGCAAAACCCATAACGGGTGGGGCCCAGGGTCCCTTCGTAAGGCCCCTCGTGGGGTCCAGGGGCTCGAGGGATATAAGTGTTTCAGATGTTCCAGAAGATTGTTTCAAGGGAAATATTGAACGATGTAATTCTCATATCTTTTGGAATATTTGACAATTTGTACGTACAGAAAAGATAAAGTATATATATATATATATATATATATATATATATATATATATATATATATATATATATACACATATAAAAGAAGGTAGCAAGATACCCTCAGGAAGTCGTTAAGTATGGACATGTGCGCCAAGCTAGAGTGCAATGATTTTTCCTCTTTAGCTCCGCACTAGCGCATTTGAACTTGAAGCATGGAATGTTCTTCGAACAGCGGGGACTCCCTGGGCCTCCACAGGGCTTGGTGTGGTCCAGGGGTAACATTATGGTGGGATTCAGGAGGAAAATTCCCTGGAAGCTGAGTTATTAGAAAAATGAAGATAGTCGCATGGAGCTTTCCAGGTGACCTCCAAACACACTGAGAGCACACCAAGTTCTTCACAGTCATAATATCTTTACAACTTTGGAACGAAAATCTGCGTGAAAAACAGCTTAGAAATGACAGAGAGAAGGAATTAGGTGTAACCAAAGTGGATAGGACTGACTAATAAGCACTGAAATAAAATGTTTATTTTTTGCAAATGTGTTAAATAAATGGGCAGTCATTATGGACCAAAAATATGTTTGAATAAGTTTGTTTAGCTATAAAGCTTCAAATCTTAGTCATCGCCCTATTATTGTTACTCAGAGTATTAAATTGAGACATGAAAATCTCTTCTTACCCATCCTCTTAACTTGATTGGAGTTTTGGGGCCAGAGTAGTTCATGTGTAATATTCTGTTAATACTTTGTGTAGGGAACGCGCAGAAAGTTTGCACTAGAAATATGTCTTCTACTAGCTATGGCTATTTTGAGTTAAAAAATCTTCTCAAAGAAAGAGAAGAGCGAATAAATCTCCTTCGCATTTATGCAATGTGTCACTCCATAATTACATCTGCACGAAAAACCAATAATTGTAAACCATTTACCGTTGAATAAAACCAATACGTTTGAACTGGTGTTGGAAACATATGAAAGAGCAGGTAAAAGCGTGTACAATTTTTCGCACTCAAGGAAAACTTTGTGACAGGTAGTGCCCCGTGCCCCTGCCTGGCTACGGGCCTGAATGTCACTTTGTTTAAAGACGAGTGGTTCCAGAGTTTCTCTACATGATATGTATCTGATGCACAGTACACTATATTATACGTACACAAGCTCAGTTAATTTCTATTAAGAAAGATACGCTGGGCAAGCTATGCTAACCTTTATCTAAAGTAATGACGGTATTGCGCATACTTCATATGTTCTCCATTGATTTCCATGCTTCACGATCGTTAAGCATAATTCTGGTTCTCAGGAAGGGGATTAGATCTTAAATGCTGTATCATTTCCATTGAATGTTCATGCACCAGAAATATCAATTTTCTCTTTATTCTTCTTTTTTTATTTTTTATGTTGTAGGTACCAATAAGGGGGTGCCCTCCCCCTTGCGCCCCTTGTATCTTTCACTAGGACTGTGATTTACAGCAGGGGTCTCCAAACTTTTTTGCTTGGTGGCCCCAACTTTCTACTCCGGAATCTTGGCGGCCCTCAGATTGAAGGGTCGGTGAGAAGAGTTTGAGTTGACTTGGTTATACAGTGTTAACAAAGCAGATCACTGGTTCTTAGATTAGAATCACTCCCATTGCTTACTTTTAATAAGAAATTTGTCAATTATTTTTCGCTCCCGAATCCTTTTCTCGACCCTCCGAAATATTTTCGCGACCCTCAAAAGGGTCGCGACCCCTAGTTTGCCGACCCCTGATTTACAGGAAGTTGGAATGATTTTTAGCGTGCACGTTTTCTAGTTCGAATGTTACAATAGCCCTGTCTGACAAAATGATTTTAAAAGATATGGTTAGACAGCAAAGATGCACGGTCTTCTCAGTTTCCTTTTCCATTAAAATCTCTCTTAAACAGCAAGAAGGTCAAGTCCAAACATAATCATCACTATTTGCGTTGAATTTTTTCCTAAACAAACATCTTATCTGTGTGCGGATTCATGAGCCGTAATGAACACTTTAGTCTATGCGACATGCAGGATAAATACCAAAGATAAAACTGAAATTTAACACAGTAATAATTCCAGTCGTTCCGCTTGATAACAGTAATAAAAGAACTCAAAAGGTTTTGTCTCCTCCAACGATAAGAAATACCTCTCAATGTAACGGCTCCATACAGCGGATTATTGAGTTTCGTCTTTAGGGATAAGAGATAGACCATAGTACCTCTCTGCTAATGGCTATTCATGACCTTTTTGCGTTGAAAAGAAAATTTCTAACTTCCATTTGCAAAGCAAAGAAGATACACTTGGGACTATGAAATCATAGATAGCTCTTCCCGCCTACTAACCTAACAGACGTTCAATTTTCACATCAAAAAGGGAGGAAATAACTTCTTGCCGTAAGTCACAGCGAAAGTGAGAAAGCTATTTGGAAAAACTACTCCATTAGAGTTAACCGACGGGAATAGGATACGATAAGACAAGTGTTGTAGCTTTCGTCACTTGTCCGTCTTTGAATGACTAGGCCCAAGAGAAGGTTGTTCACGTTTATGAAACAATCCATATTCACCTACGGTATATCTTTTTAAATTTCAGTTGTAAGGTCACGTCTGTCCAAATCCACCTTGTCCTAATCACCCCCATCCGGTTCTACCTCATCCCGTCCCATCTCGCCTCATTCCGTCCACCCCTTGGCAATTATAAGCCCTTTATATCTGGATATCCTTACTTTGTACATATGCTAAGTTCGGTAAGGGCCAGCAGCTTTGAACTGCATGTATGGTTAGGCCAGTAGCGTGGATAGGATGACAAGTGTTGGGGTAAGGGGGGAGTGAACGGAATGTAACGAAAAACTGTTTGTAAAATGTATCGACTGATCCGTAAGTTTGTTGATACTTAATCCCAAAACTCCCTTAGGTTTTATAACAAAATTATTAATTTGAAAGTGTACTGTATTGACTGATTGATTTGAAAAGGGAATCTTGTGCAGATCTAGGGTTTTAAAACGGTCCACTTTAAGGGGAAGTCTGAATCTTGTAGCGCCAAGAGCTCTATAGAGCTCTGATGCGTGGTCTGGAGGTATTTCAGGAAGGGGGACATTTTAAAATTAAAAGCAATAAGATGCGATCTCCTGCCATCTGGTAATCAAGGTTAATACAGAAAGACACTTTTTAAGCATCGTGCATTGTATGTGCCGTGTAACCACTGTGCATGCAGTTCGAAAAAGGAAGGTAATTGGTGATCATTAATATCCGTCAAAATGGTCCAGACATGAGAGGTCTAGGGACCTACCCCAGGAAATATTTAACACTTAACATTGTAAGATGTCATTTTTGGCATCTGGCAGTCAAGATAAGTATACCTTGAAGAAAATAATCCGATTAGCCACGTTAAGACATGCAGGGAATCCAAAAAGGAGAGCGGGAGTTACGATTCTTAATTCAGGTTTCAATGGATTTCTTCAGAACGTTTAAGCAGGGAGTTACCACCTTGCTAACAAAGTGGCTGGACTTGTAAGTCTACCCTAGAGCATGAGATGAGATCGAAGTGAAAAATGTGGATGGAAATAGAATTGGGAACATTTAAATAGAACTTTCGCTATCCTTGTAAAATTGTAAGATTCATTTAACGTCAGGAAAGCCCGAGATGTTCTTTTGTCGTTCTTAAATAAAAAAAATATCAAATGAAAGGTGTAACTATTGAAAGGAACTGAACACATTCAGTGACATAGCTAGGGGGTACGGTCATAGGGGGCGAGAATGGTATTTAGGGAAGTTTTGTATAGAAGTAGATATTTTATGCATCGACAGTACTTCCACAGTGTTTCTCAAACTTTTCTTCTTGATTTCCAACCTGCTTCAAAACTTTTATTCATTCTTTCCCCAAAATATTTTTAAGAAAACTTACCATGTATTTTTTCAATCATCTTATTTACCATGCTAGAATGAAGGCGAAAATCAACTTCACTTGACGTTCATGTTATCTGTTGGGTGCGGATGCACAATTTTGAAAAAAAGTCCCTGGGGTTGATGATTCACTTTGTGAGAGTGGAGACTTAAGGCAACAAGCTCCGAAGGAAGGCTGGGGTCTTCCCGGGAATATGTTGAAATAAGTCAAGCACGTAGCCTGGGGTGGGGGAGGGCGAAGGGGTAGGCCACCTCCCTTGAGCATATTTTTTGTATTTTTTAATGATTTGTTATGATATTGCTAGTAACTCAAAATAAAAAAATGTTTAGATGCAACTTACAAGGTCTGGGAAGTGCCATTTCCAGCGATCTGGGAGGTACTTTCAGCCAAATTTTCTTGTACGCTTCGCGCCAACCTATGGTGGCGCTGTGCTTAGATAGTTTGCCTACAGGCTTCGCCCCCCCCCCCCCCCTCGGCAAATTTCTGGCTACGCGCCTGAAATAAGTCACTGTTTTATATGTGAGTTCCTGAGACTGGCAATCACGATAGTTACACAAATAATCATTTCAATCGTAAATGACCACCCTGCAATTTTGACAGGCCCATCTATCAAGAGGTAGGGGTGGGCCCCTAAATTAAAGTAAGTACTCAAATCAGGTCAGGATTTCTGTTTTAACTTAGTCAGAAGAAGATGTGAAAGCTAAGCCAACAAAGTCTGTATGCTCTTTTTAAAATTTTCGAGGGCACCTTCAGTCAAAATATCGGGGGCCCGTAACCTACAGGTTGCCTCCGTCGATTATTGGGTAAATCTGGCCCAGCACAGCACTCGTTCCATCACTATTACCCTTCTTTAACAAGCCTATTACCCTCTCCCTTTTGTCCCTCAATCCGTCAATAATCCCTACTCTTAATATTTGTTTTTTTCGTTTTCGTCCCTTTTGTTTTTTTCCTTTGTTCCCTGTGTTTTTCTTCCTTTTTTTTCTTTTCTTTACGTTCCTTTTTCGTGTTTCTATTCCTCTTTTTGCCGCTATCCCGATTTATCTCCAATTTTTTTTCCTCTAGGAAGGAGGGGGCATGCAAATTTTCCCCTTCCCCACTCTGGATACGCTACTGCATGTGCCTATCAAAAGTCACACCAAGATTTTGCATCTGATCTGACTGAGAATCACCCTCCTCATTAATGTGAAGCCCTTCCATCCGGGCCTCAACTTAGACTGCATCATGAAATCAAACAGGGGACGTTGGTCTGAGTAACAAAAGTGGTCAAACTTTCACTGCTGTGCTTTGTCTAGTGCGCATCTGATGCTTTTTGTAGGTGCTTTATTCTAAAGCCCACAATTCCGCGGCTTCTCCCCTGGCCCCACATACCAGGGGTCTCAATTTAAGAGGTCATTGCATCACCTTACCATATTTAGGAAAGTGATTACATCTCTAAATACCATTGCTGACTGCAATTTGACTTTAATTCAAAAATACTAGCTGCACTCTGGTCGGTCAATGATGACTTGTGTGGTCAGTTTTGTTCCCAATAACACACACACAGTACTATAGTAACTTTGTTTGGGAACTGTAGTAGACCAAGCCCGTAGCCAAGGGAACCATGGCAGGGAACGGGGGTTGGAGACCCCGAAAATAAAAAAATACATTGCCTCAATACATCCTAGTATATCCCCTCTTCCTTAAAATATATTTCTCCCTCTGGAAGCTATTTCGCCCCCTTGCACATCACGCCCGTCTACGGGCCCGTGCTAAACAGGTGGTTTTGTTTAAATTGAAGGAGCTAGAGGGTAACTTAGTAGGGATATTTTTTAACGTCTGGGGAGAGATTTTAGAACCTATAAGGAGCCTGCAAGGTCCCTGAACCACACGTTCGTAAACGCTTCCACAGCGCCTTAGGCGCCGTTAAATCGCCACAACATTCCGCATTCCAGGCTTCCCACAACTCAAAGCGAGATGTTATTTGCACCCTTGGCCCTCTCTTGGAAGTGGACGAGGAAGAAATTTGACACCTAATGTTAAAGGTGGTTTCCTTTCAACTAATAATCTACAGTTTTTGAATTGGTGTCCCCGGTAACATAGTAAGAATTGTCTCAAGTAAGCAATTCTGACCCGACAAACTTTCGAAGCAGCTCGATCTTCTCAAGGACTTGCAGGGCTCATACCATGAGCATAGCATATAAGCCAGGTTTCTGGGACCCAGAGCACAGTAGTGTCATCTAATTCACATCATTATAGGCATACGCTCGGTTAACGCCAGGGATTCGTTGCACTTCTCTGCTTGTGTGGTTTCTGAACTTTGGTAAGTACGGTTCCACAGTATGACTTCTTCTTCAAAGGGCTGCACAATAGACCTTCTTCCAAATAGCAATTACAAAGGATTGTGGGATAGAGTTTTTGGTACGCGTTGTTAATGTTAATGGCATTTTACTGTGGCCACAAAGGATGTGAACAAAAATTCTATCCAACAATCCTTTGTAATTGCTATTTGGAAAAGGGTCTATTCACAACAGACACTACAATGACGTCACTTGTGGGTGGGGTATAACTGTATACGTTACGACTTGAATATTTAGCAATTCGAAAAGGTGCCATTTGTAATGATCGTTTTATTTTCTCAGACCGAATGGGGAGATTTTCTAAATTTTCATTGAAATAAAATTGCCCCTATTTGTCCTGGAAAAAAATTTCCGCGTCCCGCCTGCAAAACGCAGCAGATTTCGGTTTTGGTGTGAACGCACCTGAACGATGACAACAGGTGCGCGTGAAGTTAGTTAGATGAGGTTTAACGGCCCAGTTTCCAACCAATAGGTTCAAGTCGAGCCGGCCACGGCCTTTTTTCCAGTTGTGGCTCACTGGCTTGTTTTCCCTTACTCCATTGCTTATGCGGAACATCACGCACAACGGCAGTAGGTTACATTTTTAAAGTCTTTAGTATGACTACACCTGGGAATCGAACCCGGGCCTCCCGCGTGAGAGGCGGATGCTCTACCGCATGAAGCTAGCCGCCATATTACTTTCAATCCGAGCAACTACAGTCACTGTACTAGAAGAGTTTAAAAAATATAGATACCTTCGTGAGATAATCTTGGCGTATCGGCTATCTCTAGTACTTGTCAAGCAAAAAAAATACAGATAAAAATTAATGAATGTACGACAAACCTAATGGGAATTAAAAGAGGAGGGTAGGTTTCCCCTGGCAAAGTTTCTGGGTAAGGCAGCCTGAAGAAGGCGGCGTCGAGGTTAGACTTCCTACTAACTCCAGGAAAATAAACTCATTCCAGCCTTATTTCTAACTGGAAATTGAACAGATTGACATCTGCCCAATATTGTCGGTAGTACATAACTTATGGTATGTAATATTTATGTGCCGGTGAAAACTTCATGTAAAAGGTGTATGATCAAGAACGGAAGGAAATGAATCAGGTTGACTTTATCCAATAAGGCCTTCTCAGTGTTCTCGGCTTTTTGTACAAGAGTTGGAAGTAAGGTAGCACGCTCCTTATTATTTCTCCATTGACTTTCAAACTTCGGTGCGTATACCGTATCTCTGGACCCTTGTAGAAGATCTCAACATGTATAAAGCTCCTAGCTTGAACTCTGTCAGACAGACTCTAAATGTGTAGGCTATACCATTACCATTGAGACCGCTTGTAAAAGTGGTATTGGTTTTCCTAATCCTAAATATAGAAACAAGTTTTTTTATGTGATTCTCTGTGGATATTTTTAAGTACAGCAAGTTCCAAGGTGAGACTCGAATTCAACTACGGTAGGCCTATGCCAGGTTTGATTGTAAATATGCTATACATAACAACCATGAGCTTCAAAGGGTGGGGGACGGTTGGGACATGTCCCCCTTACTTTTAAAAGTTGAGGAGATTGGCACCAAATAGTATGCTCATGCTTGACTCCATAGCTTGCGATACAGCTGATTCAATAAACTCAAACTCGAAAATGGTAGAAACAGCCATTTAATGGATTGAAGTAACAGAAAAAGTGTGTCAGATTAGACAACAGATCATTACATTTTTCCATAGACCTTGAGTGAGCCCCGCTCGGCCTGGTCTGTAGGGTTGGCTATCCGCACTTGAAAAAATTCTAGTCAAGGTCACAACACCCCCCCCCCCCCCAGTTTTGAGGAGCTGTTGAAGCTCTTGATAACAAGATTTTTATTTTCTCTTCTCTCAATTCCTTATCCTTCTTTGCAGAAAAGAAACATTGGACAGCCGAGGGGAACTAATCCATAACCAAAGAAATTGACAGAATTATGCGTCAACGGCTCTCCTTACATCATCAGTTGAGCGCCCCTAGTGATGAGACCTACATATTTCGTTACATCGTTTCACAGTCAGGTTCCGAAAAGAGAAAAAAATATTATTCAAAATAGCGTGATCGTCCATTTACGAGCATTTCTCTCGATTATGACCATTGCCAGTTGAAATTCTTGAAGTGACACTATGTTTCTACACAGTCTTGTGTTTTGCACACTATAATAAGAGCCCTTGATAGAGGCGTTACACACCGTAAAATGAGCTGACCTTGTCAACTCATTTGGTTAAACGTCACGTCACAGTTTACGGGAGTCGGCGTCCTAATCGTAGGTACTCACATTATTCAGATCTGGCTCTTTTGCATAAAGAATTCAGCAAAAGTATTTTTCCACAACACTCACAATTCTCACGTTAGTTTCTATAAACTGATAAATGTCTGTCAATAATCAACCGATATTTGAAATGTTGGTCGGTTTTAATTTAAGACCGAGTTATAACTGACTGATAATTGACTTGTTCAAATTTTCTCACCTCACCGATGGTCACAGAAGGGAAGGGGCGAAGAAGGGGACAGAAAAAAGCATGTGGAAAAGAGTCAGGTCTCAGGAGAATAATAATTAGTAACGAAGACTTTATAACTTTGATGTTCAATCGATTATTGATCGTTGCCATCGTCACATTCATTTTATTCTTCACAATGCATGGTTTCCCATTTCCATCCGTCTCCATAGTTACCGTATTGAAAACGACAAATGCAGTTTCCATGACGAGGTTAATTTAAAGGGAATGAGCAGTCGTCCCGAATTGTTTTGAAACTTTACTTACATCTTGCAAATGTCCTCGAATTTCCGGTGCAATTTTTCATGATGTGTTCAAACAACAAATATTTCATAACAACGGCAGACTGCGGAGTTTTCTTCATGAACTGAACATTTCAGTAACAAAAATATCATTACATGATTAAAATAGAACCATACATGAGTTAGGGTACCGGGATACAAAAGTTCAAGTTGGGGTGACTGCATTTTCCCTTTACTCAGTGATGTAAATATAATTAGCGCCCACGTTCTTGAGTGGCGGCCCACGAGTTATTTGTGGCCAGCAGAAGATTTTAGGAATAAAAAAATGTGGTTTTTATGTGCAATTTCCTGACTACAATCTAGAGACTTTGGGTGCCACATTTTCTCCCATAGGCCAATTGGTGATTCACGTATGGTGGACCCAAAAGTCTAGTTACAAATGTATGTTTTAAGTGGGATGTCCTCAGTCTGGAGAGTTTGGGATGCTACTTTTTTCCATGTTGACAAACTTAGTATGGATGCAGGGTTGACTCATAGCTGTAATGATAAGTTTGTGCTTTAGGAACGCAGTTTCCTACAATCTAGGGCGGTTGGGATGATAAATGCTCTCTCCATACTGACGAATTTCGCATGGAAGACGACGAGGAACTACGGTGGCAAATTTTCTTTGTAGAGTGCATTTTCCTGCTGTTTAGCTTGTTGGAATGTCAAATGTTCTCTATCATCCCCATACCTGGTGGGGTTGAGGTCGCCTTTGATCCCGTAAGGCTCTCCCATAAAGAAACCACCATCCAAAGTAAGAATCCCTAGACTCACCACCGCTTTCTGTGAAGGCACTTATGTAAGGGCTTCGCCCTCAAGAACGAGCCCCTTTCTCCAAACCCCGATTCGCCCCTGCTGGCTACTTCAGCAAGGATAAAGCAAGAACTCAAGGATATGTTGCCCCGGCCGAAAACACTTGAGAAGCCCATTGCCTCGCTTGTTTTTTTTCACAACGGTGGAAGCAAAATGAATTGTTAGGCCGAAAACATTGGTGCCTCAAAGGGATAAAAAGTACAGGCACGCGTATATTTGCCAGCTATTGGTGACATGTATCAGGGCTACTCTCTGCCTGTACCAAGCAGGCATGGATGAAGTAGTGGATTGTTAGACGAAAATTTAATTAAGGTGGTTAAACGCAGGTCACACTAGAGCGATTTTGGATAGGATTACGGTCCGATTTTTGTGAGTTTTAGTTAAAATCTTCTCCATCCCTGGTCGGAAGGAGACAAAAATTTGCCAACCTGTGTAAAGATATGATTTCCATCAGAGAAGTACGGCAGTGGAATGTAAACTTAATATTTCGTGACGTCACATCGCCAAACAGCGTGTATCGGACACGCGTGCAAAATCGGATTGATTTTCGAACAAATACCGCTCTTTCGAGCGGTATAAGTAATATAATGGTAGCAAAAGAGTTTATTGTGAGACAAACTAGGATCAGGTATCGATATAGCGTGACCATCCTTAGACCAAAGGCTGAATGAAAAACTATTGGTTTGATTTAGAAAAATTGGGATCGGATTTCGGATTGAAAATCGCTGTAGTGTGACCCGCCCTTAAAACATAGAACCATTAACAATTTCTTCAGTGTGACAGTACGAATGCCTATTGTGGAGAAGCCAACGGGACCGAATCGTCCTCCCAAACGCCCCAGATTGTAGAAAACTGTATTCTAAGCCACTATGATGAATTTGTCATAACATTTCTGCTAATGACATTCTTCAGCCTATGTAGGCTGTCATCACCAACTACCGGGAGAACATCTAGCATCACAAAAGTCCAAGATTCCAGGAAGTCGCTTTCTAGATTTCTAAAACACAAACTTGCCGACCACTACAATGGTGCGTCTACCTGCATGGACTCTGCAGAGTGTGTTCAGGGAATTTTATTTTACTCCCTCTGTAATTACATTTCTACTTGTTTCTGCTCCATGAAATTGTTCACTCCGAGGGCAGCTGTGCAATCAGGGAGTTATAGACTCGAAGTTAGGCGCAAATTAGAGGCCGCCAGCAAAGTCAGGTACAAAAAGGAGGAATAAACTCACCTAGAAAACTATTATGCACAGAACGTCCTAATTGGAATATATTTTGTATCCTAAGCACGCAGTAATACAGGAAATTGCGCTTTCCACCATCTTGACATTTTTTTCACAGCAGTTGTGCTTGTTTCAACCTGTGTCCTACCTACCCTGACTTAGGCTGACTACATATGGACTGCTATTAGTAAGTATTAGAGGCGACCAACGCTCGAAGCTCGAAAGAAAATTAATAGTACTTAGGTCAAGGGCCGGATTTTGATACTGACTGATGCCGTTCATGCGGGGACGAGGAACTTTACTTGCTCAGCGCTGTCAGGAAAAGTTGAAGAGTTTAATAACTGCAAAATAATATGGCTCGCCAAAATTTTGCTTCAAACATCGTTTCGGCACTTTATCACCCTCGCTGAGGCTTTGAGTTGCTGGCACCCCGTCGGGGAGCTTGGCCCTCCTGTTGGGCAAATCCTGGCGCCAACCTTGCTTCAATCTCTCTCCCTCTCTCTTCCCCTTTACCTTAAATCCCCTGATTGAGTGATTTTTCCCCGACTGGCCAAGGGGGTTGGGGGTTGTGCCCCCTACCCCCTTTAAATACGCTATTGAGTTCACTATAGGAGGGTTTCTTCCCGACTCATTTACTATTCAAGGCAACAACAACCGCGTTTACTGGTAGATCTCTCAAAATGAAGGAAAATGTAAAATGTAGTAATGTAATGCACTGTGGACCACATTTAAAGATTTGTGTTAAATGTATACACATTGGCCATTTGAGTAACCACTGAACCTTTGTTAAAGTGACTTAATCCCTCTATATCTCCTTTCTAGCACAGATATTTCTTGTTACAGGCTATTATGTCTACTGTAGCAATTTCCCACAGGAGAGTCAATTTATTTCAATGTTACCTTCCCCATGAATATGAAATAATTAAGGCTAGGCAAAATGATGCATGACCTGATAATCGAACAAGAACTGTTCGATTTCTGAGTAGGGTCTAAGCTTGGAACAGAATCAACTGAATATTCATTGAAATATTACATCAGAAGTCATATAAACAAGTATAGCGTTAGATCATTGCGTTCATTTCATTATTTTCGCACGCTTTAAAAAACGTGTAGGAGAGGCTGGGCGGAGGGGAGGGGTAAGATGGGGAGGGGAAGGGCAAGATGGGGGGAAAGATGAACTTATAATTTCCCGAAATATAATAAATAGCAATGATTTTTTGCCGAAAATTATCACTTTGCAAACTACGTTCTGGAAGGGCATCCGAAGAAAGTATGTTTGGTGCACTCGTGAAAATGATGAGAACATGAATGAGCTTTAAATATAAACTGAGCTTTTATTGTTCTTGACGTATGTGTGTATAATTACAACACGGATGAACAATCATTATACAACAAAAATTCAGAGTAAGGTGATACCTGACGTTATAATTAAAGAAGACCAACCCACGGGAGCCAATGTTCTCCCAAATTTTCTCAATCATATTTTTCCTGAAAGATCAACTTTTGTAGATTAAAGTAATTTCTTAAATACTTATTACACTGAATAACTGACGGAATGATCTTAGTTTTTTTGTATAAAAATATAACTTTTTATCAAAATAATCAAGTTTAACACCTGAACGTACTCATCACCGAACAAAACGACCTAAACTTCTAAATCAATGTTAACATTAGCATTACCGAAAACTGCATGAAGTAATTCCAAATTCTTTGGACAAACTCACCTTAATCAAAGAATAAATGATGAATAGTATCTGTATGGATAAGACAGAAAGTGCTTATAGCTAAGGGAGTAATGCCAATTTTATTTAAATAATAGTTAGTTGGAATAATTTTTTAAAGGGGACAGTATTGGAACCAGCGAATATAAACGTCATCTGGTCACTGGAAATTGATTGGAATCACACAACACATATTCCAATCAGAACTAGAAATCGAGGGATGTTTTCCATTTAAGATAAAAAATGTAAACTGTTGGTTTAGCACATATACATAGGTTAAATTAACGTACTTGACACCGTTAAATGTAGAATATCTATGGAAAGATTTTTCCTGTAGACAGTCAATGGTTAACTCTATAGTTTGCCAGATATCGAATCGATAAGTAGGGCTTAGACGGAAAACTGGTCAGACTATCGGATGAACATTAATACGTACATGGAATTAATACGCACATGTCTGTACTTGCATGCAAGTACACATCGGAGCCTATTAAAGATGCATCCTTGTAAGTTGTCAATTGGCAAGAATAAGCGTCAATTGAAGATCTGAAAAAACTATGCACTAATTCAATTAATATGTATTTCTCATATGTTTTATAACAAGATTACGATGCTACAGGAAACTGGTAATTAATCACCAGAAGTAATATGCACCAATTGAAAAATATTGTTCAAACAACATACACCTATGGACCATAGGTAACAAAATGACAGATATCCATGAAAAATTCTGTTTGGGAAAATGTCACATAATTTTAACATGTATTCAAAAACTATGGCACCTATTTCTGACATAGCCTACCACGTTGTTGTATGGAACAAATAAAACAGAGACCCCAATATGAATGTAATGGAGACCTCAGCTCTCAAGTAATCTAAGTATCTATGCTAGTAAAGTTATATCACAGTATTGTCTTCCATACAGTAAAAACGAGAGATTTTGTGGCTATACTGTTGTGATTGTGTTAGTCACTTGATATCCCAAATAAATTTACTGCAGATAGGTGAATTAACTTAGTGGCAATGTTTTGTAAGCAATCTTGGTACCGTATTTAAAGATAGCAACTGTTATGTTAAAGTTCAGCCTACAGAAGGTTTAATTTCAAAAAAAAAACTTGGAAAGAAAACTGAAGTACCGCAGCCAACTTGCTTTCAGAGTAAGTGTTTTCAGGCCTCTCGTAGTTATAGAATTGCAATTGTACTGTATAGAGTTACAGAAGCGTCATTAAGTGAAGTACTAGGCTACATTTTAATACCATCTGTGCAGGAGGACCGTCTGTAGCTACACTGGTTGTAATGTCAGTTAACGGCCTACCATCACGTACGTGATAGCCTAAACCCATTAAAATCATAGGGACAATGCAATAAAGGGTTACAGTTCTATTTTCCGACGTCTATGTTTTGAAACCGTACCGGTAACACTCTCACCCTAACCTAAGCCCTTATCCTAACGCTGACCTTCATGTAGAGTTGCACTACTGTCGGAATCGTAGAGACGTCGGAACAGAGAGCAGTCCCCCAGATACAGACCTGACAATACTTTCACAATGGTTTCAAGTAACAGTGGCACACATTTCAGTCACTGGTTGCCCAGGCTTGTTCAATTACAATTCAAAGTGAGGTAAGATTTCGAAGGAAAGTACAATGGGCTGTGTGGTACTATACTAGGCCTATATGAGGCTTTCCAGCTAACTCGGTTCCAAACCAACTCGGTCCCATGCCAACTCGGTTCTAATAAGAATTCCTGTACACAAATCAAAATACCGTATGAAGTGCTTAATATTTTGTCGATTTCCCATTATTCACATATATCCCTAGCCTATATCATATACCACAATGCCAGTGCTACTATAAATAGGAGATTTCAAAATTATTTCTATCAGTTTGTATTGATTCAAAGTCATTGCGCTCACTTTCGACTGGCAGTGCTCAGCCAGTAAACTTTGCACAAATCGCATGGGTAACGCACTCCAATTCCTCGTGCATTGACGTCACTATACATCATTTTGGAGGCAAAAATGAATCACAGTGCATGCGCAACGTAGGCTTCGCAAGCGCGTGTAGTGGACTTGCGCACGATTGGTTCTCAAATCAGCTGTCTGCATTTGTTGGCGTTATAACTTTCAATGATACGCGCTTGCCTCCAAACAAGGTAGCTCTTTCTGCTCTGTGACGTCATATGCATACGGTCTATAAAGTGGATTGGCAAGGTCTTCTTGCATGAAGAGGCCCATTAAGTAAATGTAACTATTACGGAGAGTTTCGGAGATTTGCTCAGCTGGTTGCGATCATACAAATACTCAACACCGAGGGTGTGTTACATGTGCTGTATTCACAAGTGCATCCGGTATGCATGTCGAAACACCACCACCACCACCACCACCACCACCAACACCACCACCACCAACAACAACAACAACAACAACAATATCGAAGTTGTGGGCTTCGATTAATAAATCTATTGGACGGCATGCTGATGGGATACAATTAGGTTAATTTCCATCTCATGCAGAAGATCGAGTACAGTATCTGAACCTAAAAGAAATGGATACCTGAGCAAATATCAAAACACATCACTGACACGAGTAGTTAGATCTATAAACCGTAACTATATGCTATATCTTAACAACGAATGTAATGCCACATACGGATAAGTACTAGCAACCACGGTTACCGCTCATACTACGCAATCTACCAAGAACCATTTATTTACAATTAGGCCTACACCAAAAGTTTGAAGCATGAACGGTGTAATCAATGTCTTGATCCGACAATTGATTAAAATTAATATTACGGTTATTAGCCTGATTTGATGGTTTTTTGTCATACTACGTTACAGCTTTTAAATGATAACACCTCTTTGTGGAACAGAAACTTTTTCGTACCTTTAAAACCATAATTTATGCATGTAAATTTGTACGGAACTCAAAATAGCAAAGCCATGTACCCCGTAGTGTAAATTAGTAAGTGTTGTCATAGAAAGATATTCAATAGCACAGTTTAATGATTACGTCATGCATACAAAAGGAGCATGGGAACTGGGAGTAAAATAATACAGTAGTAGCGCTAGCACTAAGTTAGCAGGCACTCCATTTAGTATGTTTGTACATACATGTACAAACTCCCAGTTCCCATCATGCATTGCAATCATTAAAGTCATGCTATGCTGCTTAGGATATACTGTAATATGTTCATCCAAATTATCAAAATTTCAAATCATATGATAAATTTGTGGAGAAAAACTATTTAAAAAAGTCCGATTGGTGAGATTGAATAGTTTATAGTTGCGATAAAAGCTATTTTTCTGCCTGCGCTATATTGATACGGTTTAAACGCAATGTTTCCTTTAAGGGAAGTCTTGCGAGTGATCTCATACTGCAGGCGAATGCATGAAACCACTCCTTAAAAGAGAAAAGACGGTATGGCCAGGGACACAAGAACTTAAACCCATTTCTAGATTACTGTTGTAATAACATATAGCACGTGTTGAAGGCTTGGACAGGCGTTTCTCGAGGTTCACGTGGGGAACGATTGCATTTGATCGACTCCATTAATACGTGTGAAACTGAGCGGGAGGGGGTAATCTAAACCACAAGTTAAATCTATGCAAAACATTTTTCTATAAAAATCACCGGGAAATCTACACGGATTGTTACCATCTTATACACACACGACCTTTCGTCCCTGCGATAAAAAATTGTTGGCGTGTGTTGTTTGTAATTATACGGCCCCAACGTGTGCAATTTCACTCGTAATAAGACACATACGTTTCGTCATTCTCTTTCTCTCTCTTTCTGTCCGAATCAATATATTACACATAATACTAAGAAGACTTACCGGTATTTTGGTGCTTTAAATGGCGCCGTAAATTGGTAATTGAAGTGGTCACGTGATGACAAGTTCACATTCATCTGGAAACTCTTCTTTAAAGAGGCAACCACCATTTTTTTTTCAAAATGAAAGTGTATTAATAGCGTAAAACTCGTCTGAAGTATCCGGAACTACTAAAGAGCCACTTCAGAAGTTTAGGACAAAATCCTAAAACAGAACTGACAACTAAAGTAAAACCTGACATGAATGTTGTCCTGTGTATGTTAATCTTTCAAGTATGTTTATGTTCGAAATTTCGGAATTATTTTTGAATCAGTTAACAATCTAGAAATCCAAGATCTTTTATAACTACCTGGCAAAGGTGAAATATACTTTGGAAAGTTGAAACAACAATATTTTGAAGGCTGGATGTGGTTTAGAGGTTGAGTGACTTGTATTCAATAGGCCCCGGAATCAGATACCGGCAAGAAACCAACTTGAAATTTACTGGTAGCTCAACATATTGCTTGTTATCAGTTCGCTGTTCACAGTTGTGTGGTTTCTGGTTGTCCGGCTATGAAAGTAGTCTGATTCAAGTCTTACTACTCGAGTCAGCTGTCCGGGCTGTGGTGTAGAGCGTATTATCCGTCGTTCATCCTTATCAGCATTTGGGAAAGTGGCTTTTGACTGGGGATACACCACGGACTTCTTATATACATGGACAGAGCATATTGCACTAACTTCCTATGCGTAAATTGTCTCCACCGTACGTACACGAATAGGCTTACCAATATGGCTGCCTGCTATAGTCTTGTGTGTAAAAGTTTAGACTTGCTCAAGTGGCCCAGTATCGACAAATTGTGTGACAAACTTGTAATATTTTTAAGAGAATGCAGGCTCAGGTCAAATTCAACAAATAGAATGGAGGGCTGTGATATCGTTCTTCCATTCATACTGATATTTTGTCTGAAATGTTGCAGATTCATCGTCAAATTGGGCAAATGGTAGTAGCCCGGCGGCCATCTTGGTTAGCCAAAATTTGTTCGAACGGTGGCGACCGTATTGATTGCGTAATCCTCTGTCCATGTATTGAAGTCCGTGGGATACACTCAGTCTGTCTGTATGGACGTCAAACTGCGTTACATTCCTGACTCGTTGCCCTCTCAGCACTAGCCGAAAGGAAAATTACTGGTGTTTACCAGCGAAAAAATGCTAAAGGGCCCACAACTTAGCCCAAACGTCTTTCTGGTCGTGAAACTTTAATCCTGTTGCAAGGTACATAATATATCGTTGTGACTGTTTCTTTTTACCCAAATGGATAAAGCGTTTCAGCTTGTGGCTTATCCCTTCTCTCCTCGCCTCGTACACACATAAAGTGGGGCAGCGTTTCTCAAACGGTGAGGCCCGGCTTACTGTTGGGTCACGAAGGGCCGTCTAGTGGGCAGAGAAATCGGCCGAAAACATAAATAAGAAGTGGGTTAGCCTTTGCTTCTATCATTGTTTTAATACAATAACACCAGTGGCCCTGACAACACCCTGGTCAAGGGAGTCATACGATACAAATGGAATTCTAGCGGTATAATGTTGCTTAGTATTGAAATTTGTCTGCTCTAAACTCTGTTTTACCTGTTTACACTTAGGTGAAAGGTGGTCCTCAGCAAGGGCGGCGATTTGTGTTGGACATTAGGGGGGGGGGGGGGTACGCGAGTCGGAAACCTCAAAATGATCTATCATAGCCTATGTATACGTGTACAAATACGTATATGTATATATACCTACACTGCAAGTAAAACATATGTACACCTAAACGTATACATAGATCTATGTGTATACGTAAAAGTATATGGAAATTCTAAACGTATATGTTTATGTAATGCTGGTAACGAAATGTGCTACTTAGTGGCACTGGAGAAGCACGGATCTTCTCTTTTCCTAGTCACAAGTAGCATTGGGCTTGTGTTCAGAAGTCAATAACAGCCAAACTTTTATCTTGAAGTGTTATATCAAACAGCCGACTGATTTGAGCAGGGAGATATCTCCCACAGATCCCTGGTTGACAGAGTGGATAAAAGAAATAACAAGAAGGTTCCTGGCAATGACACGAGAAAGCTTATGTAGGTAGGCCTAAGTTCATGGCTTTTAAGTCATAGAAAAGTCTAATATTCACAGAAACATGAGAAACTATTACGATTTTGCCAAAATATCATAGATATTCGGTCCCCCTAAACCAAATTATTGGAGGGGACTGTGTCTCACATGCACACTCACAATATTAGCAAATATTATTGTCGTTGACCAAATATTGGGGGACGGAAGTTGGTCCGTCCCCCCCCCCCCAACCAAATTGTTTGGAGTACCATGTCCCCCATCCTACGCGATCGGCGCCCTTGGTCCTCGGGTAAATTCAACAATCGAAAGTGGGCCTCAAGTTACAAAAGATTGAGAAACATTGGAGTACTGGATATTGCCTGTTGTTTATTATTGTATTTATGAACGATAGGAGTCAATGATGTACAGCGCATGCCTGGGAAGGTACCTGGGGCTTTTGAAAGCTATATGGGATATCATGAAAACTAAAGACGCCTCACAATACTATTCCTGTTGTACCATCCGGAGCGGATCATGGACATTACCAGGGATTTTCATCCGAATCCCAGACTCCACCCCTACCCCTGGATATAAGTCTGCCACCTGATACTTGAAACACTTTGTGCAGATTTTTTAAAGCAAATAACACCAACGCACACTTTAGGACAGCCCAAGTTTTGGACCTGCGACTTTTGCCATTAAAAGTCTGTCTCAGAAAGCTCGTCGGTCTCAAAATCAATCTGTACCCCCTCGAAAAATTTTGCATGTGCGCCCCTCATTTTAGCCTTGCAAACAAAACCACAAACCATGGAAAAGTGACAAAGTTTGAAAATAATGCACTGAAACATAATGACGACTTCTGACGAAATAATTTTGACTTGAGAGAAAAATCTTTCCTGTATCATTTTACTTGATCTAAATTGTTGAGTTGGGTAGCCATCCCTCAATATTCCCATGGTCGCTCAGCAGGTCGATAAATTTTGTAGCATGAACTGGTTTGTAAGTGTACCGTACCTTCTAGACACGGCTGGAGGGAGGTGTTACTGTCTTGTTGTGCTTGCGTGCCAGGTTACTGTAGCGTTTAGGTTAGGGGGTTAGGTTAGGGCAAGGGATCAAGACAAAATGACGTTAGTTTAGGGGTAAGGATGAAGTCAAAAGACCGTGTGAAAAAGTAGTAGCTTAAATATATGCGACAGGGTTTCCGTGTTATTACTAATTACGTTCGCGAATACCGCTTGTGTTCTCCAGGGTTCTCCTCACATAGTTTTAAGTGGTTCAAATATGTTAACCTTAATCTGTTTGGTGATGTGTGACCGGTCGTTCTATGATTCAGACCAAAATATTGACCAGGGACTCATAACTGCTCAATGACATGCGTACGCGAAAATATTTATGGGATAGCCTACGTATGTACTTTCGTATATATTATTCTCAAATCCTACTTATGAAAACTTTAATAAATGCGCCTGAATCTTAATCATGTTTGCACAGGACTGTTCGTTTTGCGAGGTCGTAAACATGTCATTAGGCTTCAAGAGGCTTTTTGTAGGTTGCGCATCAATTCACTTTACATCACGACGGTAGCCACGGGGAAGGGGGAGCACTCAGGGCCTTCCAAAATTTCGATATGATTTGCTTCCAAAATCTTTGTTGTTCTTTATAATTGAGTGTTCATTTGACATTGATACACGAAAGTTAAGAAACCAGTGAAAGGCGCTCATGGTTGACTGAGGGCAAGGGTGTAACTAGAGGAGGGGATGTGGTGGTGTCAGAGCAGGGCCGTAGCCTGGGCGAAATCTCTAGGGGCAGTTCATGACACTATCTAAGGGGAGCATCAAGTGGTATGCCTACAGATAGTTAACACCCAGGCGGACCCTTCCTTTTTCACATGTTCTGGGTACCATCGCAAAGAGGGATGAGAAGGAGGCTAATGAGGGGAGGGGCACATGTAAGGTCTGGCTCAGGTTCAAGCTATCGTTGGCAAAGCTTTGAACAGATTATATTTTTATAAATTGTTATTGTTTAGTAATATTCATATTTTATGGCTGCACGGGAGGCAAGAGGTGCTGTCTAGAGGAGGGGACGACGACGAATTCTCCTTCAGAAAGTTTTTGTCTTTGTGAGGTGCTATCTTTCTAAAGCTTCGTAAAGGGTTGAATTGATTATATGTTTAGGACTCCTCAGTATTTAGTGATTTTTTTCTGTCCCGTTAGGGTGTACTTGAAGGGGATATTGTCAAAGGGGAGGGATTACACCTCTACTCTTTGAGAAATTTTTCTTGTACTAAGCTCTCCTATAGATCCAAAATGGTGTTATCTTTGGTGAAGCTTTAGCCTGCGTAGCGCCTCTGTGGCTGCCGCCCCTTTAGGCTGTCGCGTTTGGTTTTTTCGCAGCGATGAGCTGAACGAAAAAACTTCGTCCGCGCCCCGGGGTAGTGAAGCTTTGGACTCATAACATGATCCAAACTTCTTATTATTTATTGAATTCTTCGGCAGTGGCATGCATGGCACCCCTAAAAGGCTGATACCCGGTGCAGGCTGTCCCCTAGCGCTCTTAGTGCGACACTGGGACAACCGCCATTAGTTGGTGCGTAGCCATAGCGTAGGCCTTGAAAGAAAATGGGAGGGGGAAATGACACATTTTAAACCGTAAAAGTTGCATTTTAGCATTCTTACTTTTAAATTTCATGCTTTAGAAACAAATTTAGAATTCAAGAAGGAAAGTTAGATTTCATTTAAAGGGGAAATGTAGTCACCCAAATTTGAATTAATGTACCCTCGCATCCTATTTCATCAATGGCTCTGGAATATCATGTTTCAACATGTTTCTCACTACATCAGTTGAGAAATTTACGTATAGACTAACTCCTTGGTTTACCCTGAGTATGCAATATTTATGTTCTAACATATCATGAAAGATACTTGAAGTGAAATAGGGGATATTTGTGAGATTTAGCTGTTGTTCAAAATAAGTTTGCGGTGGCTGCTTATGCCCTTAAATTCAAAGTTACTTTACAAGGTCATTGACTTTAGCTAATAATTAAAGGTAATCATAGGCTATTTTATCTTTAGCCAGTGTATATGGTGGTGTATTCAAGCGGTGTTTCTTGAAGGAGGAAGATGGTTTATTTGTCAGGCAGGGAAACCCACATAAACACGCGTCCATGGCGGGGTCCGGGGATCTCCCCGGGAATTTTTTTTTTTGGGGGGGGGAACCTTAAATGCAATTTTCCAGGCTTGGGGGACTTAAAATCGTAATTTTGACAGTGAAATTTTCAGCAGTTCTGTATATTTTCTCAAGTAGGTCAACTTTCATTTACGGTGTGGAACTCACAGGGGGCTACTGTCCCTCGCAGGCTTCTGTCCTGCAGGGTACATATCCTAGTCTCAGAGACCATTCCCCTATCCTTCAAGTGAAATGACGGTGATTTTTCAAACTTACACTTTGCATTTTTATCTCCCTTCTGTGAAGTTTAACCCTTCTCCTCTGCTGTACCCCTAAATTTCAGTGCCAGGCTAAGCAACTGGTTCAGAGTAAAAGTCGTTGTCAGTAAAGATAAAAGTCGAAAAGTGTGATTATATTTCATGCATATGTCAAAATTATATGAAATATGAAAAATTTGCCCACTTTTTTGCATTTATGACATCATAGATATCCCATCATGTAATGTACTGTTGTGAAATGAATTTTGTTTGAGAATTATAACGATTTACAAACACAACAAGTATGCTGTTGGAATAGCAAAGCCTCGTATTGGGGCCAAATAAGTGCACCACAATCGTAGGCCCTACAACCCTACCAACATGAGTAGCTGGCTCCGGCCCAGTTTTAGATCTGTGAGCTTTATTTATCGGCAACAACTAACCTATGTGCTCGTTTTAAACAAACAGAAAATTGTGCCAGTTGGAATAAAGAAGAGTTATGAAAACACAATTAATATACACTCATATATACACCCGTTAAACCATAGATATTTTTTATGCATGAGCATGAAGAATTATGTGTGAATATTTGAACTATTCGTTCAAATTTTACTGAGGGCTTTATTTATTGGCAACAATTATCCTACCTCGTAATTGTGAATCAAGGTAAAAACTTTCCATTTGGTATAAAAAGAAATAGCCGAAAAATAATTCCAAATAACCGGGCAACTGCCCCTTCCTTGAGGAAAGTTTTCATATTTTTTATTTTACCCGTATCGCTGTAAACTCTAAAAATGCTAGATTTTTTTAGTATTAGTTTCCCGTTCTTACTTCCTGTATAACAATTTGGATAAAATTGTTTCAAAGCCCCGAGAATCCCTCAAAATAATCCATCCCCCCCCCCCCTCTTCCTCAAGCCCTCTGCATCGCCAGTCCCGTCCGGCTGTTAGCCATTCGGAGTAAGGCTATAACTGACAAAAAGTCAAATGGTGATTTCTGTAGTCTGTTAAGAGCCATTCATAAGTCATTTGAGGAAGCTAAAATGCATCTTTCTAATACCCACAATTTCGTGAATACCCCAGAGCTTCCAGGACTTTGCTCCTGCAAGCTCTGACTGGAGCTTTACCCCTGGACCCCACCAGGGGCCATAGGGTGAGCCCTATGGCAAAAGCATCCTAAAGACAAAAGCATCCTAAAGTTTACATATTTGGGAAAACTTCCATTTTAGCCTGCATATCAAGTCTTAACTTGAATTCAAGAAATCGGCACAGACGTTGGCACAATGGAATCCAGGTAGTAGCTCTGTGTTGATACTTACAACTGATAAGATCATTCAAGGTTGCCAGCGGATGGAACGTGAGATATTTCATTGTCAAAATGCCAACTAGCATAACTACTAACCCTACTGCCCTTAACTGTTATTCGTGCAGCCCAAAATGATGACGTAGAGAGACGTTGCCGAATATATATAGTAGCAGTATGTTCAAGAGAAATGCGAAGGGCAAAATTCCTAAACACGAACATTCGACCATGAGCAATTATTTTGTAACAAATTATGTTACGTGTCCGTTCATTCCTCGATAGCATCCGTTCAGATGACGTCATTCTCAAGCAATAAGCAATGTGATTGTTAGCCAAGAACTGGCCAATTAGCGCATCCGCGCCAACGCATTGTAGGCCTATTTGAACAGACGCGCAGGCGACGCGCTTAAAAGGTCGCTCCATACCTATTCCTTTAAGAATCGTTCATTGTCGTGTCTCAAAATAGATTCTTGTTTAAGATAAAGTTGATTCAAAACGGAATACAAGATTCTTTAATCTAAATTAATCTGACTTTACGGTGAAACACTCAAAATGTTTGAAAAATTAAAACCAATTTCGAAAAACTATGCTCAGAGGACAATTTGTCTGAGACAGAGCCACGGCTCTGCTAATTCTCTAAAGGCTTCTATATATCGTAACCTCCATTTACATCTCAAGTGTTTCAATGGTGTCGTCTCTTTGCTTCGTTTCAGGTTATCGCGAGAGGCTGCGGAATGCATGTACTAGTTGCCCAGAACCACAATATCTAGAGAAGTATGGCAACAAGCTACACTCATGTTTGCCAAAAGCTGTCGTTGAGGCTTTCGAAAGATCTTGTCATCAATTAAAATCAATCATAAAATCCACAATTTCCTCGTGTTCAGTGCCATTTCAGTTGAATAACGGCAGTCGAATGAGGCTCTTGACTCGTCGGCGACGTGACCGACAAAGTCCCCGGGGGCTGCCCGCTGAGAGTTTCACAGTCACCGCGAAGTTTTAATAATAATAAATGCATCGTCCTGCTCAATTATTTACTAATTCGGCATTATGCAGAGTTATACGTTGGTGAGTTCGAGCGAGCGGTTTTTTCCGACTTTCTGCATATGCTTTAGCAAATCTCCTTTAGGAGTATAAGGCCAGTTTGCTTAAATTAGTACCAAACCAAGCTCTTAGAGGTGACTTGCCTCTACCTGGTGATATTCCATGTAAATATCTGCATGTGTCTTTCCACGATTCAACGAACATACATAAAAATTGGCATATGTAAAACGTTTTCGAGAAAATGATATGTAAAGCATTTGAGGCTCCCCGAGGTCTACCATAATAATAAAATCACCTTAAATATCTTCGGCTATTTTTGTTTTTGTTTTTTTGTTAAACTTTGTCAGTCTATACTGAGGCCCATATAATGCTAGTGCACTCCTAGTTATTTCCCTTGTCACTTAGAAATAAGAGTGGGAGGCGGTAAACGGAGGAGGGGGTGGTGGTTTAAGGAAGAATATCTGTGAACTCTACCACATGGTGTTCTGTGTGTGCATTTACCATACAATAATATTCCCTGAATCTTATCGATGGACTAACTCCCCCTCCCCCCCCCATCTCAAATGTTTCGCAAAATCACTATTGCACTGAACCTCTTTGCCTCTCTCGAGTAGGGGCCTAATCTTTGTTATGAAATTCGGCATGTAGATAGGCCTATGTTACCGGTACTTGTTTCCACTAAGAGAATCCTTTTGCTTCTGATTTTCTCCTCAGTGGTAGTCAATTTCTGTGGGGTACGTGACGTCATGGGGGTAACACAGGAATGGTCTCGCAGATAATCAAGATGGAACAATGTCGTCACTCATAATTTATTTTTTAAACTTTACATTCATTATTTAGATTGTCATGAGCAGATTTTTTTTTATACCAATCCTTTTTGTTTCTCCTCAGGATTCTTTCTTTCACCCTCGATTCCGCGAAAATCTTTATTGTCATGACCTAGAAATTGACTTTTCTCGACATTTTCTCGGAAACATTTACCCGTCAGTCTCACCAGTCTCAGGCCGTGAAGAGATTAATGTTTCGGCCCCAGTGTATCTCCCTTCCTCTGGGATTTTTCAGTTTGGGCCTACTTATCAATTCACGGTCGATAATTGTCACGTATATAGCTGGCAGTTGCGCGATGTCTCCATCAAGAGTGAATTACCAGAATGTAGGGCGAGCAAACCTTACCTCAGCTCTGCGGGTAACTGGATACTATACCAAGACTATATTACTCAGGTTTTGTAAAGAAACGTCTCCAATATTTCTTCCAAAATCCTTCACTTGAGACAAATTTGACAACAACGCCATAAATGATAATTTTTGTCTGAATAAACTGTCACAGATCGCCCTATGCTAGAAGGGCCCTCACAGACGTCAAAGTTTAATCTTACGAGAGGGCTTCACGATGTCCGCTGGGAATCTAAATAGTGAGGGGAAGAAACTTCAAGACAGTTGTTGTGTTGCTTCATTTTGGTCCTGCACAATGTGAAACAATAATCATTTATGAAAAACGTAACTTATGTGCAGTTTCAAGTAATTTAGGATTCCTTAGCTCCATTTTCGTGTGTGGTCGTTTACCTTGGCTACTGTCCTATTCATTACAAACGCTCGTCGTCAATACTTTTATCCACATTAGGTAAAAAGGGTGGAGGTAGGCGAGGGAAGGACCCCCTACCCCTGGGGAGGGGAGGGAAGGAAGGGAGGGGAAGCTCCCTGGTGAAAGAGTAGCCTGCGTAACTGGCAGCACCGTCTTTATTGAAAATCAGTGTTGCCTTGTAAGGCCAGCATTTTGAGTGAGAAAACTACCTTTGTTCTGCAGGCGTCCCTTTCAAGAGATTACGTTTTCGATAACTCATTGCGATTGTAAGCAAAATGGAAACTTGTCATAAGCAGTTTCTTACGTACCGTGCATAAACTGAGGTACATCTTTCTCAAGCTGAAGTGCACTAACATCCCTGAAAATACAGACAACTACTGTACCTCCGCCGGTCTTAATTTACCTCCGGTCTTACGTTACTTACTCGTCCTTTGATGTGTAATCCCCTAACATATCCGCCATGGGGAGTTGACTGCGAAAGCGCCACCAATTAAATTCCATACTAAACCCGTCGTCCTTGATTGCGAGTCCCGGTGCGAAGCTGCGGCAATGATTTCCTTACAAATACCGCAGTGCATAGTAATACCTGGGAGCTGCCACTCGAACTGGTAATACGCTATTGAACGTATTTATACTACTCGAATACAGGCCGAGCCAAAAGTGGTAGGCTATGAGTCTAAATATAACTAAATGATTTGTCCATAAGGAAAAAGGCTTACTTCCAAATCCGGACCGTCTGACCCTAGGAGGTTGTGGCCGGAGTTGCAGGTCAAGGGTGCAGAAAAGCGCAGACAAATGGGATTTCCAGTACCTTCAACCGGGAGGCCGCAGGCAAACGAAATGCAAAGATGGTACTCTCGATGCAAAAGCTAGTGAACTGTCGGTCACGTATTGAACTACATTTTTGGGGGTATCTGTTAAGTTATAAAATCAATCCAGGGGTGTGTTTTAGGGGATGGTTGGTCTTTGGATGAGTACGAAGTAAACATTCGAGACTAAGGCTCAGACAAACGGTAAAAGCAGTTTGTTGTAAAGATAAACAGTGTTGGTATGCACGCCTTTGCAGATGTAATATTTGCACTGGACAAAATGTAGAATAGTGACATATTTGGAGCAAAATCTTAAGAGTGGCACATGAAAAATTGCCTGAAATCCTAGTAAAAATTACAGACAGGCATAGAATCTCCATAAGGTATTGTAAAATTTGTCACATTGCAGTCTATCATGCACCCAGATAAGATTTTGGAGTCAGGTGTGGGGTGCAAATTTTAAATGAAAACAAAAACGTTTTCAAAAGAAACAATCTGCTAGTGGGCTGATGATTCAGTCGGAGAATAAACTGATATGAAATAACGTCCATGATGTGCCGATTATTGATACTTCCAGGGGCAAGGATGGGGTAGTAATATAGAAATCTTCGGAGCATCTGTACCTCAGACATACTCGGCCACTTACTGCACGGTAGATCATGTGACGTTTAGATATCAGTGTAAGATTAGGGCCCGACAAGAGGACACATTGACACTACTTCTGCAGTACAGACTCATTGCCCCTCTCCCCACAATGATGGCTCATATCTCCGGATCTGACATTGTGTAGGCCAGCGTGCGGCAGGCTTCCAAGCTGTTCAACCTTTTGCAATTTGATACCTTTGGTATTCGAGTCTGCGCAGGGAGGTGGTGGGCCTATTATAGATAGGCCAACTGCATGGTCAAGTGGTTAGAGCATCCGACTTGCAGCCGGAAGATCTGGGTTCGACTCCTGGCATACCAAAGACTTTGAAAATGGAACCTTCTGCCATTGTGCTTGGTGCTCAGCATAAGAAATGGAGTAGGGAAAATAAGCCAGAGGACCACAACTGGAAAAAGGCCGTGGCCGGCCTGACTTAAACCAATTGGTTAGAAACTGAGCCGTAAAACCTCATCTAACCTTATTATAGGTAATGATAATAAAAGTATATTTTGCCTGGTCTAAACGCATGAAAGGGCTGCTGCAAGGCGAAAGTTTATTCACTTATTTGATTATTTGAATCTAATGGTAACTCTTCAGTGATAGTTTTGTGGGTGGGGGGTTGGGAGATCATAAGTACTGTATTCTAGGTCTCCAAACTTGGCTTCTGATACGATAGCCTACATGGCAAGCTGTGCAAAGTACCGTGACCCAGACAGACCCAAAACCTTCCAAACCATAAACTAAGAACATGCACTCTCAAGGCCCCCACCCCACCACACATTATATATTGCCTCCAGAGGAAGGGACACTTCGTTATAATTACCGTACTTTAATAGCTTCCTGAATGGACGTCTCACTTCAAGTCGAATTTTACTGGGATAGTAACATCTGATAAGGAATATGTTTAACAGGGGCATGCTTCACATGTAAACAACTGTTGGATACTATATTAGTCACAAGCTGTACAAAATCACGCAGATGAAACTCTAATTCTACTCAGACGCTGGTTTCAATCCTAGATCACATCATGATAACACCAGCTCTAACTCTCACTCAAAAAATCCAGCTGACGATGCCTTAGGATGTCTTATCCTGTGTCTACATGGGATAAAGCCATCTTTAACAAGGGACACTTTTGCGATTTCTCGCTATCAATATTACAGTTGCATCATTTCATATTGAGCAGCAAACAAGTCTTCAAGATCACGGGCGCGTCATCAACTGTCAGTGAACGTCTAATGATTTTGTTTACTAAAGAAAGCCATATTAGCCAGTCCGCACAGTAAACGCGGTATTGGAAGGAATACACGTTATCAAGATGTCGAAAAAACTCACATGCAGAATTAAGCCTAATCTGGCTACAACATCATGGTCTAACTTGTTGATTAGACGACTCGAGGTCTTGATTCATGCAGCGCGCATCTTGATGACGAGTGCGTTCACATGGAGTATTTGAACACGGTTTTATAACGAACTCTTTATGTGATGACGCACACGTTATCCGATGTGAACGTAGGGCAACCCTGACACATATGGTTCGAATAGTGATTGCTCATACAAGTTTTAAAAGGAAGCAAAGCAAGTAAAGCGTGAAGGTGATATCGTCTATGCTACTTGGTGTACTTACAAGTTCAGTACCCTCACCAGACAAAAGGATCGATGGGTCGTTCGACTCATTGAAAAGAATAATTTGAAATTAAATCACCCATTACCATATTGTTTGGACGCAAGAATATTTTACATAGGAAATAGTTCACTTGACTGAATTGCCCGAACCATCCCATACAGGGGCCAACAAACTTGTCGACTCACGATAGAGGTAGTTCCTCCACCAAAAAGCAGCAATTGTTAAATTTGTCCAAGGATTGTTAGAAAATTCAGGTCCATATCCGAGGAGATTTTCAAAGTACCCAACCCAAGCAGGCTCAGGAACATCACTCGTGTTTACACCGATCTTCTACCAGGACCCAACAAGGCCCTCAGGCAGCGAGGTTTGCTGTCTTTTCTATACCCTGATTCGGACGTGGAAATATACATTTTTACTGAATGCTGACGGTTTTGAAACAAGAGAGTATGGATAGCATCTACATTCAGGAGCGTATATACATAAATTCGCAGGGGGTGAAGTATTTTTGGACCGACTACATTTCTTGGAGACCGACTCCCGCTGAAACAGTTGTACGACCCGAATTTTCAAAGCTCTTTTTTTTCTTTTGCTTTTTTGCACTTGTAACGTTGTTCCGAATTTTAGAGGACCTTTTTTTGCTTCTGTTTTGCACTTCAAACGTTGTTCATGTCTGGTCTACTGTTACAAAGACACACTGAACTAGCGCTCAGAGGCCGAATTTTCATTTTCAAGGGGGTTGTCACACACCCCGTATACGCCCCTGTCTACATTTGCAGTACCGTATTCATGGTCCGAATTGCAAATAGTTCGATACACAAAGAGGGGCACTGGGGTTTTCTTTTTTATAAAATATACATGCTACTGAAAAGCGTGGGTCTGTTTGCTTCATGTCCCCGTAGCAAGCTTCCCAGTCAGCTCAGGCAGAAGAAGCTTGGTATAGAGGTATACTGGCAGTAACTCAAACAGGCTTCCATGGGCACATTCATTTGCTTAGACTGTCTGCTACTGAGCATTTGATCTCAAATCTCTATGGTTATGGCAATGCTGCTTCATTCCAAAATATACCTCGTACATAACCAATAAAAAAATTAACAACAACTGGTTTGTTTGTAAGGAAACGTAAGTCCTGAGGGCTATCTCACACTGCAGGCGAAAATCATAAACAGAGGCGTAAATGCGGGGGTGTGTAGGGGTGTGTGACACCCCCGTAAAACCAAAAGTCGGTCTCTGAGCTCCAAAAAGTCGGTCTCAAACCAAGTTCAGTATGGCGTTGTAACAGCAACATTTGAAGTGAAAAGTTTGCCCGAAAAGAAAAGAAAAGAAAAGAAAAGAAAAAAAGAGAAAAAAAAAGGTCTCCAGAATTTCGGATCGTACAACTATGGCAATGGGAGTCGGTTTCCAAGAAATGTAATCGGTCCCAAAAGTTCACACCCCCCCCCTGTACATTCAAGAATATACGCCCCTGATCATAAACCTCTCCCAACGGGGTTACTACTTCAAGCAAGGGGACACGGTACTTTACAAGAAGTCGACATAACGTCTCTGCTGTAGTGCAAGCAAGAGAGCTCTTGGAGGGCTTCAAACAAGGAAACAAAAGCTGACCAGTCTAGTTCCTTCAGGCCCAAAAGGAGTAACGTCCTCTAAAGGGACTTTTTTGAAGTCCCAACAACATATATTTAAACAATACCCAAGTGCTCTGTTCCCAAAAGAAGCTACCTACCCCGAAGAGACACCAGGCTTCAGCGTGTGCCTCTACACCTTTAGACATCTAACTACTTTAACTGTTTTGTCTTTGTTTATATACACTTCTAGGCAAGCCCGTGGCGGGGGGGGGGGGCAGTCGGTCCGGTCTGTAATGCGTGGTTCCATTTTAGACTGGCTGAAAGAACAGGTACTACACATGATCTTAGCGACAAGGCCGGAATGGCACATATATGCCCTTGCTGTACGAGACTGTTTTTTTCTGTGTTCCAGATTAATACATTCAGCCCAGTTGTTAACTTATACTAAGAAATCTTAACTCACCAAAGAAATTTAACTCAATGGTGCAACTGGGTTTGATAATATTCGCTTGTACTATTAACATCGGTAACAAGTAAAGGGGAAATCCCTCCCAGCTGTCATGATGACGAAGGGTTAGTTTAATAAGGTATCATTGATCTCGAGGACTTCCATGCAGGTAAAGTAATGCTTATTTTGAACAATCATAATATGATACCAGTCTTTATTTATGTGGCAAAGCACTATAACGACATAGCCAGACAAGATACTGAAAGAGCGAGATAGCTTCCAGGGAGGCGATAATTTTCCAGGGGGACGAGATATACTAAAATGCATTAAGGCAAAGGTAAGTTTCATCTTCTAGGGGAAAATTTTCCAGGGGGAAGCCCCCTGCCCCCCTTGGCTACGGGCCGTGTATGTAAACAAAGACGAAAAAGCTATAGAAGTTCGTTGTCAGTTCAGATATAGCAATTCTACTGTAGGCCTATGTGAGAAAATTATTATGACTTGTGATTAAGCGAATTCGTATTTGCAAAAGGATTGCAAATATGATTATCAGGTTTTACACACAAGGCAATTAGGCATTAGAAATAAAAAGTCTATCAAAGTGAGCACAACGACAACTTCAACAAGTATATGTAAACAATCCGGAAATACAACGGAAGAACTTCATAATTATTGTAGAATACATATGAGTATAACGTGCAAGTATACAGCATTACATAAGCAGACAAAAGTTTAAAAGCAAAGCTTAGTTTACTGACATGGGCGGCTCAATGTAGATTCACAAACGTCCTCGAGAACCAGACTGCCATGGAAAGATATTTGCGACGAGGATATGTCGCCTTTCCAGTAACTCTTGGGTATAAATGATGTAGAGAGAAACCGATGTATACAGGAAACCTGGTCACATTTGCCAATTCATAAATTCAATTCGGGTGGTCAACCAATTCAATAATTTACCTTAGATTTTAATTATTTCATTCTCAGAGGTTCGTTGAGGTATAAGTGTAAGACACACTTTTACTAGCAGTTACAAATTCTCGAAGTCCAAGTCTTGGGTTAGAATGTTGAATATGAAGCCATTGATGTGAAGGTTTAATCCATAAGCCATCGTAGCCCTTTCCAACATTTATGGTTGCCTAGCGTCTTACAAAACTTCCCCAAGGTCTGGACTGTTACAAAAGTATACCTGGTGAGTGTTCCGGTTTGGAAACATGGACCAAGTTACCGTGCGCAGGCTTGAGGGCTCTGTGTTACTTGCCTAGTTTCCTCTGATCATACAGCATCTCTCGATCCCCCCCCCTGTGTAAGCCAGTTGGTAACGTGACGTAGGGGAATTCATTGAGTTATCTCTGGCCCTTATAAATGTATTCTAATTTGGGGAGATAGAACTGGAGAAATTCCTTAGATATCGCTGGCCTAAAATAAAACCTGCATCTCGTTTAAAAGTTCTTAAAAAACTTAGCATCTGCATTTTTAGGTTAACATAAAAGGTGTGAAAAGGCCACCCAAAACCGGAACCAAACCGAAACCATCCGAACCCAAGTCGGGTTTGGGTTGTCTCAGCCTGATTCTGGACCGTCAGTTGGGTGATCTATACCTGTCATCTGTCAATCGATGCCATTTTGGTGTCGGGTGGTCCGTCTATTTAAGATCCAAACCTAGAAAAACCGACAAAAAAAAAAAACCAGATGATTCAATTGGTATAGATTTAATGCGTTTTCCAAGGCACAAATTACCATCTCCAGGCTGTACCAAAATGACAAACCGTAGGTTCTATGTGTACTGTAAATTCTATACGAGGTCCACATGAATTTCCAGATTACTTTCCGTATATTTGTGCTCTTTGAATATACATATCGTGGTAAGCAGCATGTCAACTGTAGGCCCCACATTCGTCATCCATGCATGAAACCTTTTTGTCGGGCTTGTCTGAGAGCTTAGCCCCAAACCGACTTCGGTTTCGACTTTGGTGGTCTGAGTACGACGCTTTGTCGGTCTGGGGTAGTCTGGCTTCTGTATAAACCAACAACTGGTTGGTCTGGACATAAAAAACCAGACAAACGAACACCTTTAAGTCCGGTCTACATGATCAAACATTTGTTCAAAACTTCGTCATACATCTGTATGACGATGTTCATGAACAAATGTATGATCGTGTTGACGGATTTCCCGACAGAGTTGAACAACGTCCAACGTCCAACATGTATGACTTTCTCATCATTGCTTACTGTGTATGGTTGTAGTAAGAGAAATCATTGCCTAAACATGCGTGTTACTGGATTACAGGTATATTCAGCAAAAACCAAGAATTTAGAACATTTCGAGTCCGGGGAGACTGGGGTTACACTATATGGCGCATGAACATTGCGCATACGGTACACTTTGCTGCATAATCCAAGCGGGAATCTGTGACACAGTGTCATAAAATTTGCCGATTTGGGGTCATTTTTGTGACAATTCTTTACACTTTCCCCCAAACTATGTATCCTTGAGGCCCAATCTTCTCAGTATGCGTTCCTGATAGGTTTGATTCATTTAGAAACAAAAAGGGGATTGTAGTAGTTACAGAAGTGTACGTTGATTTTTGTTTGAAATTTTAACGTAAAATTACGCATTTTTCCGATTCTTGGTAAAAAACAAGCTTTTCACCGAATTTTCGGGAATACTTGTCTATAACCCCACCCCCCAAATAGTTGGTTTCATTGCAAAAAATCTTTTTTGATCTACTCAGGCTTTTTACTATTCAAATGATATTTGTAAGATGAATGGTCACAAAGTTATGAATTTTTTGAAAAAGAAAATGAAAAATTTGGGGGTCATTTGCTGCCCCCTGTGCATTTGAAGGTTTAGATACTTTTGTTTGCTTTTGTGAGATATGTTACGCTCTTTAAGTATATTTTAAAGGTTTTCAACACTCTTTTATGATCTTCTGAATCAGCTTTCACTAATCTTATGGACTTCAGCATTTTGTTTTTGTCTTCTGTACAGTTTTGTAAGTTCAGCAGGTTTCAAAGCTCCCTGTTCACACTCGTTGTCTCTTGATAAAGGAAGGTTGACCCTTCCGAAACGTCGAGTTTTAAATATACGGTTTTGGCCAAAGTTTAGTTCTTGCTTGTTAATGTATTCTTATGTTATATATATATATATATATATATATATATATATATATATATATATATATATATATATATGATGCATGCAATGCATAAATGCAATACATTATGTTACTAAAACCTGAGCTGAAGACAATACAATCTCTTCCCCATCAATATCAATACGTTTTCCGATCCACTATTCCACTTTACGCTGCCCCTTCCCCCACCCCGCTAAAGACGCTAATTTCAAAATTTACATTCAATACCAACGTGTCCAAACAAAATATAACTACATACTTTTAACAGTCTCACAGCATAACTGCGACGCAATCAACACATCAGCCAACAACATTGAATCTAGAACTGAAGCGTTCACACGATTACGTGCCAACATTGACAACTAACGCGGACCTTTACAAATTGCACAGCTCCATAAAATCGGTCAGATTAAATTATATCCTGTCCATATTGATATTTGTCTGATTCCGGAATGAAGTATTCGGTTGCCTTCTTTGCGTCGTCGGTGCCACCGGCCACCCATTACCGACCGCTCCTCTTTCGATTTTTACCCAGCCAGCCATTCAAAGCGGCTTAATGTTTTATGAGAGACTTACCGTTTCCCCTTGATTCTCCCTTTTATCCTATTTTCTCATGACATAAACATTATCATAAGACTGGATGGATATGCTTATATTCATAGGGAATATGTCATGTGACACCCTTACACACGTCCAAGGATAAACGAGCACAAAGGGGAATCTCGTTTGTTCACCATCGATCTGGTAGTTGTTTGATGATAGGCGGAGTTTGGTGGCCGTGAACTCAAGTCTCCCTCGGGACTGAGGTTCAATGCACTAGGCCTTTCACGCTAGGATGACTTCCCTAGGTCTTCGAGGGTTTTCGTCTTTTTTCATATTCACTATTTTACAGCTCCCTTGCCAGCCTCACAAAAGCAGTGAGACGAGTTAGCTCACCGAGTAGGAGGCACACATTTGCTACAATAGATCAGAATTTTGCCAAGGCCCTGTCGGCAGGTTTTCTTTTACATATTTATAGATGCTCGTTCGTGTCTCAGTAGCTCTATATCGCAGTAGTAATGTATATACATCTTGCAATATGTAATTGAGCGGACTATTATTGTCATCAAGTACAATATGCCTGTGTGAGAAATGAACACTCAACTGTAAATATCCGGCTAACGTGGAACATATAATGTTCAGTTCTCGGCGGTAAGGGAAAACTTGTTGGTGCATTTCTCTTCATTTTTCGACAAACAAATATTTTCTACCGGATACATGGATTGATAAACTGTTACTGGATATTCTGCGGTTTGCAACACTCAGTGTAGGCCTTGTAAGTTTGTATCGCCCGGCTTACTGTGCAGTGTTGTTCTTAAACTCAAGATAGACCTACACACATAGTCATTGGTTCAGTGCGTGGATCGACTCGAAGTAAATTAGGTAAAAATTCAAATAGACGAATGGAGCTAGAAGTTAATAGGTCAGAAAGGAAATATTAAGCTCAGGCAAGGAGGAAGGAAAAATAAAATATTAACGCTCTCAGTTCGGCCAGTTTGGTGCGTGTTTCCTACTAACGCGGTACAGCTTATGTATACTTGGCCGATACAGCATGTCAACGTTTATTAGCCATAGCAAGCACAGGACGCCAGCTGCCCGGACAGGACGGTACATTCTTCGTCGAAGTCATGTCCGGGATTGATTCTTAAAAGAGATGAGATTTCATATTTCCTGATGGTGAGTAGCTTACATTTTAGCAGTTCCAAGGGTTTTTCATTTGTGCTGATGACATTATAGAAATCCTACTTTTCAATTTTTACCCTAATCTAGTAATTAGTAATGCTGTTGAACAGATGGAATATAGATATACATAATAATAGGTTAAGTTACATAGACACTGCATGTAGTCTTGTAGACTTTACGGCGCAACGCTCAATGCACACAGCCCATCTTGCCGTAACACTATAGTAAAATTCTAAGGGCTTTCAAAACATAATGTTGCTAAAAATGGGGGGAAATGTTGCTTGAGAAATACGGCACATTGATCAAGCTACTGAAATATTAAAACCATGATTATTAAAACGCAAGCTGCTTTTATCACAAAACCGTCTCAGTCAACCGTCTTGTAGTGTTGTTTTTGTACATTGCATGTGTGTAAATTGTAAGATGTAAGCTCTCTGCAAACGAAATAAATTTTTAACGTGCAGACTTTTGGGTACACAGACTAACAGCATACCTGTTGTTTGGTGAAGTAGGCGTTGAATTTCTTCCATACTATGAAAGTTCAACAGAATTTAAACCACCGGGACACTGAAGTCTGACATAAAACACGTTTATGAGAGCACTAGAAGGTTGTGCAATTATTTGCACAAGTCATCGAAAACAGGTTACACAATTATTTGTGCAGTGCACACATGGAAACTTATATACAAGTCAGATGCACGTGATAAAAATTGTTCAAAGAAATTCTTCTGTTTGTACTTTACCCCTCATTCAAAATTTGCCGCCAAACAGAAAACTAAAATGGGGACCAACAAATGGATAAGAATATATAGATTTGAATGATATTGTTTTAAGTTGTGTATTTAGTCTGATATTTCCACATGTTAAGGTTCTATACCACATTGGTAGAAAGAGGTCAAATCTATCATTATCATCATCATTCAGCATCTTAAAGTCTTTGTTTTAGTGATACGTACTGACCAAAACATTTTTATAAACTAAACCAAATTGAAGTGAGGTCCTCTCCCTTTAGGTCTATAAAAACACAACAATTTTTCATTCACACCCTTATTACACAGCCTAGATTATTCTTAATATATAATTACAAGAGAAAGCGATCCAAAACATTCATTTTTTGAACTGTGCATCAGTTTAGAGAAATCTTCAACAACCTCAAGAACCTCATAATATCTCCTTCTTCCTTGTAACTATATCATAATACATTAAAATGGGTTTAGGGAACTTTCAAAGAGGACGTTCTTGGTACTACGGTATCCACAGTGAGGTCATACTTTTAATCCTTTAGGAAAGGGATATAGACGATTGTTTTTGCAGTCTCTCAAAAAAAAAGACCTTAAAAGTTATCGAAGGGTAGGGTTCAATACATCGGAGTTTATTAATGGTGAAATTACTTGGTGAAAAATGACCACTCATGTCAGGTTTTAAGTATGATGAGTGCCTGTAAACTGGAGGACCTTGCTTGAAATAATCTACATGCTTTATTATTAATGTATCTGTGTATATAACCGCTTACTCCAGACATAAGCTTTTCTTTTTGGTTTGAATTAGGTTTTTTGATAATCTTTATGGGGTGAATTACATATTACGCGATTTGCATTGCATATAAGGGAAAGATAGGATAGTAATGGGGGGGGGGGGGCATAAATTTACAGTATTTTCTATTCAAAGTTATCTTACAGCTCCCGGCAAATAAATTCCTTCATGCGCTCAATATTCACATTACACAAAAGCAGGGGCCGTTACAGCTTCCTGATTACAAGATACTTTGAGGATATCCCCTCTATAGTCAAAAGTCTAGGACAGCCCCAATAAATAGTCAAAAGTCTTTAATCGCTGATCAAAATAGGCTACCTCTTAATACTTGTGCCTTTGTAGTAAAAGTTCCATGCACCGTACTATAAATAAGTTAAGATCGTCCTCCGGATGAGCTGAGAGACCGAGTAAAACAGAACATTGAGTGCTCGTCCATAAGGGTTTGGTGCTCTCTTTAAGATAAGTGGAACTATATAAGCTGGTTGTAACAAATTTCCAGATTTACTGTCGTCAAATTGTGGCCAAATGTTTTGTTACTTAAAACATTAACATATTTAATTCAAAATTTACTAAAGTCGCATAATATTACTACAATCACATGTCTCGTCTCCATACGTGACTCTAATTCCTAGAATGCCCGCAATGGAATAAAAGAAAGAAAACTAAGGGTTACTAGATCTATCTGCAGTCGCGTTAAGGTTTTTGTCGAAGTGAAATAAGGAAAAATACTATAAACTGCATCGTTTTTTATTAAACACAGTCTAAATATTTCATCTTATGCACAAGTCTATACACATCACGTAAGTCATGCATCTGGACAGCCTTTACCTTCAACGATATACGGGGTCGCCGGCATGTCGGTTCACTAACTTGAGTCAATCACTGGAATTCCCTGAGAAGGAGAGTAGTCTGCCGTTTAATGTCAAAATGGGGAGAAAAAAATCTCTGAATTCAGAATTCAAATCTCCATAGGGAAACGCAGCCAAAGTAATGAGCTAAGTAGTTGTGCCATTTTATGGAGATCAAATTTCATCACGACAGACTGGTGCTGGAAGAGGAAACTTTTAGGGTAGGCCCGCAGCATCCGTCTTTATGATCACAGAATTTTACAAGTGGAAAACACAGTATGTATACCATTGCAGAATAAAAAAGAAACGAAAATATAATAGCAAGATGGCTGTAGAATTAATTTCTGTGTGGAATTCGTAGAAATGAACGTTTTGGTTAGCCATAAGTAGTTATTATAAGCGACCTATATTAATATGTGGTCAATTGAACATTACACGTTTTGAGCCTATGACGCCGTTCTAATGCTGTGTCAAGAATGAGAGGTACTTAGTTGTGAATATGTTAACCAGATCAGAAATGTTTGAAATGCTAAAAATTGCTGGGTAGGAATGAATATTTTAAATCTACATGATGTGAGAATTCACTGCTCACTTGATAAAGTTTAATATGAGATCAACAAAACTTGGTTGTGAAAGATTTTGGAGACCAACAGTTTTGGGGGCTTTGTATTTTGTGTAGCTTACGCACGCCACCTTTTTTTTTTAAAGAAAATGATTTTAGCAGTATTATGTGATAACAGTCTGATTATTTTCCTGCCCCTTTCTTAAGAAACATATCATGGTTTGTTTCCAACAATGAATGAGTTAAAAATGGATGAATGCAAAAATGAATTAAGGAATGAATGGATGAATGAATGATTGAATGATCAGGATCAAAGAATGAATTACTAATTGTATGAACAAATGGATGAATTAATTAATTTGTGCAAGAATAAAATAATGAATGGATGTATAAATGAATCATGATGAAATGTAAGAATGATTGCATGAATGAATAAACAAATGAATCTATGAATGACCGAACAAATTAATAAATGAACAAATAATATAGGCCTAATGCATTATCACGTAATTGATTAGATCGTTTTGTACTTTTTGTAATATAGGAACAACAGACGATTTATACACAAAAATAGAATACATTGCGCCAAAAAGGTCAGATTGCAGTGAGTAAAATCTATGCCCTGCAAAACCTTTTGAAACCCAGTTTTGTCACTTTTTAATAAAACCTTTTCTTCTTTGAGAAATCTATATAGGCTAATAGAAGAAACGGGAGTGAGCAGGGATCTTCTTAGGAGAAATAAATAAATAACACTAAACAACAAAAGCAAAACCAAAAAATGTTTGCAGACACACCTTAGTAGATTGAGATAGTACAAGACTGAAATTTATCAGCAGAGAAAGTTCGGTGAGCTTCAAAAATTCGATCAAGATGGCTGTTGGCAAACATTTAAAGAAGTAGCTAGCTCACTGAACGGATAAATGCAAATTTTGTAGGATTTTTTTGTTAAAATTATTTGGCCAGAATAATGTGTATCCCTACACTGTAAGGTATGAAAGTAAATAAGGTTAACCTGTATGTGCATGGAGCGCGGGCACTGTTAATGCTTCCATTCGATGTTACATTCCTGGCAGTTCCCTTCGACACCTGTCCTTTCATCGGTTTCAACCACCCCTATGAAATCATTTTAATCCCTAAGATTAGAACGATGCTACTCGTTGACCTCTGCGTACCGCATTCCATGTCTAAGCTACGAGCTAGTATTTGCCCATAGAAGTGGTTATGAAAAATGTAACTTAACACCGCTTCTTATGTCTGAGACCCTTTTCTCAAAGAACGAAATCCAAATCGCAGGCTAACTGCCAAAAAGTTGTCATTCTAAACAAATGGTTTAGCTGTTGCAGAAGAAAGGTACGGGATACATACAAATGTAATCCTTTTATCGAAATTAATGTTTATATTGTTTCGTATGTAATATATTTATGATTATGAGACATTTGCATGACTATTTATTACGTAAACATACCATTTCATCTAGTATTCCAATGTAGAATCAAAGACATTGTTAAATCAATGCCAGTCAACAATTGTGAATTTCATTTGGATAGTATTTACAGTTTTATACTTACTTTTCTATATATTTTTAATGATACAATTTAATCAGGATGTACTATTAAATTAGCATCGGTCTTTTTGGCAACTACTTATTCACTTTAACTGGAGGAAAACTTATGCCAAACCACAACCTGATGATTAAGTTCTGCAGCCTCATATGCAACGGACATATACGCCAACAGTTCGCGCATGTATTACCGTAATATCCGCGTACATTGTCGACATTCAGCTTGCAATACCGTATGCAATATGAAATCACTGTGAGGATAAAATCTGCAGTGGCCGTACCTGGGAGGTAGGAAATCACGTGATATTTTATTTATTCCTAGAACTTAATACTACATCACCAGTAAGAAAAGGTAAATATCAAAAATGAAACTCACGTGTATGTTAGTTTTTATTTTACTGTTTTATTGGCAAAATTATACGAGACAAGTGAAATACCGACCTGAATATTGCCTAATAAACAAGAGTCCGGCGTGAATAGCAGTTAAAGGAAATAATTATTGTTTTCAAACATGACCTTAATTTGATAAATATCCTTCTCTATCTCCTTCTATCATCATTTTTAATAAATAAGAATATGAAATACTTCATACTGAAGGTGAAACAATGAGTTAGTAAGCAAGAAATTAACACTTCAGTCCCATACATGTTGTTACGTGATTAAGAAGAGGCATAGGCTACATAAATAAGAAAGCCTGAGTATTATACTTATTTAAATAAGGGTGGCTACATATGCCCTTGAAAGAACTGGAGCCAATTTAATCGGTTACAAAAAGGTTAACAAATTATTGCAACTGTAACCATCTCCACTGTTATTTCATCTAAAATAGTGATTTTGGTAAAAAATTCCCTTATTATAGGTCAAACGTTAAGTTTTTTTGTGTGCAAGGAAACAACAAGTAAGGACAATTGGCTCTCATGGTTTTACAACAAATTACGACAACGTTCAATATTAGAAAATACTTTAGCCTGTATCATTCACAGAAATATGCTTCAAATTTTAAGTAAAGTAAGAACTCCAAAATTTTAGGTAAACATTTAAACAAATTTACTGTAAAAATAGAAATTATCCTCTTTTAAGCACTAAAAGCAATGTACGTTAATTATGTGTAAAATTTTTACTTAAAAGTTCTGGGTTCTTATTTTACTTAACTGTTTTGAAAGGGTAGTCAGATGGAAGGACTCCATTTCTGTCACAAATACTAGCATACACCTGATATGATATTGTTCTTTAAGGTGCCCAGTATACTGAAAGCTATAAGTAAGTAAATGAAATTTTATGGCCCCCTTGTCTTCTTTATGGGGGTCAATTCACTTCAACTTACTTTATGGGCAGGTAGTCATTCCACTTTTCCAATGTGAATTCTCTGTCTCCATTGATTTCTATTCCCAAAGTGTATAAGACTGATTGTATAAGATAAATGACGGACGAACTTAATTCACAAAAGATATGGCAAAAAAGAAGACCGTTGCGTTACAAATTGTATATATTTTACCAGTGATATGAGGTGGGATATTTAAAACTTTCTGTGCTAACATTAGTACTAAATAAGGGCGTCCAATTCTGTAAACAAAAATGCCGCATATTGTAGCTGTATTTTGAGGGAATAAGGGCTTTTAACCATAAACTTATTCAAGATGTGGTTTTGGCTTTGTAAGTAATAGTCTCTTGAAGGGAATTAATCATATAATGACAAGTTTATAAAAAGAGTCAGCCGTAAGCATACGAGGTGGCTGTACAGCCCCCTATGTGGGCAATATATTTGCTATGTTCGGGTTAACTAAGGGGAGGTTTTTCCTTATAATTTAGGACAAAAGTACTCACAAGTAGTCACACAGGTTTATGTCGGTATGTGGCTGTCTAGCTGCAGTAACGGTTTGATTTTACTGAGGTTGTTATTGTCCTGAAATTACTTTTGCTATTACCCTTCATGGTACAGCATAAGTTAGATAATGTTACAACTTTATCCGTAATGCAAGTGGGGGGAAGGGACCCTGGTATATATATCCTGGGAACCGTGGGAGCAATAACCCGAAGGATTATGGGAATCATTGAGCTGCATAGTGAACATTCATGAGACTTCCTTCCAATTGAAACTTCCTTTGATCATTCTGCTAGAGGGATTGATCATAAATAGGCCTAGTGCAATATGAGGGTGTCCATACTGGGTTTTCTAAGGAAAGAGTATTTTACCCTTTTATTCAGTCATTAACAACGACAAGGGCTACTTTAATCCTGCGATAAAAGAAAGTATTTTGTTGTCTCCGATATCTATGCCAGTAGGCCTACATGTCTTTTTTTATCTCATTCACCAACTATATGTTTGTATCTCCAGTTTGTCCAAGCAATGGAATCCTATAACATTAATATAGGCCTATAAGCCTACATTTCCGTTAAGCCTAACCTATAGGCTTCTTACTGTACAAAACTACAGTAAAAAGCAAATAGGCTAGTTATCCTGGGTGTGAAACGTCCAGAGGATCCAGTACACATATAAAGAAAATGCAAAGTTCCTTCCCTATTCGTGAAAAATACGAGTTCAATCGAATGATTACCCTACCCTTTGGGGGTTAATGCCAGCAAATGCTGGATACTTCTGTCGTTCAATAAATACTATGCAATCAAAAGTTTTGGAAGTTTTCAATTATGTCTTGTGCAAACATAAGTTAAAATGTGGCTCAAACTTGTGCCAACATTGTCTACATTCCAATGTGGGTGTTAACGAAAATGCGAAAAGGACTTTGGCTAAGTTTTGAGTATATCTGCCAATGGATAGGCTTGACCTAACGGTGATGATGGTTTCAAAGGTGAAGAATCCCAGCTTTCCACCACTACTTTACTTAAAACAGCACTTATCATCTGGATTAGGTTGTGAAGATACCCTAAAATACAGCCAGGTGTAGAAGAACACTTCATTATTTTTTCTTTGGTAAGTTTTTATTCCATAAGATGACCGGTCAATATGACTTTATAGGCTATCTGTTGTCCACCATCTCCAGTCTATGACTGTCAAAGTCCCTGGATGTACTTGACCTTAGCCACTTTTTACTATTAAAGCCGTTTAATCAAATATGACCCAAATTTAATTAGATAGCATGCAAAGGTCGGTTCACTGTTCAGTCTTTGCTGACATGTCTTGCAACTTCTGTGATATTCGATCAAATATGATAGGCTGGCAAGTATATTACCTACCTGGAATTTATTAAGCTTGTAAAAAGTAAATGAATTTCTCGACAGTTTGCTTTCCCCCACTGAAGAGTTGGGTTTATAACGACTTGGATCTACGTAAGAAATTTATGTGCTTTATATAGGCTAGGCCTTTAGCCTGCTAACTTCTATATACACTCTGTCCTTACCAGCAGCTTTGAGGAAATTGTAACATAGCAGCGACTGCCTGAGTGCTTCATACAGTAGCCTTGATACTTCACTTCCAACGTAAGTGTAACACAATTCGCATAACAGGTTCTTTAAAAAAGTTCATGTCTGATTAAGACCGAAAAGAGATTTTTTCTAAATTTCATATTGTTTTATGTATAATAATGAGAAAAATACTGTCTCAACAAGTGGAGTCCCTAGTTCGGGGACTCTTCCTTAAAGCTTGCCATTTATAAATTCATAAATTAATGGTAGACACTGGGGATAAAACAGAACATTTGTTTAAATAATTTATGAAGGACATTTTAGCTACATTTCCTTTTGGTGGGGAAAAGTCTGAAGATGCTTTTGAAGTTAAGATAGTAGATATTTAAGTGCCTGAAGAGACTTTGTTGGAAGACCATCACTTAGAGTGAAAATAGAACGTAATCCATATTGCTAAATCCAAAAATTTTATGAAACCTGTATTTTTGAAAAGTTACTTTGGACATCACATATTATATTCTTCCATATAAAGAAAATCAGCAAAGGATGCATATAGGACCACCGCAATGAGTCATTTTTATGAACAAAATCCAATTATATGTAGGAAAAGGCATGGTGTCTACAGTGCATCAGTCATCAACTTGGGTTGACAAAAATGTGCTATAGTAACCTTTGAAGATGCTTTATGCTATACCAAAGTGGAATTACATTTACCAGTAATAATGTGCAGAGGGTCGACAGGTTATTAAATTTACTCTTAATAGATGTAAGATTTAGGCCTAGATGGTTATGACAACAAAGGTCCAATCCCCACCCTATTGGAAAAAATTAGAAGGAAAAATTCATCTTATGTCGTCGGTTTAGTGGCAAGCTCACCTAGGGACCACTCTGCCACTCTTTTTCTAAATAGATAGCTCCTAGTGCAGAGAGAAGATTTTGAAGTTAACCTGTTCCTTCAAATAAGTAGTAGCGCGTTATGTCGAAGAAAACCAGACTAATTTTGCCAAGGCAAACTGACCTCGGAATACAATATCACAAGGAAACTTGACGTCCGTTGTGGTTGTCAGCTTATGGTAATTCCTGGCGCAAGAAATTCTGCATATGAGAAGGACTATTTACCTTATGAGTGTTAATAGCTGTAGACTCGAACGAATTCATAATTTTCATCTTAATAACCTTGTCTGTGACAAGCTGGCATTTTATACGTAGCTCGGGAAAGAGAGTCACGGTATCTTTGATGATGTACACCTATGCAGGGGTTGCATTTACTGAAGGTGTAGGTCATGATATATATATATATATATATATATATATATATATATATATATATGTATATATATATATATGTATATATATATATATGTATATATATATATATAATGTAAGGCTACTGTAAAAGTGACCTACATATTCTTGCGTGGCCTTAAAGACGATCACTCATCACCCAAAGTACATTTTTGGTTAGGGGTAATCAAAATCCTCAAACGGTGACTGCTCTTTGACTGACTTCAAAATGGGAAAATTCAAACATTGCAGAGCAGCTCACATTTCACACAATGCAGTCAGATTGTTCTCTAACAGACAGCACAAAATATGTTTAACAGTTATTCAGTAGGCCTCTGTATGCATACCAGGATATGGCCTTAAGCAAAAAACTATAGGTTTGTTTCTGCACAAGAAGGAGCTTAAGATAGTGTTGGGAGGGGATAGGAATAACTTAGTTGGGAGAAATTGGAACTGTCTGGGATGAGGAAATTTGCCCTTTAAACCATTATGTTGAGATCACTGAGCTACCAGCCCCTCCTTTTGAGATAGATAATGAGATAAAATGCCCAAGTCATCCACATACGTTCACCAATTTCGAATGGTGGCAAAGCCTTTCCTTGGGTATCTTTTTTAATTGTAAATTGACAATAACTGTAAAACTTAACTCTGTGTAATATCAGTAATATTACTATTTAAACCGAACAGCTTTTGCCCATTTTATGAATAGCTGCCATGCGTCTTTCTGGCATTTCAAGTCAGTCCTTACAGTTTAATCACCCTTTGTTTGGAGACTGCAAGAAAAAGGGAATACAAAGAATTTAGAGACATGGTTGAATTACGCCCTAGCTTTATGTATTACTGATTTTCACATTGCAAGTCAACCATCCTTCTGTTTAAAAGTTGAGTAGTAATTCAAAATGAAACATTAAAAACCCATTATGGGAGTAAACAACTTTACAATGAAAGCCTTAAATGTAGGCCTTAAACTAGAAGTTAGTGAAAATTTCAATTTTAATATCCAGTTGTAACTTGAAGAAATAAACTAAACAAACTTCATATTGTAACAGGATTACAATGTATCAGGTTAAAGTTGCAAGTCTGTAGCTAGGTCTGGTTTTGAAAAATACGAGGTTCTCACGGGTCCTGCTTAAGAAGTCCTTTGGGACCTGGAGCAAAGTTTTGGTAGGAGGAAGGTGCAAACACCCGAAACCGAAGGCATTGTACTTACTTTCAAGGTCGACACAAAATTATTCTATTGCTCAATGAGCATGTTTTTGAAATTAAGCAAATTTATAACCTTCTTCTTCAATATGGCTTATTAGATTAGTTGGCTGAAACTATGATCCCTGAATTTCAGACCTGCCAACTCTCTTTCGCAGATCTAGTTCAAAGGGAATTATTGCATATACCTTGACAAGTGTTTTAGCCCACAATTTACCTTATGATACTTAAGTTGATGCTTCCTTTACTTGTAGTCCACAATTTATTTTGCGATACTTAAGTTGATGTTTCTTTTACTTGTGAATAAACCATTTATTTATCAAAGAAGTAACTATTAATATTTGAAACTTACAGATCAAAATGCGGTCAAATCAATGTAAGAGCCTTCTGTACTTACATGACTGTAAATTTGTAACTTAGTAAACTGTAAGAACCCCCTATAGTGGTTGAAGTTAAAAATTCACTTGTTCATTTATTCCAGTCAACTAACAGCTAGCGCTATGCCCGAAATAATTTAATAGGAATTCACTTTAAACCGAATTTCAAGACTCTTTTACATTTGGAAACAAGAAATGAGTAAAACCTTTTGGCAGAATCAATGTAAGCCTGCTGTACTTACATGACTGTCAGATTTGTAATTTAGTAAACTGTAAGAACCCCTTATAGTGGTTGAAGTTTAAAAGATTCAGTTGCACATTTATTCCAGTCAACTAACATTAGTGCTATGTACGAAATAATTAAATATGAAATTCACTTCAAACCGAATTTCAACACTAGTTGACATGTGGAAACATGAAATAAGTAAAACCTTTTTGGCGGAATGCGCACTATCGTCAGTATAATGGCGATTACTTTGTTTATATAAACATTGGTACTACTGTTGTACGCTGTGTACATCGGTCTTCATCCAAGTGACGTAAACTATCATGTTGCATCCAGTGGGGGTATTCCAAACTATATTTACTGAATCAAAAGAGTCGACCACATCGCCTCCTTTTGGCAATTTCAAGAGAGTGGGTGGCTTCTCGCCGTTTCTTCGTCTCCTTGTAAACATCACTAAAACGTGTTTTCTTCTACTTCTCTGAAATCCTGGTTACTTGAAAGGCCTTACTCAGAGGCGTTATGGGCCGAATTATTGCGTTGGGGGTGGGGAAGGGATGGGAGGGGCTGAGCTGACTTTGTTTTTATGTCAATAAGGAATAAAATTGCTCGGGTGTAATCTATAAAGTATTTGTCTCTCATGGGGAGATCTACACTATGTTTTTAAAATCTTTTGGGGGAAGGGGGGATGCAAACCCAAGCCCGCCTTTTCCCACCAGTAAGCCAATATTTTAGTTAGTACATTTCATTCACAAAAGTGGAAGGTAAAATGTCGTTGCATACTGTTTCATATAATTTTTGACCGAGAACATAGAAATATTCAAACTACTTACATGGTTCCAATTTCGATTGGTATTAATACAATACAAAGGCCTGTATTCCTTAAATGAAATCATTCTTTGCACAGTAAAAGAAGAGATAAAGCAAGAAAATGGTATGAGGTATTAGGAATATACGTGTGCTAGCAACTAAGTACTTTATGCTCTCTAGTCGACACTTGTGCCTTGGTTTGTTAAAGGTCCGTAAGTGTTGTATTTTCTGAGACGTAACTTGCCTTAAATGTTGAACGGTACCCCTCAAGACGTTTGAAAGAATAAGCAGGGTTTCTGGGGCCACATTTTCAACTTTAAATCGAAGTCATATACATAGGAACTGCTCAGTAGTTAACTTTGTGCTATATCTTTGTGGATAGACCTAGGTAAGGGAGCCTTCGAACATTATGCTAGTACGTCGACAGCCTAAATTAAACCAGGATTTACATCTTTTGATAGGGATCACTGGTAGTAACACGATTACACGAAGATGTAATGACCTAACAAGCATGGGGATGCAGTACAGTACCCCCTATCCAATTCGATGGGGGATATTCCCCCATCTCCCAGGATCGCCACCCATGCTAACAAGGTAGGTTTCACACATTTGGATATTGAGAAGCGATTTTACTGTATCATAAAAAATTCACTTCCCTTAGCAGGGCGTGGTTTTAATTACCGGATTTTTCTCTAATTAATTAAGGAAAGGGTAAATCCCTTATACCTTTCTCTTAGAAATAGTTGTGCGCTCAAACAAGTGAACTGAGATTTCATGGTACTGCTTTTCATCAATATGCCCTAACAGCTGCTATTTCTAGTAATGTTTTGACATAATAGATGGGTCTGCTTAAATAAACGTTCAATGTATGTTGTGTCCATTACCAGGAAAGTTCTTTATATAAGACTTCTCAGTGTTGTTTTTCAAGTTATATTTGATATTATCAACATGAAGGTTTAATGGATTCCGCAGCTTTTCAGTGTAAGGATTTTACAGGTCTGACGCAGATATGAGGTAGCTAAGTTTAACAACTGGCAAGATGGAAATCAGGAAAAAGGGGAAAAAAATGTACAGTAATTTTGTCCGGATGGTTGGGAGATAAACAAAAGGAGACAGACTAATTTATTGTACCTACGGTCAATAGTGAAGAAAGTGGCCATTGCATGGCACAGTGCCCATACAAACTTCACAACTGCTTGATGTAGAGGACTGCGGGTGTCATAATATAAGCATCAACTGAGAAACATTTAACAGCTATGTGACATTGAACTTGTCTACCATAACCCTACAAACAACCACACGTACTTACCCTCATATTAACCTGGCCTTCTCATCTGCCCTTTGCCTGGGGTGCAGCGGAGGAAGAACACAGACATACTTGTACATGAGAGAAAAACATGAGATAGGTTTGAAGGTTTAAAAATAGTAAATTGTTGCTCCAAATGCACTATTGATAGTGTCCAATGTTAGGTTAAAGCCTCCATCCGAAGAATATGTTGCTGATGCCATCTGTTTAAGGAGGCATATTTACACCTCAATGTTAGAGTACTAGTATACGTCTTGAAAACTTGCATGATTAGCCAGTTTGCTAGAGAAAAAGGAATATTCTTTAAACTTGCAAAGTACGTTTTATGAATGTGACCTATCACTCTTAGTTGCTATTCTGAATGTAGTCTTCTCCTCTGATAAAATATATTAGTTGTAGTATTCCCGATAATATCTTGACCAAGATACATTAATTCATTATAACACTTTCGGATTTTCTTCTCGGTTTTAGGAAACGGCGAGCATTAATTTGGTGTTCATGCCAGCCAGATCATTTTCCACAATAGATTAAAGCACTGTGTATAGTCTACAAGGTTTAGATTAAACTGGGTATCGGATACTCATGTTCATATTGTCACAACGCTGTAGGGGCCGTCTTTGATCTCTACAAGTTTGAATGTAATAACCTCCACTCAGACAAACAGACAGACAAACAGACAGACAGACAGACAGACAGACAGACAGCACAAAATATGTTTAGCAGTTATTCAGTATAAGTTTAGAACTTTCCTTTGTTACATTTTTGTTTGAAGAAGGCTGAAACGTTTGCATTTTCCTTCCTAGTTTTAATATTCATAATAAGGTATTAGTAGTCAACAACTTGCATTTTTCAACACTGAAAGTTCTATAGACTTACACGCATGCATGGCATTATTGCAAACACGCTTCCCTGATACTTGCACAGTGACAGAAGTTTGTAAATTGCAAGGAATGTACAAAGAACTTTTTTAGTATGACACCAGTTTTGATAGCTTTTCAGAAACCAAGCAACAGATCGGGGAGATACAAAGACTCAGCAGTGTCAGCGATACCCAGACATCAGGGCCCGGTTTCATTTAGGCGTGTCACTTGTAAGCGACAGTCCCATGCAACGCACAGCCCTTCTAGCTTCCGAAGTTATTCTGACTAGAGTTCTACAGTCCCGCTAAATTGATGCATATGTGTTGGATACGACGCCACAGTCAATTCTGTGTTGTCCCTGTTCGACACCAAAAGCTTTCTACTTTCAAACGTTTTCCAAAAGCCCACACAACACCAAACTATAAAGCCGTTAAAACCCTTTGTTGACATAACTTCCAGTCCAGTGAATACTGGAAAAATATTTTGCTTTCTACTAGTGAAGATTTTTGCATTGTTGGCTAAACTTTTCAAGGATCAGGGTTATTTTAGAAGGGTAAGAATATGTAATATGCAAAGAAATGACTCCTGTAATTTATATTAGGAAGGGAACTCAACAATAATAAGGTTGAAACTTGAACTTCATAGCATGTAACCAAAATTGTATGAAATGCGAAAATTTACATGCATAAAATGTCAATAATAGCTCTGCGTGAGAAAATTTTCTGCCCTTGAAGGTGCTAGGATCACTTTTCAGAGTAGGGCAAACTAGAGATATTTTGTCTTAAAGACCATTCAGAACAAGAAGAATGACATGACGAAACTCATGCATAATCATTCAAGAGTTTGTGAAGGTATGTAATTGTGAATCAGCAAAGAAAAGGTAAACGTTTGTTGGGTGAAGCTTGAATATCCCTAGAAAACCTAAATACCTCATTAAATTTGTTTCTCTGCCCTTTTTTATATCGTAGTATCGTTCTTGGAACCACCAACGTGAGACATGGTGTGAAAGTGTTTAATTGACTAATTTAATTTGTCTTTCTGTAGGATCCTAGCTCATCGGAGCACTTTAACATGTTTTCCTTAGTGATGGGAAAACCCCCACACGTTCAGTCACTGAAGTAAACCAGTGAAGGTCAAATGCACATTAAGTCCTCTTTTCATATATAAGTTTGTGTGAAGTATGAAGAAAAAAGTGCCTCAGTTTTGGTATAAAAGTCTCTCCTAAAGTCGTTTTAACTTCAGTTTTTTTTGTAAAGACACTCTAAAGGAGAAAGCTTTGCTGCCTGTTGGATTGATTATATTCGGCTAGTAGTTTTGCATCAAGTTTTAAGATGTCTCCTAAACTCACCAGGAAGTCAGCTCTCTTATAATGTCGAGGGAGGTGATTTGCATTAGATATGGATGCCGGGGTTGGGGCATACTGTTCCAAAAACTGTTGATAGATGAGGGATCACAAATACATGTAAACAGGAATGCCACCAGGCGTGACGCTTTTAGCAGAAGTGGTGCTTTCCTAAAAAATATAAATAGGGCTAAATAAAATACATGGCTGACTTCGCAGCAAAAGGCAGGATTTTTCATTCAGTTGTAATATGGAACAAAAGCAACAATTCTTCGAAAGATCAGATAACATTTTCATAAAGAAGGTTTTAGTAATAATATTCCGACTCGTTTCATGCTTGTTTGACAATGTGTAAAATGTTATCACAATCAAGTTGATTTACCCTGTATCTTGCCCAGTTTTGTGCGAGTAGCTGAGGGCACCAACGGGATCACTTAGCATTTACCGTGAACCTATATCGGTTCATTTCTTCACTAAGTTTTTGAAGGCGCCTTAGTATAAAGAATCCCCTAAATTCCTCTATAAGTTTAGTTTCCAACGCGTTGTCCAAGTCCGTCATTGCCTGAGTGCCTGTCTGTCGATCGTCCATTCTTTCATAGTAGGACAATCCGTAGGCCTATGTGAAACCTAATCATTTTTCCGAACTCTATAGGGCCCCGCGCCTTTCCCTCCCTAGTTTACTCCACTTCATTTGCCCCTTCCAAACTCGAAGTCGCTAGCCCTATTCTTTTTTTTTTGTTTGAAATATTGCCATTTTGCAGTCTGTGCCCACTCTATGTAATTTGAAGACTTTTAAAAACATTTTTTCACTTTTACATGAAATAACAAGAGAAGGAAATGCTTCTGATCATTTGGAGCTGATGGGGCTTTCCATTTCACAACACAGCTATGCTCATGTGTAACCATGAAGCTATTATGAAGGCCTTTATTTTTCGTAACTGATCTGTCACCAATAGGGAAAGGACCCTCCTACCAGGAGTCAATGAACAAATGTGTCACTGTGCTGTATATCCCCACCCCCTTCCGTCGACCCCGAAAATTACCTTTTACTTCAGGAAACAAGGCCAATATGTTCCGCATGTACCATCATTGTTACGTCATCTTCCCAAAATATTTTGCCTATCTGAGAAAAATTGATTAATCAAAATAATATAACGGGATAGTCTTTACTTATAAAAGAATTTAGAGAATTGTCACTAAGTTACTAACACTCTTACAAAATTGTAAATTAAGGATTCGAAGAGGCATCTTGTAATCTTTTAATAACCGTTTGGGAACAGAATTATGGCAAAATATCATCGCCACGCCCTATCCATGAATCACAAAGATCAACAATCAAGGGAATCCTGAAGAAAAGGGAAATTCTGTTTGTACATATTTTTTAATTTTACGGGGCGTTCCTAGTTGCCAGTCTAGAACTAAGATGCATGTGAGCACTTCTGTTTTCTTTCTGACAGTGCAGAAAGGAATCTTGTGTTGTGCTGTACCAGAACCTCTGCCATGATATTTTACTGCATCTGCCATTGAAAAGTCTGTCCCTGAGCTAATTCTTGATACTGTTGAACCGGCTAAACGTGTTACACCTCCCGTGAGCTTTCGCTGTTTCCCCGTATCAACTGTTCATCACTCCTTGACGACCATGCGTCGATAGTGTTAACCCAATGCACCTACTTGGAATACTACCGTGACCGGGAGGCAAAAATAAACTGTATATGAAAAATATGGGCTACATACACTCTGCACCGTATCGAGTCGTAGATTATTTTGTGCCTCTAGTAGCAAGCTATATCACAGACATTGACAAAGTTGCAATTAGGTTCTCTACGAAGTTCATTCCAAAATCGCACGGAGTTCAACAGCTCGGTCGCCCGCCTGGGTGATTGCGTCTGTAAAGTTGACCTAACGGTTTCCGCCATGCTTGTCCAACCGGGGAGTCCGTAAAGTAAGTGTCACAACCATTTAGCGGCATCCCCATCTGATAAGTTTCTCCGATCATTTGAAAGCGCTTCTCTGGTGTGGCGACAGGAAGAGGCAGTCACAACACTTTGCGAATTTACTCTTGGCCGCTTTAGTAAACACATGCTTCATCGCCAAGCTCAGGAAATTCACCCATCCTTTAATAATCAGATGACGCTATGTCATAGTATGTATAGCACGTGATTTCTACTTAGTCATTAAGTCATAACCAGGACTAGTTTAGACTCACTTTATAATCAGCGGAGATTTGCACATGCCCGATGCAGTCTTGGAGTATTAGCAGTTGACCTTCTTAAGGGTTCTGAGAAAGTCTAGGCCTATTTTGATGCGAGGAAAGATGCTCACGCAGAGAGTGGTTTGCATGGTTTATATAATTACAGGAGTGGTTTGTTGTAGCCAACACTTACTTGAATCAAAAGTTAAAAATATAGGCCTAACCAGTATCAGTCTCCGAACATTCGAAGCATTCGTTTTCTTTACTTACGATAAAAATCCATCCGTTATGAGTGTTCATAAATTGATAACCTTTCGTGCAATTCATATGGAGTTTTACCGCGACACCATTACTGCACTTTCAAAAAGTGCATCACCTGATCACACTAATTTAGTCACAGACTGATATAAACCACAAGTTCATGGCAGGGTGAAACTGAATATTATTAACAGCCAAAATAATTCGGGGTTACCCATCCTCGTTAATATCAGAATAATGTCAGATTTACTGTAGCCAAGAACAACCCGCGGAAGCCCCGGTAGTAAAACTCAACATTGAGAGTGTTTAGTATATGATGTAGCCTACACTTAGGGCATAGCCAGGCCTTTTAAAAAAATATGACATTGAATAGCGGTAGTTCGAAGTGGTTATTAAACATTCACCAAATGGTGGCGGTTAAGATGATAGAGAAGAACATGAATGATTCAACCCCAGAGCCAAGTTTGGTTGAAGGGGAAGGAGTCCTCCCTAGGACAATTTTCGCTCTCTAGAAAATCCAGGATTGTCATTACCTTAATGCATTTTAGTATGTCTCGTCCCCTTCAGTAGGCTACCTTGTCTGGCTACGGGCATGGAATGATTGCTAATGTCTCAATTCCATGCAGACTGGTTTCAAAACATTTGTTTAGTAGAGAGGAGTAAACTGTGGTGCATTGTTGTGTAAAATTTAATACTCTTCATCAATAATATTGGAATGACCGGTCGGATAACTGAATGAACCCGCATCATCTTAGAAAGTGATTTTTTTCACTTTTCGACTTCTAAAGTTATATAAATCTCTGGAAAAGATAAAATTACTTCGACAAAATTTTAGAGTTCAGAAACATAGTCGAAAAGTGTATCCCAACATAGCAGCCCACAATTAAGTGAATAGGTTTTGTGGTTTCCAATGTACACGATTTGAGCGTTAGCCACGCGGCTTCCTAGAGACTGTGGTTATATTCGGTAACATGAGAGGGCAAAGTAAATTAGCAACGGATTTGCAATTTATGGTGTCTTTCATTTTAGGCAAGATAAATGAATAAGTGATGAAGATCAGACGAATAACTCTGGTTGCTATAGGAATAAATTTATTGCCCTAGTCGAAGATTGAACCCATACGTTTCGGTAGAACTACTATGTAATTTCTTAAGAGGATTTAGGTATTCATTTAAGTATAAACTCAGCTATTAAGCTGAACTATTGCTATCGTCACTTTATGGTACTAGGAATACGTTAAAATGGCTGACGTTTCGTAAATTCTGCTGCAATCTGGTTCAAATATTGCCAAAATGTTGTCCGAGTAAAGTTATTACTGATGTATTTATATTTTGTAAATTCTAAAGAAAGTTAAAGTCAGGAGACTTTTCCGAAATCTGAAAATGTTGACGCCTTTGTTTAGTTTTGGTTCGAATTTGTTGAAGGTTTGAAGATTAGTATTTTCAAGAGTGTTGTCTCAGTCTGTTAAAAGGGCTTTTGCATCACTCCAAACATATTCAGGAATATCATCATATCTTTAAGTACAATTGGTAAATGCACTCTGATTGACTTTAATTAAAAATGTAGCGTCAGTCTGGTTGGTCAATAGTAACTTAATTGTTCAGTCAGTTGTTTTCTCAGTTGCTCTCACACAATAGTGTGTACATGTGGCCTTGAGCAATTTGAACTCAGTACAGGCTATTGTAGGTTGGACAGGGGGAAAGTGCATAAGACAGGTGTTTTTTGTTTGAATTGAAGGAGGGGCTAGGAGAAGACTGAGTAAGGAACATTTTCACTGTCAAGGTGAGACTTGTTGCCCTTTGAAGGAAAAGTTTCGTTTTTTTTTTGGAGGGCCCCAAAACAGTGGTCTCTTGAGCGTTCGTACAGGCCGGCCACTGCTGCCTACAGCTAGGTGAAACTTGTATTCATAATAAGGTAGTGACTTCATGTAACTACTAAGTTTTCCGTGAAGAGTTGATACTGTGTACCGTTAACTACTTACACGATTGTGTGTAGGAGTTATCAGACAGCCAGGCAGTTGTTATGAAGAGTTATAGGACGGTGCGACCTGCGATATACTCACTGTGAGCTAAACAACGCATTTATGAATTACTACAAAATTAGTAGGCTGCCCAACAGCACACGTTGAACAGAGCTCTTAGCTCCTTATAAGCCCATCACAGCCCTTCTTTGCACACTGCACACTAAGAGTTAGAGGATCTTTTACGGCTCAGTTTTTAACCAATTGGTTTAAGTCGGGCCGGCCACGGCCTTTTTTCAGTTGTGCCTCACTGCACAGTGAGAGCATTTCTATCGTCCCAAGTGTTACGTGATAGATGATATACTTTCCAGACGGGAGTGCACCTATGCAATGTTACAATATGGTACACTGACATGAATATGAGTCCAGGGGGCTGCTTCTTTGCCACTACATGCGACTCCATACTTATGTAAGGGAGTTACCACTCGGAGTAGGCCGACAGTAGGCCAATAGTAAAATGTGAACTATTGCACGGCTTGTCTGGCAACCATTGTGGGTCTGTGTATGGCTGTACCTTAAAGCGTGTTTTTCCTCTTACGTTCAAGTCTGGTTTCGAACACAAACAGGAAAAACAACAAGACAGGAATTTTAATGAGGACTAGAAATCCAAGCCAATTTTGTCGCAACTTAAAGATAGAGGGGTCTTCTTTGGATGGACTTGCGAAGTTCGCCGAGGTCCTATATTGACTTGTTAAGAATAAGTTTTTCTTCCGTAGATCTTTTTTGATCTTCACCAGGTTAGAATTTATAAAAAGGGGCTTAACAAGTAATATGAAGAGCATATTAAGAATGAAAGTAAACGGAATAATAGAGTAAACGTTTCAACTAGGTCGATAACCTAACACCAAAAACTGATACAAAGAGGTTCAAGTTTCCCCAAAATGTTGAAAAATCACCTTTGAATGGACTTTCGCAATTTTGCAGAGATTAACAGCTTCTTTCTATTACTTTTTTTCGTTCAGGCCCGGGCCAGGTCCTTCTTTGATCTTCATCTCGTCACATTTGTAAAACGGCATAACTTTTCAAGTATCAAAAGATCTGACCAGCAATCTTCTTGTCATAAAATTGTAAAATGTGCAAAATCCTTACTCTTTGGAGGACTCGGTATAGGCCCATACATTTAAAACAAACTTGCAATCACTAAAAGGTTTTATAAATTACCTTACAGATATCTACTGAATACTGAAATAACAAACCAGTTCTGTGTTATGACCCTTTTTGTCATGTTCATTTATATCCGGTCGTGTTTATTTCCTGTCGTTTTCTCAAAATTTTGGTTGCTATTGATGTTTGTTGTTTGTTTTGCTAATCCATTGTAATACATAACTCAGATGTTGGCGTACAACTGGGAGCGTTTCCGACACCTTAGTAAATCGGTTTCGATCAAGAAAGTTCAAAACCGATACTTTTTTTTTTTTTTTTTGAAAGCTATATTAAAAAGATCTGATCAACCGGACAATGAACCAAAATCTGGCCATATTTTTACTATTTTACTCATTAGAATTTTCATTAAGGGAAAATAATTCTCGAATAATAGATTTATTGATTACGATTTAATAAATGCTACAAGAATATCACAATATCTGATGTAAACGCTTTGTACAAGGTAAATAATGAGGAAATTGGTTCATGATAAAACCAAATACAAAATTACGTTATTTAATGAAACAAAAATTATTGTAAATGAAAGTATTAACAACAATTGGCGATATTTACAGATAAAGCATTTTTATTGTTCTGTCAGTTCCATTAAGAGCTTATGGACTTTTGTTGCCGATTTTGAAACCATCACCTTTTAAGTGTCTTTCAAATTGGCATCTTGCATTTTCAATTGTGTGAAGAACATCAGTTCTGTGTTGCTAATTAATGGAACAGATGTCACACTCTAAAAACGTCCGGATAAAATTTGACCCTAATCCGGATCGGAGGGGCACCTTCCAAATACGGGTCATTTGCAGTAATCAAATCCGGATAAAATTGATCCAGTCCGGATCATTTTCTATCTATATCTGATTAAATTATTGATCCGGAATCGAGTAGGTGCCCCTCCGACCCGGACTGACATCAAATTTTATCCGGACGTTTTTAGAGTGCATAATAAAATACTTTCCAAAGGGATGTAAATAAATTTTTTGAAAACTTTCTTAAGAAACGAAAATTTGGCAGAACAGCATGTTTTAGAGATCTGACATGTAAGAAACGGAACCTTTGCTTTAAGTGTTTTTACAGAATATTTATAAAAGCAGAAAAACACAAAAGTTTGGTAAAATTAATATAAATTTACAGATATTTGAAATTTCTAAGGAGACGGAAATGGGGCATAAGACCTAGTCTAGAGGTCGATACAATCATTAAAGCTACACATTGTTTATTGCCCTGCCATGGAATTATAAAAAATAGACACAACCCCATTGAACTGCAACAAAGTGCGATAGGCTGGAAAAGATAAAGTTCCAAAGTTAATTCTGGGGTTTACAAAATGATACCCCGGAAAAACGGGTGACTGGGAAGAAAAAGGATATGGGTTCACTACAATTGTAAGTTACTCAGTCTATGTTCTCAACTTTTTCCACATCTTCAAGTCTTGAGGGCACTATAGATGAAGACAAGTTACCATGGCTAAACTATAGCTTCTAGGTGCGGCTACGGTTGAAATTTTACGAATTGGCAACGGAAATAAGAACAGTGAGACTTTTATCGGCAACAATCTACGTAATGAAATACACCTGTTGAACGTTCTATAGGTAGAAGACAATTATAACTTATAATCTATTTTCAAATCATTTTCATAAGAGTATAGGAGCGCAAACGTGCCGGGGGGGGGGGGGGCTGATCTAAGCGTTTTAAAAACAGAGTAAATGACAATGATTTTTTTCTGAGAAATCCTCATTTGTCGCACAATGTACGCTCTGGGAGGGGAGAGTATCTGCAGCAAGAGTACTGTTTGTATGTTTCTGAAGATGATTAAAGAAATATATGAGCCCCAAAGGCCGATTGGTGCTTCAGAACTTGTTATCGCTATGAAATATAAACGAACTATGGGTGCTGTGAGAGTAGGAATGTCTGGTCTGTTCATATCCACAGCATCGATGAATTATGGAGTATGAATCATCCTGTAAACCGATAAGTGACCGACGGGAAGTTAGTTTGGCAAAGCTTTTCAGAAGTCATTGTCACCAAAAATCAGTTTGCTTCAATTAATATACACCAAAGGTATCTGTAGTCGTTCATCTCAGTATTCAAAGTTGTTCTTTCAATCTGATTAATAGCCTGCTGTTTATCGCTCTTTTCCCGACCGTAAGGGTCATCTCCTTACGATGCACAAAGATGAAAGTTGAAAAACATAAATTAAATTATTACCTGTTCTTTAGGTAGGATTTACAATTAGTTACGTCTGTCAGTGTCAATTAAGTCATTCATATTCCTCTTGAAATCAGATTGTTTTGATACTTTTTTTGCATAAATCTACTTTTTTTAAAGTGAAAACTGTTCTCTGTTACATCTGTAAGGTGCCTTGAGGAAGTTGGCCGTGGGGAGAACAGATGGGGGTAGAGGAGAGGTGAAGGGGAAGGGGATCTTCAGAAGACAGGAAACTACTGAGGCAATCACAGGAACAAATTAGATTAAACAGTTTAATTACAATTTTCAACTTCTCAAACTTTTCAAATTTTACATTTTTATATTATCAACACTCTAAAAACGTCCGGATAAAATTTGACCCTAGTCCGGATCGGAGGGGCAGCTACCCAAATCCGGGTCATTTGCAGTAATCAAATCCGGTTTTTGATCCATATCTGATTAAATTATTGATCCGGATTCGAGTAGGTGCCCTTCCGACCCGGACTGCGATCAAATTTTATCCGGGCGTTTTTAGAGTGAAGCATCACAGCATATTTTCTCTAATTAACCGATAGGACTAAAATTTTGATGTAGGTCATAGGATTTTATTTCGCTCTAGACAAATAGCGTTGTCAACAAAACAAGCAAACAAAAACAAGCAAGCAGGCAAACATACAAGCAAAAAGTAAACACCCAAACAAGCAAAAAACATAACGAACTGTCATGGTTTTCGACTAAAGCATATTCAACATTTTATAGCCATTCCTTACGTAGGAATGAATATAAGGTAATTATCACATTATTATGTAAAGAAATAAATAAAAATTCCTTTTATAAAAAATATTTAAGCTTTCGTTTTTGTACAAATGTTTGAATGAATGGATGTGCACATCTTTTCCACTCGCTGAAATGTATACGTAAAAATCAAAACTTGTGAAGACTCTGTAACAATACATATTAAGATTACTTCGAAAACTTTGCAGTTCGTTGTGCAGAATTTGAAGCTCGTATGGGTCGTTGTCAATTTTTCAGTTTCTCAGTCTTAATATCTGGTAGTCGCGGAATATGTGGAGTTTACATATATGCTATACGGTATAACGTTTGTTGCGAAAGATCATGTGAACAAAATCCGTATTTTTAATAAATGCTCACAAACTCGTAATATCGACGTTTGATTGCATTTTTACATCAGTGGAACGAAAGATAAATATGTCAGTATGACCCAAAGCGATTAAACATCAAACTCTCGATATAGACTTCCGTAATTTGTTTGGTAGGCAGACGGCATTTCTAATACCTACCAAGAATATTTGTCTATTGAGGTCTTTAATTTTGGCGCCAGTGTGCTCACCACGTGCCTTCGATTACTACAGATATTGCCAAAACGAGATGAGAAAGATATTCCTGGCAGAGGTAAAAATTGATGAAGCAATTACCGTAATGACACAATTTTATCAAATTCTGCTCTCTTAGTGACGAGGACTGGGCATTTTAATAGCCGTTCGACAAAACCATTATTGCGATAAATTATGCAATTTACCAAAAAATAGATATTCACGCAATGATAAAAATTGCACTTCAAACTACCGGAGACTTTCCTGTTTGGAAGTTTTAAAGGTGATGTGCCGTGAACACAGTATACCGCAATACAAGACGCAGTAAAAACCGGTAAAACCTTTTCAAGGTTGAAGGTGCGACACGACGCGATACGAAACGATAAAAAAGTGAAATGGTTTGTCGCTGAACGATATTTTTCACCTTCAGTGTGAAAGACAGGGCCGTGGGCAGTTTGAGCGCGCCTTATCGCGTTGAGTCCTATTGTATGGCGCAGAGTGTGAACAGAGCGTTAAACATAACACTCCTCCCTACACTGACACTTAAGTAAGTTCAGTATACTGTGTCTACGAATTTCCCCTCGTTGCAATTTGTTGTTTTGGTGTTTAGATAAGGAATCAATAATTGGGATGAATGTAGGGATATTTGCCATCGCTAGGGAACGATTTTTGGCATTTTTCTTTATGCAAGTATTCCTTCTTATGTCTGTACCAATGCTAAAACGCTTGAACTGGGGTTGCATACGTATTCAAGTAATGTCTGCTTTACAGAGGTGATTAGTCTTGATCGGGAAAATCTCTGCAGATTACAAGATGGCTTTTAAAGGAATTGTAACTTCCTCTCCATTAAATATGTCGTTTCCGTTTGTTGTGCATTTAAGAGGCTGGGGTCATTAGGGGTGCCATACGGTAGACTGTGTTAGTACACTGGCGGAGAAGATAACGATTGTAGGAGTGATTGTACGTAATAGAATACGTGAATGATTGTAACAAGCTGGTGAATATTTCTGTTTTGTCGGATAGGTAATTTATGACACAGGAAACAGTTTTGTGGAGTATTTTGTCGCATTTGAGGAAATATTTCGTATCAAGTGTATAAGTGGCCTTTCAGGTGTGTTTTGAGTCACTTCCAAATATTTTTATTCTAAAGCAACAAATCAAACATAGTACCTTCTTTCACAACTAAGACCGAATAAAGCATATAGCAGTGGCAACGGGGCTGTCCCGGTGCCAAGGCTGCCTCACTCGTGTTCGCTATAAGAAATGGAGGGAAAAACAGACGACCGTGACCTGACAACATGCCGGTAAAATTGTCGATTTCTGTTAGGCCTCAGATCTCGTCAGATTGTATCTATAATGAGTTCTACAGCTTTCCGTGGCTTCTCTTCCAGTTCCCCTCCCCCACTAGGGGTTCTGTCCCAAACCGCCCCGATAGAAATCGTAAAATGGCTGCTCCACTTTCAAAGAAGTTGGGAAGGCCCCAGAATAAAGGGAGTTACTACGATGACAAGGGGAGAGAGGTGAGAGAAAGATTTTTGGCCCCTCTCAACCCTGAAATTGAAGAAGAAACGGAACTTTTAGTTGCACGGAGTCGGAAGTTTTTTTTTTTTTCAATTTTGGTATGTTATGTTGGAAGAAGGGATTGAGACGGCTTAAGTACTTGGGTCTACACGAATAAAATTCACAAGATTTCAATTCCTTTTGCTTCTTTTTCTGTATTCCCCTTTGTGAGAGTTTTTCCCTCCTTCACTTAGTCCTGTCGACGTTGCTGGTTGCAGAGCCATGTCATTTTTATTTGTAACTTTCTTAATTCTTCTAAGCGCTTACTTCAGGTGGCGAGTGTCACGTGCTCTACAATTGATTACTTACTATAGACCCGGTACTCGCACTCTAAGATCAGGAATTGAACTGACAATCCCACACACAGACGACATTTAAGTTTTGTAGAGTAGTAGTGCCCATGAACTATTGTTTTCATGCAGACCCCACACACCTGGTTGGCCGATTATCTGAACAATTGAAGGATTCCATAGTCGGCTCAATGTGAAGTGAATGAGTTAATTTCTAGAGACACGGCGACGTAAGTGGCATGTGCAGACGTTGGTATTATATCAATAATAAAGAAAAACTGTATTACAGCTGTTACTTTTTTTGTCCCGATGTCAAAGTTTGAACTATACTTTGTAGCACAAACTGAGGAAACACACAGCTGGTCGACATGGCTAGACTAACCTTAACAATGAAAAGCGCAGAGTTTAATGTGTCGGTTGTTTAAATTTACAAAGACACCAGCGACCACGTTCTTTGATGTTATTACCTTTGCTTAACATATAGTTATGTATCACCTGGATCTAGGTAGTAATATTTCGAAGGATACGGCTACCGAAGTTGTAATGCTATATTAACTTTTACAAACATGCCTTTTGGAGTATTAGCTTTTGTTGAAGGTTAGTTTGCTAGACGTGACCATTTATGGAGAAAATTGAGAGGTAATGTAATATAGTGATATGAGCACATAATAATGATAACGTCCAACCAAAAACCTCTCACGTTTGAAATCCAACGTCTACCCCCCCCCCCCGGACCAATCCAAGTCCACCAACTCTACAAGCATATTTAAGTAGGCGCAAAGTTTTAAACCGAAATATCCATTTAACATATGAAAATCAGTGCGCTTGTTCTGCAAACCCCTTGCACGATGCTCTGATTAAGGTCATATTTTAGATTTAATTTAGGGACTTATCCCATGTCCAATTAAATGGAATGGGGAGGGGGAGGGGTGAGAACTGTTGAAAACAATCAGTCTTTTTAATCCAATCAGATAGCCCTAACCAGAGGTCCTCTGGCCATGTTCTTAACTTCTAACAGTTCTCTTTGTTCCACAACCCCCTAAAGCGAGCCATTACACTTTGTCAGAAAAATGCGGACTAGGTTGGCCTTAAATTATTTAATAAAACAATAAGAACAAAGAGACTTGTCAACCAAATTTTGCTACCTGAAAAGGATAAATCTTTCTCAAGTTCATATTGTCTGACCGATTTGGTCGATGTTTCTTCATCTCTGACAGCTCCCTGATCAAACCCCAATGACTGAGTCAACAAAATGAAATAGGAAAAAAGGAAATAAAGCAGAAAATAGACATTGGAGGGTATTTTAATACAATAAGAAGTATCCAACTTAAGTGGTTACTCATTATTTATTCCTGTCTTACAGCATGATTGGAAATGTTTCAAAGCCCCATACCACTCCCCTACCTTCCCTCCTCACCGCGAGGGTCGTTTCATCATCAATGCGACCTGCTGTTCTGAGTTCGGCTGTAAATGGTGAAAGTGTGACTTTTGTAGTGTGTTAAATGGCGCATCCAGTGCTATGTGACTGAAGATAATTTAGTTCTTCATTCAAAAACCTACAATTTCTTTGAATATGTTAGTTACCCGGTCCTCCAGTAGGGAATGTCCCTGGCCCTCACGAGGGGCCTTAATGTGGGTCTCTGTACCAGTAGCGGAGATTAATGTGAAAAGTGGGGGGGGGGGTGGTTGGGATATGGACCCTTGAGGAAAAAACTACTGTGTGAAAAAGTTAAAGTCAATAGGAACATTTCGAAAAGTGGGAGGGGTTATCCCCCACCCCCGGGATTTCCGCCTAGGCTCATAATCCACGCCATTTGTAGAAGGGTTTCACGTGCCAGCGGGTCCTTCGGTTTTTTTCACCCTGTTCCCTACAAAAAAGTCTTGACTTCACGCTTGAGAACGAGCCTTAGTTCTCCAGACACAACTTAGTCCACCCCTGTTCTTGATCCTTTCCCTCACACGCCACTCCCTTGAATTGGCTGCAAGTTTACGCCGAAGGGCTTTCTTTTTCAAATGCAGTCCTCGATCCTAGCTCTGCTTCTCTATTTCGCCCTTACCCTGAAAATGTTTGAAAATCTCTGGTTTAGAATTATTAGTACATGTACCGATTGCAAGCACGCCGGTGCAGAGTAACTCCTAATAAAGCTGTCTTTTATGGTAACATTATCGGTAGCGTGACTGAGCGGTCTAATGCGCTGGTTTAAGGCACCTTCGATGGTTTCGGTTCGAATCCCACCGCTGCCAGTACCTTTGCTGTTCGAATTACGGCTTAGCACACTCACCAGTAAATCTGAATTTTCTTGGGTGGGATTTGTCCGAGGGAAATTCTCCGGTTTGAGAATTGTCAAAGTGTGAATTTTTCAAAGAGAAATTGTCCGGGAAACTTGTCAGAGGAGAATTGTTCGGGAACAATCTAATTCGCATTTTGCATATCCAGTTCTCCATCAAGTTTCCGCTAAACTATACTTGTCCTTGCTTTACAATGAGACTTCTGTTCTATGAGGAATTCCAAGAAAAATTACCCACTGTAGCTACTTAGCTATCAATTACCAGGGACTCCACCAACGTTTTCAAATTAGGGGGCATAATAGCTATGTGTGTAGAAAATTAGTTGAGAAAGTGGGGTATGCCCTTATGCTCCTCACGTCGGCGTAGCCACCGTACGGTCGTTTACTGTGGCTTAGTGTCAGACAAATTGACATTCTTTTAAGGCAAAAGGCAGTCGCCCCAAAGTTGCTTTGAAAAATCAGCACTCTTGCAAATCTCCTCCTATTTGTCTTACAAGTACCCCTGAAGACGTTTGTGAACATAACTATTACAAACAAAAGGTAAAGCAAGTAGTTATTCTCCATAAATTTAACAAAGTATTGTCAAATGATTGAAAGGAACCATTCCTGAATTAGGATGGCGGGGTACGCTAATTCAAACTGGGAGGACTGCATTTTCCCTTTAAGGTCTTGAGACACCTATCGACGTCGACACCATAACTTCACAGCTTTTCGTGTCCTGAAACAACTTTTCCAAAATATTTTTCGCTAGCTACCAGTTGCTTTCTGTGTATTTGCATGCGTTCAATTTGCTGTTTACCTAAAATCAGTCAGTAGTCCCAGGTATGCCAAGAGATCAGGGCCTTTCCATCTGGTGGTGTATCTTCTTGCATACCGTAACTAGTAAATGGGCAACTGGACAACGCTCTAAAATTGTAGCAAATCGGTCTAATGATGTGGCTGAGTGCAAAACTATGCCAAAGCATCGCGCTTACTACAAGTACTGATGTAGCATTTAATTAGACCAACTATCTCACAGAGATGAAACGTTCCTGTCGCTCCTTTTGATTTACTTAAAAGCTTTCTTGACACAAATCTTATAATTCATCACCCAAGAAACGTGTTCACTTATTCTGAATATTTCTTCTCGATAACTTAAGAAGTAAAAAGAACCACTAGTCAAAGAATATACGAAACCCTTCCAAAACCCCTTGGTTTGGGGACCTATAGGCAAGGTAAAATATAAGTAGGTTTGTAAACTTTTAGGTTAATTGGTCATCTCAACGACAGACATACTTTTGATCTCCCAAAGTATGCGTGAATGATACATTACAGCCAACTCTTCCGTCAGAATGAAGATATTTACAGTACGATCAAGCTCATCATCAAACTTTTGAGTGTTAAGCCAGGTCAAATTTCAAATATTGGGAACAACGGCGTCTGCAAGATCACTCAGATTCTGAAAACAGGGGATGGAGAGCTATTGTCCGGAGGGTGACATTGCCCACCTGGCGGACATGACCGTACGGACTGTTTTTCACAGGGAGGGCGGTGATTTTTGCCCGACTGACTCCAGACCTAATTTAACCGTGTAATTTTCCGCCCGACTGAGACAAAATATGTGCCCGATTTAGTCAGGTTTCTGACATTTTTTTGGGGGGGGGGGGCGGCCGTCCCCAGCTCCCCGGCCCGTACGGCCATGCATGTGTAATTTCAACACCTATCTTGGCTCTATTCGTTAGAGTATGTTCGTTTTAAATAGGTATATGCTCGAAATCTGCGGCGAAGGTCAGTTCATAGGGTTTGCAACTCGAGCGAGAAGTACTGTGCAAACTTATGTGACACAATATTGAAAAAAATGCGCGAAGAACAGCCTTGGATGTTTAAAGTTGCTCTTTTGATGAGGTCATAGCCACCTCTAGAACGTAATGAGAACAGGAACAGAATATGTATGCAGGTGAGACCTATGGCCATTGCTCTTATCTCGAAGCACCGCCTGTAATGCTTAGAGAGATTTTTCATTCCCAATTAAAAAAGGTTGTATAGGCCTGCACAGGTTATCATGTGATATTTATATTCAGTGTCAAGATATACCTCAACCAGGCCGAACATATGACATCTGCGAGGCACCTGGCTATGCCACAACATGTAGTGTATTCCACCCATGTTATTAGGGCCTAAAATGTTCATCAATCCTTCACAAGTTAATATCTCCCCACAACAGCTTCAAGTGGTGGAAAATTTTTAGTCGAACTGGTCACAAATAAGTATACGCCAGTACAAACTCTTGGTGAAAATAAATACAACACCTCATGCTTAACACAGAGGTTCACCATTCGTAGAATTAGTCTATAAATAGGGACTTGTTCTATGTTTAAAGTTCACATTAATAGTTCATACATATACTTAGTGTACCGTGCGTGACGTGGCTCTTCATTTAAATTAAGGCCTATAGAGGGATTTCATATGACGTCACGCGAGTGGGATTCCCAGGCACTGAAGGGCAAAACACACACGCATTAAGCGTATTTAGAGCACACGCGCATGACATAACCATAGATACTACTGTGACACAATGGACGTCCGCCCTTCAAAACCACTAGAGACGCGCGATCTTGCCCTTCAAAACTGCGTCTAGTTGGTTAAAGTCACGTGACTGAAATCCCTCTATAGAGGGATTTCACGTGACGTCACGCGCAATGGATTCCCAGGCACTGAAGGGCAAAACACACTCGCAGTAAGCGTATTTACAGCACACGCGCACAGAATAACCACAGATACTTCTGTGATACAATGGACGCGCGTGCCCGTCAAAACAAAAAAGACGCGCGATCTTGCCCTTCAAAATTGCGTCTAGTTGGTTAAAGTTACGTGACTGAAATCCCTCTATAGGTCTAAGCAAGGAGGGCATTTCTAGCGTAAAATAACGAGCCATCGGGACTTCAATACCTATTGGAATGATCCCCACACCCCATACGTGATGCCTTAATAACACGCTTACTGTTGAGATTGACTCCTCAATCCAAGAACGTGCATTAACACAAGGTAATTGCAATGATTTGAAACATTTAGGGGACCAGGGACAACTTTCACTTTACTAGTTCACGTCAGGTCATGACCGTCAGCAGGTGGGGGACAGGGTGTTGGGGACGGGGGACATGTCCCCCACTTTTGAAAGTGGAGGGGGTATCATATCATATTCCCTTCCACTTTTTCGCAGAAAGCGAACAAAAACAGCAGACCCATGTATGATTCAATAGCTTACAAAATAGCTGGTACAATAAAATCAAGCTCGAAATGGTGGAAACAGCCATTTATAATTGTTAAAATGGTGAGTGGGAAATGCCTCAGGTCACACCCCAGGTCTTCTAAAATCCATTTTTTCTTCTAGTTTCCTTAAGCGGGCCCCGGATCCCTCGTTTCTAGGGCATCGTGATTTGAACTTGAATTATTTTCGCCAAGGTTGTGTCCTCCCCCTTCCCCTCCCTCACACACACAGAAGCTGTTGGTGCTCTTGACGTCAGTTTACCTACCAGTTTAACAGTTCAGCTCATTTTCGGTTCAGATAATCAGATGAAAAAAGGAAGAAGGATAAGATTAAAATCGATTAAAATCAGCACTTCCTTCAGTGGCCATTCCTAGGTGACAATTCGCGACCTCCTTTTTACCAAGCTTCGTTGCTCCTTAATATGCCTATGCCCTTAACTTTCCCCCGACAAGTTACTAATATTAACACTAAGCCAGAGAAAGAGGCCCACACTTGAAATCGGTTTTCTATTCTACTAATTATGAGTGGATGTTTTTTTTTTCATTTTTTGTACAACTAGCCTCTACGTTTGCCTTCTCAGAAGGTGTGATGACTGACTTCAAATTAAACTTTATTGCTCGAAAGAGGAGTATCGACTGTGGGAATGAATAGTGCATAGTCTATACAACAGTGTAGAACTCAGCACACGTAAAAATGGACTTACAAAAAAAAAAAAAAAAAAACATGAAAACTTAAATACGACACACGTGTGGCTTAATTTACAGATCTGAATACTGTTGCTACTGGTTGATGCCTGCGGGACACGTTTCGATAAGTGCCCTCGAGTAACCCCGACGGTCTTTCATATGACCACATGACGCTATGCGTCTTTTGGTGTTCATAAATCGCCCCCTAGAGGCGCGATATCTTCCGATTTTGGAAAATCTTGTTGAGACTGAAGAATGTTATTGATGCATATCATTGATCATGACAAAGAATTGACAATATGATTAGTAAGATGTGTTTTTCGTACTTCTTCATTCTTCACACGAGTATAGCGTGCGAATTTTGAAACTATGTAGGCCTAACTCTGGTGTAACAAGAGGCCACTCTCGCCAGGGCTAAGGGCTAACCAAAAATGAAGAACATGAGTTTTTAAATCGATTTGAAAAAACACAATGAAACTTGCATTTTGTGAGCACCATAAAATATTTCAGATGATGAATACTTATGTCCATTTTATTTTTGCAGAAGCTTTCGCCAGCATCCTTTCTTAGTCTTGCTGAGCCATCCGTGAGAGGTAGTGATCAGAGAAGTGACAAGTGACAGAGACAGCGATAAAGGTTGACTGCATCTGGATGAGGTGGATGCCTTTCTGCTACAGAAGTGGAGGATGTGACTTATTATAGGTGAAACAATAGAGGGCGTATGTTACTGCCTGGTGAGTAACAATTGTTACATTCTGTCGTTTATCGAGTGACAATGAGATATCATTATGATAATTAAGGAAGTTGGGCCCTATCGCTTGAGGTTCTGTTCATTCCATTCGTTGCACGCATGTTTAACGAAGACGTGAAAGCACGTGATAGTTTCGATCCATAAAGAGCAATTATAATGGCGTCTGAAAACTATTTTCCACGGAAAATCTTTGACCCACGAAAGACTTGGTCAGTTTTACGGTACTCATATGGTGAAGTATCTGTAATGAAGTCTACATCTGCCCCTCGAATACCAGTGAACCGTTCGGCATCTCGGAAAGCGGGTGGCAACAGTTAATACACAGCTTTGTATAGAAGGTTAGCCGATATTTGCACTGCAGTACGTTTTATCTCTCTCCTGAGAGAGATGGCATACCTTCTCGTCGTAAGTCTGAGTTACACTTCAGCGTTTTACGAGTAGTATGTGCTCATAGCAGCTACAAGAACTAGATCGTCTTAGCTCTTACACGAATATCCTTTGGCAGTGGTAGACTGAAGTATTACTAGTAGTAGTAAGGGACTGATTGAGCCAGGAAGGATTTATCTCTGGGGATGAAGTGGGAGGAAAACGAAGGAAGTGTCCTTTCTAACGAGAAGATAAACAACGTTCACGGTCAATAATCTATTTTTTTACTAAAATGAGTGTATTGGCCAACCAAAGGATCAACGGAGGGCGCTGTTTTCTATGTATTTCTGCACGAGACATATCCCTCCTTTAAGTTGATTTATAACGTCACAGGTGGTCTGGTACACGTTCTTCATGATCGTCGCATAGTCGACTCATGGAGCTAGCTCCATGGTCGACTCCAGTAACGATGCATGTCCCTAACTTCCAACATCATGTCGAGAGTGGGCGAGCTAATGTAAACTTTTGGTCTGGCTAGGATGACCAGTTTATAAGGCTACGATTCTTTCAAAGTTAGATGATAAAAATGCGGAAAACATTGCAAGGAGGTATCAAAATGGCTTGTATGAAATTAGTGAAGATTTTTCTTTAAAAGGGAAGTAATTTAGTACTTTCTATGATTGCTGACAACTTTGGATACTTTTGAAATAACAAAGAGGGCTGTAAAATAAAGTTTTAACGATCTAAGCAGATAAGACATTTTTTACAGGACTCCTTTTCGGCAAAAATGTTGGACATTCTCGATGAAGGATATTGAAGCGTTCACTAACAGTTTTGCTATAACTCTCAGTCAATGTCACGTCATTATCGAAACACCCATGGAAAATGAAGGGATGAAGTTAGTTCTGAACAGTGCAGAGGTAACATCGTCAAGTATTTGTACAAGTTTCTGCTAGAGTTCAGGTCGGCTGTAAAGAAGCTCAGAAACCCTATCTCTACAAACTCATACACTGGAATTCGAACTAGGGTTTTCGTAAGTCCTTGAATTGCATTGAGTGAGGTAAGGCTGCCAAAAATAGCAATTTTCGAAAAGTATAACAGACTTAACGTCTCAGTGTGTGTAAGGAGCTAATGGAAAAGTGATGAATAAGAAGGCGAAAAAAGGCACCAGAGACCTAGTTTTACCAACAAAGTTTCACCTATATAGACCTAAATATTGTCCATTCATCAAATTACGAATAAACGGCAGACAGACAGACACACACACGCACGCACCTTCACACACACACACACTGCTGAGACAAAGGTGGGCTTGGACTAAAATAACGTGCCTTGAAAAAAGTGAGTGGAAAGGAGGGGACAGGGGTCGTGGGATTCAATGTTAGTGCTAAGTAATCCTGTTGGCATCCACAACTTTTCGCACAAAAGTACTATTGAAAACAAGTGGTTAAAGCCAGTTTGGTGGTGTAACAAAATTAGAAATTGTTAAAGATCAGCAGAAATGAAGAAAAAAAAATATTATCGAAAAAAGACCTGCGCTGTGAAATATCAGCTTAACTGAGCTTTTGCAGCGTGGCTGTTCTTGTTTACATTATGCATACGTAGTATGTTGTAGCAGATTCACTCGCATTGTCATGTAGGGGCGTAGCTAGGATGAAATTTTTAGGAGGCCTAGGTATCAATTGGGGGTCACGGCGTCGATTACCGTCCTTAATTCTAACGCGTTTAATTAGGACACGTACACTGGCATGGGGGGGGGTAGGCCCCCAGGCCCCCCGTAGCTACGCGCCTGCTGTCATGTTTAAGGGACATTTTTCAAATTCGATATAGGATTTTAAATTCCATTACACGTTGATACTGCTGCCGTGAGGGTTGAAAGTTAAGAAACCCTCCCGGTCTGGTATTTTCTTTGCATTTTTAACCTACACCGTTCACCCCTCCCCCACCTTCTTGCTAGGACATTAAGTGATTTGGTATTGCTGGTTTCGATTGGATTTCATTTGAAAAAAGAAAAACGTCAAAACTATTTTTTACTTCAAGTCTCTAAAGTTGTGATACACTGTGAATGTTAATGACAAGGAGGAAATAGATTTTGCGTTTTTGGCTGAAAGCTACACTTGTGTTCTAAGTAGTGACTCGGGTTGCAACTCGGGACTCAATCAAAATACTGTATAGCATCTTCAGCCATTTGTTCGATCGTATGCTGGTAAAAAAGTCCGAGTAAGTTAGACATCCTTGACTTTTACTTTCACTCTTACTCTAAATGATCTTGCAGACCTGGAGTGTGTTTACTAAATGAGACAAAAACAAAGGAAATATGACCTATCTTGAAAAAGTAACACTGAAAGCGGATACAGGGCTGACAACAAAGAGATCACCGATTTAGTCAATAGGAAGCAGGAAGTAAACAATTGCCCTCCTTCCAATAAAATATAAAATAGAAAATACCTGATTGTTGAAATAATTTCAGAGATTTTTCTTTGTTCTGAATATCACCGCCGAACAGTATCGAGTAAACGCTTCATATTCGAACTCAGTTGACCTGAATGTTGATAATTGGTTTCAGCGCAATTTTACACAGACAAAGGCATTAAACGGCAAGACACGTTCGGTGTTATTTTGTTTTAATAGTAGGCCTAATATTATTTTATTTAGGAATTAGAAAAACGACATAGTAGGTATGTTTCTCAAATCCGAACGTAGGTGACTTCAATAATTCAATGGGAGGATTAATGGTTCCTTTAATCAGTTTCCGTGGTAGTGTGTGATTTCTCCTTTAATGGTATGGACAGAACATCTTTTCCATAAGTGCATTGAAAGGACAGGTATAGCCACCAGCTAACATTATGTAAGATGGAAGGAGCGGTTTAAGTCGTAACTTTTGTCCTGCATAAGAAAGGTCCAAAACAGCTTAGAAAAGGTGTGAGAGGTTAAAGGGTGGGGGGGGGGGGGTAAAATACAATGTACCGTTTTGCCTTGCCACCAACCACCTACCACCAACTTGTGATTTGTTCATCTTCATTTTATTTGATTACGCCGACATCATTGTCGCCACGTATCTCTGCAAAACTGAGAAACACATCTCCACCTTATCCCTTTTTTTGCTCAAGGAACATAGTGTCAATCGTCAGCATTTTAGGAACTAATGACATACCTTTTTGCGATTTTCTCTTAACCCGAAATAAGAAGAGCCGAATATCCGCGATGACATGTATCCCTTTACGAATGACCTCAGTATTGCCCACATTCCCAATGTTTGTACTTTATGAAATCAAGGGTAAATAGAAACTATTACAAAGTTTATACCTATATGAAGGAGGTTTAAGTAGGAAGAGCTACTACACGGAGTTCCTTTTTACCAAGAAAAGAACGATAAAATAATCAAAGTCAGCACTGAATGGGAAAAAAGAAAACAACAACCTACACACAGATGGGGGACGATATCACTTGTTGTTGACGTTGCAATTAACTTAATAGAATTGATGAAGTATAGAAGAGAATTTTTAGTTTTTTTTCGCAAGCTGTCGTCTTGCAACCGTTGGTCCAGTTATCCCTAGACGTGAAAGAAGACGAAATTTACAACTGGGGAATGAGTGATCGTGTGCAGGGAGTGACTCCCTGTGTGTGAAGGGTCCTCGTACTTGTGATGACCGCTTCAACATGCATGGTCTACTAGGGCCTTCATAGTGAAAAATAAACTGAAAAATATGTCAGCCGTCTAAGAGGCCATTTAAACGGCAAAAGCATGTGGCCCTAAATTTATTTTGAAACATTAGCTAAATCTCAAAAATATCCTTCTACTACCTTCAAGTATCTTTCATGATATTTCAGAACACAAGTATTGCATATTCGAGGTAAAACCAAAGAGTTACTCTCTGTGAATTTCACAATTCAGTGAGTAGAATACTGTCACGTGGTTTTCAAGAGTCATTCATGAAATACGATACCCGGGTACACTAATTAAATTGGGATGACTTCATTTTCTTCTTAATCCGCTCAGTGGGTTGGGGGGGGGGGGGCTTTGTAGACTCCAGTACCAGTCAAAGGGTCTTAAGACTACTGTCTGTTCTGTATAATTAGTCCATCAACCATTAAAGTGTGAGGAGGTAATAGTTTTGAATGGAACCGGGCCTAACGGAACCAACGAGCCTACCCCAAGGATTCTTACAGCCGACCCTGTTAGGTCCCAACCCTGAGCTTCCTGGGTGATGTAAAGGTTTTCACATGGCGTGCGACTGTTCAAATAAATTGGAGGATTCTGAAAGAAAGTGTGTTAGGGGGGCTGGGAACGAGTTACTTCAACCAGCCTTGTTCGTTATAATTTCACAACTTGAAAGTTTCGAAATTTTGTTCGCCGCCATTTCATTTTTTGTGAGCAGGTCATCTACTTACATCACGTAGAACTTCTTGGCAAACTACTGAAGAGGCAGCATTACACCTTTGACTGAGCTTTAAAGGGTCTTCATCCTTTCCTTGTTTGGTTTGCAAGTTACCGATGTATTTTGCAAGATTTTAAAAAATACAACAATTTGGGTGAACAAATTGTAGAACTGAAGTGATTGACAGTTTGTTCTAATTTAAAACAACGACTCAAGTTATGAAAGGCATTCGTAGCATAGCTTAACAACTTACAGATGGAGGTGGACTATTAGGCCGGAGTGTTAGGGTGGATTGTGACAAGCCGTTCTCCTTCTTATTAAGAATACAAAGAAATATGCGCGATCAGTCTTTGCTCGTTGGAAAGCAGAGAATCATAGAGCATCAGGTGAGACATTGTAACTTTTTATTAGTCGTTAAGCATGTAGGCGAAGGATATAGGTAAGAGTGAGGGACAACTAGGAATATTATCACTTGATAAAGAAGGTTGCTGAATTTTTCTAGCACAACTACAGGCAGCACCCTATAACATAAATGTTGGAAACAAAACGAAATGTCGCCATATTTGTTTTCAGACCAGTCCGTTCTTGGCATATAGGCTTCCATATGGGTGTTTTACGATCTATGCCAGTATACGACAACAGCTTACAATACATCTAAGGGTCAGCGTATAACACGTGTTTGCAAGATATAAGTGTATTTTAGTGTGGATTGCAGATTTGCAGTGATGTAGGCGAACGAATGGCATAAACGGCTTGCCATCTTTTCAACCTATTTGTCCGGAGGGAGATCGAAAGGAATTTTAGTTTGAAAGGATTGGTAAGGATACTGGGTCTCTTAAACTTGAACCTCTCAGATGGGAACAGGTCAGACGAGATTTAAGATTCTTTCAACAGGTTTGTTGTTGGCCTACAATAATGTCTTGGAGGATTTGGAATACTTCACAGTCCTTCTCCCTCACGGGCAAACGTTAGCAAAGGCACAAACATAAATTACAACGAATCCGAAACTTGAGTCCAGCACAAGTAATACGTGCAGTATAGACTACAGCTTATGGTATGCAATTCGGTGTCGCATGACATATTCATCATTACATTTTCAGCACAGTGTACAGCTCCGTATAGGTTTAGACCTGCATGGATAAGAAAAAAAAAATTAAGTTTGAATCCCTTATGCTTTCCTTGAAAATGCATTTCGCATAATTCAGTGTTTGATTCCGTTAAAATTCAGTGGAAATACCGTTAACGAAGTTTTTGTATTTCTGCCCGAAGTCAAAAGGAATAGACCTATAAGCAATCACGCTATGGCGAGTGCATGAATGTGCGTTTGTGTGTGTGCGTGTGTTTGAAACGCTTCTGTTGTAAACACCACGGTATCTCAAGATAGCAATGAGGGGAACTTTTTAAACTTGGTATATAGATTTGCTATACTGAGAGAAAAACTCCTGATGTTTTTGCTAGAGGTCAAAGGTCAGTTGAGGTCGCCATAGGTCAAAAATCGAAACACTCGTAAACACGGTATTTCAGGATGAGAATGATGAAACCTTAAAACACTTATAATATCAAGTTGTCATCAAAAGAAAAAGAGGTGCAAGTGGTGCAGGTCAAAGTTGATCTGAGGTCACCAGAGGTGAAACTATGAAAACCTTGTTCACTGCTTGTAAACAATATCTCAGGATAACAATGATGTGTACGTTTCATTTTCAGGATAATTTGTCATATTAAGAGAAAGGTAGTTTTGGTGGAGGTCATTTGAGGTCCACAAAAGGTCAAACGCCGAAAAACTTGTAGAAAAATGTCCCAATATAGGAATAACGGATACGTCTTAAACGTAGTACGTTTATTTTTTCATGTTACGAAAAAGAGCTATTGTTTTTGATGGCGGTCAAAGTTCATCCGAGGTCACCGAGGGTGAAACTACGAAAACCTCGTAAACTGCTAGTAAACACGATATTTCAAAAAGAATAACATTGAGGGATCTTATACTTACGTTGTGGATGCAATAAATTGAGAACAGAAAGGGTATTCTCTTTTGTGATGGACAGAGGTCATTCAAGGTCACAAATGGTCAAACGGTGATGTAGCTCATGAACTTCAACGGTGACGGATCTCAGAGTTACCACGTGGATGTTCTACATGAAGTTCGAGAAGCCTTATGTTTTCCACGGGAGTCAAAGATCATTTAAAGTCACCTGAAGTGAAATTTGAAAAACTCATCAACACGATATTTTAAGAAGGGTAACTTTCAAGATTCTGATACTTAGCATGCAGATGCCCTTTTGAATTAAAGATTCCTTTGGCTTTTGGTGGGGATAAAAGGTCATTTGAGATTATCGTATACTTGGAGAAGTGAAACCGAGGGATTTCTCGTTAGCATGTAGATACTTCTCACGGAGTTCAAGAGATACAGCCATTTTTGGTAAGGTGAAAGGTCATGCGAGATCACCAGAGGTCAAATTACAAAAAAAATTCATAAACCGATAACTCAAGAAGAATAACTTTGAGAGGTCGCATACTGTGCATGTCGATGCTCCACATTAAGTTTAGGAATCCTACCGTGTTTGGTGGAGTTCAAAGGTCATCTGACGTTACTTGAGGTCATCCTTTAATTTCTTGTAAGTATAATGTATTTCGTTATCCTGTCAGCCCCCAGCACTACTCGACACCGCCTATCATCGCCCATACTGAAAGAATCTGAAGTGCTATTTTTCGGCAATTAATCATAAAAGACGTTTTGGTTTGTATCGTATTGTCACAGCCATAGGCGAAGCAAGTCTACGTTTTCACGATACCGGTAACGAAATAATACTTGAAGTGTAAATAATACCGTAATTGAAGGTGTAAAGGATTGCCTACATTACGTAAGTTCGAATCGAAATTTCACTTGTTAACCATTCAACTCATATCCAACGTCGTTTCTCTTTTCATTGACAGTCTTTAGAAACACGCAAATATGCTGATGAATGCACTTAAATAATAAATTAGATGCAGTTGGTTTAAGGTAATAAAATCCTTCGCATAATTATGCTATTTCAGTGTCCTCATTATCTCAGTCGGCTTATAACACATTTAATAGTTCACCTAGAGGAGGCGAAATTACTAGTATTAGGCAATTGCCGGACATTTTGATCCTCGGTCAGCCAAACTATTAAACCGTGCGTGCATGCTCTACTTCCTTGGCCATAAATATTTATAGACATGGAAGACTAAATGAGATAACACACTTCCCAGTTTCGCGAGAACCTGTTAATGAATCCATATTGAAGTTTTGTCGTTCACTTGACTTGCTCGACTTACGAGTTAGCCTACATTAAAAAATGCATTTGCGCTGAACGTTGAAGCCTTAGCATACCTTATCATTCAATTCATGTGCAATAGTTATGAACGACGTCCGTAAAGACCTTGCCATTTGTTTGGAAAGTGATTTCTGGCATTGCAAAACAACCCCGTCAAGGAGATGGTGAAGTCTCTATAATGATAAGATAGCTTCTTTTATCACTTCATATTTATTTCGAAGACACGATCACAATTTGCCAATTAAAGAGATAAAAGTTATCAATATCATGCATTTTAAACAACAGGGTTATGCAGCTGTTTATATGCATAGAGAGGATAACGGCTGTAGCCTACGAATGTTCAAAATTTGTGAACCACAAATGAGATTGAAAATCTTGTAAATTTGAGATATATTTTATAGGTGATGTCATAGTTACCGCCCGTTCTCACCGCAGGATTACTTGCCTTTTTGAAAGATAAGACATCAAAAGCTTAGTCTGTGAACAGTCGCCGGCATCTGAGATAGAAATTTAAAAGAATAATATCTGGCCCCTCGAACTGACGGCCGTAGTGAAATATAGCTCCGTTTTATTTTCTGCAGTGTCTATGCACTTGACCAGTGAAGCGACTCTCTTAGAAGCTGCCTTCAACCGGCAAAAAATGCATATGGGTGTAAAGAAATGAAACGCTGGGCATGTATGCATATATATTATGTGTAAGCATTCTGCTCATAAAAGGTAGACTCTGCCACGGTCGTTTGATAGTCTCACGCTAAGATATTCACTGATAAATTATCTTAGCAGGTGTAGACGAGTTACTGGGTCGCTGTTGCAGCTACACAGGTTTCAATCAACAAACATTCTTAAAATTGAGCTTGAGGCCAGTTGTAAGTTTCCAAGGGCCACATTTACCGTATGGCATACGGAAGTAAGTAGTAAGGCAGGCCGAATAAGTGAAAGTCTAGAATATAGCGGATATGAACTTATGAGGTCAACGTTGTTAAATTTAACCACTTTCCCATTATCCGCCATTTTAGGTAAAAGAGACCGGTTTTTTTTGTTTGATATGATTCGTAAGGGATATGAGGAAAGAGCCTTCTGTCTGCTTTTACCATAGATTTAATCCGCACCATACCTATCAAACTATAGCCTAATTGGTTGAGGTGTACTTATGAAACATGTTCCAGGGTTCTGTAACTAAACAATTTTCATTTGAAGTTGGTATGGTTTTACTTGCTAATTTGTTTTATTTTAAGAGAATGTTTATATATATCAACGTTGCTGTAATTTTCACCAGGAGTGTTTTAGATAATGGGTTTATAAATTGTTTTTGCTTACATTGTACTATTTCTTTGTTGATTTTAGTAAATTTGTCAGTTCAACAAGTAATGAATGCCGCAAGGCTGATTTTTCCTAGGGTTAACTGGTAATATGGTTGAGTTAGAGTTAGGTGAGGTTTTACGGCTCAGTTTCTAACCAATTGGTTTAAGTCGGGCCGGCCACGGCTTTTTTCCAGTTGTGGCTCACTGGCTTGTTTTCCCTACTCCATTGCTTATGCTGAGCACCAAGCACAATGGCAGTAGGTTCCATTTTTAACGTCTTTGGTATGACCCGGCCAGGAGTCGAACCCCAGACTTTCAGGCTGTAAGTCGGATGCTCTAACCACTTAACCATGCAGTCGATATGGATGAGTGAATAAAAGCAGTGGCATCCAGGTATAGTATAGGGCTCGATTCAAGGCCAGGTCAAGGCTAGCTGCATTGCCCACCCAAATAGTAAAAAAGCAGTTACAGCTTATCTGAAGGGGACAAGACCCCTCGTGAGTGGTTCAGATATAAGAACCCAGAAACTAAACATTACTTGTACTTTAATTGGTAGCATCATTTAAATATATAAAGAACTTTAAACGTAGACATAACGGGGTAAGACAGAAGATATACTACGGTTTGTTGAAATCATGGGTACAATGTTAAAGGTACTATATATTAGTATTTTGTGAGTATTGTGATGGTGAGGGTAAATTCCCTTTGTGCGATCATTAACACTTTGCAATTCATGTTGTAATAAATAGCAAAGCGCCTTGCTTCCATCTTTTATAAGGTGGGCCTTCTTTGAGACTGGAATATCGGGGACTGGATATTGGATGCGGTACGAAACTACATTTAGATGTGGAGAGACTCAGATCCATTGTAGTTTGTATCTGCAGTATGGTATCTGCTGATTGCTGAACTCCATGAAACTTTCTACGAATTCTGTATCCCTTAACCATGCCTGTACAGTTGCAGGAGTCTCATTCACAACCGTAGATTTGTATTGAATTCAGTAGTTTCTTTAGAGGAAAGATATGGCGGGAATAGAATATGTAGGGAATAGTTTTACTATGTTTCTTGATTGACATTAAGATAACTTATTTGATTGTCTGTGGGCCTACACTCTAAACATGAATTAGTCAAAGCAATGTTTTTAGTCACACTCTAAAAATGATGTTTTAGAATTAAACATTTTTCTAAATACTTTTTGCACCCACTTTGTAAACATGCTCAGATGCTAAACACACGTGTCTAATTCCTAAAGATTCTATTTTAGAACACTTTTAATTGCTAAACATTTAATATTTAATCCCTAAACATGTTTCAAATTTAAAAGTTTTTATAAAGTGGGGAAAAAATAAGTGTTCAATTGTTAAACACGGTTTTTAGAGTACACATGAGACAATATTGACTTCATTCCGTCACAATGATATTATATGCATTAGCGCTGTGTTTATTAATTTGACTAAGTAATTTCAATGTGTTTACGATTGGGGTCCAACAGAAAATTTAACTTTAGAGTGTAAGACACTTGCGAGCATCTGCGACCTGAGGGAAGATATGTTGTCTGATACACCATGGTATCTCATACACAGCTTGACGTTAGCACATGATTCCTTTAATTCTAAATTGAGACAATACCACGTCTTGCAAATATATCCCTGTGAAATTTCCTATGACTTAATTAACAGAAAAGAGCTGGAAAGGGGATTTACATTGAGATCACATTTTCTGTAGTTAGCTTAAAAATGGATATGTTCAAACAATTGCTAGTTGTGACTAGCGTAAAAGCTGTACCCTAGTTGTACTCCATCTTGTTAGTTTTGTTTGAAAATAGGATGAATCTTAGGTAAGCTAGTTGCATCCTTCATAAACATGATTAGGCAGCAACCTATACCTTTAAAGAAAATTGGAAACATGAATACTTAGTCGGGACGGTATTCCTTTAAATTATGAAAACAATGTGTGTATGGGGAGTGGTGTTTGTATGTGTGTGTGGAGGGGTAATGGTTATATCATGGCCCCACTTATTTTGTGCTTCCTTCTTATTCGAAACCCCATTTCTTATCCAGCTGCTAGTTCACAGTTTGGAAGTGCCACTGAATCTTCGTGTCTTTGATTCAGAAGTATCATAGTTGGTACAGGGAGTTGCTTCCAGTGGGAACTCCCCAGTTGGTATTTATGTACGACGTATTAAGTGCTGAAGAAGAAGTGTAATGCTACCCGATTTCTTTGCAAGTCAAATCAGGAATGACGGTGTCTTTATTTGACATTTTTGTGTTAATGGAGTCTTTAACCGATGCGATAACGTTTACGGTTAGCTAGTAAAACTGTGATGAGTAATATTTGTGCTGTATAACTGTGAAAGATACTGGTGATAAACATGTGACTGGTTCGATTGATTTTCAAATTAAAGTCGCAAAGTTTACTTATATGGCCCATACCCTGTGTAATATAGTCCTGCTCTTGAATTAGTACCCATGTCTCCAGTATTTACTTTTAACAAAGTTGGGTAGGTCGGGATAACATCTACTATTATATTTTGCCGCGTGCCTTATAGTTAAAGAATTAAGTGCCAAAATTTCCCCGACATTATAAGCATAAATATCCATGATTCGATAATCATGCAATTTGGCTTTAGGCCATTTGGCTTCACCGTGCAAAGTAGGTTTTCACTTCCTGTAGGTATGTAAAATAACTAGGATTTTTTTAAGAAGGAAAGACGATTAGTTGACCTCTAAAAGCTGTTGCAGTTGAAGACGTCATTCACCGACAAAGTCCAATATTTGCCAAACAGTCTCTTTAGACAATTACAGGTCGCATTCCTCTCTTCCTAACAAAACTGTGCCCCTTCTCTCGATCCCGGCACATTACCCCTTTCTCCCCTCTAATCCGTGTCTGAGGGTCATGGCAGTATAAATTTTCTTCCACAATAACTTTGTTGTAAACTAAACGCTTAAACCAATATTATATACTGTATTCATTCCACGTCTTACAATAAAGTACGTTGTGTTTCACAAAGGCTGTTTGTGCTTGACATCATTGGAAATTTTAAGATGAAAACTGCAAAATGAAAGTGAAACTTTGACATAAGCTGAAATGCAAATGGAGTCGATTTAGAGACGTTGAAACCCATAACAGGCCATAATCAAGCACACTAGCAACATTTAAAGTGTCAAGGAACATTAAATGTAAACCCATAGAAGAAAGTGTAGGTAATTTAATATTTATTTCATATGGACGGTTGTTTACGGATGTTTGCTTTCCAACATTCAGGCTATACGTATGTCGTGCTTCCTTGCAGACTTGTGATGTGAGTAAAAACTCCCGAGAACGGGTACGAGTACAAGACCCCGAGTACGAGTACGAATGGCTGAGTAAACGAGTACGCGATTTTCAAATTCTGAGTACGAGTTCAAAGCTATGGGAGTAGGGGTAGAGAAAAATGTACTCGAGTACGAGTATGAGTCTGAGTACATGTATAGAATTTAAAGCTGGAGTACGATAACCACAGTATTTACAAATATCTGTAAGGAAGCTGTTGGTCTATTTGTAAACCTTTTACAAACATGATGCATTTGATTTCTCTATATATGCTAATTTTAGTATTACGTTTTGTAAACGTTTGAGGTGTTATCAAGTGACTTTCGGCATGTGCGTCAATAGGGGTGTGTGTGTGGGGGGGGGGTAGGGACATGTTCTCCCACATTTTATCATATCCCAAACCAATGTAATAGGCACATGTTTGATGCCATAGCTTACAATGTAACTGATTCAAATAAAATCTAACTGGAAAATGTGAGACACAGCTTTTTAATGGATTAAAATCATATGTATCAGATTACACTACAGAGAGTTCCTCTGGAAGCCAAATGTTTTCCCTTTTGAAACCTTCGCACTAGAGGTGAATGATTCCTTCGCACTAGAGGTCAATGAAATAAATACGCTTGCAATACAGTTATTTTTATGCTATGAAAACTCTTTGTTTGCTCCAAATTTGTCAGATCTAAAGCAGTAACATTTATCTGAAGGTTTGAAATCAAATTACTATTAAACACATAAGGATCAACAGTTACTACTGTAGAGATCACAATTTGCAGAAACCTTATTGTAAGAAATTTAAAAGTCTGTATGTCACTTTGGAAGCTAAGGTACATTGGTGGTAATTAAGAAGTTAGGAATAGTCTAATTGTTGTTGCCCCCTAGAAAGTTGTCCTTTACACCGGTCTTCTCAACAGCACAATTTATTTATAACGTTATGAGATGGAGTTTCTTTTGGATCAGCACAGAAATGATTCAACTCTTACAAGTTTTAACTCTTATAAAATTAAAATGGATCAATGAAGATTACGAAAACTGACAAGGTGGATTAGAATCACTGTACTCATGAGTACCCATCTCCAAGTACGAATACGAGCCCAACCTCCGAGTACAAGTACGAGTACCAGCACAGGAGCTCAAGTACCAGTATGACTACGAGTACAAGGGCCTGAATGCGAGTACGAGTACATCATTTTTAAATTTTCCGAGTACGAGTGCGAGCACAATTTCATGACAACGAGGATGAGTACAGAAGTACAGAAGTACTCGAGTACGAGCACCTACTGGATTACTACAAGTCTGCTTTCTAGACAGTGTACAGGGGAACGAAAGTACAAATGTGATAGTTCATTTTTCTTAATCCGAGATTCCAAGTAAAGCACATTACAAAGACGCAGACTGTTGCAGTCATTTTTCAGCATAGCTATATCCGGTTGTGACCTCAAATCATTCATTGTGAATGATATAGGGCGGTTATGAACTATCGAGACTTATCTTACTGGGACATTAAATGGATTTATAAAAGATTACTATGGATATTACATAGAATTCGTCATACAGATAAGCTTGTGAGCATTATCTTTCCTTTACTTCTAAATCAGTTAATATCTTTAATTCGTTTATTGTTCATAACACGCGATCTACATCAACAACCGATTAAGTGTTAAGCTCAAATGAGTCTACCGCAGAAATTACCCTATGCAGTGAGGAAAAGTCGGATGCGACTCAAGTGGATTCTAAAAATGGGAGTCTCTTCTCAAGCTTGGTCAATACTAATCTATATGGAACACACGTGTCCCAATGGATACTGATTTATTCACGGAAGTCGATAGTAATTGGAAGTTAGGGTCCTGTATGTTTTGTTTTTATGGGTAGGTGGTATATTGTTGGTCATCAGCCTAACGAAGTACAAGAGTTCAAAGGTTATATTACTATGTACTTTTTGTCTCCGTCAGCGTGGAACTTAATGACAAATTTCCTAGTTCCACTGTAAACGATGTGAATCGTCAGGAATCCAAACAGTCCTCAATATTAACGGGCAATGTGAAAGTATAAGTCGCAAACTGTCCATTGAAGACTGCTGTCAAAGTACTTTTGAACTTGTGTTTTATCAGCTACTATACCGTGCAATAATCAAGAGACAAAAATTGTATTATTCAGGGTCAAATACATAAATATATTCATGAAGCTAATATGATAAGATAAAAGAAATGGACTACATTATAATTGTACGGGTTATTTTGATCCAAATTATATTTTACTGATTTGATTTACAAGACATTTGTAGGTGAGGCATATACTGTTTGTAGAAAACAGGGAAATAAACATGAAGCGGAATTTACTCCCTGAAAGTTTGTTAATACATTCTGTTTCTACTGATTTATTGGAAAACAAACTTCCCAACATCAAACACATGTTGTGATGATGCATTAAAACTGGGATAACAACCTAAAATATGATTGCATTTGTAACTATGAAAATAAAATACAGTGAAGGAATATTACAAATATTGGCTTATTTTATCAAAATGGGGGGCATGTAAGGACATGTAATGCTACCCATAAAACACAAATGAAGTATGCAGGAATTGCCTGTATCAGCCTGATACTTGAAAGTCTCCTACAATTTGATAGAATAAATTTCTCCAGAATAGTATATCCAGAAAGGTAATAACATTTTTGTCTTTGGGCGCACGCTTTAAATTATGGGGGCGCTCTGCACCAATTGTCAATAGTTTATGTTTTTACAGTTACTAAATCCGTAACTTTCGTATTGAAAGAAGAATGCTCAGTCAACACGTCAATGGTTTCGGGGTGCAACAAAGTTATTCTTTGCACTTTAAACGTCAACTTTTCGGTGAGGTATATGAAGACACTCACTTTGGACGGAAAACCCCAGAGATGTTAAATTAATGAGTTATCGATATATGTAAGGGGAATTTTTATGAAACCAAAAACACACTTGTAGTGTTACACTCACTCCGTTCCCCTTTCTTCTGTCTATCTCAATTGGAAGAAGCTAAGACAGTAGTTTGTTTAATTTATAATTATTTTTTCACCGGTCTTTTCTACATTTTTCTTCAATCGAGTACAACTTTTCCTTTTTTTAATCCTTTCCACTAAATGTTTTAGTATTGTGGTGGGAAAAAACTTCACGTTTTAAAACTAATGTATTACCTTTCTGTGCTTGTGAACTGCATCAAAACAGAGAACAAAATACTTACACAAGACATAAGCTCACATGCCTTGTGCGTGTCTCCAATAGATTATCGCCAACGATTGCGTCATTATATCACACTTACCCTAACGAATTTTCTGTTCATCAAATATGTTCATGACATTGATGTTTACTTCCAACTTTGATCCATTTTATTCTTATCTTTTTATTTTGATGTTAAACAGACAAAAAAGGTTTAAGTCTACTACACTGGATGGAGACAGAAGCCGAGGAGAGACAAAGACTTAAAAGTCTTTGCTCATATCTGATGAGTCACGTGACCTTTATTACTCATCGAGATGTTTGAAAGTCAAAGTGCCAATGTACTTTTTTGCGAGCATCGCACACGTGCTCAAGCGTTTTTCCCTTTTATTTGGTTGTAAACACCTTATTGATTACATTCGCCACATTGACATCATAACGCGATGGAATGATAGGCCTTCATATTGGTAAACGAATATCTGTGTTGCTAGGGTGAAACTGTAAAATCTGTCCATGCATCAGAAACATTACGTTAGGATACTCATCCTAGTTTTGTCGTATATTAGTATCAGTACACGTATATGGAGAGCTCAGTGTGTGATCGCACTGATGACGTTTAGGAACTGATTGGTTCTGATCAACTATTGTTTCAGCTGTAATCGTCGTGGCTTGTTTATTACTATTTGAAAGAATGCATACATTACACGACACATCCACTTGGCAGTTGTTCGTCACATAATATCTGCATCACCAGTTCTGGGTATGAATACACAGTTCTGTTACTTATTATACAGAAAAATTTGCAGAATGCTTAAATGTAAAGAATTAGGTCATTATATGCCGGTGTATTATGAAAAGGTGCTGTGGCCGAGTGGATAAAGGCGGTAGCATTTGAAGCAATGAAGCTTGGCAACCGGGAGGTTCGGGGTTCAATCCCCTGCCGGGTCAAAGTAAAGTGGCCTTTTCATTCAAGAGCTATCTAAGGATTTCCTATCTGAACTGGTTTTTTATCTAAATTGTTGAGTTGGTTAGCCACCCGATGTGAAGTTCTAATTTATAAGCCATATAGGCTCTCCACATTTTTGTCGCTTAACGTCGTAAAACAATAAAACAACTGCCCTTCAAGGCCTGAATTATAAATTATTATCAGGAACACTATTGTCAAAATGAAACCCTACAGTAAAGAAGTCATTACACAGAGCATTATTTACAATAGGCTACTACGGTATTCAACAAACTTGAGTCATTACTAAGCAGATAGTTGAAATTATGTTAACTGAAAACTTCCCTTTTTACTTTCATTACAATAAGATATGTGACCTTAAAGAACTTATGTCATTCCCAGAACAAATTGTGTTATTTCATCGAATTTAATTTACTTTTCATAACATTGTTGCTGAATATGTTAACTCAACCAACTTGAGTACTTAACCAGAACAATTTGATAAAATTCACTCTTTAGCAATTTAATTCCAAGAATATTGTTGCAATACATGAAAACTAGCAAATATTCAGTTATTTGCTACAACATTGCGGTACCATATGTAACCTTCATACTAAGGACATTTTTACAAAATGTTAACTGAAAGAACTTTTGTCATTATCCAGGACATTGTTGCAAAATAACTGGACCATTGTGGAAGTGTGTATCATTAAAAACTTACATCTTTACCTGCGACGTTATTACAAAATATTTAACTCATAACTTATGGTATTATCCTGAACTTTTTTGCAAATTATGTTAAATCAAATAATTTAACTTATTAACTAAACCATCGTTGAAAAATATGTTAATCAAAAAACTTAAGTTATTAACCAGAACATTGTGATACAAAATGCAACCTCGAAGAATTTACGTCATTACCCAAAATATCGTTGCGAAACATTGATTAATAAAATTCAGTTGTTAGCCACAACACTGCGGTAAAGTATGTAACCCAGAGCATTGCTAAACCATATGTCAATTCAACGAACTTAAGATATTGACCACACATTTGTTGTCAAATATGCAGCCGACAGAAACTTACGACATTGCCAGAACAATGTTGTAAAAATTAAAAAAGAACTTATTACCCAGAACATTCCGGTACAAAATATAACCTTAAAGAACCCATAACATTAATTAGAACATGGTTGCCAAGTATATCAATTCAAAGAAGCTAAAGAGAATAACCAGAATATACATGGAAAGGAAAGAGAACATGGCAATTTAATCTTCCTACATCAGAGTAGCTTCACGTTATTAATCTAAAATGGTTAAAAAGACATACATTTACATAAAGCATCCACTGAAAAAAAAATTGTGCCAATAAACTACTTTTTTAAAATTTGACATAAACTTTTGTATTATGCAATTTTGAACGAAAACAGAGGTATTCACACATGTACATCTTTATTTCGTCACTTGCTGTTCATCGTGGACGCCTAACTACAGAATGATTTGTAATAATACAGTAAAGCAAATTAACCCACAATTCAACACCATTACCCCAGTTCAAGAGTAAATATATATATATATATATATATATATATATATATATATATCGTAAAACAGGAAACAAATAAATGCATCACTAGTTGACTTAAAGACATTTATTTGTTTCCTGTTTTACGATTCATTTTCTCGTGGTACACGTGGAACTCTCCTTTTTAATTATATATATATATATATATATATATATATATTATTATTATTATAAAGACACTTGTAAGTGCGCTTTATCTTAAAAAGCTCAAAGCGCATAACAATAGAGCGTATAGAATACAATAAGAAAAAGTGTAAAATAAGATAAAACAAGAGGAAAATGCAAACAATAGAAGTGATAAAAGCTTAAAAATCTAAAAAACAAAAACACAGTAACTACAGCACAGATCAGAACATAGAACAAAGCAAAAGGACTAATTAAGATTAAAACACTCTATGAAAAGGTAAGTCTTAAGGGAACGTTTAAAAGAACTTAAAGAGGCAGCAGTACGTATGTGGTTAGGTAAATTATTCCAGAGGCGAGGTGCAGCAAAGTAAAAACTTCTGTCGCCATATCTATTTAATGATCTATGAGTGACAAGTAAGTTTGTGGAGGCTGAACGAAGAGAACGATTCGGTTTGTAGGGTGAGATCAATTGAGACAGGTAAGTGGGGGCTCTATTATTCAAACAGTTAAAAACAAAAACAAGAATTTTAAAAATAATGCGTTGATTAACTGGTAACCAGTGTAACTCAAGAAGGAGAGGCGTAGCATGGCAGGAACGACTCTGATTATAAATTAACCTGGCAGCATTGTTTTGTAACACCTGGAGTCGACGTAACAAACTGGAGTTTATGCCAAAAAGTAAACAATTTCCATAATCAATTCGAGATATTACAAAAGCATGAACAAGCAGTTTGGTAGCTGAAGGAGTAAGATAATGACGAATACGAGCAATATTTCTAAGATAAAAAGAACAACTTTTGAACTTTTCATTGACAAAACTTTCCATAGATAAAGTAGAATCAAGATACATACCAAGGTTTTTAACTTTGTCAACAGCTTTAATATTAACATTTTCAATATTGAGAGATATGGTGCTTAACCTTGCAAGATTGTGTGAGGAACCAAATAATACAAGTTCAGTCTTCTTAGGATTGAGTTTCAGAAAATTGGTGGATAGCCAGTTTTGCAAATCAAGGATACAAGCCTCAAGATCTGCTGTGGAAGTTTTAACTGGATCAAAAGCAAGGTAGAGCTGGGTATCATCAGCGTAAAAGTGATAATCAATTCTGTGCCGCTTGGCAATTTCAGACATGGGTGAAACATACATGGTAAAAAGAATTGGGCCTAATACAGAACCCTGAGGAACTCCAAACTCAATAGTAGCTGGATTTGAAAACTTGCCATTGATGAAAACTTTTTGAGAGCGGTTAGTGAGATAGGATTCAATCCACTTAAGTGCATTTCCTTGAATACAAAAGCGATTTTTGAGACGATCTAACAGAATGTTGTGATCAATGGTATCAAAAGCCGCGCTCATGTCGAGCAGAGCAAGAAGGACCAGTTTACGATCATTAAGAGCTAGGGCAATATCATTATGAACACGTAGAAGTGCAGATTCAGTGGAATGAAATGACCTATAGGCGCTTTGAAAAGGGTCCAAGAGATTATTCGTAGAAAGATGTTCATTAAGTCTATCAGCAACAACTCTTTCTAATACCTTAGATACAAAACTCAGATTGGAAATTGGCCGATAATTAGCCAAATCATTTGGATCTAGCGATTCTTTCTTGAGTATGGGTACAATCAGTGCTTCCTTAAATTGTGAAGGAACGTTGGCCTGTTCCAATGACATGATAATGATGTGAGTAATTGCAGGAAGAAACTGTGGCAGGCATTCCTTGAGCAGCCATGTTGGGACTGGATCAAGACAGCATGTAGATGAAGATGCTTTAACAATAACCTTATGAATTTCATCTTCTGAAGGAAGCTGGAAAGATGATAAGACTTGATCAGTGAGGGGCAGACACTGAGTGATTGTATCCTCAAAAATGGTAATTGTCTTACGAATCTTAACTATCTTATCAGTAAAAAAGGAACAAAACTTATCAGGAAGTTCATCAGGTGAGTACATTAAAGGTTCATTACCTGATTTATTGTTCTTGAGGAACTTTTTTGTGATAGTAAAAAGTTTTTTCTGGTCAGGACCACAATCCTCGACCATTCTAGAGTAGAAGTTAGATTTAAGTTTCTTGGCAAGGAAACAAACTTTGTTACATTGGATACGATAAGCTGCGCGATCAGTTGGGGACTTTGACTTCAAGTAATGACGTTCAAGCCTTCTGCGAAGAGTTTTTGCGTCTCGAAGCTCATCTGTGTACCACTCGGTATTGGGGCGCAGGATGGTAGACCTTTCGCGTTCAGGGGCGTGGTTATCAAGGACTGCTTTAGCTCCTTCATTATAGCAGTCAACAACTTCACTAAGATTGAAACTAGAAGTAACGGGTAGCGAAGCAATGTCATTCTTGAAATTTTCCCTATTGATTGCCCTTAATCTCCGTCGTTTTACATGTACTTTTATGGGTCCCGGATTCATACAATGGGTGAACTTAAAGGAGATCAGGTAATGGTCTGAGAGACAAGGATCAGACACATGAATGCCGTCAGGAACAAACTTGGAATCAGATGTAATTATGATGTCAAGAGCATGGCCATTGGAATGAGTTGGACCATTTATAAAAACAGTTAGATTGCAAGCTTCCAACAAAGCAAGAAAGTTATGTACATCTGAATCACAGGTCTTATCAAAGTGGAGATTAAAATCACCTCCAATGAGAATGTAACGTTTGTTAACAGATATGTTCACGATGTATTGCTCAAAGTCAAGTAGAAAATTCCTGAAATTACAACCATGGGGATCAGGTCTATAGATGACAGCGACATAAACTTGCTTATCACAAATTTGTAGGTTGCTCTCAATCAATTCAAAAGAGTTGTATCTATTGCTATCAATCAACTCCGATTTGTAAGTTGACTTATATAATATACCGACACCGCCACCAATTTTTTGAGACTTTCGTGGTCGATGGGAAAAGGTGTAACCATCAGGGCATAAGTCGGATATAACAGCATCGTCATCATCATGGCCCAGCCATGTCTCACATAAAAGTAAAATATCCAAGCTGTTATCCAGTGTGAGTTCATTCAAAGCAGTTGATTTATTTCTTACAGAGCGTGGATTAAAGAGACCACATCGCACACAGTTGTCAGAACCATCACAGTTTGGCTTGATGTGAATAAGGTTTTGTTCACGATGGGAATTACAGTTTAAATAGTTTCTTCTAGCTGAAGTAATTACCTGGATTCTTTTCTGAGATTTAGCCCAAGAGCGATGACCTCTTTTAGTTGGCTTATTGGCACAGATTCCAAGGTCTCTAAACAATCTGTAGTTAGCAGGAGAAATCCCATTGACATAGGTTCCTCTCAGAGCAAGTAAGTCCTCTTTGGAATATTGAATAGAACACAATTCCATGGTGACAAAAGAAGTTAGGAAAGTCAAGATCAACAGCTTATCCATGTACAATGAGGATAAAGTCCAGAGCAAAGGAACGAAGGAAAGGAGCAGTGAGACTAAAAAAAAGCACTCTGGCTGTTTAAAGGATGGCACACTCCTGACATAATAGGCTACAGCAAAAACAGGGCCTAAGCTAATGGTGAAAGTATCACAAAGTCGAAGAACTTTTCACCAAAAAATCACTGGAAGGACAAAAATGAACATGAAGATAATAAGACAGGAAAGATCCTGGTATGCAATATAGCAACTCTGTGGAACGTGGCAACAGAAAAAATAGTTGAAGCAGTCCATAGGTTGGAAACAGTGAGAGCAAGAAATGAGTGCAACCAGTCAGGCGCTACTCCGTTCATTTTCATATATATATATATATATATATATATATATGTATATATATATGTATAATTATATATATATATATATATATATATATATATATATATATATATATATATCATTTAGTTTGCGCACTTATGAAAGAAAGGTTGAACATTAAGTTTAGACGAGTGCCATTGAAAACCATTTATGTTTGGCAATTGAAATATGTTGCGTCGCAGCAAAATACTCAAGAATATCCGAAGAATATCCCAAGGAAAGTCAATTTAACTCTTAAATCGTCGCTTCTCTTTACACAATGGCGCAATCGGTTAAAGTGGTTAAGAGTGATTCTTTTCATTCAGTCATTTTGTTTTGCATTTAATTTATTTTTACCAGTAAACACGTTTTAGTTTGACAAGAACATTATTTTCAATTTGTGAATCTTTAAGAGTCATTTTAAAATCAAATTCTGCGTTGAACTTACAAAAGTTTCAAAAAGCACCTAGGGTGCTCTTGACATCTTAGTTGGTTTTCGTTTTCATTTCATCTACATTTTACCCATTAAAATGCTCAGAACGAAAGGTCTTGGCTTCAGTAAACTTCGTCAATATCACGTTTCCCTCGCCACCATACAGTTTATGTGAAGAGATTACATTTACATGCTTAAGTGTGTTTCAATGGTTTCATAGCCAGAGCGTCTTCCATTTTATATTAAGGTTCTTACATTTCCAATTTTAATTGAAAGGAACAGAACCCAGATGTAAACGGGTTCTTTGGGGGCCATGCTTGAACTCGAGTAACATCACTTCAGTAACTTACATCCAATAAAAAAGAGTACAGATTTGCATCAGATTTGCATCAGAAGGACCTAGCGTCTCTCCTTGGGAGTCACGATGGTATTTATTACGTAATGTGTGCTTCTTTAATTCTACAACTGCCATAAACGTAAGATTATGCATAGGTATAAAGTACTACTTCTAAAAATCATAATTAAAATAGAAGCACAACCTATGCCTAGTTGTGTAGCTCCGTTTTTCAATATTAAAGATGGATTTGGTGGAACATATGTGTCACGTGACAGAGGGTGACAGAGGAACCCCTTTTTCTCTTACAACGTGCCCTTGTTCTATTGTAGTTGCCCTTGTTACAATTGTAGCAGCTATCCCTTTAATGTTTTCTGTTGAAGCCTGTGTTGAACATTGTCAAAACTGTTAGCACATGCAGTGAAAAGGGAGACAACTTCTTTCGCGTTGAAGTTAGTGTGGAAAGTCATCAAATTACACCTTGTCTTCCATTGCTAACATTTGGCAAAATTGTAACGGTCTGACAACAGTTACAGATTATCAAGGATAGTAATTGGTAATTGTCACAGTGATTGAGGTGGAAATTCATGGTGGTTTAAACTAAAATGTAGCAAGGATTATCAAGTTTTGTGTAAAATTTTGTCCAAGTCAATAACACTTAAAGTCACCTGTGCATGTCTCGGTGCGAAACAGCCATATAGAGGGCGGCATATACTCTGCTTTTCTGACACGTAAGGTTTCCACCACCACGCGTTATCTAGAGCACATTTCCCATGTAGGCAACGCGTAGCTATCCTGGTTTACATAACCCTTTTCTACATGTTACTTAAGTGTTTGACAACATCACGACGGAACAATGAGAGATAGTGTTAATGAAACGTCCACCCTCATCTAAAAACTAGACCTGAATAACATCTGAAACCACATGGGTGATTTTCTTAGGATGACTACAAATCCTGTTTCCTCTACAACTTAAAGTTATGAATGCAACGTTTCTGTTACACATGAGAAACATTTCCAGAATAACTTAGGCCTAACATAACAGGAATCAAATTATGGTGTTTTATCGACAACAAAATAGTGCAATATTTTTGCTGCAGAAGAGTGATTGTAAACTTTCGTGTTTATTTTTATTTCTCCTGGCCTCCTGCCTCTCACATATGCGTTAGTTACCCTACCCTTAGGGAGTTTAACTGAGCGATGGCGTAGGAGAAGCAATCTACTCCATGCAAAACGAAGCTGCGCGTCACACTCGATGAAATGTCCAGCTTTTGTGCTATTTTGTACTTTTACGGCAAACAAATATCACTTTAATATTCTTAGGCTTACAACTAGCAAATCTCGCTTTATTATTCTCCTCCCATTTCTTTTATGATGGTTTTTGCTGTGTAAATTTTTATCATCAAAGGGTATGATAAATGACTGTGCCATACCGAGAATAATTGAAGGCACCGAAACGTATCGCACAACAATGGCTATATTGCCTTTGCGACAATTTTAAAAGAGCGAGGGTTCGTAAAAGTGCAAAGCCAAGTTCACGTATAGCCTAGTACAACCTTTACACTAACAGTGACCTTGAAGTCTGTGCATGTAATAGTAAAAACCAGTCCAAGATGTACGCGGCTCTAACCGTCAACACGACGCCAAGATCAGCTACAGAGGATCTGATCCGTGACGCGTTAAGAATAGAGAGGGTAGGTTGGGCTGAATCGTATGCCTCGCTAAACTAGCCGGCTGTTGGCTTGATACAGTTGTGCATTTGCAGCCGCGAGCGAAAGACATGCAACCTGTTCTGTCATGGATTGGAATAAAATTTGTAACTATCAGCGGTTAAAAAGTTTCGCATCTGGTCTTTATGAATAGCAGCATTGATTAATATACGTTGGAATGATGACTGTACTACAAGTCAGTTAAGGAGAGCTTCGTGTATGTTATGTGCACAGTAATGATATCATTTTCACGTTACGGAAACAACACTATAAAGAGGTGGTCGTATATAATGTTGTGTTTTGCAAATAATCATTGAAATATCTTTCTCTCTTTTGAATAGTGCTTTATCATGTATAGGTTTCTCAAAAAGCTGTATACATTTTATTCGACCGTCACAGGATTTCTGCAACACTTACCTAATCACTTACGCCAACGTACAACCTTCTCTTCGTGTACTGTGCCGCCAACATTTCGTGAACGGATATGACCTATCGGTCGGTGTGTTGACACCCCTATGTAAAGGACTAAAACACAACCACTCATATGCTTTTGTAGATGCAGGAAGTTGTCATTTTCTTGTGGGTTAGGATTTCTAATGAGAAGTAACAAAGCCTGGTAAGCAGTTATCAGTTTTCTTGCATTTTTTTGATATACAAATATGTCCATAGTCTAGAAAAAGATATCAGTCGAAGCAAAATGGGAAATACCTGAAAAAATTAGCAAGAAAAACCAGACCCTTGAATGAAAGAAGGAGAAGAGAAGAGATTAAATGCGTAAAAAAGGAAAAAGAAAAGGTTTCAAGAATTGCACTTCATTTCTGCTGAAGACATCGGTTTGAGCTCATTCAGTAACCGCTACTAGTTCCGATAAAACAACCTTGACAGGGAAACCTTGACCGATTCTTTTTACAGTATTAAGGCTGTTGTTAAGAAAACTACATATTGAAACTAGCGATGATAGAAGGTCAATTTTTCTCATAAGTGGGTAAGCTGGCAAAATATTATGCAGCAAGGTGGGGTAGTGTGAGAATTGATTTTTTGATTTAATGCTTTGTAGTTTCTGTACTTTTCACTTTTCTTATTTTTGTAAAGAATAAATACCTTATCCTTCACGGTATGAACATCCATGGTAACTTGTGGAGACTTACTACACTTGTCAATTTAAATGTGAGAAGTTAACATACCTTTATAACTGCTCAGTAGACACTAAGTTTCAACATAATCCACATAATCAGCAACGGATTCACTCAGCAAATAATGATGTAAGGTTGCGTATATGAGAAGGTCTAGCAGTCCAAAAAAATATGGGTGACTAACTTCATTTGGTAAGCTTTGCAAGCATCCTCTTCTGTAAGGTTTTAATTTGAAGGCTCTCACGTCTCCTTTGAAAACTTGAAGAACTATGTCAACCAAGTTACGCAATGCTGAAGTGTTAGTATTTCAAGTTAGATTGAACTAACCCTCAGTGACATATTTCTGTACAGAATTAAGCACGTTTTCACAAAATTATGCACTGAAACCAGAAAATAAGTGGGATGGGAAATTCTCTTATCTATTGACAAATGTAATAATATCGATACTACGACAGCTTCATCCATTAATACCATATACCAATTACTTTTACATAACCCTTAAGTACATCCCCAGAAATAATTCTGTCTGTGATCACGCGCAATGTTAAACCGATCAAATCCTAATGTCACCATCTGAAAATGTTGTGATTTTTCGTATTGCCTTTCTCTCAAGAAATTGATAAGGTTATCTAATCACCTCCTGATATCTTCTATGAATTTAAAGAACATTTAAAGGTTTCTACCGTAGGAGAATTTGTTACTATTTGTTGTGAAAATATTAGGATCCATGAATCGATATATGCCAATTCAATCTTTAAATCTCTGTCTGAAGATTAGGCTTGCCAAAAGCGTGAATATTGAAACTGTAGATAAAGCATTCTAACGCGAATTGGTTAATATGTTTTGTTATTAGTACATTGGAAATAGTTATATGTGTCTCAGCATCTTCATATTACCCTTTATAATAAAATGATCTTTAATAGCGTCCTTTCTTTTGTTAGGTTAGTAATTTGTTGCTTTGTCAAGTTGTAGCACTAGTGTCCTAGATTATCGAGACTTTCTTGGAGTCTCAAAGAGTGCCCCCTATTCTAATTCTTAATCAAACATGCAGGCCGTGGGTTGGAAAAGTCAGATGTAAGGCGTGCCGTACGGTCGCTGAGAAACGTGTAAATATGACTAGGAGATGTAAGTATGACGTGTCATGTGTCATCGTATACGGTGCTCTATGTACTTGTATATATGCATTTCCTGTCCTCTAAATAAATAAGAAATCCATTCATTTTCTATATTTATTTTTATTTCTTTTTTAACATGAAGTCATTTGAAGGCATAAGATGATCAAAATGCCGTTCCAAACATATTTTGAAAGATTTGGTGTCCCCGCTATTTATTTCCACCTAAAGAGGAAATACAAGTAATTTGTTATAAGAGTGATTTAGAAGTTGGAACCACTGATTCCTCTACAAAATATATTATATAAAGTTTCTTTTCAGTTCATATTAGACGTGTAAATAGTTATTTACACTGATTTCATACATCCCAATGAATCTAATTTTTCAATAATGAATATTCAAAATAGCTTCTAGGTATGTCATTTAAGATCCAATGTGTACAGCAGTTAGTTCCAAAATCCCCAAATGTTTTTAAAGAAGTTGTTTCCAAGTAACAATAAAATGAAATTTCTCTAGCCATTGACCGACCAGCTACATTTCCATTTTCGTAAACATAGCTAGCAGATGGACAAATTGATAACGTATTCTTGAAGACCACGTGACTAACATACGCACATTGTATGCTAACAGTGTGGATATATATTTATCAGGTGACTCAGCTATGTCCTTTTGTACTCGCATGACCCATGCGTATGAATTACAAATACTGGAAGAAGGTGGCACATTATTATTTTACGCTTATGTATACTACAAATGTTTCCGTTTAAAAATGGATCTCAGATAAAGATCACACATTTCGCCTTATACGTTTACCATACTAAGTTATTCTTAAGCCCAAACTGAATAAAAAATAGCCGCAAAGTTTTATCAAAACAGTACGGTTAAGGAATTGCATCACAAAAGGAAAACCATTGCATTTGGGGTTAAAATATAAATTACAAAAGTACTTTGTTTGATGCATGGCGTTTTCAAAAATGTTTTACAAGCTGTGATAGCAATCAGCGTGTGCTGAAAAATACAGTAAATTATCCAACAACGACTTATGGTTATAAAACGAATAGGCCTTAACCACATGATATTTCACGAATGCTTTTTCTTTTTATTTCCTTATTTCTTGTTCAATTGTATGACTGATTCATCATGTAATCTGAAGTTGACTAAAAAGAGTTTAATTGTGTCTTTCTACTTGTCCATATGTGTATTTCTGTTTTTGTATTCTTTTTGTCTCGTAAGTAATAGAATTTAGCATTGTTAATGCTCACAATAGAAGAGTAACTGTTAGCCAATACCAGGCTACTTAACACAACGGTCATGAAGTTGGGTCAATGGTCACATCCAGTTTTGTCACCCCTGTGTGATTTCTTGATAATAGATGGAAGCTATGTTTTCGCAGCTCCATTTGTCCACTCACGGTTTTTCAGAACTTTTAATGGTTCAATTTGCGCTGAAGAGATACAGTAATATGTGCCTTTCTCCGTAGTTTCTGCATGTAGTTGACTTTTGTCTAGGTAGACCATGGAAGTACTACCTCGTACTTCCATGGGTAGACCTAGTTGATGTACAAAACTTTGGATTTATTTATTGCGTGCATTTAGCCTTTTATGCACTCAAATAACACTTCCTAATTTTTCAAATTTTATTATCAGTGCATCGAGCAAAATTATCAAAATATTTTATCAATATCTAAACATAGTTTGTTACTACCTGACAGAATACTTTTTATAGCCTTATATACTTCAAATTAACCTCGCTTTTTGTAGGTATTGCACCTTGGAAGTTCTTTGACCATTATGTAAGGAATAGTTTCAAAGAAGTAGGTGGGATCTATAGAGTTCTTCACGTGACGTCACAATGGTCCCAGGTTTGCCTGTCTGCCATTTTGGACGTCAAATTTACTGCAAGCACAACTACACTGTATACACACAGTATCGGTCAAAGCCTTAAATGTTTTTTTTTTTTCCTTCTTCTCAAAGAATTTTTTTAACCTGAAGTGTTAGCGATCGATTGTTCTTTAGTGTACGTATTGGTCTGCGTGTAGGCTACATGTGTTGGGCTTACATGCTCTGTACCGATCATATAGAAAAAATACTTTATCATCAAAGCTTTAGTATCTCGCAGGTTACATGTTAACACTGTTCAGTCTAGTATGTGGACTCCAGAGTTCAATATTTCTTCTGAAGATGTCCAAAAATTCATCTAGCTCTACGTTTTACATTTTTTGTAAATCGATAATAAACCGTATGCCCTGTAATTTTAATTGACGATTACGAAAAAAAAAGAAACTTTTTCCCCATCATCAAGAAAACATCCTTTGAAAAAGAAGTTACGAAACGCTTTAAGATTTGACCAATACTTTTCTACACCAGACACATGTTGCGCCCGATAAATTTGACGTCCAGTATGGATGAATTTGTTTCACATGTACTTGTAAGTTGTAACGTGAGTGAAGAACCTCTATAGCTCGAGTGTAACTATTTTAGTTAGTATAGAACAGAGAACATGTGACTTTAAGTATCATTTGCTTCATGAGAGTGACATAAGGAGGTCTCTTCACTCCTGGATAAGTCATCCCCAAAACAGAAAGATGACGTGTACATGATGATCAGAGAAATTGCATGTAGATTTGTCTACAATGACTTTGATTTAAATAGCTTGTTCGACTTCAAGGTTACAAAAGTAAACTTTTGACTTGGAAATATGCCAAGCAGCCATTTTATGTACAGCGTGCAGATGGGTCAGTAAGAACAGCATTTTACATTCATAGAGTCTTGATAAGTTATGAGATTGAGGACTGATGTAGTCCTGCAACAGTGATCGATGAGAATGACAAAAAGTAGAAGTACCATATAATCTTTCTACTTTTATCAAAGACGCAAAAATGGCAATTACTATCGGGCGTTATCCTTAAACGTTATGATGGATTGCATCATTTTTTCAAAAAAAAAAAATCCCTACGTTAAGATACAACAAATCTGTGTTAAGATACAACAAATCTGTGTTTGGAATGAATCGGTTTCTTGTTTTGAAACTAAAAAACAAACATTCGCTGACTCTGTACATTGCCGACAATATAAAACAATCTAATTCTGTTTTAGCAAAATGTCAAAATTTGGTATTGAGGATGTAGAAGACTCTAACAAATCGAAAAATAAGGCTGCAATTTAGAGCAGAACCATTGAATCTGGGTGACATTTTTACCGAATGTTTTTAGATCTTTAGAATGAGTTATGACTGTACACAAGTATCTATGTATCGTCCACATATGAAAGCATTTTATGAGTAAACGTAATGATAAATGGCATGATTTAAGAGTGGAGAACTGGCTTACTCATTATTTAGGCTCATTTGAATGTTCTCATTTAGTTCGTTGTAATTGCAAATGTCTTAATTTTTTAAATTATTTGAAAGAAAAAGGTCCCTTCTTTAGCAAAATGTAGAAGTTACCTTAACGACTGAAGAAAAAAGTGTGCTTATCTAGTGATTTCTCATCTTTGGGAAGTGGCGGTTTTTCATTGTCCCATTGAAATGCTACGTACCGTGTCGAAGACATCAATAATGAGGTAACCTGATCGAGAAGACAAGAGTTGGAGGGAAATCTGACGATTACGGATAATTTACCCTCCCGTGGGTCACATTCTGCTCTCGTGCCGTGGGATTGTCTGTGGCTGTGCCTCTGTCATGTTCTTTGGTTATCTAGCTGTATGAGTGTCGTTAACACATCATAAAGCTAGGTTACCAAAGATAAAGGCAGACGAGGCGAGATACAACTTTGACGATTTGATCGACGACGGATGAGGAGCTTGGGAGAGCAAATGCTGCTGCATGGGGAAGATAACAGTTGACACTTCTCGGATGAAAGATGAGAACCATCATACACTGCAACGCACTTAATTAACCAAGAGGAAGAAATAACGTGTGATTTTCGCACCACAACACCAGAAGTTGCTTCGGTTGACAAAATAAGTTATAAGAGGCAGTATTTCTTGTTGTAAAGTATATGTACTCCCTGCAATATCATGTTAGTTATTTCATCCTCATCGGCGAAGCAGGTTATCGTCCACAGAGGTATACAAAATGAAAGATACTGTATCAGGTACATTTCTGATATGGCATTTGTAGTGTTACATATAAATCGAGAGAGCTCGTAACATTGGCATGTGCAGTATGAACTTCTTACAGGTTGGTAGTCAAGATAGGTAGAAGTGCACTATAGTAATATCAAGTGTATGTTTTAATGGAGGTTTGATGAAGATGAAACGTGGTACCATCAGACCAAATGGAAACTTGAAAAAAAAAACAAAAACACACACACAGAAATAAATAAACGAAACTAAGAAGAACAGGCAAAGAAGACTCAGTTCTGTAAATATTAAAATCATAGACTTAGGATATTTTCTGATCATACGAAAAACATCACTGGAAATGAAATACCTCTCCATGTTCAAATTCAATTCATTTTTTTCAACATTTATTCAAGACACTTTACAGGATTTTTTATGATAAAAAACATACTATGAAATCAAACAGAGTTGACAGGGACTCGGGAGGAACACAGAGAAAGCTCCATAAAGCTTGTGGTATGAGTTGTCTTCAAGCAGGCACATACAGTTACAACGTATACAAAGTCGAAAGAAAATAGACATAAACGAGAACAGATAAAACGAATGCAACAATGTCATTCATTGAAGTTTCAGGGATTCCTTGAATTACTACAAAAAGTGACAGCCTTGAATTTGAGGGGGAGGGAGTTCCAGAAATAGCACCGGTGAGGCGAACTGTTTGTTGGGAAAAGGTGAGCCTAAATAAGGGAGTAAAAAGGGAATTCCTGTCACATGTTCAGAAATTCAAGATGGCGACCTGTAATGGAGGCAAAGTTGTGAATCTGAATCACTGTGTTTACAGGTAATTGATGTTTTTTTCTTGGCTTAGATGCACATAATTTTATTACAAAATATTTTTGTACTTGTTACTTATACAAAGGGTCGAGGTGGAGCTGCATAGATGGCGCACTTTCACCACTGGCTATCATATTGTTTGGTTCAGTAGCAGAGCCGGTAACGTTCCCTACCTTACAATTTACCTGCTACATTTTAAGCTATGTGTAATGAGGGCGTGTTTACACTACACACTGATATTTTTCCATACAATGGAGCTATTACATTTTGGAAGGGTTTTCGATCCATGTCCATACTAGACAAAGTTCGTCGTATGTGTCAGTAAACAGTTACGTATCACATAACCAATGGTCTGTGTTTCGTCTTTGTCAACTTAACTACCTGACATCTAAAATATCGATAACACGATTCGGGAGAAGAGTGTAAAATATCTGTACTGCCTCTTAGGCAGTGCTCTGTTTAAAGGCTATTTTCAGAAATTTTGAGGCTTTGCAAACAATCAGTTTTTGTACCGACAACGAGATTTTTGTCAGTATAGTAAGACAATGAAGCAAACCCATACAGAATTAAACAATACCATAGAAACGTTCTCTGCTATATCAATTCCACTCTCATCTAACAATCTTCAAATGGCAGTTTGGTAACTTTTGTTTGCGGTTTGCCCAAAATGTGTAAGACCGTGACTTTAATTGACAAAGTTTTGATCCTATCAAAATTGGAAAATTAGAAAAAGGATGTCTCACGTTACATGGTATATGAAGTATTATGTCATATAGTATAACTGAAAGTAATACTTAGGAGAGTAATACTTAGGAGTACAGAAGACGAAATGAAGGTTTCTAATCCATGTACTGAGTTATTGGTTATACTTAAACTGACTGATACCAGTAGATGAAGACTCTTGTCGTTGTTGTATAGACTTGGTTTTGGTTTAGAGTCCACTTAAGCTGTCACAGCGTACTCTTAAAGGCCCTTATATATGGAGAGCATCCATCTCTTGAAAACGATAGCATATATAATTGACCAATTAGAAGTGCATTTACCGGTTGGACGTTCCATAAGGTGATCGATGCAATAGGTTACCGACTTTGCCACTGAATAAAAGTCAAATAATTGACATAAGATATGATAATGAAATTCACCTAACCGTACTTTCATGCATATTTAACATTCAGATTTTGAAGCGTAAAACGTTTGCTTGTGAGACTGAAATGTTACATGAACTTTGGAAGAAAACAAATGTTCTTCGGGGTGCAACATGCTGTAATGATGAAAATGACAAAAAGTATGATGTCATTTAAAAAAAATCATGGTTTCTTCTTTGTTATTTTATCTAGAAGACTGCAATCAGCTTGTTTCATAACCGTTCACTTCTAATGTCACATTTTCGCTTCTTTTCCAACCCTGTTGACATAAACTCCTTCGAAATGTTTTATCCTATGTTGCCCTAATGATACCCAATCAGAACTTGATAGTTTGCCTTTGTCAGACAATATACGTATACAAACATATCTCTATAGCAAGTGTATATGTGTTGGTTCAGAGGAAATTGATTACTTGTCTTTGCACAGCAAAAGTGTATTCACCTTCAATATAAAAGCGAACTTGCTACTGGTGAATGCTGACGAGGCTTGATTGTTTGTCTCAGCTGAAGTTCAAGAATACTGATGATATGACAAAGTTGCTGGTATCAAACAATTTTGCTTGAATCGCTCTGTGAAGAGACAAGCTACTTAACACATGCCAGCTAACGGTACGACTGCTTCTGTATCTAGACTGTCAATTACTCTAGCAAGCCTGTAGCAACGATGATGGTAGTACAGGGCGGTGTTCTCACCAATACATTAATAGTAATACAAAAATGTTGTCCTCTCGATGTGACTGAGACCTTAGACATACCCATTGTCTTGATCAAGTTATAACTGAACGTTTTGAACATAATATTTTTTAAATGTTACCAAGCATGGGTGGGGTTCATGTTTATGGATTCATCACATTATCAATGAAAAAAAAAACAAAAAGATAGCAATATTTAACTCAAGCAATAACATTTCATAATGGTATGACCAGCTAACGTTAAACATGTGAGTATTTTGCTATCTCTAATAGCTTGGTACCCAAAAGTAACTTGAAAGTTTATACCCTATATGCGTGAGTAGTTGGATAGATGACAATGTTTTTAGACTTCCGACTGAGGGCGTTCTCCGTTACAACTTATCCTTTTACAAAGCAAAAACGTTGCTCTCGGCTGTGCGTATGTCATAATTGTGTTGTTTCAACTCTCTGTGAACTAAAAAATTTCAGCTGCCCGTTCTGACCCTGCATTCATTTGTGATACATAAACCATTGTAGCCTACTTTTTACATGAATAAAATTTTAGGCCTAACTCTAATTTTAGTTATTCTCAGACTTTCTCAGGTAACTACCGCATTGCTTTCCACATCAGCAGCATTGCCTCCTTTCATACGTCAAATAAAACTACTTCTACTTTACTTTTTCGGCTGGTTGATCTTTGCGTCATAATGCTGGTGCACGTAAGTCACATACATAAAATAGGTATTCAAAATTATTTATCCCTCAGGCGCGGATCCAGAAATTTCGAAAAGGGGGCTGAAAGTCCCCTTGAATATTCTCCTAAATTAACATTATGCTAATCTTCGCGTATTTGTTGTTGTTGATTTGGCGAAAAAGGGGGCTGATGCCGGAAAACCTCCCTTGGATCCGTGCCTGCCCCATAACAAAATATTTAGCAGGTACGCCGTAGATTTATACCTCCTCCCCGTTGCACTTTATCCCTTCACCGCCCCTTCTTCCTCTCAACCGACGCAGTCAGGAAGCTATACCGCCCACAAGAAGATGGCTTTAAATGCACACTTTCTTCCAACCGAGTTCGGAGAGATCTAAGAAACTCATCTAACCCTACTTACTCCAACACATACAACACATGTTTGCTTCCATGTCTTGAAATCATTGTACTACACTCTGGTTAACCCTCATCTCATGTATTGTAACATTTAGGGTAACACCCATTTTGCACACTTGAATTATGCTTCTATTCCAAATCATTGCATATCATTTATGCTTCTATTGCAAATCTGGTTTACCATTATCTCATTTATTTTAACATTCCTTAAGGTAAAACCCATTTTGCACACCTGAATTATGCTTCTATTGCAAATCATTGTACTACACTCTGGTTTACCTCCGTCTCTTGTATTTTAACATTCTTTAGGGTAACACCCATTTTGCACACTTAAATTATGCTTCTATTGCAAAAGACGTAAGAACAGCTTAAACCCGGTTATAGTTACCAAGATCGAACAACAATAACTTTTGGTAAACTACAATTTATTACTGTCGTAGTTGTATATTTTTTGAAGTTGGATCATTCTGTTTGCATATTTTCGTTGCCTTCTTTTTTCAGTACGTGGCATGTTTTACTACAAAAGACAAATTTCACGATCATTTCTCACGACAATTATATTCTGCCCATATTGATATACTCTCTTACGGAAATGGATAGAAAATTCGTAGGAACTCCTGGCGCTTTGTTGTGGAATAGATGTACCTCTAATATTAAAGAAACAACTCCCTATTAAAGTTTTGCAAAACAATTAAAGGTGTTTTCAATCGAAATCTAGGCAGGGTTCACTCGTATCTTTCCTTCTATTTATGTTAACCTCTTCAATTTCACCTGGGTTTTTCGTTTTCCTTCTCTTTGCTAACTTTCCCTTTATTTCATCTTTGTAATTGCTCATTATTTTCTTGCAGGTTATGCTTTGTACAAGCTTTGCTTTGATAACATCCTCCACAATTTGCATTCGTACAATAATCAAGTTAAGAAATTGAATTTGAACTTTGAAAGGTTAAATAAAGGAAACGAAGAAAAAAGTCCCACCCTACAACCCTGAGCCATTTTACATAAAAACTTGATAATTACCTTTTGTCTGTATGTAATAAAACAAAGTAAATGTGTCAGCAGAGTTAACAAAGTTGCAACTAAGTTAAAGTGTACCTAAAGTCTAAAATCTCAAAAATATATGTTACAAAGCTTAAAAATGCAACCAAATGGTACAACTCCCATCTTCACAGGATATTCCCGAGCCGAGATATAAAATGTTGAAGCTTATTCATTCAATTTAAAATGTTGGATTGCGCAATAATTTGTTTTGTCATTCTTGTACTACTCAAATTACAGTCTTTGTTGTTGTTTTTTTTTTCAAAAGCCACTGCACCTTGTGCCAAAATGTGATCACTGTCTTACTGCTATTGGGTGACTTGACTATATAAGTCCTCTCCGTACAGCATACCATGCAAGGGAACTGTAATTGTTTCAAGGTCCTACAAACATCTTAATTTTAAAAGGAAACAAAAGCAGTTCATGTGAGTTGTACAAGAAGGACTTCACAAATTATTGCGCAATTGACTATTGCAAATTAAGTGAATAAATTTCAACATTTTGTATCTCAGCAATGGAGTAAGCTATGAAAATGGGAGTTGGATGAATGAAATTCATTTTCCAGACTCTAAAATATATCTTCCTGTAATTCTAGACTTTAGGTCCACTTTAAGCTGACATAGTTGTAACAGTCTTAGGGTAACGAGAGTGTTGATAAACGATTGGGTCAGCTCTTACAAACAATACCCTCACCCTTAAAACCTCAAATTTGCATTTGAAGAGAATCTAATTAATGGGAGCTTGAACTGGAACCTTGTCAAATATTTGACCAGATTTGGCTACAAATGAATCGAGTTGGTTAATTTTTTAACCAAATTTGGTCAATTTTGAATCAAACATAGGCAAATATTTGGCAAGATTTCACTTCGTGACCTTTTGACTAATTTGCTTCCAGGCTGCAAGTCACTTTCAAGAACGAATCAAACAATGTTCAAGATTATTGACAGATTATTTCCAACGGATAAAACATTATAGTCGTCCCTGACTTCTGTGCACTATTCTTACATTCCTCACATGTTCACTTACCTCACTACACTACACAACACCAGTATTGCACTGTCAGATATGCACATACATTCATAATGGATAAAGGACTCAGTATGTATCGACGTGGTAGTCACAGCAAGATTAGCCTTGTAATTTCAAGGATTGGAAATCCCTGTAGTTTTCAAAATTTCAAATTCGAGAAGTTTCTTTCAGAAATATTTGTGAGGTAATCGACCTGCCCTCACCTTTCTTATACAAACATATTTATTCATCGACTTCAATACGTTCCATACAATGTGATAACATCTCAGTAAACAGTATATTCCACGCAAAATTTTTGGCCTGTAGAATTAAAATGAACAACCACACTGCAGCGTTTTAAAAGAATGTTGAGAATATTATTCTAGAAAGGCAAATTGAAGGAAACTTTGATGACTGAAAGATTCTATCTTCGCGATTCGTTGGGGGGGGGGGGGAGGAGAACTTTGAACTTCAATGCATTTTAATTTTCAAAACGATGACATGAGCTCAGTATCCTTGAGAGCGTAGTGACCTATTGGTTAAGGTGTCGGACTTGTGATCCGAGGATTGCTGGTTCGAGTCCTTCCGGGTTCATTACGTTGTGTCCTTTGGCAAGATGCTTATCTCAATTGCTTCTCTCCACCCAGGAGTTGAATGGGTGCCTGAGAGGTAACTTGAATCATTTGGTGCTGACTTAGTTGCAGCCTACTGGAGGGATTGTCTCTAGGATGGGTTACTGCTGACCAGGGGTAATATTTGTGAAGCGCTTGGATACCTCGGTGAGAAAGCATGATTTAAAAACCGAATATTATGCTCTCACCTCACAGTGTAAGTATGCTTTGCGTACATATTATTATGATTGAAACCACAGAGGATGATCTAAACAAAGTTATTGGAACTGCACCCGCCCTCAAAACAAGCTAGTCATTAGGCCTACAAAACTGAATTTTGTCAAATTTTTGATCACATCTGGTTCAAAATTAACTAGATTTGATTTAAACGCAATCCAATTAGGTTCGTTTTTTAACCAGAAGTCAAACATGTGATAAATTTCTGTGTCATGTTCTTATTAATTAGGTTCTTGTAAAATTTGAGTTGCATTTTCTCTGAGAGTGGAACAAACATTTCCACCCTTTATGGCATTTCATGTTGTTGACTGGAGATCATACTATAAGTGCATGTGGAGGCAGAAAAAGTTTAGTTAATACATTTAGCGCATACGTACACGATGCCACGGAAAGAAATATCTTTTAGTAAACTTTAAGTAAACTTTTGCCTTCTTGGACATCATTATCGCAGTAAGGGTGAAACATCGGACGCATAGCCTGTTTTCTTTGTAATTGTTGTGAAGAAGGGGAAGGTGTTAACTGGGAGAAATCAAACTTTGAACACAAGGGCGCCAGCCGCCAGGATTTGCGAGCTCCCCCACGGGGGAGCCAGCAACCCGAAGCCCCGACAAGGGCGAGGAGTTGCCGAAAGGATGTCGTCAGTAAACGTTCAGAATATTTGGGTTTCTACTGAAGAAAATACGAAAAATTGGGGCTTTTATGAAAGAAACTTACAGAAGTTGGGTCTTTTGTAAGAAAAATTGCAAAATTAGGGATTTTCATTGAAGGATTTGCCCTAATTTAGAGAAAAATCCAGTAAATCGTTGGGACGGCTAGCCGTCGTGGTAAAGTTTATATTTTATTGTACCCATTGCGGCTCCCGACGAAATTGGAAAATTTCCCCCAACTTGGGAGGGAGATCGCCCCTCCCCCAACTGGGGCCACCACTGGTTTAATAGTTCAAAATGTAGTTAATACTTTTTAGAACAGTGACCTTTTATGCCTAAATCTCAACAAATTTCTGTACGGGGAACAATATGTTCCTTTCTCCCATTGGCTATGCCATTGGAACGGATCTGAAGTGTAGTATTTCGCCTAAATGAGATATCTCGTACTAATCCATCATTTTCGTTTCTTCTTCCGAGGACCCATTTTCTCTTTGAGGTATTATACGATTGTTTTTATCTTGTTGCCCTTAAGGTGAATTAGTTTGTGATTAGCCTTTGTACTCCTTACTAGTTTCGTTCCTCTTTGATCCTTTTGGTTTCATAATTTTGCCGTTTTGATATATCTAAGTACCAAAATGTGGAAACAAAGCTCAGCCCCATTTTCTCCTCCGAAGATAAAAGCCCTGTCCTTCTTTAAAGGCATTGTCTGGTGGCATAATGTAGGGGTTTTATATGAAAGATAAAAATTTTTCATTAAATGTCATCCAAACCCCATATCAAAACTCCATTCCTAACTCAAGATATCTCTTCCTAAAGATTGGTTACTTTTAATAAGAAATACCTCCAAGTTTCCTCAAGGTCACAAAACGTGATCCAAAGTGGGCAAATTGCCTCAGATTCCTTTTGTTATTCTTTATAATTGGCTACCTTGTTTGTCCTTGAGATTTGATACCGTTGGAATGTTTAGATATTTTTTCGTATAGATATAGTGAAAAACTGTCCCATACTTATGGTACAGTAAAGAAAGTTATGGAATATTCAATGTAGTGATATCAACATTATAAAGAAATACAAAAGCTACATCAAATCCATTTGCCCAGATGACATCACAGATTTCCCATCATGCACTAAGGAAACTGAAAATGTAGTATTTCTTCAAAAATTTGTACCTTCCGAATGCAAGATGCTATTGAGATGGGGTTTTCACTGCCTAAAACAGAAAATTTTTCTGTTTTTTTTTGAAATCATCAAATTTGGTCACCAGACCATGCTTTTAATATATGTGTCAGTGCAGCTGAAAGAATACCCCAGATCCATATTAACGTTTGGTATGAATATTAAGTTCTCTCATTTCTAAGAAAGTCAACTTGGGAGCAATTACGTGAAAAAAAAATCATACATTCATATTGCTGAACAGTGTTGTTTTCTCTAATATATGAACCAATTTTGTATCAAATGAATATGGATGCCGTCATAGTATTATTTATGAATATTGTAAATTTACACACCCTTTGGGCAAATTAGTAACTTAGTACAAGGTCAAAACACTGGGTTGAAAAATAAAGGAAACCAAAAGACTGGCCACTAATGTGAAGCCTTGACGTCATGTTTTATTTATGAAGTTCACTCTAGTAGAAAAAGTGGTTACTTTAGTAGCGAACATTTTAACAACGGAAGATGGGGTTATCATGAAATTTTCACTTGGCTTAGATGAAATCCCTCTTCAATATATCTTATCAAAAAATAAAGCTTGGTCTATTGTTTTAAAGTGCAGCATCACACTGTACAAGAAAACCTTGGATAGTAGTAAACCCACACAAAATCTTCAGTAAGGTATTGTTCATTCACTGCAGCAGTACGCTCTACTCTGCCATGGAACTACCACTATTAGCTCAATGACTCTTTGTTGCGAGACAACACTATATATTACACTGTGGCAATTCAATCATTCCGGTTGGATAACTTTATGGCCTTGTTCTAGACAAATGTAGAGTGGAATAGCCTGCGTAGTAGTCTCCTGAATGCCGTTTGTCTCAATTCGCTTCTTATTTTCAGTCAATCTGGAAGGTAGCTACGTACGGCAGACATAGATGAAAAGTCTGTGGACTCAAAGATTGATCAGTAAAACTTTGTATCCCATTGTTTCCCCTCTATAGTCTTTTGAAGTTTAAAGATAACCCATGCGTTTAAATGATGGGGACAGTAAGGTTTAAAAATTATAAAAACCATTAAATTATCAAAAATTACAGAAACAAATATATATATATATATATATATATACCCCAAAGATTTCTAATTCAGTTTATCTAACCACATTTATTATCAAATCATTTTTCCAGCAGCAAACAGATTTCCTTCATACTTAATATCTATTCACTTAAGTTGAATTCGTGTGCGTGTTTTTTTTTTTTTGCCAAACTTTTCATGGTCAGTCACATGCAGATCTCGAACATGCATACATATGCTTATGTATCAATCTTCAAATCACCAGACAGGTATTATCTTCACGCATGACCTAACATAACTGTAGCAGCTTAGCTTTTAAATTCACTACAGTTTAACATCAGTTTAGCTTATTTACAGTACGGTATAGCATCAAATCCATTTCTACTTCGTTTGGAGACGTATCTTTCCGTCTTTAAATAAACCGTCGAATTATTTATTGTAAGCTCTTCCGGGTTGACCACATGATTCTGTCGACGAGTTGAAAGCTATCTTCTAAAAATTTAGCGGAAAATCACGGAATACAGCTATCAGTTACTTGTACCATAATGGTAGGCCACTCAATATTTGCGTATCTGGTTTCTATTATAAAATAGAAAATCTCTAATAAAGGCAAGAACGTTGACTTCGTCGTCATAGATAAGATTCGTTGTAAAAAGGAGCGAAATTTTTGCATTTCACACATCTGTGGCTCCTATCTTCCTAAGCGCTCATATAGATGTACGACATCTTACCCTGGAAGCGAGAACGACGAATATGAGCTCATTAATTTTAAATAGTGTGAAGGAAACTGAATGAAACTTAGCCACTTTGGTGATCAATTACTGACAACGACCGGGGTGACGACATTTCAGTCTATATAATTAAAAGAGTACAAGGAGTATATAGAAAAAAGAGTTAACAAAAAGGCTCGACACCAGGCTACAGGGGAATAGTTTTATTATTGTAGAGAGGGGGAGTGTAGAGTTTCATTATCATAGTAGGAAAAACCATTGCGTCAAGTTTGTACTTGCTCACTCACTTGGGACGATTTGATTTAGTCAGATAACAGGTCTTAATGAATGAAAAGTGATACTAATTATAGGTTAAATGTTATAACTTACCTACAAACATACTTTTAGCACAACATCGTTGAGAAGCTAAATGTTCTTGTTTACATGTTCAAAAAGTCATGTTTTAGACGTCTTTTGGAAATTACCTTAAGTAACCTGGGATCGTGTTCTGGTTTTAGTGATAGTATCGGAATCATTACAAAGGTAAGACGAAATGCATTTTCGATAAAGATATATCCCAACTTAAATATAGACGCGTTGACACAAATGGTGGCAAAAACTGCACACTTCTTCAAAATGTATAATTATAAACAAAAATAATTTTAAGCAACATGAATGACGACACCTGTTTTGGTTTGCTTATAATTCAGATAAAATTCTAAAGCATTACAAGGTTTGAAAATTAGTTTCAAAAGAAAGGAATTTTCCTTTCTCTTTACTCTTCAGTTCTGTTTTGATTGCAAGGACAAATTGTTTGAACCAGTCTATATTAAAAGAGATTACTTAGAATGGTGTCTGTTTTTCCGTAAATAAAAGAAACGTGGTTGTAATTTTCACCGTTTTAATTCACATTGATATGAACACTGAAGAAAACTCAAATCAATAGGGAAGGTCGCATATGCTACTAGCAGGCCGATGTTACTTCACGGTGTTCTTTCTCGTCAAGTAATAGTGAAAAATATGGAAAATGAGCAATGGATTTAGACAACCACAAAATTGAAAAAGGAAGTTTGGGGAGCCACTTTCATAAGTAGTGATTGCTGCTATTAAAGACGGCAAGTAAAATAAATTAGTTTCTTTGATTACGTTTTTAAAACATTTATGACCATTTTTTCTTCCTTTTTTGTAGTCTACTCAGTAGTGAACAGCATGCGTTATTTAGTTTAATACCGCGAGCGGTTTCCCCCTATATTGTACATTTTCTTATAACTGTATATGCAGGAACACACCACTTTCTTCAACAAAAAGACGTAATTTTTTTTATTACAGATGCATTGTAATAACGAAAATTTGCAAACACCATGTTGCACACTTCAAGGACCAGTTTTTGTAGCCCATGCATGCATTGTACATAGGCCTATCCATCAAGGGTGCATGGGCTGTAACTCAGAGTACTAACGCCACTAGAAAGAGGTGTATCCAAGTCCAGCTAACCCGATTCCGAGCCAACTTTGATTCCAGTGGAAGCCATTTCGGATAAAAGTCCGAGTCCAGTTCCCTCCGATTACGAGCCAATTGCTATCCAGTGTCCGCAATTCCGGGCTTATTCCGAGTCTGGTAATTTGACAGTGTAGAATATCATACAAATGCTTTTTACGCTATTTTCAAGAATATTTCATTGTTTTTGGTAGAGGTCAAAGGTCATCAGGGTCAAAGTCTGAAAACCTTGTTTACACGACATCTCAAGGTAGGGAGTGTGGATAGATTTCATATTAAGTATGTGGATGTGTTATGGTGAGAGGAAGAACCCTATTGTTTTTGGTGGAGGTCAAAGGTCATCTGGGGTCACCAGGGGTCAAAGTCTGAAAACCTTGTTTACATGATATTTCAAGGTAGGAAGCTTGGTTAGATTTCATACTAAGTATGTGGATGTGGAATGGTGAGAGAAAGATTTCTGTTATTTTTGGTAGAGGTCAAAGGTTGTCTGGGGTTACCAGGGGTCAAACTCTGAAAACCTTGTTTATGCCATATCGCAAGGTAGGAAGGTAGCAAGCTTGGATAGATTTCATATCAAGTATGTGGATGTGTTATGGTGCGAGGAAGAACCCTATAGTTTTTGGTGGAGGTCAAAGGTCATTTGGGGTCACCAGGGGTCAAAGTCTGAAAACCTTGTTTACACAGTGTCTCAAGGTAGGAAGCTTGGATAGATTTCATACTAAGTATGTGGATGTGTTATGGTGCGAGGAAAAACCCTATTGTTGTTCGTGGAGGTCACAAGCCATTTGAAGTCACCAGAGGTCAAAAACGGAAACTTTGTAAACATGTTATTACAAGGGAGGAAGCACAGATAAATCCCTTCTCATACGTTTTTTTTTTCTTTCATTTTTTGGTTATTCAAGTTTCGGTTCAAAGGTCATGTGACATGAGCTGAAGTGAGCAGGGGTCAAACTGTGACCACATCATGAAAAGTGATGAAGAAGAGCAGTATAAACTTGATGGGTGAACCTCAGTGTAACAAAGCACCCCCCCCCCCTTTTGGCAAGGAATCACTAAGCCTTTTGGCTTTCTGGTTACGCTATTTTCAAGAATATTTCATTGAAAAGATCATTTTCAAGAATCAGTTTCATAGTCTGGCCCACACTCTTATTTAGTTGACAGTGAGCGACCACTCATTTGCACCAAGAAGAATTCATCTTCAAGTAACATAAATGAAACTTTCATTTTTGGACTCGGCTGGAATCGGCTCCGAGTCCGAGTCCAGCTGCAGCCCACTTCTGGGCCAATTCCGATTCCGAGATCTCCCATTCTGGGCCAATTCCGAGTCCAGTAAAAAGCGGACTCGACTCTAGAATTGGGTGCTAGTCCAGACTTAGGCCTTACAGCCCTGTCACTAGGATATGCTATAGATCATTCAGGGGTTGTGCAAAATACACTTTCCGAATATGCATAATTCTGCTGGAAAAAGGAGTAGACTCCACGTCATCAGGACAGCAAAATAAGTAGCATTCATTCCACTGTTCCAAGATGTACATTCTCGAACTACAGTTTAACTGTAAATAAAATTCTTGTAAATTGTATACACAGTAGCCGAAAGTCGTGGCGGTGCTGTGTAAGTTTTTGATTTGCAAATAACATTCTTTCTCAGCTTCGGGTACACATCATGCATACCCCGGGGACGCCGATGAAAACAGGTTGAAAATCCCCGATTTGGACACCTATTCATGGGCGTCCGCAGGTAGGGGGCAAGGGGGGCACTTGCCCTCCCCTGGAAAATCAAAAATTTGAAAAAACGAAGAAAAAATAAAGAAAAAACGAAGAAAAATTAACATCAACATTTCTTCACAGTTCACCCAGTGTTACTCCTATTTATATGCAGTAGATAGGCTTTAGAAGTGCCATTTCCAGCGATGTGGGAGGCTTTGGGGACCAAAATTTTCTTACACTCCGTGCCAACGCATGCTTGTGAGGAGCTTTTTCCCCCCTAAAAAATTTTTGCAAAAATTTTTGCCCCTCCCTGAATTTTTTTTCTGCGGACGCCCATGCACCTATTATAGTTGATGAATAAGACTGATAAAGAAAATAGTTTGTCCTATACTTACTAAAGTGGCAAATGAGATTTAAAGGAAAAACACCTAAATTTAGATTAGTGTACCCCGGTGCCCTATTTCATGAGTGGCTCTTACGAATCATGTGACAATATTTTTCTCACTGAATTGTGCAATTCACCCAGACTTACCCCTTGGTTTACCTTGAATATGCAATATTTATGCTCTGAAATATCATGAAAGGTACTTAAAGGAAAATAAGAGGATATTTGTGAAATTTACCTGTTGTTTCAAAATAAGTTTGGGGCGACTGCTTGTGACCTGTAATGTCACTAAATGTTCAGTAATGCATTTTGGAGATGGAAACCCAAAGTAGGCTACATGTATAAAATGGATGGAAATGTTTTCAGAGAGAGCACAAAAGAGAAAGATTTGGGCATACACGTAAATACATCAATGAAATTAAGCAGACAGTATGCAGCTTTAACAAAGAAAGCTAATCGAGTCTTAGGGATTATCAAGCAGAACTTCATCAATTTTAATCGCCAGGTTGTTTTGAATTTGTACAAATCCCTTGTAAGGCCACACTTAGACTACTGCATACAGTTTTGGAAACCGTATTTAATAAAGGATATTAAGTAACTACAAATAGTACAACGTACCAGGAATGGAAGGCATACTCTTTGTGGAAAGGATTACTGAATTGAGACTGATAAAAAATGAGTAACGCCATCTACATCAAGACTGGATTACCTTTTATAATTTCATAAAGGGGAAGACTGAAATCAATTTAGGTGACTTCGTGGAAATTATAAGCGCTAGTGCAACCAGAGGTAAATTTAAAAAGACGTAGGCCTTAAAAAATTCGATTAGAAATAAGGAGTAATTCATATTTCAACAGACTCTCGAATTTATGGAACAGGCTTCCAGAAAATTTTGATACATTAACCCAACAATAAATATTTTTAAGAACAAGCTGATTCATTACAGGATCTCTCAAAAATTCTTCTATCCTTAAAGCCATTCTGTCAAGATAACTTTCCTGAGTAGAAGACGAGATAGTGGGTCATCCAGGTTAATCCAAGTAGTACAGTCTACAGGCCTTCTCATAACACTAGGTCTTATGCTAGTAACTTCGGAGCCTTGGCTTATAGACTTATTTTTTCACACGATTGTCAGATCACTACATTGTTTTTTATCAAGTATAAACTTTTTGGCAGCATTCGACGGAACTATTAAATGTATTTTTTGTACAATGTTCGTTTCTGATTCCTTGCTGAAGGCAAAAGAAATGAAATCACACGCGAGTGGGTGCATGTTCGTATGTGTGTGAGTTTGTGACGCTTTACTTGTAAACACGATATCCCAAGACAGAAATGATTATGATGGAGACTTCTCATACTTACTTTATAGAGTTACCATATTAAGAGGAGGATACCTATTGTTTTTGATGGAGTTCGGAGGGCATGTGAGTTCAACGGAGCTCAGAACCCGAAAACCTTGTAAACACGATATCCCAAGGTAGGAAGCATGGATAATTACCCTCGTTTTTAAGGTAATATTTGCATAAAAGTACGTACAGAAATTTTAAGTATGAATGATTTCGTAATGTTGGCCTTCATTTTACACGTCAATTACCTATCCACAAAATAGCACTGAATACGCACTGAACAGACCCAAAAATGGAAGTTGCCCTTTTGTTTCATAACACTCAGGACTAACGGTCCTTCGATCTCTTTTTGATGCAACAGGTTTGAGGGTTTTCAGGTCAAAGATCGAGTCATTTCCTAAGTGTCAAACCAAGAGTCTATCGACTCGAATTCGAGTCATTAATAAAGGAAAGTTATAACAGAAAATCAATCGTAACTCGAACTTGTAAATTGACAAGTTTTAAGAGGATATACATGGCTAATATTACCAAAACAATTCGCTCAGTATCCAGCTGAAAAGTGACCAGCTGTTACCTGGCTATAATAAAGCAAGCGGATGTTTTGACTTATTTCTGTCTTGAGAAAGTTTTTGGCGATTTTTGTATATTTACTAAAGTAAGGCAAAACGGGAGGCACCTGAGCCCCCGTACTTGTGCACTCATTCCAACGTTCCCAACTAAAATCCATTTATTACATCCAATCTTGGCGACTCAAGGTTAGTCCGGGACGAAAAGGAACTGGTAGTTCTAGTATCGAATTCCACAATGATATGGCGTTGAAGTGTGACGTCACTTCCGGCTAAGATCAACCGAGCTTCTCTAGGCTACCTTACTCTTCATTTTCACAACTTGTCTCTTCGTACATGCAAAATACAGCACCCGACAGTAATTAAGCCTTACCAATTTTCCCCTTTCGCAGAAAATATTAAAAAGATGGTTGGATGATTTGTAGCAGATTTTCCATACACCAGGGAAAGCCATAGTTGTTGATATTTGTGCTTCTCACGAGAAAACAAAGCTATCCTGTAGCCTACCTACTCATGTTTATGTACATTGTATGACCCTTTGTAAAGCGGATCGTCATTTAACTGAAAGATTCAAAACTCTATGACAGATGGACAGGGTATCGTGAATATCAGCTCAATGCAATACACAACTTCATCAAGCTCTTTCGGATGACACAAACCGGTATCGTAACGCTCAGCCATAGTCTTTGAGCCATATGCATCACTGTAATCATTGTATTATGACTTGCAAAATGGAGATCGTAATTGGCAATTACTCAAACTAGCGATAGGCATATAGGCCATCATGTAAAGTACATTGTAATGACAGGTCTAATTTTAATCCCTGAGGTGTTAAATTCCCGCAAGCTGTATAACTACCACATAGTTGAATAGCTACCACACAGAAATAAACCATGTCGGACATTTTTGTTGCACTTAACAATATCTAACAAATGACAACATTTTGTATTTAACGCTATACATTGTGCCATCTGTCAAGTTTAAATCAGTGAATATTCTGTACCATATGGCTGTATGATCTTCATACAAAATTCCAAGCCAAGTAACATTTGCTAGACTAGCTACTGTCATAGTGTCCCAACTGAGGTCGCGAAATACTCATTGTGGGGTCAATTACGGTACTAGCCCCGAAAACTGAACATATAGATGCTAGTTTCTTGAAAAGTATGGCAAATATCACTTATACTATTAGCGAATACGCCAATGTAAGGTATCTCTGCAATTGACAATAGGCTGGCGCGGCATTCGGGGGGGGGGGTGAGGGGGATTATCCGGACACCCCCTCACCACTAATTTCTCTTTTGAAACATACATTAAAAAGTGTGTGTACTTTATCTGGGATGCCAGTTGCCAACATATTTCATCAAACAGTCTTTATGTCAAACTTTCCTTAGGCGGAGTCAACACTTGCCTCCACCCTTTGTAAAACCTAAATGATATCGTGATTTGTCATTGAGTTTCTGGTATTGAGTCGCTACTATAAAATGGTCGGAGATCCTAGCTACAGGTCCCACCCATTGATTGTCAAACTTTATGAGGGACATGTTTAAAATGCAGAGGATTGGCTGAGGTCGAGTCAGCGGTGGATGATTCAGGGTTTGATTAGAAGCAGCTCCACCATTCGCAAGGGTAAACACGAGACTACATTCAACGGCAAGGCGGATCCATGACTTTTCTTCATGGGAACCAGTCCCTTAAGAGGGGAGCCGTACCGTACCCTACCCGACCTCCGCCCAGTAATGGTTAGGCTGTGGTCTGAAACTTTCAAAATGCCATCTTCCTGGATGTTACGTAATCGCACTTTAAAACACATTTGTAGCTACAATTCTATAAACCTTGAAATATTCACCAGTTTGGGATAAAATTTGGTATTCCAAGCTACTTCGATTGTTGGACATCAAGCACATCAAATTCACATTTTCAATATAGTTGTTCGTCTACCATGAGGGGGTTGGCAATATGAGGGATTCACCCCCTCCTAAACGTATTACCTTCCTGGAAATTACACTAAAGAACTCAGATTCGTCATTACAGCCCTGCAGGCCCTGGCTGTTCATGACATATATCAGGGGCGTACGCTACGGTAGTTGGAACCCAGCCGAACAATTCCTTTGACACCGGCACCGCCTGGCGAATGGTCTATGGGAGAGGACATAACAGTTGTGTAGGTGGGTTAGGTGCAATATTTTGGGAAAGCTTTTAACTGATGGTATAATTAGAAGTTATCATTTTCAGTGATTTTTTCTGTGTTTAAGGGAAGCGTTGAGAAATGTTTGACGACTTAGAGGATAAATGGTGCTATCCTTGGTAGAGCTTTGAACTGATTATATTTAAAAATTCTTACCATTACGTGAATTTTTCCATTTCGTTTAACCATGGAAGTACACCCTCGGAGGTAGAACTCCCATGGTTTATCTGGGTGTAAGGGAAGAGGGCGTCGTTTAAGGGCAGTGGTAACACCCTTCCCGTTTGAGAATTTTTTTTTTTTAAGGTAGCCTAGATACAAAATGGTGCTATATTTGAAGAAGCTTTGAAGAGATTATATGTTTCAAAATATTTCACTATTCAGAGATTTTTCGGCTGTAACATGACACCCCTCCAAGGCTGTTACCCAGTGCGGACCTCTCACCCTTATTACACTATGGGAGAGCCACCATCGGTTGACGAGTACAATAAATGTGCCACCTACCAAGAATATTTTTTTGTCAAAATCGTCCCCCAGATTGGTGAAAATGACACTTCGGGCTGATAGGAATGTAGGTTGCAAGCATCTAAACATTCTCCTTCGGAGATTTCATGCTTTGAGTTCGACTTCAAGAAGAAAGATAATTTGAAAAAAAGTTGTTTAGCAAACAACTTAGTAAGGGAAAATAGGATTAAAAGGTTGGTAGCTCATTGATTTTAGCTTCGATTGAAGGTAGTCATAGGCTATTGTAAAAAAAAAGTGTTGTGGCACGGCGCGAGGAACAATTCTAAAGATCTCAAGCATAAAGATCTCAAGGCCTGAGCTGTGTTAAGTGCATCTTATATGAGGAAGGGGGTCATTCGTCTGCGCGAGTAACCGCATAAGACACGTCTACCGTGGTCAGGCTAAAAGGAACCCTTATGTGCAATTGATAAGGTTCCCACCTCTTTAAAATAATCATAAATAATCATAATCAGGCAAAGAAAAATTTAAGTATTGGTTTTACTTCGAAAAGGCCAACTTCTTTTAGAGTTTGGAAATCTCAGAGGTTGACTATCCTATTGACAGCCCCTCCCCCAACCTTCAAGGTCGCGGCTATGTTCTACAACTATGTGAGAAACCCAGAAGCATTCTACAGGTCTACGTCAGTAATTCTTAAACGTTGCGAAGATAAAAGGCGGAGATATGTCGAGGACTACGTTCCAAAAACAGGAAACAAGAAAACATCTTTGAGTCTATTGATTGTTTTCAATTGAAAGAGTTGCGGGGAGAGAGGGCGCTTATGAAACGTCTTAGACGCGTGACCAGACGTTTCTACTCTGAATTTGATTTACCTATACTACACATTTCGAAGATGACTTGCAAAAGTTTTGTTGTAAGCAGTGGTACATACTCAACACGATAGGTAAATACGTTTTAAACTTGCACAACCGCACCTAGCAGGGAAATCGCTAGCAACTTGGTCAGCGTGATTAGTAGAAGATGATTTTTACAAACTTACTACAAATACATCCATTCCTCAACAGGCCACCTGTATAACTGATGCCACAGTCTGAAACTCTTACTGGTCGTTACGTCAGCGAGAGTGGTGCCAGATTTTTCCAAATCGGGGGCCAAGTTCCGACGGGACTCCAGCAACCCGGATGCCCAACAGAAATGACTAGCTACCGGAAGGTGAATGCCAAATTTTTCGGTGCGCTTCGCGCGTCGAAAATTTCGGGTTTTATTGGAGAGTATACATGGGATTTCTATTGATTAACCAGAAACTCTGGGGTTTCAATGTACAAAATTTTAAAAATTTAGGTATCGTACTTGTTTGAAGAATTTGCCCTTTTGAGAAAAAAATGAAGTAATTCGTCTGAGAGTCTGGTCGCCGTCGGGAATTACAAACTGAGTGTATCGTACCCGTTAAATCTACCCGTTTAATCTCTCCGACAAAAGTGAAAAATTTCCAGGACCGGGGAAGCCTTCCGCAACTAAGGGGAGGTGTTGGGGAATTTCCCTCTGCAAATCCCACCTGGCCCACCCCTGCAAGTCAGTACACAAAATTTCGATCTTGGCTAGAGGACCATCCATTTGGACCTTGATGAAGTCAGGTCCTAACGATAGCTGACCCTTGATGGAATCAGGTCCTAAAGGTAGCTGACCCTTGATGAGGTCAGGTCATAACGGTAGCTGACCCTTGATGAGGTCAGGTCCTTACGGTAGTCTAAGCTCCAATAGGAGGAATGACATTGCAAGGGAACCAATCAAAAAATGAAGTGGTTTTCAAATACATCATTGAAAATGATGCATGTCCAAAAAGAGTTTGTCATTTCCATCTCTGTCATTTTTGGATCTTGTGGAAGATGATTTTCTGAAAACGTAAAATAAGCTTAATCGCACCAATAGGGCTCAAAGAGGCTGTGGGTCCATACGCCAAGAGCAAATTTTGAGAATGACTGAAGGTTTTACTCTTACACACCAGCTTCACAGATAAAGTATGTATTATTGTGTTGTAAGCGAATGCCTTGTGACAGTTACGTTCTGCGGGATTTTCTGCAACGTATTTATGAAGCGTGTAAAAGCCTAACAAAGATAGGTTCGGTTACACTCTCAATAGCTTGTACATGATGATTTAGTTTGGTTTGTTTCTTTCCAGTGTCAAGTATGGAACATGCAAGGAAAAAAGTGTTAAGTTGATAAAACTTTTCTTTCTCCCAGTCAAAAGAAAAAATAAATAAAAAAGAAAAAAAAGCTTCCCTACTCTCATTCTATCATTTCTTTTTCGACCAGCTTTGGTACAAATGAGATCATTTTCCAGGCGCGGATCCAGGTGGGGGCGCACCCGGAGCACTCCCCCCCCTTTTTTTTCGATGACCAACGATTTTTTTACTCCGAAAAAAGGAGCAAATAGATATGTAAAATATGCTCCCCAGATGTTGGGAAATCGCATCTAAGCTCATCTAGAATTCAAATTTTCTTGGGGGAGGACCCCACCTCCCTGCCGTGGCTTTGCGCCTCCGGCGCTCGTTCGTCGGCCTTCGGACGACGGCGTGTGCGCCCCCTTTCGCAAAATCCTGGTTCCGCGCCAGTTTTCTATGAACCCCTTGAAGCATCATTCCGTAGACTACAGGCTGTAAGTAGAATTACATCTTACTGCACAATGTTGGATATTCATTTAACCCTTACATCACAGACATACGACATCACATGTCTGCAAAATTTCGGAGCTCAGTTGTGTTTGTGTATGAACTTCCAGGACACTGTGATGCGTTTGTACATAGCAAGAAGTTAATTTCAAAAACATAACCAGGGACCTAGAAAGGATTTCCAAGGAGGGGGGGGGGGTGGGAAGTCGACAAATAATGATGATGCTTTTTCGCATTCCCTCCTCAGCCTAGGGGACTTGCGAATGACCCCTGGAAGTTGATAAACGTTAGCATGACATCCTAGAAGATTGTGTATTTAATGTATCAAGATAACAACAATGTCATCCCGTGGTTCCTTCCCGGACATAACATACCACGGCGAAGAAAGCTTAAGGTAAAAAGAACCCATCGACCTCTCCCTTTATGGCGACGCCACAATCACTTCCCCAAAATGGGTAAACCAGTCTGTTTTCAGGAGAGGTATAATACCACAAGCTATAGACGACAGGAATGCAACCGATAATATTGGAATACAAAAATAAGTTTGAATTCGCATCGTCAATCTGGTTATTTATCTTTAGGGTATGGCCTAGGTCCGTACCTATATATTAGGCTTGGGCCGAGACTCCACTAGTTTTGTAGTCTGGTACAAGCTGTCCTACTCATTGCGACTCTTAAGGGAGTTGTGACTCCTAAGATGACGTCATAAGTGACGTAGGAATATGTACCTCGGGAGCTTTAAATTGTCGATTACTAGCCTACCAGTATTAATACACCACTTAGCTTACAATAAAGGCCTCTCAACGAATGGGGCACCCAACTGCCAACGTTGGAAAGTCGAAGTGGTCAACTGAGGAGGAATCTCGTGATTTACATAGAAAAAAATGAAGACAGACAGTTTTGGTACACTATTTCATGACGACATGTAAAACAAGACACACGCAAACTCTAATTAAATAAGGATTTTTGTTCATTCTTTTAGCAGTGTTGAACATTTGCCAGTAGACGCAATTCCAGGGAAAGTGGAGTCGCTACTCGACTCCAGGGCAGGAAGTCGAGACTCAAGGAGAGTCAGGCAACCCGCCCGCGTAATTTTTTTTACCTGGACGAATGAGGGCAAATCATGCCAATGGACGAATCAGCTTCTTGGAAATAGGCCACATCCCTAATTCCAAAATGACAGCTTTTCGACCCTTTTTTTTTTGAAATTCTGACAGCGGATAATGAAAGAACAGGCCAAATAACCCTTTCTACATAACCCTATCCTTAGATCATGAACCTGACCTTGATTAAGAAACAAATTTAAACTATTTTGAAAAATCGATTTGCCCTCATTCGTCCTGGGAAAAAATCATGCAACCCGCCCAAACCTTCTACATATTCATCTCACCGCCAGCACTTGCTGTGGATCCAAAGAAGTTCTTTTGTACCACAGTGGTACTTTCATAATTATAAAATCAGAAAGATGCACCAGTGGGTAGAAATTCTTTAATTAAAAACACTTTTCCTTATTTTCTTTTTCATTCCAGGAAATGATCTAGATCTTAGCATCCACATACAAAGATGTATCACATATCACAACAAATAGCAGTTAATGCTTCTTTATACGAAAAGCTTTGCAAAGGTAACTTGAAGCTATCAACTAGGCATGCATATGCTAAAATTACATAAAGATGATAGTACGAGTAGGCCTTCCAGTCCAAACTCAGATTAAACGGTTACCAAGGTTAAGAAATACGAAATATTAAAAAGTTTCGTCGAGTGCAATCCCTTCTCAGCAAACCAGTCGAGTGTCTAACATTTCTATAGCGGAAGTTGATCCACCCCTGAAGTCCCTCCATTTCCATTCAGTTTTGGGAGAAAGAGCCATTTATATACGGAAACACATTTGACCTCTTCCTACAGTACCCGCAGGCTCTTTCATATTGAAATATTTCTAGCAATGATGACGCCCCGAATAAAATTTTTGAGCGAATGATGAGATTTTCTGTCTTAAACTGTTGGTTACCACCTCCACCACGTTTCTTGTGTAATAAAACACTTTACAGTTAGAATAATTGATAACTTAAAGCGAAATCTCGCCTAAAGGGTGAAAACATTTAAATATGATTATTGATTTAAGATATGGAGGGCGACTTAAGAAGCAGTTAGACGTGAAAACGGCAATCACGTTGCGGTTTCTGTATGAGACGCCATTCGGGTATTAACTAATGTTTACTCTCTACAGGCCTAAGTGTTTCCATCAAATTATCCTCAAAATGACTTCTTCTTTATGTAAACTTCCGTGTAATGTGAGTTCACTTTGCATATGTGGATTTTACCTTGGAGAATATAATTATTAATGTTTACTTCTATGTATTGACGATACTAACAGAAGGGCAGCCACACGAAGCGACCGCTGCTGCAGTCGTAAAGCACATGTCTGCCGGTATATCTCAGAGGAGTGACTTCTATGGTTTGGCCGCCACCATGTTTGTTAAACATGATGATGAATGAGCAAACAATGTAACAAAAGACGTTTACCAAAAGTACCTTTAATTTTGTTTGCGTTATACGATATCTATTCATCTTGCATTTAACGAATGGCTGTCACAACGCAATGAATTGTTAACCGAGAATATGGTTCCCGGGGAATGATTTTTTCAACTGCTAAAAAATGGCGTCAGACAATAACGTCACACACAGAAGAATGGCCCATCAATCTGGCAAGCGCTTATATAAAAATATGCATCCTTGCAACAAGCCACACGCTGGTATTTTACCAGTGGAAAATTGCGCCAAACCAGAAATATGTTAATTACAGAATTTTCAAAATTTGTTTCGATTGTACTAATCTTGATACTGTGTTTCGTATTAAATATTATCGATGGACATGCGAGTTTGCCCACCAGCGAGATGCATAAAAACTTATCATTACTACCGGATTTTTCAGCGTTCTGAAAGTGCACGATGTGGAAGAGTGATCGGAGAATTCATCCCGGTGTGACATAAACGTGTAAAGCCTACTGCATAACAAATTCAGACGAAATGACGCCCTATTGCAGGTGTACTTTTTTGTGTTACACAGAAGTATACAAGTTCAATCACTTCGATATAGCCACTCAGAGGGTAATTTTATCGGTAATAAACAAAAGGAAAGAAAAAACCTTGCATATTCTTATGATAAAGATGAAAAAGGTTATAAGAAATTTTAATAAAATTTTTGAGTAACGCTGACACACGAGTATAGCACAGCTGAGATTTTACGACGTTCCATGCCAGGACAAGGTAAATGCTCTTAAGACCAATCAGTTTGCATTCAGGGGGAGGAATTTCGACTTAATTTTAGGCAGCTAGTATTTTAACCTATGAACTTTAGCTTAGGGAACAAACGACCAGAACAACCCGATCCTACATTTTATTGGATAATTCCTCCCCTTCACCTCTCCGAATATACAGATATAGACAGACGAGGATTGAAAGTTTAGGTCTTTCCGGTTTACTTTGTAAAAAAAACTGTAATTTTAGAGTGTTTCTCAGATAAAGATAACTAAAACATTTGAAAATACTCAGTATTCCATTTATCCCTAAAAATGTCAACATTGCAGATGATACGCAAAGCAAGACTAGTCTACTCACCACACAGAGATGCTCAAAAGTAAAAATGTATATTTTCAGCTACTTGCTTGCTTCTTGGTAAACTTGTTAATGGAACCTAATGGCTTTAACGGAAAATATTTATTACATTTTATGAAAATGATTGAAGGCTATCGTTTTGTAGGCAGGTCTGAAACTGCTCCCCAAGAGCTACCACTCTGGGAGACACGAATCTTAATTGACCAACCTCTCAGCCCTCGGACGCGGTTAATAGTGTCTCAGTACGGCTGCGATCCAGAATGGCTAAGCGAATATTACACATGCATGACCTTAACCGTAAGGCCGAATACAATCGCAATTCGAAGCGCAGATGTTGCCGGAGTGACTTCACCCACCAAGTGGACTTGAACAACTTGGATGGGGTGCTTTTCAAAGTTAACTCGTGTAAGCCATCTCCCCACTGCAGGAGAAAACCAGTAACTATTCCCAAAAGGAGTTACGATCCTAAGGTTGCGGTACCGGTACTTAACGAGAAGCCTTCACCTGTATACTAAGCTCTGCGATAACAGATAACTATTACCTACACATGCCCCACCAAAGTTAGGAGTTTAACACCACAGTTAAGGAAAGGACAACTATATGATGGCATATTTTCATGAGTCATCGGTCTTGACATTAAGTGAACATAAAAAAGAGGACAAACTGAAGATAAAATAATGTTGAAGTTGGAATAATCGAATTAGATTTATACCTTTGCAGTACTCGAGGAGCAATGGCCAAAGTTTAATACCAGGCCTATATCCGGGCAAATATGAATCAGCGGACTCGGCTTTACCGTAGTGTTTGACGTGTCTTACTTCTGCCTTCTTTTGGCCAACTCCCTGCTTAATTATGGATTATTGGCTAACTTTATAGCTTTTGGATGATACGTAAAAGTGACGTAAATATCCTTCTCAAGTCTACAAAGATTTTGGAATGAATCGCATAATAGTTTGAAAGGCACTGAGAGTCTCTCAGTAATGATAGTGTGAGGCCATAGACATTTAAGCGAGTAAACGTGCACGGAAAACAAAATTCGATGAAGCAATCTCCTTCATGTCCTGAACGTGATGTGTATACCCAGCTTGTTGATTTTATTGAAATAATAAGATGCATCAGTAAATAGTCCTCTTCAAGGCTTAGTCTTTTTCTGCTAGGTACCTTGGGAAAGGTGTCAAGAACGTCGCAATGTCTATGCTACTGGGGATAGAGAGGGCGGCAGAACAACCGGTGCATGTCTCCGCTTTATCCATCGGTGCTCCTTAATACGATCGTAAAAATAGCCATAACTTTCGATCCGTGATTACTTGCCAGAAGAGAATCAATCTCAAATGGCCTTTGTCTTCCTCCAAAAGACAGGGTCCTTACTCTCATTATGCCACATTCATATACCAAGTGTGAAAAGTATCTATCCTTGCTGTCTTGAGATATCATGTTTGCAAGCTTAAAATCACAAATATAAATGCACACATACACATGTTCCATTTGTTGCATCGACTCTTTTCGCCTTATACGCGAGGAATAAAAAATGTATGAGAATATATAATCACAATATTTTCCCCTTTCATGTTCCCCTAGCTCAAAGCGTATCGCGTGTCCATTCTGTGAGAGGTGATTTATGGCATGTTTCCTTGTCTAACTTAAGTTATACAGCAAAGAAATTTTATTTGACATACTAATAATAACGCTATTATAATGTACTTAACTGAGTCACTATGGAACTTACTGACTAATATTACTATAAAAAAATAGTTATGGGATGAATTCTGCATTCACACAGCTGTTTGCCACGAAGTGTACACATTCTTTGTAGAAGTTGATCAAGCTAGCTGTTGTATATGCGCAAGGTTGTCTGAGGGTTAATCTTTAAGTTTCCTGTTCCTTTGGAGTCGTAACTCCTTTGAAAATAGTTTCATGGTTCGCCTAAAGTGGAAGATAGCACGCAGGAATCTTTCTTAAAGATAATGTTAAAGAATATTGCTGTTAGTAAGGGAATATATATGTTTGGAGATAGCCTGGTTGTTCCTTCTTTAAATTACTTCAATTAATCCTTAAGTATAGGACTACTTTTTGTTATATACTCAGGGCACCATATATCCCGAGGGATCTGGGGTATCTCCCCCCCCCCTCATGGCTTATGTAATTTTAGTGCAGGAATTAGGTGCAGGATGTCGTTGATCCGCTTTCCGCACAAGTCCGCTAATTCATTAAGCCAACTTCAGGTTACGGAATGTGCGTCGGCATAAACATCTATTTTTTCGCGCGGTTTCACAGAATACGGTAATGATAAGGCCCAACTTAACTCTTCGGCCTAGACTTCTGTTTCTTTCTTTTTTTTTTCCAAAATTAGCATCTATTCAGCTCAGTAGCACAAACTTTTTTCGGGGCGTCATCAAACTTTGTAACTTAGACACATGAAACTTATTTCAACAGTGTTTGTTGTTTGAAAATTTTATCCTCAGTGGGGTATTTCTTTTACAGTTGTCGCACCGTATTAAGTTAGATGTGAGATGTGGAAATTTGTCGGAAGAGACGGGGGTAGTACCATGCATGGTATTTACACTATATCCTGAGTCAGTCGCCCCGACATTTTATTCATTTAGTTTTTATTTATTCATTGTTTTATTATTTTGATTAATAATGAGTAAAGAATCTTTACTGCGATGATTAGTAATTTTACGTGTTTCTCGTTGTGCAACTCTCGAGATAAGCTTTTCCAGAAAACAAAATATCGGCATTAAAGCCTGTACAAGTAGCCTATGCTTGTTTGTACCAAATATGTTATCAGGAAACAGTTGCCTATTGTGTGGCAGACTTTTCGACCCATCTCGTCACTCTCCTTAGCCACCTCCTCTTCCTTCTCGTCGTTACTCTTCCAGCATTTTACCCCGCGGAGAGGACTCGGTTTGCTCAGCCTCTCTCTAAGACTTCCCAAACATAGGGATATGACTTTACAAGGCATATGCCGTACAGCCTGTTACGTAGGAAACCAGCGTTCTCGGAGGACAGTCTAACAAGTGTTCTCACAGGAGCGTGCCTCACAGGATCGTGTCACATGAAAAAAGTCCTAGCTGCGCCACTGACCCTTATAAATATCATACAAGATTTTAATAGCCCTATGGGCTCGTTCATCATGCTATCATGTAACAGAAAATTAAACTGTCACGTCAGTCGTTCAATAATATTTACATGTTACCTTCGAGAACAATGGGTAAAGCAGAGGTTTATATTCCCATGAGTAATTTCACCGAATAAAATTTGTCTTATGCTTACATTTTTCTTGGAAAGTATGACTTTCTGAATCATGTGATTTCAAAATAAAGAAAATTTAGGTACAATTCACAAGGTTTGGAAATGCCATTTCCTACCATCTAAGCCGAGGTATAGTGGCAAAATTTTCTTGGCACGCTACACTTCAACTGTTTGTTTTGGCGCTTTTTCTAGATAGTGCCACTATATTTCCAATGTCAAATCGACGTGTAATGTAAACCAACGCTGGGCACATTTCACAAGAGCCTAGACTTATTCTTTAAATTTAACTCGATTCTCGTTTAAAGTCTTTTGACCTAAAATTTTCACTCGCAAATTGATGCCAGAAAATGTAGCATACCTTGCCCAGGCATACGATTAGATTCAGTCGTTTCTAGTGTAACAGCAAGTAACGACCTGCTCAAAAACCCCCTTACTACATAGGGTCTCATTGTCATGCCCTTACCATATGTGTTAATATATATATATATATATATATATTTCACTTGGCAGCAATTCATTCCGTTGCTTTCTGATGCCCCCAACACCAGCAAATTGCCGAATGCCCCATGCAGGACATATGTCTCCTGGTTGAACATGACAACCGGTCAGTTGCAAGATGCTTGGTGTTACGATTCTATATCTTTCTTTTTTTCTTCAAAATGTAGGCCCTTTGGATTTTATACAAATGCAGTTTTATAACCCCTGTTGGCACGTCCTATTTAAGTGATATAGTACAATACCTTACATCACTTTTTGCGACATATTCAAGCTTGACCCATGGATAAGAGCAACATTTCCATCTGTCAGATACCCTAACGCATGTTATTCTCTAGGGTCACGTTTACGGCATACGTTAAAGAATACTCATCCATCCATTCATTCATTCCGGTAACTACACTATTTCTTCTTCGCTTTAACCGCTTTAACGTAGCTTTTTTTGCAGCATTTTGCGTATGTTAAGTGTTGTTCGAAGAGATGCTTATTTGAACGAACACCTTTCGTGTAAATCTTGTTTCCCTTGAGATCACTGTAACATTTTGTTAAAAAAGGTCCATAATATGAGATATTACAAGTAGAATATGCCAAGAGGTACTTTGAACATAAATTCTTCAGGACTATGAACTCCCTCCTGTTTATTAAGTAAAGTCCTTTCATAAGTGACACGAAGCGTTCCATTGACTCTTAGGTCAGATTTATCGACTTCTTTAAATTTTCCTAGTAATGTTATTTAAACAGATCTTGTATTTCAGCCGTTTCAATCATGGCAAGATTTAACAAGTTAGTATAAGCATATTGAAATGATTTACACAATTGTATCATCTTATTACAAAACGAAGGCCAATGTAAAACAGATAAGGAAGGGGAATAGACTTATTAAATAAATTTGCGTTTAACGGAGCAACGCAAAGACGGGAGACAAAGTGATTATAACGAAGATGCATGAGGGGTGGAGGGCTGGAATGTAGCCCCATTCAAGCTAAATTGGTGACATTTTGAGGCTAGATAAGGCTACTAAAACAAGGCTCATCCCGGCTGCTGTTAGTCTAGATGCCATGGTCAGATGGTGTTACGTAACCTATTTTTAGCAGTCCAGATTCTTCAAGCTGATCATATCTCATGAGTTTTGTCACATGTGTCGATATCTTTGCTTCATGGGCGGCGATTCCGGGGGAAAAAGGGACATGTCTCCCCAATATTTGAGAAATCACCCATTGATTTTGATTTTTCACACAGTAAATTATTGGAAAATCTGGTCATGCCCCCCCCCCCAATACTGAGAACAAATCGCCACTCTTGCAAGTTTGCTTACCTACCTTTATTCCTTTGACAAAGAGTTTTGTCATGTTTCATCCTGGGTATTCAGCCATATGCGCCACATTTCTGGTTAGTTATTACTTAAGTCAGCCCCATATGCACGGGGCTTGAGAAAAAACATGGGAAAGGTATAAAATATCAATTTAAATAGAATAACTTAGTCATAATCAAATAGGGAATCTAAAAGTCCTCTAGAAAAGTTGAAAGAGTTATTCATGTTACTCAGAAATGTGTTATTTTGCACCCTGACTTCTGCACCCTCCAGTGAGTGCCTATGACGCCCAATTCATGTTAAGCATGGACGGTGGACGGTATAAACAAATAAAGGTAAGCATTTTGCTTTCTCTTCGCGTTGCTACCTTTCTTGCCCAGTGGGGTTCTATAGAAATATACATGATAACTCATGATGCGGGAAGCGTTTTATCTACACATCCATGGATAAACACTCCTTCCGGATGGGGGAGGGGGCTAGAAATGAAGAATACCGCAGCAATTTATAGGAACTCATGATACACTGAACACCAGGTGACAGGATTTTCCTTCGAAAAACAATTGAGGTGGGCACAGGCTTAGCAGGCGGTTGGGACCCAAGTTTGTTTAGTGGGCCGAAATACCTTTCGGCCCCCAATATTTTAAAGGACAAGTGTCTCAGCCCATAAACAAATTGCTTGAAAGTACTGAAATTAAAATAATTTGTTATTGTATTATAAGTGCACATTTAATCCATTTTCAACAGTAATGAGACGTACATAGGTAACAAACTTTTGGCGCGCTTCGCATGCGAATGCACCCTTAGAATTAGCTATACCGTAAAGAGTGGTGGCACTACATGGGTAATGAGACGAAGGGGTCACCTCATATTTACCTTCCCCCACTTTGCCCCAAATAAATATATCCAGATATATACATAGTTGTAGGGGCCTTGTTTTATCAGAAAGAGCTTACGCTAAGTGTATAAGATTTTGGATGATCACTCGATTGCATTTAAAAGGCACTTTTTTAGTTACCTTTGCGCACACCCGTAGCAACTTAATACGTGTCCCATCATTACTTTTGACAGGTTATATGATAGTATTGTTCCAAAGCCTCATTCAACCCCTACCTTCATTGAGCTATCCCCCTCCCCTTCACAATCCCCATGCATCATCAAACCAGACTTAGTCTGGGTCAGATTATGATAAGAAATCAAATTGTGATGTTTGTGCTCTAATAAGTGCCATAGTGATCAAATTCATTGAATGGGGAGGGGGGATGTAACCATGCCCCTAGATTGATTGATCTGTTTTAATCATTTCCTATCACAAGTCGATAGCAAACTATCAAAATTTTCGCAAATCCTACTAAAAATATCAACATTTTCTGTGCGCTCCGCGCGCTTTCACTCTCATTCGCTTCAGTGCTTATTATCAGGACCGTCTCAAACATATTTACATTATTCATCGGTGAGGGTTTTACAATTAGGCCTAAAGGTTCGTGTGCATAAGCATACCAAGCGGAGCACACCATGGCAACAATGCGGCCTGGGGAATTCTTTTCGCCCTCCCTTTCTTTTGGAGTGATATGTTTCATGAAAATTCAAAGTTTTAACGGATGAGAAGCCTTGCAATTGCAGGGAACCGAAAATGTCTCGATGGAGCTTCTGCATGCAACATTTATTATGGAAATGATCATTTCTAATGTAAAACTTCGGCGTGCTTGGCTCGCATTCGTCACACTTCGCACTCTCTACCTATGACCATTAGTAGGGAAATAATATGAATGGAAGTATCCAAGCCAAATGACTTTCCCCGAAGACAAGAGGTACATCTCCAAGCACTCTAAAGACTGCGCATCAACAGGACATCATAGGGCAGTCTGCTATTTTGAGTACGCCCAACATTTGTCTGTTTTTACTATGTGAAAGATCGGAAGTAGGCATTGTTGTTACACATTTTTTTTCAAAACGCTTTTACGGCGCGCTTTGAGCTCAGCAATTATCAGTAGACAGCGAATGTTAACACCTTTACAAAGAAAAAGCATTCTGAAATATGTTTGTTAGTCCACCCCCTTTTCGTTATTTTTTACTAACCTCTCGCTCACTCCACATTTCACTCTGATCGTCTAAATGCTAGCTCATTACTTATGATAATATCGTCATTTAGTAATTACTGCACAGTTTCGGGGTCTTCCCCCGTTGTACCCAGCTGTGATATTACTCCGTAAGAACCCTGCACACTCCCCTGGACCCTTTGCCTTATTAAGACGGTTCCTCGCATAACCAAAAAACATCAGACGTTCATTTGCGGGAACTTTCTACCACCACAGGGTCTTTTCAACCTAAAGTGTAAATTTTTAAAAATACAAGATTGCAAAGTAAGAAATGTTTAGGTGCAAATTAAGGCATAAGAAGTGCCATTGTTTTCAATATGGGAGTCATTTAGTACAAATTTCATCCGTATTCTATGGACCATCTGATGGTGGCGCTCCAGGTAGTGTCGTGATTGGTTTTCGGACACATTATACAGTTATACCATGCAAAGGTCTGCTCCTATGTCTCTGCATCAGTGTGTAGAACAAGGGGATTTGCCACTAGGGAGAGCACAAATTTTTCCCTCCCTTAAAGCCAAAGGGGCTGTCAAGGAAAGTCGTACCTAATTCTGTCAATGTGGTACCCCAATTGCTACCTCCTGCACCCAATCTGCAGGGGACAGGGTGAGATGTCTTTCGAATGAATGTTGGTTGTGTTTTGTTTTTCTGTCAAAAGCTTTTCGCAAAGTGCCAAACTTTTCTCGAGCTTCGCGCACTTTACCTTCAGTTCTGTTATATATCTTTAATGTGGCCTTAAATGTTTTCTCTTTGTTCAGCGGTAAGGGTTTTTCATTTTACAACAATTCTAATGCAGAATTTTAGGGTGTTTACCACTGTACTTTGAAATTCAAGATTCTGGCGCAGACCCAGACCTTACATGAAATAATGAAATGACATCATTATTGCTTGTATTTATTTCCTGAACACCGCATTTTCTCTATGAGCAATTTAATAAATATGGCAATAGGCTACCGTATCTTCCTCCTTTCAGATTCAATGTAGGCTATTAAAAATAGAAAAGTAGACCAATTGTGTGGGTCAAATTCCTATGTAAATTCTGCATGTAGGCATCATACAAATTAAAAAAAAAATACCTTAAAAGGGCGGGAGGGAGACGGAGAGAGACGCTCCTTCCCCAGATTTACAAATACACACACCTTTCATGGACCAGTATTCCTTAGTCAAACACCTGTCTGTATTTATACTTAGTTTATATAAACTTACAGATCGAGTAGCATCCGGTCATATTATCCCCTACAAAGTGATTTTAAGATTTTTTATTTTTTTTTCTGGGGGCAAAAGTTTTTGCAAATACTGAATGTTCAGAGGCAACTTACAGACTGAAGCCTAGGAAGTGTTACTTCCTGAAGTCTGGGAGGCATTTTGGGCAAACATTTTTCTGCACGCTACGCGCCAACTGATGGTGGCACTTCGCTTAGGTAGTGTTACAAGGAAGCTCGCCCCCCCCCCCATCTTGAAAATCTCCCTAAGCCTACGGTGGGTACTTATGAAGGCATTAATAGACGTCAAAGAGATACCAACAAAGCAATTACGAAAAGTATGCAAAATATGACAGGAATCTAGTATTTCATTCAAAGAAAAATATCTGTTTTCAGACTTCCGTTTTCAAAGTTTTCAAACGATCATTTTCACCTAGGAACCTTGATGCATGGAATGAAAAGGCAGGTATAGGTTTGGATCCATAACACTCAAACTATGCGGCATACTCGAAATTTTGACTTTCCGAGTCAGGCATGTCACACGCACAAAATCTGTTAAAAATACACAGTTCAAAACCCTCAGTCGGGTCACAAGCAATGTACAAACAGTGTACTCTTCAATCCGTGTGCCAAAAAAGTTCAGTTACAAATTTCAATTGTGTCTTGGCACACTCAACAGGCTTTAAAGGATTTGTTTACGACAAAATATTTCGTTAGCATTGAGGGTAATAGAAACGTTCTGTGATTTAAATATAGGTGCTAGCACCCACGTATCATGCAGTCATTGTCTAATATAACTGAAGGATCTTCTAAAACCATAGACATTGACCTAAGATCGAAATAGGATTTCGTCAAACGTGCAGGTATCAATTTGAGCCTGCAGAAGTAAGGTCAAGGGCCAAGCATAATAGTTTCTGTCGAATGAATTACCAGCTGTCCTCCACGGTAACTGAAAAATACGTATCCAATAATGGTACTTTACAGTGTTAATCACATATACCTTAACCATAGACCTTTATATTCGGCTTGTGTATTGTAGTCTATTGTAGCAATATATGCAGCGAGAGCTGACCATTGTCAAAATCCCAAAATTGCTATAGCCTTTTGAAAAGGGTTTATTTTAGTTTGATAGATAATTAAAGGAACTTTGGACAAAGAAAAGATTATTTTGTTCAGTTTAATTAGACGTATATAGAGGTCAGTATAAAAGGAGGATTTAATTGTGTGTAAACTAAATTTGCCTATGTGTGAGTATATCTTTAGTAGCCTATTGTGAATATCTGGAGGTCAATTGTTAGAAAGAGACCGTCATTCACGTAGCGGGTGCTATATTAAGACCATGCACCATATGGGTCATTTCAAGCAACAAACCACACTGGTATAGTCATTCCTACACATGTCACAGGTTACATAAACGTCGGCCGGCTATTTCATGACTTGTTCACTCTTACCTCTCAGTCTATCAGTTAGGGCACCAACCCGAATCTGGTCACATATTTGGCTAGATTTGGGTAGAAATGAATTGAACTGATTTATTTCGACCCAAATCTAGCCAAATATTTGAAATGAATTGAACTGATTAATTTTTTGAATCAAATAAGTAAAATTATTCAACAAGGTTCCGATTTGTTTATCCGAACTAAATTGATTTAGAGTATTTTAGAAGATTGCAAAGTTTGGGACCAGCCACGTTGGTCCACATTTTGGCTCTGAAATGCACCCTTAAAGTGAACAAGTACCTAAAGTATACAATTACAAGAATATAGGCCTATGTTTTATGGTTAGAAATTGAATCTTATTCATCCAATTCCTATATTTATTGCTTGTCCCGTTGCTGAGATATAAAATGTTAAAGTTTATTCACTAAATTTGAAATAGTCCATTAGTTTGCAATAATTTTGTGATATCCTTGGACAAACTCACATTACCTGTTTTTGTTTCCTTTTGAAATTAAAATGTTTATGTGACCTTGAAAAACTTCCTGTTTCCTTGCATAGAATGTTGTACTTAAAGTTTTTGTGTGGTCAAGTCCTCCACAACAGTAAGAAAATGATCACATTTTGGCACAAAGTGTTATGGCTTCAGAAAAAGCAAAGAAAAACAAAGACCGTGATTTGAGTTGTACAAGAATGACATCACGAATTATTGCGCAATCTACCATTTTAAATTGAGTGAATAAACTTCAACATATTATATCTCAGCTCGCTCAGAAATTACCCTGTGAAGATGGGAGCTGGACCATTTGGTTTAATTTTCCAAGCTTGGTAATGTATATTTTGGAACTCTAAGACGTTAGGTACACTTTAAGCATAATTTGAAAATTGGTCTTCTGTGTTGAACACACGCATTAGTTAATGTGTAGATCAGTGGTTCCCAACTGGGCGTTTTCGCCACCTGGAGGGCATTTTTGCAACTGAGTTCTAAGGGGGCGGCAGGGGGCCGTTTTGAAAAAGTGAAATACTAAGTTTAAACCGGGCCTCACAAGATTCCAAAAGGTTTCCCTTAGCTGAGCTCTCCAATTCGTTCCCTTAAAAAGGAGATAAATGACGTCAACAAGTCGAATAGGTCTAACATTCACTCCTCAGGTGCACTAAAACGTTTGTGAATTATCTTTATTGATAGTTTTCAGGAATCGCCTCTAACAGTGATTTTTTCAAACTTTTCTCGGCGAGGACCGTCATATTTCCATTAGTGGCATCCTGAGGAAAGCGGTGAGCGAAAGGCCATGGCTAAAAATTGTCCCACCACTTCTACCTTGAATGTAGGTTTCTGTGCTGTCCATCAACATGACACACTGACAGAAGAGAGAATTGCAGATAACTGTAACATAATAGATAACTTTTGCAATGTACTATGAAGTAAAATACAAGTAAAACGTTAAAATGTTTTTTGAAATGCAATCTTACGGTTTGCCAATTTCTGCTTTCTCTTTATTTTTGCCCGTAGGACAGCTTGAGAGGCATAAGTCTTTTAAAGCCCCATGCGACGCCTACCATCCTTCTTCCTCCTACCCACAGGAAAAGCTCCCTGCAGCATCAAAGGGAACCTTCGTTAGTAGCTCTATGGGTGATTTCTGTAATCTGTAGTGAACATTTAATGTTATTAAATATTAGGTAATCGGAAGACAGTAAAAATTGACTTACAGTGCCTCATTTTTGTGTCGGCAATTTCCGTATTTCCCAGAGCTTCCGGGTGCTTTGCCCCCGGTCCCCCACTGCGACATTGCCCCTGAGCCCCATTAGGAGTCCTTGTGGGAACTGTCCACACTTCGATGGGCCTTTGGCATCTGTAAAATTCAAAATGTTTCTCCGTCCCTAACCCCAACTTTGTGATCCACCATCACAAAAGAGAGTAAAGTGTTTGAATCCCGCACTGTTGTTTCGCTTTCCTATGTCGGACCCGTACGTAAAGACAATGTATGTGTATGCCTCCCCTTTATTACACAATGTGTTTTTATTACACTTGTCGTTTCATTCATGGCAACAGTATGCTATAGACGGGGGGGGGGGGGGGCGTTTGTCCATCGCCATTCGGTGAAAGGGGCGGTGAGCTGAAAAAGGTTGGGAACCACTGGTGTAGATGTAACAGCTGTGGTACGGTACCTTTCAAGGCCCACGGCTTAAAGACAAATTATTGGGGTATTGAGGTAGTTAACCGAAACGTCACATTTCGGAATCGGAATGAAAGCAAACCAGTAAATAGTCACGTTTCACCACTTTAAGACGGACTTATGTGCAAGCAAGCTTCTGATACTGTTGAATGTGGCTATGCAAATAGAGGTTTTTTTCATTCCAGTTTCGAGTAATGGAATAGGGAAAATAAGCCAGTGAGCCACAACTAAAAAAAGGCCGTGGCCGGCTCGACTTGAACCAATTGGTTAGAAACTAAAACCTCGTCAAAATCTAAATCCAGTTTCGAGTTGTGACGTCTCATCTAAACATCTCGGTTGGAGAATATAGGCCTATAGCCAGAGCGGCGAAACGTATGTGGGTACCGGCACGTGATCGGATTCTAAAGCTTCAAGTAACGGCGGAGACGGGACTTAGTTTAAAGGAATAAAAAAGTGAAAAAATATGAGCATTTCTGAAAACCACGGAAATTTACTCTCTTTATAAGTGTAAAAGCTCAATTGTTTGTTGCGTTAGAAATTTTGAATTTCTAAACAATTTTCCTATTGACAATAGTACTTCTTGGCATGATGGGGTAATCTGTGATGTCACTCAGACTGATCTGAACGAAGTCTTTGGCGTTACTGTATTTTCAATTATCACTTTCTATCTCACGAATGAAAATGAAACGCGTAGACAATTTTCAGGGTTGAAATTTTTCTCCTACAAAATTTTAAGTTCAAGCTACAAAGAAGTCAAGATCTGCAGTCAAATGTTCAACTGTTTTTGTCCAAATTAATACTAAAATAAAAATGCAAAGAGAAAAAGAAAGATTTTGATAGGGCCTAGCAATTGCCGGTGTTACGTCACATTCTTTAACTTTAAAGGAACTGGAAGTTTTTTCTTCAAAGTGAAATTTCTTATGTTAAGAATAAGGGTTCGATATGGGGATGGAAGCGCATGAGACGAAAATTATTCTCTTATTTAGGATCTTCTTATATCGACTCTGGAATATTGCGTCCAGTATATTTCACCACACAGGGTATACTCTTACGTCAGAGGGGGATCAAGGATTTTACAACAAAAAGAAGGGGGGATCCCGTGATGGCGAAATTTGAACCTACGAGCGCCAAATGTACGAAGTCTCGATGGAGGGGGGAGGGCTTCAGGAAAATTTTGAAATTAGACACTGCTAAATGGTATTTCCGTGCACCTGACACTCAAGGCCAATGCACAAGCAATCATATGCATATGTGCATATTAATATATATATATGCATCAATGATGCTTTCAAGTGCGACCACGGACTCAGTCGGGTGTTACACTCCTACGTGTATCTACATGGGTGGCGATCCCGAGAGGGGGACATGTCCCCCCCATATTTGAAAAATCGCCCATTGATTTTGATTTTATTTTCAAACAGTAAATTATTTGAAAATAGGCCCATGTTCCCCCCCCCCCCCCAATTTTGAGAAGAAATCGTCGCTGTTGTGTAGCCTTATAAAATGACAACACAAGAAGTCTGGGCTTCCCTCAAGATATATTTGAAAATAAGCGCTGTTAGATGCAGTTTCCTGGAATCTGATAATCAAAATAAGTATATACATGCATTGTAGTGCAGCTTGGGATCGTGTCAAGAAAAAATGTGGTGCCGGAAAAGGAGTGGTAGGGGGTGCTGGAGCCGGAAACGTCCCTCTGGATCCTCGCCTGCACGTTGTGACATGGCTTTTTGCATTACTATCGAAGACGGGTGAATGGACTTTTTGCATTGGTGCTTGCATCGGTTCTCAAGGATCCCACAGTCGACAATCAATTACTAGGGGAGGGTTGTTTTATTCATATATTGCATTCAGGGAAAGAAAGAATAAAGCTTATAAGATATTTAATATCAGTCTCATTCATGGCCATATAAGAGGGTACCCTGTTTGAAGTATGAAACGCTTTGTAAATCGTCTTTTTCAAATTTGGGAAGCGATCACAGAAAGACAAACGAGTATTTCCAAGAAACGTTACTTATCTGTACATGTACGTACCCACCTAATTTCGATATATTTCAAAACCCGGGCCACAATAGTCCATTGAACTGAATGGCACTTTTTGTTCATTAAATGACTACGTGATTACTAGCTAGGTCCCGGGATTGCCCGCGGAATGGTTTCTGTGAGTGTGGGCGTAGTATTGTGGGACAAAGAGATACGTAGCTCACACCTTGGTGTTCGCTTCGTTGGAGCACCAGGGGTGGTCTCAGCGGGCGCCAGCCACCCCTTTTGCATTTATCGTTTAAGGAAATTAAGGAAATACATCCGTCATAATTATAATCATAAGGCACCCAAAGCCAATTGAACCTTCTTTTTCCAAATTTTCCTGGCTAGCCCAGGATCGGCAGCCGTATATGAACTTTCGATGCTCTAATGTGAAGGCTTTCCCTCAGTGGCATACCTGGAAGGTAGTTGTCTCAACATTACTTCCACTTGGGTAGCAACGCCCTACGCTTGGCCCAACGCTTGGCTCCCTGTGCCCCCCACCCACTTCGAAAGTCTGTCGACACCACTGATTAAAATAAATCCAGTACTCAGTCGAAAACACACCTCACCCTACCCCCTGTAGAAATATATAGCTTAAACGCATTTTTGGTTAATTTAATAAAAAAGCGGAAATCGATTTGGGGGCACGCTCCCCATACTCCCACACGTCCCCATGCGCACGATAGCACGACCCCTTGCCAGCCTGGCGTCTTTACTAGCATCCTATGGAAGGCCTGTATGGCCTGAATTTGGCATCTCGATCCGCTAGGATTGCAGAACTTTTCACTCTTCAACACAAATGTGTACAGTTAAATGCAGTAAGCCGTGCACCATCCAGTCCCCCCCCCCCCCATCTCATGCATCATTATCTTGACGTCTATAATACTGTTGACTAGCATCATTGTTAAGTCATTCACCTGCTTTCGCACATTGCAGCCCTCCTCTCGTCGTCAAACACATCAATGGATTTTTAAGAGAGATGATATCAACCAGAATCTACACCCAATTCCTGCAGAAATATATTTTGAACACGTTTATAGATATTTTGTAAAGAAAATTTTTTTTTTACTCTTTTCTTTGTGTCACCTTTCAGTTTTCTTTTTTTCTTAATTTTGTTCTTTCACTTTTTGGGGCGGCGAGAGCTGAGAGCTGGGTGGGACCCTAGCCCCTCCCTTAATCCGCGCCTGAATAAAGCTTAGCTCATATTAGCTACTGGTGTATTTGATGACCCGTGCGCGCGAAGCGCGCCGAAAGAACCGCGTGTGAAGGCATTTTTCAATGTTGTGCTTCACTTTTCATTGCAAAAGCTCTGACAACTTGAATCCTCCGGACGTTAAACAATGCACACGAAAATATTTCTCATTGTTTTTCATACTGTGGAAATGTAGGGTGATGTAACAAAACACTCCAGTTCAATGGCATCTGGTACCACTGAGTAGTTAATTGTACAAGCAGTAGAAGTTTTAGGCACACCCACACGGTAGACAATGTTGCATTGTACAAATTGTGGAGTGTATAGTAAGACATCGACAGGAATACCCTACTACGCAGCTTATTAATGTTAAATTTTCAGAAAACGGTTAAGCAAGTTTAATGGGGGTTAAAGCTTTATTACAGGTGCTGTGGCAAGTGGCGCCGCCAGGATTTGGTGATGGGGGGGGGGGCATATAACAGATGATGTCATAATGCCACCTCAGTTTTCCCCCAAGTCTGCTAAAATAGTACCATTATTTTGTGAGCCCCTGCGATTGCACACAGCAATGTGGAGTCCTTTTTGGCACTACATAAAGGTGCCGTCCTGGGGGAGGGGTCTAAGGGGAGGGTAATTTAAAGTTGCTTAGATGCAAAATGGTGTTATCTTTAGGATATTTTTGGAACTGATAATACATGGCTGGAAAATATCCATAATTTAGAGAATTCTAATTTTTGGTTAGGTGAAAGAGGAGAGTGTGTTGTCTTAGAGAAGGGTATGTTGTCAACAAACCTCGCCAAGCCCCCCTTTTGGCTAGGCTTTAATACCTTCTATTCGGGGAAAATTTTTACGACAAAATACGTGGCTAGGGTCCACAGAAACATTCTTGGACTATTACGAAAATTTTCCTTTGTCTCATTGTGAATTACAAAAGGGTATCTAATACTGAGAGACACCTGTATAGTGCCTCCTGGGAGCTCTGGATTAATTATATAAAATGGGGCACTGATATGATATTACCTGACATCCAAATGGTACTATAGAGTATAATGTCGAGCACGTTACTGCAATGGTATTTTTACTAAGTTTGAAAGAAAATCCAGACGAACATCTTCCATCAATGGGGAATGAGAGAGAGTATAGGTGCAGGGAAGTGATATTAGACCCCCGCCCATAGGTAAAGCAAAAGGAGTTAAGCACTAATAGTCGCGTTTCAGAATATTTTTTTCGTGGTAAGTGCATTTACAATCACCATCTGTACAGGTAGAGGCTGCGCGCGAAGCGCTGGGTAAAAAATTTTGAAAAATGTATAACGGCAAATACGCACTTTCAACCTTCCACATCATGCTACAAATTAGATTGAAAGATCCCATAGGCCCCTACAGATGTTGGGGATGTACTTCTGTTTTTCGGAAAAGTGTTGTGATCAGAATAGTTACATGTGTTATAACCTTAATAATGGTCACGAGTTGGAGTGAAAACGTGATGAATGCGTGCGAAGCGCGCCGAAAATTTTCATTAAATAAGATAACCATGACAAAACCTGCATTCATGCTCTGCATCGAGACACTTTCAATTCCCCAACAAACCTATTTGCCAATCACAAAGCCAGTCCGAGTTTACCTGAAAATTCGCAAACAGCTTTCAGCTTCTGTTGATGTACTTCTGTGGGAGTTGCTACCGGAAATTATTGATAATTAGAACAATATTGAGGTAAAGTTTGAAGCGCGCCGAGCGCGCGAAAATTTTGAAAGCTTGCGAAGGATTTGCGATAATTCTGATAGTTTGAGAACCATTTGTGATGGAAAATGGTTACAATAGATCCATCACTTGGTTGGAAACACACCTCACCGTACCCCCTACAGAAATCTATAGCTTAAACGTCTTTTGGGATCATTTTAAAATTTTCAAAAAAATTTCTGAAATCGATTGGGGGGGGGGCACGCGCCTTCACCATGCCCCTCCCCCGTGCCGGCGCCACTGGCTGTGGCCGCCTGTATAAAGGGGATGGCATTTGAAGCGATAAAGCTTAGCAACCGGGAGGTTTGGGGTTCGATCCCAGGCCCGGTCAAAGTAAGGTGGTTCCTCATCCAATGAAATGTAATGAAATATGACGTCCTACATTCTCATGAGATGTAGACAAATTATGACGCAGTCCTTACAATCTGGAAAAATATCTGTTGGTAGAATAACAAGATAAGTGACTTCATCTCCTATTTGGTGAAGAGGGTTACAAACATTGCTACCGACAAAATGTACCAAAATAATTGAGAATTTACGGATAAAGTTTGTAACTTTGGAGGAAAGGAGGGAGAAGATAGCGAGGCAGTTATAGTCTCCATGGTTACGTAGTCACAAATATGCATCACATGCTCCCGTGCCTAATTCCTTGTACAAAATTAATAACTTAATCATGCACGGTCTTCAAGTGCTGACAGAGTGCCCAAATTTGGTAACTTCGCGGAAAACTGGTGTGAGATAAAGGGAACTAGCTCTGTTGAGGCGGTTAAAGACAGGTCTTGCTTGCACTACCGCAGAACTGCCTGAGACCGCCTGAGGGTCTCTGGTTAAGTCTCGTGTCCTTTCAGGACCCTTTAGAAGTAGTTTCAAGTTTCGTCTGTAGCGTTAATTAGCCCGCAGGACTCTTCTTAAAAACACTGTGGGTAAGGGGTAGAGCCTCCCACTCCAGCCACAATCTATTTTTAAGCATCACTTTTGAGAAAAGCATGCTGCTTAGCTTAGCAAATTTTTACGATATTTGAAGTTTGGTTTAAATATCGTAAAACCATTCTTTTTGCTCCATCGAATTTTGGTCTAATCCACGGTGAAACTGAAAATTTCCGGCTTTATTATCTTGTAAAAATTTAAATCTGCACGTGGCAAACAGAAGATGATATTCACAGAGAATTTCAAAAACTTGACGAAAGATAAATCCTACTGCGCTGGTATGGGCATCTTATTACTACGAACCACATTATTAATGCATGTATACTGACTGTATTCAGACATCGAAGAGCGATTTAAGCCACAAAACACGAAGCGGAGAAGAAAGAAAGAAAAGCATGAAATCCGTATGAAAAATTGATGTTAATTCATAAAAGTGGTTGTTACTGATTTGCTCAACTAACCAACGGCATAGACATTACTGACAAGGCCAATGCGGGAAGAAATATGGCTTTTCTTCAAAATTTGACAATTTTTCCGTCTTTTATAAACTGGAAATCCAAATAGCCTGTTCAACTCGGGCTTAAATCGGCGCATGTTTGTGAGTAGAAAAACACGATATTGCAATCGGGTACATTGCTTATTACCGTGGCGTTGAGGCATGGCCTCGTAATTCCATGGAATGAGTGCCGACATGAACGGCATAAAATCGTCGATTGAGAATCTTAACAAGGTAAAGAAAACGAGAGGAACGGCGAAAGTTGATATAAATGTAAATTAAGTCCTGACTTTGAATGTGCATTAGGGAAGGTATGATTTATAAAATGTTTATTTGATCAATGCAATTTTTTGGCACTGTGTACATGCCAGAATACTACTGGCTTATTTAATTGTATATAATAACAACGTACGCGTCTGCCACTGGTCAACTGTCCTAGTTGTTGTTTTGTAAGAGCAAATGTTTTTTTTTCATTACAGGAACGTAGTAGCCTTTGCTTCTTCGGGACTTTCATAACATCCATATGCAATTCGGAGAAGGTGGAACACTGTTCAAATGAATTTTGTGTGAGTGTAATGTGAAACGAAGATTGATATAAAACGTAAACGAAACGGAATGAGCTCATCTGTTGGTTAGTTTCGAATTTTTCCTCCTTTAAACTATATCTATTTACTTCAACGATGCCACAGAAGTAACAGCGATGTATAACGATGAAGATAAAAGAGAGGGAAGGGAAATGATCTCGCCCGTCTAATGTATACGTGGACAGAAATTGTGCCATATTCTTGTTAAAGGGAGAAAGCAGTCTCCCCAAGTTTATTTTCAAATATCTGCTAAATCTTACAGATGTCCTATGATTTCGTTCACAAGTATCTTTCCTTATGTTTCTGTATAAAAAACATTGAATTTTGAAAGTAAACCAAGGAGTTACTCTGCGTGAATTAAACAAATAAGTAACAAAAATATTGTCACATGATTGATAGGAGCCATTCCTGAATTATGATGACGGGATACACTAATTCAAATTGGGGGGACTGCACTTTCCCTTTAAGGATAAATCAAATTTCTCGAAAGTCGGGTGCATGGTAAGCAGGAGAACATACTCCCCTCCCCCTCCAACCATTATTAATGCACCCATGGGCGGCGATCCCAGGGAACAGGGGGAAATGTCCCCCCAATATGGAGAACAAATCGCCGCCAATGACTGCACCCATTATCATCGTCTTGTGAGGGATGCTACAGGGCGAAGACGTGCGCATTCTAATATTGATTTCACAGGGCTAGGTTGCCGCTCTGGCCTTTGGGATGCCGAAAATTTTAAATCTGGTATATCGTAAACAATGTTGAACGCAATTTACCAGTAAAATCAGGTGAAAACATTTGTCTTGTAATGCTGCCCATTTGAGGGGTTATGGTCTTTTAATACACAGCTACGATTTCTTGTGTAGGCCTACCTAGGCTTGGATAAAGTACAGCAACAAGTTTTCGAAGGGCAATTTTCAAATCACTTGGATGCCAGTTTGGTAGATTGAGTCGGACAAACACTGGCATCCCAGATATATGGTCCACATCTGAAGACAACCTATACTGGTACATGTTACAAGCAAGGGTGGCGCCAGCGGGGGGGGGGGGGGGGCAGGGGGGTCATGCCCCCCCCCGGCGGGGAAGGCTGCCCCCCCCCGTCGGGGAAAATTTTCGGTTTCGTCGGGCAGCTGTCTTGTATACGATAAGATATGTAGTCCCCGACAACGCTCAGTCGCCCCGACGATTTACTTAATTTTGGTCTAAATTAGGGCAAATTCTTCAATAAAACCCCCAAATTTTCCAATTTTCTCCTTCAAAGCCCCATTTTTTCAAATTTTCCATGGAAAATGCCGGCAATTATTTCAAATTTTCTCCAAAAAGAGCCCAAAATTTTCGACGCGCTTCGCGCGCCAAAATTTTCCTTCGCTGAGACTTTGGGTTGCTGGCCCCCCCCCCGTCGGGGAGCTTGGCCCCCCTGTCGGGGAAATCCTGGCGCCACCACTGGTTACAAGAAAAAAATGCCCTTTACTAGTCCGGGAAATCCTCCCGTTTTTTGGGAAAACCAAAGTTCTCCCGAACGGAGGAAAGCTTATGCAACACATTGTATAGGCTTGCCAGCCTAACAAAGACAAGGTTAAGCAAGAATGAAAACCACTGAAAAATTCAAAAACGGCGTGGTGAACCACCGATTAAGACGTGACTTTTCTGTAGCTATGACTATAAACCTTCCAAATATATATTGAATTCCACTACATTAGACCCACAATTTTTGCAAGGGGGTGCCAAAACTAATTCGCCACTCACGGTGTACACAAAGAACGCGTGGGATTGTGGGTAAATAGACAAAATGGCGGTGCCCGTGACCAAGGTTTCTCCCGATAGAGAGAAAAGTAGATTCTCCCGAATGAGGGAATCTCCCGAACTGTTTACAAAGATGTTGCTTTCACAGGTAAGCTTCGCTTCCAGAATCTCTGGGAAGACTTGGACACTTACATCATTCACTTCTTAGTAATTCGTTGAAAATCCAATCTTTTCCCTGTTTGTTTTTCAATCAAAATGGGAGGGTAGGGATCGCACCGAATCTGCAGGAGTTTTTGCAAAAAGGGAAACATTTGGAAAATTCTAAATGTAAAATAAGAAAAAAAAAAACGAACCACTGAGTTAACTAGTACCATTACATGATTTTGACAAGCAATCTTTAATGAATGTTACCACGGCTATGTCAACGTTACACAAGTAATAATTATATAGTTATTTTTTACGAATATTAAATTATTTCCAAGAAACACCTCATCCAACGTGTATGTAATTGACTATAAAATATCAGTAAAACTCTACGATAATGTGTGCAAGGCATGGAATACAGTAATATTCTGTTCATAGAAAATGAATGCTACAGAGACAGACCTGTTTACGGGATCCGGCCGAAGAGCTGCTTTCCTTACATCGTAGCTTTTACAGCTTAATTATATTCATACTTGGTTCATTTTATCAACAACAGACCTTATGCATATGACGTCACAGAGCAAAGAGTGTTCCTTCCTTTGGAGGAAAAGTGCGTATCATTGCAAGTTACACCAAAATAATGCAGATAGCTGATTTGTGCACAAGGGATACGCGCATATTACTGTCTTCTAGACGCGCGAGTGAAATCTTCGCCGTGAGTGCACGTGTGCTTCATTGTTTTCCTCCAAAATGACGTCAGTGTGACGTCAACACATAAAGTCTATACACCAGCATTAACTATATCCTTTACATACACTCTACAGACATATGAAACCCTCTTATACTTCAGAGGCTTCAGGCGTACATGGAGGTTTCTTTGGTCCCTCTGTCCTTAAGGCCGACTCTTCCCTACCCCCGCCTTCAAACCCTAGCCTCTAGGTTCTCATGAGTCGTTCCGCTACGTGCACTCAACTGCTCGCGGAACATTCAAGGAGCCCAAAGTAAAAGTGGCCCTTTACCCGAAACACTCAAGAATCCAGCTCTAGCCTTTCATGTACCATTGTTGTATTAAAAAGTCTTCCATCGATCGACATTTTTTGTGTTTCCACAAAGTGTGCTTAAGTACACGAATGCATTTTTCGGAGGATAAATGAAGGAAACAGATGAACAGTTGAATTGTTTAGTCATTAAGTATATTGTTTATTCAGAACATTACCACGGGAAGGGTGGGGGACCGACAGAGGAGGAATACAATCATTTCATTTTAAGGAGAATAATCCGCCTGGATATCAAAACTGCACTTAGAAACGGGCTCTGTGAAAACTTACGAAGTTTTACGCAACTTTCTATGGGCACTAAAAACTGGTTCCAAAATATTCCTGTCAATAATTCACCTTAATTAAAATATTTCGGAAATGTAAATCTATTTTTTTTCTTTTGCTTTGCTATCCTTAAAGTCAGCACCGTCCGTGTGAAAACTAAGTCTCGTCCATTCTGATCTGTAATACGCGGTACTTACAGAATAATGCCATAACAAAACAAAAGACTGGTGTAGGGACGCTGCAAGGAATCAGACGCCCTCGACTTTAACTTTTCACTCATTGTTATACTATTATAACAAATACTGTTTGCTGCACCGTCAGAGTGATATTAAGTGGGGCACCCATGGTGGAAAAGGGAGCAGGTACCTTTCCCACGAACCCACTTTGCTCCCCCGATATCAGTCCATGAAAACCTGAAATTTGGGGTATATCTCGACAAAAACTGTTGACATCATTCTTACTACAGAGGATCTCTACCCCCCACCCACCCTCGTCTTGAGACATGACTCCCTCCGTTCTGTCTCCCATCACAAAAGTTTACCGTCAATCTACTATCGTAATAGTACTAGCCTCTCTCACCCTCACGTTCCCAGTAACAGCTTCAAAGGGAATAAGCAGTCGCTTAAACTTACTCTGACACATGAACTAAATGTTACAAATATCCTCTTACTTCTGTTACAAGTATATCTGATGTTTCAGAATAGAAAGGTGGCTTTCTCACGGTAAACAATGGGGGTTTTTTGTATAAATTTAAAAATAATAAAATAAAAAATTCAGTAACAAAACTGTTGTCACGTGATTCAGAAAAGACATTCATGAATTAGGATATCCGGGTATATTAAAGGCATTTTCCAGTGACTTTTCAAAGGGTCCCATGTGAAAGAGAAAAACATTTCAGTTCATACCCTCTTCACCTCGTAGCAATATTCTTTTCCTAACTCGAGATATCTAATATTACAGACTACTTATTTTTTTTCAAAAAATACCTCCAGTCCTCATCAAGGTCACAGAATGTTATGTTAAGTGGGCACATTGCCACAGATTTCTTTTGTTTTCCTTTATAATTAAATGACCTGTTGTCCTTGAAATTTGATACTGTTGGAATGTTTGAATATCTTTCCATGTAAATTTAGCATTAATCTATACCATATGTACCGCACAACAAACAAAATTGCTGTCAATATCATAAAGAAATTCGATGCTTTGTCAAATTAATGTACCGCGATGACATCACAGATTTCCCATAATGCACTTTATCTTGAGAAAAAAAGTAAAAAAGTGCATTTCTTAGAAAATTAGTATCTTCTAAGCGCTACAAGCTATTGAGATGCGGTTTTCTCCTCCCAGAAGAGAAAAATTTTCTGCAATTTTTGAAGTCATTGATTTTTGTCACTGGCTAATTCCTTTAATTCAATTTAGGATGACTGCATTTTCCTTCAAGTGGCACCAGGAGCGTAGTAAGGATTTGGTCGGGGGTGGGGGTGTGGGTGGTTCGACCACACTAGCCAGAGGCACCACCGGACCGCAAAGCCCTCCCAAAGGGAGTGGGAATCCAAGGGCCCGCCTCAGGGCGTTTCTTCCAAATGAGGATTGCAGGTCAAGGGAGCAGGGCAGTGATTCATATCGATATACTTTTCCCAAGAGACTAGCGGTATTTGCGGATCCCCGGATGGGAGGGGGTCCGCCTTTCGGAAGCGCCAATAGATCTAATAGTAACACAAATCCGGCACATTAAAAACTAGCACACCAGCCAGTAAAGGGACATACAATTGCAATAAATCTTAACAAAGAAACAAAGACTTATTGAAACAGTCCTACAACCAACAATCGCATAAGTTAAAAAAAAGACCCAAGGACAAAAGGTAAATCTCATGCAGACACCAACGAGAAGTACAAATACCTTGCTGACAAAATCCGAACTAATTAAGGACAACAAAAGGTGCAAACAAATAACGCAGATATGAAAAACATTTATTCATGAGAGACAGTTACCGATGTATCTCTCAAATCCTTGGTGAAGCATTTAACGAAAATCGATGGAAGTAACTGAACAAAGGATTTTGGAGAGCGCCTTTAACATCGATCAATTTCCTTCTGCATTATACTTCATTCTTTTCAACGATGTTTAATCCTGCCCGCACTTCTTTTAACTATAAACGTGAGGTCACAGACAGACAACGGAAGCCAATGTACCAGGATGGTTTGAAAGAACAAAAAAAAGCCCTTAGGTGATTTAAATGACAACAAAGAACACTTTATTGATGAAAAGTAAAAATTCCACGGAATGATAAGGCACACATCTCTATTATTGATGGTATGTTAAAAATAAGGATATAGTAGATCAGAAGTATGAAGTTGGCCGGTGAACGATTTATTTATTACTTTTTTGAAGAAGGGTGGAGAAGTGTGGGGGGTTAAGGGGGGATAAGCCAGGCACTTACATATGTTATAAGTCTTCCTTGCATGATGAGAAGAAGAGGGTTAGTACACAGCTTTCAGCCAGGGTTACACAGGTTTTCATTGGGCCGTCACCTTGATTACGCAACTGCTACAAGCCACAGAATCTCTCGGCCTACCTTTATCTTAAAAAAAGCGAAATATATTTCAGTGTAACTGAACAACAGTACTCTTTCCTCAGTGATCGATGCTTCTCCGCTTAGTTGCATTGCAGCCATCTCTACTCCCATCATGCATAATAGTTTTCCATATAATAAGAGAAAAAGAAGGAAAAACGAACAGCAATCGGAAAGAAAGATTGAAAAGTCGAACATAGCTTCCACGTGACGTCACTGTACGGCACAAAACCACGCATACATATATCTGTCTGTATACACGCTTAGGAGCTCCAGTACGTATGTACGTTTACGCACTGGTATAAAAGCATAAAGCCGTCCAATGGTGATGTCAATGGAAAAACATCTTTAGTGGTTTTAGAAACAGGTTTGTAGACCTGAATATTAATATAATGTAATGAATATTCATCCTTTACATCATTAACATTCCTTGTTTGCTTGCAGACATACGTATGAATATTGATCTTTGATCAGGCAAACTTTTGTATTCCAATATGCCCCAAGTCGAGCTGTACTTGTTCCTTTTGGCAAGAAGTTCTCGCGTTTGCTAGGAAAAAGATTAAGTGAATAAACACAACCATCCAGTCTGACCATTTGTTCACAAATAAATCAGCAACGAAATGCCCATTTTTTTAAATAAATAAAACTAGTTCTCAATCAAAGAAGATGAAATCATACAGAAACCTTCCTGTAAGTTTCGTACTTTGAAAGTATAGAAACGTGCAAATTATTGGCTGCCAAGACGCTTGACTGCTCGTGCGCAAATGATGTTGATAATGACATCACGGTCTCCCGCTCTCATGCTTCCTCCAGTTCAATCAAGACCCCGCCACAATCTTTAGGGTGTAGGAAAGTTACAGGCTTCCCATGAGCTCCAATCTTTGGTTCTTCATTAAGTACACGGACCCCTTTGGTTTTCATCGTCCTTATAGCTTCCTTAACATCATCGACCTAAAGAAACAACAGAAATTAAAATATAAGAGAACTGTGAGGGTAATCCTGACAGAAAGAAACAGGAATTGGGAACGGTAAAGGGACGTAGGTAGTTATAGCCTGGGTTAATTAAGTAAAATTTCGGTTGTTTCACCCCTGGCAAAACAATTTCCAAACATTTTGGTATTTTTGCGAGCTACAAGCCTGGAATGTTGCTACAGATGGTGTTTCCATCAAAATTACTTTTTAAGTACTTTAAACCTTTAGCAGCGGACACAGCGTCCCAGTTCTTGAATAGTGGGAAACGTTTATCATGTGCAGAAATCAACAATTCTTTTTCAATTTTGGTTATATCCCTACTTTTCGCATCAGCCATCACCCCTCACCAAGGGAGGTGTGGGGAGGCATGTGGGTGGGATGATTCCAAACACTTCTTCACATTGCCTTTGTAATTTTTGGGATTCTTTGTCACTTATGAGCAGCATATGTTATATGATTTAAGCAAACTAATAAGGAAAGTCTCAGAAATTTTACGTTCAATATTCAATTTCGATGTCTATGAATACTTAAACGATCGAAGAAATGAGTATAAACGCTGCCATAATCTCTAACGATATGACATTCATTATCAGATATCATTACAACATAATCATGGTAATTACAACATATAGCCTACACAGTAGCTTGTAGTATCAAAGTCAATTTTAAACCAAAAAGAATCGAAATAGAGTCAATATGTCTTCTCCCGGGGGAAAATGTGCACATTTTTTGCTTTATAAACTGATCCGACCCAATTGAGCCTGAGGGACACAGAAATAGGTAAAAGTGTTAGTCACTCTTATATGAATCAAATGAACCATTTCTAACAGGCGACCACTGACAGAATAATGATGTATTTTGACAGAGACGTATCACACTGTTCTCTTCAAGCTGTTATAGGTTTTACTACTTTGACAGTTTAGTAGTTTTTACAAGTCACAATTACATCTAGAAAGCGATTAGGGACAAAAATTGTGTCAAACGGTCAAACTTGTGACCTTCTGGTTGTTACACTGAAGAAATAGTCAGCTTAGGTCTAATAAAGTTGTCTTTCTCATCCAGTGACCTTATAAAGTCATCCACTGTGACAAAGATTGCCCATCCGTCTTTACGCTAGAGCTCCCGAGGTGAAAATGCGAATACCAGATGAAGCCAGTTTAAAGTAAATACGACCTCTATATAAAGCTACATAACCTATGAGAATATAGGTTTCAACGTAATATCTCATATTGAAATATTGTCTGGGTAATGCTTCTTTACGTTGCATTGGTAAGCGGTATGTCATGCATAAAAATCAGTCAGTATTATCACCATTTTCCTAGCACAAACTTCATTCACCACCTCTTCTAAACCTGTAAACTACAGACTCTCAAAATCTTTGATATTTTTAAGGGAAAAAGCAGCCCCCTATTTGAATTAGTGTACCCCGTCGTGCTTATTCAGGAATGGCTCTTATTAATCATGTGACGATATATTTGTCACTTATTTCTTAAATACTGTATATGCCACATACAGGGTTCCCACTCTTTTCTTACATTATTTTTTCATGACTTTTTCATGACTTTTCAGGACTTTTTATTGAACTTTTTAAGGACTTCTCAAACTAACGTTGACCAGAAAGAATTTAAAAGTATAGTATTAAATAGGGATAACCATCTCTTATATCATTTGAGTCTATCTTGCAACTTTATGAACAGTACGGAACATTTGTTTTTTACAGCTCATCAATAGGGCCACTGATTTTCAGCTTCATAAATTACAAAATTCCCTTTTCAACTTTCAGAACTTCGGAAAATACCGTTTCAAGCATAAGCACCTGACTTCTAAATGAAAGGGTGCTTGGTTCATTTCGCCCTGGACCCTTTTTTCCTAAATACCCTAAAGGTACTACTATCCAAATATAATTATGTCAAACTATCAACATTGTACAAGAGAATCTGCGTAAGCAATTTGCATAATTTTATAAAAAGGTCCATAAGGCCCACATGAGAACTTAGACCCCCCCCCCAAAAAAAAAACATAAACAGATCACTAACCAAGCATCATTATGACAGGATGTCAGCTCTAACATTACTTTAATTGGAGGAGCGGATGATCATTTTGAAATCTCTCACAAAATGGACCCTTGGGTATATCTTGGGCCTTGGACCCAAAATTTCTGTATGTACCCTAAAAGAATCAGTAACAGAGCATCATTATGACATATTATCAACATACTACAAGACAATTTGTAGGCAGGAAAGCATTTTGCAGAATTTCATAAAATAGGCCACTGGGGCCCACATAGGACCTTGGACCAAAATTCAAGACTACCATAAACAGATCACTAACCAACCATCATTAAGGACAGGCTGTCAACTCTGTTTAAACATTAAATGCAAAAAAAGTTAATCACTTTGCAGTATTTCACAAAATGGACCTTAGGGCCCATCTTGGGTCTTGGACCCAAAATTCCTAAACACCCAGAGGTACCTCCTCTAACAGAAAAACATTATGACAAACCATCAACATTGCACAGGAGAATCTGTTGGAGGAGGAGCATTTTAAAGAATTTCATAAAATGAGCCATAGGGCCCACATGGGACCTTGGACCATAGATTACTGATCACCCTGAATGATCCACCATCTAAGGAACATTGTGCCCAAGTTTCAAACAGATCCATGAAAGCATGTGGGAGGAGTGGCATTCTACACAATTGTGAACAGATAGATCTAGATAGAGTGATATTATCACAATACAGTAGCTCACACCAGATCCCGTGTGAGCTACATGTAATAATATTGATAAATTTTACATTTTGGGCAGAAAAGTACCTTTCTTGGTCAAAGTCACCATATCCAGTGGAAATTATGTTGAAAAGAACTGTTTAACATACCTGGTTACAATCATGTACCCAGCGAATACTTGTCCCACACAAGCGACCTAGCCTAACACACTACAGTATAGGCAAAATTGGAGCCTATACCGACAAAATTTTCCCGATTTCCGTAAAGTTCTTACTTTTTTCTGATCGTAATTTTAAAAGATTTTGATGATTTGAAGGTGAATTTGCCACCATTTCGGAAGGAAAAACGTCTGAATATGTCTTTGATAAATGCAAACATTCATTTAACATGGTCTGGGACAACAACACTCCATTTTCTGTCATAAAATTTATATGTAGGCCTATCAAGAGATTGATAATTTTTGCAAATTCTGTAAAACTTCGTGCCGAAAGTTCAATTCCATTTTTGCGATCGCAAAAAATCGGCGACCCTACATCAAAACTGCTTCAACAGATATATTTTTGTTAAAAACACAAGAAAATTTATGACTTTTCAGGACCACAGACCATTTTTGGTGAAATGTAAGTACTTTTCAGTCCTGAATTTTGAAGCATCAAAATTTAAGGACTTTTCAGGTTTTTAAGGACCTGTACGAACCCTGACATAACTCCTTGCTTTACCTTTAATATTCAAAGTATTTATATAGAAACATAATGAAAGGTACTTGTGAGCGAAATAAGAGGAAATTTGTAAGATTAGCAGAATTTTGAAAATAAAGTTGGGGTGCATGCTTTCTGCCTTAAAGTATGAGCTTGGTAGTTTTGTGTACAAGAACACTTATCAGTTGCTTACAGACATATTTCATCTTTATTTTTCCTTTAATTCAAATGATAGGGAGTAGCTGAGATGTTAGATGAGGTTTTCGGCTCAGTTTCTTACCAATTGGTTTAAGTCGGGCTGACGACGGCCTTTTTTCCAGTTGTGGCTCACTGGCTTGTTTTTCCCGATAAGGAGTAGCATTCGTCATCAACCCCGTTATTAGATGTTCAAAGCAGGGTCCAATAACAACTCCCTGTTCAAAGTAATTAGCGTTAATGGTGGCGGGCCCCCGGGGCTGGGAGTAAAACATTTCACGATTGCAGGAGGTCGGAAGGGAGTAAAGAGAAGGTCCCATGTACCGCTTTTCTCTTTTGGTAAAACACAGATGGATACAACGAGAACAATTTGAACGCATGAATGGGAGGCCTGTTATTACTTTAAGACAGATTCATCGTTGTGTGTACATAAGTATGGGAAGATTTGCTCCACTTTCTGTGTGTATATATGGAATAACGAGTTTCAATACCTCCAGGAAAAGCTTACAGGCTTGGAAACAGTTAAACTCAGCGTTGCCTCTCACAAGACGACAAGCTCGACGCTTCTACTCGTTAGAGGTGGTACCCACTTAATTACTTCCGCGGTGTTGCGATGATGTATTCTTTCTGCTTATCGTTTTGGCGAGTAGATCTTGTCTGCTACAATAATCATAAAAATATACGCACTACGAGGCGAGAAAACCGCGTTTCTAGACTATATGATGTACAGCTTGACAACAGTCGATGGAAACAGAAACCTTAAGATGCTTTCTTTTATAATCCGAGAACTGAAAATGTGATATTTATGTAAAGTTGATTCGGAGGCGTCTCTTTTATCGCTCGCTTAAAAGAATCAGTGAAAACGCGTTGCCTTGTTTCCGATTTTGCCCCTTAGCTATTTCGAAAAACATCAAGAAAACATGAGTCCTTTACAAAGACAATGTATGGGGGAAACTGTTGAGCCGTCAAACTGCTAAAGGTATGGTTTCAAGTAGGAGTATATGCTTGTGAAGCTATTCCACTGTTTATTAATTATTCAAGTTTTAAATAAATTTGACTTCCATTTTAAAGATTTGCCGTTTGTAGGGGTGAGAGAACGCTTACGGGGGTGACTATGGGAACCTACGAGACACGAAATCGTCGATTCCTCTGGGCATTTTGGCGACACCTTCATCAAAATCGAATTGGGCTAGCAATCGCTAAGGATTCCCGATGAGTAATCAACGATTCGGTATAGAACTTAGACTGCTCAGCACAGCTGGTACCTTGCCAAATGAAAATTAATCACGATGACAAAATGTGGTAGTGTGATAATTTACTTACGATACGACTCCATCACGCAGTTTACTATAATAACAATAAGCTGGATATAGGCAAAGTTTTATCAAGGATGTGTTATTAGATATGCACCTAGTTGACTAACGTCACCTAGCACGCCAAAAGTAAAAGAACATTAGGTCAATGAAATGAGGGAACTTAAAGGCATTTTGCAAAGTCCATTTATAAATTTAGTGAAATAAAGAACCATATCTATGGAAAAGCCTGTCTTATTTGACTGGGTATATGTTAATATCATTAAATATATAGGGCTATGAAAGTAGCAGACGCCACCCTTACTGTCATGATGCTAAATAACGCTTGTTCTTGTTTAGGTCTTACACCTGTAAGTTGAAAATCATCCTGAATCACTCAGTTTTCGAGGAAACAACATTGCCTTACTGCTTACAGCACATAGAAACTTTGCCGATTAGTGATAACATCGTTCGTTTTCCAGCTTTCCCCACGAAATTTATCACAAATATAACTCCGATCAAATCTGACAAACACCTATGAAACACATTATCCCAATTTTCCCTCCGATCTTAGAAACGTATTTTACTGCACATCGCGATATCATGACATCTCTTATCTTCTCTGAAAGACTAAGATGAAACTGATATTTCAGCCATGCCCCCATGACCAGTAAAGGGGTATGGGGCACGGACTTCAATACATGGACAGAGGATTGCGCAATCAATACGGTCGCCACCGTTCGAACAAATTTCAGCTAACCAAGATGGCCGCCGGGCTACTACCATTTGCCCAATTTGACGATGAATCTGCAACATTTCAGACAAAATATTAGTATGAACGGAAGAACAATATCACAGTCCTCCATTCTATTTGATGAATTTGACCTAAGCTTGCATTCTTCCGAAAATATTACACGTTTTTCACACAATTTGTCGATACTGAGCCACTTGAGCAAGTCCAAACTTTTACACACAAGACTATAGCAGGCAGCCATATTGGTAAGCCTATTCGTGTGCGTACGGAGAAGACAATTTACGCATAGGACGTTAGTGCAATATGCTCTGTCCATGTATATAAGAAGTCCGTGGGTATGGGGGGATTGATTCGGATTTAGGACCTTTCCATCATATTGTAATCGCTTTGAAATAAAAATACATGTTAATTTTTTCTTTTGCGTAGTTCTACCGTGTTCGCTCCATGCCTCATGTAAACTCTTCGAGTATGTAAAATTTTAGTACACTGGGTTCCTAGTCCATGCATGGCGCTATCAGAAGTTTGCAATTAAAGGCATAAACACTGTCAAATAAATCCTGAATGACTGACAGACTGACTGACTGACAGACAGGCAGACTGACAGACAGACAGAAGGGAAGGAAAGGAAAGAAAAGGAAAGGGAAGGAAAGGAAGAAAGAAACTGGCGTATAGTTAGACATTTTTGTGCAGGACGAAGACCAAAACTTTCCGAGAATAGCTCTCTTCGAATAACAATTTTGCTGCTAGTTCAGTTCTAAAAGGGGTGCAAATTTTGATTTGAAGGCGTTCAGGGAATTTACCTGTCTTGGTGAGGGGTGTGAGGGGAAGGAACCCACTGCCTTAGGGAAAATGAAACAAATAGCAGCTAGATGCAAAACGGTGTTACATGCGTCAATATTTTGTGGTACTGTGAACCTTTCAAAACATTTTCTTATTGTTCGACAGCGAAAATATAACACATCAATATAATGCTGTAATCTGGTCTTACATGGTATTTCATACATACACATGGCAATGAGCGTTCGTAGAAAGGCCATTGACACACAGCGTAGGCTACATTCTCGTTAGGAGTGGTCGAAGAATTAGGTCAAGCCTTTCAACACGATCGCCGCAAAGCCAGACGAGGGGTGTCTAGGTTCCTCCGGAAAATTTTCCTTACATCACATGGCTTTTGCTGCTGTTTCGGCCCATCTGCAGAAAAAAATCCGTGTCCTCAAAGTGTAATTTGAAACGGTAATGAAATATTTTGGCTGATGATGATTGCAAATTAGGTACTGATTGAGAGCCGTTATTTCCTTTTCAAGATACTGCGCGCTCCCCTTGCCAGCGTGCGATCCAGGATCCACCTTAATCATGGGGTCTAGGGGACTAAGCCTGGGAGGCCTTATGCCAAAGCCCCGGAACGTCTAAGGTATTTACGCAATTGTGCTCATTAGAATGAGGCCTTCAAACGTCTTTAAACGACACTGCTATGAACAATAGAGAAAGAACATAATGACCTTTTAATTTAAATAACTCAGACTTACCGGCGGTCGAGTTTATGCGAGTTGGTAGGAGAACTGATTGTGGAAAGGATTTCAATGCTTACCCAAATAATAGTCCCACTCCAGCTGTTGTACAGAATTGGTTGTAATGAAACAACCATTTGTTTTGTTTCGGTTTCTTGAACTTTATTTAAACTGGGTGCGCGCGAAGCGCACCGAAAATTATTATTACTTGGATAACGTATACGGTTAGGTTTCTGTATTGTTTATGAAAGGACTCCTTGATCATCAATGAGCGTGCGTTGCAAGAAATTTTTAAGATGGCAAATATTGCTGACAGACTCCGGAGGCGTCGTTCAAAGGGTAAATTTGGACAAGAAGTTATATGAATATAAGAAGCGTTTATCGAGCTCGGTATCGAGAACCTATAGGAAGAAAGCATGGAGAATGATTACTAACTTTTTTATCGAGCAGTATCAACTGGTGGCGCTGTTGCTATAGAGTGCATTAATAATAGACTTATAACTGTTGCGTGTGTATAAATTCGTGCTGTAGAAAACAGAATATAACAAAAAATATCTTTAGTCTTATTAAAACTTTCCAAAAGAAAAAGTGAAAAGAATCGAGGTATTTCGCTTCGTGTCTGGAGTCCAGTCTCCGGATTATCAAAATCACAGCCGAAATACTATTTTTTCTACTTAATCACGTTCATAAATGTTTTAGATTTGTCATACTATCCAGACACTTTCTAGTTGGATTATACATATGTATGTATGTATGTATGTATGTATGTATGTATGTATGTATGTATGTATGTATGTATATATATATATATCTATATATATATATATATATATATATATATATATATATATATATATATATATATATATATATATATATATATATATATATATATATATATATATATATATATATATAAATATATACACCGTCTGCTTAGCCTTCTCCTGTTTGGACAGTAGACTTGTCAATCGGTTTTTTTTTTTTTTTTTTCGTTCTAGATAAATATTATTACCCATTTTTGCATACGCCCTCTATCAGATTCGGGTAACAACTTCAATGTTTCAGTGGTATGAGGGACACATTACAACGTCGTACGTATAAGTATGGCCATGATAGGAAAGTCGATGCACGCATTACTGACTTGTCCCATGAACTGCTATTATAAGATGCCCACGACGACTTTCCTAACAAGGCGCACATCTTCTCCTGGTCAACAAAGACATGCCAAATAACACACTCCTCCAGAGATGCTCGACCATATTATCAAAATGGTATCGTGGAAGTTACCCCGCCTACTGGCAACCTAGCTTTGGTTTGTTACTATCGATATTTTATGCGAATAGTATTACAGACGCATAGTTTAACACATGTGTAGCGTTCATGAATGATACGCTTGGACGTAGTTTGCTGCCAGAGTTTATTGTCTAAGGAAGGGAAGAAGTGAGCGGAAATTGCGGACAGAAGTGGAGGGTAAGGAGATGGGAAGGGGACTTTCTTTTCTTTTGAATAGCCTTAGCCCTATAGCATGTTTCTTCAAGTTCACTCAGGTCTGATGATTTTTCATAACCATTACTCAGGTTAAATGGCACCCTCCCTAAAGATGATGACGGACATCTACCTACGTAAAGGTCTTAGTATTTTGCAGTAAGTCAAAACGATGACAATGAGAGAGAGTACCATGAGTGAGTACCGACGATGAAGCCATGATACTGTTTGTTAATACGTACAGAAAGGCAACGGCAGTGATGGATCAACCTTTCAATAAATAAAATTTGTTCATTAGGTCGTGTCTAACCTCTCACATGAACCATTACGTTGACAAAATTGGGTTGAAAATGCATCTTATGATGGATACGATAGGGGGATTTGTACAGTTCAACTCTCATAACAGACTCTACTTCGAACCAACCTAAAAATCCATCAATTCAGTGTACATAATAAACACTATCTTAGTAGTCCGTGACATTAGTGCGAGAGAATCGAATCCCACAACTAACAAATCTTTTTTAGAATCCTAGAATTGGAAATACAGTCAGTAACATTCTTTTTATTTTTGTAACTGAACTCAATAACCAAGAAAGGCAACTTTCCGTGTCGTAATATACATTTAACTGATTTACGGGGAATCGGCAAGATCGACAAACGAACTTGTTTCATAGCTCTATAGCTCTGTATAGGCTAGAGGCAGTATAAATTATTATGTACGAGCTTTCGAAGCGTATCTTGGATAACGGACACGAACTGTGAATATACAACGCTACAGAGCGTGCTCCTGGCAGTAGCTAGCTGTAGCTATTGGAAAAGCGACAGAATACCATGGTTTATGCATGGTCAACCAACCGTGTGTTTGGGGGCCACAGGGATAAGCAAGAAGCTATTAACATCATAATTATTCATTGAAAAACAGACCTCTTGTCTGTGTAAGTGCTAAACAAACTGTGTGAAGCGGTATGGATTCCGGTTTTACTTCGAGCGAATGCTTGTGTTCCAAGTTTACGATCCGCGGTTGGATAAAATCTGCAAAGCTACATATTCAACACTCCAATATCAGTACAAGAGGGCACTATTTTATTGAACGATGCAGTAATTCATATGATTTTTTTTTTTTGTAATCTTAACAAAATATAAAGTCAAGGGACGTGTAGAAACGAGTGAGCTACCTTTTTCATCTCTTGAATATTATCACGAACATTAAATGTTTTGGTGGCGCTCTTATTACGGCAAACCGAAGACATTATTAGAGAAGCGTAGGTTCCAAGATTTAAAATAAAAGGCTGACCAGAGTCAGTTTTTTTTAACAAAACCTAGTATACTCACTGAATCATGGGGAAAATTACTGGAGAATTATTCAGTATATTTCTATGAATCTCATAAAGTTAAGACACCATGCAGTAACAGGTTAACGGTTTTATTTAACAAATGACTCGACGCACAAGTTTTAAACTGAGTTATACGACTTGCTGGTGCACGAACGAACACACCTGTCAAAAGCCTTACCAATGGAAAACCAAGTGGCCGTGCAATCGTTTTTATTCTAAATCGTGGAAAAATGATGACGGCGGGAATGTCGACAAGGACAAAAAATGAATGATAAAATATGTGGAAAAGTAGTACTATTGAAGTGCCATCAATCTGGAAAATGTCTGTTACTTGTTCAAAGAAAAAGTAATTTGTGGTTATTGTGACTATATTTGTACGTTAGTAACGAAACCAAAATGTAACGTCGTTAAATTTACTTTTACGCTGAATTGTAACTAGTTACTTTCTCCGTCACAGAATGCAACTTGTTACATGGTTCCGTTACACAAAATATAACTCGTTACACTAACGGCGTTACTTGTAACACGTTACTTCCCAACCCTCATAACTGGTAATACCGTAATACTATAAAGAATTCAATTCCTTCATGAATGCATGTTGTTTATACGTCCAAAGAACGAAGGTGAAAGTAGTCCCGTCGTCAATGGGGGTAGGGACGCAGTCGGGCCTAGCGAAATGTTCACCCTTAGGAAAGTTTTTAGAACTAAAGATAACTATTGTTTAACGTTATCTCTCCCCTATAAGGTATCCCCCCACCCCCGAAGACCTTGTCTAGCTACTTGTCTTGACCTCTCTGAAGCGAAGGATGGGTTTCCCGTTACCGATAATGTATGGCATTAGGTTTAACTTTATGCCTGTAAAATGTTAATTACAACTTGCCAAATCTTCAAAAGTTTATCGTGGAGTGGTGACTTGAAATTTCTTCGTCATTGTAGCTTTCACAAGTAAACCAATTTCTAACTTTTATTTGTTTTCCACCCAATGGAAAACCACCCAATGGAAAACCACGGAAGGAATTCTTTTGAAGCCGTTGCAGTTAAGATACAAGAGAGAATTAAGGAAAAAGATTTTTTGCAAAGGATGTGTGCAAAATCAAAGAAAAAGAAACATTTTTTGCCAATTTTTGCCAAACTGTATAATTTTAACCTGGGTTCAAGTGTTGCAAAGGTCTGCTGGAATCACCAGGATCTGGCCATCGCCACATTACTCCGACCGCTGTATCCAAGGTTCACGGCACGCCAAAAGGACAATCATTTTTTGCCTTATTTCAAGGTACACATTTAACTTGACCTTTGGCACTTGGATGCATGCGAACAGTATAGTGTGACTTTTTGAAGCTTCTTGTTATGCTATATCTAAAGAGTTCCTTCGGGACGGTTTCTAGATTTTTGAGTAGTTTCAGGTTTTCGCTTGAACTGGGAGATAGCGGACCTGCAGGGTTTCTCCTAACAAGCCCTACAGTAAGGCTGTCTAGGGAGTGAGGGGCTTCTCGTTCTGTCACGCCGTCCTATGAGTTCGTAAGTTCTCTTGCGAGTAGTTTCAGCTTAGCGGGTGCAGCAGGAGACAGCCCGCAGGATTTTTGTGGTAAAAACTGTGTATGGGGTAACTTGATGACCAGCGCGTGCGCACGAAGCATTATGGCCTCCTTTCATGCGCCCACGATGTAGGATGTTCCACTTAGCAGGGTCACGCACGACCCTCATGTTGCGTAAGATGTCTGAATACGACCTTACGGCACTATAATTCACTCAAAATTGTACAAATAACGTCTGAGGTACACACCTTTACAATAAAACGTATCACAGTTCAAAACAAGTTTACCCTTTGGTGTTAATAAGCTGTACAGGGACAGATTCTATCACCATGGAATCTCAAATATGTTGGTATTATTTTGGACTGAATGGCATTTTATCAGAACAGACAATCACTGGTGTTCAAGTTTTATTTTTTGGAGCGAAACAATGAGTTCAAGCGATTGAGTTCAATCCCTGCCAAGCGAAAATAAAATTAGACAGATAATGGAACAAACCGTCACAATGACAGAGGTAAAAAATCAGCTATTGTGAAGCATACAATAAAGAATGCGGTATAAGCACGGTGAGTTCCCATTATAGTTACTAGCTTGGTGCAACTTGCACAGGCAAAAAAAAAAAACGAACTGCTTTCAAGTACCCGAAACACATCAAAGTCACCATTAAGTAGATTATGACTCTAAACCAGGTCAAAGTCGCCTAGATGTCACTAATGACTCTGAACCTGTGTAAAATTGCCTACAGGTGGCTGGGTACGCCGTGGGTATATGGTCAGTTATCCGCTCTAATCTTGACGATGTTCCCGCACTGTGCAATAGTTTTCTTGTAATAAGTTAATACCTCATGAATAAATAGCTTAGCTAGACACTCGTATTATAGGGGAGGGGGAGCTGAATGTTGCCTTTGGGGGAACAACGGTGAAAATTGTAATTTTGACTTAATCGTTATCTCATTAGGGGAAACAGGTCGCAACAGGGGAAACCACCTCTGAAATACCCTTTATTTTCTTAAATTTCTCGACCATTGAAACAAGCAACAGGCAGCTCTATGTGTACAAAGTAAAGGTTTTTACAGTGCATCCGTGCTTGGAACATCTGTTATCACTATAGGTGGCACGATTGGACGGGAATGGTTTACGAGAGACCAATACGCTTTCAGAGGCCTTCATACGACTGGCTTGACCTTCTTGGCCAAAATTTTTAAAGTTATTTTCCAGGGCTCCATCCGAGTCCATCTAACCCAATGTGGTCACCATTCCGGACAATCCGAGTCCAGTATCCTCCGATTCCAAGCCAATTCCGATTTCAGGTTCCCCAATTTCGGGCCAATTCCGAGTCTGGCTATTTGACAATGTAGCATCTCATAAAATGCTTTTTGTACTAATTTGCAATTACACTTAATTAAAACGGGCATTTTTAAGAGTCAATTTCAAACTCTGGCTAACCCTGTAATTTGACTGTATGTGACCATTCACTTGTTTGACAGCACCAAAAGTAATGAAGCCTTCCGTAACATTTAAGAAACTTTCATTTTTGAGAACCCAGCTCCGAGTCCGAGTCCAGCTACAGTCCATTCCGTGCAAATTTCTATTCCGCGACCTCCCATTCGGGGCCAGTTCGGAGTCCGGCGAAAAACGGACTTGAGTCCGAGATCGGACCCGGACGTTATACAGCCCCGTTATTTTCGTATGATTAGGAAGAATTCGTTTTCAGAACCAATTCTTAAGATACATATTCAAATACGTCCTTGACTTCAGCGTGGGTAAGGACTGGTCACACAGAATACAGGCTTTAGCTACTTTAAACCACTTTTCGTTGTAGGATGTACGGTACTAAACATGACCAAGCTCGTGTTACATCTACGTTAACATACGCCGAGTTACCGTATATATAGGGGAAACACGCTTTTCACTGCTTCATGGAACCGAAGGCCTCCATCAGTCCGTGTAGGCTTATAAGAAAGATTTGAATAGCGAAACAAATTACTTACACTTGTTTTTAATCTGTAATATACTTTACTGCTAACTAGACGCTAAGTGCACTCTATCACACTATCTTATCTTAAATGTTGATCCCGAATGCGACTAGTGAAAAGTACTATGCGATACCGCATTTAATCAGCCTGAGAATGCAGACACGATGAAGGTGTCACCTTAATTTGCCTCCAAACACGGGAGTTACCATCGATACAGGCAAAACCTTTTAATTCACTAATCGTTCCGTGCGGTATCCAGCTCAAAATCGTGTAAAGCCATCAACGTTAACCAAACTCAAACCACAAAATTACTTTAGGAAATTACCTTGCCTCAAGCAGATGGGTTCGTCACACTGCGACCCACTCAGAATGCGCCGCCAATTGAGTATCGCCCCCGATGCGTATCGGACGAAAATATTGTGCTATATCCGTTGCCATCTCGTCATTATATCCTGCGATGCGAGGTGACGAAAAATTGAGCGCGACAATTGTTTCATTTCGCTGCTGTAAAATCTGCAGATAAGGGACAAAATATTGCCGGCGTCGCCAAATCGAACTAGTTAATCGTTGGTAATGCTATTTAGTGAACATGATGCTTTTAAAACGCCAAGGGGACAGGTTAAAAAGGGGCACGCACTCCCCCAAATTCTAGTCTTATCCCTGGGTCATCCCAAACGGGATCGAGGGAGGTGTAACTAGTAGATCCTTGGTGCTACAATGCATGGGGCCAGTTTTACCATCCCTAGGCTTCGGCTCCAACATGCTCTTCAAATCCAAAGCGACTCTACATCCTCTTCAAAATGAGAATGGATTAGACTATCTGAGCATGCGCAAATGTCAAAATATCACAGATTTCACACGATTTTATCCAACACAGCTAAGAGGCCCCGTTATTAAGAAGGCAAGTAAGCTGAAGTAAGACACGAACAAATTTTACTTTGTTACAAAATATGCTGTGTAATGTTGTACAATTGCAAATAAAAAAGAGAAATTTGTACAAAAAGCATACAAACATAGTGCTGCATATTGTTTGAAACTCATTGACAGCATTATTTTTGTATTATATTTATTTATATTTTACTCCGTAATTGTGTAAAAAGTTTTATAGTGTAGGTCCAAGGATCCATAGCACTAACCGTGTGACAGCAAGTCCAGGACACAGGGGCGGCGATCTGTTCAAATTATTGGGGAGGGGGAACACCTGCTTGAGTGAACACTTTGCGCCTCCGGCCAGGGGTACATGAGTTAGTTAGTTAGATGAGGTTTAACGTCCCAATTTCCAACCAATTGGTTCAAGTCGAGACGACCACGGCCTTTTTTCCAGTTGTGGCTCACTGGCCAGGGGTACATGAGACCACCATAGGTCTCCCACTTGGGGTCCCGGGAAAAGCCCCTGGAAGCCAAGCAATTTCATGCATTCTAGAGGACACAGATCACATATTTCTGATGTAAATTCCTACCCAGCTGCCATTAATAGGCTAATATCACAATTATTCATATCAAAAATGTGTGTAACGACATTTATATTTTCTGCACACCTCTAAATATTGGGGCGCATTTGATATTAGCCTTTGTCTCCCGCTAAAAATACTGAGGGGGACATGTCCCTCTGTCCCCCCGTGATCGCCCCCATGCCAGGACAAGAAACCTCCAAAATTTCGCTGTCATTATTTCCATTCTTTGGACTGTTTGAACCTGGCCCCTTCGGATGATGCGATAGATCATCTTAAACAAACATATTTTAAGCCGCAGATGCATTGACAGGGATTTTTCCAGTTAAAGGCTGTGGCCAACTAAACGCGAACTGCCCTGCGGAGCGGACTCAGTTCGCTCAGCCCTCTTTAAGGGTTAGAAATATGATTGAACGAGGAATATGCCGCATATACTGCCCGACAACAAGAGCTCCATTTCTGTCGCTTTGAAACTAGCTGATTTCGGAATGAAGTACGGGAGAATCCCGATCCAGATTGCGCAAGTTATAAATAAACACTTTAACGCTTGCATTAAATGTAAAGGCTTACAACCCGAAATTTAAAATACGAAATGGCCAAGAAACTCCTAACATTAAATCGACGAAATCTGACGAACACTGGAAATGGAATACCAATACCGATATTACAAAGGTCCACCAAGTAACGATCACAGACACCATAATGTGACGGTGTCCGTCTCTTATCTCACATTCTCGAGAAAGGAATCATACATAAGGTTTTTCTGAGTGACGTAGTAACTGACAAGCAATTCACTGTATGCATAATAGTACTATCATATCTCGAAGGAAGTGCACTTCAGTACAACTGGTGTTTGTAAATATTCATTGGACTCGAGTATGCAACTCCCTCAGAGGACGACTGACATTTGCAAAACCTGATACCCCAGAAATAAACCTGATAACATCTCATCGGCTGAAGGATGAACTAAATAGCAAGGTCCTCTCCTATCACGAAACGGATTCTCAAAAAGTTTGCTTTTCGATAAATACTACCACACTGTGCGCGAACGACCGTATATCAACATCAAGTTCGACACAGTCCGTTACTGAACAACTAATGAAGTTTTCATTTAAAATGTACGACGTGACTTGCAAAGCAAGCTGACAGAAAAGAATCGGTGAACTTCAGACATTTTTACAGAACGTCATGTATTTTTTTTCAAAGTTTACGGGTTACACTCAACTCGTCACTTTTATCTCTTCCATTAGACTTAATGGGATCATCTTCATCGGAATGGAACAAAACGCATTTCTGCAATGTAAGATCGTTATTTGCCTTACAAGTAAAGCAGAAAACAAATGAACGGACAAAGTGGACGTACCGCTTTATTAGGTTTTATAGCAACATCAATTATAATTCATGTTTCATCAGAAACTATTGGGTGAGCACTGGACTCGGTAAATGTAGGTGAAAACGGAAAGAGCCTTGCCGGAGGCAATTTTAACTTTGGCATTTATCAGTGACCGACAACAAAATGAAGCGTGTAACCAATTAGATGCGAATATGTGACTTAAGGTACAAGTAGCCAATACGGGGGATTTTTGCCGGTAAAAAGTATACTATACACGGGGATGTACATTAGCACTAACTTTATGAAACACTGCTAGTTGCCCTGAAATGTTTGTGCTCATCGTCTCAAGATATACGGCAAGGCCAATTTTAAACAGCAAGACTAATCAATAAACTTCGAGAAACTTCCTGTAGACCTTTCCTACTGTAGGCCTATAGCTACCCAGTGGTCAGTAGCGTCAATCTTTACTCGAATGTAGGGGGGGACATGACCACTTCTATCAAAAATTTACTGTGTAAAAATCTTAAGTCAATGGGTGTATTTCCAAAATTTGTGTGTGTGTGTGGGGGGGGGGGACGTGTCCCCCGTCCCCCCGTATTGACGCCTACCCCAATGGTCCATCTTTAATGGTAGGTACATGCCATTAAAAATGTTTCATACCAGATACGGAGACACTTTTCCCGATAGTCAGCATTTGTTGGGTTTGAAAGTTAATTTAAAATACTAATTACTGTAAATACGAACAAGTACAGGCAAAACAATCCCCTTTAACACTGCTGTCTGTAAGCTTGTAACCTGTTGCCACCGACGCCGATCCGAAGCTCACTATAAGTACATCATCTATTAAACCATGGAGCTATTACGGAATAGCTCCGTGATTAAAGCAAGATCTCTCGAAATTCGGATTGTCAGGATTGTGATGAATATCAAGGGATGTTACACTCTTGTATCAAAGTACACAGGCGAACATGGGCGATGCAAACATATACATTTCGTGCTACATGCAATACAGGCCAGGGGTTACTTGAAATCATAGAGAAGTTGTTTGTTTAGGTTTGGTCTCTGATGAGGTGAAAACTAACTGTTCTAGGTGAAAACTCACGATTTTGGCCAAATCAGTCATGCTCATGGTTGTGTTTACAAAATTACACGATAAGCCAAAACATCGTTTCACTTGACACCATAATATGAACGGTGACAGTCTAAAAATGTTACAAAGGCTTAGAAATGAAACCATTAGTCCAATTCACATCTTTAAAACCTTTTTTGTGCCGACATAATACGCCAATTGAGCAATAAGTTAGAATGTAACACCGAAACTACTCAAATCGCCAGTCGTGGTTAGTACACCAGCCTGTACAGTCTCTGCAACTTCTTTAATTAGATTCCAATCAGTGCTTCACTGGTTGTGAATGACTAGCTGTACCAGCTTACTGCTTGCAAAACGTGTTGCGAAAAGGGAGAAATTTTCTTATTTCATCTAACATTTTACTTAAAACGTCAGGTTCACGTGGTAAAACAATAACATTACACATTTTTGTGCAAAACACTGTTTTAAATGGGGTAAATGTATTCCAACACTTTATACTTCAGCAATGAAATACGCTGTAAAGATAATAATTGTAACAATGAGCCCAACTTTAAAACCACTGCACAGGCTGGGCTGGGTTCGCTAGATCGCGGCAGGTTCATTAGACCGAAGATCCTAAAAGTTTAACCCTAATCCTACCCGAGGATAATACTAAACCAATCCCGCTAAACCTCGTTCTTTATGCAACCCGAATAATAACCCCACTTCAACCCAAAGTTGGTTTTCGTACAAGGGGATCTTCGGTCTAGCGGACCTTCGATCTCGTGGGTCCAATACAGGCTTAAATATTTTTCGTGCTGTTAGTCTTTGCATCATCTCTAACCAGGGAGTTGTTATTTGGAAGGAGATACATCGCTCTGAAGTGAGGTTTACACCGCCACGGTCACACAGTAATCTGCCCCTTTTATCTTTCGCGGCATTTCTATAAGACTTTAACTGGATTAGGTAGTTTACACAAAAGGGACTAGTCGTCTGCTACATCTGCAGTAAAACTGGGGAATTATCGCTACTGCCATAGCATTGCCAGTGGCTGGAAAATTAAAAAATATTGCGTCTTTGGACGCTCGATGACGCGGATGAGAGTATACCAATAAGGGTTTTTGTACAAATATGAACATGATTCTATACCTGGCTATTTCAGGAAACTTCCGGAAACTTTCCTAATTGCTGTGACAAAAGTTAGACTTCTACCTCTGCAGCTCATTTGCATGACGTTCGTTTTATAAGAAGAGGAAGACCTCATTGATTTATTTCAATAAAACAGTCGTTTCGAGTTTTGAGGCACCTGCCCCTACATTGGTGGCGGAGTAACCTGCTCATGAAAGCATTGTCCCGAGTAAGCCAATTGTGATAGGATTACTAGACCTGAATGATGTTGTAAACATATCGATATCAAATTGAAGCCAACGAATAAAAGAAAGAATTCCCATCAACGGAATAAGTAGCTTAACATTGGTAATCTCCTCGGAATTTAATGGGTCTTAGAGTATTAGCATAAATTAAACTTTCCGTTAAATCTTCTTCCAAATAACAACTCCCTGCTTAAACAGTGGTACGGACTGCGGACAATCATACGTGTTGAGAACCCCAGTCGGTCCAGACGTGCGTCGTTTCCGATATTTCCCTAGTGCAGAACAAACTTCGGTAAGGTAAAAATGTCCTACTTGTCGTCGAGTTCGTGCGCCACACATCAGAAATGTACCAACTTACGTGCCTACTATCGTAGGATATCTTTGGTGTGGAAGATTCACTAAGCGATGAAATATGGGCGGCCTAATTGTTTCAAAATATAAGGGCTTGCAGTCTTGTGCTTATAAAATAATAAAATCAAATCAAGCAATTTTCAATTAATTACACAGAATAGAAACTTTCAATTTATCAACAATTTAAAGGTTTTTAAAGGGTAGGCTGACATCTGTACTAGCCATCACATGCTCACTTCCAGAAAGTAGGTACGTACGGAAAGTGTTCTGTTTCTGCTTATGTTATAATTGGAGGTGGTAGTCTGGAGATATACGCAGAAGTACGTATATCTATCAGTCCCTCTAAATTCCGGTTGATACTTCAGTATAGCACTAAAAAAGCTGTGAGGGATAATAAAGCTATAAAGACTGAACACTGTTCAACTCTGAGCTATGTCCGTGATTGGCCCGATAGAGCAACCAGTGATCATATTTGGTTCTTCAGTACAGTTTTATATAGCGAGGGAAAATTTGCAAGTATAATGCGGCCTTAACTCACGAAAAAGAAAAAAAAATAATAACACTTGGAGAACATATGTGGCGGCGAATGAGACACTTGATGTTTTATTTTTCACACTGCGGTCACGGTAATATGTTACTGTTGTAGCATACAGTACATATCCTCCTTGATCGTTTGCAACAATTTTAAGCAATCTTTAAGTCCCGCGTTAAATGCATTCATCACAGCCGTCATACCGGACATACAAGTATCCTGTACTTCTGTCTGCCACGACGCTGCAATGATGTTTGTGACAGTGCAGTAATCTTCATTATACTGTTATGTTAAGGTGATCATGTTTTGGGTCTAAATCAGGGACGCTACTATAGACCAGGTACCTTGTAAGGAGTATGCATCGTTATGTGCATTGGCTAAAGTAAATGTATGTGATCACAGTAGTAATAGAAAATCAGTGATGCTCTTGACTTTCGATCTCTGTGACTGCAGGTACCCGATAGTTGTTGGCCTACGTACGTTGTACTTGGGCGCTACGAAATATATCTCAACGATGTTGATGTAATACTAGGCCTATATAATGTTTGCAAGCCGGCCGTTCAGCTCCCGTCCGCAAGGTACACAGTGGGCTACACAATCGACAAAATATTATTTTTTAAAACATAATTAATATTTTGGAAAATTTCAAAGTTCAAGGACATTTGGGGTGGAGCCAGGATTTCCCCGACAGGGGGGGCCAAGCTCCCCGACGGGGGGGGGCAGCAACCCAAGGTCTCAACGAAGGAAATAAAGTGCCGAAACGATGTTTGAAGGAAAATTTTGGCGCGCGAAGCGCGCCGAAAATCTTGGGCTCTTTTTGGAGAAAATTTGAAAAAATTGCCGGCATTTTCCATGGAAAATTTGAAAAAATGGGGCTTTGAAGAAGAAAATTGGGAAATTTGGGGGTTTTATTCAAGAATTTGCCCTAATTTAGACCAAAATTAAGTGAATCGTCGGGGCGACTGGGCGTTGTCGGGGACTACATATTTTATCGTATACATAACAGCTCCCCGACGAAACCGAAAAATTTCCCCGACGGGGGGGGGGCAGCCTTCCCCGACGGGGGGGGGCATGGCCCCTCTGGCCCCCCCGCTGGCGCCACCGTTGATTTGTTCAAATCGGGGACATTTTCGGGAACACTTGTTCATCGGGGACGGAACACTGGTTTCGGGGACTGTCCCCGAAAATCGGGGACGTCTGGTCACCTTAGTTACGTTGTCATCACCAAACAACGGCTACAGCACTAACATATGTTAGCCAATGTAACATTATACCTCGTGATCGACAGACTGTCGTCAATAATTGAAGCCCACACTCCTAATCACTTTCGTAACCGAGCCTGAATCTTAAGACTGAAAATTCACAAACACGGAAAACGCGGGATAAAAAGCTTCAAAACCTCTTACAAATCCTACTTTTTGCAACATTATTATCTTACCTTATTGGAGATGCAATAAACCTATGCATACAACGCATACGAACACTACCGTATGATATATCTCGACATAGATCACTGATAAATAAATCGGGATGAAATACGCGAATGATCGTAAAAAAATCTGATTACGACAGAATAGTAATTTTAGGTTCTCTCAAGTCGACAAGGAATGGACGGTACAACAGTCAGCAAGGAAAGATTGAGTGAGCAGTAAAATGAAGGCCAATTTGCGGTGACTGACATATTTTATGAAAAGTCGCTCGAAAATGCAAAAATTTGACACATTCAAACCGACTGCTAAAACACTTTCGGTCGCGAATCTAGATAAGAACAACAGTGGAAATTCGAAACCGTTTGATGAATCTCATGGCAAGAATCGACCGAGCTTTTAAAATGTTTCGGGCAAGGAAATTTTTTCTTCAACAAGGTATACTGTAACCTAGTTTGGGTGCACATCATTCTTAAGAATGAAACTTTGATGCAAAGAAATTCACACCGGAGGCATAGATCTCTCAACTGAAAACCCCAAACAGTCTAAGTTTACAGTGGTGATCACTGTCCAAAGAATACAGGCCAAAATACATTAAAACAGAAATTGTCAATTTCCCGTGGTTTCAGGGGATCTTTTGATTTAAAGAGACTGTCAGAGATCTGTACTTATTGTTGTCGCTGGTTTGTCTCCGTTGACACAAAATCTACTTGAAGTTTCATGATTGGTACAGAACAAGTTTCTTTAGCACTACCCAAAGATAACGTATCATGTTATAATTTACCATAAAGTGCACTGAAAGTCTGAAATGTCAAGAATATATCAAAATGGTCAGAAAACGAACCTCCATGTATTTTTAGCTCATTCAGTTGATGAGATATGCAGTAAAATGTTGAAACTTGTTCCCTAAATTTGAAAGAGTCGACTGCAATACTTTGTGATGTCCTTCTTGTACGACTCACATTGTCTGCTTTTGTTGCCTTTTGAAATAATAATATTAACACAAACCTTGAAAAAATGATTATTGTAATACATACTCTGTGTAGTGTTGCGTGAAATGAGTTTTATTGTCAAGTCACTCTTTAACAATATTAAAGACAATGATTACATCTTGGGACAAAGTGCAATGGCTTTAGGAAAACAATGACAGTTCCCCAAGTGGAACAAGAGTGACATCACAAATTATTGCAAACCTACCATTTAAACTGTTTTTAAATTAACTGAATTAACTTCCACATTTTAATACAGTTTTCTAGCACATTTATGTCCTGTGAAGATGGGAGCACAGTATGGGACCAATAAGATTCATTAATCAAACTTTGTAACACACATATTTTGAAAGACAGACTTAAGGTACATTTTTTTTATGAAACTTTTACATAAAAAAGATAATGGCATTACTTTCAAGGCTAACATCCAACAATTTCCTCCATGAGGAACAATGAAGTGAGACAATGGCTATGGGTCCATCCCAATTTGGTCCTTGTTCTATACTATCCCGGGTGTGAATGGCCCTCTGTTTGGTTGCTTCCAATTGTAATGTGGTCTAGACAGCTCATTGTTTATATTTTGCGGTGGTGATGAGAACAGATGGGCAGATTCATGAGTTACTTCTCCAACAAATTTTGTTGGTTCTGGTTTCTCATATCAATGTTTGCCATAGCCAAAGTTGTGGCTGTTCATTCCAAAGTGACTGGATTTATTTTCTGAGTTGACTTAATCTGCAGTCTGCTAAAATTTCTTGTCCAGTGCTGTTCAGGGTGTGAGAAATCTTTTGTTCTGCTTCCCATTGTAGTCTGGTCTTGAATTTCTCTTGTTTATAGACAAAACTTTAAAGTGGTGAAAGGAATCATTTAGCAGATTAAAATTCTTTACCTATGTTGGTCCATGTTATCACTGTCAAATGTGTCTCCATTTATCAACTACCTGAGTGACCAGATAAATTTATCTGGTCAATATAGATGGCTGAAGGGCCCCTTGATGCTTTTTAGAGATATTGGCGATGAGCTATCCGATGATCTGTTCATCAAGTTTAATATAGGTGCAAAGCTGATGTAGTTTTGGCTAATTTTCAGGGTATAGATCCATCCTGGTTGCTTTAAGGTTTGGGATTCTCTGAGAAGAAGATGATGTCTTTATCTACTATTATCTACTAACATTTGCTCAGGTGTACAGAATCATCATTCATTGGGCTGACTTCATTGACCACAGACCATTTCTGAGCCCTTCATCAGCAGGACAGTGACTTTAATTCTCCCAGCTGTGACTTTCTGTCAGAAATCCTTGCACAGTATGTACATATGATTTGATGTAAAATCAAGGGTACAGCAGTGTGGAAGGAACTTGAGAAAGCATGGAAGGTAATTAAGGAATATGTATAATGCTCTATAATGCTTACTTCCACAAAACGGGTTTATTAATTGTGCTATATATATATATAACGCTGGATCCACCTGTTAGGCGAAATCGGTATACCATCAAAACAACCGACGAAGAAAAAAACAATATAATACATAAGATTATATTTCCCCTTTTGGTTTTGAGATATACATGCACGTTATTTCAATGGCCCCTAAGTCCTTAGTGTTGACGGATACATGTACATAAGTTGGTGTGCTGTGAGGTAATGGCATAAACATTGTGTGGTAAATCGGATGTGCGTATAGGGTTACGCATTCCTATATAAAACAGTGTGTAAAACGTTCAGGCGAAATGGTTTTTTCACCTAAAGGTCGATCTCTCCCAACAGTCACGTTTTTTCATACGATATTTCGCCTAAATCCCAAATTATAGAAATAATATATATAAATATATGATACTACAGTTTGTAAAAAACACATTTCCATGTTTCCATGGCAACAAGGCTGTACATATTGGTCCCAAATAGGTTGCCTGTTTACATGAGGAATATGAATTAGGGGAGAGGGTGACACCTTTATGCCATGATGTTGCTATTCAATGGAGATTATTAAATGTAACTAGACAAGAAAATACTTTTCTTTTTAGAATGTGACCTTTGACCTCATCAGCATATGGATGTATCCATGTCACTTATAATTTAGGTTTGGAGCCATCATTTGACTGCACTTTGCTTGACATAAAATGTCATTTTAACTTGGACAATTTTACATTTTCAGGCTGTTTCGCAATGAGAAGACAATTACCTTTACGCTTGGTAGGTGACCTGTGACCTCATTAACTATATACGTATATCCATGCTTTGTGTCTGATCAAAGTTCAGTTGCAATACAGTACAGTAAGTCATTATACTAAATAGATATGGACTAGACAACCACAAAGCCAAAAGGCTTAATGATTCCATTCCTCTGAGAATATTTCTTAGTAAAGTACTTTCACTTTCTGGAGAATCAGCAAAAAATGCTCGCTCCCATGCATGCAAAAACCTGAAATTACTCCCAAAAGGAGTTAAAACCCATATGCTAAGCACAGCTCCATCAATGTTGCCCCTCTTGAGATATATCCATGTTTGTAAGCAGTTTACAAGGTTCTGACATCAGAAAACCTTTGACCTCTACCATGTTTGACATAGACACACAAAGGATGCAGCTAAAAGGTCCCTCATAAACCTTCAGCAGTATAAAAGGATGTGAGTGAAACATTACTTATAACTGGAAGAAAAAAGATTGCTTCAAAAAGTTCATGATAAGGAAGGTTTACCTGTTTCACTAAGAACTGATTTCTGCTAATTATATTTACAATAAGTCAAAAACTGATGTCACAATGTTGGTAAAATTTATAGTGTGTTAATATTTGTCTTTTGTTTCTTTGAAAATAGAAAAAAACAAAACCTCAACTGAGTCACTCTTCCAGACGAGGTGACATCGCCTATTTTCATAGATTTTTCCTTGCAATATAATGCTATAAATACTCTCAATTTAGTCTGATTTGAAGAGATCCACCTAATAAACTTGATTCTGTTTATATGTAAGTGTTAGTTGATGTCCTCTTATTCCCGATGTAAGCCCATATGGGCATATTTCGGTTTCCTAGTGTAACATTCGGGGGCTGTAAATCATGACCGATCTCATTAAAAGGGCTCGCGATGCATGACATTTGTTGAACATCACGATACCACAACACTCATGCTTTTGTCAGGCACAAATGTAACTTTCTACCAGGACATAATAATGTTAGAAGTATGAAGAATAGATAAGACATTATTACAGTAGACAATGGATGCATGGGGAAAGCTCTCAAAGAACACGGATTGTGTGTTTAACAGTATCATACACTTCACCGTAATATTTAGAAAACTCCCCAAAATTAATTTCAAAGGAAAACAGTAAAACACAAGTCAGACCCAGTCGTGCTTTTTAAGAGTTTGAACAAACAATTCTTTTTAACAGCTCCAGTCAAGAATAAGTTCAAACGACCCTGTCCCAAAATTTCTAGTACACACAATGGCTGATATATCCACGATACTTAACAGACAGTAATATATGAACAAACAATAAAAACCAACGTAACATTTTCGGTTTCTTACAAACTGTGAGCTTTGTACTGTATTAGTCACAACATAAATTAATGGCTTTGTGGTGTTGACAGATGACGATGGACGATTTGAAAGGATACGGTAATACTGAAAACTCTCTAGCTATGTGTGCAATTCATAAAACCATGTTTTTTTACATATAAAACTATGATGCCTGGAAATAAATACTTTTGTGCAAGGACTAACTGTTCTTTGGTATTGAAAGTGGATATAATAGGAGGATCCATACAAAGTACGTGCTACTGCGCTTTTTGATACCTGCAGAAATATTATTCGCTAGCAACAATGACACGGGAAATTGAACACATGGTATGGTGTATAATCATCCGGTTCTTTAATAGATGGTCTCTTTTGAAGCATAAAATTACACTCATGTTGTCTGTTTAGGTTAATGGATATTTCTTATCAATATAAAATGTCAATGAAAGCCGAATGTGGTAGTTAAAAGACTGTTCATTCTTTCATGAAACCACACAATTTCACGAGTTATATACGCACATAGTGGAAAGTTGTGAAGTTATAGCATGTCAAGTAAGAGAGAGTGACTCTTTGCGGTTTATGAAGTGGAGATTATAGATAGAGCAACTGCTAATGAGCACATGACTACTGTTTAGTCATGTTGTACCCAAATTTAGTCTTCTGTACTCAGGAAGGGTCAGGTCAGTGGGGTGATATATACTGTAACTACGATACACCTTACACCTACTGTACAGGCTACAATTTACTTAATGATTACAGAGGGTGAGTCCAAACTTACATCAAAATTAAAATTAAGCTTTTATGAAGTGATCAACATCATGGCAACAGAAACTGTAGCACCACCAGATTTGTTTTCTGGCAGTTTTTGCAGTTTTAAATTACAGTAAAAATGGTGTCTCATGAGTCCCTTGCATTAAGCAGTAACCTAATGTCCCAGTCCAAGTCCTCCTAGTGTTTTTTTTTCAGCCATCTTTGGTTTTTTTCCATCTCATTGATCAATTTGTCCTTTTTTATCTCCTTATGATATGATTCAATTGCCTGGATCGACTACTGTAGTTAGATAAAAAAAATATAACAAACTTGGTAATGTGTACATTTACAGTAGGCAGGTATAATAAATCGTTAAATAGCATTACTTTTTGTTAGAACATTTAAAATGCTAAGGTAGTAGCTATGATGGGCAAGTTTACTTTTTATCTGCTAATGGGAAACCCAGATTTCTCCCTTTTAAAGGAAAGAAACCTGTGCATCTTATACTGTATATATTTCCAGTATAGCATCAGATATTTGAACCTTAACATGTCCACATCATGAAAAACTGAAAATTCAGGTGACAACTGATTCTATCTGAGTTTTATTCCAGAATAAATGCAATGCTCCCTTTAAATCTCTTCCCACAAGGAAAATTTTCATGATAAAGTTTTGTATTACAAGTGGCAGTACAAAATAATACATCCTTCCTCTCCCACAGAGAATTTAATATTTGCTACCTACAGTTTAATCTACTGCCCTCTATGGAAAGAGAATAAAAGGAATGAAAGATGCAGTGACTGTACTGTCAATGAAATACTACTACACAAATAGAATTGATTTTCCTGCCATTATAATGGTTGGATAGTCATGTACTGCAGGGTTCCCAGACAACTTCCCCCTAATATGTTTTCTGGTGGGGGGAATCTGTCTGGGGGTAATTGCCCTGAAAGGGAATTATCTGGGTGGGAACTGTCCAGGGTGAGAATTGTCTGGGGAAAGTGGCCTGCAAGACGGTGCCCGGGAATGTTCCGTCACAGTACCAATAGCAGGCACGTAGCCAAGGAGGGGGGGGGTGCAAAGAGGCAGCCCCCCTTGAACATATTTTTGGTATTTTTTAATTTTTATTTTTACAATATTGCTAGTGTTCCTATTTATATGCGGTAAATAGGCTTGGGAAGTGCCATTTCCAGTGATCTGGGAGGCATTTTGGGCCAAAGTTTTCTTGCACTTTGTGCCAACCCATGGTGGCACGGAGCACTGAGAGTCTGTCTATGGGCTTTGCTCCCCTTGACAAATTCCTGGCAATGCCCTTTTACTGTAGAGATATGAGTGATATTGTACTTGACAAAGTATTTACAGGCATGCATCATGTAATGTAGCTAAAAATGAGGTTACCTGTATATTCCACCCAGACAAGATGGTCATTTGATCATTAACTACCACTGCTCTGCCGTGCTCTAGTACAGCTTACAGTACGTCACTCAAAATAATACTGTACATGAAAGTCTCTTCATGAATCATTATTCTGCATACGTCCTTGGTGTATTTTTGGACGTTACTGCAATTCAGCTCCCAAGTCTCAAAGCATCAAGCACAAGTAACAATGCTTTCATAATCAGAATTCATTTTCTTTTTAGAAAGACATTTATAATACAGGGTACAGAATAAATACACTTTTTGCCTTCATTTTAATTTGAGGGTCAAAAAATTTGAAATAAGTTTTATAGTCATTAGACAATACAAATATATCCTGCTTTATGTACCTGGTATATAATTTTTACAGCCTTTTAACAACATTCTAGTACTAAGCAACTCTTGTACAATGATAACTTGCCATGCTTATTCATAAAAGAGATCTGTTCACAATTAGCTCCAAACTGTGCAAACAGCCATTATGCTGAACCCACACAGTACACCGTTGTTTCACAAGGAAAGACGACAGCTCAATAGGCTTTCACACACCCTGAACTTGATTAAAATCTGAAACGCTTCCTTTCAACAAAACTCATGCGACAGAAATCTATTCAGGAATACCGCACTGCTGATAAGCTTGCTTTGAATGGAAACTGACAAAAATATGTCAAAAATGGAGTTTCGAAATCAGACGCTGATAATATAACACACCCAACTGATTATTCTCAATTGCATTTTCAGTCCTACAAAATTGGACCTGCCAGTGTTTTCAGATGGGAAGGCGACTATGCCCGCTGAATACAACTATAACAAATGAGAATAGAAAATTGGCTGTGCTTGGCCAAGCATGACGTTCTCTCTGTACACTACAGTATTTGCACTTCAGACAAATAGCTGATTGACAGAGGGCAGTAGTCATCAATACTAATGGCCAACCAGTGGCTCATCAAGGGACTTTGGTAGGTTTTTGTTTGATGAATTACCCTCCTAACCATTTAACTTGAGCTGAACCATTTTCAGCAAGATATTAGTAAACCCCTCAAGCAATAATCGTCAAGACTAGATGTTTAATTCCTACTTAACTGGGCAAAAAGATTCAGTGTCACTGATCTTGATAAGAGGAAATGTGTTTTATCTTCTGCTTCCAATCCAGCTACCCAATCTTCCTTTCTCAGTAATTAAATTTATATTTTATACCATTTTTCCTGATTTTCTTTATACTTTATTGCATTTGATGCAAAATGCCATGCCATTTGCTCTCTTGTTTCCTACATATTTGGTAATATTAATATTGCTATGAATGTACAATGATGAAACCATAACTGCTGGATGTGTACAAAGCTTGGGTACTGTACCTCTATTATAAATCAGGCACCCACAGCCTTGGGATTCATAAATCTCAATGAAGTTAGGACTCTAACTTGCATTATTCACAATGATACTTTTAACTGCTAGACCCTAATACAGTAATGACCAACAGCAGCTGCTAAGGGCAGGTTACCAGCCTACCATTATGTACTTTATATATATATATATATATATATATATATATATATATATATATATATATATATATATATATATATATATATATATATATATATATATATATATATATATATATATATTATATATATATATATATATATATATATATATATATATATATATATATATATATATATATATATATATATATATATATATATTAATACACCAGGCTGAGGTAACCACCTGGCAAACTGGCAATGTTAAAGAATCACAGCACTCAAACTTTTAAGTGATCAAGTGAAAAAGAGGGCTAAATGAACCATTTTTATGACAATGGGACACAAATTATGCAAACCTGTTCACAAGAATGTGATCATTAATCATGTTTTTGACGGTACTGAAAATTCATGAGATAAAAATCCACTCCTGTTGGGAGTCCAACACTGAAGTCAAGTCAGGTAACCCAATCTAGCCTAGTGTATAACCTTTTATCACAATGTACACTTTTTCACATACAGTATATGATATTAAAACTAAGGAGGAGTCCTCTGCTAAATACAGTAATTTGAGGAAATTATACTGATCTGGTTCAGATGGTACATTCAGTAAAACTCAAACAGCATAAAGCAGTCACCCCAAACTTACTTTGATACTACTGCTAAATCTTACAAATATTCGCTTATTTCCATTCAAGTATCTTTCATGATATCTCAGAACACAAAAATTGCATATTCAAGGTAAACCAAGAAGTTACAGTACCCTGCATGAATTTCACAATTCAGTGAGAAAAACATTGTCACATGATTCTCAAGAGCCATTCATGAAACAGGATACTTGGATACACTCCAACTGGGGTGACTGTATTTTTCCTTTACACAGAAGGTCAGTTTTACTGTACATTTCAGTTCTTTACACATTGTAACCAGTTGAGTCAACCCTACAAAAGTGTGCACCAGCTGATACATACACAGCAGGCCAATTAGTAAATTTACTGTATAAAATTTACTGTTGAAATAAGTCTCATGTAGTCCTACATAGTAAAAATGTTGGCTGTTGTGTTCTTAAAGAAATGCAGAAAACAAGACTGCTTTTAGAGTATTCAAATACTTTAAAATTTTGCCTATTGTATGTTCCAGAATATTTGCATTTAGGTATGGCAACATTTCTTCTTATCATATGGGAAACATTCAGTTAAATTTCTAACCGTTTGTTCTGTTTATTATATGACAGCAAGCCACTTCCATGACTTTTCTGTGACTTCCTGTAACACATTTTGTATTTTCAACACAAACACTGGATAATGTCATGACTTTTTGCACAGATTTTGACATTCCCATTAATTTTAGAGCAAGCTGACCCTTTTTCATGGCTTTCAAGGCTCTGAAAATGCAAAAATAAAAATTCCATTACTTTTTACAAGTTTCCATGACCTGTATTAAGAACCCAGTCATTTGGTCTGTTTTTTACATTCTGTACATTAACTGCATTTTTATATGAGGGCCTCGGGGGCGAATAGCACTTTTTGCTAACCGCGTCTTACCCTCCTTCCAAATGTTAATAAATAATAAAGTGATCTTTATAGCACTGAGTTTCTTTGCATTTATTGTACTTCTTGATCCAATTAATATCAATAATGAACTAATTTACAAAGATTTAAATGTTCAGATATTGGAAATGTAAGGGAGTCACTGAGGCCTTTCATGTTATAGAGCATTCTAATGCTGGATAAAACCTGTCTCTTTCTTTTGCATGTGTATCCATCTCACCGTTTATAACTTCACGTTTAACTTTACTGTAGTAGGTCACAAAAACATGCTGCTCAATCAAACATTCTTAAAAATGCAACATTATTTTCCTGTTCTGGAAGTCATACCAATAAAAATCAAAGGTGAAAGTACCTGCATGACATCCCACAAAGTTTAAGGACAGAAAACTGTTTATCCTTACTGATCTGCAAACACGGCAACAAATCAAGAACAAACTATCCCACCACATTAAAACACAGTAAATAAGATGAAAAAATATAAGCCAGCCACTTTATTGGATTATCTTTACCTTTTTTAGTTAATTCTTGAGAAATAGATTTAGAAAAGTTTTTTCATGTTTGCCTATAAAATATACAAGACATTTGGACTGAAGGCAGTCTCAGACATCAATGTCTTGTATGATAAAGTTTAGGTCAATTCTGTGCAAAAAGCTTTCACCTCAATCTGTATTCATTGCTGTAATTTTTCTGTGGTACTTTTCAATGATTTGTTTTAAAACTACTGCTTCAAAATCTAGCCATGACACTGGCGTTTCTCTCAAATATAGAACTTAACATAATGCATTTTTTTGACAGTAGTTCAAATTTCTAACTTTGAACTTCCCCACCATTTTAAAGAAACTAGAAATTTTCATACAAATCCTTATTAAATAATGCATCACAACTAAATTAAGGGGAGGTCTGCCCTAAATTTGACTATTATTAATCCTTAGTTTGTATAAGCTGATGCACTGCATACAGTTTTTGACCACATGGGAGTAGAAAGATTTTTTGACCCACCCTTTCTTCATGAATATTAATCAGTACATTCAAAGTGGCTATTATTGTGAAAACCTAGCACTTTGATTAAGAATAACTAATCCATACTTTATTGAAGTCTTTCCAGATTTGGTATACTTTTAAAGGGAGGCACATTTGTGTTCTGAATTTGAATGAGTCTGATATGAAGCAAAATAAAAATACTGTAATATCACAATTTGGAGAACATCCAGAAAAAATCACATTAGAGGAAATGTCCATTAGCCAGAATTGAGAAAACTCCAACCACAACTAACCCTCTTAGCAAATAAACTATGCAGCTCCACTTCCTGGCAGGCATGAACCTCATCTTGACTCCTGAGAACTTGTACTACTGAAGGTTTGTCATGCATGACAGACTGAATAGCTGTGTTGGGCTTGAATGGGAGAGTCTCCCCAACAGTTGTGAGGAGGAAACCACTAAGCAAACAAATCAGTAAGAGGGCCTGATCCTTCTTCCCTGAGTTGCCATTGGCAGATAGGGTTAGAGCAGGTAATGGGAAATAACTGTCATGCACAATTTTCAACCTTACCAAATATTCATGAAGGTTGTAACTCATCAATGTTACAAGCTACACTTTGACTGTTGTTCAAAAAATTAGCTTACAAATTGTAATCCATTTACTGTAAGTTGTCCCAGTTTCAAGAAAATTTAATGTCAAATGGAGGAGTTCAATTTCTAAAACTAGAAAAATATGTCTTTGATAAAAACAGGAAAAATAAACAAGTTAAAACATTAGTACATACCAAACACATTTCATATAAAAAATGAAGCATCTGTCTTATTGTATGCAGTTTTTTGAAGCTAATTTAAATGTACTTAATGCCAGAAAACATGAGCAATATACATATCAAGTAACAGAGGAGAAATTAGGATTTCAGAGGGCAGTATGAACTCAAAACTGACAAAATAATGTATTTTTTGCTCAATTTTTAAGGCAGATCTCCCCTTGAAGTGGAAATCAAAGTCTGTGTGAAATGGAAAACTTGCAAACACTGTTTGTGAACTTTTGTACACAGTTTGTTGGCTGTGGCAAATGATTTTGAACTGGCAATGGAAATGGAATTGAACAGTCCTGTGTGTACTTGTCTGTAGCTTTATGTAGTTTTTGCTTCGTTTGGTTTTATAGGTCCCTTTCTTGAAACCAATAAATAGAATTTAATGAAGCGGCAAGTTCCGCTGTAGTTAACATACCTACAATTGTACTTTGCAAGAATTTGCCTGCATTTATTTTCCATTTTATTGACACCAGCATAATTATATTGTACTGAAGTAATATAAATTTAAGTTTATTTCCAACACTGCTTCAGCTAGGTTCATTGACTGACATATTTCAAGTTTAATAGTTGTGATTTCAAATTTTTTATATCCAATAACTAGACAGAAGTTTGCGATAGTTTCTAGCTTGACAGATGTCTATTGGTGTGCTATTATACAGATTTACTTACAAGTCATCACAGTATCTGATATTAATTTTACTGCACTGCATGAATTCCAGTGACTCAAACTGGTCCAAAGTTGAGACGGAGTATTGGCAAAAGTAACAAACTACTTTGGTTAATAGACCTTATGCAGATGACGTCACAGGGCAAAAAGTGCTCCCTCATTTGGAGGCAAGTGCATATCACTGCAAGTAACATCAACAAATGCAGACAGCTGATTTGAGAATCAGTCCGGTACATATGCAAGTCTACCACATGAGCGTGCCAAATCTACATCGTGCATGCAGTGTGCTTCATTGTTTTCATCCAGGATGACATCGGGTGATGTCAATGCATAAGGTCTATAGAGAATGTGCAGATAATGTAATTTGTATCATGTGACTAATTTCTCTGGATGGCAAACCACCTGTTGCTACAATGACTTACTACGCAAGACTGGTTTAAAAAAGGCCATAAACCTCATCAATTAAATGTAAATTGTTATTTATTGCTTATCATTTGTTGCACTTGTATCCAAGAACAGAAAAAGAAAGTTTCATTTAAAAAAATTCAAAATTTGGAAAGACAATGAAAGAAATACACTTACAGCTTTACTATCCCAGTACGTGGCAGTTCCTTTTTTGTCATCCAAAACGACCGAAAAAACTGTGTGCAATGACGTCAGTGCATGTCCTCTTTAGGTTCAATAGCTAACAATTTGTATCAGTTGGTTCTTATTTTTAAATTTCATAAAACAATAGAAAAGGGGAAGTTCCTTTTACATTCTTATTTTGACTAATGAATTTGACTGTTGAATAACAGTTCTGGGTCATGGCCTGTAAATATTTAGTTAATTGTGTAGAATCACTTTTAATGACTCAGACTTTGATGCAGAAACAGTTTGAGTATTCATATTTCCAGTCTTCAATATTCCATTCAGACCATTGAATTGATCTGGATGAATGACTGCTTAATATCAGCTTCACTTGTCATTTCAAATTTACAAAACAATTTGGAAAATGAGGAAGTTCATAATATGCTTTTAGCTTAAAAAAAGTGGGGACATAACCCCACCCCCTGTTGTCACCCAATTGCAATATCTGACTGTTGTAACACAAATGACACTCTACATATGATCACATAGACATGTACCTGGTAAATGCAGTAAGGATGTAATGGAGTTAACTATTAAGTTCTTACTGCCTACAATCACTGAAAGAGATAAATAGTGGTTATTTTAATTGGGGAATAAAGTCAATGGTGGCCATGTCTCTATATCAGGTTTGAACAGGCTATGATATCACACATATGGGCCGAGAGACCCGAGGCACAGCCAAGGGTCTCTGCCAATATCTGTGACGTCATAGCCTGTTCGAATCTGATATACTGTAGAGACATGGGCACCATGACTTTACTCCCACATTCATAAATACTTTAATTTTGGAGGAGCTAAAAAGTTTTCTTTAGTAACAATTTTCATTGACCATGAATTATTCTTCCCTTGAGAGCCTGCCTTAAGTTATGCATGTGTCATCATGCGACATCTTGCAGGTGTCATCATGCCATGACAAAAAATTAAGGCTGACATTGAGTGTGAGCTGCCTGCTAGCTACCGGCAGTGTACGACGTATGTGCATGCATATCTAGCTATAGGCATATACTAGGCCTAGTTTTGTTCATTTTATAATTATATTAATGCAAGAAAATTTATTGTCTCTTTTTCACTGGCCATTTTTTGGATTATCTCGAGTGAGTCATATTTGAAATGAGGTTTTCTGTTCAATTTACTTTGACAAGTTGGAAGTATAGCTGTGGACAGTCACTGAAATTACATTTACTAGAAGACATCCTAGCTTGGGGATCTGTGGTTTTGGTGCTGCTACTCACTGTGACATTCAATACACTAACGTTGGGCTTGCAACACTGTTGAGAAGAGTTAGGTTACATTAGGCCTAGCCTACACACTGTTCCCTTGCTTTCGAATGTTGAGTCAATACAGTCTGAAGACGAAGGCACTTGATCAGAGATTGCCATTTCAATTGCATGTAATCACATGTCTTGCTTCTGCAAAATGGAGGAGTCTCTATTGTTAAGATATCATCTTAAACTTGATTTGCATCTGTGCCCTGATTGATATGGTCTTTGGATAAAAAAGGGAGTGGCTTAGATTAGAACATTTTAAAAATAGGCCTATAGTTGTTTATTGAAAACAGTGGTTTGTGTACATGGTTATCAAATGGACAGCCTTGGAAATGCCTTTCATCATTGTAGAGAGCTTGTTCTTTTTGGGTGGAACTTTATCAATCCAGACAGTCGTCTTCACTAAGTACTTAAGCTTTGCTCTCAGAGAGAATGCATGTCAATCTGGATGAAGTTTGTTGAATTACTTTTAGTTATGTATTCCCACTAGGCTAGAGTTGGACAGTATATACAGGCCTGTTGTCTGTTGTTGCCATACATTCTTTTCTTTGACTGAATGGTACACCTGGAATCCCTTGGATGGTTTTGGTGCTTTCTTTAAATTTTAGTGCACAGAATACTCTGCCAATGTCATCTTTGTGGAATTGAAAGATGACTTTTTAAGGTTACTGAATTCTTCTCTTCTTTGCCTGCAAAAGTGATTCTCAATGCAGAACCAAACTAAGCCTTAGAGTGCTCTTGGGGTGTGCATGCCAACAATCTTTGATGAAAACAATTTCCTTCAGATCTCCTTCACCAACTACTGGTTTAGGCCTCAAGAAATCAGGATGCATTACAAGGCCTATGCTCTGCAATCTGTTCTATGGTAACATCATTATCAAGATGATTTTAATCAAAACTGAGATAAAATTTGGCAAATCACCCAATTTCAACTGCACTGATTGCCTGCCTCAGAGAAAGGTCTTTTACAGTAGATTTAAGAAGTGCAGTATAACTTCTTCCTATCAGCAATGCACCAAAACAAGCAGACAATGTTTTGACACACTCAAGGTAATTCCCCTGTGCTAATTTCCTCTAAAAAGGCCACTAGGAATATTGCCCGTAGGAGTTGACTATTTGCTTAACTATGTATGCATCATTATTGTGTCAATCTAAGTATTTTTTAATTTCAGGAATAAAAAACTATCATTATTTGTACCATTTTGTCTGGTTTATTTTGAACATTCATCTATGAATAGATTAGCAGCTTACTATATCACAGCTGTTTTCATTATGTGATATTACCCTTACTCAAACCGCCTTTCACTGAACAGTACAAAACCTGACCTTTTGGGGGAAAATTCGGGATTCTAGATGATGCTTGCACGAACAGATTATATAGCCTAAAACTTTGAAATATTCATACCAATTTGATAAAACCTGATAAGCGTTCCAAAGGCTATAACCTGCAGGTGCAAACATCAAGTAAAATCCCGACTTTCCCCTCAGAAGGTCAGGTTTTGCACTCTTCGGTGAAAGGCGATCTGAGTAAGGGCAATATCACGTAATGTTTACAGTCAGAACATGTCGATCGCACAGTTGCTCTCCATACGCCCTATGTCTCTATACTGGATTAGAACATGGGTAACTGACCAATCAAAGGCCAGCATTTCCAAAAGTATGTCTGAATTCTGATTTAAAGAAGCACCAGTATTGTAATCATCTTGATATTGAGATGCAGATCAATTAAAATCCTTCTTTCAGATTGAATTTCTGCAGCATATTTCCAAAATAACTTCCAAAATTTTGGTGTGCTTCACACACTGTGGAGCATCATTTGTATCCTTCCATAGTCTGGATTCATCTAGGTAAGGGGTTCTTGAGTATTTTTGGCCGTGGCCCACATTTCCTTTCATTTTATATGCTTTATCACTGTTGTAGTAGCCAGCCTAGCAGGGTCAACTCCAGGTCCTGGAGAAAGTAGCTCATTATTGAGGGCGACGTCCACACAAAAGGAATCCGAAGGTGCCTACATACCAGGCACTGACAATTCTAGGGATAGTGGTGGAGGTTTCTCAAAGGGTGGGGGGGCCTTATGGGATGACAACCAACTGCAGCCTCACCAAGGTTGGGGTTGAGGTGAGAAAATTTGATATTGTTAACATGCTAGATAGCAGGAAACGGCACTCTACAATGCAAATTTGCCATCCATAGCTCCTCATCTCTAAGACTTGTGTCGCCAGCAATGAGGAGAAAATTTGGCATCCCACCCACCCTAAATTGTAGGAAATTGCATCCTTAACCCTTTCGCAGCCATACCAATCTTTTCCTATTGTGTAGTATACTATACAGCCAGCCAACTAAACACAGTTCTTGATGTTATTGGCTATCTATTTGAAATCTAGCATAACTTTTAACCTAAACAGACTTTGAAGTTTATCTGAACATGAAAATTGTAGAATGTACATTTCTCTACCAGTTGCTGTTGTTTCACATGCAATTCTGGGTTGAACAAATTCAAAATGGCTGCCGAATGCCTAGACTAACAGAACTGGTCCCAGTACCTATGCATGGTCTTCATCCACCTCGAGATTACAAATTTTGCCTTGGAGAAGCATCCTTACTACTGAAAAAACCCTAATCACCATCCACTATGTTCAGAGACATATCATATGAATCAATTTCCTAGTATTTTTTTCTTCAGGGCTACCTTCAGAGGCTTCAATCAGAGCTTACTACACGGATTCAAAAATAAGCATTGCTTAACCTGACTTGCTCTAGGAGGCTGCAATTTTGTTTGCTGTGTACATCATCACTAGTTCAAGGTATGAAAAATTTCCAATAGCACCATCCTTAAAAATTACATGTAGAAGCTATTCAGAAAATCACACCAACTTCTAGGGCTATGTATATAGCTAGTTTGGTCATTTTAAGCGTGGTAGGTTGGATATGTAATAGTAAGTATAAAGTGGCCATGAATGGTACATTAACCTAATACTTAATATTACATATCTGGCTGCGAAAGGGTTAAAACACAAGTTCTAAACACCAGTACAGGAGAAAAATTGGCATTCCAAACATTCTTGACTGTAGGAAATCCCACTTTAAGCACAAAATTGTAGCCAGAATTTTGCATCCACTATGTGAAAATCACCAAATGGCATGTACAGGCGCAAATGTGCCGCACCCAAATGCTCTCAGTTGCTCTCAGGAATCGCACGTAAAAAAATGTTCTAGTTCCTAGAATCTTCCCCCTACTGTATGATACATGTTGTGGGCTGCAAATGGCCCGTGGGCTGTCACTTGAGGACCTAGAATCTAGGTACATAGTAGAAGCACCCCCTCTATTCTTTCAAGGACACAAATTTCTTTTTTGCAAGGAAATACAAGTTGTGTAACAAAGCACTATTGCCAAGAATTTTAGTGATTTATATGACTTAACTGATTTGATCACTTTGTTGGACAGACCAGGTAGACATTGTGACACACTGCATTTTAATTTAACCCTAATGGGGTTAGTCAACCAGACAATGGATATATTTTTGCTCTCAATTCCTGCGGATTCTTCTATCGCCTGCAAAATTTTGTACCCTTCATGCACTATGCAACTGGGCAAGTTGTTTTCCACAAAAATGCTTTAACTAACCCTAATATCAATACACCAAGTGTGCATCACGTCCACATGTACACATCCAACATGCTATGTCAAGAAATGAGCTTATAATATTAAACCTCTTCCTTGTGGTCGACTCCACATTGCCCTTCTCCCTCATCCACATTCTTCCCACACTAGCAATTTTGAAGGGATATCTTCAGGAAGTTTTGTCACCAAGAAAACTTTGCCCCTCCAGTGCCCTTGTGAAATGTGCTGGCTACCCAATGGCAATGGTGGGTTAACTGGACAAAATACAACTTGAGATTGGACACAGAGAAATGAACTTGCTTCAGATGAGGATATAGAGTTAAACAAGTCAGAATATGTCACTTTATTCTTGCTCAAATGCACCAGATCATTGAAAATAAAAATGGCTATTGGTGCCCTTTTTTACAAGAATTTCTGTCGTGGTACCTCCTCATTGACAATAGTGCCCTACAAACTTTACAAAAAATGGTAACAACCATACGGCTGTGCTTCTTTAGAATCTCATTTCAAGCTCTGGAAAATTGTCCAAAGCCAAACTCTCAGATTGTAAATAGCAAGTTTGATTTTTGGAAGGTGACTTGCAATAATCCACCATTTACATATCCCTTACTAAAGTGATAGCTGCGAGTTATCAATTAGGAGAGGGGGGTATACTTAATATTTTGTTTGCCCCAGAGTGCACCCTGACTACAGACCTGCTGGATTGTACTATGTCACAATGTCAAAGATAGTGCAAAAAGTGATCAATTTCTATATACAGGTATTCTGTCTTACCTCAATACATATATGGTGCATTCCGCCAGTTGGTTGCCTTTTCAAAAATCCTCCAATGGGGCTCTTCTCTCCCAGTGGATATAAAAGTTCTAGTTTTGTGTTTCCAAGTTCTACAAAGGATACATACACACCATGTTCAGGTAAAGGCTGCAAATAAAACAAAATAAGCATTTTTTTTACATTTTGACTTTAACACAGGCAGTCTAGGATATTCTATTCAATTTCTATCATACAAGCATTTAAAACATGGTAACGTAACAATTCAATTTGAAGACATCGGTAAAAGGCGTTAAACAACAGTAGTTAATACTGATAGGCTTATGAGGCTAGGAGATAAGGAAAGAACATACAGTATGCTATTTTTCAGACAAACTTATGACATTTTTTGCAAAAACCTTTTCCAGTAAAGTGATCTGAGCCCCCTCCCCCACCCTAATTGAGAGTCTCGTCTACTAGTACTACTGTACGTACATAAGTAACTCTACTGTGAAACATTGCATGCCAACTTTAATGAATGTAAATACTGTATATTTGTGCTCAATTGCATTATTCTACAAAACTAAAATTTCTTTGAAAACATTTCTCATGTGTAAAACTATTTCTTGATGTTCTGATATTGAAGGTCTTCAAACACCAAAGGAAGAAGAAAGGTAAAAAAAAAAATTGTAACATTTTTTTTTTTTTTTTGTCGTTGCCTTGTAGACTGGATACCAAGAGCAGATACACCTGCTGAATGGAGGTCAATTCTTGGTTTATTTGACCTTCAGGTTCTACTCTTTTCCATTTAATAATTAATTTCATATAACATGTGTGTTCCAGTATTACCTGTAAAATCAAACTAACATATTGAATTAAATCCCCAGGTCGGAAGTAAGAAATTGATTTTAAAATCTACTTCCATGAAAAAAAAGGACAAAGTGAAAACAAAGGTGATTCATGTTATCAAGTGTATGAGTCATTTTGCATCAAACTTAACCAGGATTTAGGAATTCAAAACACAAATTTATCATAGCAACATATTATAAATATAAAGTGCACTATCTCAGGTTTTCATGGCATTACGCTACACTATCAGTTGTCTTTTCGGCTTCCTGAAAATGGCAGGTTTTAAGTTGGACATAGCAGTTTGTATGGAAGACATTTCACAAGACAGTGGAAAGTGTTTGCCTTAAATTTTCCCTTATTAGCAAAAAGTCATGACATGAATTTTGTGTGTGTGAAAAACCTTTATGTGGCCCTCACATTGAATTGGTTTTTGCAATGGGGGGAGGTGGGGGCTGTGGACCCCAGCTTCATAGGCCTACTATTTTGGACAAAATCCCAAAATGCCAATGTCCTTTACAAAATGATAATGGTAGCTTCATTAAGTGTTGTACAGCACTAGTTGCTCAATCTGCATCGTGTAGTTACATTAATACCACACAGAGCATGAAGCTAAGCACAAGGCACACTTCTCAAACCACAAGTTGCTCATCTTAAGTTGTGTTCGTGTTATGTTTTGTGACAATTCAACAAGCCTTAATTAGTAGTTGTTCAAAAGGTACACCACTTTTCAATGTACAAATACCAATGCACTTGTAACAGCTTATAATACAATTGACTTTGCCTTTAAGGGAACCATTTCTTATGCAGTTTGATGATACTGTAAATGCTTGATCACCTCAATAGTGGAGATTTGTGCAAAAAAGTGGGGAAGGGGAGGGGGAATAAAGGGTTCTTGAAGAAAAAGTCAGTGCATAAAAATGTGAAAGTCAATGGGCGCATGTACAAGAGGGGGTGGATATATCCTCCCCGTTACCCCAGGATTTCCACCTAAGGATATAATTATGTTGTACCAATGAAAGGAAGAATTATATCACATGGTGTTTCCTTCATAGATACCTTGGCAATTATTAAACAGCTTCCCTATCTTTTCTCTCCCCAACCTCTGAAAGTACAAAGCTTTTTTAGTCACAGTCAAGGAAGCATACTCATATTTTCCATTTCTAATAGCACTGATTTCAAGCTTTGCATAGCTGTAACAGAAGTAGCAAATATTATTAAATCTACCAAGCATGCTGTGCTATCACTATAAATAGTACAGACTACAGAACTTGAAAATAAAATGATATTTTTCAAGCAAACATGATGATCAAATGTAAATGATTAGTTCCTCATTTATTAATACATGTAAATATGGTTCATGTAGCTCTGCGGGACTTTTGAGGATTTCAGAGCTATAACTTCAATTTTCTCTCTTGGTTAAAGTGCACAGTGATCAATCAGTATGATGTATTACTAGTATTAACCTTGATGTTGAGTTGGTACTGTATTAGATTTGTTTTATCAATATTACATACCCTAGGCTACAAACACATGCACAGATTTTCTTAAGTATTTAAAAAAACTACTTTCTGGGAATCTCTGATGAACCAGTCATGAACTTTTTAATATGGAAATTAAGTTTTGCAGAGAAGGTATATGACTAGAGATTTTTACCTTGATTGAAAGACAATCTCTTGATTCAAAAGATCACGCACATATCTGACAGAGCACACAGTCACTAATGTTCATCATGTGAATACTGTACCAGGGCAGATTAACCATAAAGACTGTATAGCCATGATAAAGCTAGCCATCCATTAATCAGTGATCCCTGATAAATGTCCATGTCCATGAGAAATTGGCATCACAGGAAAAACAAAGTGAAGCATAGATTCATCTAATCCATTCCATATTGGCTACCATGAGGAATTGCTCTGTGAGCAAATTTTGGCATCTCTTCTACAGCTGGGAATGTACTTTTCCAGGAAGGAACTACAGTACCTTAAACCCATTCCCTGGTTTATATAAAATAATGTTGAAAATGTTTATTGCCCAATTATAATTCTTTTGTTACCTGATGGTATACATCATATTAATGATGTTTTCAGGAGGGGCAATCTCATGCGTCCACCGCCTATTTTTTTAAGTTTGGGAATGTTTTCAGAGTATTCTGATGAACATAAAAGCTAGGGAAAGAAAAAACAATGCTCTAAATTGCAACAAATTACAGCAATACCAACATTTTGATGGATTCAGGGAGGAAAAGAATGTTTTGTGGATGTGTTGAACATATACATGGATGTTCAATTCATAGGGGTACACAGACATGGATATGGATGAGGATACTAACGTGGTCAACAGATCTCAGATGAATGATGGCTAGCTTAAATAGACATTTCGTGATAACGGACAAAATGGTTGGTATATGTTTTACTATCTTAAGCTACAAAACCAGTTTTACTTTGTTGGAATTCTGTGTGTATTTGAAATTAATGAGTCACGCTGCAAACAACTGAGCTAAAAATAAACCCAGATTTAGTTAAATAAAAGTACTTTTAAGAGTGATAATAACCGAAAATGCTATAAATGGGTTTAAAAACCAGATTCTTGGCTTTTGGTTGTAAACATACTAAAATGCATTTTACAGTCTGGAACCTTACAGTCAGCAGTTGGCTCTAGCTATTAAACAAGAGATTAACTGTGCTACTGACCTGAAAACAACAGTATTTGTTAACTTCCTTTTCTGGTTTCCTGAGGGGTAACTTAGGGAATTGATCACAAATGCCTGCAAACCAGGGGTAGCATCATTTTTTGGATTACCTTCTGATGCTATGGTAAGCTCTGGACTATAAGATGAAGGTTCCCAGATGTGGAAAGGATTTCTGCTTGTACCATCTCAGGCATTGTTTGATTTCTTGTCTGTTTTGGGTCTTCATACTGTGTAGCTGTGGAGTATTGGTGCAGGGCAATGGTCCTCCACCCCTCCCAGCCTTTAGGAATATGGCAAAAAAATGTTAACACAATTGAGTAGATTGGACAAGAATGTTGGCTAGCAGTTCCGGACTGCCTTGTTTCTCTAAACCATAATTAACAGATGGAGCTCAACAATGTTTCAATAGGAACATACTTTAGAGGGTCCTAAATGGGTTCTAGAGTTTTCTGTAGGCTCCTTGGCTTAGAGTTATATTAAACAAAACTACCTATTATACAGAAAATCACTATAGCCAAGGAAACCTTACACACAAGAGGTCACTAATTATATCCTGTTTGGCCTTCTTCATGGTCATGTCTTTATGCACTGACGTAAGTCTCCACTGTATGCAATACATATATACGATCAATCAATGGGGACACATTATCATGTAGTTGTACCAGCATTGTAAAGATGCTTTTACTGAAACCTTTCAATCCAGAGATTTCACTTGTGTTTGATACAATAGACTAATTATTACTGTATTGACTGTGCAGAAGTACATAAAAGTCGATCCTCAAATATGAATACACTGTACTGCATACCAATTAATATTTTCAGATGACGTTTACTACAATCCAGAGGGACACTAATACTATGGACAAGATCTTTGTTTGGAAGATAAAAAGCATTGCATGTGTACACACATCACATCTAAATATGTTTTCAACCGCACAATTACTTAACCTCAGTATCTTCAGTGCTTACCACAGTTTCACTGACTTTAGCACCAAGGACATCCCTGTACATACTGGCTGCTTTCTCTACAGAATAAAACAAAATGAAACAGATAAATGGATGAATATTCATGAATAATTTTAAAAAAGGAAAATTTAATGCTGAACAGTCATCAGAAAAGGAGTACAAAAACTATCTACGTAGACTGGCTACAAGTAATTCAACAAAAATGCAACCTTTTACTGTATGATAAATTAATTAGACTCTAAAAGTAACGTTGAAATCTCTTAGCTTACAGCACTTTAGCAAAGCTCTACTCTACCAATACTTTCCCTCAGGCCTTGACAGAAGCCCTCGTCAACTCACAATTGGCAAGCCACATTTTGCTCATGGTGACCTTCACTTACACTACATTGCACTGGACTTTTGATGCTGCTCAACAAATGCCCTCCCCTGCCTTCTCCAAGATGACCAAAAACAGCACAGCTTAAAAATACAGGAAGTTATTCAAAATCCAATTGGCAGCTCTCTCTAATTCATCCCAAGTATTAGTTTCTTTAACCTCACAAAATATAAGTTACAACTTACTCAACCCCTTTAACATATTGGCTTCAATATACAGTTGATTTACATGCAGCACAAACTGCACGCATCCAAAGTATGTCCTGAATGATTTATGTGACTACCTACTGTAGTTTGAAGTTTTGTAGGGAAGGTCCAGAATCTAGTGCAGGCTTCAAAGTGGTCCATCACAGAAATATAGGAGGTTTTATAGGAAGGATACTGATGAATATATAGGGTTTTATAGGATTTTTCAAGGAAAATATAGAGTAAATATAGGAATGTCACACACTAGCTGTTCTAATTATCTTCAAAATTCCTCAAACTTGTGGATGGGGGAACACAATACCTTAGGAAACTAATAAAATATACTGTTTAAATGATACAAATGTGATTAACAGTATCACAAGTGTGGGCCATATGGCAGAAGAGTGTGGTTCTACCATCAGCATGGAATTAAGAAAACCACCTAAACATTTTGGTGGAAGGGAAAGGGTAAATCCCCTGACAGAAGTGTATTTGCATATTTTGACCCAGGAATAAATTATCCATAAATCTTATTATTTGTGCATACCAAAAAGGCACCAAAATTTGCAATATTAGAAGTTGACAACACGAAATGTGAGCATGATGGTGCTTTGAATGGATGGGTAGTTAATGTGGACAATGAACTGTTGCTAATTAATGTCCTAGACAGAATTCACCTCAGCTCCAATAATAATGGGGTTGTGGTGAGGAAATTTTTGATTTTTTTGCTGCTTAAATAACAGGAAATGGTCTCTTAATACAACACTTTGCTATAACTATACACTGAATTGCTAGTCAATCTTAATAAGTGTGACATATGCATGTGAGTGATGACAGTAAGATCATAGGTCTATGACAATTGTATGGTTGCTATGAATACCTTATTTCCAGTGGCATAGCCAGGACTGTCTCATGGGGGGCAAAGCAGTTTATTCTGTGACTGCCAGCATGGGGGAGTGCTATAAGGGGAGGGGGTGTCCCCCTCTCCCTTTGGAAATTTTCTGAATGATTGGGAAACTTACATGCAATCTGGTGCTACATTTATTATCTTTTTGAAGTAAAATTTATTTTCAAAAATTAACACATTTTAGATTACTAAATTAAAGAAAAAATCAGCATCAGTGAAGGAGAGAGGGCAAGGCCCAATGGTTCCTCCCCCTAAAATGCCATTGCTCACTTTGAATCTGTATAACTTGGCAGAACAGTGTAGTCCACATATGTCAAGATGTCTACAGTGTGCAAAACTGTCTGTGCATTAACATACTTAACATCTAAAATCTCACTTGAGGAAGTTACATGACAAAATAAGGGAAAGGGCAACTTGGCAAGTGCCCCCCCCCCCCACTTGCCACCAATGGGCACTGCAGCACCAGATCCCATACATGGATTAGTTTTCCACTTTGGTCTGTTGGATAAATTGATGTGGCATCCAGAGACCTGCCATAGGGCTTCTTGTGGAGTTTAGGGAAAACCTCCTTAGAGATCTGCACATTGTAAACTTGTAACCATTACAGTGAGACTCTTAATTTTCTCAAAGCACTAAGTTCTTTTTCTTTAGGGGAGAATTGTAATTGTACAACACCTTGAACAATCAACTGATCTAATGGCTTACTCAGCTTGAGGAAAGATGGTAGATGACATGGAAAATATTGGTATTTTGAACCATTGCACAATATTTTGAATTAAAGAATTGGTTATATCACAGACCAGCTACCTGTGCATGCAAAGCATAGGTAAGGGTTTTAAAATGTGGAGGACTTCATGACTACAGGAGATACCAGGCAAAGGACTCTAATCCACCCCCTTGACAATACCACTACAATTCCCTCAAAGAGATGAAATCATAGAGTACTTAAAATCACAGGGGCGAGAGTGGAACATTTATGGGTGGTGAAATAAGTGTTTATTAGTGCCCTATGCAGTTTCATATGAGAATGTTTGTGAATCCTATAATTGGTCTTTGTGTACTTGCATCTAATTAGGATCCTTGGCACTATACACTGCTACCTGTTCGACTAAGCCACTCTGAGTCTAAAACACTCTGAGTCTATGACAGCTATCTTGGAACAAGAATACATCTGAAAATTTCACTGCAAAACACCATATAAAAGAAAAGTTTTTTGGTAAGATCAGAAAAATATAGGAGAATATAGGAAAACAAGTCCAAAATCATACAAATATAGGAAATATAGGATTTTTGAGAATCTATAGGAAATTATAGGAAATATAGGATCACTTTGAAGCCTGCTAGTGTAATAAAGGGGTATACCAAGGGTTACTGTTGTGGGTTCAGGTGACTTCACTGACTTGTCAAAATTAATTTGGGTGAAGAAAATGGAATGTTGTGGATTAAAAGTGAAGGACATTTAGGGACTATTAATTTAATGCTCAAACTCTGTACTGTTTTGAGGATAATTAATTTCTTTAAATCAGTAAAAGCACTTCAGGTATTACACTTACAACAAACTTCTCCACCTTTGTGTAGCAATTCTACCAGCTTGTACTGTAAAGCAGAATGGAGTGTGATATGATTTCTTGAAGGGGCAGAAAAAACTGAAAACTGAGTCTACTTTTTACAGGGAAATAACACTTACCCTGTGAGATGTAGTTTGAGGCAAATAAAATGATCATATATTAAATATAATTGCTAAAAAAAATTGAATATTAAGAGGCAATTTTTTTCATTGCTGTAATGGCTGTTGTGTCATTTTAAGTGTAATAAATTCAGATTAAGTTTTGCGACTCCCTGTTTTTGAAAATGCTGTTCTGTACTAGTACTTTGGGTTTAACAATTTCACTTTGTGCTAATATACTGTGTGCTGTAATCTGTATCTTAATTGAGTACAAGATTATCTTAATGAAAAAATTACTTTATTTGCAGATGTTACACCTACAAGTTCTTCTTATATGCAAATGATGCAAAACTATAAATTTTTAAGTGTACTGTAGCATTGCATTCATGAAATTATTGCCACCAACATAAGTAATTAACTGTGCAGCAATATCTGACACAAACCAGTCAAATGAACAAAGTATTTTTTTAATGCTAAAGTTTAATTATTAAAATGCACTTGCAAAGGCAAAGAGGCAAAGTGGAGGTGAAAGGCAGCTAGGACAGATAAAAAGTCAGACATGTTCTCTTCCTGTTCTAGAAGAAAATGCTTTTCATAAATACAACACAACAAAACTTTCTTAAAGTACAGAAATGAAGTCCTTTACTGTGTCAAAATTACAGCACAGCTGTCTCAGGTATTATAAAGTAAAGCCAGTGAACACAGCACTGACTCAACTTCATCCTGACTGCCATGCAACTGAAAACCAACTGGGTCACAGTCACGTCAGTGCCGAGTGCACCAAATTTTGTTCCTGAAACAACTGCAATCCAACAGTCAGTCCTCATCATGACTAAATCGAGCATATCAAACTTGTTAAACATTCCTTATGGAGTCAGGGACAGTTGCATTACAGTTGAGTGGATCTTGGCAGTGTGCAGCTGTCATCAACCTGATTGCAACCAAATTCTTTTGAATAGCCAATAAAGAAATGTTATGGAATCAGGTGACAGTTGTATCCCCCATATGGAATTGGTAACCAAAGTGAGCAAATTAGGTCACAGTAGTGGGCAACAAACCTATGATCTGACTGTCACTACACTACTGCAAGACTAGCTGACCACAACTGCCTGCAACTGAGCCTCCATGAATGGTGAGAGTGAATTGCTTTGGGTTGCAGTTAAGTCGATGGAGTGTGCGCCTGCCGAGGAAACCTAAGAAATACTTTACAAAAGAATGTTCAACAAGTTCTACCATCAACCACGAAAAGAGAGATGTATCCTCATTTTTTACTTTCTTCTCTTTCCTTCCTTTTCCTAGTCACATCCCCTCTATGAAAAATCAAAAAGGTTACTTTGTGACTTTGTTTATGAAAGGAAAGTGCTTTTGTGCCTTGCTCATTACATGTATAAAGGTAATAGTTCTTGTTTTCTACTCCTTCAATTTTGGATAAAACATTGGCTATTGTGATTTGGATAACATCAGTTATGGGTCATTAATCAAATTTTTGGACTTAGGTCAAGAAAATATTTCCATACTAGTCACCAGGAAAATCAGGTGAAAAAACTTAAGCTCTGACAAAAACCCTTTGATGGGTCTGACAATAAGGGGTAACCATGAATGACCTTAGTAGAAACTGGGGTCACCAAGCAACAAAGTTTGAACATCACAATTCTAATCCATACCCAGAGCATCATTCTCATTTATCAGATATTTTAATGGTCTTTGCGGCTGAAGGTTTGTGATGGGGGGAGGGGATGGTTGAAGGAGTGGAATATAAAGGTTTTACACTCTTCATGTTATTTCCTTTTTGCTTTGTTTCAGATACTGACATACATTTTGTTCTTACCAAACATCTTACCCAAAGATTCTGCAGTTTCCACAAATATGGACCACACACCTCCATAATACACATATAATGTCATTGGTAAAGTGTGTAATCTTTCCTTAGATACATCACTTTTGAACAAATGGGGCATTTTCAGGCTTGCCAACATTTGAAAGTGAGAAATCTTAGTCTGCCTCAAAGAATGAGGGTAGGGGCCCGCCTGCTTTACCTAGGCCCTTTGTCAGTCTGCCGCCAGGAGGTTCAAGAGGCAAAGTCCTCAGAAGATCCTAGTTGTGGGGTTTTGAATGACCCTAAGTGAGCTAATTTTGGCATTTTTACAAAACTATCTTATTTCACTTAATCACATTACAGTGCAGGTCTAATTAAATCCCTTTGATAGCCTGAACCATACTGTAGCTGGTAAAATTGAGATCCAAGAGTGGAATTGTTAAGGATGCAGTATGGTACCTTAGTTTCTTAACAAAATAACACATTCCCTTACCAATATCTGGCACAGCTATGGCAACATGATTTAATCTTCCAAGGTTCCATGGTACATCACCTTGGGTTGAATAGGGTCTCCCAACCATGCAGTTGGCAGCAGGCTGAAATGAAATTCACAAAACATTATCCACAACTATTGAAATTACTGTACAGTTGTCTTGATTAGCTAATAGAAGATAAAGAAACTGCACTCACATATTACAGAATGATCAATGAAGAGTATACACTGTACAGGCAATGTACTGTATTGGCTACATTGCCTGGTAAAGCTTGGGTGGTTATACCCATGGTGTTCTTATAATATGGACAGAGCACCCTGCACTAACGTCCTACACGTGGAGTGTCACCACCATACATACACATTTAGGCTTACCAATATGGCTGCCGCCTACAGTATGTCTCCTGTGTAAAGTTTGGACTTGCACAAGTGGTTCAGTATCAACAGATTATGCAAGAAACTTGGAAAATTTAAAAAAAAATTCCAAATTTTGGTCAAAATCAATGAACAAAATGACCAACTTTGATATTTTCTTTGCATTTTGTCTGAAATGTTGCAGATTCATCATCAAATTACTACACACAAACAACAGTAGCTTGGCAGCCATCTTGGTAAATATGTTGGCGACAGTATTGGTCATGTGATACTCTGTCTACATACAGATGTCTGTGGCTACACCACTCTCAATAGACCCTGTTCCAAATAGCAATTACACAGGATTGTGGGATAGAAATTTGGTGTGAAACATTGTTTGCCACAGTAAAATGCCATTGACAAAAACAACGTGTTCCAAAACTCTATCCCACAATCCATTGTACTTGCTATTTGGAAAGGGTCTATTCAGAGTCATGACTTCTTGTCAAGAGTTGAGTGGCAACTTCACATTCCTTAGAGCAGGAATTCCCACTAGAATTTGTAATAAGTACTCAGTCTGTCAAAACATGCATAAAAATCATTTCTTGGAGCTTGCATCTGTTTTTTTTTTTTCACAGTGTATTGCAACAAAACTGGCTTCTTTTGTCTTTTCCTTTTTGGTCACACGTTTCTCATCAGTTGACCTCTTCAGTTCTCTGACATTACCAGTTTGGAACCTATCAGAAGAGTGTAGTGAAAGCCTGTGTTTCAACACTCATTGTTAGGATAGGCCTAGTAATCAACACTTTATACTGTAGCTGCTGGGGTATGGTCCTGTTTCAGTTATGAAGTCATTTTAAGTCATTTTGTGATTCCATTCAGAGTTGAAACTAATAAGGCTTTGAGTACCTGACTCCAAATATATCAGAATTGCCCAAACTCATCCTTGGAATTACTTTTTCCAAAGTCCCCTCGACTCTCTGAGGAGAGCTGAAAGGGGAAAACTAAACATTTCTCCTGAAGAAGTTCTACTCGGCAAAGGAGCTAGGTCAACATGGGACACTTATATACTGAACATGACCGAACTCTTGACCTTAAGACCGTTACAGTACATCATGGGTCTGTCATGCATGGCCCTGTTCTAGACTGGCTGAAAAGAACAGATACTGCACATGATTTTAGCCAAAATACCAAGAATCCTTAGAACTGCATGGTCATGGGGAGCTTCTCTGCAAATACAAAAGTACAGAAATTTAAGATTACCAAGGTGAAGAACTTAACACAGAAAAATAATCCTTTTAAATGAAGAAACCTAATCACACTGATGGATACATTACAATTATTAAATTTTTTTATTTTTTGGGTTTTGTTTTTAGATATTCAGCTTTTATGTTTTTTTTTTTTTACATTTCGTTGTTGTAACCTTTTGTTTGTCCTTTCGTCAACAAGAAATTTTCTGATGCATGTTTTGTTTATTAATGCCAAGTAGTTGAATAAATTATGGAAGTGAATTACTGAATTGTACAATAATTACAGTACATCTTGATACAGGAATTTGAACCATGTACAGTAAGGTTGACTACATACAAGGTGTAGGCTGACTGTACTGACTGTATGATCAAACACTGTCCAGGTGACTGGCAGATACTGTACATCAAATGGTCAATATGTAAAAACTTGCAGACCAAAATTGATGATTGTTGCTATTACAGTACAGTACGTAGTATACAATAATAATGCACTGAGATAATGGTAGAGCTCTATGTGTACAGTAGGTCATGAAGGGTTTTCAAACTGAATGCATAGTGCAGAAGGGATTTTCGGAAGCCATAAAGAGATGTGAACCTTTCTGGGAGAGGGAAGGGGGTGGGGCAAACTGGCCAGAGTACAAAACAAGTATTCCAATATTATCTTTTGGCAGGTGCAACTGGGTAAACAACTATTTGTGGGGGAGGCACCACGTGCCCCCTTCTAAATAACATTCCAATAGCTATGCTACTGATGACATTGCCATTATGTTATAACATCAGGAGAATTCTTACACGACCATATCTAACTGTCGAGATTTTGCAGTCATGCAGGTCCATCCAGTGGATACACTTATCATCACAATTAACCACCAGTATGCCTATAATGACATAAATTTCTTACAGAGAGCAGTGTCAAACCTTCATCACTGCCATCTACAAGTACCAAGATCAGTTTTTAGTGTATGCATGTCCTGAGATGACTTTATCTGCTGAACACTTCAAATTTCAGAACATTATTATACTATAACTTCTCATCAACATAATGTAAGGTATTAATAGAAATTGAACATAACGTTGGGCAAAGCAGAAAACTCTGGGTCACGCCACTTGCAACGTTCCTCCGGCTAGAAAGATCTCCATCAAGAACAACTCTGTTCTCAGTCTTTAAAGTGGCTATGCCACGTGTAAATTAACGGTTTAAACCCTTTGGTATCTTTAGGAATACGTTTCCTACAACAAAAATCAACCATTCCGTTTGTTTACAACTTGTTTTTCTGCTCGAAAATTGAGAAAAAATACACCCTCTTCCAGCCTTCAAAAGTTAGTCTTCCCGAAAATTTTCAAAATCTTGTTACGTCATGTGACGTCACTTTAGGAACTGATCGTTGTTTGCCGTGGTATCCTTCGGACATTTGATACAGTGTTTGCATTCCATTGTACCGGTTACCAAGGTCGATACAATGTAAAACCTGCGTGAAAAGTTGTAAATTTTGGAATTGTTATCCCTTTTCTCGTGCTTACCAGTTGTTTTAGTCAATTAAATGCATTTCACGCAGGTTTTTCCTCTTGGTGTCATGATAAGTAGTAGCTGCATGTACAAACATTTACGATGCAACAGCATAGGTACAGCATGGTACAGTACACAACATACCTGATACTACACAATGCATCACCAGCACTGTTTCGTAGTAGGTACTATGTGAAATCAAGTTAAATACTTTCTTTGGAATGAAGGATCCGAGCCAGGGAGTTGCCATGTAATGACAACTCCCTGATCGGACAGGAACGTTGGACTGTTGGTAAAGTGAGTTTTCTTGGATTTGAAATCAGAAAAGTGAAGGCGATACTTAACAACTTACGTCAGTGATGCAGATGGGGTGAGTAATTCGTTACGGCGCTTAGAACCGTATCGATTTGAGACTGTTAGGTGAGGTGAAAGTACAACACCACAACAATTTTAGCATGAGAAGCATTTGGAGCAATTGAAAGGGACTTAAGCTTGGAAAGTTTTATGTAGGCAGTCAAAATATGAACTTTAGGTTACTTTCGTGCAAGTGTCAGTGGAAATCGTGGAACTAGCCAATGATCGAGTGTGCAAAGTATTTCGCTGGCTGCTGCCAGTGCACTCACTGTACGTATTACTGCAGACTGAACCAAACAGTACACTGCCGAGTTTTTTCGTTCTTCGGTTATGAATCAAGAGTATTTGTAATTATTAGTAATAGCCTACTGCAGCCCCAAAATATAACAGGCCGACACCACTCTTCAAACAGACAGAAAAAGTTCAAATTCAAGACATGCCGCGAATTACAATCATTACTATCCCTTACGTATGTATAGGCTATGCTGTACGCCAGGTTCGGTATACGGAGGCTGGTGTTCCTAAAATGACGTCATTATTGTGTTGGCTTGAAATCTCATTTTCAACAGTCTATTTTTTGGTGCAATTTTTTGAAACATTAATTTCTTTTTAATGTTCAAGGGTGTAAAGGTGATGAAAACAGTTTTAGAAAGAGCTTTTTGTGTACTTTAGGCTAAATTAGTCTCCCGTTACTCCAATTTACGTGTCATGGCCACTTTAAGCCAGGAATTGATCCAATAAGATGTTTTGTCAGATGTACCATGTGCCTCTAACTTTGTTATTCAGTCTTTCGTAAGGAACCAATATTAAAAGCTTTTGCAAAGTCTAAATTGTCATCAACAGAACTACCACTATAAAGTGAATTAGCACTTCCATAAAGGCCAACAAGTTAGTATGTAGAAACAATCACTAACAAAGCCATGCTGTGAGTCTTTCATTTTTAACTTTGTGCTGAAGTACTTGATGACCAGTACATTGTAGGCATAGTGCTGTGCAAACAGTATTACACGTAGAGTAAGCAAATTTTATGGACTTGAATAATAAGTTCAATCTATTTTAAGTTGCATTATTAGTCTACAAATAGAAATTGGATAAAATTAGAACTGTTCTTGTTCTAGAGCTATGTACACAAATCTCATTCTATAGGTTCATGTGATAGGGTATTTTACTGCACTCATCGCACTCAGAGCAGAATTCTCATATAGGAATATACACAGTATATCATAACAGTGTGGAACAGTACCACATCTAACTGATCATTTTTGTCTACAAAATAATTTCCTTCCAGCAGCATACATACTGTACAATGTGGATATTACACTTGACCAGTGTTTCCTCAAAGTACAAGAAAATAATCCATTGGGTCAATATACTCAATGTAAGAAAATCTGGCTCATGAGAAACTGTCAATTTAGTGGTACTGCGCATGTGTAGGGCACGCGTTGTTCTTCACACTGCATCTGGAACCCTCTTTTTCCATTTTTCACACTAATATCAATGCGTCAAATTGACATACCATTGTGTCAAAATTAAGTCTTAGCAGCTTAGCGGAAACACTGCACTTAATCATTTTTAACCTTCTGACAAGGATTTTGTGTAAAATTTTGGTCTGCTGTGCACTATTTTGTAGATGACAACAGTCTGGTCGTGAGTGTAAGAATTGATAAAATTATGTTTCATCCATGAACGGTTTATACAGGTATTATAACTGTCTCCCAATCATACGGTCAGGAGGAGACTGTTCAGACCCCTGCTGTAGCCGGGGAGCTTGGTATACATGTACTGTAGTAGTTCCCAGCTGAACAGAAAACAATTCAGATTGAAGGGTTTTGAATACTAATGTACAGTAGTACTATCAACTCCATATACTACAGTATATCCACATACTACACTATATACTGTAGTACTGGTCTCATGGTATCATATAGAAATCTACATCATACCTTAAAAATATGTTCTGTGCAAAAGTGGTTCAATACAAAGATTAATAACATTTTTATGGTATTTCTATGCCACTGTATGGTACTTGTGGGGATACACGACACAGTACACCTATATTCAACAGAGGTTTCCAAACACATCTGGGATGACTGCATACACTGAGGTACAGTACGGTACAGTACTGTATCAGATCCTCTACTGTACACAAAGTTGAGCCTCCAGATGCTCAAAGGCAGATCTTTGCCCACATTCAGTGATTTAAAACTATTGCCATGAACTGAGTTTAAAAGTCAAGTAAGATCTGGTATGCATGTGATATTCACCAAGGACTGTGTATGGCTACGTTAGGATGTACATACAGTACAATGACAAATATGACCTGGATCCTTTTGCAAACAACTTTTTACAGGTTATTGTTTCAGGTATTTAAATTATTAAGAGGCAGATGCAACCTGCCAGGCATTTCATTTGAAGAAAATCCTATATATCACTGTTTAAAGCTGCAGAGTTCATGACGCTAGAACAAACAGCAAGTTTTAGCCATCTCTAGTTGACCACTCTTAATCCAGAATCTATCAGAGAACTTCCTGTTCAGGTATCTTGAGATCAATAAAGTTATAGGGGTTTGAACCCCTTTAAAGACTGTTTGGTCAATAGAGCTAGTTTGTTTGTAAAAGGGATTAACTGTTGCAATTATAGAGATAAGCTTCACCCAGGAAAAAGCCTTTTTCTTGGGTAATATTGGCTAAAATGTCCTGTTCAATTCTACCAGCATGAATGCTATTTTTTGGTTTGTTATTTAATACAGTCTATAATTGAATGAGCATCTACAGTATAAAGTAGAATGATGTCAGTCACCATGCTGATTCCCACAGTACTTCTTGTCTGTTATGAAAATCCAAATCTTCACAATGATGATGGCATTACACACTCTATGTGTTAGCATATGTACTGTACATACTTGTACCAACATTTAAGATTTGTACACAGACCACCATATGCACAATGAATGTTGTTTCACCCCCAAGTACTTCCCAGTTTGGCCCCTCAATTTTCACACTGATTTTACAAAAATTCCCAAAATGCAGTTTTAAATGTTCATATTTGTTATGAACTTGAAAAGGGAATTCCAAAAAAGAGATTTGCTGGGGAAAAAAAATGGTCAGCATTTTGAAAAAAAGTAATGCTGAAATTGTAAAAAGTACAAATTGAATGGCACTCCAAAAAACAAACAAGCAAACAAAAGAAAGAACATTCTATAAAAGTTGGTAGGCATTTTAGAAGCAAAAAAGAAATTTGTAAAACATTTCATTATGTGGAAAGTTTTTATAGTAGAGTGCACAAAAAATCTTGATATTCGCAACACACTTCATTCTTTGAAAAAGATAACTATTTAGGGGCTGTATAGTATGGCCGCTAAGTATAAATTTACACAACATATTCAACAATATGACTGGAGCCTTTCAAGCCGGCATAATGGCAAGGGACGAGATAAGGTGTTAGCCTAAAATGAAATTTTCTATCATTGACTGTCGATCATCCAGACCAGATTGGAAAGTATGGCACTTTTTGCCAAGATCTCAGGTGTGCACAAAAAAAAATTGAAGTGTGCAGTGTGCAACAAGGTGTCAAAGGTGTCACACTTCAAGTGTGCACACAAAAAGTCAAGTGTGAAATAAATACTTGGGAGAAATTTAAACAAAACCCTTGAAGGCCTTCTTATCATACCACATGCACCTGTCACAATTTACTGACTGAAAATTGAAAGTTAATGGTCACTCTCTCCAGTCATAGTACGTAGGTGGCCAACAGGCCAAGTCAATATAACATACCTAGGGTTATACAAGGCATTCCCCGTAGGCTTAAAAAATCAAGTGTGCAATGTGAATTTTCAAGAGTGCAATAAAAATCTAGAAAAAAAAAACTCGGGTGTGCAATTGCCATACTTTCCATACTGGCATCCAGAATCAATTGTGAGCCTAGGCTTAAATATATCCTGTCCATTCTTTTAAGGTATGTCAACATTAAAAACTTTTTTACTGATAGTGGAAGAATGAGATTGTATTTTGGCTTGGTTTGAGTCACTTTTGTTTATTCGCATTTGGGCTTGAGTCCATAGGGTATTTTATGGGGCTTGAGCCCTCCTTTACCCATTAACCTCTTCTGTTATGTTATGTTTATGTTATGTTTACTTGACTCTGGTATCTTTAGAAGAAGAGAGGACTCTCAATCAATCTTTAATACATTTTTAGCATAACTAACATCTTTTATAGGTTCTTCTGCTAATATACTACATCAAGAGTATAAGCAGTTGTCCCAATATATTTTTAAACATTGGCTAAATCTTTCAAATCTCCCACTATTTCCCTTCCAAGTATCTTAAAAAATGTTCTGAAACATAAACAATGTAATGTTCTGTGGGGGAAGATTTCAATCTCTGATGGTGTGAGGAAAAAAGCTATATTTGAAGCAGTCCTTATTGGCATGTAATATAGAAAAACTGTCTGAGTGTTGGTGCCTAGAAGGCCTACGGACCGGTTGTGAGAGATTGGCAATTGGCAAAGCAAGGAGGCCCACTCTAGCCTTGAAAAGAGAAACAAGTCTGTTAACTGTTCTTCTGTCTTTAAGACTCCCCCCCCCCCCCATATCCCTCAACATTTCAGTGGTGAAATGGTCGGCGCTTGGGGCAAACTGGTACCTTACTACTTTTCCGTTCAACCTGGCCAACACTCTGAGGGGAACTGGCTATTTGAGGGCGAAATGGTCGGGGAGAACTGGTAGTGTGGCAAAACGACCGTAGACGGTCTAGTATAGTCTAAATTAGACTTAATTACACGTACATAGGCCTAGATGAGATGTCAATGTCGCGTGAATTACAATTTACGTGTGCAGAGATGATATAACAATGTCGCGTAACAGGTACCAACATAGAAAAGCGTAAAGCCAAAACCCTAAAATATTTGGAAGAGTTGCAATAACCTACGAAGATAAGATCGATTTGTAAAATACGATCTAAACAAATTAGAATAAAATTAAATGTATTTAAAATACCGTACAAAAATACACACACCCTCTTTGAAATACATCTGGAGAACGAGAGTTGAAGAAATCGTTGGAGTTTGCACATAGAAGAGGCCATCTTGGAACGAGTAGCCTTTGTGTTGTTTACAAGCTTCCGTTTGACTCGCCCAAATATTTTCAACTTTGAAATGTTTCTCTTATAGGCTATGTAGGCCTAAATGATTGATAAAAATGTTAATATGGAAACTATTTAAAATATTACTTTAGTTTAGGCTGTGGAGATGAGCTATTAACTTTGTAATTCAAGGAGTTGTGATTTTTTGGACTCTACCATTACTGCTTACAGAGGTCAGGTGTCAATAAATCAAAACAACTCATACTAGGCCTACACTTTCTGATCTGTCTGAAAGAGTATGTTTGGTGGTGCCGACGGTCCCACATTTGAAAAGCCTGCAGGATTCAAGCCGGTCTTTATAAACTTAAGAAGATAAACAGTGAAAGCGAAAACGTTTCGCAGATATGACCACTCAAAGCGGAAGTGTGTTGGGTCCCTCCGATATACCCCTTCCAGAGTTCACCCACCTGGTCAGGCTAGCCAGAAGCAACCTTATCCATTTGCTAGAATCGGTATGGGAGTCCTGTTTAACTTTGCAAGCTTAGGCCTAAGAAGCAGTAGGCTACGACTTAATAGGCGAAACGTCACAAATAAAATTGCCCAGTGCCAGTGGTTCTAATGTTAGCCATAGTAGGAGTGAGGCCTACTACAGTAAGTTAGGCAGGTTACCAGTCAAGTCGCCCCCTAGCCCAGTCTGGAAAGTTTGTTTCTGTTAGTGTTAGGCCTACACCGAATTTTTATGCCAGTCACAGCTTTTCTCAATTTTTATGCCATGCCAAATTCTTGTACTGTGTTTTAAGTAGCCTACAGTATGTATGTAAAAGACAAGAAAATCACGCCATCAAATTGGTGTATAAGGTCTTTACTGCATGCCGAAGATCTTTGGTGTAACATACATACAAGAAAGCTGTGGTTAAAAATAGGCCAATCTGGATGTCTAGAGAGGTACTTAGAGCAGCCAGGAAGAAGCGTAAGTGCTGGCGTCGATATAGGGTCAGTAAGAATTCTGATGACTTTGCAGTCTACAAGAAGCAGGAACTCTTAGTTAAAAATTTGGTTATTGACACTAAAGCTAAGTTTGAAAAGCAATTGGCCAAGGAGGTTAAGGTAAATCCAAAATCTTTTCATGCCTATGTCAGGTCTAAGCAGAAGGTTAAGGAGGGTGTTGGGCCTCTCCAAGGTAATGAAGGCACACTAGTTACTGATCATCAGGATATGGCTAATTTGTTAAATGATTATTTCGTATCTGTTTTTACCAAGGAATCATCTGTTTTGGGGACTTGTAGGGATTCTGATAATTCTTCTTTAGTTAGTGATGTTGTCTTCTCTGAAGAGGTGGTTTGTAATAAGTTGAAGAGTTTAAAAGCTAGTAAGGCCCCTGGGCCTGATGGGATCCATCCTGTCATTCTCCATGAATGCTCCGAGATTTTGTCAGTTCCTCTTTGCATTATTTTTCAGAAGTTTCTGGATTCAAACTTTGTACCTGCTGACTGGCGGATTGCTAATGTTACTCCAATTTTCAAAAAGGGGGATCGGAGCTTGCCTTGCAATTATAGGCCAGTCAGTTTAACCAGTGTTGTGTGCAAAGTTATGGAATCTGTAATCAAGGATTGTTTGCTTAAATATCTTTTAGATAATGGGTTACTCAATCTGTCACAGCATGGTTTTTTACCGAGTAGATCTTGTGTTACTAATTTACTGAGCTTTCTTGAAGATGTTTCCTTATCTCTTGACTGTGGTCACAGTGTTGATGTCATTTACCTTGATTTTTCAAAAGCCTTTGATAAAGTTCCATTAGGTAGACTTATGGTTAAACTGCATAGGTTAGGCATCAAGGGCAGTTGTGCTGACTGGATAAATTCATGGCTCAATGGTAGATCTCAGAGAGTTGTTGTTAATGGTAATTTCTCTTCTTGGAAAGAAGTTACAAGTGGAGTTCCACAGGGTTCTGTTCTTGGCCCGCTTCTTTTCTTAATTTTCATCAATGATATTGATAGCTCTCTCACATCTAGTATTAGTAAGTTCGCTGATGATACTAAGCTCTATAGGAAGGTTAGTGATAAGGATGATGCCTCATTACTGCAAAAAGACTTGGATAGGTTATTTTCATGGTCTCAGACTTGGCAAATGTCTTTTAATGCAGATAAGTGCAAAGTCCTTCACTTTGGTCCTAAAAATTTCAGCTATGATTATAACATGAATGGTAGTATTCTGAGTGATGTGACTTTTGAGAAGGATCTGGGTGTAGTTATTACAGGTGATTTAAAGCCATCTAGACAGTGTGCAGCTGCTGCTGCTAGGGCTAATAGGGTGCTTGGATTGATCAAGAGGAATTTCAGTAGTTTTAGTAAAGAAATTGTACTAAATCTGTATAAGCAGTTGGTAAGACCCCACCTCGACTATGCAGCCCAGGCTTGGAGTCCCTTCTATGAAAAGGACAAGCTTCTTTTAGAGCAAGTTCAGAGGAGAGCCACTCGCCTTATACCCGAGGTGAGACACCTACCTTATCATGTTAGACTTAAGCATCTTGGGCTTACCACCCTGGAGTTGAGAAGGATTAGGGGGGACATGCTTCAGGTGTACAAATTTCTCTTTGAAAGGAATCCTTTGTCCTCTTGCAATTATTTAAAGGTTCAATGTAATTCTCGGGTTCGAGGCCATTGTAAGAAGCTGGTTAAGAATTTTGCAAGGCTCGACATTAGGAAGTTCAGCTTTTCTCATAGAGTTGTTAACGAGTGGAATAGTCTGCCTGAGTGGGTAGTTAACTCCACATCTGTGCACTGCTTTAAGGTTAACATTGACAAGTTCTTCTATAAGTGCGGTAGAATCTAATTGTGCTGGGCTCGTTTGGTATTGGTTGGTTCTTTGTTTTCAGTTATGGTTGTTTGGACTTCAGGGCATCTAATTGGGCCTTAGCCCTCCTTTGCCCTTTAACCTGTTATGTTATGTTACATGTTTTCCAGATATGCCCTTAGCAAAGTTGCCCCATCCAAAGTTGTCACCTAGCCTACAAGCAGTCCCCTTGGTGACACAGTCGTCTCTTAACAACGAAGTTATCAGGCCACCGATTAAAAAAGACATCTATAGGCCCTAGGGGCCAGGTTAGGACTGACATTATGTCAAACTGATAAATATCAAACTAAAGTACTGTTCATACAAAATGCACTTGTAAGTAATACAGTAAATATATAGGGTAGGCCTAGGCCTAATAGCAGTAGCATGAGTCAGTCACTCAAATGTTTTGCTGATAAAAATACAAAAACATTTCATAAAATGATCGAAAACTAAATGCAGTAGTATGTTCTATTGTAATGTGTTTCCCTAATTGTGCTAGGTCTACATTTTGGTGTTTTCTGGATTAAATAATCAGCAGGGCTCGAAATAAGCAGCAGCACCAACAGCCATGGCTGTTGTGCCCATACTGATGACCGTGGTGCCCCTTAGTCATTGTCTTATGAAATAACATAGATCAACAGCCAATTTGCTCATTTTGGCTGTTCCCTTCTTCAAGCTTATTTCAAGCCCTGAATCAGTAGAAAATGAATTTTGAATTGTACAGTAGGTGGCAGTACACAACACACATTTATGAAGGGATCTTGAGTCAGTCACTTCAGAAAAAAGAAATAAAATACTATTAATTACCACATTGAAGAATAATAATGTTAATAAACAAAGAGAACTTGTTGTCTTTACTATAAAAATTTTTATTGAAAGCTTCTTCAAAGACATTCAAGACATTTTGGTCACCGTTTTTGGTAATGTGTGCAAATTTGTAGTTCACTCTTATGCTGAAACTTGAAAATTTGGCTGTGAGTAATATTTTTACATTGAACATTGAAAATGATGGTATTGTAACACCTGTTTACTGTAGGCCTTATTATGTGGGTTACAGCTGATCTTCATTTGGCTCATTTTACTGTATGTCACTAATTACATCAGTGGTTAGCTTCATATTTCGAGGTCCCTACATTTATGACATGCATGAGCAAAAGTTTTCATCATTTGCCACTTTTCATTTAGGCCAGGTAAAAATAAAAGAAAAAAAAGGTGATCGTCCGGACTTTCTAAAAAAAATGGAGCATGCGGGGTGTTTTTATTTTTTATTTTTCATTTGTAATACAAAATGGCCTCCTGTTTCGGTGAAAAGTCATTGTTGTAGCTCCATAATGCACAGAGACAATACACACATCCTACATCCACAATATAATGATTACTTGGAAACAAAGATGATGGTTTTATGTCCTTCAGTTTACAGAACCTTGTATTATTTCGTACAGTAACTTATCATTTTCAAATTTCCTATTAAAAATAGCCTATAAAACTACAAGATATAATTTTTCAGAAATGAAAAATAACACCGCCTAGAAGGCTTCAGATCACTTCCAGTGATAACACTCAGAATACTACCAGCCATGGTATAATCATATTAAATTTAAATTTTTAGGTCCAAAGTGAAGAACTGCATTTATCAGCATTAAAAGGTATTTGCCTAAATCTGAGATCATGAAAACCATCTGCATGAAAGTCCTTTTGCAGCAGTGAAGCACCCTTCTCATCACTTACTTTCCTATATATAGAGCTTAAAGCCGCGGTCACCCTACAACGAATTCGGATCGGATTCCGATCCGATTTTTGTGAGTATTTATTAAAATCTTCTCCATTTCTGGTTGGAAAGAACCCAAAATTTGCCAACCTGTGTAATTATATGATTTTTATCGCAAGACTATGAAAATTAAATTTATACGAATTATTTCGTGACGTCACATCAACAGACAGCTTTCACCGGACTACGCGTGTCCAATAAAAGTTGTCCGTCGGTGTGACGTCACGAAAAAAGTCAGTTAATATTTCATTTTCATAGACCTATGCTGCAAATCATATATTTACACTGGTTGGCAAATTTTGGGCCCTTTCTGACCCGAAATATAGAAGATTTTAATAAAAACTCACAAAAATTGGATCGGAATCCGATCCGAATTCGTTGTAGTGTGACAGCGACTTAATAGTGTCATCACCAAACTTACTAATACTAGACATGAGAGAGTTATCAATATTGTTGATGAAAAATGAAGAAAAAATTAGGCCAAGAACAGAACACTCCACTTGTGACTTTTCCAGTCAGCAGGAATGAAGCTTGAGTCCAGACATTCCTGAAAAATAGTGCACAGAGGAACTGACAGAATCTCAGAGCATTCGTGAAGAATGGCAGGATGGATCCCATCTGGCCCAAAGGCCTTGCTAGCCTTTAAAGTCCTTAGTTTAATTACAAACCAATTCCTTTATAGAGAAAACAACATCATCAGTTCAAAGCAAAATACAGTGAACACATTTACTGTACATCTTTTGAAATCTCTTAACTACCCCTCCCCCCCCCAGTAATTACCCCTTGAAGCAGTCTTACTGAGTTCTTGGGGCCTTGGCACTAGAACCAGGATCATCTAAAGCCCTCACCCTACACCCCACCAGAAAACCAAGGCAGGCCTAGGGTGGACCACACATACTAATGGGCTTTGCATGGCATGCTCCCTGCACGTGCACACAGTCCCCCTTTCAGCTGTTGTCCCATATTTTATTGTTCTAATCTGGTAATCGCTGAATGCATATTCTAATCTAATAAAGCCAAGTTAACCAATCACGATCCATGAATTAATTCAGGAAAGGTATTCTGTTCCCATGAATATTGAATCTTGTTACTTCATGGGCCTCAAAACAGTGACTACTGCTCCAAAATTTGGAGATATATACATACATATTTGGGATGGAGAGAAATAGACCCCCCTACTCGAGGGCAAGGGATCTAGGGACATGTGCTCTGGTAGTAGAATAGTAGACCACAGTGGACAGTACTGTAGGCCAGTGTGGGCCTACAGTATGTTGTGCACATTATCTTTGACATGCATTTATGATGCTATACAAGCCTACAGTACTTGATTGTGTGAATGCCTTTAATTTTGAGTACATTCTGTAGCCTGTATACCAAGCCTAAATAATTATATAATATGCCAATTTGGCATGGTGTACATGCAGAATGGATGAAGTTGACATACAGTAACCTTTACAATACTGTACTTTATAGTCAATAACCAAATGATGTTACAATACAACCAGAACCTTATAATGCAGGTGAGATTAGAGAGACTTAAAGCCTACAGAACATATTAATACTTAGCTGTTATCTATAGTGGCCTTGAAACAGAAGATTATTACAAACCCATGAGTTAAAATGGCCACTGTAGCTACAGCCTGTATAAATTGACAGAGAGGAATATATCAAGCTGTAGCATGACCTCCTAGGCTATATTCAAGGTTGGTATGTTCATTTGAGTCCAAGAAGCTGCAGTTACTGTATGTTACCTACAGAGCAGACTCTGTTTGCTCAGCCCCTTTATAAGGTTTCCCAGGAAATGTCTGCCCAACTAAAGAAGGCTGCGTCCAGTTTTGCATGCAAGTTCATAACCATTACATGACTTACTGATGTACAATCTCATTATTCATTCTGTTGCTTTTATTAGCAAATTTGTGAGTGTGTTTTCCGGTAGTTGTAAAAAACTTAAAAGGCTAGACTGAAACCTTAGAAGTCACATTACTGTGTTGCATAACCAATCTATGTGTTGTATTGATTTATCAGTTACTGTACTAAAATGTTTTTACAGCTCCCAGTCAAGAAAGACCTTGTCATAGATCCAAGTTTAATGCGTCCTTTGGATAGAATTGCTGGGGCTCAGTTGCTGAAGGTTTGTAAATTGTTAATAATAATGCATGTTTTTGTAATTTGGAGTACATTCCAAAGAAATATGATTATATAGTGCTAAATTTGAAACTTGCTTTAAAGAATGCCCAGTATTCTGCCCACTCAATTGCTATTGTACCTAAGTTTGTAACATTTTGCATTATCTGTATTCTGCATTTCATGTTGAAAGGCAGTCAAACTTCAGTACTGTAGGTAGATTAATAAGTCTAATTGAAAATTGTTCTACAGTACAGTAATCAAATGTAAACAAAGTTCACCAGCAATTAGCAAGGGTCTTAGGAACTGTAGCCACCAAGTATTTCTTTGATACGTTGTTTATCACTTTACCACCTACATGATGCTTTAATAGAGCTGTTTTCAGTCCAGACAGATCTAAGAAAATGTCGGTGCTCTTCTAAATGATTTTTATCTTTCTTTGAATACAGTCACATGATGTAAACAAGATATACAAGTTAGAGTCAAACCAGATTAATACAGAGAGTCCTGGGTAAGTGAGAAAAGAGATTACAAATTATATGTGGAAAGGCATTTTAAGAGTGATGAATTTATAAGAAAATATCAAGGACAGACTGGAAAAGTTGCCTGAATCTTAAATTTCTAACCTTTTTTAAAACTAAATTTAAGCATTTATGGGAAGTTACGTATCCTGTTGTAAGTATGAAGTAAGCACACTTGATTTTTTAGCACTTTCTGTACCTTCATAACACAGAATCCTAATGCATGTTAAACTAAGTACATTTAAACTAATATTAAATGATAATTTTGTCTGGAATCAATACTGTTTTCATGATTTTGCTTGTCTCTTCTCTTTACAGGAGGATGTACTTGGTAAGACCCACCATTTCAAATGCAAAGCTTATAGCAGGTTTGTTTGATTATCATTTTACATGCTAATATTAGATATTTATTTCATTAGAAGATTATTCAATTTATACTTCAAACATTTCTGTTTCTAATATTTTTACCTTTAATTAAAGATGTATACTCCCATTCAATCATCATCAGTTGCTTTATCAACAGGAGAACTATTTGTCAGAAGACATGCAAAGTTAAAACAATATTTCTACTTACATAGACAGTGACAAATATATTTTAAATCTTTAAGTAACCTCTCAAATGGCTACAATTGTAAACAGTCTGTTGCTAAATACCCCTGAAAGCAATATTGCTGAGATTTTGGTTTATTGATTAGAATCACATGGTTAAAAATTACAGATTTTCTTCTTGCAAGCATCTTTCAGTTGAACAAATTTTGTTCTTTTGGAGAGGACCATTCATACTACTCAAAACAACCCTGTACTTGTACAGTATCAAACTGAAATGGATGTATGGAATATCTGTAATCAAATATAGTTGTAATTTAGATGTAAGCATAGTGTGGTTTATATTAACTAAGTTAATGTCTTCACCCGCTATCATCAGTTCTAACTTTTGGAAGTGTCAAAACTGATTTAAAAAAAAAGAAGAATTCCTACTGTGACCAGGATTTGATGTTTTTACATTATGATGTATACAACAACCATCAGTTGGTTAATGCTAGCTTAAAGCCATGTGTATGAATTACAATGTGACAAATGTTCAGCAGAAATCAAGAATGAAGAATTGTTTTGCTGGTTTATGTCTTTTTGTGTAGATCAAATAAAAGCCGACAAAAAGTTTGGGAAGACCAAGAGGTACAAAGTGCTATATGTTCCCAGGAGGGTAAGGATTTCTCATGTTCTGAAAATTTTATAGCATGTTTATACATAAAGAAAGTAATTTCTATATTACATACTGGAGTGAAAGTAGAAGTGTACTTTCCATTGAAAAAAGTACGTAACTATGTAGTTGTCAAAGGAATATTAATTAGCTGTCCTGTTTAAGCAACCATTTTTGCCATAAACAGCTACAAAGTGCTTAATTTTTGTAATGCCTTGTGAATATTGATAAAAAATCAAAATTAATTGCGTGTCAAAATTTTATTAAGTTCTTTCAATGTTTCACATCCTTTGTTATTTAATTAGAAATATATATGAAAAAATGACTTCAAGGTTTACCTTGCAAGATTTTAATTTGGTTTAGATAAAACCTGTGAGTGTTTTATTTTGATATTTAGTAGTAAATAAATAACATTTTGGTTTTGTTGACAGTTGTTTGTTTGTGACATGATCATGGAAGAAGAGGGAGTGTATGAGGGTAAAGTATCACACTTACAACATTTCCTTAGGCTTGGGCAAGTTATTCGACTCTGCTTCAGAGTCGCAACTCTTGGCCCAGGAGTCAAGTAGTGACTCCATTTTCCCTGGAATGGCAACTCTAGGGTAGTTTCCATTAGTTTCAAAATATGCACAAAAATTTTGTTGTGGAGTTTAAATTTCACAGATAAAGCACGACTGGCCCTTTTGATATTATTCTGTATTCACTAGTTAGTTTTCTCTTCCATTGGCCCCTACAATTTTGCCAACATAGCCAGTTGAACACCTCAGCTGTAGAGGTGCCTGTAGGGTAAGCGAACTATTGCAGTGCCAATTCAGATATTTTACCACCTGAAAATTTGTCACCCTGTATCCCATTTAAGTTATCAAAACCATTGGATTTTCAGTTTAACCTTTTTTAAGTCAGCTTTACATTTGATTGCATAATTCATATTTGATTTATCAATAGTTTTTCATACATTGTAGCTGTTGTCTTGCAGACATCATTCTCCTGTGCATTTTTCCTTTATTTGTTGCTGTTGTAAGGACTTTATGCTTAAAAATGCTGAAGAAAGAGACCTCATCATTAAGAAAAATAAAAGTGGCCTCATTATTTTTTGCACATAGTATCTACAGTATCTTGTTTTGTATCGTGAAGTATTGTAGTCATTAGCTTTATTGAATTATCTTTTAATTTGGACTAAAATGTCATTGATGTATTTTTAAGTACCTAGGAATCTGAAGTGCATATGCTTTGATTTCAGAGCTCTATTATGATGAATTCAAGGTGGAACTTTTCCCTTTGGATGAAGATATCTTATCTCTTGAACTGCCAGATTTCTTTAGGTCATTTTTCTTGGTAAGTTATTCCTTATCTTTTTGGAACAAGTTTCTTCTTGTTAAATTTCATAGTGGTCTTACCTTTACACTTAATTTTTCTGGGGCAGTCTTTAAAATATTTTTGATTCCTTGCCGTAGGCAGGCAAGGAATCTATGCGATGATGATGTCGTGTGTGTGTGTGTGTGTGTGTGTGTATGTGTGTTTGTGACGCTGCTTGTAATCGCGATATCTCAAGATAGGATTGACCTACACTTTTCATATTTGGTGTATAGATTTGTCATGTTAAGAGGAAGAACCCTATTGTTTTTGGAGGAGGTCGAAGGTCATCGGAGGTCACCAGAGTTCAAAAACCGAAAACCTTGTAAACACGTTATCTCGAGATAAGGATGACCAACACTTTTCATATTTAGTATATGGATTTGTCGTGTTGAAAGGAAGAGCCCTATTGTTTGTGGCGGAGGTCGAAGGTCACCAGAGGTCAAAAACCGAAAACCTTGTAATCGCGTTATCTTGAGATAGGGATGACCGACACTTTTGATATGTGATATATAGATTTGTCATGTTGAGAGGAAGAACCGTATTGTTTTTGGTGAAGTTCAAAGGTCATTTGAGGTCACCGGAGGTAAAAAGCCGAAAAGCTTGTAATTGCGATATCTCAAGATAGGAATGACGGACACTTTTCATATTTGATATATAGGTTTGTCACCTTGAGAGAAAGAATCCTATTGTTTTTGGTGGAGGCCAAAAGTCATTTGAGGTCACCAGAGGTCAAAGACCGAAAACCTTGAAATCATGATATCTCAAGATAGGAGTGGCCTGTATGGATTTTTTGTGTTGAGAGGAAGAACCCTATTGTTTTTGGCGGAGGTCGAAGGTCATCGGAGGTCACCAGAGGTCAAAAACCGAAAACCTTGTAATCGGGTTATCTTGAGATAGGGATGACCGACACTTTTCATATGTGATATATAGATTTGTCATGTTGAGAGGAAGAACCGTATTGTTTTTGGTGAAGTTCAAAGGTCATTTGAGGTCACCGGAGGTAAAAAGCCGAAAGCTTGTAATCGCGATATCTCAAGATAGGAATGACGGACACTTTTCATATTTGATATATAGGTTTGTCACCTTGAGAGAAAGAATCCTATTGTTTTTGGTGGAGGCTAAAAGTCATTTGAGGTCACCAGAGGTCAAAGACCGAAAACCTTGAAATCATGATATCTCAAGATAGGAGTGGCCTGTATGGATTTTTTGTGTTGAGAGGAAGAACCATATTGTTTTTGGTAGAGGTCAAAGGTCATCTGAGGTCACCAGAGGTCAAAAACCAAAAAACCTTGTAATCGCGATATCTCGAGGTAGGGATGACCGACACTTTTCATATTTAGTATATGGATTTGTCGTGTTGAAAGGAAGAGCCCTATTGTTTGTGGCGGAGGTCGAAGGTCATCGGAGGTCACCAGAGGTCAAAAACCGAAAACCTTGTAATCGCGTTATCTTGAGATAGGGATAACCGACACTTTTGATATGTGATATATAGATTTGTCATGTTGAGAGGAAGAACCGTATTGTTTTTGGTGAAGTTCAAAGGTCATTTGAGGTCACCGGAGGTAAAAAGCCGAAAAGCTTGTCATCGCGATATCTCAAGATAGGAATGACGGACACTTTTCATATTTGATATATAGGTTTGTCACCTTGAGAGAAAGAATCCTATTGTTTTTGGTGGAGGCCAAAAGTCATTTGAGGTCACCAGAGGTCAAAGACCGAAAACCTTGAAATCATGATATCTCAAGATAGGAGTGGCCTGTATGGATTTTTTGTGTTGAGAGGAAGAACCCTGTTGTTTTTGGCAGAGGTCGAAGGTCATCGGAGGTCACCAGAGGTCAAAAACCGAAAACCTTGTAATCGGGTCATCTTGAGATAGGGATGACCGACACTTTTCATATGTGATATATAGATTTGTCATGTTGAGAGGAAGAACCTTATTGTTTTTGGTGAAGTTCAAAGGTCATTTGAGGTCACCGGAGGTAAAAAGCCGAAAGCTTGTATTCGCGATATCTCAAGATAGGAATGACGGACACTTTTCATATTTGATATATAGGTTTGTCACCTTGAGAGAAAGAATCCTATTGTTTTTGGTGGAGGCTAAAAGTCATTTGAGGTCACCAGAGGTCAAAGACCGAAAACCTTGAAATCATGATATCTCAAGATAGGAGTGGCCTGTATGGATTTTTTGTGTTGAGAGGAAGAACCATATTGTTTTTGGTAGAGGTCAAAGGTCATCTGAGGTCACCAGAGGTCAAAAACCAAAAAACCTTGTAATCGCGATATCTCGAGGTAGGGATGACCGACACTTTTCATATTTGGTATATGGATTTGTCGTGTTGAAAGGAAGAGCCCTATTGTTTGTGGCGGAGGTCGAAGGTCATCGGAGGTCACCAGAGGTCAAAAACCGAAAACCTTGTAATCGCGTTATCTTGAGATAGGGATAACCGACACTTTTGATATGTGATATATAGATTTGTCATGTTGAGAGGAAGAACCGTATTGTTTTTGGTGAAGTTCAAAGGTCATTTGAGGTCACCGGAGGTAAAAAGCCGAAAGCTTGTAATCGCGATATCTCAAGATAGGAATGACGGACACTTTTCATATTTGATATATAGGTTTGTCACCTTGAGAGAAAGAATCCTATTGTTTTTGGTGGAGGCTAAAAGTCATTTGAGGTCACCAGAGGTCAAAGACCGAAAACCTTGAAATCATGATATCTCAAGATAGGAGTGGCCTGTATGGATTTTTTGTGTTGAGAGGAAGAACCATATTGTTTTTGGTAGAGGTCAAAGGTCATCGGAGGTCACCAGAGGTCAAAAACCAAAAAACCTTGTAATTGCGTTATTTCGAGGTAGGGATGACCGACACTTTTCATATTTGGTATATGGATTTGTCGTGTTGAAAGGAAGAGCCCTATTGTTTTTGGCGGAGGTCGAAGGTCATTTGAGGTCACCAGAGGTCAAAAACCGAAGCCCTTGTAATCGCGTTATCTTGAGATAGGGATGACCGACACTTTTGATATGTGATATATAGATTTGTCATGTTGAGAGGAAGAACCGTATTGTTTTTGGTGAAGTTCAAAGGTCATTTGAGGTCACCGGAGGTAAAAAGCCGAAAAGCTTGTAATCGCGATATCTCAAGATAGGAATAACGGACACTTTTCATATTTGATATATAGGTTTGTCACCTTGAGAGAAAGAATCCTATTGTTTTTGGTGGAGGCTAAAAGTCATTTGAGGTCACCAGAGGTCAAAGACCGAAAACCTTGAAATCATGATATCTCAAGATAGGAGTGGCCTGTATGGATTTTTTGTGTTGAGAGGAAGAACCATATTGTTTTTGGTAGAGGTCAAAGGTCATCTGAGGTCACCAGAGGTCAAAAACCAAAAAACCTTGTAATTGCGATATCTCGAGGTAGGGATGACCGACACTTTTCATATTTGGTATATGGATTTGTCGTGTTGAAAGGAAGAGCCCTATTGTTTGTGGCGGAGGTCGAAGGTCATCGGAGGTCACCAGAGGTCAAAAACCGAAAACCTTGTAATCGCGTTATCTTGAGATAGGAATGACGGACACTTTTCATATTTGATATATAGGTTTGTCACCTTGAGAGAAAGAATCCTATTGTTTTTGGTGGAGGCTAAAAGTCATTTGAGGTCACCAGAGGTCAAAGACCGAAAACCTTGAAATCATGATATCTCAAGATAGGAGTGGCCTGTATGGATTTTTTGTGTTGAGAGGAAGAACCATATTGTTTTTGGTAGAGGTCAAAGGTCATCGGAGGTCACCAGAGGTCAAAAACCAAAAAACCTTGTAATTGCGTTATTTCGAGGTAGGGATGACCGACACTTTTCATATTTGGTATATGGATTTGTCGTGTTGAAAGGAAGAGCCCTATTGTTTTTGGCGGAGGTCGAAGGTCATCGGAGGTCACCAGAGGTCAAAAACCGAAGCCCTTGTAATCGCGTTATCTTGAGATAGGGATGACCGACACTTTTGATATGTGATATATAGATTTGTCATGTTGAGAGGAAGAACCGTATTGTTTTTGGTGAAGTTCAAAGGTCATTTGAGGTCACCGGAGGTAAAAAGCCGAAAAGCTTGTAATCGCGATATCTCAAGATAGGAATAACGGACACTTTTCATATTTGATATATAGGTTTGTCACCTTGAGAGAAAGAATCCTATTGTTTTTGGTGGAGGCTAAAAGTCATTTGAGGTCACCAGAGGTCAAAGACCGAAAACCTTGAAATCATGATATCTCAAGATAGGAGTGGCCTGTATGGATTTTTTGTGTTGAGAGGAAGAACCCTATTGTTTTTGGCGGAGGTCGAAGGTCATCGGAGGTCACCAGAGGTCAAAAACCGAAAACCTTGTAATCGGGTCATCTTGAGATAGGGATGACCGACACTTTTCATATGTGATATATAGATTTGTCATGTTGAGAGGAAGAACCGTATTGTTTTTGGTGAAGTTCAAAGGTCATTTGAGGTCACCGGAGGTAAAAGCCGAAAGCTTGTAATCGCGATATCTCAAGATAGGAATGACGGACACTTTTCATATTTGATATATAGGTTTGTCACCTTGAGAGAAAGAATCCTATTGTTTTTGGTGGAGGCCAAAAGTCATTTGAGGTCACCAGAGGTCAAAGACCGAAAACCTTGAAATCATGATATCTCAAGATAGGAGTGGCCTGTATGGATTTTTTGTGTTGAGAGGAAGAACCATATTGTTTTTGGTAGAGGTCAAAGGTCATCGGAGGTCACCAGAGGTCAAAAACCAAAAAACCTTGTAATTGCGTTATTTCGAGGTAGGGATGACCGACACTTTTCATATTTGGTATATGGATTTGTCGTGTTGAAAGGAAGAGCCCTATTGTTTTTGGCGGAGGTCGAAGGTCATCGGAGGTCACCAGAGGTCAAAAACCGAAGCCCTTGTAATCGCGTTATCTTGAGATAGGGATGACCGACACTTTTGATATGTGATATATAGATTTGTCATGTTGAGAGGAAGAACCGTATTGTTTTTGGTGAAGTTCAAAGGTCATTTGAGGTCACCGGAGGTAAAAAGCCGAAAAGCTTGTAATCGCGATATCTCAAGATAGGAATAACGGACACTTTTCATATTTGATATATAGGTTTGTCACCTTGAGAGAAAGAATCCTATTGTTTTTGGTGGAGGCCAAAAGTCATTTGAGGTCACCAGAGGTCAAAGACCGAAAACCTTGAAATCATGATATCTCAAGATAGGAGTGGCCTGTATGGATTTTTTGTGTTGAGAGGAAGAACCATATTGTTTTTGGCGGAGGTCGAAGGTCATCGGAGGTCACCAGAGGTCAAAAACCGAAAACCTTGTAATCGGGTCATCTTGAGATAGGGATGACCGACACTTTTCATATGTGATATATAGATTTGTCATGTTGAGAGGAAGAACCGTATTGTTTTTGGTGAAGTTCAAAGGTCATTTGAGGTCACCGGAGGTAAAAAGCCGAAAGCTTGTAATCGCGATATCTCAAGATAGGAATGACGGACACTTTTCATATTTGATATATAGGTTTGTCACCTTGAGAGAAAGAATCCTATTGTTTTTGGTGGAGGCTAAAAGTCATTTGAGGTCACCAGAGGTCAAAGACCGAAAACCTTGAAATCATGATATCTCAAGATAGGAGTGGCCTGTATGGATTTTTTGTGTTGAGAGGAAGAACCATATTGTTTTTGGTAGAGGTCAAAGGTCATCTGAGGTCACCAGAGGTCAAAAACCAAAAAACCTTGTAATCGCGATATCTCGAGGTAGGGATGACCGACACTTTTCATATTTGGCATGTAGACTTGTCATGTTGAGAGAAAGAATGCTATTGTTTTTGGTGAAGTTCAAAGGTCATTTGAGGTCACTAGAGGTCAAAGACCGAAAACCTTGAAATCGCCATATGTCAAGATGGGAATGGCCTATATAGATTTGTCACGTTGAGAAGAAGAATCGTATTGTTTTTGGCAGAGGTCAAAGGTCATCTGAGGTCACCAGAGGTTAATCTGCGAAAACCTCGTAAACGGCTTGTAAACACGATATCTCCAGATAGCAATGACCAACACTTTTCTTATGTGGTATATAGATTTGTCTTGTTGACAGGAAGAAACCCTTTGTTTTTGGTGAAGGTCAAAGGTCATTTGAGGTCACTGAAGGTAAAAAGCTGAAAAGTTCGTAATCAGGATATCTCAAGATAGGAATGACCGACACTTCATATTTGGTATATAGATTTGTCATGATGTAAGGAAGAACCCTATTGTTTTTGGTGGAGGTCAGAGGTCATCTTGGGTTACCATAGGTCAAAAAGCAAAATTTCCCAAGAATTCCCAAGAATTCCCAAGATTGTAATCTGGCATCACTGGGGTCAAAAACCAACATTTCCCAAGAATTCCCAAGATTGTTATATGGGGTCACCAGAGGTCAAAAAGCAAAATTTCCCAAAAATTCCCAAGATTGTTATACGGGGTCACCAGAGGTCAAAAAGTAAAATATCCCAAGAATTCCCAAGATTGTAATCTGGCGTCAATGGGGTCAAAAATCAACATTTCCCAAGAATTCCCAAGATCATCATCTGGAGTTACCAGAGGCCAAAAAGCAAAAGCAAAATTTCCCAAGAATTCCCAAGATTGTTATATGGGGTCACCAGAGGTCAAGAAGCAAAATATCCCAAGAATTCTCAAGATCATGATATGGGGTCACCAGAGGTCAAAAAGTGAAATTCCCAAGAATTCCCAAGATAGTCATCAGGAGTCACCAGAGGTCAAACAGCAAAATATCCCAAGTATTCCTAAGATCATCGTCTAGGGTCACAGAGGTCAAAAAGCAAAATTTTCCAAGAATTTTCAAGATCCAAGATCCATTGGAGTTGAATCCCTTTCAAGACACTTCAGATTTTCTTTTTTGTTATATTTGGCGGGGTTCAAAGGTCGTGTGAGGTCAGCAGAGGTCAGATTGTTAAGACATAAAATGATGTAGTCAAGAAAGATAAATTTGAGGGGATAAACCTCAGTGCAACACAGCATCCCCATTCAGCAAGGAATCACCAAGCCTTTGGGCTTTCTGGTTACCTATCTGTGTCTTGCAGGTCTGTAGCCAGTTGCTATTGGCTTGAGGGTTGGGGATGGAGGGGATAGGGTTATATTTATCAAAAGTTTTAAGAAGAACACACATAGATTCAGCAGAAGAACAAATGATCACTGCCGCAAAACTACAAGGTATTTTTGATGTTTGTGGGGCATTGCTGTGAAATCGCTCTTTTCCTCTTCTAGCTAAGGGCACAATTCTTCATTTTATGAGGGTCCATTTTGTTTTATAAAATACTGCAAATTTCAAGAAAGAATCAATTGTAATTAGTGCAAAATAGATAGTTTGGGAAAAAGCTACAGCACAGACACTTTTGTTGTCACTTCTTTCTTGCTGTCATTCCAATGTCCTGTACTGAACCAGTTTACTTAAAAATCATAAATTCATTTTATACCGTATTTGTGATGACAGTGCTCCCACTGTGGCAATGAAATGCTGGAAGTTTGATGAAAAATATATTGTGTAGAATCTTGTTGTTAAATGATTTTTACAGGATGGTGACAAGTCTTGAATACAGACAATTGCAAGATCAATTGTAAAACTACAAAGTATCTTTGGTACCATAAGTTTGATGATAAACATTTAATATAGAGTCCTGATGTTAAATCTCTTTTACAGGATGGTGATCAGTCTTGGATACAGACAATTGCGACATCAGTTGTAAACCTACAAAGTATATTTGGTACCATCCCACACTGCTATGGTATGGGAAGATGTTCTAAGGTAATTAGAGACTTTTGAAAGTTCATTATTTGAGCCAATTAGAAGAGTTCGGTGTAACATAAGGTTTTATCTTATGTGAGAGTTTTGTTTTTTCTGTCCTAGCTTTTTGATAAACAGTTTGTAAAACTTCTTTGGGCTATCCCAGTGCAGGTGAAAATCCAAAGTTGCTTGTGAGGATCTTTCTCTCCAAAGGGTCACAAGGTCTGATTGATAGACCAAAGAACTTCTGATGGCTAAAATCATGATGTGCTTTGTATTGTGATTTTAAAGGAGAATATTGCATTTGCGGCACAGAAAATTTTCATGGTTTTCAAACCATGATGTATTGATACAGAATGGTAGGGAATATCAAAATTAAGCAGCATGGTAGCTTTATTTTCAAGAAATATGGTTCTCACAGAAAGAAATTAAGGTATTTGTAGCTCAAGAATGATTTGTTGGCTAAGACTTCAAAATTTCAAATATGCAACATCTATAACTCTTGTTATGCTTTATAATTTGGGAAGATGAAGCTATTGCTGAAGTGTATTTGTAAGACTGAATGGTTTAAAACTTATCATAGCTACTTTCATTGTATGTTTATGTTGGTGCAGTTTCTCTCATTTAAGGGAGAGAAGTGGGTTGTACAATTAGTAACACCTCTGTCTCTTATCATAGTACCCTCTTTATCCAATATCCTATGTGTTTATGTGGAATAAGCAAATGTTCCTGCTTAATGATCAATTTGACTGCATCAAAATTATTGCTAGCATTACTTTTTATCAAATACTTTAAAGCAAATAGAAGTAAATTATTCCTTTTAAATGCTTTCGTCATTTCCTTTTACCTGTAAATTTAACATTGGAAGAATATTCTTTGGTGCAGTGTCAATGCATGGCTTTTGACAACTCATCATGAAAGGTTTTGGTAGTCTGTGGGACATCACATGAGTCTTCAAGATCAGATCTTTAAAATTTCAACTATCTCTTCAATGTTTTTCGCCCATTCAATTTCTGTATCTGTCCCCTTCCCTTCTTCCCCTTCTTTGATAGGTGTTGATTTTGCAATACTCTGTCTGTCTGTCTGTCTGTCTGTCTGTGTGTGTGGTCTGTCATATCCCATGGTAATAACAATACTATTTGTTGCTAACAGTGAAATGGGAATATAGATCTTTACACTGTATGCTGATGTCTGGGTACCCAACTAACCTAGTCTGGGAAATCTTGAAAATGAGTTTCCATTTTTCAGTCAGGGAATTGTAGAAAAATGCCCTAAGTTAAAGAAAATTCAGGGAATTCAATAAGCTTTAGACAGAAAATTGTTGTGTTTTGTCTCATGTCCAAATAGAATATTCACTACATGGCTGGCTTTGGTGGTCTTTAAGATGTTAGCAACTGAAAATTTGTTCAAATAATTATCCTGAAAGTTTGTATAGGAAAACTTATTCAGAAATGAGGGAAATGGTTTCAGAAATTCAGGGAACCTTGAAATGCCGCAACTTTCATCAGTGGTACTTTGTGTTGGACAAAGAAACTGTACCCATGTGAGCAAACATTTCACTGAGTGTTTTGGGTTTTTTTTGCAGATGGTTTTTGACATGGTCAAAATGTTGCAGTCCTTTCAAGGTCCAGCCAAAGAGGCAGTCAACAATAAGATTGGTCATCTGATACTTTTTGACAGAGATGAAGACATGGTGACACCATTGTGTACCCAGACCACTTATGCTGGATTGGTTGATGATAGATATGGGATTCATTGTGGTAGGTTTATCAGATGGTACTGATATTGAAGGTTTTGTCTGGGTATTGATGTGTAGTTTGTTCATTTTCTGTAGTCGACAAAGTGGAAATTAAGGTCAAAAGAACCAGGAGCCACTTTCAGTTCAAAAGTGTCTTTTGTTTCCCTTGTGTTTTGATGGAACTAGTAGTTCTAATGGTTTACCATGAGACTGTGACTAATTACAGTCAGGTGCATAATACTAAGGGTATTATGAGATACCAGGAGATTTTCAAGTTAACAAAGTGGTTCCTTCTTATGTTCTTTTGGAGTCATACAGCCAAGCTGCAATGGTAGGAGCAGGAGCCAAATAGCTCCTGACTCTCACTTTATTTCACCCTTTGTAGTCAGGATGCACGTAACTGTGTGAGCTGGAGTAAGGCTACAGTTATATACTGGCCAAGATGAATATGCTTGTTAAGCAACTTGCAGATTAAAATTCTGTTTTGGAAAAGCAGTTATACAGTACAACATAATGTGACAGCAAAGGTGGAAGGAACTTACGATTTTAAAATTACAACTTTATTTAAAGCATGTGATTAATGAAGAAATTTAAGCCAGGTTTGGGTCCTTTTTTTTCACTTGAAACGTCGGATAAGTTGGAACCCATAGATTATCCATCTAATATTTTGAGGTAATTAGTGATTTAACCTTGAAACTCTAGGTTTTATCAGGCCTCACTGCTTTAAATGCCAGCAACTTTATTGACTTTGCTGTGGCACTTACAATGAAATGATATCAGGTCATACTGTCCAGCTTTAGTAGAACTTTATGATGGTTTTATGATGGTACAATTGAAGGAGCTTGATGGCAAATTACAGGTGGGATGGTGAGAGGTGTTATTGCAGTCGAGTATTTTACTGATATTGTGCTAGCAAAGCTGGGCTAGATGTCTTGTAAATAGGGTTGTAAGTGTTAAAGTTGTCTGTAACTGGAAATGATTGTATCTGATTAAGTTAACTGGGGTGTAGAGTGGTTCAATAAGCAAAAAGTTAGGTTGATTCCATCCAGTCTTTCTCAATTTTTTTCGTAGCTGTGTGGCATTATTTTAGATTTCATTTATTGTACTCTTTGCAAAGTATGTACGGTGCATTCAGTAAATCCCGTTTTCCAAACTGTCATTGATTATGCACTTTTGTGTTTAATGTATTTTGTATTACAAAAAGTTCAAGAAAGCTAATACACACATTTTTGAGAAGTTTATTTTAGACCTCAAACTGACTGGGACATTCTTTATTTAGTAGGCATCATCTTTATTTCTTGCATGGCACCCATGGACTATTTTGTCATACCCTATACTAAGGCTACTAGTGGTCCTGATTCTGTGAGCTTTATAGGCAATTCATATAAAGTTTGATATAGCTTGTAATTCTTAGATGAAAGTAAAGATTATCATGGGGTCAGTCAGGTTAAAATCAGAATAGTTGTCCATATCTGTTACACATCCTTTTCATATCTTGTGTCACATCAGGCCTTCAAAGAGATTTTTAACCTTTCCTGGTCAACTTCTATATACTTACCTCATTTCAAGATTTTCACTCCCTTCATTTCTCTCTCTACTGTGTATTTCCAGGTACTCATTGGTCTTCTGTCAATTTTTTTTTCCCTTTGGTACTGTACCTAGACCATTGCTACATTGCAGATATGGCTTCGTACTATCCACTCATTTTCCATCTGTATCTATCTACACTACTTCCTCACTCACTATCTTCAGTTTTGGCTTCTTTCAGTAAAAGAACTCCTTAACTTAATACATATATATAGTCCTACCACTGAATTTCGAGGGTTCTACCTAGGCACCTGTTATATAGTACACTCTTTACCTTAACAAGGGTTTTGTGAACACATCATCTGCTTTTTAACTATTCTCACATATTCATTTTCCATATTTCATACTGATGTTGTAATACCAGCTCTGCCAGCATTTTATAGTTTGGGCTTCCTTTTGAGATGTTGTTGGAGCTCCAGGTTCTCTGTAAACTGATGAATACACCCCTAGTTGTCTGTGGCTCTCAAGTTGTAAAGAGAACTCATTCTACATAGCATCTTCAATGAGGTTAATTGATTTGTGATAATCTGCTGGTCCATCTTCTTTGCTAAGTGTTTCAGCTAGTGTGTTGAGATTTGCAGCTGTTGTAATAAGAGCAAATGTCAATATTTATGGATCAGTTTTGTGACGTGAATATTCTAACATCAAAATGCATGTTTAGTATAAAATGTTGCCTTCATTATTTACCCTTTTATTTAATACATTTTTCTTTTGCCAAAAGGATTTTGTGATTTTCCAGCAGAAGTGACTGGTACAAATAAAAGCCAAAGACTTTTACTCACCAAAGATGATGTGGTAAGTTTCATTTATCTTGAAGTATCATGATTGTATCATGAATTATCTGGTACTCTCCAGGTAACTTGCAGTATGTATGTTGTTGAAGAAGTGTTTGTGTGTACATTTCAGTAGGTTCACACTTTCCTTTCTTCGTGCTCACTCAATGCAAAGTTATGTTTCTTCAGTCTTCAGTAATAGGTAGAATATACATTCCCATACGTCATGTCAGATTTTTAATGCTATCCACACTTTCCAGCAAGGTGAATTTTAATACTTGAAGTGGTTACAACCTACAATCCTGGACAAAATTATTGGGACACTTTCGGACTTGTCAGATATTTTCAACATCTTCCCTCCACCCCTAACTCAATGTTGAGAAAACGAAGGGCACGCTATTTTCTTCAGCGCCAACTTTCCTTCACCTTCATTGCTAACTCTCACACCCTTCCCTTTCTCCACCTTACATATGTCTCCGCAGGATATGCCCCTTCCTGCCCAAGTGAAAACATGTTTTGAAAGCCACATGAGGAAGCAATTACATTCTCGATAAATTTAGGCATTTTTCTTGTTTTATCCTTTCGTAAAATTAAGTGACTCGAATAACCCTCAGGTTTCTTACATATGCTTTTAGATTAACTAATTCCTTCACTAATTTTTTATTATAATTCAATTGCCCCTTTCACTCCCCTCCTTACCTCATCCAGCTGCCGTTAGTGTCTTTTAACAGAGTGCATGGAACTTTTTGGATTTGGATTTGTGAAGCACTAGGGAATATGATGAAAGTCACTTGAATTTTATTAATTGAGTGCTTTTAGGGAAAGTAGTACCATGCAAATCTTGTATTACAAAATAGGTAGCTTCTCAGTGTCAAAGTATCATATGATGAAAGTATAACATGGTCTGAAGAGCAGTGAATCACAAGAATCTCTTAAAATTCTGCTTTCAAGGGGATTTAGAGGATGTAGAAGAGAAAGTTTATGATAGAAATCAATCGTCCAATAGTAATAACACCATGTTACCTATAGAATGTATGCATATGACATCACAGAACAGAAAGTGCACCCTCAGCTGAGGTATTGTAAGCCAGTAACCATAGTGTGCAACTTACACCAACACAAATGCAGACAGGTGATTTTGTACCAGTTGGCAGGTATTAATGTATATGCACATGCAAAGGCTACATCATTCGTACAGCATCATTTGTACAGTATGTACACCAAAGTCACATCCTGGCCTTACATAGTTAACTTCATTATATGTCCACTAATATAATGTTGGTGTGATATCAATGCATAGGGTCTATAGCTGTATTTAAAGAGTAAAGGTGCACAGAGCCCACAACTGGTCATTAGAAATTGGCTCTCTAAGCTTGAATACAGGACAAGTCTGTTTTTCCTTGCTTTCAGGAAGTGATGACAAAGCCAAACATATTACCATTATCACACTTACAGTGGACATTGTTCCCTATAATTTTTAATAATTGTTCCTTACAATTATAACATTACATTTTCTAAGAATAAACTATGTAGATAAGTTAGCACTGAAAAGGCAAACATTTTACTGTAAAAATGCCATGCAGCATGGGGAGTTTCAAAACAACAAATTCATTCAAATTCCTGTAGTTTTGTGACGTCAAAGTATCTCCTGGTTCATGCCTTGTTCGCCCACTCTGAAGTGGCCGGTCTTCGGGTCTTGGATAATTTTGATTCCCAAATTTTGTGGAATGATAGTCATATTAACATCGTAAGACGATAGTCTTCTATGATACTTTGTTTAAGGCAGGGGTGATTTACGTTAGGGATACTTTTATGACTAAGAACGACTGCTTACGTTTCAATTATTTTGCAAAAAGCATCATATCAGAAGTCTGCCCTTCAGGGATTATTTGGGGTTAATATCTGCAACTATTCCTAGACATTGGAAGAATAATTTATTCGTTGATGGTGGAGAAAATGTTCAAGAAGACAGGTCTAGGACTCTCAGGTCAAAGTTAGCATATACAAAATTGATTTTGGATGTTGTGTTACCCACGATCTCTGATAAAATGGAATGCGGAATTTAAGTTGACAGATGAAGATTGGAAAGTGATTTTTAAGATTCCTTCGTCCACATTTTTGGAAACTAAGATTATTTTCTTCCAGTTTCATTTTCTTCATAGAATTATTGAAACAAAAAAGCTTTTACATTTGATGAAAAAAGTTAACAGCCCTTTGTGTAAATTTGGTGAAACCGAAGTTGAATCTTTAGACCATCTATTTTGGAGCTATCCTTTTACATCATCATTTCTTTAAGATATAGAACAATTTCATTTTGGAAGGCAGTTTATTCTTTCAAAGAAGGACTTCTTTTTTGGTTATAATTTACTTATCAACTATCCCCTGAATTTCATTATTCCTCACGGTAAATATTATCTTTTTAGTTGCCGGTTTGAAAATCACAAGCCTGATGTATTCCAGTTTTTACGAAAACATAAAATTCATTTTGAAGTTAGAAGAATATATTTATTTGGAAGAAGATACACCTTGTAAATGTCTAAATAAGTCTAACAAAATTTTCAGTTACCTGACATACCATATAGAATTAATTTGGAAAATGAATAAGTATTTTGTTTGTACTTCAAAGTTATTCCTGTGATGATTTTATGTTTATAGTGACATGATCTTGTTACTGTGATTTAAATAAACGATGCAAAAAAAAAAAAAATCAAAGTCACCCAAATTCCTGTAGTTTTGTGAGTCAAAGTATCTCCTGGTTCATGCCTTGTTTGCCCACTCTGAACTGGCAGGTCTTCGGGGGGAAGGGGGGGGGGGGAGATTTTCTCATGTAAAGATGATAAAAGGCAAGTCAAGAGGGATACTTGCATTGCGACTGCAAATATGTACCTCACGTTTGCCAATATAGTTTGAAAATGAGAAGCAGTGTCATTTTATTTTTTTTACATTTGGTGGTTAGGTAAACTGTGTCTGTTATAGAAATGGCATATTGACAGTTTTAAAAGGAAATATTGCATTTTTGGCAAAGAAAATTTTTCATATCTTTAAAACCATGATTTATAGATCCAGAATGATAGGTAACTTAAAACAAGGCAATATAATAGCTTTTATCAAGACATAATGTTCTTATAGAAAGAAATTCCACTGTTTGAATCTCAAGAATTTTTTTTTTTTTGGCCCAGACTTTCAAAGTTTGAAATGACGCAGTATCAGTAATTTATGTAGTGCGTCATATTTCGTGGAGATAAAGCTGTTACTGGTGTTAATTGGTGAAATGGAATGGTTTAATAGTAACTTTTGCTTCTTTCATTGTATGCCGTGTTGGTGCAGTGTAAATGCAATATTTCCAGTAAGCAGAAAGATGTTGTTCTTGAAAAAATCATGTGATCAATTGCATCTTTTCACAGGACCAGCTGTCAAGTATACTCAGTGTGTGCTGTAGTAAAGGAGCTAATGACTTAAGCTGTTTTCATTGAAAGCAGAGAAGCACAGCCCTTGGTTCAGTGGTTATGTTTATTTTTCCACCTCAAATTATGCAAAGAGATTCCCAGAAAGTTATATCTGTTACCAGTTTCATGAAGAGTATTACGAGTCGTAATTAACATCATTGTTCCTGTATTATCTTTTCCATATTAAGTAAGCTTCCTTAGCCTTTATGGAACATGAGAATGGATTTTATCCTTCTTCACCCTTCAAAAAGGTTAAGATGATTGACCTCTACATTTGTAAAAGATGGTTGTGATTAAGTTGCAAGTTTGAATTTAGCAGTTTCTCTTCTCTCTCACCAACAGCTTTTTGAAGAGATAAGAGACCGTCACATATCTAATGTCTTCAACTTCCTGAAACAGAAAGCTAAGGAGGTTCAGGTTGGCTACTCGGTGAGTATAAAATTTAGTAGTTGCTAACATGAATATTTGTAGGATGTACATAACTTTCCAAAACATTTTGTGATACAGATTAAATCATTTAGTAACACTTTGCTTCAGGTCAGTGAGACCTGTAATCAATAGTAGTGATACTTTTTCTTGGTGGAATACTGCAATCCCTTCAAGAGAAAACTTGACTTTTGTGATCTAAATGTAAATATAAGGTGTGCTTCGATAGAGAAATGGCTGATGTGGACTAAAACATCTTGTCAGAGTTGCCCTGCAGTACTGACCATGTACCAAAACAGAAAGGAAATTTTGTGTAAACATAACATTGAAGTGTGTTTGAGTTTGAATGAATCAAAGAAAGGAGCAAATGATGGTAAAATTCTTAGTAGTAATGCAAATATTTTTGGTAATTCAGGATGTCCTCATCATGCAAAACTTCAGAAAATTAATAGATTGGCAGGAATGAAACAATTGTAAATTTCACAGTGGTACCAGCAAAGGAGAACTTACAAAATTTTGGGGGCAAAGAATCCTTCTGTAGCATGCCTCTTTTATGTGGATCTTCAAGACTAAGCATCCTGTTGCAATGTTTGAAAAATACTGTAATTTGGACTTGCAATTTACGTTGTTCCTAGCTTCTCATGTGTTCAAAGATGGCTTTATAGCTTAAAAGTACACATGTGTACCTTGTGCACAGTTGCCTATTTAAAGCATGTTTTTTTTCATAATTGCCAAGTGTTTAATGTCCTTGCTACAGTAATGTGTTCTCATCTCAAAAGCTGGTGAACTTATAAAATTCCTAACAGCTTTTAGACAAAGAGCAAGGTAAAGTAGTGGCTTATGCAAAACATTTTGAAAACAAGCCTGGTATTTAAAGCAGTTTTCTTGAAAAAAAGCTGGTCAATATCTCTTTGAGACTTGTGTCTGATATAAGGGAGACATAAAACAAAATTTATCCTCATCTGCTTGAGTAGCTTGGGTCATGTGACATAATCATTTCCATGAATTTGTTCAAATATTTTTCAGATACATGACTAAGATTCATTGCTTTAGAAATTGTTACTGAGTTAAAGAATTCCACATGAAACATAGTTGTAGTAAAGCAGAGGATACATATTCTGTTTAGAAAGCATGTTATCAGACCAGACTTTTGCTGCTGAGGGCACATTATGCCAAGGTCAAGAATGACATTAGTGTTTAAAGGTTCCTGTAGACCTGTGAGAGAAAGACTCGTCTGCTCAAAGTTAAGTTTTGTGGAATTGCATGGCTGCAGTATCAAGAAAAAGTTTTCTTAATGCATGTTGAATTTTACACTACTTGTTCTTTAAGTATTCATGCCTCCTAAAAGCATTGTCCTTGGAATGTTAACTGAAATTTATCAAGTATGAATTTCTTGTATCATTGCTTTAAAAGTATCTCTCCAGTTACTTTGGTCTTGATTATGACAACGCTTAACAGTAGCAGTGATGGTGGCATGTATGTGCCATATGCATTAGTGCAGGGAATTGTTATTGGATGGAAGTGAAGTTTTCTCCATCAAAGTGAGACAGTAATCTGTCTCTTGTCTCTTTCTTGCCATTTCTGTCAGATGTACAGTAAGTAGGAACAAAAGGATATGTTTTCTGCTACATCCACAGTAAGGCTGGAAGTTTTTTCCATTGCCACAACATTGAAAGTCTTCTGTGAAAAAAGTAAATTGCATTTTTCAATCCTTTGTGACAAGCATGAAAGTAGAAAGGTTTTATGTCAAATATGAATTAGAATCTATATCTAGTTGTTTAGGAAACTCTTGGAAATTGTGACATTTCTGCCTCTTCAGGTCATTGCATGCAGTCCTTTGTTTAAGGGGCTTTTGCATCCCCCAAACATATTTGGAATATGATCTTATCTGTAAATAAAGTTGGGTAATGCTCTCTGATTAATATTAATTCAAACAGGAGCTTCTCTCTGGTTGGTCAATGATGACTTGTGTAGTCAGTTGTGCTCCCAATTAAGTCCACACACAGCTAGCATTTCATGGATACATCCATGAGAAGTTTATCACTCAATGCAAGCTACAATACTGTAGCTTTCGAGTTGACAGGGAAATAGTACACTAGACAGGTGTTTTGTTTGAATTGGAGGAGGGGCTGTAAGTAAACAGAGTAAAGGAGAATTTTACCACCTGGCACTAGATTTGTACTGCACATTCATTGCAGTTAAACAGTCATTTCAAGTGTTATGTAGCACTAGCTGCTCTAAAAATGTTTGCAGTGGCAATCTGCTCATCAAAGTATTGGTCTGCAAAAGCTATTTCTTTACGGGTTAGTTGACTTGAATGATGTGGCTAGGTGAATGACATTGAATTGCAGCTACCTAATAAAAGAAAAAAACATCCCTTTGAGCAAAATAAACAGGTTGTCTTTGATATATCTTCACTTCATGTAGTGGGAATTAGTATAAGTTATTTTTTTTCCATTCTTACTCCATCCGAAGTAGCATATCCCTGTTTGGTGTTTGTGCATACACATTATGTCCATGCTAGTGACTAAGGTGCATCAAGGACAAAGTGGTAGATGGATGTCATAATTAAATTTTAGTCAGATGGTAATCCATTTTGCTTTTGGTCCCATTGTCAATATGAATACCAGTATACAGGCAGAGCAGACTGTAAAGTTAATCATAATGTCTTCAAATGTGAATGCCTTTGTAGCTTCACACTAAGAGTGAATCTGTTGTTAGGTAAAACTGCATTGGATCTCATAAGTACATTAGCCTCATGAATGCTGTTGAGTGAGCATGGCAAAGTAACAATACTGAAAAAAATGGATGTCAGCTTTGAAAAAGATAAATGCATAATTACTCCTGTGAATGTATAATGTATAGTTGTTTTTCCATGGTCTTCTGTACCAGCTCAAGTGTATAATACTCTTGTTCAAGTTTTTGAGTACTCAGAGTACTGTTCTCATCACTAGATGAAAATGATACTTTTAATAAGTGCTTTCTTTTTAAATTTCTTGCTCAGAAAGGGAGAAATATTGCGTCCATTGGGGACATGAAAGATTTTGTCCAAAAAGAACTTAAAGGCCTGAAGCAGGATTATAAATCCTTGACAATGCGTAAGTTGTCATGATATTTTAAGGTTCCGTGTCACCCTCATCTTTGCATGAAATGTACCCGTACCACTGCTCTTCTTTCAGACACTTTGTGAACCTGACATAGATTCATCGTTTTGTAAGCAAACACAATCTTTTGTCCAATCTTTACCTTAGGTAATCGTTGTCAAGTTCCCCCTAGTACTTGGTCATTTCCATTCATTATTTAAATGTAAACAACACAGGTATCACAAACATGTTGCAAGCATGCATTAGCTTTAAATTTATGGAAGCAAGTAGATTTCATACAGTGAAAGATTTAATATCTGAATGCAGACCTACAAAACAGCCAGTCACCTTTTTAGGCCCTGAGAAACACTTAGTTGTTAATAATGGCATATCAAAATACCAGTTTGCTAAATGCAGTTTTGAAAATAATACAAAAACGACTGTAATAAATGAATAGAAAATGGGACCTATATCCACTTATTGCCATAAATTATGTAACATGCTTAATGCACAAAATATCTTTGAAATGCTTCAGTTCTGTTTCCTTTTGAATTAAATATAAGGTTGTAAACATTTAAGTGAGAGCATTAATATTATCAAGGCCAGTGTTGACAAGTGTTAGTGACAAAGTGAAGATTGATAAATAAAACAAAAAGGAAATAGATCTTGCAGTGAATAGAGGGATGATCAACATGCTTTGGAGAAAGATGGCATCATACGTACACATCAGAACAAAGTTTTAAATGACCTACAGGCAAAAAGACACTGTTAAAGTAAACAAAATTGACCCTAAGGGGATCACAGTTAATAGTTTAATTACTCTTCAGTGGATGTCTGGGAGGCAAGTTTCCTTCAGTGCTAGTAGCATAGGGCATTATTGCCTTTGGAATTAGGTGCCTTTAAAGGTGGTGTGAATAGTGAGAACATGATTCCTCTCAGAAGCAATGTTGGCTGCAAAGAGTAGGATTCTTTCAAAATTAGTTTCAGCAAGATAGCCTGAAGAGGCAATTGGAGTGTGTATTATCACCCTCTGATTCAGGTACTGTGATCAGAATTTCAGTGTAAATAGCAGTGAATTAAGTTTGCCATCATGGACACACAGTGAATAAACTTAATCTCCCAGGGGACTGCAATGACCCTTGTTACTGGGGATTTTATTTCACTGTCAGTGAATATGTTGGTTTTAAGGTAATGTGACCTTTACGAAGTCAGGTTTGTAAATGCCTGAATGTAAAAGGTAGGAACATCATTTTATTTTCATGGTTCAAGTAGTCATTTGCAAAGTTCAGTATTATTTTGAGAAATGAGGTGCCTCAGTATTGGATAAATGAGTAGTGGTAGTTATGTATGTGTGATACCCTGAAAAACTACCATCACCTGTAGGGTTATACAGACTGATCATGGCTCGATGAAAAATCGTGACCAAACAGAAGTTCCCATGGAAACAATATCCTTGGAAGATGAATGATGTTGAAAGTAGCATATCAAACATTTCCATCAGCACTTAGTACAAGTCATTAGCTAACAATGAGATTATTACAGTATGGCAGTTGTAATAAAGGTATATACTGTACATATAACCACAGAATAACCTGTTCTAAAGACTTCTCCAGCCTGCAGCAGTGTATATACTGCACCCAAATGACAAGTCACCTCACAGATTATCATTTAACACATTGTTAGAGATCAGCAGTTGAGATGAAACAATTACAGGGGCATGATGGACTATAAAGGTAGGGTGTCAGACTTGTGAGCCAAACATGGCTGATCTGATTCTTGCTTGTTTCATTATGTTGTGTCTTTGGACAAGATGCTTTACCCCAAATGCTTCTCTCAACATGGGCCTACTGAGTACCCATGAGCTGACTGTCATTTGGCACTGTTTGCAGCTGTGTCCGTGATGAAGAGCATCTCTTGGACATTTTACCATTTTGGTACTTTGGTGATGAAGAGCTACAAAAAATCCAAATATTCAAAGATATTCAAAGTATTATGTCATCAAAGACAAAAGAACAAGAACGGGAAATCGTAATCAAATAAGGAATCTTTGGATCACAAGTCTTGTGCCATAAACAGTGGTTTTAACGATTCTTTATTATGTATTGTCATGTTTTATTTGGCTTTTTCTGTAGATGTTGGTGCTTGTGAAGGAATCTTAAAACAGACAAGTGAGCAGCTCGACTTCCAAGAACAACTACAGACTGAACATAGTGAGTTGAGTTTGAGTCCTTAAAGTACATTTAACATGTATTTTTTATTGTAAACTTGTGGTACACAAATCAGACCTGAAAGTGGCTCGTAGGACTTTAAGGTGAAAGGTCATTTAGGTATGTGTTATGGGACAAATGTCTCAAAACACTTGCAGTGCTGCTTTTGCCACAAATATTTATAATTTTGTGTGAAACTTGGTTGGAGTTATTGTACTATAGGGAGTCTTTTGTTGTGCCTGCAACATGTGAGATCAGGTTAATGTAATGGTCATTTATTAGATCATAGTTTGAACATAAGCACACATAGTAAGGGACCTTTGTTGAAACTGGCTAGTGTAAACTTTGAAAAGTGGTTGAAGTATGATGCACAGTACTTTTTATTTGGACATACAAGCATTTAAATGTCTTTACTATATGGTATTACATTTTTAACTATCATTAAAGCAACATCAGATCAAGAAGTGAGACTTCTATTTGGCAAATGCTGACTATATAGGTCACTCTTAGATAAAAGACACTTGAGCATGCATGAATTGAAATTTACTAATTGATTATTGCCCCTGGGTGTTAAGTCTTACCTGTGGAAGCAGTTGATTGTATATGTCCCTATAAACCACGTATCAAATATATTTAAGGGTGCATGAATTAGAATTGACTGATTGACCATTTCTTCTGATTGTTAAAAAATTGTAATGAAGTAAGGGGTGGGGCAGGGGCACCACACCCGGACCCGACCTTATAGGGAAGGGGGAGCGACTGAGGTTCCCTTAGTTCCGACGTTACAAGTTATAAATAACGCAGCAAGAGTTTTCTTGCGATGGAACGATGACTGATCTGTTTATTGACCTCCTCTCTGTCTCTCTCTCGATATGAACTGCAAAATATTTACAATGTGAAGTCACAACATGTGACAGTATGACTGTTTGGCTTCCTGTTAACTTACAATAAGCATTCAGCAAAATACAATAGATTACGGGGGAAATCTCTTTAAACAACACATATATGAAGCACAGAACCCAGCGTATAAATGCAGCTGGTAGGGTGATGTCCTCATCAAATATACGGAACTCAGCTGATGCTGGGAATACACTTCCTTCAACCACATGAAGGCCAGGAATTCGTCATCCCAAACAACTATGGCGTACCCTCCCCCCCCCCCCCACATCATCATCATCATCTGTTGTCAATTTACAGGAGAAGCATTTCGCCAAAATCTTCTCCCGTTACTTTACATAATGTATGGGACTAATTTCTTTTCAATAATCAATGCCATGTGTTTCTCACTAAGACTTCCTTACGATACTGACTCACTCAAGATGCAACCCATATAGTCACTTTGAACGTGTAAATATTCTTCAATAAAATTCAACAATACACAGGATGTGATAACTGAGTCTTACTAGGGCCTAGCCTTACCTGGCCACAATACAAATTTCAATAAAAACTTGCCTTAAAAATCAGGGACAAATTACTTCTTAGGTACATACAATCAATTACCCTAGCTGGTGTCTTCTTCTGTTCCTGGTATACTCGCTCGTGAATTCACTGGTAATACGCGGCACGGACATTTCAGAGACTGGTCGCGATATGCGAAAATGAATGAAGGTCCCTGACCTCTCACACAGGTCTCAGCTAAGCCATCTCTCGTAACAGGCAAGGCTGCAACAGCCTAACAGGATACAGGGTAGATATCTCCTCAGAGTCGAATGGCAACATGGCAACTCAAAAGTTACCAACAGGAAACAGTTCAAAACAGCCTCGGTCGATGGAAAATATTGTCAGCATCGCCAGCAAGAATGACCAACCACTGATTCTGATGTATTACAGAAGGAAACAGGACATGACATCTTTTGGGTGAACAAGTGATCTTTTACGAGCCGAAACACGGAGCAATCCCCGGTTGCCAGCCAAACAGTGTGGCGGCCGGAAGAAGACTGCCGTATACACAATGCATACACTACTTGCACACGTGAAAGTGGTATACATATTTAGTGATTATATAATCACCATGGAATGCCCAAACAGTCATAATTTCAGTTTACTACAGTAAGTGTAAACCTTCAAAGAGTTCTTGACTTCAAAATCGCCAGTAGACTGCACAGACTTCCACAAGCATCTGTGTTTTGGTGACCTGGCTTGAGGTTGTTCCCTATACAGAAATAGAAACATTTATCATTTTACAGCCTGAGTAAAATATTTTACATAGTGGACATACACAGTAACAAAAAGAGCTATTTCAAATCAACGTGTAGATTTTAGATGTTTTCATGAAACACCTTTTGAAAACATTTGAATATCTTTTACCATTTTGAAGATATATAATTCATTAAAGTGTGACCAAGTCCACATGTGGTGTAAAAAGCCTGGGGTGCATGGTCACATGCCCTCCAGGAGTTGAGGTAATACTTCTTTATCAGGCAGATAATTGGATTGAAATAATTCAGGGAAATTTTCTCAGTTTATACAGGTATTTCTTGGTCACCAATGGCTCAGCCCCCCTCCCTTTACAAAAAATATACTCACCCCCCTCTCCCCTAACAAAACAAAGATATGTTGTACAGTTGTAAACCTGTGCATTTCAGGGAAAGCTCATCAGCTTTGCAAAGTGAAGTGGAATTTTTCAGAGTGAGTAGTTTGTTATCAAAAAGTACTTGCCTGAAACACTTTTGCAGTTAGGAGTGGGATGTTGATTGTTGATATATTTCTGGTAGGCAAGTGCTACTTGCTAAACCACTCAACTTTACAACTTTTTTTTTGAAACTTAAGAGTTATTGTTAAATAGGGGGTCTTTTACTGTGTCTGGAATGTTTGAGGTCAAAGGTCATGTAAGGGCTATTTGGGGTCATACTTAAATTGCTAAGCAGTTATTAGAAAAAAGGGGGTCAAAATGTTACACATATAGATAGCCATAGTTAAGACATATATTTAAAGGGGAAATGCAGTCACCCCAACTTGAAGTAGTGTAGTAGACTGTCCTGTTTCATGATTGGCTCTTGAGAGTCATGTGACAATATTTTTTCTCCTCAAATGTGAAATGTACTAGAAGTAACTGATTGGTTTACCTTGAATGTGCAATATTGAAGTCCTAAAATATTATGAAAGATACCTTGAAGAGAAATAAAAAGAAAATTGTGAGATTTAGCTGTTGCTTCAAAATAAGTTTGGGGCGACTGCTCTTGCCCTTTAAACATTTGTCTTTCTAGCTTATTGCAGAATAACAAGAAAAAAATCTATTGGAAACAGTTGGGTTGTTGTTCAGGGACTATAATAGCAATATGGTATGGATGGAGAGAGCTTTGTTGTCAGAGTCCCTCTTTCAGGTCACCTTCAGTCAATCCTTAAAAAAGTGGGCAGAAGTCAAACTGTGCTCTATATAAATTTGGCAAAGGTTTTTTTCATCTACAAGATAGGCATTGGGACAGAGTTTTCCTTGCATCTTTCCATTTGACCTGTAACTTGGGGACCTCTTTAATTTTAAATATACTCGTAACCTCCACATGCAGGTATGAGCAACTGCACCATTGATGCTCTAGTTTATGTTATAGTTGTATTTCTCAGGGAAAAATACCGTGACTTTATTTTCTAAAATCAGGCAGTTATATTTTGCAAAGTTGTACACAAAAGACTATGAGCCACATTAAGGTTTGATTTGTGTATCAAAAGTTTACAATAAAAGATACATGTTAAATGTACTTCTTTGTACAACAGGCCTCCAATGTCTGTAAAAATTGAAAAAGTGAAGCATTTGAAGGTAAGTTTCTGTGCCTGGCAAAGTTTATGTTATTTTTACCACAAAATAAAAGCCACAGTGCCTGGAAAAGACCTGTAGAGAACTTGTATAAAGTAAAGAAACTTTTAGAAGCAGTTGATTTGTAATAAAATAATTTGTATTTTACTATTCAAATTAATAGATTTGAAGTGTTAAATTATAGGAATGTTCAGGTGGAAAGATTGTAATATTTATGTAAATAAAAATTTAAAAATTATTTTATAAAAATGTGCCAGAATTGTGCTGCTCATTCAGGTTTGCAATTTTTTTCTGTCCTCAGGCATGTTGGAAGGTATAAACTTGAAAGATTGTTACACATACATTGAAGAACATATAGCTAGACAGGTTGGTATTATAGATATAATTTAATTTATTTAATACTTTTTAGTTCAAAAATGTTTAGGTACTCCACCTAAATTCACTCCTATGCACTTGTAGGTATAGTGTATCCTTAGTAAATAGTAAAAGAAGAAAATTAAAATTGACATCTGAATTTGATACTAGGGCTGTTAATTTCTGTTTAATTCCGTAAACATTTAAATGGTCGGAGTAAATGTTCATGTACTGTGTAAATGGTGTCCAGATTAAGTGTTTACATTGGTACAGATATCAGCAATTGTGTAATGCATAACTGGCTATTAACCATGCACAACAGTTTTCCCAATATGCTCAAGCTTTTAAAACATGTATGTCAAGATAAAGAGATCTTTTCACCTAAAACTTTTTGAGTCACCTAATTTAACAGTGAACAGAATCGAATACATTCCAAGGCCCTACAGTGTAACATTTTCAAATTAACTCATTGCGGCATATTTTGAAACAAGCAGTTAACTAGAGTCGAAGCTGTTGAGACATTTACAGCTTTTAATTTTGACTAATCAAAGGACAGCACAGGGTATTCTCTTGCACTTGCATATTTTTAAGTTTTCGTAAACAATGCTACACTTAGTGCACACCATGGCCGTACGGGACTGTTTTTCTCAGGGAGGGCGGTGATATTTGCCTGACTCCAGACTTAATTTAACTGTCCAATTTTCTGCCTGACTGAGACAAAATATCTGCCCGATTTAGTCAGGTTTCTGACATTTGGGGGGGGGGGGGGGTGGCTGCCCCCCACCCACCCCCCGGCCAGTACGGCCATGGTGCACACAACGTGATAGCTAGAAGCTACACACTTCACATGTTGCACTGATAAACCACCATGTCTCAAACTATATACGTCTTTCAGTTGTTTACGATGTAAACACTTTGTCATCTATTCATACTGTCAATGCCTTTTAAACTATTGCATTTTACAGAAGTACAGTCTGTATATTGTACATGACATGGAAGGCTGTAGCCCTGCCATTGAAATCTAGAATCCTTCAGTGAGTCCCTCAAATACAACTTCAGTTAACAGTGCCTTTTTGATGCTTACAGGTTTCAGTTTTTAGAGCTCTGTTCATAACCTATCACGAATATTCACAGCATCGATAGTTTCACCCTAGTATTTCACACATGGTTATTCTCCTTATCAGTCGAAGTTTTTTGTAAAGCTGAGCAATTTTAACTTTTGATGACCACTTTTCCTTTCATGGTTGGTCTTTGCAGGAGGTGAGCCATCTTGCTTGATTTTGTATCTCTTATTGAACTTGAAAATGTCTGCAACTGTAGCATAGAAATGTCCTAGCAGTTCCAACACGTAGAGTACCTTGCAATTAGCATTCACATCCTTTGTCTTTTGTATCTGCCAGTTGATGGTCTGGTCACACAGGCTTGCACAGTACCTGAAAATGCTTGGAGTCATATCTTCCATTTCCAGTTAATGGAAACCGAGAAATTATTTTTAAATACCTGGCAAAATGGACTTGAAAAGGAATACGAAAAGCTACATCACCTTAAATGTGAACTTGTTGTTTGCATACTCTTCTGTAATAATGTTTTTGGTGGTTTGCATTCTTTGAACAAACCAAAAGTCAGTTAAAAAAGATCATGAATAGGGTTACATCTGAACCATAACTCCATACTGATAGTCACAAATACAAAATTTTTCTTGCTCAAGCATTTAGACATATACAGTGCCTTCTGCTTGTAGAAGATGGTTGACAGGAAGCTGTGGTGAACCATTTTTGCAGTACACATCAACATTAACATTGCTGGCATTGGCAAGAGCTGTTTTAAAGAAGCACAGGGCCATGGACAGAGTAATATCTTGGGCCCCCAACCTAGAAATCTCAGATTGGTGTTTGATTTAAGACAGAGACTCTTATGTGAATATGTGAATTGTATGTTTCCTGGTTAAATGAGAAATCAATTTTAAACTTGCAAGTCATTACTTCTAAAATCTCTTTCAGCTGTCAAATTTTTAACTTTGTAGTAGTCTTACAGAATATTGGGGTCCATCAGGCTGGAAGACCTGAGCAGGTGCCCCTTTTGCCCATTGGATAAAATGGCCCTGGTATTAACAGGCATTTCATATGTATACACTCTCTCATTTGTTCAAAACAAACATAGTTCCATTGGGAATATCACTCACTGGTGATTATTTAAGGCTATCTGGTTATAGTGAAAATTATCAGTGTAACTGGCTGGAGTGAGCTTTTTATATTGTGTTTCCTTGTAATTACTACTTTTTTCTTAATTCCTGACATTGAAAGCTGATGGGGCAAATCCAGAGGAATCACTCCCAAACATTTGGGAGTTACAGTATGTCACCAGAAGGAACACCAAATGTATGCAGTAGTTACTGTACCAATATCTGTTACTTTAGTCAATATCCTTTAGAGTAAAGCTGGGCTTTGATGGTCATCAATAATTTTCATGTAATGTAAATGATGCAGAAATGAATTCCTCAAGATGTTACTAAGGATAAGAAACTTGCCACATGCATATCAGAGCCTGAAAGAAACATGGAGTTTAAACCATGAAAAGATGCGTATATAAACCCTTAAATATCATATCAACTAAAACTCAAGTTTCAGGATAGATTTGACCTTCCTGTGTAATATTTTTTTTTTGAGTATTTCTAGTGAATTTGAAAAAAAAACAGCAGATCTGGTGACATAGAAATGAATGTCTGGCTTTACAATAGTAGTCACAATTAAATGCTCTGTTAATTTTGCATAAAAAGAAAATACCCCACATTTGTACTCATAGTAACAAAGGCAAATGCAATATTTGAAAGAGGAGAAGTAGCTTACATCAGATATGTTACTTGGTAGATTCATAGATAGGATAGCAGTAAAGGCAAAGACATTAAAGTTACAGGCAACGATTGATGGCACATTATTAAACTTTTTCTTCTAGGAGAGTCTGACAGAAACTTACCAAAACTGCTTGAGTGCTCTACCCCTCCTCATTTCTAACACTGCTTTCCCTTTGCATGTTGGTGCATGAGGAATTAAAACAATTGTTCTCTACTGACACCTCACACCACCTTACCCCAGGACTTAACCATGGTACCTTCATTTTAGTTAAACTTGGCCATGCTGACAACTTGTGAAAACTTGTAATTACCATTCTACCAACTCTAGCCATCTGTTAGTGAGAATCTTGCATTCTGATTGGTTAAACTCTGACCTCTTATTCCACAAGGTAAGGTCAGTAAACGTAAAAACAAATTTGGCAAAATAATGGACTCGGCGGCGCCTTGTCCATTCTGTTGCCATATTTGGAGTTTCGATGGTTTATTCACCAATAATAGAGTAGTCCACCAAATGCGATTTATTTCTAAATATTCAAGTGGTCAATTGGATGCAGACTGTTACTCAAACTACTGACTTCTACTATAGTGGCACATTCATGTTGGTGTTAAAATGCTTGCTTTCAGATGGAGAAGTTAACTTCTATAAAGGCTATTGGTTTTCTAGTGACAGCTTGGGGTGCTATTGTAAGCAGCAATGTGTGTAAATTGGCCACTGGAACATTCGAGGAGCTCAAAACTTTTTATAGTGTTTTAGCATGGGCATGGTGGTCAAACCAATCTAGATACAATCCATTTACCTTATAGAAGTTTTGGTAACATTCTTGTGTCACTTAAAGAATAATGATTTCAAACACAAATTGGTAATTTAAAATGAGCGAACTCTAGGTGGAACAGTTATAGTACAATGTAAACTCAAGTAATTGTGGCCTTCAGCCCAAACCACTCAGACATTTTCCCCATTAAGCCTTTTGATTTTCCAAATACCTGATTCTCATTAGACAAGACAGACTACATAAAAATAGAATTTACTCTTACTGATTCAGCAGACTAGCTACTGTAAAACTCAAACCCATACTCCATCTTTCAATTCAGCAGTCTTTTAGAACAAAACTTGATGCAGTTGAATGGCTAACACTTAGCTGGCATGTGAAATTTTCTAAAAATTGTCAACTTTTTGAAGATGGAAATTAAATTGATCAGTCCTTTTCCTTATACTCTTTCCTTTCACCTCACCAATCAAAGCTACTTTGCTATTACAGTACCTCGGGTATGCATTAAATAGCACACTTAGGCCAGAGATGTTGATAGTGCCTTGCTTTTTTGCCTCTTAAAAGTGATATGTGCCTGACATTGTATGGTAGGCTTGCTCACATGTGAGAACTGAGTTAGCTAACCTCTGTAGTATATTATGTGCATTAAAATCTACATATAAATACCTGTTGTAGGTAAGGTGTCCTTGACTTTATGTCCAGTGTATTTATAGTGGTACTTCTGCACACTGACCATTTTCTGTTTTGTTGCAAATCTTCCTCTACCCTTAAAATTAGTAAAGAATTTTGTAATAAGACTTGGAGACTGGATTGTGTGATAGAGGACCATTTGAAGGGTATGCTAAATTTTCATTCTGTGTGGTGTATGTTGATTTGCTGGTGATGGCTTTATAAACATGGGCAATTTTGGGATTGCCAACTCATAGCAAACCATGTAATTGCAATGTTTGGTATTTTAGAGGGATTTATTGTGATTGTCACTTGTGCACTGGTAAGTGAGTGGGTAGTTATTGATCAAAACTAAAAAAAAACAGTAAAAACATGATGACTATATTATTACTATGAGATGTACATTGGCAATGAATTAGACACTGAGGACATAGTTTGCCATGCTTCTTTAGTTGTTTTTAACCTCATGCCTTTCCAAATTACATCAGTAATGCAATCCCCCAAACAACCCCCTTAACTAAAATAAAGTCCCTTCAGTTCATGTCAAGGAAACCCTAAACCATTGCCTTCCTCCTTGGTCACTCTGTATTTTAATATTTATGAGAAAGTAGGACGGACAGAAAAGAGAGAGCTCCACAGATGTCAAGAATAAAAAATAAAAAAAAAAAAAAATGGAGAAAAAAAATTTAGCAGTTAGCTGAGGTAGATCTTTACTTAATGTTTTTTATGCCATGTGATCATTTTATACTTAATCACTACAGGGTCACAGCCCTAGAAAATATGCTGCATGCATGTAACTTATGTGAAAGTAACTGTTAAAAATATTGCAGTATGTTCAGTGCAAATAAGCATCAGTCATTGTCAATGAGGAGACTAAAAGGTAGTGGAGTTTATAAAGAAATATCATTGGTTTAGTACTCACTGTAATTTTAAGGAGTTGGCTGAGGAGCAAGAAGACTATAGTGAGTCATCATGAAATATACTTTAGATTTGAACTTGAACATCAGAGGACTTAGTTGTTCATAAAATATCATGTAGTCCAGATTCTTTCTCTCATTTTATTTCTGAGAGTGCAGGTAATTTAAATCATTGCATCTTGCATGTATGAAAAGCTAAATATGGTACAAGTTGTGACCAAGCTTTGTTGGTTATTTCTTGCATTGTGTGCATGCAGTGGAAGTCTGTTGCCTTTGTGCAGTGGATATTGTAGGTTGTTACTATGGTAACCAGAGAAGGTTGTTGCATTTTGTCAGAGACAAGCAAAAAAAACATTAGACTTTGTAACATTCAGCTTAAAATATCCTCTGCATGCATTTAAAACCCTTCAACATAATAACCCCACATAGATGTTTGTGTCAGCATGTTATGTTACCTTTCTTTTAAGCCTGTTTAATAATTACAGTTCCCATCAAAATGTGTAAAGATTGATCATTTTACTAGAAACTTTCTATTTTGCACCTATACCAACTGTACAAATATTGTGTTTAATTGTACACAAATTTATGATGTGAAAGAAGAGGTCCATTAGATACATCCTATGTTATCCTTTGTTTGGATAATTTTATATGCCCAGAGCAGTTTGTTTTGAAAGTTAGAGTTGTCTGCTTGAGAAATGTAACTACCACACGTGAAACTATAGCTGGCAAGTATTTAATACTGTAGGTGAAACACTCGACATGTTTAAATGTCTGTTGAGGGCTTTAGGAAATGATGATATTTTTTTGAAGGCCTTGAAGGGCAGTCTTTTTACCAAGTTTAAGGACCACAAATGTGGAAGAAGCCATAAATTACAACTGCACATTGGGGAGCTGACCAAGTCAACAATTTAGGTATAGTTTGTTTTGAAATGCCAGACCTGATGGGAAAACAGTAGATTGCTCTTGGATGGAAACCCCATCTACTTCGACCCTGGTGGGGGTTAAACCCGAACCTCCCAGTTACTGAACTTATGATCTTGGCTGTCTGTTAGACATATAATCTACCTTGGACAGTAAAAGATTTTAAAATAATCACCATGGATCTTTCATTCAGGGATTGTAACATTTTAACTGCTAAGTGAAAGTAAGCCTTTGTGGTCACCTGTTCACATGCCATGTGGGTGCACTTTTTTTTTCTTTTTTTTTTTGGAGGGGGGGGGGGCTGCCTTGAGGAAAAGTTAGGCAATACATACAGAATCTCATAAATATAATTTTCTAATATCTTTCATTGTGTTTTTCTTCATAGAGCTCACATATTAGATCCCTTAGGTTTTGCTGCTTACTGTCTTTAACTCAGAATGGTAAGTATCAATAAGGAACCATGTTTGTAGTAGTGACTATGTTAATAATCTACTTTATTATGCCCCTACTTAATCTATTATTACTGTCATCTATAGTATCAACTGAAGAGGCGTTCACACCAAAACCGAAATCTGCTGCGTTTTGCAGGTGGGATGCGAAATTTATTGTCTCAGTACGAATGGGGCGAATTTCTGAATTTTCATTGAAACAAAATTGCCCCTATTAGTGATGGGAAAAAATTTCTGTGTCTCGCCCGTAAAATGCAGCAGATTTTGGATTTGGTGTGAATGCACTTTGACAACATCAATGTTTCGGAACAAGTGTAGGCATACAATTGATCAAGGTCAAATTTGTTTATCAATTCACTGCTAGTAATACATTATACCTTAAGTAGTAGGCATAAATGATAAGGCTAGGTATATACCAGCCAGTAAAGACCTTTGTGAAATAAAAATGAAAATTATGCTGTGAGCCACATTCATTGTTTTCCATAGATATAGTTCAGGGTTTCTAGGAAGGTTAAAGATATGGACATTTCCATTGTAATTGGGTACATATCATACAAAGTACATTTTGGAGTGTTCATCTCAGAACAAAGAAATGGTACTAAAATTTCTTTTAGATGTTCATAATGACTACATGTAGTTCAGAGAGACAAAAGAGAAAAAACTAGCCAATGAAATCATTCACAAGACTTTTTGTGACACTTTAAGCATCATTTTATGAGCTTTTAAAAGGACCTTAAATGTGACATTAAGAAACAGACAGATGTTAATGTCTTCAGTGTGGTCGACACAGTTAAATTTTTATATGGCTATGACATTTGTAAGTGGAATTGTCATCAAAATTCAATAAATATGGTTAATAAGCATACGTTTCCTGGAAAAGTAGCTGAACATCTGTATGGTTAACGTCAGCACAATAACTGTCAATCTGTATCAAGACTCTTTCACTACACAAGTGATCGAGCATAGTAAACTATGTTCAGTATGTTGTTTTCAGTGTGTTTTGACTCTTCAGTGATCAAAATTTGCAAGACACCAATATAACTCAAATTGTGTAAAATGTGTCCCTCCAATTTTAGGTAACATAAGTAACATTTATTTTTAAGTTCTTCCTTCAATCTCACTGAGTTTTTTCTGTCCTGAAAGTCATTTATTTATTGTAACAGTAACCATTTTTCATGTTTATGTAGTTTTCTTGACCAATAAAATGATTGTCCCATTCTGCTCATAGATTTACATGTGTCCAGGGATGTAGCTAGCCAAATTTGAGTGCCGGGTAATTGTCTGATCTGGGGAAAGCACCTCACCCCACCCTATGGCATCTACCCCATTTTTCAGCCATTAATTTTTCATTTTTCCCTCATTTTACTGTAGGGAGTAAATTTAGGGCTAGTTTTAGGTCTCGGTAGGCAGATTTGTGGTGGGCGGGGAGACTTGTGTTTTTCTGGAGTGCCGGGCGGGAATATCAAGTGCTGGGTGTCACCGCCCAGCACCGCCCACCGTAGCTATGTCCCTGCATTTGTCCCTCCAACCACATTACTGAAGATGTTATGAACATTACCTTTGGAGAGCATCTCTTTTGAAACGTATTTAGTGCGCATGTAGCAATGTATGAAGAGTTTTCAATGCCATCATGGAATAAGGTCCATGTTGATAATCAGTAATTCTGGCAAAAACTGTAGTGCTATTGCTGCTTACAAGCTTTCTTTCTATGCAACGTACAGACAGGAAAAAGTTGGACGGACAAAGTCTGTCTGTCAATGTTATTACCCAGGTGTATTGAAAGAAGGCTGTTTATTAAACCAGTTTACTGTACCATGACATCATTTTTCATAGATATATGATTAGCAAATGTTTTCCTTACATTCTTCACTACTAAGGCTTGTAGACAACACATAATTTGTCATAAAAGGGATGCATTTTTCCATCCGTGTTTGGACATGATTTTGATGATCTTTGTTCCTGTGAGATGGAAATTAGACATTTTTGTCTTCCCAACTTGATTTCTGTGTAACTAGATTAAGTGATATCAACACAACTGGCTTTAATAGAAAAAGAAATAGAGTGTTATAGAGTGAAATAAAATTTTAGATTGGTATGTCACACTTTTGCACCTCTTTACTGTGGAAATGCCCGTATATGTAGTTAGCATGTCTCTGAGTTGTTACCTAGGCAGACTTGAAGGTGTGCAAGCCACATGATAGCTTTTGATCTTGGGGGTAGTGTAAAATGTACTGAAGGAAGGTACTATTTTGCCTACCTGTGTTTTAGGTGAAGAAAAAAAAATGGGATAGATGTAATATGAGATGATACAGGAGTAGTCATTGAGTGTAATAAGGCAGAAGTAAGGTGTATAGTATGGAGAGATATTTCATGGTCTTGCATAGAATGGCAAAACCTTCGGACATTATGAGAGGATCCATAAATAATATTTAATTTGTTATCATAAAACCTGAAAATCTGTATTGTATGCTTGTGATGCATTGTTGAGAGTCACTGTAATAGTCACTTATGAAAGGGATAAGGTCATTGAAAGTGTAAATTCATAACTTGCTAGCTTTTTTTTTGTATTTGTTACTTTCATCACTTGGTTGTAACAGATCAAACAATTTTACCTCAGTGTGTGTGTATGACTCTAAATTTACTTTCATGTTGGCATTGTACCTTTGTAGTAAATTTTTAATTATCACCATCTGTCAGTGTTAATGTTTTATAACTCATATTTTATCTCTTTTGTGATAGGCTTGCCAACAAAAGATTTTAGAGGTCTCCAGAGTCACTACCTACATAGCAATGGATACCAGCACTTAGTTACATTTTCAAACTTGAAGAAATTAGGAATGTTTACAGAACAGACTACTGTGGAAGTGACCAAGATGTCTGCATCAGATGTAAAATCAAGGATTGCTGAAAAAGCTCTCAAAAGAACAGCATTTAGGCTACTCAGTAAAAGATTAAATTTGGTAAGGGTCAAGACAAGTCTAATCTTTCACAGGGCCAGATGACAGCATGACTAAGTTCATGCTGAAGTATGAATATTATCTCAGTTTCACTTTAAATAAAGTCAAGTATCTGACAAGTGTCTTGTATCTTTTAGTATGCTAAAACCTTGCAAGCTGATAGAAGGATGTAAAACATTAGTAAGTAGTGATTGGGGAGGAGGTCGGGGCAGGTGAAGGGGCAGTAAGGGAAATATGAACTACCTCCTACCATCTCTCTTCATTTCAAGAAATTCTGCTTGAGATGTGAGGAGAAATTTCCGACACATTATTTGAAATGGAAAATACAGTAGGGAAGTCTATTCCAGAAAATATATTTCTGGAAAATTCAGAAGTACACTTTCACACATTTTGCTATGATATGTATTGTAAGGGCAGGTATAATCTCCTCAGTTTGAATTAATATAACCCTATCCTAAAACATGCATGACTCTAAACATTTGTCACCTAACAGTCTGCTATTATGTAGGAAGCTGATGGAAGGATTAAGACTTTTAATAAATATACCAATAAGATGTTATGGAGGGAGGAGAAGTTAGGTGAGGAGGAAAGGAAAACATGCCCTACTTCCTACCCTGTCCTTCCTTCTGGGAAATGCTAATGGAGTTAAATCAGAGTTTCCCACACAATATTTGTAATTACAGGATACAGTAAGGTAGTTTGTCTAATCTAGTTCAACATGTTAGCAAATGTTTACTGGTACAATGAAAGACACTTCTTCATGATATGGAAAAGTATTCATTTACAGGGCATATGCAGTCTCCTTAATGTTAATTAGTGTACCCCCTTTGGTGAAGCTTGTGTGACTCTTTTTAGTCATATGACAATTATTTTTCTTAATAAATTGTTAAATTCGTGTAAGACGTAAAATTTGGGTTTACTTTTGTGCAGTGTTTAGATACAGAAACTCTTGTGGAAGATCCTTGCAATGAAGTAAGGGGAGATTTGTAAGTTAAACTGGTATTGTATGTTGCCACATTTTCATTTTGTGTATGTGTGGTGACCTCTCACTGATGCTGTGTCATCACTACTACCTTGGTACCTCATAAATATGTCTCTTCGTTTGATTTTGATTTTTATATCATTTATCATTTTAAAGATACCAAGACAAGGAGAAGTTAATCTGCAGAATCCAGATGACATGTCTTATGTATTTAGTGGAGCATATACTCCTCTCAGCTGCAAGCTTGTTGAACAGGTGGGTCTCAGTACATTCTTATGTAAAGATTTCTATATGCTGCCCTCTATTGGGTTAGTGTTGCAGTAATCCCGTGTAAAGAGGCTGGTAGTGAAACAGGCTGATTTGATACTGTACTATCTAGTCGAGGCCATATGGTTATTAAGTCTGAAAGATGATGGCACCTAATTGCAGGGATTGAAATGAGAAGTGATATACAGCTTTGACTTCTGTAGTGGTAGAGGGATCAAAGTCAATACTTCAATTGACTGTGCTTAATGTAAGCTATAAATAAAATGCGTGAAAAACAGGTAGTGTGGTTGGTTTGAAAGAAGGTCAACAGAATTGTAAAAACCCTGTCTTCTAGCCTACTTCTTTGAAAGTAGACTTAAAAAATTGTGGATCCATAAGGTGTTTTGACATTATTCACTTTTGTGCACAGTCCATTTTATCTCAACAAAATATTAAAAGATTCTGTTTAATAATCCACATTCATAACTCTGCCTACCTGCTTATTGAAATATTATGATCTTGTAATGGTATCAATGTGCCTTTTAAGAAGACTCTTATCAGTCTGGATGGTTTTGGTTTTTGTATTGTAGACTGTAAAAATGATAGTGTTTCTTTGTCCTTATCCTCTAACAGACTTTAGAAGGAGTTCTTGAAGTATAGCATTAAATTTTCCTACCCTCAACTCTCCTCATTTTCTCTAATTTTCATTGTTTAAATTTGTTCTTATATTTGTGAAAATCCTTTTTTTTTTCTTCATTTGTAAGGTACCAAATCAGATAATTTGCTGTATTACTTGTTTAATATAAATGCAAATAGACTTTAAATATGGACATAAGAGAATTGTAAAAACATCAGTGTGATTGGTAGCATTGTAATCATATTATTGAATACTATTCAGTAGGGCTGTGAACATGTAGCAAAATAATAAAACGTTTAACCGCAAAAGTTTGCGATCATTTAGCGATTAATTGCAATTACCTTATCACAATCAGAAAAACTCGGTGTGTGTTGATTGACGTAATAAATAGGCCTATTCAAAATGAATCGGTAATACCTGTGAACCCCAAACACGATTCCTGTAAAGGCTTGTTCGTAGTCGAAACCATTCTACATACTACGCAGGGGCCAATATTATGCACTCTGCATTCACAGAGTATTCAGATGGATAGAAAACGGACAAAAAACAGGTTTTGCGATTAATCGCTGAGAAGCTTGTACTAAAAGTTTATGCCACGTGCGATCGTTTAGCGATTAATCGCTTCATGGTCACAGCCCTACTATTCAGGGTTTGATGTTAATATCAATACGTTTCATTGTGCTTATTTTCCATGCCTAGATATTTTGAATTAAGAAGGTTAAGTCTCCTCGAATCTCTGGCAAAGAACCGAAAGAAGATTATTTTAAACCATGCAAATGAGTTTTTGAATGCACCAACTATATTATTGTGAGCCTGAGATGTTTGAGAAGTACCTTTACAGAGGGAGCACTTTAACCTACAAAGTTGGTGTTTGTGTTTGCTTGTATGCATGTATGTGTGTATATACAATCTGTTTAAAATAGAAAAATGCTTTGAAGGAAGTTTCAGATAGATGCTACATTTGGTAGATATTAATGTCTCTATCTGACGTTGTATTGCTCACTCTCTGAAGTTGCATTGTGTTGCTTCAGTTTTCTACATTACATGTATTTGTGAGCAAATTGCAGGGATTAATTTGTTATGTATTGCACCTCATTTTGCTGCACACCCTGATCAAATTTTTGTGCAAATGCCAAAATGTGCAGTGTTTACTTGTAAGAACAATGGTAGGGCTGTCACTGGTTTTATAGTACAAATGTTGATATACCTCACGTCTGCTATGCAATATGTATTTAATAAATTATTCTCTGTGGATTAACTTAAAAGGCAGAAGGAAACCTGACAGTACCTGTTGACCTCAGAAGAGAGTGAACATATGAACATGAGTAATATTCATATCAAAACCCAATATACAGACATGTGTGCTTTAAGTCATCACATATTATAAACAGGAATGTGCTCAGGGATGTTTCCACATCTGGCAGTACAGGAGTATGCTGCCAGGTACAAGAACTTTCACCTGGTTCTGATTAAATATTCTTAAATCCCATCAGCAAAAATATTTCCACGTGGCTCAGAAACCTCTAATATATTCTCTCCCACAGTACCCCCCTCCCACTGTATGACAATTGACATGCTTGGCACTCAGAAGGTGCAGTGCAATGCACATCTCTGATGCTGTGTAGCACCTTTTTTCAGTTGCTATCAAATGCATAGAACCTTATCAATAAGAGAAACTACCATCATTTTCCCCATATTTTGAAGTGCTGTGCACATCTCTGATGCTGTTTAGCACCTTTTTTCAGTTGCTGTCACTTAGTACCTTATCAATACGAAAAGGATTATCTTTCTCCCCCCATATTTTGAAGTAATATCATGACTTCAGCGAAGTAGTGGTAAGGGTTTAAGAACTGGATAACATTGAAAAAATATACTGATACTTATAAAGAGGACTTCATTAATTATCACATTAATAGGAAGACATCATACAATCACATGAAGTTGCACAAAAATGTAACAAGTCGATAGTGAGGAATGTCACAAAATCTATAGAGCGTAATATTGTGACTTAAAGAGGCTATTGATTTCTTTATGTTCTTGTTTCTGAATAGAGGCAGTCTAATTAAAGAGTTGATAGACCATATTGTAGCTTGACAGTAAAATGAAATAGATCTTTTGTATTGACTAAAGGAGGTTTTGAATATATCAGCATCAGAGAGCCATTTTAGAGAAAAAGTTTTCTATTGATGGCCTTGGAAGCTTTTGTTTAAGACTAGTCAGTTTGAAATACTACTTTTGTTCTTTGTGGGAGGTATAAAGACTAGCGTAGTAAGAGTTTGTCTTGACTGAAGATGTGTGTTGTATATACGCTGCTTGGCACAGAATCAGTAACTAGTGTTATATATCTAGAATTATATATTGGTTATTGGTTGACAGAATGTACTCTGAAGTAGTGAAAAAGAGATGTCATGTTTCTACCCCATGAAAGGTGCTAGTTTTTGTAAAATAGCTTAAAGAGGGGTTGCTTGTAATTGCCATGAATTTCTTCCATAGTTCACTATTTATATTGCTGTTTATTAAATATTTGTTTTTGTTATGCATATGATAATAGCACCATGAAAACAACAATCACAGAATTGTTTGCATATCATGAGCCAACATATGGCTGTTTGTAACAAAAGTTTTGAAAAAGGATAGGGGTTTTTGTCCAGTTCATTGAAAAAAGTTCCTTTAAAAGGTCAAATACTGCTAGAATGACTGTGCAAAAAGATTCATCTTCTATTATGGAAATTTATTATTTTATGCTTTTTTGTTTTTTGTGGAACCAGTTACCTGACCATATTCATTTTTGCACAGAAATCTCTGCATTTAAGAGTTTTTTAAAGACTCATACCTTTACTTGTTCCTTTGATTGTAATTGAGTCGTTTGTATTTGTTAAGTGCCTAGAGCAGGTACACTTTGGTCCTAATTTGGTGCTATATAAGTCCAGTGTATTATTATTATTGCTTTATTCTTTAATTTTAATAGGTGTTAATCAAAAGGGGATTTTTTGGGTTGGATGATGTGAAGAAGCATCTATCAGGCCCTTGCTTTGAAGAGCATAGAGGTCTTTCTGCAAAAGGTAAGCCAAGCCTTATGTCTCTGTGTTATGGAAGGAAAGGTGTAACCACTTTTCATTTCGTCATAAAAAGGGAGAAGTGGCAGAAAGAGGGAGAGAGAGTAAAATGGATGAAGAGAGGAAGCTTTGTGGGTCAGAGACAATTTTAGGCCAAAGATCTAATGATAGACTCTTTACCTTCTCCCCGAATCTTTCCTTCTTCTCCTCCCTTTTTCGACTCTTAATTTATCCCCACACTGGTTACAGTGTATGCCCATTTGTATTTATTAAACATTGTTTTGACTGAACTTCTTCTAAAGGTCAGTTCTTTTCTCTTTGTCATACTAGGCTTACTAGTAAAGGCAAGTCATAATCATAGCTGACCTAAGAGCTTAAAGGTCATTTGACTTTTCTCTTAGAAGTCAGAAACAAGTTTATTCACACATTACTGGCTTGGAACTGTTTAAAAGTTGCTCTTGTTTTAGGATTCATCCATTTTTTAGTCATTTTCCTGTTCAGTGCAGAATGAGCTCTTCTTGAGATCTCATCCCCTTTTGTAAAGTGTACTTTGGAAACTGTGAAAAATGATTTTCAACAAAAAGTCATATACTGTACTACTTTTTGAAACACAGAAATGCACATGTCCTTCTCTCCCAATGTTCATTTTGTATTCTTGCAAATGATGAAAAAAGGGATGATCCCGTACGCCCTTCAAATTGTGCGACTTTTTATAGACCTTACGCATCGACATCACACTGACGTCACAAGCACACATACACAAACGGCATAGATTTCGCATGCACATGTATTTGACTTACGCACGTATTAGATTTGTTGACAAAGCAGCAGTCTGATTTTGTTGGTGTTACTTGCAATGATCCACACTTAACTGAAAACAAAGGAGTACTTTCTGCTCTGAGACATCATATGTATAAGGTCTGTATGGCAGTGATCCCCTTTGTAACTTGTAAGACCAAAGTCATATTTCTCCTACCACCACTAATATGCTCACAACATAGAGGAAGATGTACATAGACCAGTCTTGCTGTGAAAAGGCAAAGAAATCATTAGTACTGTAAGACTGGTTGCGACTACCAGTACTGGTCACATGACTGTCACATTGTTACAGGGGCTTTAGTGTTAGAGCATACAACCATTGCAGACTAGTGTTAAAGAGCGCTTCAGTGAACATATTCCCTTAAGTTAAATCAGCCATGACAATGTTGCAGCCACGGTAGATGAATTTGTAATCTGTCAAATTAACATTCTTTTGTGAAGAGTAATCATTAAACACTTTTCCATATTTTGTATTGTTCCGGACTTTACGTACTAATAGTAAGGCTGATTGAATGAACACTTTGAAAGCAGTGATGCACAGTTGTGAGGAGGTTGCCACCTTATGTCCTTCCCAATTTGGTAATTTTTTTCATTTGAGACCAGTTTGTAGTTTCCAAACTATCCAGAATGATAACATACACAGAAAAGTTAACTTTGAACTAAACTTGAAAATTGTCACCCAGTGCAAAGTAAATCCAGTAACCCATTTGGGAGAATTCATGAAGGATGATAAATAACTGCCAACCTGTAGCCATCTGTTGTTGAGAATCCTTCATTCTGATTGGTTTAATGCTGTCCTGTTATTACACAACACACAGTCAGTAATTCTCATCATCATGCACAAACTACTATAGCAACAAGAAGAAATTTATGATACTTGAGACTCTGTACTGTTTATTAGGCCAACAGACCTAGCTACTGTAGAGCCAAGAGTGTTATTACTAGCAGCACTACTAACGTACCCTTATATAAACATACACTAATGACAGACAGCAATGCAGTAACCAGTTTTACTACTACTAGTATAGTACTAGTGCTAGGACTCTTCTGTAAAAGCCAGACTTGTCTTAAGGTTGGGCTAAAGACCTTTAGTATTCTTATTCTCTGCTAAAGTTACAAACTTGAATTTCAGCTGCCAGGAAACTTACCCCAGTGTTCACATCTCTTCTCAAGGTAGCCTCTAACTTCTCATAGTGCATAGGCCTACAGGGGACATACGCTTTACTGTTAGTGTGCACCACAGGACTGCACTCTGTGCACTGTCACTAATTAGTTAAGTAACAGTAATCACCACAAATCTCAACACACTTTTTCGTCCACAATGTTTTTGCTTCCTGCTAGGCCCATATGGTATGCTGTATACTGTTACAAAAGCTGGAACTACTGGCAAAATTAGGAATGTTCCATCTCAAATGTGCACAGGTTACATCAAATGGAATCTGAGAAAGCGTTGAAAGCATAAATAATATAAATAACTTTCGATCTACAATGCAACGTAAGTATGTTATGGTCTGCTGTGCTGTCTGTCCATAGTTTGTTGTCAGGTATACTCCCACTATGCAGAATGGTACTACTAGGCCAGTTCAGTACATTTGTATGCATTGCATTGTCTCAGTTAGCTCAATATGTCAGCTACTGTTATTGTGTTAGCAAAAACAGTCAGTGCTGGGGCTCCTGGAGATCAAAAGACAGTAAAAATGTAGCACACTTGATTGGATAAAGAGTGACTTGTTGTTGTACTTGTTGCAAGACCTCTCAATTTTGGTACCATTAGTGTGAAAATGCTAAAAAAGTCAATTTCTTTCTTTTGGTGGTAGAATAGGAATAAACCACATTTATCAGACTGTAATTAGCCCATAAACAGTCTGCCTGGTCCATTATTTTGCCAAATTTGGAGTCGCAAATGGTTTATTCAACTAATAATGCTTCCCCAAATGCGGTTTATTCCTTAATTTAAGGTCAAGTTATAATGTCATTAAAATACAAGAAATATCATTCATCTGACACCTTAGTGTAAAACGTTGTTGTTGAAACAAGTAAGCATAACACATCTGTAGTGTGCTGGGAAGCTTTGCTGACTCAGTTTAAGAAAGCAGGCAGAACCTATTCCATGGACAGATGTTGATAAAGGCTTTTCCTCCATTGACATTTCACAGAAACTGATGTTTGATTGGTTGTCAGCTTTGTGAAATACTGACATACTGTAGGTTGGGCATAAGATCAGTAGTAGTGTAATTTTGTAATACTTCATAAAAATAAGGGAGAAGTATTTTCACATTCAACCAATTTTTTGGACTAATCTTAGAAACTTCTTCATTTGTTAATAATAAACCATTTGTTAATAATAAACTAACATGAACACCCAAATCTAAGCATCATGAAAAGTTTAGCAGATCTTGTCTCTTAAAATTTGACCTCTGATAGTAGAGGGGGTCATAACAGAAAATGAAAAATGAGTTGATCATAACAAAAAATGACAAAAAGAAACATATCTATTTGGATCTGCAGAAATAACGTATTCATAGAATACTTTCTTGAGAGCCTAAAGATTAAAAATATTTTCCTGTTTTTTGATTTATCAGGTAGTGTCCAGAGCAGTGCTTCTGTTACACCCTTGTCAGAACAAGTCGTCCTGGTATTTTTCTTGGGTGGGTGCACCTTTGCAGAAATTGCTGCTTTAAGGCTTTTAGGCAAGAGAAAAGGTAAGTCATTTCTCATTGTCCTGATAAATGACCAGAGCTTTCGAGATCTGATTAGTGACCACAGTAGCTGAGATTTGTGTGAAAAAGTGGGGAATAATGGGCTCATGAGGCAAAAGTTACTGTGTGAAAAAGTGAAAATCAATGGGAGCATTTCCAAAAAGTGGGGGATGTATATCCCCCCCCCCCTCCCATCCTCCACGGGATTTGTGCCTATGAGTGACCAGAGCTTTGAAGATCTTACTTAGTGACCAGAGCTTTGAACTTGTTCTGCTTGCTTGTGTCTGAGTGTCCATGCATACTGCAGTAGCTTGTTCAATTGATATATGTACTTTATACTCCTTTTACCCAGTACATATCATATTTTGTGAATACTATTAGCTTACTTGAATGGGCATGATGTAGGGTGACCATTCCCCGATGACAGAAAAGGAGGACAACCTTAGGCCTATATAACTATCTAAGCGGAGCCCCACCATGAGTTTGTGCGTAGCGAACCAGAAAATTTTTGGCTTCACAAACCTTTCAGATGGCCTGAAACGGCCCTTTCCAGTGTTCTAAGCTGCATAATTAGAGCTGTGAAATTGTAATGTTGTGTCTGAGAATGAAATTACCTCTGCAAATTTGTGCATGAGGGAGGTTTTCAGTAGAATTTTCAGAATAGAGGAATATTCAATGTCCGGCGGCCTGTGAACCCAAATGGAGGACAGGGTGCTCAAAAGCCGGACTGTCCGGCAAAAACCCGGACCAATGGCCACCCTAGCATGATGTTGAACAGTTACATATGTGAAATAGGTGGGGCAATTGCAGAATTTGTTGTTTTTATGGCCTATCCATTATTTCAGATGAGCAACTCAAAGTATTGTGAGTGAGTTAGTAGTTGGGTACTCTGTGTTGTTAGTTTGTTTATTGATAGTGCCAAATTATTTCACAAGTGGAGAAGTTAATGGCGTTGCTGATGATGTTCATTGATTTTATTCAGTGGAAGTTTCTGGAACACCATCCATAACTCTCCCAGTTTCCTTGCATATGGCTTTGACAATTAATAGAGCTACTGCCTTTATATGCTACAGTATGTACAGTTCTAAGACAACCAGAAATCAACACTGAGTAAAAAGTTATCTAAGAAAAGTTGACCATCTCTGGGTTGGCAGTTTGATCAATCAGACATGATAATTTAAATGATGTTCTGATGACAAAATAGAAGAGTGTCATAAAATCAGGGAACTCTCCCTTTCTTATTGGTGCAAGTCGCATCTCAATAGCATGTCGCATTAAGAAGTTATGAAGTTTCAAAGGAAGTATTCACTTTAAGCCAGTGCATTGCATTATGGGAAATCTGATGTTGTACAGCCAGACTATTTGAACATCTTTTGTAGTTCCCTATAAGACCTTCAGAGTTGTAACATTTATTGTCAAAGGATTTTAAGCTTTGTCTCCATTGAATACTAGTACTCAGTGTGTTTCATTGGTGTAAACTTTCACATTCAAATTAAGCAACTGCAATTTTAAAGAACAACAAAAGATTGGCAAGCCATCTGCCAGTATTACATAGCATTATGAAGTACTGGAAGCTTGCCCTTGACAAGAATAATCTATAATCAAATAGGTTGGGTTAGATGAGGTTTACATCCCAGTTTCCAACCAATTGGTTCAAGTCGAGATGACCATGGCCTTTTTTCCAGTTGTGGCTCACTGGCTTGTTTTCCCTACTCCATTGCTTATGCTGAGCATCAAGCACAAAGGCAGTAGGTTCCATTTTCTAAGGCTTTCGTATGACCCAGCCAGGATTTGAACCCTAGACCTTCCGGCTGCAAGTCGGATGCTCTAACCACTTGGCCTATAATCAAATAGGAATATCTTGAGTTATGAACAAGTTGTGGGTATGGGGTTTGAAGGGCATGTGGTGAAAAGTTATTCACTTTCTTTTAGATCTTTTTAAATGATCACTGGAATGTTCCTTTAAGAGGGTGTATATGCATACCCTTACCTTTGTAATCACACTATCAAATCTATGAGTTCTCGTATAAAATACTTTAAAACTTTACCTGTCCACTCTTGATCAAGATTGTGGAATGAAAAAGTATACTGTGTGTACAGGTGTAATGAGAAGAATACAAACATACATTCCAAAAATTAAGCTGTTTACCCCCATCCCCCTTCCCTAACTCAAATCCTTACCTCCTGAAGTGATGCTCTGATTCTTGGAATAGTTTCAAAGAGAACGTTGAAAAAAAGTTTGTCATGAAAGGTGCATTAACTTTAACTAATCTATCAATCTCAAAATTTTGATTTTGCTTCATTGGTAATACTGTGGACCATTTTTCCATGTGTGTCACATACCAGTAGTACAACTAATCCCTATAAACCAAGGTTGCCATGTTGGGCATTGAAATGCCAAAAACACTCAAATTTTTCATTTTTAGATTGTATTATGGCTTGAAATATTTTGAAACCAATGCCAAATAACATTTTGGCTTTGTAATTTGGGCCTTTTTTCATCAACTGCCTATTTTTCTTAAAAATGCTTGTAATATTTCACATTTTCTCCAGGAAACACTAGTACAGCACATAATTTATGCGTAGCTTTTCTCACCAGCAGTATAAATGTATAAACAATCACAGCCAGAATCAGAAAAATTGTTATTTCACAGCACATCCCTGAATTTTGTGCCATCAATGCCTGTATGAATTGTTAATGCCAACAAATGTAGATCTGGCATTCAACCATTTCTGGTGCCACTTTTGGGTGGTTACCTCAGAAAAATGTCAACCCAGCCATTAAATTTATGGAGTACAGTAAAAAAAAAAAGTGAACTGTAGCATGTATAGTATGTTACACTGTTCTTATCAGCATTAACATATGGTATGAATACCCACCAGCACAAGTTAGTTTGGGTAGGACTACTTCCTAGATAAAGCAATGACATTTTCATTTTATAGCCCATTGCATTTCCAATGATCCAGGGAGTCTTTATTAATTGGTAGAAATACCATGTAATTTCTTGTCAACTTGCCAAATGTTATTGTCTGTGACCTTTCTTTCAGAGACATTGGAACCAAAAAAAATTGGTTATAAAAATGTCAGAAGGCACAAAACTTAATTACATTGCTGGAGATATCTCATTTGTCAATTTGTATGGATTGTGTAGCCATAGCTTGGAGAAACACGAGTGATATTGGCCAACGCATCTGGTCTCCCACCTACTCTTTTCAACGAGTTTTCTTTTTTGTTTTTCAACAGGGTATAGATTTATTTTTGCTACTACTGCAATTGTGACTGGAAAACGCCTGCTTGAATCTATAAAAGAGAAATAAAGGAAAAAGGCCCTATCATCAGCCTCCTGTGACTGTTGGGAGAAGTTTCAGCCAAAAAGGTCAAAGATAAGCGATAGTAACATCTGAAATTACATATTAGATTGAGGCATCCCTTTTCTTTGTCAAGCTTATAAAGTTGGTAATTTATTTGTGATTTATATAAGAGCTTGTGAAATGAGTCTTGATTTCATTTATGGCGTTGACATTTCTTGTTCGAGTTGCTTGATTTGAAACCTCGTAAAAGAGGGTAATATTTTGTCATTGCATTGAAGTAAAGCACCCTAGTGGGTGCAACAAAAGGCAGGGTTAGTAATGGTTTCAATTTCAGATTTGAACATATTTGTGAACCCACTTGCCTTTGAGGAGGCACTTGTTATTCCTTTACTCATTCATTCCATAGACTCTTTTCCAAATAGGAATTACAAAGGATTGTGGGATAGATTTTTAGCGTGCATCATTTTTTGCTGCAGCAAAAATGCCATTGACAAAAACATCGCATACCAGAACTTATCCCACAAGCCATTGCAATTGCTATTTGGAAAAGGGTCTATGAATGCATCATCTTATGATGCAGTAAAATTCATCATCAATATCTTAGTCCTCAGGGAGTAGAATGTTTTACACATGTCCCGTACTCGTCTGTATACACAAATTAGTGATCTCAAATTTCACTTGGGGTTAGGAGCCTTTCTCTGGGTGTTCAAACTTTGCTTGGCTTGGAATAGACGGTTAAATAGTTTGTGTCTGATTTATATATGTTGGTATGCCCAACACCCCATTGATGAGAGCGGTGCCTCATTGGCAACCTTTAGAGGCTGCTAATCGCATGACTCAGATTTCTCAATCACCAAGGGCCATAGTATGGTATAATTATTAGGAAAGATAATTAAAGTTATAACTTTGTATGAACCTAATGTGACTTAGTTCAAGTTCACCCTTCTTGAATGGCATGCATTCCATAGTGGCCCATTTGGCATTCCAAGGTCTAGAAACTTTACAGCTATCAGAATTTTAACAGAAGTGAGTTGACTGTCCCCTTTAGACTGTTAAAATGTTCATGAGACAGTTCCACATGTAGATACACAATATTTGTATAGCATTAAGTATACAGACTGTCATAAAGAGGTTACAAAAGGTTATCATTCTATACAAGTTGCAGTAGGTATGTTGACCTTGAATTCTTTGGAGGAAGGATGAAGCAAAGAAAGTGACCACCATATTGATAGGCCTCAAAACTCATTTGTCACCTGTTGCTCTGAGTGTTAGTTCAACTGAAAGTGTTATGTCCATAAATTGACCTTTTTTTAAAAGATAATTATGATGATCTAAAGTGCTTTTATATGCTAATATGAAGTGCTGGTATTTTGTTAGGTGAATTTTACTTCATGTTCCAAGCAGATGCTAGTTAGTGGACAGGCATTGACTAAATTGGCTCACTAAAATGAATGCAAGAGAGAGCATTTTGGGGCCATTTCACTGGGTGTGCCATGTATATAAAATATTGTTTTGATTGTGTCTTAAGAATCATGAATTTTGTCAGTCATTTTCACAAGCATACAAACTGTATGTTGGGAGTAGGCAGTCAAATATACATGTTCACCTTTGAAAGGTTAGTAAATAATCATGATATTTTGCTGAAAAATCATTATTTTTAACACTTTTAAAAGTACACTTTTAGAATGAGGATTGGGTGTGAAAGAAGGGACATTTTGTCCTTTTGTGAAAATTACAAAAAATTGTGCACCCAATAGTTCAGTGATGTTGAAATGTTACCATTCATCCACATTGTTTTCTTCTTAGTTGAGTACCCTCTGTGCAAGGACTGAGCATATCACATTCTAAACTATCACTAAAGAATCACACCAGATATTAGAGGAGCCTGAGGAGGCATGTAACCATGACAACAGTTGTTAGAATATTCATGTATTTTAGAAAGACCCTCTGGAGCTAGTTACATCTACATGCTACCTGTACTCTTCAGGGGATAATTTTTTTGAATTCAGTTGAAGGACAAGAAAGATTGAGGTTGATGGATGTACCATTATTACCAATTGTCAGGTGTATTGATTTGTGAGGAAATATTTGTTTTACAGTGCCAGTGAATCATTGGTTTATTAATAATGGGCATCTGTGCAATGAAGGAAGTTGGTCAAAGCTGAAATTGCATTAAGATAGTCAATATTGCTTCCCAGTTTAATATCTAAAATTATGACAATGTGCAAAATGCATTGCTAATGTTTTATTTAGTATATTGAAGTGATGAATTAGATCATGCATTACATAGACATATTCTGCCCAGTGTTATAATATGTTGACATGATACAGTGCTCTCACTGATAATTGAGTATCTAAGTGATTCATCAAAAGCCCCAGGGGTACTTAATGAAGGAATGAAAGTTACATGAAATAGTGTTGATCTTATGGGACACAGAGATTTCTGTACAGTCTATGTTGGAATAACTTGAACAAAAGGAGATGTGATATTATTGCCTAGTTGTGTACTTATAGCTCTTCCTTTGTATGTAATGTTTTAGAGGATATTTGTCATATAGTTATGTAAATTGTCACAAAAGGCCTTAGTTCATCACTTTTTCCTTACCTTAATAATTCAGTGTGTTTTTTCCCCGCCTAAGTCTTTATTTTCTTTGTTCCTGCAGTATGGTCCTTTGTTCTAACTCTTTTGTCTTTTTTTTACCTCACTGTCCATAACCTCTTCTGCTGCCATTGTTATATTCAGTTTAGTGGTATTAGTTTTACTCCATTATATTATCTTTTATATTTGTTTAACATATTTTTATTCCCTCGAGTAATGCGTTTGTTTCACTATGGTTTTGCCTCGTTTGATACTCCCTATTTTTAAAGCCTCTAAACCTCACTGTCGTACTGTCCTGTCTACAACAACATTGTCTCAATTGTCTTTCAACCACTTTTGTTCTCCTTGTTAGTTTTCAAATATTTGTAATCTTCTCACTGATGCATCTTTTCATGCTTCTCTTTTGATAAAATCTCCAGCCTGTCAATCCCTTTGTTTGTAAAAGAATTACTTCACTGGCATCTTATTATCAAGAAGACTGCTTGAAGTACTCAACACTTGTATCATTTTTGTAGGGTTTTTGTCTGTCATTCTTGTGTCTATGCCATAACCTTGCTGTGTCCTTCATTTCTTACTTAAAATCCATGTCTTTGTCCCGTGTTTTTATGCTTCCTTATCTGAGGTGAAAAATCTCCATGAATAAGTTATAAAGTTCACATCCCAGTAGACAGAGTCTGCAAACTGAAACTATTCCAGGGACGAAATGTTAGAGTTAAAATGTGATAATAAGCATACTGACATGTGCAAAAAAAATTTTTTTGTGTGCTTTAAAAATTGTTGAAATTATAGTCACACGTTTTAAATGTTATAAGGTTAAGGTTGAGAGTTTTAGTGTATGTTCCAGGTGCTTGTCATTTTAAACGTATGTAATTACTTTACAAGTTTACATGCACAGCAACTCCTTCATACTTAATTGTGCAGATGGGAGTGTATTTCATGTGATGTATTTCAAATAGGGTTGCAAATGGTGATGTACAGTATTTTAAATGGATTGGGTTTGAGTGTAGTGGGGGTAGGGGTGGGGTAGGGCTCAGTTTTATCAGAAATTGCACATAGAGCTATGCAAGGACTTTGAAAGTGGAGAGACCATTTTTTGTGGTGGAATGTGAAAGTGGAGAGACCATTTTTGTGGTGGAATGTGGGCCAGCTAAGACCCTTAGTGGGGGAGGGAAGAACTTATAATTGGCTGCTCAGCTTGATACTCACACAAGATTGACTTACTGTGTAAAAGTGAGGTTGTATACCCATGTTACAGTTCAATATGAATATTTGTAAATTAAAACCAATCAACAGTCAAGATGTAACTTCAGATTATGCTCATGAATATTGTAAAATTGGATGGTCCGTATCGTTTGCAGGTGTTAGTGTGTACATGAAAATGAGGTGCATAGTACATATTCAACACCTGCTTTGTAATGTGGAAGGCAAGGACCAAAGCTCCATGAAGCTGTCACATTAATGAGGTGCTTAAAATATATTCCACGGGATGCGACACAGTGGTCAAGCCTAACGAAATTGGCTGTTGCCAACATAAAGTCAATGTTTTTCCTTCCTGAGAACAGGCCCATAGTCAGAAAACCAATGGGGGGGGGGGCCCATCGATGTTGGAGTTTGTCCGGCCTGGGGTAGGGGTCTAAGCGGAGGGTGTGTCCACCTCCCCTTTGAAAATTTTTGCTTATTTCAAGGACTCTAGATGCAAAATAGTGCGAGATTTTCCATTTTTTCTTCGTATATTTGGATTCCAAAAATGCTGGTCTCGTAGTAAATATTTCCTCCTTCAGTGCAAGACCTTTTATTGAAAAGTTTTTGGGGGGGGAACATGCCCCCTAGTGCCCCTCCCCCCATGGCTATGTGTATGTCTGAGAAAAAGGACCACATAAGACACAGATCCTGGTCCTTAGAAGACCATCTCAGCAAAAGAGTGTAAAATGAAAAACTCTACAAGCTTTCCTGATTTTGTTTCTAATTGGTGTGTATTTTGATCAGTGGTCAAAACGAAAACAAAATTGCTAATTTATGATTTTGTTTTGCCTGAACTTTACCTTGTATTCATCGGAGGTAGTGCAAATGTCCTCCCTGAACTAACATAAGATAACACGTCATTCAGACACCCCTGGATGTCTATCTTAAAATGCCATCCTTCAGAGCTCTCTCTTTATCTCCCCGCGTCTACTCGGTTATCAATCATAGTCTAAAAATAGACTTGCGACTCTTATTTCTACTTTCTCTGTTCGTTTCGATGATCTTCACAAGAGCAGAGAGTAAAGCCATACCCGTCTGACTGATGTGTGTTTATGTTACATCAAAGGGATGCCTCACAATCAATGACTAAAATTTAATTTCATCTCTCGTGTTTGCAAATATGTTGTTCTCCGTGACGACTGTGAGCGTACCTTGCAACACGTTCAGTGCGAGTATTTTGGCATTCGAGGCTCGATGAATGTGATGAGTGAAGGAACACACAGATGTTCAAATTAATATCTGTAAGTTTCATGTTCGTCTGATGTGAAGACCTTCCCCTTACTAGACTTAAGAAAAACATGTTCACGCAATAGATATAATATATGGTTGGAAGCTGATTCGGATACGGTTAGTAGTCACATTCTGATGTAATGAAACCAATGAATTACCCATGGGACCGTACTTATTACAGTAAGAAGTACCCTACCAGCTGTCATGCGTATAACTTGTCAAGACATTCGTCAAATCTCTGAAAACTTGGCAGAAAAAGTAGCATAGTAAGAGAGCTGCCGCTCTAACGATTGCACACCGTGATAGCCCATGACGTTAGTTGCATTATAGAAGCGACACACGTTTCAAGCTTTTTTTGTGTACGTACGACTCCTTTCCAGAATGGTTTCCAGAATCTTATTTTATGACGAACTACCACGTCGATATATCATTATTCTTAATCTGAGGATGTATTCTTTTTAGCATAGTTATACAGTTACTAAATGACTTTCGGGAACGGGGAGGAAGGGAGAGGGTGTCGTCAGGATGTTCACTTTATAAAAGGGAGGTTAAGCCCAAGTTTTGAGGCAAAACCACCTTAAAACACGTATTTCATCTCTTGACGAGGACAGTTTAACTTCCTAAATTACCCTGGATCTGCCAATATTATAGACTGACTATACGAACGCCGGACAATATCAAGGACAGACAGTGAAACTACAGGTCTTATGCTTCGAGAGTCGCTTTTATGGATCTATCTGGGGGGGGGGGGGGTGTGTTACGCCTGCTTAAAGTGGTAAGGGGGGGTTGGTATCACAGTTGATGGAGTACGACCAGCATGCCTCGTTGATACAAGTCGTCTTAGGGAGAGGGAAGCGAGCAAGAACACTACTGGCCGCAAGTCCTCGTGGACAAGATCAGAGCATCTCAGAATCTTAAGATGTACGTGATTATTGGGAGAGTACGTGAATAGTGCGACACAACAAGCCATTGCATTGTATATTATAGGCCTAAATAAAGGAAAAAGAAGTGTGTTGTGTATGGATTTTGAAAAAAAGTATCCCAAAAGATAAAATGGACGAAAGTTTGTTGCTTAAGGAATGAAAAATGTCACAAAAGTAACTTAAATTGACCATCGACAACCACTTGCTTTTTCTTCCTTTGTAGCTCAAGTGTAATGTCACTGTCAAACCCATATGACGCATCTGCTAGCTTTTTTAACTTAGTAGTTTCAATGTGGGGCGGTCGCAAATAGTCACGTCGTCAACACGCACCTCATTTGTTCAGTTTGGTGCCCCTACTGGGCACGTAAGTCCATTTTGGATGCTTCGTATTCACCTTTCAGCTTTTTTTTTGTTGGGATCTAAGATAAAGCTCATTACATCAGTACATGTTCAAAACTTTGTGACGCACGTAGAGTGAGCGTGCATTCAATCATGCTGACATATTTTGTACATTTAAGCGTTACTTATTCGGAAATACAAAGTATATGATAATTGTTCTTTGTTGTCGTCTGTAGTTATTCTTTGTTTTTCGAGTTCAGTCTCCGTTGCGCATGCATTCTCGTTTGTGGAAATTCACTTAAAAGCAGTTTCCATTGGCTTTTCACAAGGGTGTCATGAGAGAGAGAAAAAAATTCCAGTTTATGCCCTCCGAACCCCGTTGCAATACTCTTTTCCTAACGCGAGATATCTCATATTAAAGAGTTATTTTTGTCAAAAGAATACCTCCAGTTCTCATCAAGGTCACAGAATGTTATTTAAAGTGGGCACATTGCCTCAGATTTCTTTTGTTTTCCTTTATAATTGAATGTCCTGTTGTTCTTGAAATTTGATACTGTTGGAATGTTTAAATATTTTTCCATTTAGGTTTAGTACAAATCCGGAAATCCCCACCATACGTACGGCATAACAAACAAAGTTGCTAAATATTACCTACAGCGGCGTCAATATCATAAAGAAATTCAATTCTATGTCAAATTAATGTGCCGCGATGACATCACAGATTTCCCATAATGCACTTCATCTTGAGAAAAAAATTCATTTCTTTCAAAATTAATATATTCCAAACGCTGCAAGCTATTGAGATGCGGTTTTCACCTCCTAACAGAGAAAATTTTTCTGCAATTTTTGAACTCATTGAATTTTGTCTCTAGCAAGTCCCTTTAAATGTTTGGAAAGCTTTCGTTGCTTGTGTCGCTCCTTATCTATGTGCGATTTAAAGTGTACCTTAACTCTAGAACCTCAAACATATGTAACAGAGTTTGAAAAGTGAATCGTAGAAGTCCGGTTACCATCTTCACAGGATATCCGTGTGCCAAGATATAATAAAAGTTCAGTCACTCAACGGAAAATTTAGATTTTGCAATAATTGTGATGTAACTCTTGCACTGACTCGGTGTGCAGTCTTAGTCCTCCTTTGTGCCGAAATATGGTCACCGTCTTGTTGTAGAATGACTTGACTAGTCACACTCTAAAATACTCGGGTCACGGGGGAACTGAACCAACATTTTGGGCCACATTTTAACCATGTTTGGGTCAAATGAAGCCTTATTTGGGTCATCATTTGACCCAAGTGTTTTTACAGTGCAAGCCCTCTCCTTGCAAAATTTTATGCAAGGAAACAATCTTATGTAAGGCTGTATAAGTACCGTATTTTAAGTTCAAAAGGAAACAAAGACAGGTAATGTGAGTTGAAAAAGAAGGACAACACAAACTATTGCGTAATTGACTTTAACAAGTGAAGAAATTTCAACCCTTTGTACCTCAGCAACGGAATATAAGCCGCGAAGATATGGGTTGGATGAATGAGATCTATTCTCAAGACTCTGAAGTATATTTTGTTGTAATTCTAGATTTCAGGGTACACTTGAATTCCGCCTGTAATCTGACTGACCTCCGGCCAATTGTTTCCGCATTCAAAGGAGAATTGTATCACTGGGAAATCGAACAATGATTTGGAGCAGTGAAACTGAAGATCTCTATAACACAGGGAAAAGAGTTTAGTTGGAGTTGGAGTCATCTGATGGGGGTGGGGGTACGGGGGTAGGTAGTTAAGTTGATAAAATTCCAGAACCATGTTAAGAATTATGTTTGCGCCAGTTTAATGAAGATGTATGAAGATCATTCACGCTAAAAAGGTTGCCCCTCATCGGTTCCTGTGGTGTCTTATTTGAAAGTGGGTTTCCCCTTCCTGTCTAGTGTTTGCATACAAGTGGTCTCACTTTCGTGCATATCGGATACGTACATAACGCGTTACAAGACAAGAACCTGCCACTCGGGTACTTCAAGAAAAGATGGATGGCAGACACCCACGGGCTCATTTGTCGCCTCCCGTGTCATAACAACCCACTCTGTCAAGACTCCTGGGTCCGTTATCGACAAAGCGATCGCCATTTCCGAGACTTGTTGTAGACGACAGTCGTACGCCCATAGCCAGAATAGGAGCTGAAGAGGTCGAGATAAGTTCCGCGGGGCGAAAATATTTTCTAGGAGGCGAGATATGCAAAAATCATTTGGGGCAATAGTAATTTTGAATTTTCCAAGGGTTTTTTTCTTTGAAGGGCGCCCCAGCACCCCCTCTCAGCTACGGACATGAAGCTTTAATTCCAGATGGAATGAGAATTACAAAAACTATCGCTTGTAAAGTACGTAATTTCAGCGATAATTTTTAAGAGTTTGTACTTTCACCAAAGCTGCTTAATTATTTAGTTTTAAGACGTACAAATGCCCCCTCCGTATAGATTGGGCCGAGAGATCAGAAGAGAGTCCTCTTCAAGGCAATATGAATGGGGACAAAGCAAATGCGTTTCCTTTTCGGGGCCTCACAAGGATGTTTATCATCGCTGTTTGGACCAGTATGTCAAACCTTTTGTTGGATTAACAGCTTTCCAGTGCCGTTACATTACATGCCAGAGAAAAGTACTTCTCACTCGGAAATTGTGAAACTTCCCACGGCATCTTTCCTCCTTACTTCAGTACACTCCGAGCAGTTCGAAATGCTACGAAACGTAGGCTACAATCTAGGACAATATCTTGGACAATATTTTAAACTGTTTAATGGGGACAGAGTAAACGTTTCTCCTTTCGGGCTCCGGAAGGTTGTTTTATCATGGCTGTTAGGATCCATGACGTCAAGCCTTTTTCTTGGATTAGCTTCCTCTTTCGAATGACGGCACGTTTCATTCTAGAATAAAAGTACTTTTCACTCGGAAATAGCAAAAATTCCCACGGGATCTTTTCCCTCTAGTTAAGCACATTCTGAGCACGGAAATGATATGTTCAAACAGCTCGAAATGCTACGAAACGTACAATCTGGGACAGTATTGAGGTACCTTTTAAGAATAATTAGGCAGTAATTACTTTTCAAATCGGTAGAGCGTATAACGAAAGACCGGTTTCTCCATGTCAGTTGGCTTTGGTGACTTAGTTTTAAAGGGTAATGTGCTACCCATGAAAGCTATGTTTAAAGGCATTGTCTGGTGGCATTTTGTAGGGGTCTTACATGAAAGATACAAAAAATTTTCATAACATGTCATCCAAACCCCATACCAAAACTCCACTCCTAACTCAAGATGTCCCTTCCAAAAGATTGGTTTCTTTTAATAAGAAATACCTCCAAGTTTCCTTAAGGTCACAGAACGTGACCCCAAGTGGGCAAATTGCCTCAGATTCCTTTTGTTATTCTTTATAATTGGATACCTTGTCCTTGAAATTTGATACCGTTGGAATGTTTAGATGTTTTTTCCGTGCAGGTATAGTGTAAAACTGTTCCATACTTATGGTACAGCAAATTAAGTTATAAAATGTTCAGTATAGTGATATCAACATTATAAAGAAACACAAAAGCTACATATAATCAATTTGCCCAAATGACATCACAGATTTCCCATCATGCACTGCGGAAGCTGAAAATGTAGCTTTTCCTCAAAAATTTGTATCTTCCAAATGCAAGATGTTATTGAGATGGGGTTTTCACTGACTAACACAGACTGACTAACACAGAAATTTTTTCTGCCTTTTTTTTTGAAAACGTCAATTTTTGTCACCAGAACATGCTTTTAAGCTACGATGACTAGTTGATCAAGATCGCTGGGGCATTACATCACCTGTGCAGGTTTAGGTGTACTGTAGTTCACCCGTAAGTCATCTTCCTAGAACTGACTACACTAGGGACATTATCCATGGTCTAGCTAAGGCCAGTCCCATTATGTAAAAAGGCTAACATTTCACAAAATAACTGTATGCATGTGTTTTTCATACAAGTGCGCATCCTTCCGTGATGAAACATAGCCAAGTGAAGGTAAATCGGGTATCTCAACCGAATAAGTTTTCGGTAACCTTTTCCCCTTTGTCCTTAAGGCTATGACATTCCTCCGCGACTAAGTTAGAGTCAAGTGGGCCCAAGAGCAGCTTTCTTGTACGTTTTATTGGAAATGATGCTTTGTTTAACGATTTCATATTTTCTATGTAGAGGGTGAACTAGATAATTTTGCAAAATATGAACATTTTTCTAAGAAAATCGGAAAAACGAAGTTCGTGTAAAAGACAAGCCACTGCAATCGAGTTAGACCTATAATCTTTTGGGTTTGTTGGAAAGTTATAGGCCTACGTCTCGATGGACCTTCAAGGTACACTGTGAGCTGTATTTCTGACGCTCCGTATGATTTTGTCAAAGCAAGCTATCTTATACTTAACTGGGATTATGGAGAGTTCCCTGCGTGTAGTATGAAGTGGATGGATGGGAAATGAATCTAAAACTTAACTGTCATGTTGTAAACTTTTGACTTCGTTGCAATTTCTGTCATATAAGGCCATGCTGGATGACTTTTTCAGAAGAACTAGGCTTTCAGTGAAGAACAAACTTGATTTCAAATGGATAAAAGCAAATCTCAAGTCACAATTTTATGCTGAGATGTTCAAAACTTTATCGATAGGCCCCGTCAGTGTTCTAAATTTATAAGATTGTAGAATTGATTTAGTAGACAACGAGAGAAGGTTATCTCTGCCCTCCCATGGTAATTGATTTAGGAGACAACTGGTGTGTTTACTACTGCCCCCTGCCCTACTAACTTTTACGACAATGAAGATGACGTTGGTGATGATGATTGCAGAAAGAAAACGACGTAGGCTAAATGACCATGACTTTCATAATCCTTTCACATTCGTAACCCTTCTGCACAATGGAGAGTACATTAACCAACTTAACAGAGTCCTTGACCAAATTCGACGAGTAGCTGAACGGTGAAATCACAAAACTATGTTACAAAGGGTGAGAATGAATCTTCTTCGTCAAATTCATATCTTCACAGAAATTTCTTGGTTGATGAAGTTTCTTCACTCAATTTAAAATGTCACTCTTTTGCTTCTCAGTTTGACCGTCTTACTTTAGTTTTGTTTTGCTTCCTTTTGCCAAACCCATTTCATCTTGTTCCAAAATGTGATCACTGTTTCATTTTAATCTAGTGACATGGCTATACTTACACTTTCCTTACAACATGCTATACAAGAAGGGGTAACTCTTCTAACGTACTATAAATATTTTAATTTTAAAAGGAAACAAAAGTAGGCAACGTGGGTTGCACAAGGTCACCACATATCATTACGCAATCGATTATTGGAAATTAAGTGGGTACAATTCAAAATTTTACCCGTATATCTCAACAATTAAATCAGCTGTGTAAATGGGACTTCGATCAATGAGATTCACCTTTCTTGCTTTTTAATATATATTCATGCAATGTTAGACTATATTTAAACCTTAAACTTAACAATTCACAGGCGTAGAAAGCTGTTGTTAGCTGTAAGGGGGGGGACTGGGGGTTGGAATTTGGATACCACCTATCTGGGAGAAGGGGTCTGAGGGGAGGGGTGCCTACCTTTTCTTTGGGAAAAGTTTTGAATATTTGATCGTCCTTGGGTGCAATTTGATGCTACATTTTGTAAAACGTTTGGCATACATTTATTGAAAAAGTTTGATATTCATTTGAAAAGGTTCGATTTATTTCACAGAGGGGATAAAAGGGGGTTTTCGGTGGGGGCGAAAACATACTCAGTCCCAAATTTTTGACTCGGAGGGCTAAAGCCCTCATCCCCCGCTTCCTTCACCTATGGACGAAGCTACCACCGTTTTGCAAAAATGATTCGGCGCGATACTCCTTATCATATCCTTTCGAGAAGTCAGAAGGGTGAGAACTCTTCTAAATCGTTCATCAAATCTGTAACTTTGTCGCATCCATGGTAGAAAAAAAAACACTTGATTAAGACTGATGGGGTTTATAGCGACTAAGCCGATCGATTGATTTATTGATCAGATGATGTATCCATATAGACTCCCTACCCTGACAGTTCCTTTAATTTACGGGCTGCTTACCTCATTACTTTACCGAGTCAATAATTCACTTCGATATCTTACAATCTCTACTCATCAAACTTGGATGAATGATTACACCTGCCACCTTCTGTATACTGTTATAACCAATAATTTTACTAGTATTCAGACATCGTCTCATAGATATCTTGTACACTTCAAGAAATATACAAAAACATTAGGATGTTACATATCATTCATGTATCTATTACCAGAACGAATGTTACGTGATATTCTTTTGGTATTATGTTACGCTTTTCATTAGGTCTCTGCCTCGCGCCTGTCAATACATTCCAAACCCAAGTAACATTTAGATACAGCATTACGAACTGACGTCATCGCTATGAAGTGAAACTAAATAGAGAAACAGTTCCGTTTAACGGTAGAAAAAGCTGCTTAATTTAACCTGAGAGTCTTTGCAAATCCCTGATTAAACAAACAGGTTTCTTTACCTGTACTGAGAATAAAGTGGGCGATGCACTTTCCAAAACCTAACACATAGTTTTTAAAAGTAGACTTCCTTCTTTCTCAGAACATTTTGCGTGAAATCTTTCATAAATTTTCTTGAAGTCATAGTGCCTGTCTTCGATGTAAGATATGTTGTGTAATTCTCAGTACACAGACATCAACAAATCCTTTGCTTGGCTGTGGTCAAGCTAGGTTGGAAAGTTTACAAAAAGCACCATATGACAAAGGATTAAAGGTGATCAGTCGTCTTGAAATATTCTTTGTGACGTCAGCCTTTTCTTGACATGTTTCTGCAGTCGTCACTGTTCAAGGATACACCTTACAAGTAGCTATGATGACATCGGTATAGCTAGTAGGTATACAGCTACAAGCCGTCTCTTCTTGCTTACCGATTAGCTATACCATGCTTGTACGGTGTATCCTTGAACAGTGACGACTGCAGAAACATGTCAAGAAAAGGCTGACGTCACAAAGAATATTTCAAGACGACTGATCACCTTTAACGTCCAAAGATTTTGACATACCAAAATAATGAAAGACATAATAGGTCATAAAACTTCAAGCATATTGGCAATTTGAAGATTGTTTTTTTTTTAAATGTGAACAATATAGGTACTTTCGTTTGCTGGAGAGCAAAAGTTTTCTTTGTTTGCCCTAAAGTATGGTAAAGTTGGACAAGAAGACTTGCCACACAGAACATGCGAACATTGCCATTTAACGGAATCGTACTTTTGTGAGGTGGGTTACGTGGGATGGTGTTGTTAAGGACATTTCAACTTGCTTGTATTTTTTCCTAACTAGCATGTCGATATTTGGCAAACAAAGAAGTATCGATCTTTATTGCATGGTTTGATGCCCCTCCCGTAGTCTTGTTTGAATACCGTACAGTCGAAGTGAAGGTGGTCTGCTTATCCTTCCATGGTTCATCTTAACCAACTTTTCCCGCGATCGAGTATATTTTGCACTTCGTACACTGTCTTAGCCAGAACCAACAAGCCTCAAATTTTAAGATCAGTCCGACAATGCGCTGCATTCTCCCTAAAGCCATATCCTCTGTCAGTAAGTGGGACATAAGTGGGACATCACAGATGCCCGAGCGACTTTCGTTGCTCTATAAATGTCACTAGCTTTCCTGGCAATCGGATGTAAGAAACGTTCTTAAGTTTTGATGGTCCATAATATCACAATAGTTTTTCTTAAATGGTCTTTGTGAATACTTGTTGATCTAAATCAGTCTTGTAAAAATCACAATTAATTTACATAGACAACGGGCGGACTTACAGTACGGTAATACCAAAGAGTCGTTGACAGCTTGGACCAATAAGCTTAAAGGGGTACAACTGATGCGTGATTAACAGGAAATATAGGTTTGTGAAGTCTGTCTCGTGACACTTCAGCCACCAAAATTTCATTTACCTTCAGATCAGATAAAACCTGATAGTTTTGTTTGTGATTCTACAATAGCTGCCAGACTTTAGATGTGGGGTGGGGAAGATGAGATGAGTCGAGTTCCAGGAATGGGAGGGTAGGAGATTGATGAATAGGAGGTGGTTGCTATAGTAAGCCATCCATCGAAGATAAAGAGAGCTTGCACCAAAGGTCAAAAGGTCAAATTCAGTGAACGCGCTGGTTGTTCTGGAGGACACCCCGCCACACACCACATCGCTTAACTATATGGCCTAACGTCCGCGTGTGCTGCTTGTCCTCCACAACGCGGTTGCGTTAGTTGACTTTTGCACCCGTGAAACTTCCCTAAGGGTTATGTGGAGACACTTCACAAGGAGAGCGGAATGCTTTTGCCCTGAAGTTTTCTTAAGAAACAAATATAGCATGTATTTTGCCCTGAAATCTTTCTGCCCCCATATCGATGTTTTTGTATACTGGGGGAGGGCTGACGCCTATACAGACTACCCTCCCCCCACATGCCCCTATGCTCAACCATCAAACACGTAAGAGTTCACTTGAATTACGTGTAAACATCTATCAAGTACTTTTGTTTACTGTGTTTGACTTCAATGTCTTTGACATGCATAACTTACCGTATGGTCGCACATGAGTGATTTGTCAAGCCCATGACACCACCACGGGGTCAAGAAGGGTTAGTGGTAGGGGGCAACAACACCTTTCTCAGGAACGCTGAATAGTCGAGATTGAGAAAGTTTTCTTTGACATCTGTGTTCTCTGAGATTGTCATAGTTCGTCATTTCTGTACAACTCGCCGGCGCCGGATTTTTTCTGTAGATATTTTTAACACCCTCGGTATGCCTAAACAAGCAAAACTTCATCCGTATTTACTTGGAAGAAATATTTGACATTGCTGACTCAACGTAACAGATTTCCAGCTAGTGAAGTTAACGATAACCTGACATACGTTTGGGACACAATACAAAGCCAATGTTGCTGAAATGCCTTTGCACTTATGGGGGCATAATGATATTTTTTAACATTTTTCAACGACGGTCTTTCTCTTTCTTCCTTGTTTATGTGCTAAATCGTAAGCCCAAGTACAAGTACATAACTTCAAATAATTATTAGCATATCCAATACAACCAATTCGGACCTGCTGTCAATTTTGGAAACATTCTTTGTGGCATGTTTCTGTACTGAGTGTTATCTAATCTACTCCTTATTATGCATTGTAGTGGCGACAGAAAATAATTTTAACTTGAGATAATGATTAAAAGCATACATACCACGCCCTGGTGCCTACCTTTCTTTTAAGCCGGGCTTCCTGCACATACCCTCGAAAACAAACTGACTGAAACCTATATTGAAAAACAAGAAAGTAGCGACAGTGTCGACAAAATGGGGCAAAGATTATCATAAAAAGAAAGAAATTTTAGTTTAACCCTATCACTACATGCTATGTCTCAACTCTGCGGAATATTCTTCGACATATTTCATCTGATTGACATCGAAATTTTCATCACAAAAATATCTCATGTTTAGTAAAACTCAAAACGATTGGAATATGTAACAGTGCTTTCCTCACTAGTTTCCGTTCAATACGGTCATAAACAGATGCAACAGAGAAACTTTCTAGTCATTTTGAACGAATGCACTATTAAAAGCTGTGTCAGTGGAAGCTTCCAGGCTATCGACAAAAATGAACCATAATCCAATTCTTCAGAAACCAACTTAATCCCGAGACTCCATCTATCCAAATAGTCTAAGTAAATGGTCTGAGTCTCGGAGTACTTTACGCCGTCAGCGGCACTTCCTCAGACAGAATTTTCAACAAAAATCTAAGTATCTTTGCATTAGACTGTCTTATGTATGACCTCACCATATTGTAGGACACAAGGAAGCAAACTCTCCTACACACACTGTAAAAACAGTTGGGTCAATTTGACCCAAAAGTGGGACAGGAGGGAACTGACTAAAATTATTGGGTCAAATAATGACCCAAATAAGACTTCATTTGACCCAAATTGGGTTAAAATATGACCCAAAATGTTGGTTCAGTTCCCTCGTGACCCAAGTGTTTTTAGAGTACATGGTAATACATTATGTGTCAAAGGGCATTATCAATCTCCACAGGTACCCTCACTTTCAAAACGTCATTATCAATTATTATCAACCACTTTCAAATATATCGCCATCTTCAAGAAAAATATTGCACATCACATGCAAATGAATGGATTATGTTACACACAGTTTTTTATCAAAAGTCTATATTGTCACAAGTAAGCTTTACTATCTTCTATTACTTCAAGCTAACTTGCACTTTGTCCAGTCTTAAGTCACGTGACACAGTGGGTGTCATAATATTAATATGCCAATCTACCGGCTGGTTTAATTTCTTACTTAAGTATTTACATTTGTTAGACAACTAGATGACTGCCTTTTTAAACAAGTCACGTAAAAACAAGGTGAGTGTTACTCTTTGTTTGTTTGTCGTTATCGTTGTTTTGGGTTTTTTTTTTTTTTTTTTGGCACTCGGTGTTTTTTAATATTCTCGTCGTGCTTCAGAATTTATCCCTTTTACAACGAATGTACTGAAAGTTAAAGTCATTAACTACATGTCCATCAAGTTGAAAGTTTCGAAACATCTCTTTCCATCTTTGGAATTTGTCACACTACAAAAAGAGGTCGTGATCAGAACTAATTGTATTTCATGTTACCAAGAACCATTATCATAAAAACTCTTAAAATTGGTATTTCCAGATATAGCATAATCTACGTCATGAGTGTTATACAATAAACAGGAAGACGAAGCAGTGAAGTAGTTAGCAACAAGGGAAGATCCTTTCATGGTCACCACACGTGCAGGGGCTATCGGGGTTTCTCTTAAAAAATCTTCATATAAAGTGGCTTAACGGAAAAATAGTGCTAGGCCTATCTCTGGCAATGTTTTAAACTGATTTTTAGCCGCAAGAAAGGGGGTGAATGTGAGTGGTATGTCTTCTTATGACTCTCACATGGCACCCTTCAAGGCTGGTAGGATACCCGGGGGCACCGTCTCACCCCTTACCCCTCCCCTTAGTACGTTGAGGACGAACCATTTAAAATTCTTTCAAGTGCCCAAAATTTCTAGTTTAATCCAATATATCTATACTATTATATATTAAATATTAGAAATCAAATTAATTTAAACTAGCATACAAGAAGATAACGGTACTGAGACTTCATCCCAGGCCCATTGCCAGACAAGGTACTCAAGGGGGGGGGGCGAAATAGCTTCCAGAGGTGAAATATTTTCTTAGCCGGGGCGAGAAACACTAAAATGCATTCAGGTAATAGTAATTTTGAATTTTGCTAGAGGGCCAAAAAAACACTTTTAGGGAATGCCCCTTCCCCTTGGCTACGGACTTGCTGCATCTTTCCTGGAAAAGGTGTGGTCTTGGCAGTTTTCACACACGATCAGCCATACACCTCATCTCTCTGTCTAATAACCAACCAACGGTTAATGGATCTACCACCGGCCGAGAATTTCTTTCTCTACTCCAAACTTAAGCAGCCGCAAGAGGAGGAAACGACCGCCGTGCCAGTCTGCCTGCCAACCTGTCGTCAAGTCACTTTTTCTTTATCCAGTCTCAACAGATTTCAACAAATCTCTTCTCTCTTAGTGAGTAAGATTCAATAATAAATTTATAACCCAATCTCTATTACAATGGCGATTTATTCGTGCTTCTAAATCGCGTGAGAGTACCGTGATAAGTGGATTAAGTTTCCCAATAACCGTTTAATAGATAAATGTTGATTCAGGAGGCATCGTTAATCACTATAGATTTTCGCTCTAAAGGGTAGGCTTGCCTGCTCACCGACTAAACACTTTCATCTAGTACTGACTGAAGGATAGACCAATGCAGGAAGCTGCTAATAGAAATAAAAAGAAGAGGAAAGGCGTAGGGTGAAGAAAGAAACAAAAAATTAACATAAAATGTGTCTTGCTGAAACTCAAGTGGAAACGACCGATAGACAGAAACTTATGCCAATTATGACTTTAACAATAGTGCAGGCAAAAATTCCTAGAATTAAGGTCACCTTTTAAATCATTCAGAATAATCAGTGGAGATTCACGATTCAACCTTCTTTCGTTATTTAAACGTAATGAGGATGACGAGAAGACTTCCAAGAACCACCCCATAGGCCTACTACAGAAAGACTATTTTTATGACAAGACAATGTAAGCCATTAACCCGCCCCGACGGCTCATGACGTCATTTCCTCAATTCTTGTAAAACGATTTTGAGATACAATCAAATGTCAGAACTGTCCGTCTTCAACATTGCTTGAGCTGTTAATGAATCTATAATACTGTGTATCATACCAGTTAGAAACTTCTTTCCAAGAACAGTATATTGATTATTCCTTTGAAGAAATTTTCGAGTTTCTGTGACGTCTCCAAAGTCAATAGCGGACATGTTCTAGACGTGAAATCATTCACGATTTAGAAGTTGAATCTACAGCGAAAAGTAGCCACTTCATAGATTTTGCATGCATTATAGCATCACTCGAAAGTGTATGCAACTAATTTCAGTCTCAATGTATGGATACTGAGTAGATAATACAGGGTCGAAGAACACACTTAAAGTGTCGCTGCCTTCAAAAAGTCAAGTTTGGTGATATTTCGAAGTAATGGTTAGGAATTCATGTAGTTATTTTAAACTTAAATTGATGAAATCAATAAACAATGGGCTGTTTAGAAGTTAAAATACGGTGAAACTAGAGATACGCCTACCGTACTTAAAATTACAACGCATTTCTTATACGGCTATTTTCTTGAGTGACAACAAATTTAAAAACAAAAGGAATGATCTTTGTCGAAGCAGGTCTTCCAGCTCCCTGGTTGAAACTGTTCAGGCCGTCTTTTTTGCACCATGGCTATTTTCGTTCTGTCCCCTCAGAAGCGTAACTCCTTTTGGGAGTAATTTCAGGTTTTCGACTGTGTCGGAGATAGTCCTCAGGACTTTTTAGAGGAATTCAATAAAAATGAATGGTTAATCGTCCGAGGATGTTTTCAGCAGATTTTGTATGTAATATTGAGTGGACGCATTGTGTCAAATAAGACTTGAGCAGTAGCCTTTAATGGTAAAAGACCAGAATCTTCGAAAGTGCAGGCCGGTTGTCAAAGGGGGTCGAGGGGGTCCTCCGTTCCCCACACCCCACAAAAAATAATTTTCCCCAGGCCTCCTTAAACATAAATACCTAAAAAATCGTAAAATCACTGCACCACATAGCATGTAGGCACCCTTGATTATGTGAAAAATTCTAGACACAACTTCTCATTTCAAAAACACCCCCACTCAGAACGTTGATTATATTCACAAGTCTATTGCAATGTTACATATTCTCTGACGAGGAAAAGTGACCGTTCTAGTTAAGCAGCCGGGTTACGGGCCTGCTGTGGACATCCGATTACTAAAAAGTATAAAAAATGAGTGAAAAGTGTGCATTGCTTCTATAAAATGTGTTCCATTGTGCGGGTGGGTTGTGGGGGCAAGTGGAGGAAATGCATTGACAAGGAGGCAATGCCCCCATGCCCCCACCCTTGGCGCTCCTGGTCCAGCCATGTTGGACGTTTCTGTGCATCGTCCATTTTAAGATTCACTGTTTCACCCAGAGAAATCCTAAGCTTTAGCTGGAAGGCCCGTCCCACAGTAACAAAATGCAGCGCACTGGAGGGTCACGTGCCGCGGGAATGTAATTGTATGGTTCAAGTATTAGTCTTATACACCCACAGAGGTGCTTGCGTAACCGACTATGTATATTCTCCTGAATGAGTAACGCGTTGTTTTCAAGTGAGCGTTCATTGAAACTAACCCACGCTCAGCGGGGAAACCGCGTACTGCCAGGGCGACCACAAAGTCAACTTTCAAGTTAAACTAGCGGCGAATTGTCTCGCGATGCTTGTATTATGATACTTCGAGAGTTATTTTTGGCCGTTTCAAGTCATAATGCACCCTGGATTCGGTCCTGAACTGTAATAAGAAAAATTTCCATCCAGTTTCATAGGGGCGCCCCAAGCTCCTCCCCCCGTATCTATACGCCACTGCTTTGAATAGGCAAACAGCTTTCATCTTTATTGCAAGATGCAGAACATGCCCTCAAACTGTAACACAATATTGTAAAGCTGAGTCCTGATTTTATCATGTGTCCCATAGACCGTTACAAAAGTTCTTTACAGGCCTATTTAAGTTTGTGCAAATGAAGGAAATTTTCGCGCAGTCATAAACCATTTTGTGCGCCGGAAGGGGACCCGGCCTACCTCATGTGGATGTACCGTAAGCAACCTCGTTAGTAGGTCATAGTGATTGATAAACCTCCCCTTTTGACCTTCATCCTCACCATTTTATGTACAGTAACAAAAACAAATTTTGCTGTATCGTCTCTGCAGTTTTGTGAACAAACTGTTTGGGCCGCGTACTTCTTCATATGCTTCAGGTAAGTAAAGTCGGAAGCTAGCAGAGAGAACGCTTTTTTAAAATCCCAAACTATTTGACTCTAGCTCTGCCGTCAGGCTTGACCAGCATTCATTTGCAATAGCATCCACAACGTTCCCACGTACGCCAAGGAAAAACAACGCTCCGTACGCATACGCAGAATCTGGGTGAATAAAAATATTACAGCTCCCATACAACTACATTCCCGCGGCACGTGACCCTCCAGCAGCGCACGGTTTAACGCGCGTCTTTGCATTGACACACTCCTTCCAGCTAAAGCTTAGGATTTCTCTGGTTTCACCACCCGTGACGTCACATTCATTACTTATTTTTCTTGTTGTGGTGAATGAGAGGTTTAGATACTTTAATCATTAAATGTTTCACACTATGATAAGATGGTAAGAGATTATTCCTTCACCTGAAAGTGTACATGCATCCTCGAGCCGTAGAAGTCAACAACCTCATAAATCGTGGTAAGTTGTCAGAAATGATACGTTACACAATTGTGTTACCCAGTAATTGGACAAATTAGGCTGTAACACGTCAATGTTTATAGACCTTGTGCATTGACGTCACGCGACGTCAGTTTGGAGGCAAAACAATGAAGCACACATGCACGCACGGCGTAGATTTCACACGCGCGTGTCGTAGACTTAACGTGCGTATCCCTAGGTGCACACTCAGCCATCTGCATTTGTTGATGTAAGTTGCAATGATACGCACTTGTTATCATTGGAGGGCGTACTTTTTGTTCTGTGACGTCATATGCATAAAATCTATTATTGTTGTAATAACATGTTCAGTGACATGCGTGACGAAGCAAGAATTTACAGTGAATATTACCGAAATCTTAAAACGCAATAAGGTACAAGTCATTCGAGGAAGTTTGGGATGCAGAGTCATGCTAAACGTTATTTTGTGTGTGTGTGTGCGTGCGTGCGTGCGTGCGTGCGTGTGTGCGTGCGTGCGTGTGTGCGTGCGTGCGTGTGTGGGTGTGTGCGTGTGTGCGTGTTCAGCTTATCGAAAAAGGTTCAGTTGAAATGTTACATCATGGCCGGCTTTACCTTCAGAGGTGCCCGCAACCTATCATTTGTGCTGACATTTTTGTGGGGTGGGACTAATACGTAACACTATCTAAGCCGAGCACCGCCACTAGTTGGCATGTAGCCTACAAAGGAATATTTAGCAAAAATGCCGATGCCGGCAAATTGCCGGAGATGGCACTTTTCAGGTCTTTCAATTTGCTTAAGACTTTTCTATCTTTCAGGATTTAGAAATTTTTAATCCCCCTCCCCCTTATGCAGGTGCAGCTCAGATACATTAATTCCTTAGCCTATAATTATTGTGTAGGGGAGAAATAGAACTTGACAGTAAGTTATAACCTCTGCTTTATCATTTTGTTATAAGTTAAACAGGAAATCAAATATAATTTATGCTCATGACATCTGGTATAGCAATCCATGAAAGGTGATTTTTGCAGGTCCCAAGTCTTGGTAATTGCAACTAGCGGGTGTACATACAGAAAGTAATGTAATCGTTACATCAACAACCAGATACTAAAGCGGGCTTGAGCATTCTGATGGTAGCAGCAGCATTTGATGAATACGCGCTGAGGAAAATCGATGCCGGGAATTTCACCATTATCTGTAGTCACCTGAATACAAAAAGTTTCAAATGAAATGAGTAACTTTAGAAAGTATTCAGAAAACATTCAGTCGCTGCAGAGCTAGGGGGTTCGGTCAGATGGGCGAGAATGGTACTTAGGGCGGCTTTGTAGCCAGTATACCTAATGCATCGACAGCACTAGGTACGCCTGTGCTTCTCAACTTTTTTTTTAATTTCCTACTTAGTTGGAAACTTTTTCCCATTCTTTCCCCAAATACATCAACGAAGCTTTCCACGTATTTTTCTCAATCATTTTCATTGTCATACTAGAATGAAGGCAAACATTCAATTCACAATGTTCAGGTAACTGTTGGGTGCGGCTCTATACAACTTTGAAAAATAAGTGCATTGGGGGTAAGTGGCTCACTTCGTGAAAGTGAGGAGTAAAGGTGTGAATCCCCAGAGGTTTGCGGGTCTTCCCAGGAAAAAAAATAAAATAAAACACTGTTGACGTGAATTCCTGAGATTTGGGCATCACGTACGATAACTAGTACACAAAGAAAGAACCATTGCATGAAATCCTACTAAATCATTATTTCTATCGTTATTATTTTGGTAGGCAAATCTATCAAGGGGGCAGGGGGCGGCCCGAAGGAAAATTTTGCCCCTAGAAAAATTATTAGAGTAAAAATTACTATTGTTTTACATGTCTTAACATATCTCGCCCCTTGAAAAAAATCTCGATCTATGGACGATATCCTGCCTCTCCTTGCACACCTTGTCTGCGTACCGGTATGGGGTTTGGAATATGCTTGCCAGTGTATCACACATTGTTCAAAATGGCAAAGACGGAAGGTGCGGGTGTTCCCCTAAGAAAATTTTTAAAGTAAAGACTGTTAGATGTGAATATCTTGCTTATGAAAATTAAGTTGACAGGCGCGGATCCAGGATTTTGGGAAAGGGGGCGCACACACGGTCGGCCGCAGGCCGACGAGCGAGCGCCGAAGGCGCCAAACCATGGCGGGGGTTTGGGGGTTCTCCCCCAAGAAAATTTGAATTCTAGATGCGCTTAGATGCGATTTCCCAGCATGTGGGAGGCATATTTTCCGTATCTATTTGCTCATTTTTTTTTTCAAAAAATCGTTGGTCATCGAAAGGGGGGGACGTGCGCCGGGTGCGCCCCCACCTGGATCCGCGCTTGGGTAAGTATACTCAAAAGGCGTTTCATCTGTTCATGGCACTGTTAATCGCTTTGAAGTGTCAATTGTCTAGCAATTGACCGCCGAAGAACATGTACATGTCAGTATGAACAAGACAAAGGCTATTCATCGATTGGAATCCAGAACGCCGTACACAATGACAACTGTCCCCATTTCTCAGTTGATATGCAGTTTTGGGACCCTACTGAGAAGCTCTGATCTAAGCGAAGCGCCACCATAAGTAAGCGCGTAGGAAGACTACTCATGTACCAGTATTAGTACAATATTATAACTTACGACAAGTTACCATGCATCATTTACCGACATGACATGCCTCAGTAACAGCTTCCTAAGTTTATTCATATTACCAGAAATTTCAAATTCACGTTTTTCCGCCACGTAATGTTATAGATTAGAAAGTTAAGACTAGTTCTGAATAGTCTGTATTTTGGTAGGCAGAACGCATGTCAGGATTTCCGTTTAAACTAAATCAGAAGCAGATGTGATAACTAAGCCAAAATGGATAGCCGTTTAAAAAATTTTCCAGGGGTCCTTTAAAAGTCAGATATCGGGGGCCCGTAACCTAGAGGTTGCCTCGATTATTAGTTCTGGTCCTTTTATCGGGTGTGGGGGCAGTGACGAAGCTACCATATAGTCAGAGGGGCCGTCCCCCCTCCCCCCGACGGACTCAAATCGCCTGTCAGCGCTCCTTTTAGGTTTTTACCGTAATGAAGCATAGGGTATCTACTTACTTCGAAGCGCCCCTACGGACAATTCTCGCCCCCTCTGACAGATTTTCCTTTGTCCGCCACTGTATTGGGCTAGGCTGGACTGCTTTCTTTATATGGTACTGTAACCTCCGCCTGAGACCCGAAACTTTCCTTCTTCTTTAATCAACTGGTCCTACAGAAATCTTACGACTAGAACAGGGGGTCCTCAAGTGTTTTGGCCAAAGTACTTTGCAACACTTGGAGTAACGAGAATGAATTACATGTTATACTTTCTCTGTTAAACTGTGGGGCCATCAGTAGCGCTCATAGCGGGGAGCAAATGACCCGCGAGCCGTCGCTTGAGAACTAAGGCTCTAGAAGTTACTGGTTATGCTGAAGAAACAATTGTACAGCGTGTGGCCTATTCTTTGAATTAATGCATAACTCAAGAGTTGCAGGCTAACTAATTGTAACGTTGTTTGCCTCCACGCTGATCAAATGCAGTCTGCCTTAGGGTTACTCATAAAAATTTTCGGCATACGTTGTTCCACGTCAATTACAACATAGCTATGAGTAAGACCATGAATGCCATAGACATTCTACATCAAAATGGCATAAAAGCAACTCATCAGACCTTACGCATACGACGTCACAGAACAAAAAAGAAACCGCCCTCTAACGGAGGCAAGCGCGTATCATTGCAACTTACACAACTAACGCAGATAAACTGATTTGTGCACCGGGGGATACGCGCTTAAGTCTACTGCAGGCGCGTGCGAAATTAGAGAGTAAGTGTAGTGTGGTCGCCTCCAAACTGACTTCGCGTGACGTCAATGCATAAGGCCCATGTTTCTGAGTTTCACACCCTTCTCCTTCAATGCTGCCCTGTATTCCAATTTTACATAGTCAAACCCCACGCGACAAACAAAAATCGGTTAAAAATACAGATCTGTTTTTAATAAATACATTCATTGAATAATTAATTTGTTCTGCCCTTGAGCGTTTCAAGTTTCTAAAATAGAACGCCAGTGCTGTTTTTGCGAGGGTCTTAACAAATTCCAGCAAAATTTCTTTGACAGTTAACAACGTAGTCCTGTTTGCCAGCACGTTTTGCATTCATCGGTGTATGTTTTGTCGCCCTCACATCCCACAGAAAGGACTAAGGAGAAGAAGGGTACACTCTAAAAACTGTTGGGTACACTTTAACCCAGGTTGGATACGTATGTCTCCTGCTGAAATGTTCGGTAAAGTATTATCCAAGTTGGTTACAAAAGTATCATTGCTTGGTTAAGTTTTACCCAAATAAGGGTAATTTTTGACGAAATTGGGTGTTTTTTTACTTAACAGTTTAGCAGGAGGCATACGTAACCATCCTGGGTAAAAGTTTACCTAACAGTTTTGGAGTGAAGAGCTAGATCCACCCTGGCATTGTAAGCTGGTTATTGTGGACTTGTTATTGTACCAAATTATACCAAGTAGTTGCATCCTTGTCAATCCACGCTAGGAAATAATGATGACGACATCATGGGTCGCCAGTATCTTGTATAGAAGACGCTCATGGCCAATCAAACGGATACAAGAGATTACATGGACGAATTTTCCTTTGAAATGCATAAGGTATCCTGAGAATTAACAGGGGGAGTTGCAAAAGGAACTAGATGGATGTGAGGTGGGGGGGGGGGGTATAAAACCAGTAGTAACAGACAAGAAAGATCCAATGGCCAGATACTGAGATAGCAACTTCCTGGATTAACTACCACACCCTGTAGCCACCTACTGCTGTAGAACAGCATGAGTTAAAAAGATCGAAGACAGTGGCAATTATACCTGACGAATAAGGTTATACGAGTCGATTCAGATCGTTGCTGAGAAAATTAAAATGTTAAAGATACAAGGCAAATTTGAACGAAATTCGTCTGTTCTACAGAAAGCCGGCGTACTGCTCAAAGAGCTGGCGACTGGGGACATATGAGAAAATGCTGGCGAACCATTAGTATAATTCTTGATAGAAAATAATTTTGAATAGGAACTTCGTTCACTATTTTTATCACACGGTCTTGTTAATTTTTTTCCTGGACGGCGAAATAAAACTTCTCCAGTGAGCGACGCCCTCAAAATGCAATAAACTAATTGACCTACTTCTTGATTGCTCGACGTGTGGAATTGGCTAGGAATCCCTGAACAAAGAAGAATCACCTTAAGATCTAGAGTCGTGAATATACATGACGGTGAGTTAATTAGCAAACCTGCAATTTGCACTCACTAAACTGAATATGTTTAAAATTAAAATGGCCTGATCGCCTTAACTTTTCGAATTGAAGTTATCTCCTAATCAAACGCATGATTCAGCTCTGGGTTCAAGTTTTACGTTTTGTTTCAAGGCACCAGTAGACATCAGTCTTTAAAAATGGCTGACGTATCCTGTATATTTGCTATGGAAATATCTGGCGGTCAGAGCATTTCATTTCCACATCGCTTCCGTTTTCCTTCAGGCTAGTGATACATTTGTAATGTACCTTGTAATGTATGCACAGATAATATGCAAATTCAAAGTTGGATCAAAGCGAGATGTGTATACAGGTTTCCTTTCGAAACAGGTGTTGGTCACCCGTTAATACACTTAAAGAAAGGAAAAATGCTGCTCCTTTTCCATTTGAATTTAAATAAGAATTTTGTCAAAAATCAGAATTTTTAGTGTTTTTTCTTAGATTTAAACGAGCATATAGTGTAGAATGTAAAGTCTTCAGTGTTTAATCTCGGCTTGTTTTGAGCTGTGGAATCTTTTGTGGCAAGAAAGAAGGAATTAAATTACGCAAAGGAAACCACACATAATTACATCAGATCTGGTAGCAACGTGGCCTAGTACAATTATACATTACATACATCGATACATTTTTTGTTGAAGAAGAGACAAATGCACTCACTTTATTCTGTCAATGAATGAGAATAATCGTGTTACACAAAATAAAAAGTAACATATATAAAATATTAAGTTGTAAACTGAATATATTTTGACCTTAAAGGGCAAACCAAGTTCATCAAATTAAAATGAAGTCATGGTTTTAGTTTTCTTAAGTCCCATGCGACTGTTACGTCCATAATTTGTGAAGTGTGGTAAGATGTGATTAAATTGAGTTTCCTTAGGGCCTATAAACCATTTGGACCATTGGGGAGGTGGCTTGAATAAAAACCCGTAACGTCAACTAGCCGAACTGATACTTACGCCCTCTCAGAAAGGTAAGATAGCTATGCCAACACGTTTGACAACGCATCAGTTTTTTAATCAATACCAGTAATATTAGTGATATTTATTTAAAAATACAGTCCTTACATAAGCCAGCCAGCCAGAGAGTGAAAGAGAGAGATTGAAGAGACAGAGAGGGATTATTGGAGAGACAAAAGAAGTACCCAAAACTTAGAATTATCTAATCGAGTCATATTATATGTAGTTAACTCTTAACTTTTTCCGTACAGCACTAAACAAGTTAAGTTGCTCACCCCCACCGTAAGGCATTAGTATCGATGTCCGGCCCGTGACCCAAGTACTATTAATTTTCTTTCCTGCGGGTTTCGGTAGCCTGTACTCGAAGTCTATATAGTCAGGGTAGGTAGGATACAGGGTGAAACAACTTGTGAAGATGGTGGGGAGTGCGATTTCATGTATTACAGCGTTAAGGATGGCAAATGTTTTAGGGGCATTCTGCGCACGGTGAATATATTCCTTCTTTTTTGTCCCTGACTTTGCTGGCGGCCTCTAGTTTGCGCCTAACCTTGAGTCTGCACCGCCCTGATTCTACGGTTGCCCTCGGAGTGAGCAATTTTATGGAACAGTACTAAACAAGAAGAGATCTTATTTCTCCAGGTAGTTGGTGATGACAGGCTTGTAGGCTACACAAGTTGAAGAATGTCACTAGCAGAGCTGTAGTGGCAAATTCGTCTTAGTGGCTTAAAATGCGGTTTCCTACAATATGGGGCGTTTGGGATGCCGAGTACCTCTCATACTGGAAAGCCATACATGTCACGAGGCACATTCCAGCCAGTTGTGTTGTAGAGTGGGGCTTCCTACAACCTGGGTCATTCGGAATGCCAAATTTCTGACCTCCGTCCTAACCTCGATCGGGCTGAGGTCGGCTTTGGTTCCGTGCAGCCCCCTCCCCCCTCCATTTAGGAATCAGACCTATGGGGAATTCACCCGCCACCATATGACGAATATAGTCGGTTAAATCTCTGTGATAGAAATACATGCAAAGTGAGTCTGTGCTGAATGACCCAGGCGATGAGGTACAACGAGATTAATTTGTAGAGTACCGTCTTCATTGGCGGAAACAACTTATTGCGCCTACGTTAATACCTCTTGCAGTATTTGAGCCCTGACTCCTTTTTACCTCCACACTATGGGCTTTTTTGTGCAATTCATTAGGTTAATACACCCGAAAGAACCCTTCTGCTAAGTAGTGTAGCGTGTTGAAATTAATACACGTGTAAATTACCCTACCCATTATATTCACCTCTGACTACAAAACCAGCTCTTAAAACGGGCAACTGAATAAAATATATCAAGAATTGTTCCTTTCATGGATATGTTTTTCGAAGGTTCTAGCTGGTTTCAAATTAACCTGAACTTTTAGTCACTGCCATCGAATTTCACATAATCTGAAACGAAAAACGTGATCATCGAAGACTCTAGAACCAATTTTTCTTGGTTTTATTATTATCTTATACTGCAGGAGCTTCAGGGGGCTTCCCCTCCAGGGGCCCTATTGCGGACCCCTGGACCCCACGCGCGCAAACTCGCACTTCACGCTCGTGATGCATTTTCGGTGCTTTGTGATACTCCTCCGAATCCGTCGGGAGAACACATGTTGGGGGTAACACAGGTTGTTATCCTCCCTCCGGTATCCTGCACACGCCACTGTAAGCATATGCTCTTGTATAAAATAGTTCTACCATAGGATCCCTGGAATTCACATCTGGGGCCTTTCTGAAACTATATATTCAGATATTTGGGTCATTGCTTACACGCAACGGCAACTAGATACAGTTGGGAAAAATCAGCACCCATACGACTGCAACGCTAGATATGAGAATATATTTGGTTACATTAGCCAAACATGATAGGACGTTTTATATGAGATGTGGTGTAGTGGTGTGAGAGTTGCAAGATGGATTTGTGTATGTGTTATACATGAATTATGCTAGGCAACATTATTGGGACTCTTTTTTTTACTTTTAACACGTTTGTGAGCGACAGATTTGAAACAGCGTGTCGTTGACAACGTTAGGGTAATATTAGGCTAAATAAATTTTCTATTTTAAGGGGAACTTTATCCAATTTCTACTGTGTCCAATTCCCAAGGTTCTGTGCCTGTAAAATACGTTTAAGCACTGCGGCAGTTTTTTCTGAACCTTGCTGGCGTCTACGTGTATGACGTCATTCGCTTCAGTCGCTCTGGTTTATTAAACCTTACCAACTCCTATGTCGCCACGGTGACCCATCCGAAAAGGTGAACATAGAATTTCTATCAAACTAGAAGGGAAGACGAGAAGATAACGATACTGGCCAATTTTTCGGCGTTCCTTGGAACCTCTTAATGTTCACAAACAGAACACTTTCTTATCACTCTTTGCTCGGATTTGTGTAATGAGAATACGTGTTTCCAATTTCTCAAAATAAGAACGTCAATACCCCACGTTACATCGCTCTACTTAAGCAATCAATGCCTCAATGCGAAGTTCACAAGACTTGCCACTTTGCAACTTTCACTATTTCCCGCAGTCTGCTTAACACGCAAACCGGAGGTGTGCAAACAGTTTACAGTGAGAGTGCCGAAAAGCCAAACCCGAGGCGTTATTTCTAGTTTCCTACCTTCCTTGATCGATAGTGGTTTATGTTTTATTGATGAACATCGTAAATTCGTGGCGCTTCATAAGGTGATCATTATAGGTATGGTTTCTATTACATCATGTTGTCATCTTCGTAAATGACCGACTTTTGGAAACTTCCCAGGTGACAAGATCGTGTGTCCATCTATGGAAGATGGATCGTGGTTGCCGCGAGACGAAAATCTTGCTAACTTATTCTTCTCACATTTTCACAAGCATCAAGTTTACACGTCAATGAGCAATGCGTATGAAATCTAATTGACCTGTGCGGGTTGTAGATTAATGCCATGATGCCATATAATACTGAATACTCTGTATGCCCTGAATAAAAATGAGTTTTCTCAGTAGTGCGAAACACCTTGTAACAATTTTTTTGCTCTGAACTGACAATTTATGGGTGACATCGCAACGAAATCCACAACGGAAACAGTGCTTGGATTGCCAGTGCACTTTTTTTACTGTTATTCGAGGAAATTTGCACAAACATTGTTCAAGACTGTAATGAATTTTAGGAATTCTTTGGCATGTGCTAATATACAGAAGGTTGTTTATTGACCGTGAACTGAAGAGGATGGATTTGAAGAAACAATGGATCTAACTCCAGGTTCGTAATTGGTTAAAGGTTAATTAGACCCCTTTTACTGAGGGATCTTACAACCTATTGCATCCTTCAATGCTTGAGGAGTTTGTTTCGAAGTTATTGGCCACTCAGATTCGAATTTTGAGGACTATTAAATGACATGCAAAACATCTGAGAGAGCCACTTTTCTTCTAGAAGTACGATCATATTGTACGCTACTGTTTTCCTATCCAAGTGGTCTTCAGTTCTGGGGCGGGGAGGTGAATGGTCACCAAGGGAAACTAACTGTATAACCACCATACCCCTGGTCACTTGACAACCCCCGGCCCTGTTTTAACTTGACATCTTGTCACTAGAAACTCCCTGTTCCAGGCCTAAAACTGTCCTCTTGCCACTAGATACCCCCCGTTCTCATCCTAAATTGACCCCTTGTCACAAGGCTACCCTCGTTCCTACCTTAAGGTGACCCCTTGCCACTCCCTGTTCCCACTCTGTAAGGTGATTACTCTTTCCGTGTAGACTCTTTGAACATATGACATCTCAAATTGTTGTAGTGTTTTATTAGGCCTATTTGATTTTACAAGCTTAAAGTGTAGTTGACAGGTATGGTAATTAACTTGAAGTAATCTTGTAAACGTTTCAGCAAGAAAGGGACAAGAAACGAGGTACAGTAAAGGAACAAAGTGTAAAGGCTTTCTGCTGTAGATTAATTATTGTATTACAAAGATAACAGCATGATAGGCAGATTAAAAAAGGCTGCTTTAACACCATGGAAACACTCAGCATCATTATGTCCAGTCTCTGAAAAAAAGAAATTAAATTGTTTCATTTTGATGAATAGTTGAGAAGTGAGCTTTCGAAACTTGTATGAAAGCATCCAGGCATCCTGTGGATTTCTTTGTTAATTCAAACATGGCCTCTCTGTGCAAAGGTGGTTATCGAGGGAAGCTTAGCGTGGTCATGAATTATAAAAGAAGTTATCGTGTAGGAACCGAATAAAGAGTCACTTTCTTTTGACTAAATGATCAGTTGATTCTGTAGGCAGATAGGAGCTTCCTCGTTTGATCTTAAAGGCTGGAAAGAATAAAAGGATAAATAGACTTTATTACAAAGAGAGTTCGAATAATTGCTTAAATAGCGTGAAACGACTGACTTTCTGAAAATGGGGACTGGAACCCTGTCATTTATGTTAAGAATAAAAAAATGAATTGAATCCGTCTCCCAATATAAATAAATGAGTCAAAAGAACATGATCAACAAATCGTATGGGACATCGTGTTACTTTACATGGACAATACCTGGTATGATTAGTTACCAGGTTGTTTTGACTAATGAAGTTTCACAGCATATAAAAACTTGTACAATCAAGTCTGTTACTGCTCGGTGTAATACACAAAGCAGCAACAACGAAAAACGCAGAAGAATGAGACGCAACGTGTGAACAGCTTACTATTTTACCACGCCCCTCTTTACTTAAATTTTACAAAATCTACTAATTTTAAGCTAGGCCTGTGATTACCATAGTTACGCCTTCTCTGTGTAGGCTATACTTATCGCAAGTCTTGGCTGGGCTATATCACTCGCTTCGTTGTAACGTTAGGCTTCTCGCGAATTTGGTTGATACGGTAATTTTATGAAAGCGGCTGTAGTAGCCATAACGTTTTAGATTCAGTGTCTGAATTTGTTAGCGATCTCTTTCTCAAAAGCGTAAGGTCAGTTCTCTGATATGTATTTGTTGAGACTTTTCAGGAATTCTCGTTTGACCAGAATTTCTCTAGGCTGCGTTCTTTTACAGGGTCTTTCGTTGCAAGTTGGTGTAAGAATATATGGACAGCTATCTGTGTGTTTGGCAATATTGAATTCTATTTCCCTGCATGTTCTGTCTCTGTATACCTTTTATAAGGCTCGTCAAACATTCAAGTAGTTTCTTAGTTCATAACAAATTCTAGTATATTCTTTCGAACAATGCGTCCTCTGGATTGCAAACATCTCTTAAATTAGAATAACGACGAAATCAATTCCTTCTGTAATCATCGAGGGGTCTCTAGAACGTTGTGGAAGTCTCCGCAAAATTCTAGCACTCAGTAGACGTATATGGGATGCTCTAGAGTTTTCCTCGTAACAGTGTACATTGTTGAATCATTTCAAAGCGTGTTTTGAAATGAATCAACTGTGTCTGTGAAAGTCAAGATATTTTTTTATACTATGCCTTTCCTTTAGAGGTGAGTGGTAAACTGGACTAAGTCTGACTTACACGCCTTAGTGGTCACAAAATTTCGTCACGCCCCAATATATCTACAATTGGTGAAAAATAACGTGACGATAGTTAAAAACAGTACTCATAACGGAACCGGTGGTTTTCGATAACGAGGATGAGAAGACCCCTTTTGCCGACATCCTGTAAATAATTGCAAACAAACGGAAATTAAAAAAAGAACAACGTTTGATTCGGAAGATAGTAGGTGATTACTTTCAAACATAGTTCATAACCTTCATAAGGACTCCTTATTGTCCTACTCGACATTACTCTCTATAGAGTCTGAGAATGACAACTCGTCCTCCCCCTCTCCTTTCAAACAGGAAAAGTCACCGACTAGGCTGTAATACGCAGGATGAAGAGTCGGGCTTTATGTTAGCCAAGTAATTCCATGTGTGGTTACGCGCTTTACTCAAATCATATATTAGGAGCACGGTTCATCTTTCGCTAATTTGTTTTTGCGAGAACATTGCCCTTTCTAGACGTATAGCCTTAAGATACAACTTACAATCTTCTTAAAACATCTGCAGTTCTCTAGTTTCTCTAATCTTTATATATCAGAATTGTGTTTTGTTTGTCCTTCCTGGCAAAAAATAAAGAAAATATCCATCTTTCATCAGGCAGAAATTTCGGTAACTGCACTGTGTGACACAATACGTCAGCAGTGAACTACAACCATTTGAAACAGCAAAGAAGTCTTGCAAAAGGAGACGGGACAAAAAAAAATTAAAAACATCTTTCAGTCTTAATTTTGGTTGTTCACAGTGTTTCGAGAAATTTTTCATGAAATAAATACCGGCGTAACTAAACAAGGGACAAATATACGTTTCAAGCCATTGCCACGTGAGGAGGATAAATGAAGTACTTATATTACTTATTAACTTGTCAATCGTCGGTTACCATAGAAACTGGAGTGTGCTACTCGATTTGTAAATTAATATATACTACGTAGCTTTATGACGATATTGTCAGTACAGTAAAGTGCTCTTTGTGGTATAAGTTTGTTCACGAATCGTAGGTATACACTAAAATGGAGTCCAACATGCACTTTTATCAAACCTTAAAGGAAGATGGTAGTCGTCCCAAGTTTATTTTCAAAAATCTGCTAAGTTTTACAAATTTCCTCTTATTTTGCTCACAAATATCTGTCATTATGTTTCTGTATAAAAACGTTGAATATTGAAGGTAAACCAAGAAGTTATTCATGAATTTAAAAAAATAGTTAACAAAAATTTTGTCACAAGATTGATAGGAGTCATTTCTCATTTAGGATGACGGGCATTTTCCCTTTAAGGTTAGGTTCACCTTGCACATGAGAACAAAAAAAAATAAAAAATAAAAAAAGGTATGCTCGAGTTTTATTTCAGTCTTCTGGAACTTCCAGACATGGTGCTCCTTACTGACACGTGTCGATGTCGCACCTAAAATTCATCAGTTAGATCAGGGAGGCCCTGGTTAGATACATTTGCTTCTTACAGCGGTAGATTTCTGCCAGGTTGATTCCACAGATCATGACCTTAAGTGCCTATGTTTCCAGACCATATGAACTAAAAAGGGAGCGCTATTTGAGACTTCTTTGCTGGTTTCTGTGGAGTTATAACTTTGCCTATAAAACGCATAACGCATTGGCATGTAGGACTACTAAGATTATTTTTTCCAAATGGTTCTGATCTTGACAAATGCAAACAGGACATGTCTGCACACATGTAGGTCATACGTACGTCCGTTAAGATAATGTACTTGTGAATGTTCTCGCCGTTGAGTGGCGCAGAGCCCGCAGACGAATAGAAAGACGGTTTTATCGTGGTAATGAATGTTTACATTCGGACAAGCGTATAGATCTGGCTCAACCAGCTTTAACCCAGCCGTGACTACTGTTTGAAGCTACAACCACTGTAGACTTTATATGTCGAAGGCCTAGCTTATTCGTGACGTCGTTCAATTGTGAACACGAATGGACCTGCGCAGTCTAACAATTAAATGGTCAGAACAACGTAAATTATTCAAATAAGAATGAAATACAAAACGTTTTTCGTTTGTCTTTATTTTAAGAGTGTGAATAGGACATGCAGATAACCTCACTGACAAGCTCGACACAAGGCTGGACGGCAAACAAACGACCGAGACGATATCAGCTTGAGATAGTCCGGTGAATCGGTGGCTATAGAGTTTGCGCTTTGTATATGACAAGTGCCTGGATCAAATCTAAGAGGAGACTCCTGGAAATTTTTGTTGACCCTATTACTTGTCCGGCAAATCTGTTTGCAATTGTTCTGAATGGGTTGTAATTATTTAAAGTTACGTAGTACAGAGGGTATAGATCAAGAGGGACGCCATTTTGTTATTCACAACTTTTACTCCCTTCGTTTTGTCCTAGATCCCCATGTCCCCTCCTTCCGGACGTTCCGGAAATTGCCAAACTACATCTCAGACGTCTAACACGCCTAGTTTATGAGTGTGGTTTCCCAGACCCTTTGCGATCCTCCGAATGGTCAATCCTTCCAGCCCATTCATTTATATTCATATCGCTCATTGGATCAATCAGGATCTCACAAATTGTATCCCATAATAGTAGTCAAGTAGTCACTGCTAGGACTAGAGCTTCCAAGTGTCTGTCAGCACAATGTAATACATATAGATTTGCGCTCAGAGAAAGAACACTTTTTGGAAGCATTGTATTAGAATACCATCGACCTACGCGGCCCTGTGCCGTGGAGATTCGGTTTATCCATCAGCAATGGGACTTTGTATATTTAAATTAATCCAAAAATCGCTGGTCTTAATTATTGTAAATAATATAATCATCTCTGAGAAAAAAGTGATTCAGAAAATTAATAACAAGTACATTGAACATCACCTTGTGCGTTCCTTCGGTCCTGCGTAAACGGAGATCACCCCAAGTCTTCGCAGGAGCGATTGGTCCAACCCTATAACATAGTGGAGGAGTATATAACATCATAAAAGTTTCTGGTTGACCGACCCAACCTGAGGGGAGTGGCTATAAAACTGGGGATACAAGCCCAGCCAAGTCAAGCAAAACTTAATTATGCTAAAGCCAAAACAAGTTGCAAGTTAACTTATACCAGGGAGTTGCTATTTGACACTCCCTGCTAATACGGTACGGATGGTATTAATGACGAATAATCCAAATGACGATACATTAACAAAAACCAAATTAGAAAGATGCATCTTTTGCTTAGAGCTTATAATTAAACTGAACCTTATCTCAAAGTTTATGATGCGAGTAGTAGTGTTTCAACATCCAGTTACCTGGTCCGATAAATGATGAAGAAAAAGCCTTTACCTGTTCACTGCCTCCTGACCTGAAGATATAAAGAACCCTTTTCTTCTCTTGTTTCCCGTCGAGTTATATCATCTATTCAATTACCGGTTAGCTATAACTGATCAATTGACGTACAGCAAACACTTAACAGATTTTCTATTTTTAACATCCTCAAAATTTCATGGGGTAAGGGAGATGCGTCGTTAAAAATTATACGGCCACAGACAAACATGTTTAAAAATAAATCCTTAGCTTAAATAAAATATCTTTTGTAACACCTAAAGATAGCTTGGAGGGTTTGAAAAGCAGCTTTGGCTTTTTCTTCGAAGTTTCGACCTAGATCTAGCAGTGCTCGAAGGCAAAACTTTGCACAGTTTCCCCAATCTCTTTTCCGGCATGTAAGTCTATGTCTGTGGGTCAGTGCAAGTTCATCATTAGAACAATCCTCACAGCCATTTAAGTATCTCCTTTGATGAACATATTTCTACTCAAAAGCCAGTAAAATCGATTCTGAGTTCACCTGTCGTAGAACTTAATCTATAGAGGACACGTAATACCAACGCTTGCTTCAAAAACTCCGAAGCTTTCTTTTGTTAAATGTCAACGGTTTCGTATCTTGTCACTTTTTATATTCGTACCTGCCCTATGCCCTGAGCGGTCTGAAACGACTTATGTTTCGTCTGTTCCAGATAGGAATTGTTGTTTCAAATGAGACCGTGTAAATTTCACGTCGGGTAAATGCAATTACATTTCTCCGGTGTTTGTCTTCGAAAGCCGTGACATAGGCTTATACAGATCTTTCGTTTTAAGTGAAACACTCGGGCTGTTCGGGGCGCCTGGGCAGTTCGGAGGCATTTTGGCTTTATTTAAACCGACATCTAAGCTGTTGTAGATTTAGTCCGCAAGGCATCCTACTTCCGCATAAATAACATCACATTTATTTGTTTTTGTACAACAATAAAAAAAAGAGTCTCCTATCCCGTAAATAGGATTATGTTTGAATTTATTGAAAGATTTCATAGATTGTTTGTGAAAACCGCCTTAGGTGTTGTTTTCCAATAGTCCAGAGTCGGTACCGGCTTTTAGTTACCCCTTTTTCTTGGTAAAAAAAAAAATCTAAACTACATTCATTGAAGTTACTAAAAGAAGACTAAAGAATCGGTGGCCATTTTTGTTCCAGTAAGGCAGCCGTACTAACATGTGTTTGTTTATCTGTCTGTCTGTCTGTCTGTCTGTCTGTCTGTCTGTCTGTCTGTCTGTCTGTCTGTCTGTCTGTCTGTCTGTCTGTCTGTCTGTCTGTCTGTCTGTCTGTCTGTCTGTCTGTCTGTCTATCTATCTATTTATTTATTTATTTATTTGTTTGTTTGTTTGTTTGTTTATTTTTTCCATCCTCATTTATTCGGTATATGTGTTGTATATGGTACATTTGCACAATAATATTTACAAGACATCTGCATATCAATTTTAAAGAAATATTATTCGTAAACATCATTCGCAAACCTTTCTACAACAAAAACCAATTATAATTTCATTCATACAGCCTGCTAAATGACAAATTAATCAACGTCCCGCATTTAAATATATAACTACTGAAAAAGAAGCGGACAATTTCTAAATGCCGAATGAAGGCTATCATAAGTTATTGTGTTACACACTCTTGAATCACCAATTTTGTTTTCGACTTAGAGAGCAAATTTAAATTTGTACAAAAATTCATTTAGGTTGGGCAACTGAAAATTCAGTTTCTTGTTAAACAAATAAAATTTAAGATGAAGAATCAAGAAATTATATGGATGTCTTAAAGAGAATTTGTATCCAAAAAATAAATCTTCCTTGGAGAATATAAACTGTCTGCCCAACATACTCTGCTCAACGTCCAAAATAAAATTTGACGTGACATTGCATTCCCAAAATAAATGTTCTATAGATTCGTTTTGCTCATTACAAAAGGTACATAGTGGGCTGCCTACAATATTCATACGACAAAGGCGGGAATTTGTGCCTAGGATACGGTGAATGAACCGGTATTGAAAGTACCGGATCTTGCTTTCCTTGCATGAGGTAAAGGGAATTCTATAAATGGTTTGCCATTGAGATCGGCTAAACTGAAAAACTTCGCTCCACTTTGTAAAGGCAACAGGAGGAGTAGGTACCGTCTGGATTAAATGCCTATAGATGTAACGGGATAAATATGGGATATCTTAGAGATTATCTGCCAAATCATTTAAATTTTCAGTGTTAAGTACGTTCAAACGTTCTATCCAAACTCTGGGAATAGCAGATAAAATACGATAAAAAACAGTAAAGGGGAAAGCATCCAATGAATGCTTTTGTTTAAAGGATTCAAAGCTGAAAGGCCTCTGGTTATTGTCATAAAAATCTTTGACCCTTAAGACACCTCTGGAATACATAAAGTCATAAAAATAATTTCGTTATTAATTCTTATCAGTGAATTATTCCAAATAATTTCATTACCATAATTTTCTACAGGATTACGAAACGAGTATTTTGACCATGCAGAGCAAACATCTCTTATGAAATAATTACCAATTACTAAATCTTTCTCTCGATAATTACAATGGAATATGAAATGCTTCCCATACTTTTGCAAATAATAGTCGAAAAACACTTTCCAAGTAGCATTGGTATTATCAGTACACCTTTTAACCCATGTGCATTTTAACCCGCTGATAAAAGAATCAATATGAGTCGCTCCCAGACCACCTTGATCCAAGGAGCTTATTAAAGTAGTTCTTTTTACTTTATCGGGTTTGCCCGCCCATATGAAACGGAACAAGTAATTTTCCAATTCTTTAATGAAAGTAACAGGGGGATTAGGCAATACTTGAAATAAAAAAACCAGCTGAGAAAGGGCAAAAGTCTTAATAATAGTTATTCTACCTATAGGAGTCAAGTCCCCAGAAGACCATAGATTTAACTTATTTTTAAGACGTGAAAGCTTTGGGGTATAGTTTAAGTGGAATAAGTTATCTCTAATATTGTCAAAAGTAATACCCAAAACAGTAACAGGGCCAAGAGTCCAAGCGAAGTTGTCAAGCGGCTTGTCAACCGCTAACGGTCCTAGAGGAAATGTATTGGATTTTTCATAATTAACTTTTAAACCAGAAGAATTCTCCAATAAATGAAAAATTTCAGTTATAGCACTTAAGCTAGTATGGGTGCCATCAATAAAGATAGTGGTGTCATCAGCATACTGAGTTATTCTTATTTCCTTTTCCATAATAAACAATCCTGTTACCAAAGGGGAAGAATCATTGATGCTGATGGCCAAAATTTCGGCACAGAGTATAAAGATATACGGACTTAATGGGCACCCCTGTCTAACACCTCTTGATATTTGAAAATAGGCTGATGAATAACCGTTATTACAGACGCAAGCAGAAGCGTTAGAGTAGAGTGTGCGAAGCCACTGAGTAAAACCTTCCTTAAAACCAAAATAGCTAAGGCATTTAAAGATGAAAGCCCATTCCAAGCGGTCAAAGGCTTTCTCAAAGTCTACAAATAATAGAAAACCAGGCACATCAAGGTCATGGCAGTAGTCGATACAATCGAGTATTAAACGAATACTTTCCCCAATAAACCTGTTCTTAATAAACCCAGTTTGATTTGGGTTAATTATAGATGGAATTACTTTTTTAAGTCTAGCAGCTAAAGTCTTTGCGGCAATTTTGTAATCAACATTTAATAAGGATATAGGTCGGTAGTTCTTGACTAATGTATGATCTTTCTGTGGTTTCGGAATTAAGGTAATCAACCCCCGTCCCTGCTCAGGAGATAATTCAATCCTATCATAAGAGAAATTAAGAGCATTAACTACGTAATCCCCAATCTTGTTCCAAAAAGTCTTGTAAAACTTGGCTGTAAGGCCATCACTCAGTGAACTTTTCCCATTACTAAAAGAATTAAGAGCCTCCCAGCATTCTTTAAGAGTAAATTTACTATCGCAACTTTCGGCATCCTCTTGCGATAAGGGATTAATACAACGTTTATTACCAAAAATGATAGATGGATCACAACTTTTACTTGTATACAAAGATTTATAAAATGATGCCAATGTGCGAATAATTGCACTATTGTTACAAATGTCAGTTCCATCGTCGGATTTAAGTTTACGAATTACGTTAAAGCTTTTATTATAACTCTCTAAATTAAGAAAATATTTCGTATTTTTCTCTCCTTGTTCGACCCATCTTGCCCTAGATCGTATAACGATGCCTTGAACTTTAAAATCGTAAATACGTTGCAATTTCATTCGAGCTTCTGCCAACCTATGGGCATCATCAGCTGAATTTGAAGAATAATACTTTTGTTCCAATTGTGAAATGTCCCTTATTAAGTTAGATTCAGTTGTTCTTCTTTCCCTTGCTTTCTTCTTACTATAATCAATCGATGTCTTTTGAATACAATATTTCATATACTCCCATCGGGAAGCAGGATTCTCATGTGTACAATTATTGCAAATGTCATCAATTAAATCAGTAATCAGAGTAATATACTCTGCATCGGAAAGTAAAGAATTATTAAATTTCCAGTGTCCTGGACCCCTTTCTTCTTTACAAGTCTTTATATCTAAGTTAACCAGTGAGTGATCAGAATTTAGTCAAGGGGTAAAATTACTCTTTGCTACTAAGTAGCTTAGGTTCCTAGAAATGAGAAAGAAGTCAAGCCTACAATGTAGACCTGTAGTAATATTTGAAGCCCAAGTGAAGTGCTTTTCGTGTGGGTTCCTCTCTCTCCTAATATCAACTAAATTTAAAGAAGACATGATCTCAATGCATTTATCTCTAGCCCGAAAGTTAGTGCGGGGATTACCCCCTACCTTATCAATATCTAGATTAAATACAAAATTAAAATCGCCACCTACCACCAGAGAGTCCCACTGAAAATCCTCTAATTTACTAAACAACAATTCGAAAAAGCAAGGGTCATCTGAGTTTGGTCCTTAAAGACATACAAGGGTGAGCAACTTTTGCTTAATTGTTACTTGAAGGAGGAGTAAACGTCCGTTATCACAAGTGACAGTACGAGAAACTGTGTAGTCAAGCGCCGGGTTCAAAAGAATGCAAACCCCGCGACTAATTGTTGAGCCATGACAGAAAACAATATGACCACCCCACTCGGCTTTCCAATACCTTTCGTCATTTTGACTACTATGTGTTTCTTGAATAAAATAAATATCTTTGTTTTGCTTATGCAGATAAGAGAAAACCTGTCTCCTCTTTCGGCTCTATCTAAGACCTCTTATGTTATACGTACACAATTTAAGTTCCGCCATAAATCAATTGCAAAGATATATACATAACTATGTACACACAAAACAATGACAGCGGTATATAACAAGTTGGAAAGAGGAGGATATGTACCAAAATACACCTACACAATATACAATCATGAATTAACATTACAAAGAAGAGGATGGATAAGTGGAAATAATGAGAAAAAAGGCTAAACAAACAGAAAAAAACGAGTGCCTTTACTCGTTGCGGTCCCAAAGGTGGACACAGCAATAAACATGGCTCTCAGCCTGAATAGTGAGGCCTGGGGCTGTGTGAAATATATCTAGCGATCAAAACTTTCCAATAATAACAGATATTTTAGAAAGCAGCCAAATACTCACAACTGTTCAGTCACGTAATCATAGAGTATAAATCGTCGATGTAATACCCAATAAGTTGTAACTATAAACAAAGGAGGAAAAAACAGTTATTACCCTATAACTGCTCAACTGCTCAACACAACATCTTCCAAGATAAATCGATAACTCAGTAGAAATCCATATCCTTATAACACAAGGATGTAGAAAAGAAAATCCCTCGAAGTGGGGATAAAGAAGATAGATAACCATCTAAAATGTCATGGTATGCTCCGGAGAAATCATTTAATCCGTAGCAATTATAAACTGTTGGAAAAGTCTAATACTGTACTATAAAAATTCCAAAGTGTAAGGTCACCTGAAGTAAAACCGAGGTGAGGGGTAAATCTGGCTAGGCTTCGTCTGTTAAGCTACTCGCAGGGGCATTAAAATCATAGGGCTTGCCCCCTCTTGATCTCCAGCAACCCGCGTAAAAGCGTAGTCTCACCCCTTCCTGAAACAGATCGTTGACTTTGGTACGCCATTTCTTCTTTCAGCAAGATCTAGCTTGGTTAGGTCTTCGGTGATGAAGAAATTGTCCTCAGCTAGGGCCTGGCGGGCATTTTGGGTAATAGCTACCTTGTCTTGAAAAAACGAGAGCTATAATAAAATGTGACGGTCTCGTCCCCTTACAATCCTTCCATCACGATGTGCCCTCTCAATCTTGCAATCTGGCACTCCTACCTTCTGAAAGACCTCTTTTGCAATTTTCATACAATCCTCATTTTCAGTTGTTTTATAGCCAACAATTCTCACATTGCTTCGACGGGAGTGTCTTTCTTGTTTGTTCAGTTGGTCGGTGTGCTCCTTTTGGGTGGCCTTGATGTTAGTGAGGTCGGCTTCAAGGGTTCCACATCTTTCTTTTAACGACTTATTCTCTTGTTGCAATTCCTTAATTTGTTTCTTATGCAATTCAATGGCTTTACCAAACTCCTTGCGAATCGGCATGTAGTTCGGCATGAGTAAGTTCAATTGACTGGTTTATGCTTTCAGCAAGTCCTTCGGAGGCAATCGACACGTCATCATCCTCAAAATCCGCCTCTCTATGGGAAGACTGTGATAGGCGAGTGGCTAGGCTCGTGATAGATTTTAAGGCGGCGGCCTCCTCCCTTTTTTTCTTACCTAGACTGCCAACTGGTCTTCCTCGTTTGCTCATTTTTGTTGTTTTGGTAAAGTGAACAGTAAAAAGCTCAGGATACTGAAAAATGTAGCAAACTATCGGTTGGAAAAGTTGATATTTTAATGAAAAAGATTAGCAGCCCCGTAGGCAGAGTTGTTAGGTCAGCATTTCAGGCTCGTCCACATTTATTTATTTATTTATTTATTTATTTATTTATTTATTTATTTATTTATTTATTTATTTATTTATTTATTTATTTATTTATTTATTTATTTATTTATTTATTGATTGATTGATTGATTGATTGATTGATTGACTGACTGACTGACTGACTGACTGACTGACTCACTCACTCACTCACTCACTCACTCACTCACTCACTCACTCACTCACTCACTCACTCACTCACTCACTCACTTACTTACTTATCACAAGTAAAATAGCTACAATTTCCATTAAAATTCATCAAATATTGACCATTTTACAGGGAAATTTCTATTTCACAATTGTATCATGAATAAACATGAGCTAAATATGCAAAATGTGACATCGAAAGAGGGACATACCATATATGGCACATGTTAGCCTTTGTTTTTTCAACCTTAATTTCAAGGACACTGGTAGCATTGTTATTCCCTTGTGTGTTCATTATAAAAGTTAAAAATTTTTCCCCAAAAAATATTGATATCACTCACCAAACTGTAATCTGTAGGATCAGTAATTAAGAGATAATTTATATTGTGTCAACAAAAGAAATCTTCACACTGTGCAACACTCCACATTATTATTTTTGTATAGGTAATTAGTTTCTTCAGAAACCATCAAACTTTGAAGACGTCTATTTTGAGAACGGTAAAAGATATTGAAATAATTCTAACGGATCTTTGATTGGAAGACTTTATTCTTTAACTGACAAGTGAAACACCTCTTTTTGGTGGCATGTAACACAACCTTTAAATAGCTTCCTGTAAATACTAACAGAAATAAGAGCAACGCAGAAGACAGATGGGGCTTAGAACAATATTTTCACGTAAACTGCTTCTCTCTTTCGAATACGTACACTCTAAAAACACTATGGTCAAAATTGACCATTGAAACAATTTGACCATATTTGGGTCGGTGCATAGTTGACCATATCAATGGTCAATTTGACCATAGTGTTTTTGGAGTGTAGGCCTCTAAGTAGAGCTCAAGTAGGGATTGAAAGGCAGTTATTTTACAGTCACTTTTAAGCGACAGTAAATATGAGAGTGATCTGCCTTAACTGATGGCTTTAAAGTTACTGAAGTCACAGTGAAAACCCTGCAAAAACTAAGTTTACATTTTGGTTCAAGTCAGGTAGAATCAAAATATTCGAAGTTTACTTTTATCACAGCAAACCAAATGATCCCCGATAGTTAAGCTAAGATTCAAAGTAAATTACAGGTAAGAATAATATTTATTTCAAAATTTGTAACACTTTTTATTAGAGTTATTCAGCCAATTATTTCATCAACAGAAAGTTTACGGCTCAAGTCTTTTGCAATCGGTTGGTAACTAAACAGCTAATTTGGTATATCACTGTTGTATATGGCATCATCTTGTCAATTTCGAGTGAGCATTTGATCTTGAAATCTTACTGAGATAATAGGACAGTTAAGTTCGATGTTACTTCCATTTGTAACCACTTCTGGGGAGGAAGCCTCGGTAGAAAGGAGCCGTTGATACTAATATTCAGACATAATGATCACACAACAGAAAACATACGAAGACAGTGTCTAAGCTAAGAGGATGTTTACACGTCTTCGTCAGAGTCAGCTTACGGTAAAATAGATCTCGCATAGGTATTACCCTCATGGGGATATGAAACGTACAATCTATTTTAATCCTCTTAGCAAGGAATCATCGTCTCTCCGGTAGTTTAACTGATGAGAGCTGTCTGGATGGAAATTACACTCTTTGAAACTCGTCCAAACTATGTATTGAATACACCTTGCGGCAGGGAGTTGTTTCTGCTCTTGTATAGTTAAACAATTTCTTTTAGTCTTGTATCTGATGTGTAACCGTCTGTCTGTTTCTGAGAATTTGGTTTCGACCTCGTAAAATATGCGATTAAGATTAAGTGTACATTGTAATTTTAGTTTCCCTCATGTGTTACGCTTGCTACCGTGTATATTTGTAAACTTCAAGCTTCTTGTGCTGAAACGGACTGGCCAATTCAAATTTGAAGGAAATGAATGATAATGACTAAAAAGTCTTCTACTAGTCGTGCATCTATCCACACATACTAGAATTAAACATTTTACAAGCATATCTCAACACATAACTCTATGCTCAAGTTGAGAATACAAACTTTTAAAAAGATAAACAAACATTAGGTAGCTCTGTTCCTTGTCAATCATTTGTCCTTAAATCTAGCCACAACTTGAATTTCTTAACTCAAGTACAGGGAGGTTTCACGCTCGCAAAAGTCAACTAGCGCAACAGCGTTCTGAGGTACAAGCAGGACACGAGGGACGCTAGTTCATGTACTAAAACAATGTGGTGTCTAGCGCTGTGTCCTCCAGAACAACCTCAAGCTCCCTATACCGAATGACATTTACCTTCCAAACATCCTGCAATCCTTTGTGGCAAATTAAAATTACAAAGCCCACAAATCTTTAAAACTAGCCATTTATGGAATGGATGAATGATAAAGAAATTCATGTAGGATGTCTACACTAGCCAAAAGAGAATCATACTCCCAGCTCTGTTTGCAGAGCTTAATACCTATCAGACACGCTCATAGTTGACCTGACTATTTCTACATATTAATTGCAAAATGATATCAAAAAAAGGACACCCAACACTGTTTCCAGGAATTGGGTCATAGAGGAGGTGGTCATATGCGGTCTAATAGGCTTCTCGGCCTTTTGGCTACGATCATGTGCTGTATTTGTTCTTATCAGCCAGTCTAGGATAAGACCATGCATGACAGACCCATTATGTAAAGATTTGAAGGTAGAGAGGTTGGTCAGTTAAGTTGGTTGTCCCCTCGGTGACGTAGCTCCTTTGGGGAGCAGGTCTCCTTCGAGAATAACGTTTGGTTTCGTCCCTTGGCTCTTCGCCAGAGAGTAGAGGGGACTTTCGAAAAAGTAACAGAAGGAAAAGCATTCCTTCTACTCACACGGTTTCCCCACTACATTGAATTACCCCCAAACGGCACGTACAGGGAAACAATGACTTTGGTGAAGGATGGGCAGGGGTATTTATTAACTTACATCTGTAGTGGAGGAGTTGTTGAAAAAAAAGCCTACGTGTTAACATAATGAGAAATGAATTCGCACAAGGCATTCACTTAACCGTTCATGCACTTAACAGAATTACAAGTTTAAACACTAGTATTAATTTCCGCCTGCACGAGCTAGAAGTAACTCTACATTGGTGAAACTGGTATTATGTTGTCAATGATTGGCGAAGCCTCAAATATTCTTGAGCTCACGCCAGTACACCGCGTACGTTTGTATATGTACTGAGATTACACTTCTGTCACAATTATTACATCCCAAACAGGTTATTCTCCGACGCATTTACCACGGTTTTGGTCAACGATGCATGCAACCTGGGAATACGCTACTACTCTGTTTCAATCACTGAAGCTTCCACATAGCACTTGCGCGACACCTTCGTGCAGCTGTGAACTTCTAATGACGACTGCAAGTGCGTCATCATTAAGCTTGTGATTGACATCCTGCCTGCTGTCAGGATTTGTGGTTGTGGTTACTTTTTATTTTAGGAGAATGCAAAATGACTTAAAAATGAAATATTCAAATTCAGTATAAAAGTGATCGATAACATTTCAACTTTCTCTTAATTTTGTGACTGCTGGCCGAAGTGAAGTTTAGATGGGCTATCAGTCCGTGGAGGTAGTTGCCAGGTGCATAGAAACGTGGGGGGGGGGGGGGGAGGGAATCGTCTCCCTCCCAACTCAAACGCAAAGAAATAATTCCCTAAATAACCTATTATTTGGGAAAATACTCTTATGTGACATCCAGTCTCCCTTGACGTGCGGTCCTTATAACGAAGAAACACCCTCCTTTGTCGGTGACGTATCCAGGCTTTTTCAGTTGCAAAGGTACACCTAAATAGTCGGCCAGAGTCAGAAAATGCAACAAAAGCACGGAAAAATTTATTAGTAGCTTGTCTTTTACACACCGATTTAGGATTAAAAAGGAAATATTTGGAAACTTTTGTAGGTCGTGTTTTCTTTTATGCGATAATAGAGGGCACTATCCTGCAGCGCTCCTCTTGTATCCGCCACTGCTTTACACATATACCAGGCCGACCGTAAGACTAGATTTGTACTCATGTTTTTGTACCCACAGATTGTGAATGTTATACATTTTTGCTAATGCAAAATGTATACCTGTACTCATTGAAATGACGCACACTCGTCAGTGGCGTAGCCAGGGTTTTTTGAGCAGGGGAGCTCTGGGACACGAACCTTTCCTGGAAGGGCACAATTTCTGAAATCCCTCCCTCTCTATAGGAATAACATATATATATATATATATATATATATATATATATATATATATATATATATATATATATATATATATATATATATATATATATATTTATATGGCCTAAGGTCTCTATGCGACTAATACAGCATTGATTTGACTCATATATAAATATATATAAAACTGTACATTCCAAAATTTTCTGTAGGGGGCACCTGGGGTGGCACGACTTTGTAGTGGGGGCACGTGCCCCCTCATGCCCCCGTAGCTACGCCATTCACACTCCTTCTGGTACTCGCAATCAGATACAATACGTTTGTAAGGACACTTGCTCGTATTCACGACCAGCTGTAATGCACTTACATTGGTACCCATAGCATTGAAATTAAAATACTTCAACTAGCCTATGCCAGGCATTAGACCTAACGCATTAAAGTCACCCGACGTCATTTTGGAAGCAAAACAATGAAGCACATGGCAGAAGACTTCGAACGCGCGTGTAGTAGACTTACATGCCTTTCCGATCGGTTGACAAATCAGCTGTCTGCATTTGTTGGTGTAACTTGCAATGATACGCGCTTGTCTACAAACTAGGGGGCACTTTTCTCTGTGACGTCATATGCATAAGGTCTATTATAGAATGCAAAGGATATGGACATATGATTGAAAGAGGGCGAGAAAGGTGTAACTCTGTCCTGTGAAGTTCCTATAAGGGGTATGTAGGGTTCTGTGGGTGGGGGTGACAGGAGATACCAACCTTTAAACCTTGGGATATTGAGGATACGACCCTGAATAAAACTTTTGAAACGTAACGCATGTCAGCTTGAAATAATTATTCTTTCATCAGGACACACACTTGTGCTTTGTTATGAGTAAAAGTGAAAATATTGTGATTCGGGTCATGAACAGAAGTATTTGTTTTCCTCCACGAATATCGAGAACAAGTCTCCTTTTACTCTAATGCCCAGCCTCCCTCAAAACAACTATGAGTGTGAGTATTACCTCATCTTCAAGAGTACGAGAAAAATCTTAAGTATGCCTACACCAAAACATGGGTCCGATTACCTACTCCCCCACAAGTCCGTCTATAGGCCCTAGCTATATGCAGAATGAAGCTTCTTAAAAGTCTTCAATAATACAAACTAAAAGTTAGCAAGAATTTAAAAAAAAACAAAAAACAAAAACAAAAAAAACAACAAAGACTGGAAATGTTTGCCAACGATATGACAATAGCCTTATATAAAACCTTTCGAATGTTGCACTCAAAGTACAAGCAAACAGTTGACGTACTTAGATACTAGCGTATGGTCTATAGGTCATAACTCTGTCTCTTAGAGTAACGGCAAAACAATTGTTGATTATTAATAATTTCTACACCACAGAATGTTGCTGTTTCTTTCCAGTAAAATGCAGAAGCCATAAATCATTGATATTCTGGGAGCATCCTCCCCGCGGGTGCACTGCGATTTAAAAATTTCTCTCCGCGCGCTTGTCAAATTGGGTGGAAATGAATTCACCGTGTTAAGATTTATTCCACTTGAGAAACATGTATCCATGGTATATAGCTCGATAACGGTGTTCGTGAGATAAAGTTTTACGAAGTAAGGTAAGATAGTACAGTTTAAAGTTACGAAGAGATGTTATGTTTGGTAATCACAATCACGAGTCGGGTCGAATTGCTTTTATGAAAGGTCGTTGAACATGTTTCAGGTAGATTTAATCTTTCCTACTTGGGCATAAACACGTTTCACGTATCCGCATGGTGAAAGGCACACTTATATCAGGGAGGTTTTGCTTATACCGTTTGCTGTCGTGAAGTATAATGAATGTAATTTTCTTGGTGAATCCTTGAACATTTTTAAAATTTAAATATTTGTAATACACTCAAATTGATTAAAAATCATACACCTCTTTAAATTGACTTAATAGTTGAGCGTCTAAGGAGTTAAGGAGATGTCAATACTTAAATATTTGATTCAAACAACTCTTTTCTACAACTCGTCTCTAAATCTAAGCTGTTATTTGTCCAGCCAGATGCTGGTCTGTTTGTGAGGGACAACCTCCCATAGGTATAGTTTCATCTTTCCCCAAACCTTAGAGACCGATTGCATGGTCAAGTGGTTAAAGTATCCGACTTGCAGCCGGAATCTGGGGTTCGACTCCTGGCCGGGTCATACCAAAGACTTTAAAAATGGAACCTACTGCCATTGCAGTGACTGGTGCTCCGCATAGGCAATGGAGAAGGGAAAACAAGCCAGTGGAAAAAAGACCTTGGCCGGCCCGACTTAAACCATTTGGTTAGAAACTGAGTCGTAAAAACCTCACCTAACTTCCCAAACCTTAGGCCAATATATACATTTATGATTAGCTTCCAAGAAAGATAAATGTGCCATCCTTTGTTGACCGGGGTGGAGGAGGGTTTGGCATTCGGTGAATATTTTACAACATTGCAAAAAAATTTGGCACAAGTCTTCTTTCATTTTAAAATCCTATGGTAAATCTCGATATAATTTCTTCGTTATTATTGAAATAAAGAATTAGATAAATGCAATATCACGTGCTTAGAGGAATGTGCCAACATAACCAGTGATGAAAGGGGTCAACACAGGGGCGGCGCCAGGGTTTTTCGATAGGGGTGGCAAAGCATGCTGGGTCGGACCCAGCTTTATTGTTTGGGGGTGCAGGCATTGAAGACTTCCGAGCCTCACCCTACCCCCCCCCCTCCCGTGTCAGAACCTGCATTTTTGGCGTTTTCATTTTCTTGGACTCTATTTTCTCTCTCTCTCTCTCTCTCTCTCTCTCTCTCTCTCTCTCTCTCTCTCTCTCTCTCTCAAAAAAACATTTTTTTCTAAAATAAATACGAACTGTGAGAAGGGTTGGTTGTCTTTCAGTGAAAATCGGCCCTCACTGAAGGAGACGCTTCAACTATGCAACAGGCGGGGCGGAACGAAAAAAATATTTGGGGGGGGGGCTGAGTGCAGCAATACTATCTAAGCGGAGCGCCACCATCGGTTGGCGCGGAGCGTACAAGAAAATTTTTGGCTTCACAAACCCTCCAGATGGCCGGAAATGGCACTTTCCGAGTGTTCTAAGCTGCATGTACCCAGCCTTGAAATATGGATCATATGTCTGCAATTTCTCAATTAAGGAGAAAAAAATAAATCTATGAAAAATGGTAATACATATTTCTAAGCGAAGCGCCACCATCAGTTGGCGCGGAGCGTTCAAGAAAATTTTTGACTTTGCGAACCCTCCAGATGGCCGGAAATGGCTCTTCCCGGGTGTTCTAAACTGTATGTATTCATCCTTGAAATATGGATCTCATGTCTGCAATTTCTTAATTAATGAGAAAAAATTACTCCTCATTATGTGATTTTTACAGGAGTGACGTCATTTCCTCACATTAATAGACTGATTTATGTATATCGTTAAAGTTAAATCCGATTTAGTGTCCTTCATAATCGTATGGTATCATCACGTAATATGCATAGGAGATATTGAAATTTTGCAAATTGCACCCTTAAGGGTCTATAAGTCAAAACGATTGAAAGGCACAGAAAAGGGAGAACTGCTCATCAATGTGAGAATGTGAAATCACTCCAGCTTGCTTTGAGTTCACTTTGCTTTGAAAATACAGTTAAATCAACTTTTTATATTGAAAGAAACGCGCATAGAAAATGCATTTTTTGGTCTACAAAGAACTTCCAAATTTTAGCTAAATTTAAAAGTGTACCTAAAGGCTAAAAAGTCAAAAACATATGTTACAAAGCTTGAAAAATGAATCCAAATGGTCTAACTGCCATCTTTACACGAATTCCTGAGCTGAGATATATAAAATGTTGGTGCTTATTCAATTTAAAATGGTAGATGGCGCAATAATTTGTAATGTCATTCTTTTACTACTCAAATTACATTCTTTGTTTTCTTTATTTTTTTGAAAGCCTCTGCACCTCGTGCCAAACTGTGATCACTTTCTCACTGTTATAGGGTGACTTGACTGTACAAAACCTCTCCGTACAACAGTAATTTTTGCAAGGTTATATAAACATTTCCATTTCAAAAGGAAACAAAAGCAAGTAATGTGAGTTTTACAAGAAGATCATCACAAATTATTGCGCAATCGACTATTTCAAATAAAGTGAATAAATTTTAACTTTTCATATCTCAGCAACAGGGTGAGCTATGAAAATGAGAGTTGGATGAGTGAAATTCGTTTCCAACGTCTAAAATATATATTCTTATAATTCTACACTTTAGGTCCACTTTAAACAAAATGAAACGTGCATGTATGGGATAAAAAAAACTGATTGAAATTTATTTTATTGCAGTATTATTTATGTAAAATTTGGACTTAAACCTCAAGAATGGATTCACAGGCAGAGGTATAAATAATTGGTTGGGATGGCGTCACCAGGGAGGGAGAGGGAGGAGGGAGGGAGATACCGTACCATAACACACGTCAGTCTTTAAGCGCCTGTCACACCTCACCGGATTTCAATAACGGAGAGGAAACGAAGACCCAAAATGGCACTCGGTTGATGTACGTTAGTATCCGTTTAGTCTCCTGTTCTCCTCCGCCGACTTCGTTTCATGACCGGGAACGTCCGGTATGAACGGCGAGAGATTTTGAACTTGCACAAAACTTGGACCGGACGTCGACCGAAAAAGGTCCCCCTTACGTATTCGTTACTTATCCGTTAAGCTTCCGTTTTATCATTTTCTCGTGCGTTTCTCAAACTGGACTTCTCCGTTAGTATCCGTTTGTCTCCGGTGATTGCTATTGCTATTGCTATTTTTTGCTGTACCAAATGTTCGACGGACACTAACACATAAGTAACGGAAGGGTAAAGGAATAGAACTGACAATGAACGGATAGGTAACGTACGTTTAACTGAAGAAACAAAAATGACAGGCAAAGAAACGTAAAGGGGACGGACATAGACCGAAGATGCAGCATACTTGCATCCTGTCCCCTCCTCATACTATAGCTTAACAAACGTTTTGCCGTTTTTTCTGGATTTTTTGGGTGTGACGGCATCCTTCCCCCAGCATCCGCCCCAGGCATGAGATGAGTGATCGCGGATCTAAGGGAGGGGTTAAGGGGAGGGGGTGTGAAAGATTTTTCGACTACCGGGAAGCCTTAGACGCAATCTGGTACAATATTTTGCATCTTTTGAAGTCATATTTTTTCTCGAGAAATCTAGTTTCTAGGTAAGTAATCCAACGTTCTTTACTTTTGGCCGACTACAGTTTTCCAATTTTGTTGCACTTATTGTCGACGATTACATAACAAACGGGCAAGGGCGGCGATTTGTGTTGGCTATTGGGGGAGGGGCGCAGAATGGAAGTTGCCATCGAAGCGGAGCGCCATCATAGTTTGGTTCGAAGCGTACAAGAGAATTTTCGCCCTACAGACCCCCCGACTGCATGAAATGGCACTTCTCGGGATCTTAGAGGCAGTTTTGAACCGTACGATACTTGATATGTGACGACTGACAGACATGAGCGTGTGAACGGCGTTTGGTTGCGTTGGTATAGAAGCGGAGCGCCACTAACGGTTGGCACGGAGCGTACCGTTTAAAATGTTGCCAAAATGGCTTCTATATCGCAATTAAATGGTCCTTCTCAGACCTTTCAAATTGCACTGAATCCATTTGATATGTGGCATGATTTCTATTGGCTGGCGCGGACTGCGCCGATAAAATTTTTGCCAAAACAGCTCCCAGATCGTAAGAAATGGCCCTTCCCAGATCTTTCAAATTGCACCGAACACATCTAGATATGTTGCACGCCTTATATATATTTTCCCACTTTCACGGAACTGTTACTCTTCCTCTGGTATAACCTTCCCTGCGTACCAATTTAACCATTTTGTGATTGTTGTGACATGACTGAACAATGTACACGGAAGTGAAAATCCTATCCCCCCCCCCCTCCTCCCCTGGTTGGATACGATACTGCACCACAGACATGTCACTGCATGTGTAGGGCAAGTGTACAACTAGAGCTGGTAGGTTCATGCGTACTGGATTTACACACTGAAATATGATGTAGGCCTACTTCTCCGTGAGCCACGGTCGTGAAGGTAGCCATGGAATTCGAAATAGATACCACATTCGCGCGTAGTCCGAGAATTTACAGAATATTGATAAATACGTCGGTCAAATACGGATTTGAATTAACTTTTAATGACTCAAATCAGTCAGTTAGGTGTTGAATACTATGTTTTGCTTGTTTTCAAATAGAATGCAATTTTCACAGAATCTCACCAGGGGATATACTGTATTTTGGCCCCCTATTGTTTACGCTACTAGGTATTAACCTTAAACGACAAAAAACAAAACAAAAAAAAAAAAAAAAACTGGCATGTATATGAGGCTTAAGTGTAAGCTCTGAGGTGGATGGAGATAGGCTATATAGCAAATGATGAATGCGTGTACACTCGAGCCTTCCAAATATTTGCACGAAGGACTATTGCAGTATGGGGCGGATATACAATGAGTTAGACAGAGAAGACAACGCGCGCGAAGCGCGCAAAATTTTCGAGGATTTACACCGAAAATGCCTTATATGCGACGGATAATGTATACTTAATAATACTTTATTCCAAGATACTGTTACACCTCACCCCACCCCCTACAAAAATTATGTGTCTTAAAACGTTATTTACACGATTTTATTTTTTGGGTAAAAAACCATAGGGGGGGGGCAAATGCCTGCCCTGCCTCCCCTGTGGCGCCGCCCCTGGGTCAACATAAGTTGAAGGTAGATTTCAAACTACATAATCAATCGCCCAAGATTTATTTTGAAATGTCAGCTAAATTAGTAAATTTAACTAGTCTACTCTTCTTTCCCTTTCATAATCGTTCATACTGTTTCCAAGTGTAAATGTTGGGTATTACAGGCAAACCAAGGAGTTATTCAGCTGCACCATGTTAAAAGAGTTCAGTTGCAAAAATGTTATCACGTGATGTGACGAGCCATTCATGTCATACTTAGAATACCTGATTATGCTAACTGCAATTGAGATGACTTTATTTCCCCTTCGATTTTCATTTTTTTAATTTTCATGCGAAGTGAATGAAGTAATTCTATTTAGAGGGCATATGCTGTCTATGGCCGTCTGGCTGTCTACTTTTGACTATTTATATATAGGGTCGAAATGCTGCGGAGCACTATAGTAGTATGTAGGTCGATAAAAAAGTGCTAAAAGTTTGCGGAAAATTCCACGAGTTTCGAGTATAGACTCTTCATCAGGTGGCAAAGAAATGCAACTGAACAACAATGAAGTAGAAATGAGAAGAAACACATTGAAGAAAGGCACGGCAAACCGGTCGTAAAGAACGAACACGGTGTAAAATGCCAATGGAGGCTGAGTAAAACTGGTAAAAAGTAATGAAAAAGGAAACAAGTTAAAAGAGGTCCATTCTAATGTTAAGGCCGTGTGGGGAGAGGGTCCCGAGCTTCCCGATAAGCCGGTTTTCGGCGGTCTGACGATCACGGTCAGAACCTCTGTACATTAAGGCTGCGGTAACTTCCAAGTCTTTAATTGATCACGGTGATGGGGGTTGAAATGTGTGGCTACCGGATAACCTTGAAGGTTTTGTTTGATGGACCTGAGGTGTTCAGTGACTCGGTCAGCCAGGCGAAGTTTGGTCTCTCCCACATACAGGCAATTGCAACGTCCAGAATTGCAACGTTCATTACTTTTTACCAGTTTTACTCAGCCTCCATTCGCACTTTCACACCGTGTTCGTTCTGCACGACCGGTTTGTCCGTGCCTTTCTTCAATGTGTTTCTTCTCTATTTCTACTTCATTGTTGTTCAGTTGCATTTCTTTGCCACCTGATGAAGAGTCTATACTCGAAACGTCGTGGAATTTTCCGCAAACTTTAAGCACTTTTTACAACCTTTATCGACCTATATATATATATATATATATATATATATATATATATATATATATATATATATATCTATATCTATATATATATATATATATAATGACATTAATATACAATTGTAGACAGTTAGATTATTGAATCATTAACTGGTATCTTCAATTCTTTTGAGGATATCTAGATTAATGATAGATATCTGAAGATATTTTTGGTAATTGCTAATATCATTCAAAATTCTTCATCATCTCACTCAATTACTTCATATATCAACAATCAATTAACGATATAAAAATGCCTGGATGTATACTATTCAATGGATTAATGTCATAATTGAATTTTACGGGCTTATTAAAAAATTCCGCATGTTCAGTGGCGCCATTTTTTCAAATTTGTTATATAAGTGATATTTACTTATCGTTAAACCGTACATTCGGGTTAGTGACATGTGCGGTCGACCCTTGTAAAATATCAGAATTAGGCCTATCATATATAAACAGAACCAAAATAAACCAATACTTTTTGTATACACATTTAAACAATTTATTTGCAAAAGTTGCCGTGGAAGTGGAAATATCTTCTCCTGCTTTAGCACATCCAGGGATGTAAATTTTAACTGCAATTGACTGTAGTGTTTGTCCTTTTAAAATTATTCTCTTTACCAAGCATTACTCACACGTTAGGACGCAAAGCATCTCAAAGGTCAACTTTATGGGATGCACGTCCTACGCTCTACCAGGATAGCGTAAAACCGTGTCAAGCTTTATGCGTGGTATTGTACTTATATAAGGTAGTTGAAACAGTTTTCATCATCCACTTAAACGTTGCAAAGATTATATCATGACGTCGATGCATAAGGTCTATACTCTATAGCCTAGCATAGGCCTAGGTTAGTTGAAGTATTTTAAGTTAATTGCTATGGGTACCAATGCAAGTGCATTACAGCTGGTCGTGAATACGAGCACGTGTCCTTCGGTTCCGATACGAGTACAAACGTATTGTCTCTGATTGCGAGTACCAGTACGTTCTGTGCACAGAACGCAAACTCCAACACAATTTGCTTTACGAGTGCTGAGTGACGGTGCAAAACTAATACAAAGTTTTGAGGGAGTGCCTGACTTGAACGATAAAACCGTGAGACCACAGTTAAACTGGGAGGGAGGTCCATAGACGGGGTGCAGCATTCAGAAAGTTACGGTCCCCGAAAGATCTTGTAAGTGACATTGGAATCTGAAATGGAAATGGATAATGCACACGTAGTGGTCTATATTTAACTTGCTGATGTAAGGAACATTAAGGTACCTTGGGATATAAGTGTTTCTGACACGAAAAACAACTGTGAGGATTCTGTGGTCAATGCGGAGTGTCATAGGTAACAGCGCTCTTCCAGTATAGTACCGATGAATAGGCAAGACCCATTCGCCTTATCGTAAATTCGAGCAACCGTGTTCTGGACCCTTGTTAGCTCAATAATTGGGATGAAGCTACACCAAATAGGAGGGAAATTTGCTGAAATCCAGCCGAGACTTTAGACTTTGCTTAAGTCGAAATTCTTTCAATTATCTTGAGGTACAAAGCCGGCGGAACTGAAGATTTAGTTTAGAAAGTTAACAGAAGACGAAATATATCATGAATATTTATGACTTCAAAAGCAAAAATTACTAAGGAATGGTAATGATGAATAATTATAAACACCAAATCAAGAAAGTTAATTGGCTGATAAATTAACGTAAAACAGCTAAAACTTTAAAAACGCTTCAGTTCAGAATGACAAATCGATCGTAAAAATAGAAATGGCGGAACTTTTTATCCTCACTTCCCGTCGATGACAACTTTCCCACTTAACCTAGCCAAGCATTTAGCAACCTTCGTTTTAAACCTAGTCAGCTGAACAGTCGGGTGTTTTGGCATAAATGTCTAATTTATACCATCCAGAGAGACTTGAAGATGGTGAAACTCTTCGCTATGTCGAATCCTGGCTAGAATCATTGATTTATACACAAGTCTCGCTGCTTTTATTTCACTGAGGAGCACTCGTGGGTACATTAATTCTTGTTATTTACAGACCGAAACTGAGAGCAACGATGCTACAATAGCTAACATTACAGGAAAGTTCGATGATGCTTGGTTGCATTCTTCCACATATGCGTGGGAGGTAGACACAATCGAGCATAGGAAGTCGGAAATGTCTGAAATGGACATTAAAATTTGTAGCTAATTTTACCCACTATTTGAGGCTTAACACCTTGCACACCTCTCTATAGTGTGCCCATACTGTAGTTGTATACGAATTGCCGTATACTTTCATCAGATAAGATCTCTGTACCGTTGTTCATAACATTCTCCTCTTTACCATAAATAGTTGCGTATCCAAGGGTTTTTTATTACATACAGCCGTGCTCATTTACATTGTTCCGTAACGAATTGCCTATAGCTCTGAAGAGGAAGTACCCCCCCCCCCGGCAATATTAATCCTTTTGTTAAAGGCAGATCTTACTCAAATCGATCTAAGTCAAATAACTTTTCTTGGGTGAGTTGGTTTTCAAGACACATTAATAACTTAATCAGTTACTTTTCGTTTGTCTGCCGTCTGCTTTGAGAACGAACAACCAGAACATATATAGCTCTTAGCTGTCGATATGTTTATAATGGATTCATTCAATTAATAAAGAAGAATATGTTTTTACATAATCCTGTATTTATTTTTAACAGCTTTACGTTTCAAAAGCGACGATCTGACGTCATTATATAGACTGAGCTGATTTCCAAATATTGTACGAGCAAAATTTCTGGACGATGAAACGCTATCATTTGCTCATCCTGAAAACATTAGCCACGTCAAATACGACAAAGATGAAAATGTTTACGTCTAATTTGGCACGCCGTCTGGTAATAGAATCATTGATGCCACCAGGCATAGCTTTCAAAAGTCGGCTTTGTCTGTACTTGTTAGTGTATCTATGGACATTTATTTCACCCCAAAGGGTTCACGCAAAGGATGTCGCCAGTGTCTTCGTCAACCCATCATTTAGGCCATCCTTGGAAGATGTCCTATAATACGATAGAAATGCGGGGAGTTTGCAGGCAGCATCAGCATGCTCACCTATACGTCAGTTAATTCAGTGCTTGTCCATTCAACAAAAATCACAAGAGACCGTAGCTACGCGATGATCCTAATGCATCTCTCCTTCAAAGAAAAGTAACAAATTAGTCCAGGGAGATCTTGTGACTTCCGTCGTGAACTAAGTAGAGGAAATTACCTCCTTACTTCTTCGTGACAAGATGTAATTAAATATTTTTAGGCGATGATAATAAGTGTAAAACTCTGAAAACTGTCCCTAGAAATCGACCACAAAAGTACACCAAAATAGCTGTCTTCCATTTTTTAAACACGAGTGATCATTGGACCGCGACATTTGCCGATAAATGCAAACGGCTCTGTATAAAACTTATGATCTCTAAATTTAATTTCTTGATATGACTTGAAGACGGCGCTTACATTAAACTTATGACGTCATTATTATTGCATCCAGGGAAATCAAGAGCCTAGCATCTTATTTGTATAGTTTTAAGCCTGTAAATCAGAGAGCAATAGTAGACAGAGCACAGTTTAAAGACGTACTCCAGCCAAGCTTTAAGAATCAAGTAACACATGTGCTACATGACCGAGTGAATAAGAGCTGCGTGATTAGTTTGTGCATAGAAATCGACAGGTCGGGAAGGATTTGACTCCTGGATGGGTAAAAGAAAGACGTGTCCTTCATCCTACTCCATCCTAAGTTCTTTTCATTTGCCTTGTAAAATACAAAGAAAATTAAATTTCATGTAAAATATGGATTTAAAATGATCCATAGCCCCCAACGGGTTGCAATCACATATTTAAGGGCAAAGTGTTCACCCCCTGAAAAAAAAAAAAAAAAAAACAATCATAAGAATAATGTCGAAATGACTTCTTACTTTATAACATCCTTATTATAGCAAGAAGAACGGTAAATGAATCGGATATTTGGTGTTACAAGAGAATCTTTACAACCAGTAGAAGGTGTATAAATGAACGTAAATATGATAAGCTTTCTGAATGGTGGATAAGACAGGTCTTTTATGGAAACGATTGCAGAGAGAAAGTTTAACTTTGCAAGGCACATTCTGCAAGGGTCTGTAGGAAGGCTAACAATGAAGGTACCTTTTAGGGATGGTTGAAAGCAGTGGAGAAGAGGAAAGACACAGATTGCATAAAGAGGTAGAGTGCTGGAGTAGTCAGTGAAAGATGTAAAAAAACTCAAGAAAAACGTTGAAGAGAAAGAGGAGAGAAAGTGTTGGAGGATCATGAAAGTCAATCTTGGAGTCCAAGATAGCACAAACATTTGATTGACTGACTGACTGACTGACTGGCTGACTGACTGACTGGCTGACTGACTGACTGACTGACTGACTGACTGACTGACTGACTGACTGACTGACTGACTGGCTGGCTGACTGACTGAATGACTGACTGACTGGCTGGCTGACTGACTGACTGACTGACTGACTGACTTACTGACTGACTGGCTGGTTGGCTGGCTGGCTCTCTGGTCGACTGGCTGGCTGAATGATTGTAACATCGTAATACTTCTGAAGTTATCTCCCGTAATCAATTCAAAACTTTTGCATAACTCCCGCTGCTTGGTGAAGCCTCTAACTTGTTCTTTTAGAAAAAAGCTAACATGTAGAAAACTGAAGTATTTCGTCATAGCTGGCTGGATTTAACGTTTTAGCTCAGAGTGATATTGTCAGTAAGCGACAGTTGTGCTCCAATAAGACTGTTCCTTTAAGATTAGTAGTTCTGTACTATACCAGACCCCCGACGTCACAGCTTAGTTTGCTTTTGTGAGGATTGGACAACTCTTTTAGACATGGGCACCAGAAACATTAAAGGAATAATGTTACTTTGAAAGTTACCGTGTACAGATGGTTTCGTTGTGATAAAACTCTTCGATGGGTTTCAGCAGATTTTAATTTGATATTCTTGTGAAATAATTTTTTTATTATCACTAGGGAAAATGAAACATAAGTTGTAAATATAAAGTATACATGATAATAGATCAACGTGAACCCAAATGAGGCAGCTCCAACACTGAAAATGTCAACAAGATGGAGTTTGACTCCATGGAGCTATATTGAGGATGAGTGCCGCTTTAATTGTCTAGGAAATGATTTCTTTGGGGATTAATATCTTAGATGAGGCGGTTCTCAAAAACATTACCGGACTAGACGAAGAATGCCGGGTGTTGTTTCTTCATAATGAAGATAAAAAGTACACAGAAAGGGGAAAAGTTGCTTGAGCATGAGGATTACCAACTGTAACTTTGCTTACAACTTGTACATAGTTTACAAATAGTGAAACTCATTTTATTTCTTTTCCTTATATATGAAGCATTAAAGAACAGATCATTGATATTCCTTTGGTAAAACTTTAAGCCAAGATGTAAAATATGAAAGCATTGACAGGTAAGGATCACTTGTCAATCATAACAACAAGGGTGAGGTTGTTGGCTTTACCAATTTTCAACTGCTTCTTATCCACCCTTGAAGAGAGGAATTAAGCTTCCTGTAAGTTAAACAGGCAGTAAGCGATATTAATTCTCACTTTTGTAACTGGGACGGGAGGGGGGATTTCACGTATATGCGCAAGGTCGGGACACGGGACTTTTTTGTGTAAGAATTAGAAGACTGAGTGGATAAAGGCAGCTGTATTTTGAAGCAATGGGAATTAGCAATCGGTTCCAGCCAGGTCATATAAAGAGGGTTTTTCGTCCCAAAGCAATTTGTAGTTTCTCCCATCTGAATTAAGCAATCCTTATTAAAAATGTTCAAATCTTTAAATGGAGTGTTGAAAATGGAAGCCACCGGACGAGATGATGTACATATGGTAGTTATGTGAGGATATCTCCCGTGTCATCGTCGTATAATGATTGCTCACATGATTCGAAATTACAACAATTATATAATTTAAAAATAAAAGAGGGCCTTCTTATGTTTTCAGGGCATGCTACCTTATGTATACGAATCCTTTTTCGTTTTTAGAAAATTTTGGAGTCCCCTCTAAAAGCATTCTGAAGGCATCCACACCTCGGAAGAGATGTTATCTAACATCCGCTTTTCTGTCAATTCCATACACTGTATTTACTGCAAATGCAAAGAATAGAAAGTTCTCAAATGTTACTTTGAAGTGCTCGTCGAACTGAGTCGATTATTAAGGAAATCTTGACCACCTTAAAAGCTCGTTAAAACTCGTCAGTTAAAAACACCTTAAAAAATCGTATGTGCAGGCTGTGCTATTACAAGATTAAAGAGTTTTGTTTATTCTCCTTGTAACTTTCAAGTAGTTTCTTCATCCCAGCTGGTTTAAAACATCGTCTACTACAGCTTAAAGGCCAACTATAATATTATGCTGACAAAGTTTCATAGCATCTTCCAAAAATCATTCCCTTCAATGATTTAAAAAACAAAAGTTACGAGATGTAACTACATGATAAACAATAGTTTTACATGATGCAAACAGTATTCTAGGGATAATGATTCCAGGACCCTTTTGCTTAGAAAATAAATTGTAGAGCATGATAGTTTAATTCAAGAAGATTGCTGTTTGTCTTCTGCTCGCGAGGCCTCTATGACAAGGTGGCAACCAATCGATACTTCATCGTATACAATATCGATAGAAATGCCAAAGTTAATCCAACAGAACGTTTTCTGTTTTATCTCTTCTTCGATCTCTTTTTTCTACGGTTTGATGACCGTAAGGTTACAAATGGTCCGTCAACAAGTCGTTCGGCATTTTCGCCCGAAAGCAGATATGCAATCAGTAAACCCCTCTTTTCTGATGTTATCTTTGATAGAAGGCATCTAATTGCGAAGTGAATATGCATCCGTGCGAGGTTAATGGCTAAAGGTAACATCCGCTAAGCAGGCTATTTTCCCGTTCACGAGCAAGAAGGGCAGATAATAGCCCACTGCCTCACTTGATCTTTTATGTTTCAAACAACGTTCATATGTTGTTCAATGAAACAACTTCATCAGCTAAGTAGGCTATTAGAGGTTTGCGTTGTCATCCCCTGAGTGTTTGACGAAGCATTTGTAGCTCTGCTATTAAATCTCCCCGAAGAGAGCTAGTTATGGGCTCATCCACACAGGTGATGGTTTGCTCTGGTCATCTTACAATACGTTTCACGTAACTGTGGAGTAATATGCAATCAATAACTGTCAGCTGTCGAATCTTTGGCTTCGCTTTGCAGGAAAATGCATTGATAAAAAAGAAGTGCCCAAGAACTTGATAGGTCGAAATATACGACCCGTCGAAACTGAAGTGACATAAGGCCATTTTTATATGCAGTTTGTTTCGCAGACATGCTCGAAACAACCGGGACTTTGAGTGACAATCTTGTTTGGTATGCAGGGCAGTAAACAAACCGCGTGAATGCAAATTGCATTTGACGTTTTTACTCCATATTGTGCAAGTGAATGCTGGTATATTAAAACTCGTTACAGAAACAGTGGCACCGGCAGGGGAAAGGGGACATCAATCGATTTCCGAAAATTTTCCCGAAAATTTTAAAATGAGCCACAAAGACGTTTCAGGTATAGATTTCTGTAGGGGGTAGGGTGAGGTGTGTTTCTGACTGAATGATGAATCGATAGTAATCATTTTTTATTATCACAAGTCGTTCTCACACTATCAAAATTTTCGCAAATCCTCCTCAAAGCACTAAAATTTCCGGGCGCTCCGCATGCATGCACCCCACCGCATATAGCTGTGTTTACTATCAATACCGTCTCTCTGCATATTCGCATTATTCAATGGTGAGGTTTCTACAATTACGCCGATTGTTCTTGTACATAGGAGTCATTATGGGGGAGCACAGCACTGCAAGAATGCAAAGTAGCAGAATTCAGGAGAAGACCTATTTTATGAAAATTGAAAGCTTATACGAGTACTAGACAGAAGACTCGCCCTCCAATAGGCGGAGGCATTTTGTTTAGGAATTTAAAGTGTCTCAGTGCAAAGTCTGGACGCAACTTTTGTTATGGATATATTTTGAATGCAAAATTTCGGCGGGCTTCGCGGTGCGCATTGGTCACGGTACACACTCCATTTCTTATAATCATTGTGAGGGGCAATGATACACTATACATCTCCAACCTCTGTAGGGACCCCGCATCAGCAGAGAATCTTAGAGCAATCTAATATCATAATTAGCATATATACGGTAACATTCGTAGCATGTATTTGTCGTTAAACGTTTTTTGTACGAGTGCCATGCCAAAGCCAATACATTACTAAATAACGATAATTTCTAAGCATGTCACTGATTGAAAGATTTGCCAAAGATACCACCTTTTTGCATCTAAGCCACCTCACCTGAACAAGAATTTTTCAAAGGGAGTTGTTGTTACCCCTACACTAAGAAAACACACCTTCTCTTTACTGTCAACCAAAAGTAAGGAGTCACTACTCTAGTATATGATCAGTTCGAAAATTTGTCAAAGATAGCACCATTTTGCATCTAAGCCATCTTAAATGATCAAAATCTTCTCAAAGGGAAGGCGAACCCCCTCCCCTTTGACTCTTCCCCCAGGACTGCACCTGCACAAGGTGACAGAGGAAAGCGCACACTACCACCGATGCAAGTATGTACAATTTACACCGACTTTTGGGGTTTATCTAGGGTGGGATAAGGCATCATCTTCTGACGGCGTCACTGCATAACAGCAAAGTGAATTAAAAAAAAGAAAAGTTAAATGTTGTTCGATTAACAGTAGAGTTTTGTAAACTAATTTATACGAACAAAGTGTAAAAGAAAGACATTTTAATTCTATTATTTCCGTTTTACAGTTTGACTGCAAAAACAACACTGGAAACGACTGGAATCTTTTTCAAATCGCTCTCTGTTATTCTAAGGAAAAAATTTTCACAGAAAAATTTTCACAGTGCAACATCTCTTTGACCAGATGTGACAAACGCAAGTATACATACTCCATAATTAATTTTGTACAGGTATAGCAATTAAATCTGAGTGATAGAATGCTGGCTAAAGGGATTTCAGTCACATGATGTTATGATGTCAGCCAAAATGTCTCTGAACAGACAACAAGCGACAGTCAATTCGGCATCTTTACAAACGAAGACGAGTTTTTGTCTCTGTTGCAGATGAAAAGGTGGTCTTTCAATTATTAATCGTATTGAGGCCGATACTTACGTAAGAATGCAGTTACTATCAACGAAGGCGAACTATTTATAGGTAAACCACTAACAATTTATTGTCTCTTGGTCGATCAGGGTAATGGCCTAACAAAAGACAAAAGAAGGGGATAGACACGATAGTTTTACGAGTAGATTCGGTCGTCTCTGAACGTTTCACTAGCCGGCTACGTAGGCGACGATAGCGTGACAGAGCAGTTTCAAGCTTACCGAGCAGCTGAGTCTGAAAAGGTGGAACAGATCTGATAAAAATATATCATTTGAAAGAAATCACAATTTTTGATCCCTTTGGAAAAATATAGGTCAATTTCTGGAATATTCAAGTAAAGAAGGGACCATGCATTAGAAAAACAGGGGTATGTGTACACACTACACTGTGTAATAGTCTAGCTGCCTCGAGTGATGCATATTAGATATGCAAATTAGATACAAGTGTGCGAGTTATTTATATCACAAATTCGAAGACCAAAGCTCCTTCTTTAAGGAAGTTAAGACAATGTCAACTGTTAAATTGAACCCAGTCTTATGGGTTCAAATTTCGTGGCCTTATTACCTTTATTTCTGCTCTATAATCAATAATCATCAGTGCTTATCTTTAAATGTTTGACCAACCTTAAACAGCTGTGATATGAAATATCTCTTTCGTCTCCTTTACTTTTTACGTTCAGAAGAATTCTAGTTTCCCTAGCAGACTTGTGCTTCTTATGGTCACTGTACGTCTTTGGCCGGCAGGGTGAACTCTTCACACTAATATTTTGGCTCGAATTAAAGGAAGAAAAAAACCTTTATAAAATTGAAGCTAAGGAAGGAAAGGAAAGGATCTTGAGTCTTTGACAGATATGTGTTATGTGTAGAGTACTAATTTGTTGTTCAATCTGCAGTTATGTCAAAATAATTGCATGATATGATGCTGACCTACCACTCCTCAAAATCTAAACTGTTCATTTCATTTTCAAAAATAGATGTCGCTTTTAATGACTTTATTATCTCTCGTATTTTTTCAGTGTTGAATTCGAGTTTGTAAAACTTTGAAAATAGAGTGTAAAAAATTCTACGCTTTTTAAAGAAAAAAAAAAACAAAAACAATCTGCCTAGTTCAATGTCAAAATATTGATACACAGACTTTGAAACCACGTTATGTATCGATTACCGGTTTAATACTATAACGTGCACCGGTAACCGACCACACATTAATCGTTCCCTAAAAGAGTTTTGCTTACACTGAACATTCCTATTGAGGAATCATGTAACTCAAGACAAATTTTAATCTCTTCGACGTTGCTTTGGTCTATACGTCACAAGATTTAAAATGCCTAACAGGTCAAGAAAGGCGAGTTGTGTTTTATTTATTTATCATGAAACGGGAGACTTACTTTACTCGTATATGCAACTCAAACAATAACATCTTTGTACTCGTAACGGCTGAAATTTTAATTAAAAAGGCTATCTAATTAACGACGTACGCAATACTCCGCTTAGTGACCTTTAACGTTATAATTGGCATTTTAAAAGACAATCGTAAATTCACATTTGAGACATGGTAATAATATCGACCTTAAATAACAAATCGACAAATACTTCTGCAATTAATATCTAATCTAATTTCGCAGACGAATGCCTGCGGTTTCTTGTTCATTTAATGTCATGTTCAAGGCCCAGTGGTTCCGCTGAAAATGACCACATAACACAGCGTTAAAAATAACGGGGGTAAGGTATATCGGGGTTATATTGCAGGATATGCATTGAAACCTTATGCTTCTTATAGGCCTACATACAACCATGCAGACATAACCACAAACAACTTCACTTGTAATATGAAGACTCTAGACTAGTCGGATATCGTAAAGACTAATGTAGAAATAGCCCAGGTATCGGAAGAAAAAAATGACAGGATAATATATTGTCTGCCACCTAAGTTAGAAGAAAAGAGGAAAATTCCGTCTCATTTTCTCTAATCTTAGGGTAATTAATTTGATTTCAATAGTGGAAATGGAAAGAAAGAGATTTAGACTGTCATACATCTTGTGGATGATATTTGAAACTATGTGTAATTCATAGTAATTTTAACTATTCTACATGGACTGAGTTAACACTAGCTTTCATAACCGAACATTTTTGCCCAAAAAATTCTCTGATATGTCACTAAGAAATGATCAACGAAATTATGTATAGTTCACACAGATTGACTTTGTATCTAGGCAACCTTCACTGATTGAACAGATCAAATGTGGTTTACAGCTTCTTGCTGTATTACAGGCCTCAAAATGCCTTTTTGGTGTTGAGCCTCCCATCGACAGCTAAAGTTTCACTCTGAAGGGAGGAAACTTCAGAGGAATAGTATGAAAGGTCCCTTACGTTTTTCTTCTGTGGCTACTAGGCTGTTGCGGAAGTTTTATGCAATTCGGGTATTTACGTGATAAACATCATTTCTGAACTACACCAACTAAAATAGATCAAAGTAAGCCCCCCCCCCCCCGGAAAAAGCTAATCATTTGCAGTCAGTGTAAAATTCTAAGCGTTTGTGAAAAACACGATTTTCTGAAACACATCCACGTAATTGAACTAGGTTTCAAGTCGCAAAGTTTTAGCGTAATCTATCAGTTTATTTTAATGTTTTTGAGGCTGGGTTATTAGAAGGAATGCAAAATTGAGAGGGTTATGGCTTAAAGGATTTGTCAGTCACTATTTTCGCCTCAAACTGACTTGTAAACAATCATTGTAGACAATGTAAATTATGCCAATTTTTAGAAAACTCTTAAAGTATGTCTTAACATCTTTCCCCCAGAAATTCAAATTTCTCCTTCACACCACCTACTTACATTCTATCATACTATAACAACCTTTGTCAACGTTTTTTCGTAACGTGATTCTTCCGTACTTAGGTAACTAACGATATGATCGATGAAACTTCAAATTAATGACTAAAGGCAATCTTGACCTCTCTGCATAAGTTTCTTTCGGAATCTTTGGAGTTTTCGATTAATTTACATATTTGGCATAAACTTTATTTAGTCTCAGGTAACACTTACCTCGGGGGTCATTTTGGTCAATTGATGGAGCGTGTAAAAATCAATGATAAAAAAAGGAAAAACGTCAAACAATACGCTTGCAATATGAGGAACTTAAAGTTAGGTTCATTAGTATTGATTGACCCATGATCACAAAAAAGAGTAAGTTGAAAAAAGAGAGTTAGGCTGGTAAAAGGCTTAAGTGACCAGTGGTGCAAATAGGTCTGTGCCCCAGGAATTGCCAGTTCTGTTCTAGCTTACATAATCACTTGTACACTTTTATTCAACAAATTAGTCAAACTGGGTCGATGCCTTCGACAAGAGGTGAAGTATATTTCAAATTTGAAAAACAACCACGTTATTTACTTTCTTTAGTGCAACTATGCAGCTGAAAGCAAGGTCACGTGTTTAACGTTTTTATGCCACACATATGAGGACGACTTATATTTGATCCATCATTGCTAATCTTAAACCATATAGAAGCTTTCATTAATTACAGGCCACATACCCCATCCGCTCTTATAGTGACATTTTGATTACTTTTAGGGAGACGGCAATCGTTTAAACCTACTTTTAAAACATCAGCTTTATCTTACAAATCTCCTCTTACGTAACTTTCAAGAAGTTTCAGCACATAAATATTTCACATTAATGGTAAACCGATTTTTGCATGAATTCAGCCATACAAGGGCAGTAATATTATCACATGACTAAAGGGGTCTTACACGAATTAGGATACCGGTTTAACTAATACAACCTAAGTGACTCCACGTGCCCTTTAGGCTGTTGAAGTGTGGTGTTAGAACTTCTGTCTTGATGGGCATTTTGCCAATCCATCATATGGGTCCGTGTCAAATTAAAACAATATAAGGGCATTAACGAACCGGGACGTTGCCTAGAAATGACTCCCACACTAAATTACAGACCTGGGTTAATATTTCCTAAGCATAAACTGACTCGAGCAAACCTGGAAGTATTTCAGCTTGTATACAATGGAAATCGTTGTAGTTGAATGTTAGTTTGTGACTAATGTCGAGAGGGAGACCTCCACACACCGAAAACTGGGCGTCTCTACACTGAGACACCTTAGTAACTAATCGTTAGAAACATTTTTTACAACTTGGCTGAAAATTTATTAACGGCTTTACAATAAATTGATTTACAGTAAAGTTACAAAGTATTTAAAGTGAAAGGGTGAAGAATGATAACGTGTGCGCATAAACACACTGTAAAAAGACGAAATACATCCCTAACATATCTCCAAACACATCCCTAAACACACCCCTAAACACACCCCTTAACACATCCCTAAACACGTCCCTAAACACATCCCTAAACACATCCCTAAACACCGTAAAACACTCCAGAGAAACTCTCAGTACTAAAAATTCAGTGACCGACCGACAGCGCAAAGATAAATCCCTAAATACATCCCTAAGACACCATTGAAGGTATAACTTAGCCAAACTCCTAACATGCAGCTCCCAAAGTAAAGTCGAAGAGCCCTTATCTAATTGTTATTTGAAGATTGTGAGCCTAACCAGCCGTCATGGATAGCTTGTTATAAGGGTTATATTTTAACCAGTTCATTGATATCCATTTGCATACAGTATGACTTACATCCTAACAGGTCACTAATTACAGTAATGTCACCACAGTTTGTGTTTCCAGGGCCATCGGAACACGCGGGGAGGGGTGGAGGGGGTTTGCAACTTTCTAATAATTTTCAGTTTGAAGACTTCCGTGTTAGAACGTCCAACATTACCTGGGAAAATATCAAAGTTCGTCGTTTGAATGGTTCCCCTATCTTAGAAACATTCTGACTGCACTGGCAAACCTCCGTAATCTTGAGTTCAATGACCGCCCTCAGTCTCTAATGACCGCCCTCAGTTGTAAGTAGCAACACATAATGGCGTCGTGAAGGGCGACTGACTCTAATATCGTAAATGTGTACGGCTGAATGCATTGTTTTCAATTTGTCGCTGACATGGTTGACTTGATTGGTGGTCCGTCATGTACATATGTGCTTAAATTGGCTTAACTAAGATCAGCATGCCCTGACTTCTGGCTGTAAACCGTAGTGTATCTGACGGCAAAAGCCAATCACCCATGGTTAGTAATTGTAAATTGGATTTACATGGTAGCTTGTCAATTCGAATGATATTGTTATGATAGGTGTACGTAATATAGTCCTTCCCTTCTGATGGAGACTTTCAAAATTAATTGGAAACTTTGTATCTCATAGTTATATTGGCGGTTTTATGACAAGGGCACTTCGTCCTTACAGATGTTGAGTCAAAATGTTTATCTCAGTGATCTCTGTATAATTGCAGTCTTCAGTAGACAACTGTATTTTAAGGTCATGATCCCACATTTCAAGGATTTTTTGCCGTCCTCTTCCACTCCACACACAGGAGCCGCCGTCTCCTTCGGCCCTCTTCTCCAAAAGCCTCTCTAGTTTTAGACTGCCCCATTTTCAATAATGTCTCTCAGAGTACTGCTCAGTTGTTTGTGTAGTCAATTGATGTTTTGAGTATGATCAGGTGATGTTTTAAGTATTGTTAGAAGATTTTTTGAGTAGGGTAAAGCGATGTTTGAGTATGGTCAAGTGATGCTTCAGTACGGTCAGGTGAGGCTTGAGTACGGTCAGGTGATGTTTGAGTATGGTCAGGTGATGTTTGCTTATGGTCGGTTGATGTATCTTGTTTTAGAAAAAAAGATAGTTTTCCTTACATATCTACCATTCTTTGTAGGTGCAAGATGGAAGGATGTAGTGATAAAATTATTATGAAACTTCATAATTACTGCCTATGCTTTGACATATTTACACAATTCACTTTTTAAAAGGAACACTCTTTATTCATATATATAAAATAATAAAGTCATCAAAAATTGGACTTGTCACAGAAAACACACGTCAAGTGTTCCCTTCTCTTACCTGTAGTTGTTGATGTCATCTGAGCAACTTTTTTATTTTTAAGACTTCGGGTTAAAGTCGTTTTGACTGATTGTACAGTTCGCAAGAATTTATTTCCAAATATAAAAGGAAACAGATTTGAAGTCATGTGCCTAGAAGCAAAACAAGCCTGTGGCAAAGCAAAATGGTTTAGAGAACTTAAAGAAACTTGATAAAGAGGGTATGGTTCCCATCAAATCCACTTGACATTCAACTTACTGATGTATTACACTCGCGTGTAGTCACGGCTTCATTTGTTCCAAATCAGTGGTCGAAAATAATTGCTTTCTTACGGACACGCGATTTTAAAGGAAGGTGTCTCATGTTGAGGCGCCATGTTGTGTATTGCAGGCCTCAATAAGATGTAAACTAAAATTGTTTCCACAGACAGGTTTTACTTTATGGACAGTACAGAGTCGGAAGATAAGAATCTGCAGTCATTACATACAATTCGTATATGTTCCAGTTTCTAAAGGAGTTTTGGCAGGTCTAAGATTATATATATATATATATATATATATATATATATATATATATATATATATATATATATATATATATATATATATATATATATATATATATGTACACTTAGTAGTTTTCAAGCAAAACAATTTTTTTTTGCATTTCTATGAATGTTAACAATCAGCATGAGGAGATGAGAGAAAGTTTCGTAATCACACTTCAGTTGACCATTTCTTTGTCAAAATGAATTGGAAACATTTAGGGTTTACTTATTACACAGAAAAATGAATTCCAAGACCAAGGTGGCCTGTCGCGTTTAGAGAAAGCAGTGTTCATATAAAGGGAGAAAAACATTAGTAATGCATAGGTATGGAAACCTACTATAATTCAGTGAGGCAGACTTCAGCAGTGAGTAACGTCACACTGTAAAGGTAAAATTAAAAAAAATTAGGCCTTGTTAAAAGTTGGTAAAACGGTTTAAAGTGTAAGACCATTTCAACTTTATATATATATATATATATATATATATATATATATATATATATATATATATATATATATATATATATATATATATTATATATATATGTATATATATGTATATATATATATGTATATATATATATATATGTATATATATATATATATATATATATATGCGAAGCACTTTAGAATGTGTGTGTCTGTAAAAGGTAAGAGTGCTTCAAAATCTGCAAAAAATTTTACGTTTCGGGTATAACGCCTTTATAAGATGGTAAAACTGCATCTGTGGAGCGCCCAGGTGGAAGTGGTTAAAAATCAATGTAATGAATGCTTGAGGGAAACAGCTTAAGTAAGGTTCATCCTTACGTTCAGATATTACGGAGAAAGAGTTCCGAACTTCACGACAAGCCGATTTTCGGCAGTTAAAATAAAGCAAGTAAATATAAGCAATGTTTCACAATATGAAGTAAACGGAACAAATGACGAATACGCAGGAAACTGTTACAAAAAGGGAAATAACCATGAAGGGCAACCTTTAAAGGGCGTTTTGTACTTTCGAACATTTTGTGTGAAAGAGAGGAACTGAAACTTTTAGAAAGTTTAGGAGGTGGTATAAAACCCCGGTAGATAAACAACCTCGGTGGTAGGTGTACAACCTCGGTGGTAGTATACAACCCCTGTGGCTCAACGTCACCATTCCTAGACAGTTCGCGTTATATTTTACAAGGCCAACACAAAGTTAGTGCTAATTAGAGCAAACCATATCAAGTAGATTAACATAGAACGTAAGCGAGGTGTAATGTGATAGTCTTTCGACTGAAGTCACCAAACAAGTTTCTAAAATTTTTCTCATTTGGTATGAAGGTACACTCCGTCACATTAGCATTGAACCTTACACGAGCGTTACTCGTCCGTTGTGACTTTAAAAGTGTATACGAGCCAAGGATAATAACAAAGACAGTCACCTTTGATAGATCATGGTTAGAATTAGATAATAGAGGCGCTGAGAAACTTAAATATTTACATCCTGTAGCCTTCAGGATACAAGATGAAATGCCTTATGATATTAGGTAAACTACATACAGTAGGCGTAGCGAAGGGTTGGGACGTAAAGATGGATTATTTTACGTAGGAGGGCGTACCCTTTCTCCCTTGATTGCGTACAGATACAGAGGGTTCAAACACGCATAGTCTAATAACTGAAAGCAAGCGTGGGAGATGGTCGTCCTCGAGAAGGTTCGCATGTGGCACCCTTCTGCAAATGATCAATCCTCCTGTCAGTCCTTCATCGCTTGCTAGATTACTAACATTGGAGGACCGTAGCCCTGGCAAAATCGGGGGGGGGGGGGTAAATGACAGCGTCCAGCAGCGTTCCTATAGAATAGTTTGGCACCCAGGAGGAGCCTTTCTTTGTCACCCATTGCCTCATTTCGGTGAAAACTTGGGTTGTCGTTGACAAAGCTTTTAACTGACTATATGTTTGAAATTTTCATTGTGTAGTGTCTCTTTTATTTTCTATTAAGGGGGTGTATTAGAGCCGGGGTGACATACCTACTCGTTTAGAAATTTTTCTGTATGTAAGATGGCTAAGGTGCAAAATGGTGCTATTGTTGGGAAAGCTTTGGACTGGTCACATGTTCACCAATTTTCAATTTTTAGTGCCTTTTCTATTTCCTTTTTGTCTGAGTTAACGGGAGGGAGTGCTATCTAAGCACCCTCCCTTTTGGGAAATTTTTGCACTTATAAGGTTGCTTGGATACAAAATGACTCTATCTTTGGAAAAGCTTTAAAATAATTATATTTTTAGAAATTCTCATTGTTAAGGGTGTTTTGGCTGTGGCATGGCACGGTGCAATGCCACAGTCGAAATATAGATCCCCGGACCCCGCCGTAGATGGACGTTTATACGGGTAACTCTCACCTGTTCGCACTGACGAATAAATCTCCGTCCTCAAGCATAATACTTATAACATATAGGCCTATGGCTGAAGTTCATATTGAACGTAAGTGTTGTTTCTCACACAGTTCCACAGCATGCTTATACAAACTAGCATATGATTGCTTAGCTAAAATAAATTAGCTTGTACAATATTTTTGTTTCCTCCTTTTCGCACAAAGTGATTTTACTGAAATCGTTTTTCAAGTTTAGTTTTGCTTCTTGTACTTTCAGTTTCTAAAGTATGGAGTCTAAAAATTGTTAAATGCAACCTTGGGGTCTAGAGAGGGACAAAAACTATACCTATACCCTACGCACCAACCGATGGTGGCCTTCCAAGTAGTGCACCAAGAGGAGGAAAGACCAGCACCACCTTTTTCCCAGTTGTGGCTCACTGGCTTGTTTTCCCTACTCCCAGGCTATTCATGCAACTGAATGCTCACAACGCAATGTTACAAAATGTCTATCAGTGGCCGAACGACCCCGTTGAAATAAACAGCAAAGGTTTCTGGTCTCCCGTGCGTGATTACACAGCTTTTATAATAACCTTGGCTATTCGACCTAATCAAGAGGCTACATATGACAGTTTGAAATTACCCGAAACAGAAATATAAACCTGCCTTCAACCTAAATTTACACAAGATATCCAATTCCACATGGGAATATGCTACATGACAAACCAGAAATATTACTTGGTCAAAACAACTTTATCTTTGTCACGAGTGCTTCACACGTTGCCATGGCGACGAATATGAAATTTATCCCAGTCGCTGTCTTAGTATTTCAGGTTTGTTTGAAAACGTTCCTAATTAAGGAAGCTCTACCCCACAGAGTCGATCATATTATTTCTTGCCCATACGGCGGTCTATACTAATCTAGTACTTAAACTTTCAATCTCCGTTATTTTTAATCGATCGTATGCGAAGAGTATCGTCATAGATACGTCGACATGTACTGAAGTACCAATATTGCGGCCATTCTACCGTTGCCTCATTTAAAGAGGGGTCATGCCATGATAAGCTCTTCAACTTGTAGCCAGATGGGACCCAGGTGGTGATATTCAAAGCAAAATTTTTGCTGGGAGAAAATTAGATGGTACCTACGCATGTGCTATTTTAATATTTCATGCACAGTTTAATTAGTAGCAATTCCGTGGGGACGAAAATCATGTTCTTAATGTATCATGTAAGTTTTTTTTTATTCATCCAATAATCACTATATCAGATTAATACGCATCTGTAGAGTTGTTATATGACTTTCAAAAGTTCCAATTTTATTACTTTTAGATATAAATATTCATCACATAAATATATTGTGGTGTTGATAACGCTTGTTATTCAAACGAGTCAAAACTCACACTCTTCAAGTGTCTACATTAATTTATGACTCTTCTGTGCACTGAACGTCTTCTTCCCGGGAATGTATCAAATTTTCTTCTGTGGAGATAAAGCCTCTTCAACTCAGCTCAGATGGGAGGGTGAAATTAATGCAGTACTTTTTATATTGTTGTATGAAATAAATGTATTTTTTTTTTGTATTTTTTACATTTTGTATTTTTGTATGAAATCTTTTCAAACGTAAGTGAACTTTGCTCTTCAATGTGCACTAAGGCCAATCTACTGGAGCCATTTTCACTAGAAAAAACACCGCCAGCCATGCAACGCCAATAATGACTAAAACATTCTACTTCAAGGCGACCTATGGCAATTGCTAGTAGAAACGTAACGCCTGTAACTTACGACTAGTCCTATACGTAAAAGGTGGGGAGAAACTGAACATACAGAAGGGGTAACGAATAACACTACATGCATACTCGAAAGTTGGGGAAGGGCCAAGGCCCCCTTCCCGTCTGGAAAATTTTCCAGGTTCGTCGGGGAACCTGAACGGGTGTGATTTAGCATGTAATGCCACCCAGACGGTTTACATGCTTTTGCTCTCAAAGAAAGCACATTCTTCAAGAAAAACCCTTAATTTTTAAACGTTCTTCAATTAACCTACTATTTTTAAATTTGTTTGGAAAGTTACCAAATTTTTCAAATTTTCTCCTGGACCAATAAAACACAAAATTTTTCGGGTTAGACTTGCTGTCCCTGTCGAAGAGCTTAATTGCCCCCTCTGCTGAGCAAATCCTTGCCCATCCCTAAGTAGAAGCAAACTACAGGCCCTCCTGTGAATTATGGAGGTTAACGCACTAGTGTATGTATACATTTTCAAAGAACCTATCACACTTCAGATCCAGTATTTTCAATTATACTGATCGTTTTGGTGACCATTTGCTCCCATAAGTGACAGTATAAGGATATCCATACACTGATTTTACACCGTAGAGTCTACTTTCATCGATGTTCTTTAGTAGGTCAAGTTTGCTGCTAATACCATCATTTATCTTAATTTGTTGATAAATTACCTAATTAATACCCCCACCTCGTATTTGTCAATTCAACAATAGAGAAACTTGATCTTCTAAACAAGATGGATATCCATGCTTAATTAAGATGATACTCTATAACTTCTGCATTCTATTCCATCCAACAACTTCTTGAACCGTGATTTATGGCAAGCCGTTTAAGTCAGAACTTGTACAATATGTAAGTTATTTATTAACGTATCACAAAGTAACCACAAAGTTCGGCTATCGCACGCACATGCGATCTTGTGTTGAGGGCCTTGCTTTCACGACATGTGATAAACTTAAACTCTTCTGATACCCAAACACTGACGTAGAACAGTCTCTCAACCTCCCGCTGTAGCTTGTTTACAGCATGAAATAGCGGCTACAAAATGCACTCGCTAATAACGGAGTGAAGTTTGACATACATCGACCAAATTGTACCAGAACGCACTTAAAAAAAAAGACTCACGTAATACGGTTTCCCAGTGAGCCTTCTTAATCTGCTGGTGGTGATGAAGAAAGCACGGAACGATATTAAACACCGAGACGGTTGCTGGCCTGTCACGTGATCAATACGAAGTAAAACTCAGCTCGTCCGCTGGTAGAACGGTTGACGAGTTATTAGACAGCTACGCATATATGACTAGTAAAAAACAGTTTCATCTGGCCAAGCAACTTCACTTTAATCTATACCGGGTTACGTGAAAGGCCTCGCTAATGGCTTGGCGTATAATGTTCGTTAAGAAATCTTGAGCAATGACGATAACATTGAGTTAAGCGCTCTTGCTGTAGAAGACTGTCAATTGATACATTTTATACAGGATGATTAAATAAGAAAGCCTTGTTTGCACTTTTCGGTGGATACGTGATTATTGTGCTCAGTAAAAGCGATTCTCTATTCTATATCGAGTCGTTGGAGGTTATGGATTATTTAACTTTGGATTATAACTAAACCTGGTAAAGACGACTTGTATTGCTTTGCTCAATCAATGTAAGTACTATAGTCATGTATATAATAGGCTGTATACTGTTGCCATCATTTGACGGTGGTGTAGTCTTGCCTTTTATAGATTGCGATATTAGTTTACTTCGCATGGCCACAAAGTACGTGGAGATATAGAGCGTACAGTTTCCGTACATATAACACCAAAGAAATTGATCTATTAATTGGTAGTATCGACTCTTAGTGATATGTATATGGCAGAATATCTTGATTGTATTTTACACAGGAGTAGATGTGTCGTTTAAGCCTGCTACTTATACGAGGCAAGAAACGTATTGCTTAAGAGCTTCAATTATTCCTTCACACACTTGTAAATTTGTCCCTTAAAGCAGACAGTTTGTAACAATACTCGAAATTTTCCTCAACGAGAAAATGAAATATTTTTTCTGCAATCGAAACAATATTTCTGTTTTGAGCAAAACGTGTATAGGTCTAAATCTCGCACAGCATACAGCAAAGTGCATTTCACTTATAGTCACGGTTAAGGTAACATGATGCGTTGTGATTTTTTTTTTTTTTTTTGAAAAAAAGGGTAATCACAGAAACGTTTCACTGTGCATCATTTCCTGGTTAAAGGGAATGTGTAGTCATGGTACTAAGATTATGTTGGAATAGCAACTGAGTCTCAGAATATTCTCATTCTATTCAAGGAAGTCTACCACCTTTAAAATACCAGATGAAAGATTACGTAGTGATCACAAGCTAGTAGGGTGACTCAGTTTTTAACCCAATCCCTGGACTGACGAAGTTTCAAAGTGAGGGAGAAAGTCTCCATTGTTAAAAAGCCCCAGTGCTGTAAATTTATCTCGGTGCAGCTGCACTCCAGCTTTAAGTTGCATTATTGCAATAAATATAGAATCCTCTATTCTAGAACACTTGGTAATTCCTATTGAATGTAACGCTTGGGAAACAACAAGGTTCGCAGCTGTTGGTTTGCTTTCTAATAACTTCAAATACTGTTTCGCACACACACCAGGACGCCATCACAACTTTAAAAGTAGGGCCTGAGCTGTGCCTGGACGACACAAGCCAACTTGTTCCATTGAGGATGGTTCAAAAAAGTCATCGTTTTGAAAATGATTTGAGACCAGCCCACCCTTCTCCGTATCGGAGATCCTTCGAACCCCTTTTGGCCACCACCTTATTTATCATCCATTCAACAGACACTATTACAGAATCCTATGCCCTTAAGTATTATCACCACACAGAAGATCAAAAGAACATTTTGTTAGTTATGAAGTAATAGGAAATTTTACGAACGTTCGACTAGTTATTTATGTGGAAAACGTTTTGCCAGTCTTTAATGGACCAGTGAAATGTTTTAGCTACGTGCTTACAATAGAAACAGCTAAACCGAGTAAATTAAGAACCACTTCTGGGTCATTACGAAACGAACTCAAATTTGACTGTTTGAGTACCTATACTCAAAATTGGTATTTAAGAGTATCAAGTTTAAACAAAACCATCGTTCATAGAGTGGTTTAATGTATTTTGTAACTCTTAAATGTAAATACAAATGTTGTGTCATTTTGTTTGCAAAAATGTTGCAAAAACATCTGATGCAACATGCACAGTGTTGACCAATAACCAGCCTGTAGTGAGTACCTTCTCGTACTCAAAATTTTGCACAGTTGCCTGTACTCGTACTTGCGAGAATGATTTTGCACTCGTACTCGTATTAAGAAGTTATGCACTGGGGCTAGACAAATTTTGTACTCGTACTGATGAGAAAGACGGGTACTCGTACTCACAACCAGAGACACTTGTACTCGTAGTCTCATACTCATGACAATGTACTTACACTACAAATCTGACCAACAACATTCATTTAAGCAGGGACGCAATACATATTCATGTCGAGTAGTGAATTAGGTTAGTGCACTTCAAAAGGGACTTTGCCTTGAAATTTACTGTGGAAACAGTTTCACCTTGAACACAATTTGAAAACTGATTCCAACAAACAGTATACTGTACTCCTATAATATGGGTTGCAACAGATGCTGTGAATGTATTAATGACCAGGCGATTAGATCTGTCTGTCTGTCTGTCTGTCTGTCTGTCTGTCTGTCTGTCTGTGTCTGTCTGTATCTGTCTGTGTCTGTCTGTCTGTCTGTCTGTCTGTCTGTCTGTATCTGTCTGTGTCTGTCTGTATCTGTTTTTGTCTATCTGTGTCTACCTGCATGTGTCTGTCTGTATTTAAGTCCGACACAACCGTAATGTTGAGCAGTTTGATATTAAGTACTTGTAACTTGCGAGTTATGGCACACGATTTGATTTATTCATTCGTCTGTCACTATAAAATATATAAAGTTGTTTCCAGTAGTTAATTCCACATTTTGCGGAGGAGACCATTCAGTTTAATGTGTTTGCTGAAAGCTTACATAGCCTCCTTTTCGTTTGGCCTTTGAACAATCCATTCAACGCTGTAACTAAAAATTGCACTCTTTTACAATAAATGTTCTGTGAGATGTTCTCGGAGTATGCCTTCAATCATAGATATGAAGTAAACAATAACATTAAAAAACAACAAAGAAAAAAGGAAATTAACACAAAAAGGATTATACCCTTTGGTATAGCATTACATCCTATGTAGTGTGCCACGAAAGTTGTTAATCCGTAGTACTGCGTTACATTTTGGTTACCATGTCAATTTACGACTGACAAAAAACCTACGTGGATACCGCACACCTATGAAGGGATTTTGTTTGGTTTAAATCGTCCTAATGTTACTTGTTACATGACATACGTAATCTACCGTAGTCCATTATCTTTTCAAAATGGCGTCAAGCTTATCAATGATGGATTCAGTAACGGAGTAGTACTTAAAGCGATCGTTAAGAGAGCTCTTAAAATCCATATTGTGTCCGCCTACTGACATAAAAGCGTTGGTCCTCACCTGAACAATTTAATGTTTAATGATATTGAAAAAGGTTCGTTTTCGTTCCTCAACTCCTGACAAGTTCGCTTTGTGAGAGGCAACGACAAAAGGGTAAGCCTTAAGTTTTCCTCATCCGTCGTATCAGGGAGTTGTTATCGATATGTCTGCCATGTACATATTAAGCAGGCAACTAGGTGTCATCTACTAGCGAAGTTAATTACTTTACTCGTAGAACGACATAAAAATACTGCATCACTCATAAATCCCTGTGTGTTTTCATTAAGGCGTTCGCTTACACTAAACCAAGTAACCTTTTGTCAATTCAGGGTTTTTTTACGAAAGATCAATAACTACCCCCTTTTATCTCTCTTTGTGTTTTTCTCCATCGTGGCAGACGTAGGTAACCGCCTTTCATAAGCGGTAACAACAATATACTTGTAAGCCATATGAAAAGTTGTGAGTGTTTTGGTCTACAATTCGGGCATGCAGAGGAAATTGGCTTACTCAGTCTGCTGTAAAAGATGAGTCCCTCGCTTAATGTTTTTCTTTAATTTCAATAAAATCTTCACCACAGATCGTCCACCTTTTTATCTGCGACTGCGCAAGAAAGTATTTTGACTGGAACGTAGTTAATCGTCTTCAGTTTACATACTGTGTGTAATTTTATAAGATGGACATATTCTTGAAACGCAAGCAGCTGTAGACGAATTACACAAAGTGGTTACTTTTATTGGTTATCGTTCTCATGACTATTTTTACGTCATAATATTTAATTTTAGTTTTTAGATGTAGTCTAGGCTATGTGATTATTTCCTACTAAAAGTAAAAAAAAAAAAATCTACTGTCAGAATTTAAATTTTTAAGTAAGTATAGTTAAAATGACTTCTTACAATGAAAATTCTGTTATTAAATACAATTACCCCATATATAGCAAGCATTACCTTCAGGCTATGAAATTTACCGTTTTTTCTTCAATCATGTGACAATATTTTTGTCGCTCAGTTGTTAAATATATGCAAGATTACTCCTCGGTTTATCTACAGCTTATTGCTTATTGCTCAGTTTATGTTTAGAAGTGAACAGTCTTCTTTCAATCGGAGTGCTGAGCAATTTCACCCGACATTTTAATGCAAAAATTTTACAAGTTTGCCTCGAAAATAGCAAATATTTTTTCCAGAATAGAGGCTACAGCCCACTTTCGTCTCCTCGGTAGCCAATCTAATAGACATGTTGGGTGATTCAGTACTTCCGGTGGGGTGACAAGGTCAGCTGTATTATGACAACAGTTCGTCAACGTAAGCATGGGCGGCGTCAATCCTGGGAGGACAGGGGGACACGTCCCCCACATTTTGGAAATACACCCATTGACGTAAGATTTTTACACAGTAAATTTTTGACAGAAGTGGCCATGTCCCCCCACATTCGAATAAAGATTGACGCCCATGAACGTAAAAGTGTTTCACTTGACCTTTGACCCATCCCCATGATGCATTGCGTGAAAAGCATTTTCCCAACTCATCTGTTACGTCTTGGAACATGCAAACACGTGTGAGGCAAATGAGAGGAAATATTAAAGATAGTCGAGAAATTCATAGGAGGTTAGCTATCTAATACTCCCCTTAAAAGACTAAAAATGATGACTAGCATTTAAGCTGTTACCACCTGCAATATCTGTGTCTTGTTATACATTCTGTACTCTACTCTGTACGCGTCTATACTATACTCTGTACGCGTAAATAGAAAACTAGAATTGCGAAAGCATTCCTTGTCCAAAACTTAACCAACTGTTCAATCAATTGATTAGTTTGTTTTTAAAACGTCTCGAAAAAAGTTCTGTTGTAACAATCTGCACGATAAAAAGGCCCAGTATCCAATCTCGAAATCATAAAATGAGACTGAATAATATGGATAAAAGAGTGTCTCTATTCTTTCCACATAAGGCATTGCTTCTGTATATCGATTGTTACGGTACCCTATCGTCAGCCGAACCTTTCGATAATTAAACTAGCTTTCAAGTTATTGCGTGCATGGCGTATATTTGTGAGTATCTGAAGTAACTTGAAGCCAATAAACCTGATTTATCATGCTACGAAAAGTCAGTACAATTTCATCCATAGTTATAAATGGAGTGATTTGCTTGAATAAACAGATAAAGTTAGCGACTCTTGCGAATTGGAAAGTCCTTGATAGAATTTTATAAAAATGGGTCTCTTAAAATTTCCTGGCAACCTTCAAGATAAGACAGACCATATGTTGCCTTGTTTAACTGGATATTATGTTTTTGTTTCTCCAAAATGCAATTTTGCTTCCTCTGTTGGTAGTTTTACATCGCTTCGTGTGACTAACTTTGTGTACTTAATGGTTGAGATTAATAAATGAGTCTGTGTACAATGGCAGTCCTGTTTACAAATCTAACAGTGCAAACTCCTGTTGCGGTCAGTATTTTATTGAATTACAATTGTATGTTGAAATATGATTAATAGGAAAACTATTGTTTCAATGTCCACACGTCTACTAGAGCTGTGGGACATTTGCAATTGATCTGATTTTGATTGAAGTATTTTACTAAGCTATTCGGTGGAAACATGAACAATAAAGCTTTAAACAATTTTCGAACAATCAACCAACAAGTATTTCAACATAAAGAGTAATGTATTGAAATGATAAATAACGGAAAATAATCCATGTAATATTTCTCAAGTCCGGGGAATTCCAGATTTTAAGTAATTATTTGCAATTAAAGGGGAATTTTCATGATCCCAGACAGTTCCAATTCTCCCAACTATGCATCTTCTAGCTCCTTCCATAACTGTATGAGGCTCTTCCTTGTGCAAGAATAAACCTGTTTTATTGCTTAAGGCCATGTCCTGGTGAGTTTACAAGGCTATAAAATGTAATAAAAGTACTCTCTCTGCCTTGTGTGGAATGTGAGCTACTCTGCATCTTTCAAATTTTCAAACTTTGATGTCAATCAAAGAGCAGTCACCAACTGAGAATTTTGATATACATACACTAAAAATATACTTTGGGGTGATGACTGTCTGTCTTTAAATCTAGAATAAGTAGGCACACATTTCATCAGTTTTTAAAAGTACCTTTGGATAATGTTTGTATGCTTGTGTGCATCCGTTCCCTACATGAGCTACTGGTGCCGGTTGAGCTTCTCCGTTTAACAGGCGTTCTACATTAGAAAGGCTGTTACAGAGTTTAATGATCATTAAAATTTCCTACTGGCTTGTCGCAATGGGAAGCTCAAATATGTTGAATTTTCATGATGCAAGGTCAATAGTATCACTCAACCACACAGGTAGTGTTAATTTAAGGTGCATTAAAACTGTCCCAACGGTTGGCCTCCTCTACCAAGGTCAGTGTAGTGAGTTAAACTGACGTCCATTTTCCTGTCAATAAACTCCACTAGAAGTTAAATTCATTTGGAGGCTTCGACATGAAAAATATTGTTCAAAGATTTTTGTGTCTGTTTTATCACTCTCATTTGTATGCGAACGGCCCGTCGACTTGCTCTGTTCCTATATCATTTCAGGGTGTACTGTACTGTTTTTACCAGTTGCTTTTACGGAAGAACACAAAACCCCCAGGATTGATTAAAGTAACAAATCATAGGTCACAAATCATTTGACGAGTCCATTTTCTGTCTCCAGTCTGAGCCCAATAGGCGCAGTTAAACTCGGATGTAGATCTGACTTTCTTTGATGAAGGTTAAGAATGGTTTCTTCTGCTTTACCACAAACTTCGGCTAAAGAAGACAGTCTTTTGCTCCTGTAACATGTCACAAGTGTTACTAAAAACCAGAGTTAACACTGACGATGGTAATAAGACTCGATTTCTCCAATTGGAGTAGTTGCAGTTGATCATATGGAACGCGGAACGAGACAAAACATAATTCACAACTTAATGTATTCTATACTGTACGGGACATCTGGCAACCGGGACACGGCTAACCGCATGAGATATTAAACATTTGGCAGATTGAAAAAACAACCTCGTGTTTTGCAAACGCAAAATTTTACGACAACATGCAAAGTTTTACGATTACATGACTGCAAGATAAAGAACGCGAGTCTGTCAACCGTTTCCTCTAATTACATACCTAATGGGTTAACCTTGTTATTAGAGTATTATTATCTACCATCGCCCTAGATGTGACACAACCTTAAAAAGTTAGCAGTATAAATCATACACAGGAAGAAAGAAAGCGATAGAGAAAAGCTAGGAGCAAGTAAAGCAATGTATAAATAAGATGTAACCGTGAGTAATCAGTCACATATTGCTAACGAGCTAGACTACGTACAAAAATCTAACGGAGTTGAAAGGTTTGTCTAGCTGTGAGACATAGGCAGCGCGTTCTGAACAAAAGCTACATTTTGATGAAACGTCAAAAAAAGGGTAATGAAAAAGAGTGAAATGAAAAATAAAATGAGACAAAAGTTTCCACTTGTCACAGACTGCAAGGATTAGTTGCCCACCCAACTGCCCAACGTGGTCATATCGATTGTCAATAATACTAGAAAATATTTTGTCGTACTAAATGATAGATGTCTGATTGAAGTGCGAAAACCACGACAACATCCATATTAAGACAACATGGAAAATTTGTGTATTCCAAAGCAATTTACATCAGTATTAGACCCTATATGTTATTACTTTTATTACCTGACAAACTATGGATTTTTTTTTCGTTTCTATGTTATCATTAGTTTGTTTGCAAACGAGGACATTGATTTGAACAAGCTCATTACAACTGAGGACCCACCTGCGAATATGTATTACCATGTGGGTCAAATTATTGCCGTCGTGGCCTAATTACAGGCCAAAGACCGCGTCATTTGAGTCTGTGTCGAGAATAGTTCACATTTTCAATGTAATTGGTGTGTTTCATGTTCGTTTATTCCTTTAAAAGTGTGGGTGTGCATGTGTGGAGACATGAAAACGTGAACATTGACAGAGTAAATATTTTTAGCTGTTGACACTTATAATTCACGATTCTATAAGCCAGAGGGAAACACACAGCCCTCAAGTATGTGTGAGTGTGCACTAAGTGATATGATATAAAGTCAACAACTCTACCTGGCTACTCTCCGATATTTCAAAGATATATATTAAAACTATTCTTTCTAAAAAGGATGGGTGATACCAGGTCTTCTGTAAGACAACGGTTCAATCCACTTGTTTCATACAGATAGACGGGCTGTAGGTTAGGTTAGGTTAGATGAGGTTTAACGTCCCAGTTTCCAACCAATTGGTACAAGTCGAGACGACCACGGCCTTTTTTCCAGTTGTGGCTCACTGGCTTGTTTTCCCTACTTCATTGTTTATGCTGAGCACCAAGCACAAAAGGCAGTAAGTTCCATTTTTAAAGTCTTTGGCATGACCCGGCCTTTAAAAATGGAACCTACTGCCTTTGTGCTTGGTGCTCAGCAAGCACGGGCAGTAATGAGGAAGTGGTGGCCATATTTCTGCAGGTAAGATACCACTTCCCGGAACACTGTAATTCAAGATTCTGTTTTTGAGCGTTCTAAGCTTTTGAAATTCCGACAGTGCATGTATTTGGACATAATGCTACAAGAAAGTGTAAGCTGTTTTACAGAAAAGTAGCAAAACAAGTTAAGAGCCTCGTCATAGTAACATTGTCCGCAGAAATGACCACATAGATGTCTTCCACGTAATGTCATTATTAATCGGTAGACGGCACCAACGTACAGAGGGATTTCATGTGACGTCACGGGCGTGGGATTCCCAGGCACTTAAGGGCAAAACACATGCGAAGTAATCGTATTTACAACACACGCGCACGGCATAACCATAGAAACTACTGTTACACATTGGACGCGTGTCCGTAAAAACCAAAGAGACGGGCGAGCTTGCCCTTCAAAACCAAAGAGACGCGCGATCACGTGACGTCGGTGAAACCCCTCTATATGAGCTCAAGTACAAGTACGTTCGTGTACTCATTGGCATAAACATATATTGCAATACTCCTTCCACTAATTTCAACAATCAGTAAGAGCTGGCACTTAACTCTTGGCGAAAGCTTAAGTTTCAGTACCCCTAAAGAAATACTGCAGAAACTTCTTCAAGATCTTTGCTGGTAGACGAGACTTTCACGTCAGTTGTCATAAAAATACCATAATTAAGGTATATTTTGCAAAAAATATAGCAATTAAGCCATAATTTCAAACGTCGCCATTGTGACTTAAATCTTGATACATGATACTATTATTCATAAAATGTATTGGTGCAAAGCTATCAAAAAATTTAGAAAAGCAAATCGCCGGTTAATCAGAACTCCTGTCTAGGTTGCTAATGCCACGTAACCCGGGGTCATTTTCGTAAGATCATTCACTGAGATCATAAATGTTCATTTCTACACGACTTATATTTTCACCAGACTAAAACTTGGAACTTACATTGTCGATTTGTTTCTTAAATATTTTCATTTACACTCGGTATAAGAAAGCGTCAAAGCAATATTAATTTAAAAGCATATTGTTTTTCGTCGCCCACCCAAAATGGCCCCGATTTTCTATTAAAGAGAGAGACCTTTCAGTAAATTGGGCAGATGTAACATGACCTCAGGCAGTACCGGGAATGTGAATCCGATTTTCACAAAGAAACCAAAATCACGAAGCACTTACAAAATTTTGCAATTTCCTAATCCTGCTCAGTTTTCGTTGTTTGTTGGAGACCAAGATTTTTAATGCCTGAAGGTGTTTAGAGCACACTTATGGCACAAGCAGATACAGTGAAAATACGGCAGCATAACACTAGCCCTCTGGCCCAAGGTCTGCCAAGTCCCTACTCGCTGAAGCGTAATTTGTCTCCTATTGTTAGAGTTTCATTTGGAGCCGCTGGTCAAATATTAGTCCGGTAAACATTAGCGTCTAAGGCTTCTAATTTAAATGTGAGTAGTCGGTTTATGACTTGTTGGATGTACATGAATTCGTTTTAAGTATAGCAGTACGGTTTCGTTACACAGTCTCTTTTGACTATGCGTAGCATTCTCAGTGCCTGCAGAGTTCGGTTAGATTTGATCGGTCGCAAAACTACAGGGGCCTTTCATTACAATTTTATATAGCTTGGCTGAACTCATTACTTGTGAGAAAAGGTTTTGACCATTTTTACCACAAGGTATGTTTTTTGTTATTTATATTATCCTGCTTTCACTTGTGAATTGATCTGTTTTAAGTATGAAGAGATAATTTTAAATTTAGTAATCCTATAATTATGCTTGCTTCGTGTTCCTTTGCTTCAAGTCATTTCAGACTTTATGCTCTGCGTGTGATGCTTATACTTCCGACAAGCATCAGTAGATCTTGATACTTGTTCAGCCGAAGTCATTTTTTTTACTCATGACCTAGGGCATGCAGGCTTACTTTGATAATGAAGCATGTTTATATCGAATAAAATTGTCTCGAAGCCGTTTTGTGTACAAATATTGTACATCAAAACGTATCTGGCGATGCGTGGTAAATGCGTGACACCATCGGCCTTTTTATGGAGTCCCACTGATGCGTGGAAAGAAATAAAAGTTTAAGAGACTTTTTCCAATTATGTTCGACGGAATGACGATTCTAATCAACTACTTCAAAGAGTAAATAAACAGAAGAGATAAGAACTTTGCGAAATGCAAGAAATGATACGTGTAATTATGATGTCACTGTCTATAAAATGTAAGGCTGTTCTTTGGATCAAACTAAGTAATACTTCTCGTCCTGTAAGAGAAAATTTACAAACTCGATTCCATATGATACCGTTAGGCCAGTAATAACCTTAAATGAGATGAGGGAGTCAGATGAATAATGATCCGTCTAAAACGAACAGTATGTAATTGTAAACAAACGTACCTGTCGTCATGCATATTCATATCACTTGGTCTATTCAATGATACTCTTTGTACTAAGCAAACAGATGTACATGAGCAATAACCAGTTGTTCCCTCCCCCCAAACCCTAAAATGTCCGATAAAAACTTTTGCTGCAATTTTGAATCTACAGTTCGAATTTCAGAAGTGAAACTGAAAATTGACCATCCATATTAAGAAAAAAGTCCTAAACGATCGACTCACCCTCTACAGTGACGTCGCAGACGAAGGTAGATGGTCTCACAGCTCCCAACTTTCTGAGTGTTCTAAATTAAATTGGGGAATAAAACCACATTGACCCAGTATAAAACACCTTGTGTGTCCACTTTGAAGAAAATGACGAAATACTGCTCACAAGTGTGACCAAAATTGTAGTTTGTTGCTCGATCTACCTATGAAAACATCAATTTTAAATAAGGTAGGCCTGCATGCACTGCACATAGTCGTGATTTCAAAGAGCAGTCAGGACGGGTGTCTGTATGTAACATCAAAGGGGTCCAATTCCCTATGACTCGTTTGCGAAAAATACTGCCCAAAAATCACATGGCACTTGGGAAACATTCCGACATGACTTCCTACCACCCTCTCCACGTGTGATCCTCATTACGAAAAAAAACACAGTCTTTGGCGGACCCCTGGTCCCCACGCCCATGAGGAGGGCTCTGCGGTCCATCGGTGTCTCCGGTGTCTTTGGGTTACTGTTGTCTGAACCCCCCGAGGACCAAACCCTGGTTACGCTCCTGGACAGTCTAAGCACCTCCTGCTCAGCAGTTTCATTACGTAGTACAATGCCAATGTCCTACTGCTAAAAGCACTGTAGTAATTAACGAGCTCATTTTAAAGGAATCTACTATACATTTCCCTTGTTATTTGTGATTGTTTGTTGATTGTGTTGCCTCTATGTTGTGGCACTCTGTTTACAACAATTATCTGCATCCTACCGATCGTCATGTCACTAACTAGATTCGCTTATGTACACAGCTTGTTTTATCTTCCTTCACGTCTTAAAAAAACTTTGAGGCCTTGAAGGGCTGTTACTTTACAACACTAAGCAACCACAAATGTGGAAACAGCCTATGCTTATAAATTACAACTTCAAGTCGGGTGGCTATCCAACTTAACAATCAAATCAAATGTCAAGAATACTTATATTTAACTGCAAACTTACAAAATATTTGCGTGAATGGAAGAGTGAACTAAGCCTGTAAATTGGAACCATAGACTCCACAAGGCCAAGGGCGGATCCAGGGGGGCAACTAGGGTCAACTGCCCCCCCTATGACCAGTCTAGCGCCCCTCAATACAAGAAAAATGCGCCCCCTGCGTCCTAAAAGTTAAGTGAAAACTGCCCGAAAAGTACAAAAAAAAAAAAAGGTCCCCAGAATTTTGAACCGTATAGCTATATATAACTATGGCAATGGGAGTTGGTTCCGAAATGTAGTCGGTCAAATTCAAGAGTATGCGGCCCCTGCATGATGTTGGCGCCCCCCTTTTCAAACTGCCCCCCCTCCTTCAGCTAGGGGCTGGATCCGCCCTTGCACAAGGCTACGCCTAAATGAACCTATCACTTGTTTCAACGTTGCCATGCTGTATGAGAGACGCTTCACTTTAAAGTGTCGTCTGACAGTATCACAGAGCTATGTTGTCATGAAAAAGAAAACGACGAGAACAAATATCCAGATTAGACAAGAATCTCCATGATGTATGAAATATGCCTTAGACCCACGTGACTCATTAGTGTATACCTCGTTCACGGAAGGTATTGATCGTCAAACGACAGGTTATTCCATTGCGCTGAATTAACCTGTCTGTCGCTAGCAATCTTAACCCTTCAAAATGTGAATAAAAGCTTGGAATTGAATGTAGGCTGACGAAGGACTCTTGAAATCTCGGGCTGACAGCTGCTTGGTATTTCTGTGTAAAAATGAACCTTATAAGGGTTACTAATCACTCGGCGTTGAAATCACGACACCTTAAAAGACATTTCTATGCGATGTGATAGATACAGTAATCAGGACAGTGTCTTACGGAGTCTGTTTTTATCCTCTCTGAACACGTGTCTTCTGAGTCAATGTCGAAGTCCCTGTAATATTGGCCTATCTGTTAAGATAACAAAATAGAGTTAAGTACGATTAAGGTAGCATACAGCAAATCATCAGAACATCTTTTGTGTGGAATTTTTAAATGACATCAGAGAGGAGGTCCGGGCGGGAGTTGTAAGCAGGGTTCAATTTTCCCCGATTTTGTCGGGCAAAAACTCCGTTAAAAATTAGAGCAGAAAATTTGTTGACAATAGCCTGAATGTTGCATTAACTTTGGGTGCTTCATGTGCATCGCACTTATCATTGCACCACTGAAAGTTTTAGTAATAGTAAAATTCCAACAAGGTTTGGTAACTTTCTGTCCAGTTTGTTCTCCCCCAAGAGTGGAGGAAACCCGTGGACCTATAGAAAATTTTAAAGTAATCCACGAGAATTTTTATGTTTGGGATGACTTTCTTTCATTTCCCAACTGACAACTAATCTTCGAAAGAGCGTAGCGCGTGAACGCATCTCAGCCCTCAGACACGTATGTGTTATAATATCATTCCCTTCAATCCCTTGCATGCATCTAATTTATTGAAGCTCATACGAAGTTTCGATGTGCTTAAATCAAGGTCAGCGATAAAAAATGAAAAGAAGAAAGAATGACAGCACTTCTTCCATTCTCCTGGAAAATAGAAGTTGGAACATAATGACTGCGTTTACTGTCTTGGATGTACCTCGTAAAACATCGACCACTGCTCACATCTGTTCATTGGCTTAAACCGTTTTTCAACAGTTCCATTTCTCACTTGCTGTCCTGTTTTGTGGGTCACTCAGAGATAAGTGGCTTGTTGTAGTAGTCACTGGTAGATGCTTAAAAGGATCGTATACTTTCAAGTCTTAGCATCTCTTGAAAGGATATCATGATCGTTACTGCCTACCCTAAATTCCTAAATTACCTATGAATACATACCCGAAGATAACACCTATTCATCAAAACTTAAGATTTGGAAAGTGGCATTAGTTTTTTGCGAAGCTAAACTGTCTGCAGTTACAATTCTACATGAAATGATGATAACTTGCTGAAAACATAAGACCCCTAGCTTGTACTATGCTTTTGTCTGGAAAGTTGGTGCATGGGGCGGGGTGGGGTTCAAAGATCATTTTGCCGAAGCATACGTTCTTAATGTTCAGGGAAGATCCTGACCTCCATTAAAAAGGCAAGAAAAGGGGAGATGAAAAAGAATTTCGACAAAATTAAGAGGCTGCTAAACATAGTTAGATGACATTTAACGACACACCAACACGAATGTGTTATATAGTGTCAACGAGATCAAAAGGTAAAGTTTAAATACGGTTTCAAATACGGTTCAAGACTTCAAATTCAAGTTTGGTTTCAAATTCAGCTCAAAAACGGTGCAACGCCTTCCCTTTAGTCGCCTCTTACGACAGGTGGGAAATACAGTGGGCATATTCTATTATTCTACAACCTCCAGCCCACAGGGGGCTAAACATATACGTTGAAGTGCATTACAAAGTCCTTTCGTTTTGTGATCTCCCAGTAATGTGTACAATCACATTGTATTTCAGAAAAGGTTTCTCTGTAAATGATTCTTTATTCTCTTGGCTTTCATAAATTGCAGTCTTGATTTATTAAAGTTGTCAAGCATTATTAAATACAATGCTGGTGTGGCAGGTTTTTCTTTCATGTGTTTGCTTCTACAAACTATTATTTGAACATAACAAATCACCTTGACGATGAAACGTTTATTTGCTAAAATTCTCTGAACAAGCACTCAAGAATGAGATATTTGATGGTAGTTTGCAGGTCGTACAAAGGATCTAAATCTTTTCCTACGTTTTTGTGGTGTAAAAGAGTATACGGTATTCCATCAAGGCCATTGTATAGTGTGTCTTGCCCTACTCTAGCTTTTAGGTTTTATTTTGATCATATCACTTCTTGGATCTTGGTTTTTCCACTTTTCAACTTTGACTGCTTTTAAGCCCCTTTACGTGTCTTTTGACGTTTTCCTTCCCCCTCTCATTAGTAAGGGGTTTTAGAGATAGTTGGAAAGTAAGTTATGGGTCGAACATTCTGATTAACGGCAACAAAGGCAGCATGAAAATGACATAAAACCACATGGCTCTAATGAACATCCTTACAAAGAAGATTTCATTACTGTGTACTTAATGTATTAAAAAAAGATCAACATACGGGAAAAAATTATAAGTGTAAATAAAATAAAAAATGAAATAAATACAGCAGCGTGACGAGCCACTATACGTTCATATCGTAGCCTACATATAAGATGCATATCTTAAACATAAAATTTTGACAATGTTATCTGCTAATGCATACCAAATAGGCCTTTTTTCAGGAACTGTTACTTTGAAAACGAAGGTGAAACTCCCAGCAGTAAACGTATGAACCTGAAAACACTGGATCTTAATAAGGCCAGGATCACATAGGAATCTAGTAGTTTGTGGCTCTCATTGTAACTGAGCAAGTCTGAACAAATGGAGGCCGATATCACCGTTTTGATTATGACTGGCATAGCGTTTGTGGCAACGAATGGTGAATATGTTAGTCCATGGCTCTCACACCTATGTCTGTCCCTAGCTGAAGTAGAAGGGTTATGACCCGAAATGTCGTGGAATTTTCTGCAAACTTTTCAACACTTCTCATTACTTTTATCGACCTACACATTTCTATGACTGATAACTACTTCTTGTAAAATTGAAAGGCTTGAGTTCGAGGCCTTTCAATTTTACAAGAAGTAGTTATCAGTCACTTTGCTCTTACACCTGAAGAAGGACCAGGGGTCCGAAAATTTGTGTATTTTGTGTATCACAATATACTATGTTGGAACCAAGGACATTACCGGTGTTATTTGTGTGTTTATATATATATATATATATATATATATATATATATATATATATATATATATATATATATATATATATAGAGAGAGAGAGAGAGAGAGAGAGAGAGAGAGAGAGAGAGAGTAGGTACTATATATAGGTATACATATAGTAGTACTGCATGGGACGCTCTCCTATGACGTAACAATGAAAAGCTTGACTCGACATTTAATCTCAGTTCTACTACGCGTTCTACCACAAACGATTCTAAGGCTCAGTGGTCAGAGCACCCGCCTTGTGTGCGGGAGGTCACTGGTTCGAATGCTGCTTGAGGCTAAGTTTTCCATTTATATATTAAAAATCCTCTTTCAGTATAAGACAAGTGCCTATGTTAGAGGTTAAGCTACTATTTAATACAGGTTGATCCCGGGCTTGTTCAACTTTCCTTGGTTTTTTTTCTGTTGTTACATGTTTTTGTTGGACTTGCCTTTTGTTTGTATGAAGGCCTTATTTGGAGTAGCTATGCCTAGAAAACAAGATTAGTTGTGTTTGTATCTTTCATTATTATCTTCAAGATTGCCAAAGGGTGAGGGTCGGGTGGGAAAATATTGTTATTTTCTTCACACAAAATCCATCCCATTACCATGTAGCATGAGAAACGGCTTTAACAAAATACTCTTGCGTCCGTTTGTTTATAACGACTTGGACAAACAAATAAACGTTTTCTTCAAACGCTTCCTTCAAAACTGAAATATTACGTTTGGATGGCGAGATGTTACCCACAGATCAACTGCTATGTCGAGCCGATTAAGAGGATGAGAAAACCTAGTTATATTAATCTGTGCTTCTTCGGACGAAAATTTCGTTCCGTAATTAAATATCAAGTAGACCGCTTGAGTGATTAGATTGCTCGGGGCCAGATTCATGGAAGAAACTTATAGTATAAATGACACGGCTCTTAGCTAGTCTGGGCGGATAAAGAGAGTTCTAGCCTCTATTTTGTTATGTGATCAATGCGCGATAGAAAGTCTCCCCCAGCTTAACTAGGAATGGGTACTTGTAAACTACCTTAGAGCAAAACGTTTGAAATACAAAATACGAACTTTGCTACGGCAAAACACCTTTTAAAATCTCCACATCCAGGCATTACAATCTTTATTAACTACAGTACTAATACGAAACGTAAGTCTATTTTAGGCTCATGCGTAAAGAGATATATGCATGGTTGCACTTTTACAAAATTTGATGGAACCAAAGCTGTAATTCGTCTTAAGTCTCAAACGGCCATTTGAGTAAAAATACAGTCCTTAATGTCCTTTTTGAACTTCTGCATCAAAAAGCTGAAATAAGGAAGTACACTGTATTGGTCATTTTGATTGACCATCCAATAACCGATCACCTGATGCATAAATGACCACTTAAAGAAATCATCTATTGTAAAGATGCTCTCTCGTGTACGTGAAGAGTTCGATTGTGGAATAGTAACTTATCCTTTATCCGTCTTTATTAAAATTTGGTCAAGCTGAAGAAACCTTTTGTAAAGGATATTCATACCCTGAACTCCATTTTTTACGTATTTTCATTAATAGGTAGAGAGTTTCCAAGAAGAGACCTTGCATTGCAGTCTCTTTTTACTAATGGTGTTGCTTGTTTAATTTATTCACTTTTAAGTTTTTCTTCAAGACTACTTCAATTTTAAGTATTTCTGTTGGTTTTGCTTAACATATTTTATATGATATTTTGTGTGACTTGTAAAGTGCTTACAGAGGGATTTTATGTGACGTCAAGCGAGTGGGATTGCCAGGCACTGAAGGGCAAAACACTCACGCAGTAAGCGTATTTACAGCACACGTGCACGCTATAACCATAGATACTACTGTGACGCAATGGACGCTTACCATTCAGAACCAAAGAGATACAAAAGAGACGCAAGATCTTGCCCTTCAAGACCAAAGAGACGCGCGATCACTTGACGTCGGTGAAAAACCCCTGTGAAGACCTTTGGTTTCTTATATCATACCCAAGCTTTCGGTTTGCTTCATTGGGGACACATGAAAACCCACGTACATTAAACGTTGCCAATGCCTGTGGTCTGTCTGCACTACCGTTAATGAATATTCATATTAACTTTCTAAGCCCCACCCTGCCACGTGTAAGTTTTACAGAGTATGGTGCTCACTAACTTCGAGGGGTAAGTGACAATACCAAAAGAAAGTATGATACCTAGAGGCAGGATTACCATGTCTAATGTGTACTGTGTTTGCTGTAAGGTTAACAGACGTACTCATTTAAACCAGGCACGTTACACATCTAAATTACATATAATTCATATATTTAACTAAATTTTCTAATTTTCTTCATTTTTTCATTGTTTGTAAAAGCGGCCCATTTGAAAATGACTAGATTTTATAGATTTCCTGTGAACATATATTATTCTATACTGAAAAAGAAATTTTAGAAAAGATTTAAGAATGTTAAAAACATAGAAATGCTTTTCAAATAGAGCAACGCTCAAAGCGAGTAATTAAAAATTAGACTGATCCAGTGTCAACTTATAAAAACATAAATTACTTCAAAGCAATAATTTGAGGGGGGGGGGGGAATTTTGTACCTTGATTGAATTTTCGAAGCTATAGAATAAGGCTCGAAACTTTCAAAGAAAAGAAGAATTCCACTTATCAAGTTACGGAGATGCAGTTTACCTCTATGGCATAGTGAAGAACTACCCATGCCGAGCTAGAATTGGCTAAACAGTGTTTCTAAATATCGAAGAACAATTGGGAAGATTAATATAAATGTATAGACTTTTAGAGGCCCCACTCTTGTAACGGATTCACTGTGAAAAGATTGTATAATATAATACTGTAAGAAGAAAACGATACCATCTCGCCTAATAAAAGAAACCAGGAGAAGAAAGCAGCTGTCAAACTTGCGTCATTTAAACATCTTCTGTATTCAGTTCATCCAATGGCGATGACACTTAAATCACTGGTAAATGTCAAACAGCATTTTAACAACGCGGTTTGATTGATTTACACTTGCTGCGGGAATATCGCGGTATCGCATTTTGGCAATTACAGAATAATCCAAATTTGCTTTTCCTGTCAGTTACGATGATCAGTAATTTGCTTATAGCGAACGTTAAAGGACTAAGCGACACAGTCAATTAACAGCCAATTGTCAATGCACAAGGCCTATACAACGATCATCTACGAAGGGCACTAACCAAGGCGAAAATGGTTTTTTCACATACACATTCAGTTGATTAGGAAATCAAAAGAAACTCTCAAGATTGCTTCTAAAATTGAAAAATTTTCCTGTTTTCCATGGCTTCCACTTAGACACTAAGGAGATGGTTACAGGCCTTCACAGCTTAGAAGTGGTTTGTGATCAGCGTCTGTATACGATGCCTTTTGGGGGATGTATCTGTCACTCTCATACAAGCTTGCAATGACTTTACATGAATTCTACACTTTCTTTTACGTCGTTATCTGGAACATACTAACACTTGAAGGCCAGAAATGGGCTAATGGGTACTATGAACAGATGAAAACGTTAAAAACCTGTACAGGCTTGATCAGTGAGGTACAGATCTACCTATATTGAAACGTATATATTTGACATTTGCAAAAGAAAAGCCTTGTAATGTGAATTTCAATAAATCGGCCGATTATTAGAACTTGATTCTCAATTCTGAATCATTTGCACGTTATTTGGTGGCAAGTTTTCTCACCAACCTTGGAGGTTAAGTACATGTATGAATTTTGTCTGTAAAATGATGAAAGACACAAGTAAAAAATTAACTTACCCCAACCCAGCCCCCTGTGCTTTGCTGTTCGCACGTTCACCCTGGTAGTGTTTCTTGCCCTGTCAAGAAATGTTGTAATTTACACTTGTATAAGTGAATTATTGAATTATGATTCTTTTGGCCTACGGCATAGTATTCGAATAGTGATACAGTGTAGGCCCCTTGCTTGGTCAATTGTCAAAAAATGAAGAAGTTGGCTCGATGTCGTATAGAGCTTCTCGATTTACCGTTTTGTTTTTGGATAACATTCTGTTGTAATCATAAATATAGCTAGTATGATGTCATATGTCAGGTATGATTTGTAAAAAAGGTCAAGGATGTATCCGCTCGTTAGTAAAGGTTACTTGTAATACTAGCTACTAGCGTGTTGCTTTTATAAATACACTACAGACAAGAGGACAGTTTAAACGATGCATGTAAGTAATTTAGATGTGTATCATGCCTGGTTTAAATGAGTACGTCTGTGAACCTTACAGTAAACACAATACACATTAGACATGGTAATCCTGACTCTAGGTATGATACTTTCTTTTGGTATTGTCACTTAAGCGCGGGTCACACTACAGCGATTTCGGATCGGATTACGGTCCGATTTTTTTTTTTTAGTTTTAGTTAGAATCTTCTCCATCTCTGGTCTGAGAGAACCAAAAATTTGCCACCCTAGGTAAATATTTGATTTGTGATAAAAAAGAAATGTATACTAATTATTTCGTGACGTCACATCTACAGACAGCTTTTATCGGACACGCGTAGTCCGATAAAAGCTGTCTGTCGACGTGACGTCACGAAATAATTAGGTTACATTTCATTTACATAGTAATCTGATACAAATGGAATATTTACACAGGTTGGCAAATTTTTGGTTCCCTCCGACCAGAGATGGAGATGATTCTAACTAAACTCAAGAAAATCAGACCGTAATCCGATCCGAAATCGCTGTAGTGTGACCCGCGCCTTACGTACCCCTCGATGTTCGTGAGCAGCATGCTCTATAAAACTTACAGGGTGGGGCTTAGAAAGTTAATATGAATATTCATTTACGGTAGTATAGACAGACCACAAGCGCATTGGCAACGTTGAATGTACGTGGGCGCAAGCTTGCAGTATGATATCAGAAACCAAAGGTCCTCACAGTGGGGTTTCACCGAGGTCACGTCTCTTTGGTTTTGAAGGGCACTCGTCCATTGTGTCACAGTAGTATCTATGGTTATAGCGTGCGTGTGTGCTGTTAATACGCTTGCTTGCTTGTGATCATGACTTGTAAAGAGCTCACGAACTGTTTCTTCCGTGGGCTAGTTAGCTACCCGAAAATTCCTATAAGAATGTAGTAAGCATGGGATATAAATGGGCTATATAGTAGTAAGCAACAAAATAAGTGTTTTGACTAGGTGAAATATATTTTATCTTGGAGTTTCTCAACGACGGATTAACCAACAAATCGGTCCAGATTTTCAATGGAGCCGATGGTTAGGTATGAATTAATACTTAAATCCTGCTTCATAGATTTAGTATGTTAATATTAACATTAAGGTACGAAAAAAGCAACATACCTATTTAACCATTGTGCGATGGCTTTGGCAAGGTCAGAGGACTTACTAAAGTCTGAACCCATTACACTCAATTGAACTTGAGTTATAAAGTGAACTCATTTTGCGATAATACCTTTTTTTTTTCTTTTTTCTTGACTCCGTCCTCTTTCGACAAACATATACGCTTCATTTGACGAAGCTGCTGGTAAATCAAGGAATATTCTAGTGTCGCTGAAGATCTGAGATTAACGCTGCCTGAAGGTGCATACAACTAATAGTAAGAAGCTAGCTGGAAAGTAGGAAGCTAGCTTTTCAAATACTATCAAACAGCTGACACACTCAAAAAATCAATGTTGTATCTAAGGTTGCCAGGGCAACCGTTCAAAGGCCACTGCGAGGGCTCCCCGATTTGAATGAGATATAATTCAAACAACAGTTTTGTCAAAATACCATCTTTTGTTGTCTCAGATGAAGTTTCATCATGCGGAACTGTTGAAAACAAAACCCTTCGGCTTGTGTCCGTATAGGCCCGTCTTAGTGTAGTAGACTTTGTATTTCGTATTATTACGTGATTTGTTTCCTCTTTTCAAGACGCCTTCCCTTCTCAATCAGTAATAGAACGGCTTGGAGAAATCTGGCAAGTTAGGTATTCCTAATAATGTCAATAGTAAACTCAACACCGGTAACTATAACAACGAAGTGTTAATATGAAAAGCCGATGTTTCTGCTACTTCATTCAGTTCACTCTCCAATACAGTATGACTATCATATGTCTCAGACTGAGGAGGAATATTTTCCGTATAGAATGCACTGAGCTGTATAGCAAAAACGCCGCCCGCTACCTATATATGCTCTTGTCCATTAAGAATCGTAGTAATTGTATTGTCCTCAACTAGCATAGCGATGAAGGCGTTAATAAGTTTAGATACTGTATAATTGTCTAGACTGACAGGTTGTATTTTTAAAGAGAAATATTGTTTGTATTGCATCAATATGACACAGACAGAAGAGAGCTTTCATCTGAAAAGCCAATCAGTGTCGCCCTAGCGTGCCTCCTCCCAAATATTACATAATGTTAGCTTACAATGCAATATCTTCTATTAAAAAAAAAAACGCTCATCAATCTTGGAAATTAATGCAGGGCCATGCAATTTACACGGCGACTGGGCGAAGGCCGATGGGCTGGCTTAACATCCATTACAATCATTTTCCAAACGCCCAAATCGATGTGGTTTGTGTTTCAAAAATATATGGATAGATTAACTATGCATTTTACATAAAATTCCTTCTCTCATAAAACCATTAAAAAGGTTGGCTATATGCTCCAAGGATGGTGGAAATTTAGATCTCCGACAATTTCATTTAGCAATGATGATGAGGAATTTATTGTCCCTCTCTTACCTCAAGTGTGACCCAGCAAGGATTTGAGCCCTAGACTTGCAGCCGGAAGGTCTAGGGTTCAAATCCTGGCTGGGTCATACCAAAGACTTTAAAAATGGAACCTACTGCCTTTGTGCTTGGTGCTCAGCATAAGCAAGGGAGCCTAACAAGCCAGTGAGCCACAACTGGAAAAAAGGCCGTGGTCGTCTCGACTTGAACCAATTGGTTGGAAACTGGGACGTTAAACCTCATCTAACTAACTTACCTCAAGTAGTGAGCCTTTTACGTAGATTGCTGGATGATGTGTGTTATAATAATGGCAGTTCGGTCTAAATTCTTTGTAACTGGAAGATTGAACGGCTTGACTTTAAACTGTTTATTCTTTAGGTTTGCCAGTGACAAGAGAATCAGCGCTGCATTAACTGATTTACGTCATCATAACCTAAAACCATTAACTGATTAAGTAGTACACGGGATGTGTTCTAGAAGTCATTGATTACATTTGTCTAACCAAAACAGATTAGATTTTCCCGGAAAACGTACATTTATTTTATCAGTAAGATCTTCTTTTCAACCACATTTCGTTTTATAGAACATTTAACAAATAAAGCTTGTTCGTTGGTATTAGGTTTTTTTCCAATCAAAGATAGTAATTTGAAGCCTCTTGTCGCGGTGGCACAGTCCTGTGTGCATACTGGGTAATGAGATCAATCTAGGCACACGAAACTCTTTTAATGGTAAACATTATCCTCCATTTTGTTTCTTCAGTGGAAGATTTACTGCTCTTTTGACTCTAGTCTCCCAGAGATCAATTAAAGAGGGGGAAAGTAAGGTATAGAAGTTACGTTGATGTTTAAAAGTCACGTGATTTTATGACTATTTTTAAAAGACTTTCCCTCGTCATACCACCGGTTTAAACCGCAAGCTTCCGTAGAAATCGATATAGCGAGTCGCGAACATTGCCTTAATTATTAATATGGCTCACAGAATCCAAATTCTTCCTTGCCAGCCTCCAAGGCCCGTATGAAGTTGACTCGTTTCTTTAAGTCTTCCATTAAAACTTTTCACTCTCCCAGTCCCCTAATTGTTTTCATCCATGTTACCAAGGATTAAGCATACAATACGAACGTCTTCAGCTCTCGGCAATTTCTGTTCTCCCCTTCCTAAAATTCGCTGACAGTTTGGTCAGCCGACATTAAAAATTAGCATTATTGAGCTATTTCCTCATGCCTTGTGTTCTGGTCGCCCACTGCAGGTTAAGTGCGCACGAACAACGTCGTTTTACAACTTCTTTACATGTTATCCTTATATTGTGAGTAAAGTTAGAGTTAAATGAGGTTTTATGGATCAGTTTCTAACCAATTGGTTAAAGTCGGGCCGAGACTATGCGTAAATACTGTTTGAAAACTGATGTAAGGGATCAGCCTTAAATAGAACGTACGCTTTAGATATGATGCCTGATTATATAAGGAGTGTGCAAGTAATTTTTAAGACACACTAAAGATACGAGCACAAAGCGTTTTCCCTGTGGCAATACGTTGTTTGGTAAAATCCGTACCGGTGAATACACTACAAAACCAACAAAGCCCATGCTCATGCGTACACGCAGTTGTGCCATGATGTATTGCAAGCCTCTTAAAATGACGAGAGAGCATTTCCTGTCCAATGCAATAGCAAAAGCAAGATGGAAGAATATGGTAAGCAAAGCTGACGATTTGTTGCACATGAAAGTGAACAAAATCATCAACTTGAATGATTGGTCATTTCTCCTGACCCCTGATATTTTGGTATACCCCTCCGGGAGCAGGATTATGCCCTCTTCCAATATTAGCGGTATTAGTACTACCACAGAAAATAAGCATCGAAATTTGGAATGGTCTAATTTACTTAAAGTACAGCTGAGAATGAGATTATAATACTTGTGAAAGCCAATACGAAGAGGGAAACTTAATTTAGGGAGGAAAACTACTTGTAGAATATTTTTTGAGAAAGCAATACCAATCTTGTCTGTGTTGTCGTGCCAACCGCTTTAGCACGCTGCATGGGTTAGTCGTAACCTGGCAACAGACTTCCATCCTAAAGAGATTTTTGTCGTAAATTAAAAGGACCTCACAATTCATCGTCATTGCAAGATGTAAATTGACTATACATGGCTGCTTTCATGGAAGGCACAGTTTGTTTAAATTTTCGAAGCTGCGATAAATGTTACCACATGAACTGATCTTAAAGTCTGCCCATAGGCCTTTCCAAGATGTATCGCGGAAGGCAAATATAAGCTATTCCAAGCTACATCGCTGTAATCAGCTATACAAACGAACCGTATATAGTCAAAAGATGAGGCCGAGTCTTTGCGTCCACTTAGTTTGCAAATGTTTTATAGCCACGATATATTCAGAGTATTTAACCGGCCTTAGCTAACATTACGTACTCAACATGCATGCTAGGTTAGTTGTATTTTATGCCTTGATGTGTAGTAACTGTCAAACCATGATCTTCAAAGAGTATACTACCATTGGAGCTGTGACTGTTTAAAGGGAAATTTGCAGTCATCTAATTTGAATTGGTGTATACCCTTATCCCCTATTCATGCATGGCTCATTTTAATAATGTGTCTGTAGGTTTGTTACAATTCTGTTTAATTTATTCAGGATGAGTACACGATGAACCTTTGATATGCTATTTTACGTTCTGAAAATTCTTGAAAATATTTGTATAAAATAAATTTATAACATTTAGCTGCTGTCTCATAGCAGTGTTTAGGGGAGGGCTTACTCACTTTAAGGTTTGTATGCTCAGCGATACCTCTTAGACGCCAAGTTGTGGAATTCCTAGGTTCGCATTCAGCATACACATTTGTGTCACTAAGTCGAGGAGATGACATACTGTTTATATTGAAATTCCGATAATAACTTGATGTGACGAATTGTCATACATTATGGTGATCTCAACTTTAATGGCATAGGCGATGCGTGAGATAATTGACTTATCTATCATGGCAGTTTGCAGAATTCGATAAGTTGTCTAGGCATTAACTTCGCTAAAACCGAAATGTAAAATAAAGAAATAAGTGAAAGCTCCAAATATCATTTTGTCACCACTTTTCCCAAGTGTTTTTCCTGTCTTTTCTTGTTCTGTGCTATTCTTGCCGTTGTTTGTGTGTTATTTGTCAAAATATTCCTCGAAAGATTCATAAAATATTTACATCGGAGGCTTTTTAGGTGAACACATCACATTAGCGGTTACCTGTGTTTACTGTGCGTGTCGTAATATGTATGTTAGTGGTCCAGCAAGTTGTCAATATTCACGGTTTTAGGAGGCCGGGTTTTCACATACATGAATTGACTGCAGAAATCTACTGTCAGGCAATGTAGGCTATCTATGAAATTATCACGTTTCATACTCGAGTTTATTCACAACTTTTAGGAGCTTTAATCAATGATAATCAATTATTCAGGGTACAAAAATTGAATCCATTAATTTGTGCATAAGTGGTTTGGAATTTTAACGAGATGAAAACGCACTTAGGTTCTAGGTGGGGTGAGAGTCGGGATGAAAGAGGGATTCTCACTTCAAAAGTGTACGATCTGTTGCAACATTCTCAAATAATCTCGTTATGGAGTTTCAAAGGAAAAATATAGAACCTAAAGAAGACTTTACAGCCTCTGCAAAGTCCTTTCAAAATTGTGGGGAAGAGCCTGGCCCATACACCGACAACTGAGTGAGGTAGGACTTTCTTGCAACTACCAATGCGTGGTTCAAAGTTAATTATTTAATAGTGCAGAACAAACACCACGCGCCTATAGTATGTATCTTTTCATGACGTTTCACTTGCGTTAGGCTGGCATTCATGTTAATTACGGTATAAACCTAAAGGATTACGTAATACATTTGCACTCTACAGATGATTCGCAGATGACGTCACGACTAGGTTCACCTGCACGTTGGGCCGAATGACAGTAAAAGTCTTACACATCTAAGAAATATACAAAGCACAGTAAAAGGCTCACGCATCACAGTATAAGACCTGCACATCACAGTAATAGGCCTAAACGTCACAGTAATAGCCTGAGGCCTAAACGTCACAGTAATAGCCTGAGGCCTAAACGTCACAGAAAGAGACCTAAGCACCACAGTGATTAGCCTACACCTCACAGTTATAGGACCACACATCACAGTAATAAGCCCACACAGCACGGGTAATTGACCTAGGCTACGAATAGTAGTAACAGGTCTGCACATCACAGTTATAGGACACCACATCTACAGTTACAGACTTGTGCATCAAGTAATAGGCCTACACACCATCACAATAATACACATCACAGTTATAGGCCAACACATCATAGTAATATACCTACAAAACACAGTAATAAATCTATACCTCACCGTAATATGCCTACACATCACATTGAATGACCTAGATATCACAGTAGTAGGCCTACATAATAAATGTTGTGTCAATTAATATTGGCTGAGCAAAAATATAATACCATTCTACTGTCATTCCTGTAGATGTTGCTAGTAATACTGGTTGCTGGTAATAAGATTGATCAAATATTGCCTTATAAGGGTGATTTTGCCTTGATCCCAGCATCGACAGCACTACTAACCCTTGGGGAACCTACCTTTAAGGGCTACATCAAAAGCTAAAATCAGTGACCGGAACCATTTAGAAAACCAATCAGGTAGCCTAAACCTCTAATTTGATATGGATGTGGAAAGCTCTTTCGGTGAAAATAGTTGATTAACTGAATATTTCGTAACACTACGGTAGATCATTAAGTAGTACTTAAGTACACCACACTAGCATACTTGGGGGCCTGTAAGATATTGATTTCTTTGCGTACATTTGAATGGGCAATAATTGATATTAGCTATAGAAGATACAGTGGATTCGTCAGTCACAGGTTTCAAAGCAATATATATGAACAACGCGAGCTGATATGGATCTAAGGCTTCAGCCTAGAAGCAATAACGTCGGGAAACTTTAATTCATTTTGGGGGGCATCACCCTATTTAAAAGATAAGAAAGAAACTTTTCTGAAGTTTTTCTATAATGATAATGTTAATAAAGATTTAAAAAATCAATAGGTGTTTGCCACAACCGTCAAAAATGACTAAACTGTGTTCAGATATTTGGATTCAAATTTGATCAAGTCTGTAATGTAATGGCAGAGCCACAATAGGACCAACTTGCAGTTCATTTTTTTGTTATCTTTGTTCGAAAAAAATAAACATATGGACTATCTCATCATTTCTCATAATTTATAGCTTTAAAAACTGATTTTTGGAGTAACTCCACAGTAGTGACTGTATTAAGGAAAAGAATTTTGACTGATTGTAAAGAACCAAACAGAAGAATAGAAAGATTTTGTGGCTGCATGGTATCATAACAGAGTTTATTACAAATCATTGTTAATTGTTATATGGGTAGCGTCCTCTTACATCAAAAAAGTGCCATGAAAGAACCATATCTCGACAATTGAGCTAGAAACAATGATGATGTTTGTTTTAACATGTTTATAGTTTATAAGTTTATCGTAGTACCTCTATTCTTAAATTAAAAGATGCGGTTGGCTTTACTTAGAAGCTTTCCCTGCACTTTGTGAAAGAAACAATGCCATTATAAAATGCAGTTGATACTGTAACGGCTGGTAGAAACAGAGGGACGTGATTAATTCTATAATCAGATAAGTATTTCATTTTTCTTTGCATGCTTTAATCAAAGTTTCAGTAATTTGAAGACACCATGTATAACAGGGATTAAACGTACAGGGATATGATCAATTCAACTTGGAATTCTTTTTGAGGTGGGAATACTTTGCAATCTTTTGGAGTTTCAATTTTGCGTGGTCTTATCCTAGCAAGAATTTCAGACAGCTTGGGGCGTCAAAATCCGTCCCCAAAGCCAACATACAGAGTAAAAGTTGCTGACAGTAATTACTACAACACGTGTTAAAATTGATTACACATGTATTACTTTCAAAGGTTGTTTTCAGATTTAATCTGGTATGGTAAGAAATTCTTGCGTCACTTCTAATTAAACTTTTTAAACAGATTGAAGGGTGACGTAACTTGTGTGGATAAATAATATATTCATACTCAAAATGAAAAGACCATATGGAATTAGTTTTTGACACGCACAGAAGTGTGCATAGGGCAGAGTCGACAAAGGGAAAAGGGGTTGCAAGCACTTTAGGTCAGTGTTTCTCAACCGGTGGACCACGGTCCAGTAGTCGGCAAAACATGTTGAAACTTATCTCGTGTGGTCAAGTGTTAAATGTAAGTGAGCTTTCACTTTTCAGTAAGGGATGAAATATATTCCTCCGGTTACTCGAGCACTCAACTTGAAAAGTGGGTCCAGGGTTACAAAAGGTTCAGAAAAACTTCTTCGGCTTCTTCAATCAGAACAAAAACACTAAAAAGAAAAGTTTCGATTCTGCCACTGTATGAAACATTAGTTTCAACTAATGCTCCTAAACCCAGAGAGAACTAGCCAAAACTTAAATTATTCCCTCTTACTATTAATATGGCAAAGCAGTGTGCTACATATTTCACTGATTTATTCTCTTCCCAGACTGATATACCTTTTCCCTCGTTGTACGTTAACTCACAAAATGTAATGATTCTTTACTTTAATTACGTACTTCTGTACCGGAAACTTTGTTTAAGAAAAGAAGCAAAATTATCCTCTTCCCTAAATTGGTACGGTTAAGGCGCGCTTTACTCTAGCTTGCAAAGAGACAAGTGAAGTAAAGCGTATATCATTCCATTGGTGCTAAGAAAAGTTACTTTTACCCAAACTCTAATTAGTTTTAAAAATGTGAAACGAAGTATAAAAATTTCAGAAAGTCCTTTCAAGTGCATTTTAAAAGATTTTCGAGGTCAGTGTGGGACAACTGTAATAACTAAAAGCTTTTTAAACAACCTATATAACTCTTTGTGTACGAACTGACTTTATTAAAGCTGTTCACTGTTGACCTAGAAGGAAGCTCTTACGTGTCCACGCAACCAAAAATTACCATGTAACAGAAACAATACAACCTTTGAATTGTTAGCTGTATCGAACTATCAGTGTACAATAATTAAGCAACTAGTGTAGAGTATAAACATAACACTGGTGAAGTTATGGTGTGAGTAAAGACGAGCCATGGTTTGAAAGAAGCTTAATATTCATGGTAGACAATTTTAAAGATTTAACCTTTTTCATCATTAGGTATCTCCCCATACATCAATTTTTCCGCGCAAACAGCAAATATTTGGGACTTTGCGCTCTTGACTGGTTTCATAAAAAGTGTCAAAACCCCCAAAATATCTGATAACGTTATTACCTGGAAGGTGAAACCTGATAAGGATACCAGTAACAAGGGGCGCCGGTATTCTCCATCCCTCTCCTCAACCACACTGGAAGACACTATGTACTTTTTGTACTGTCATACAACTGTGCGATAGGATATGAATTAACTTCAACGATAAACTGGATTACAATTTCACGCACGATCGTGCAATTTTTTTCACAACACACCTGGCCCCTTTGCATAAAATATTTTAAAGTATTTTGCAGAGTTATCTTGAAGAGGAAATGGGGCCCCCTATACCCTTTCTCCAGTAAGTTTGCTGACCTAAAATAGATTGACGTACACTCAATAAGACATTGTTTTCTACCGTTCTGGCTGGCCTTGTTACAGTAGTTTGCTTGTATCATGCCTATATATGCATTTTGATGTGTTCGGACTTCCTACAATCATCATTAACTCTGTAATGCATGTAAAACCTTCAGCTCCATGTATTCCCACAATGTTTCCCTCCTTACAGTTGATAAAAAAGGACATGTACTTGCCCAAAAAGAAAGACAAAATAATCGAAAGGTAAAATACATGATCATTATTTTTATGAAATTTTAACTGACTCCTATTGCACCCATAGCAGCATTATACAAGTTATCTCTTTACAATGTAATAATGTATACATCATGATGTTTACTACTCACATGTCATCGACTAGTCTTTCGAACGGTATGCTTTAAATCTATTTGTGAAATCTATCACCTTAAGCATCCATGAAGTATTGCTACAATACGACTGGATTTTTATAGGGGGAGCTAAAATTCCCAGTCAAAAATGTCAACAAAGTATGCTTCCCCCACAATTCAAGTACGATAACCCCTTATTTGTTCTCTTTTTAACAAATTCCAAGAATTTGGTGCTGTAATTTTCCTAAATATTTGCGCAATGACAAAGTGAAATTGCATCGAAGGACCCGCAATTTTCAAAAATTCCCAAAGAGGGCGCGTCAAAACCCATTAGATCCCTCTCCCCGGACGGCGGTCGAAAACAACGTTCAGCCTTCCCAGCTGAGATTAGTTTCCGAAGCCTATGAGACTACTTGTAAATAGACTGGATACTAAACTAAAAGGACAGTATATTTTGCATGCAGGTAAAACAACAGTTTACGTCACAAAACAAGGCCAAAACACTAGCTTGTTCACACTCCTGATTTAATCTGAATAATTTTGGACAAGTTGCACATACATGTCATTGGGTTATTTTTTAATTTTAACAGTAAAAAGACTAGACAGACAAACTTTTTGGGGGACAATTTCATTGAATAAGGTATCCAAGCAAAAGGTCACGGTTAAGGTTTAGTCTTTTTAACACCTTTTACCGCAAAACAAAGATAAAGAAAATTGGTATTTGACATCACGTACTACCTAAGGTTACACAAGAGCAAATGTGACAGTGATTACACACACACACGCACACACACAAAATCACACCACAATGCACTGTAAATATGTGAGTCAAACAACCGCAGAAAATCCATTTATAAATATTTTGGGTTCACGGCTATTGTTCTCTTAAAGTTCAACATGGCAATGCAAACTTGAGAATAAAGGAAAACTGCTTCGATCTTTTGGGAAAGTTTGATACTTTAACTGCGTTTCATGCCGACTTCAATGTAGATTTCAGTGACAACTTCATTAAATTGACCTCCTGGCACATTTTTAGATCGCATCTGGCTGTAGTAATTTTCCAGAAACTCTCCACTGCACAAATAAAAACTAACTTATACCGAGATTGCATACAGGAAAGGAAGCTCCTTACAGAGATGGCAAAATAAGTTTTCAGTAGGGGTATGGAATGATTGTGGTACGGTATTAACTTAATTCACTGTCTGAGAATTCCTGAACTCTAATAAAGGTCGGGTCAATAGGGCACTGAACCGGAATATGGTGAAACATTTGACTACATTTGGCTAGAAAATGAACAAATTCTGGTCATTTTTAACCAGATCTATTCAAACAATTGATCAGATTTGGGGTCATTGCTCGGTTGATAAGATTCTGCTGAAATTTGAGAAGGGAGAAGGAGTTTTTAGAGAATGACGGCCCGTAACCTGCCCAAGTATTGCGCCACATCAACACCACTTTTGCATGCGCTCTTTACTCTATAAAATTCAACAAACATGGCACACTTTACTCCTGCGATTAAATATCCAACTTATATCACTCTTCCTGTATCCTTTTTTATGATTTTCCAAGCTTCTTGGTCTTGTTCAAGATGGCGGAACCTTGCGTTGAATATCAGTATTTAGGCATACGCTGTAACCGAACGAAACCGGTTACAATCAAAACACGACACTCTGTCAGTTTGTATTAAAGAACTAAAATTTCACGACTTGCATGACAATAGCAAATTTGAAATCGATAGTATTTGCAATGGTTACGATTTCATTCATTCACTGTTCATATATTGGAAGAAAACCTCATTCAATTGAGTAAGAAATCGATTGGAACTCTAAACCAAATGTGTATTCAGAACACTAAGCGATGATTTGGCTCCGGCCTCGACTGTCAATTTTGATGCAAAACGAACGTTTTTTATTAAATTGTTGGTTAAATTGAAATGTAAGGATTATTGAAACGTCTCTTATTCCAGCCTCGAAGCTAGAACAATTCTTCCCTTTACGAAGATATTTTCTGAGGGTTTTGTGATTTTCTCTTTTATAAGAGTTTCCATAAGTTGATCAATCTCAGTCAATTCCTCCTGGCACATTATATTCTTCTCAGCTTTAACGAATTTTAGGATACTGATTTAAACAGCAGGACATCTCCACCACATCTCCACCACGACGTTAGCTAAAGGCAATATTTTGAGAAAATGGTGGAACAGATCTACCTACAGGACTGTTTGTGCGATTCGAAACTGATTTCACAACTCATCTGTTCATGAGTGGACTGTATTTGAACATTTCCTTTAAAGCTGGGTCAAAATTACACTAGGACGTATTGGCCTACCACACTAGACTGGGCTGTGTTGCGTTGTGTTGCTTGCTACACTGGCAGCTTTAATTATTATTTGTCTCATCTAGAATTTTTGTAAACTGTAACTGTTTTCTCCACTATTTTTTGATTGACTTGTATCAAGTCTGAAATGAAGATAATATGGAAGGGGCAGATTGTTGCCATAAAGTAAATACCCATCGCCCCTTTTCTCCCTCTTCTGAATAGGTCTAGCCCACTGGAGTAAAAATTTGTGGTATAATATATTCGTGGGAACTTAATTAAAGTGGGACTCAGATTATGCGAATGTTTTTTTTTTCTTAATTATAACGATAGTTGTAGAAAGACTTTATGTTTCAACGAGTTCTTAGTGATAACTCCCGACAAAAGTACCTTTGTAGTACCATTCATGCATTGATAGATGGGTGAAATTCTAAAATTATTTTTACCACATGTGTGAATATGTTTACTAACTTCCAGAATCCTGTAACATTCATTTTAAATCTGGCTTCTATGTGAAGTAACACGGTTCGCAAATCAGCAAATGCAACCACCCTCGTTGCAAGATATGCCTTATGATAATGCAGGGTGAGAAAATTCAGTTTTCTGCCACAGACGAAGACTTCTTTGTTAAAACTAATTTTACGTGTGAGTCCAAAAATGTTGTATATGTTCTTAATTACAGTAATTGTAGTGATCAATATAAAGGTAGCACAAAAAACTTTGCAAACCGTGTTACTTTACATAGAAGCCAGATTAAAAATGAATGTTATAGGATTCTGGAAGTTAGTAAACATTGTCATAAATGTGGTAAAAATAATTTTAGAATTTCACCCTTCTATCAATGCTCCAATGAAAACCAACTACTTATTAAGGAAAACTATTTTATCTGTAAATACAAGCCGTCACTTAACAGATAATTCTGTTCACTGTACATAGCTACTCATTGAAATTGTCTTCTTGGAGTTCTCGCCGCTGTGCGGCATCACATTGTAAATAGCTTCTTTGTTGAGCTTTAATCCGGTAAATAGCCTCTTTGATGGGCAGAGAGCAGAGAGGCCTATAATCTAACGATTTGTTTACTCACGTGTGTAAAAACATCAGCCAAGTCTAATTGGCATTTACTATTACAACCTCTCTAAATTGTTTGTATCTACTAATTTCCCACATACTCGTGTCATGTACCTCTGAAGATCCCGCATGAACGGGTGAAAGCGCTTAGGATTTAATAAATTTTATGATACCATTTTGATGGAGTTCTGTGAAGTCATTTCAACTTTTCTTTCTATATCTACACTTTAGGACGTGTTTTGATTATCTTATATGTATATAATATATATATATATATATATATATATATATAAACTTATACAGCTTGTCATCCTTTGTTCTAAAAGCACTGATATCCTTACGACCAGTATTACTGTTTTTCTTCATTATTTGCTTAAATTCTCAGGACTTAGTGCCCACATAAACTTTAATCCTTTTCAAAGCATAATGTGATTTACAAGTAACAATCTAAGTTGCTTTCAATCTGAAACCATGCTGCAAACCTCCCTGAATTTCGTTACCCTGACGGTTTGGTTCCCAACACTCCTCGGGGGATGACGTATCAATGAAAAGGCTGTGAGGGGTTAATCACTTATATGTTACAGTTTGGAACTGCGTGTCAGATCTAGGTTGTATCAAATAAAGCAAATCTTTACTATTGCCTTTGACTACTGTCAACATGTAGAAGCGAAATCGTCTTACCACGATGAACCATGTTAACCTCCACGGGAGTTCAATCATTACTTGATTGAAATACGTGTTGGAATTTAGACCGAATCTAGATCTTCTTAAAGGGAGCTTAGGGCAGGAACCTTTTCAAGATCTTACTAAGTGTTGTGCAAGAAGAAGTGAAACCCGTGGATAAGTACAGATGAAATGCACCCAAAGAGACTATCAACCTGCCAGTTTGTCCTACATTGAGTAGTATTTTTAGTCACTATTGAAGCAGTTTAAGAAACGTGCAAATTCACTAGTATCTATCCGCTCTCTTGATTGTAAACTTTAAATAATTGAAGTAAACCTAATTTGTTCTCCTTGTGGTCGGTACACTTATGTCAACGTGCTATTCTACCTTATAGCATTGAGTAGACACATTAACATATTCTCGGCAAAATGTTACGCTAGTTAGTGTTCTTACCTTCAGATTCTTTCATAAATCAAATCATCCGTCAGTATTTAGTTTTATGGATCTTGATGGGGTTTTAAGTATATCAACGTTGGAAAGATAGGCCTAATGTGCAGACTGAGGTATGATAATGTGTGCACATTAATTGCATGCCTTGGGCCCACTGTGTGTTTTTCTTGTGTCGTTATTAAACAGGCCTCTCTTGAAGGTCGCTGAATATGAGGTCTAATTACTTTCATGTAGATACTTATAAGTTTTCTAACCAGTATATTTCGAGATGTTAAATGAACTGTCAAAATGACGTCGGCAGAATGGTTCTGACTTTTTTACATTCTATCATGCTTAAAGGAATACAACCAGTTTTTCTAACATGATCTACGCAATCTAAAAATACCTTGGTTATATTTGTCTTGTTATTTAACCATTTACTGGTTAAAAATAACCAGGAACGTCTCTTCAAAATTAACATTTCACTGGTTAAAGTGACCACGGTTTCAAAACCTGGTCAAAAAGCTGCATTTATTTGGTTTGTTCAATTCATTCAGGACTGGCTCTTTACCGCAACCTTGGTTGAATTCACACAGGATGTTTTTAGAATTTAAAATCAATTAGAGTCCTTGGTAGAACACTGGCATCTTTAAAACGATGTATCAACAATACCCTGTTTGAAAACAAGCTATTCCGGTGATTCCTATGAAATTTTAGTAGCGGCTATTGCTTTAAGGGAATCACTTTGTTAAAGTTTCAATTGACCGCCATCTGTTTTAACACCTCACATTACAGACGTTCTTAGAGATCAATCTCACAATATACGATGTATTTATTCTTGTAAGTATATGACAGTTCTATGCATTGCTTATTTAATCAATTAGAAACGTATGTCATAAAAGGGGTGTAGCACAAATGTCAACGTTTTAAAGAAGGTGACATATTTACGGGGTCATGAACGAAACATGCTAGCATGCTGTATTGCTGATGAATAGACAAACCATCTGCTGTGAGTATAGGGTAATGACTGCCTGAATGCCGCGGTGGCAGATTGTGATATCTCCCTACGGGAATCGCTAATGGCAAGTTACGTGCCAACAAATAGATCACAATCATTTTAGATCCGTACGCTGCAGTAACATACATTATCACGACGTACTGGGATGACTAAGTAATGCAAACTCGGTAAAACAGAAGGGGGGTTTTGAAATAAAAAAAAAGAATCATTGAAATGAATTAACTGTCAAAAACTTGAAAGGTGTATAGAACAGGTACATGAATGTACTTTTGGAAACATTTATCCTGTGGTACAAAACTGAAAAGTCTGGAAAATGTATTCAGTGGTCACAAGAAGGAAAGTTACTATTAAGTTATTCGGCATACCTGTCTATAATTAGAAAATACCGGTACGAGCAGTAACAGTATAACACTGTCATCAGTGTTACATCACATGGATAAAGTATGACTTTGCGTTTGAAAGGTTTCATGCAAAAAGGAAAAAAGAAATAAAAGACATAGGGATGCAGTCACAATGTTTTTATAGGAGGTCACGGAAATTACAAACAACGGAAAGCACATTCTTGAATATTTGGAAGTGAACTTTATTCTACTTTGCTGCGTAGGTCTCTTCAATCCATAACCAATGACAGACATTCCTGATTACAATACAGTCACAAAGCACTTAGGAAAACAGAAGACAGAGCGGCATTGATTGTGAACTTTATAAATGGTGACTTTACTTAGTCTTAAGAGTACAGTCATTTTATCTCTGCATATTTCAAATGTCTGAGCTTTCCTAAAGGACACCTTTTTTCTCCAAACTTCTCATTACAACCCAAATAATCGAGTGATACATTAGACAAGCCTTATATACAGCATTCATTTGAAATATGAGAGTAAGGGTTAGGGTTGGTTTTCTGAGAAGTATACTTTGCCTCACCTGCTCTTCATAAGGTTGGAGGGATGCAATATTTAGTTCTATTATTCAATTAAACCTTAAAACTGTAATTACAAAGACGATGAGCGTCTTCACACGAAACGCTTATCCTCTAACGCTTTCATTTTTTTGTTTAAACTATATTTAATTGGATGTCTGGAACATTTCCTATTACTTGGATGCCACATTCATAAATTCTTACATAAACTTTGATTTAAGTTTTATTTGTCTCTCAGCCAACATCGTTTTAGCATAAGGGTGAGATTCTCTGAGACGGAAGGCTACGTATTGCAACGGCCTGTTGTTATCGCTTTGTACAAAACATTTGTTATACAGACTCATTCATGTCTATTAACAATGACGTCACGGCTGGTTGGCAATGGGGTCGGTCGGGGATATGTCACTTCCCCATGACAATAATGTGTCGGATAGAAAACAATGTATTGCGCGTATTCGGCACGTAGTGAGTGCAGGGACTGTTTTGACTCCAGCAGTGTAGGGCGTAAAAGGTTCCCATATGGTCATATTGCAGTAGGTTGTTGTTTTCACTCCAAAGTTCTAGGTTTCGAAAAGACCCGGATGACCGATCGACCCCATGAGTTGATGAGGCGCTTACACATATTGTCACAATGAAAAGTAGATTTTAATGCTTTCTGCGTACAATTGCGCAAGTGTTTATGAGAGCAAAACCTAACATGCACGAATATTTTCTTGCGCATACTCTTTGCCAACCAGTGTCTTACTGTGACGTAACCATGGATGATCTTATTAGACATAACGTTTTGTTGATTTATGTATACGGCCCTGGATTCAAATGAATTTAAAAACGGTCGTCGTCAGTTTGTCATTATTGAGCCAAGGTGTAACATTACACTTTGTATGGATAAAGCACTAACTTTTTAATAACACTATCTCTTGTTTGTAGTAAGGCACTATAGCTTACAGCAAGTTTATGACATTATCTCTATAAACAGATAAGGTATTGAAATAGGGTTTACTTTGGATAAAAGATTTAGTATCTCTTTCATCGACTCATGAATGGCTGACGTCATCATAAGAGCAGATTATTTCACAAACGTGCTATAAAAAGCTAACCATTGTCCCTGATGACAAAGTGGATAGGCGGCGGAATGTTTCTGTAAGCGAATATATCGGTGTGATTTACAGTACATACTTTTAATTTCCAATTGCTCAAAATTACGCCTTATCCCCAAAGCATAATTTTCTCTCCATTCTCTAGGGGGATGAAAATTCGCCGCCTTCAGGAACTAATTGAGCTAACAAAATGAGTTCTTTGGATCAGTGGAGATTAAGGGAAGGATGTGTTTCATACTAAAGTTAAGGGGAGTACATCCGAAGTCTTAAGGAATCTAACTTTAAGGACGGTGAACGGAAGAATTTATCATGCGAAGTGTATCAGCTTGCTATCAAGTCAGAAACGATGAGTGACTTATTTACTGTTTTACCAGAAAGAAAATAACCCATACATTTCATGGCAAAGAATTGGAAATTATTGACGCATTTCTTTCTTGAAACTTTCAATAAATCGAAATTGCTACCAAGTATCTTTACAAATTATTAAAGGGCATAAACCTTACGGGAAATCTTCGAAATCCTCCATGTGCATCTCAGATTATATTTAAAAAATATTTTAGTCCTTGTTAGCTTCTTCCACAAGATTTTCACCTGGTGGGTGATGAGAGGAACATATAGGGATGAACGAAGCAACTAGATCGATTTTTCAACATCCTGTAATAAAAATGCAGGAAGGCTTTGTTGAAGGAACTTATTGTAGAAATAAGAACAAAAATATAAAAAATCAAATGTTACCTCACAAATTTACCAGTATTTACTTTAAAGAGTTTCGTAAAAGTAATCAAAAGAGAAACTGTTTGTACAGTATTTTGTCAAATTTCATAGGAAAACAACCTAGCCTTACCAAGGATGTGTCATAAATCTCAGACGTCTTACTATTCCCCGACGCCTAATAAATTATACAACTTTCCAACTCTAAGCAGATCAAGAAGCCATCACGTTTTCTTCTGTCACTTTGTTGCTTACATGATCTTTTAACTACTCATGTTCGAACCTAAGTACGGTAGGTATTACTACCTTAGTATTTTGACGAAGGAATTAAGGTTACGTATCTTGCGAAGTGTAAACCACCACCACTTTTTCCTCTAGAAGAGCTCCCACAGGACGTTTTCTCGTGAACATTGACGTAGGAGAAGTTTATTTGACCTTTGGCCTACCGTTAAATACTGTCCTTGTGAAACAAGGACTTTATACTATTGTTTAGCGCCATCTATTTCGTCATCCTCCCGCAACCTTGTTGCGTGGCGTCATTTCTTTCTACAGATCTAGAGTCCATTCCAGCTGCTGTGCACCAATGTGTTTCACATGTGCGTGGGTTCAATTCCCGCTCGATATACGTGGGTTTTTATCCGGGTACTCCGGCTTTCCTCCCACTTGGCATCTGGCTTACAATCAAAATCGGTTGCCCAGAAGACCAAGTCGGTTGCGCGCCGGACTGAGCGCCCTCCGGCGAAAGCAGTTACCGTAACTAGTCTACTTTGCTTCCCCCCCCCCCCATCTTGCACTGGCATTCTGAATCAAGTTAGCCCTTCAATAGGACTGTATACTACGTTAACGGTAGACCTAGTGTTGAGTAAAACGAAGTGTACCGAGAGTCCTGTTCTTCAAGGACTAAGTCAAACGGGATGTAAGTTTGACAAGCTCTAAGATTTTGCTTCTTCGAAGAAACGCACTGTCCAAAAACTCTTACAACTCAGTTATTGCGTCACAATGACCAGTTAAACTTGTGCTTACGGGTGCTCGAATTATTATCCAGGACATACTATAATTCTCGAGGATATTCAAAGGCATTTTTACACTAGATAAGTTTTCCATACATTTTTAAGCAATAAAAAATACCTATATAAGCGATCAATTCATGGAGCCAGAATGAGTAGTTTAACCTCCGGCAGAGCTAACAGGATAACCTCCACCGACCTGAAATGGTTTTAGTTATCACCAGAAAATAAAGATCTTTGGTCTATCACAGAACATATCCAACTGTCACTAACATAGTTAGCCTAGCATGAACTTAGCAGCTGCATGAGGAAAATGTTCATGGATTTTGTCCTTTCCTCAAATCAGTTCAGTCAAGTAAAATTCTAGTACAATGGCGAATAGGCTAAAGTGCTATCTTGACCCGACTTACTTTATATCGCCCTGAAACAATGTCAGCTTTACCCTATTTTCATCAGTTTTCGCGACATAAGCGTTTCCAATGTCAGCTTTATTACAAACTGAATTACACCCAAGGTTTCTGCTTCGAGATTATATGCAACGCCGTAACGTCTTGCCTAAGTACCAAAAAGTGGAAGTCTGATGCCAAAATGGTGTCTAGTTATAACATCATAATCTCATTCTGTCGAAGCTAAATGGTTAGTTCGTTTTCGTTTAATAAAATCAGAATGTCATGTTCGTCATTTGGTGGGCTGTGTCTCAAAAGTATGAGACTTAGTTGCTAGAATAGCATTAACAACCGACAGGAAGAGAGCACGACAAGCCCTGTTAACAATTAATTCGCTATTTAACTTACGCGGAATACATTTCACTTAAGTGAAATGGACTTCCACTTAGGTTTGGAAGTTTATTTCACCTAAGTAGAACTGTATTTAACTTAAGTGGGACCGTATTTCTTTTATATAAAATTATGCTTTATTTACGTCATATAGCGTATTTCTTTTATTTACGCAAAATACAACTCTACTTGAGTGAAATGCAATCCCAATTATTTAGATACAACTTTATTACAGTATAATACACTTAAAATTAGATGAGATAGATTTACACTTTAGTAAAAAAGTGTTTTACTAAAGTAGACTGCTATTCCGCTTAAGTGAAGTAGAATTCCACTTAAACGAACTGAATTTACGTTGGGCAAAATAAAGTGACATGTTGATTAATTAAGCTTACCTGAAATATGATATCACTTAATTTGATTGCTATTCCACTTAAGTGAAACTGAATTTTACTGAGAGAGTGAGAGAGTGAAATTGTTTTCCACTTAAGTGAAACTGAGTTCCATATCAGTGAAAATTATTCCAATCAAGTAAAATTCTGGAGTAAATGTTAAAACCGCTTGCAATAAGGGATACTTTGAAAAGAACACCAATCGCTTAATTAGATCAACAAGAACATTTTAGAAAACAGAACTACGACATTACACGTTATGATCAACAATAAACTTCCTATAGGAGGGCAATACCAAACTGACAAAAAGTACAAGGCTTACGTACACTGACACTTACCGCCTTAACAGCTTAATGGCCTATTTTGCTGACCGTAACCATTGCAGATATGCAGATACAATCAAAAGAAACTGATTTAAAAGCAAATTACATACTAGAAAGACTAAAGAATGAATAATATTTCCGTGTAATAGTAACAACTACTAATACGGGTACAAATATTTCAAATGTTTTCAGTTCACTGTAACTGTCAACTATAGCATAATAGTTTCTATACGGTTTTCTTCAGTAGAGGGCAGTATTTCGATAAAGGTAAGCGACAGGTGCATAACCTGTGAAAACTTTTCCCAAGTAGAGTGGCAGTGCATTTTAAAGATGAAAGGTTTTCAAAATAAAAAAGCACGCCGAGTTTGAACACTGTTGACAAGATCCTAACAAAAAAAAAACTAAGACATAGGGACTTCAGTTTCGTCGTAAAATGTTCTTTCTGTAAATGGAAGTGTTCAATTTCTTTACGTTGCAAAGATCTGGAAACCGTTTTGACAGTGATCTGTCTAGGCCTGTAAACAATCTCTGTTCAGTGACGAGCCGAAAGAAAGCTTTTAAGATATCCATAAAAGTGTCATTGATAGTGTCGTTTTTCATGTTATGAAGTAGAACATCACTGAATTACAACAGTGATTGATGTCTCTCCTGACGACAAAGCAATACTAAACTATTTGCAAAGCAAGAAAAGATGTCATTTGACAACATTAGTGACTTGATTGTCACATAGACTGGTTCAGAGACATAAGGGTACAGGGAACTTATTTTTTGTGTTGTGCCGATTACAGGTTATTCAACATCGGTATCGGTCGAACTTCCCCATTTTTACTTGTATCGGTATCGATAAAATTCACCTTAAAATGCCGATATTACCGAACCGATTTTTATTGTCCCATATACCGGTACGTCATACAAGTGGTACGTTTTTTGAGTAGGTTTGAACACAAGTTGCGAACACCAACTTCGGTGTGGTGTTTGCAGGCCTATTGTCAGGGTTTGTATGCAGAATGTTTATTTTCCAGATATCGGTATCGGATCGGTATTGGCAGATATTGAAAATCGAAATATCGTCATTGGTGATATCGGCTACTTGCAATATCAGCACAATACTACTACTTTTAACTAGGGGCCGAGCAATTTTTCCGGAAATTTTAATGCCTGTGTGCCTAAAAATAGCATGTATTCTGTCCGAAAGTAGTAACTATTCTGCACTTAAATATCACATACTCTGCCCGAATGGTCGGTTGCAGCGCCGAGGCCCTCCCTTCGCCCCACCCCAGTGGGGTTGTAGAATATGCCCACGGTATTCTCCGCCTGTCGTAAGAAGCGACTATAGGGAAGGATTTGAACCGTATTTCAACTGTATTTGAAACCGAACTTGAACTTTCATCGTGTTTGAAACCATGTTTGAACTTTACTTTTGTATTTAGTTGACACTATATAACACATTCGTAATGGTGTGTCGTTAAATCTCATCTAACTAACTAACCCTTCGCCCCATATGAATATGTTCCTAAAGACAGATGTAGTCATACTTTCAGCCCATTAGCATATTAAATTAAGTTGAAAATCGTAACTACAATACTGCTTTTGTGACTTGAATACCGTTCAAAACAACCGCACTCTAAAACAATCCAGTGATTTATAAAAAGAAAACAGAGTATGAAAGCACTGAAACTGAGGCAAACCATAAGCTTGGACCTGTGATACAGTTGTCCAACTTTTTTCAAACTTAAGCCCCAGACTCTAAAGACTTCAGTTAAGTGTTGCTTCAGCCCTCTATTCTACCACTCTTGCATCATCTCTGACGGTATCATTCTGCAGTAACATAAACAGTTTTAAACGTATTCACATGGCCAGGTATAAAGTAATCAGTTAATTTTTGTCTGTATCCAAACACAAAGTCCTTTCATTACTTTATTAATTAAGGGGTGGGGGAGTATTCGGATATTGATTCATGACTCATTACGACACGAATTGATTTTTCGGGATTGGCCAATGTCGTCAAGGGAATGAAAGTGAGAGAAGTACTTAATAAAGGTACTGCAGATGGCCAACGTTACAACGATTTTGAATTTGTTACCCGCTGTAGGTTGATTTTAACCTTGCTTTTCGTGATATTGATGCAGCGTTCGTTCATTTACTCTTAATGGTCATTGATTCCTTGAAATCGGTTTCATTTGAGGTCGGTCATGTTAAATTTCTACTGCTAATTGCAAATTAAGTTGAACTACATAAGTGCAACCTTAATGCCATTCTTTATAGCTGGGTTCACGGTTATAACACGATTTCTTCAAAACAAAACCGAGTTACATAATCACGCGAAGGTTTATAATATCGACTGACGAATATAGAGCAATACTGGAGTTAAAGCAAAGGGAGAAGTGTCGGAAAGTGTTCCCAGAAGTGTAAAAAATTTCAAATCAGGAAGAAACTGTCGCGAGTTTGATCGCAAAAGTACTCTTATTGGAAATGATTCATATTTTTCATGTGGTTCAGTTGTAGGAGGAGGTTATTGCCCCCCCCCCCCCGGGAAAGTTCTGTAGCTAGCTAAACTAAGGTAAACTGTACCTATGACTACCACTGACAGTACGTCCATCTTCAAATATTCGCTGTCACACATTATTATTATTATTAAGATACTTTTACCACTACTTCAGCCCAAAGAAGTGCCCCTGGTACCCCATTATGTGGCACCTAAGCCATATGCCGCATCAGCCCCACCCTCGCTCCTGGTCGACGCAGAGTGGGATAGGACGGGCAAATGCAAACAAGAACACTCAGGTTTTATACAGTTTACAAAAGGGGTAAATTCGTCTCAAATATGTCATAGACTAAAACACACTTTTGCATTGTACAAAGCGACAATGACTTTTATCAGGTTCTCAGTTGAACCTACCATGCTCTACCTTTTCACTATTTGTCCAGCTGGGGGGGGGGGGGGGTGAGGGCAGGTCTGCAGGCGCACTGACAGACTTCAAACAAAAAGGAGACTAAAACAGCGTACACTGCAAAATTGAAACTGAATCTCTTCGGTCTAAACGCCTTTCACAGATTGTTGTTTTGTAGATATATATATATATATATATATATATATATATATATATATATATATATATATATATATATATATATATAGTAATGTCGCTGAGAACAATACATTTAGTAGAGGCAAAAGCTGATTGCGCAATAATTTGATATGGCATAAAAGAGCTACTAACATTATGTGGCTTTGCTTTCTAAAAAAATCTGAGACTGCCTAGTAAAAAGGATCTGTCCCACTGTCTAAAACCCTTAGTGAAAATTTCCATATTAAGTCAAGCCACCCTACAGCAATAAGACAAAATTGCATGTGTAGCGATCCAAACCCTGCGGAGATAATATATATATATATATATATATATATATATATATACATCTATATATATATATATGTATATGTGTGTGTGTGAGTGTGTGCTTGTATATGTATGGCTCTAACTTTGGTCAGTCGGCCCACCTGATGATCCGGAAGGGCGAGAAACTCAGAGTAGAGAGGAAAATATGCTTGCGTAAGTACATTATTTCGTGTAATTTGCTCCGCCAACTCGGTGCTGAGGCTTTAAGCATGCTGATGATATCATTCATATATATATATATATATATATATATATATATATATATAGGTAAAAATGAAGTAGTAAATAGTGCTAAAAGTTTGTGAAAAATTCCACGACGTTTCGGGTTTAAACCCTTCATCAGGTGGCAAAAATGCAACTGATCGTTGACACGGCCAAACGTACAATTTAAAAAATACACAATAAAATTGGGCACGGTAAACCTCGGCTAGGAAAACAGACAGTGTTAAGTGGTTACCATTAGTCAAAAAAATGCAGGAATTGCTGCGTTATAACAGTTCAAGTCTAACGTTCAGACCATGTGGGGACAGGGTTCCATGTTTCATGATTAGGCGGTTTTCGGCAGCTAGGCGGTCATGATCGGAACCTCGACACGAGATGGCCGCCGAAACCATCAAGTCACGGATCGAGCATGTTGACGGGGGATTGAAGTGGGTGGCTACCGGGAACCCTGGGAGGTTCTGTTTGATTGATCTCAGGTGATCTCAATCCCAGGGTTCCCGGTAGCCACCCACTTCAATCCCCCGTCAACATGCTCGATCCGTGACTTGATGGTTTCGGCGGCCATCTCGTGTCGAGGTTCCGATCATGACCGCCTAGCTGCCGAAAACCGCCTAATCATGAAACATGGAACCCTGTCCCCACATGGTCTGAACGTTAGACTTGAACTGTTATAACGCAGCAATTCCTGCATTTTTTGACTTTTGGTAACCACTTAACACTGTCTGTTTTCCTAGCCGAGGTTTACCGTGCCCAATTTTATTGTGTATTTTTTAAATTGTACGTTTGGCCGTGTCAACGATCAGTTGCATTTTTGCCACCTGATGAAGGGTTTAAACCCGAAACGTCGTGGAATTTTTCACAAACTTTTAGCACTATTTACTACTTCATTTTTACCTACCCTACTTCATAAGTGCTACGCAGTACTTTGACCTTAATATTATATATATAATATATATATATATATATATATATATATATATAATATATATATATATATATATATATATATATATATATATATATATATATATATATATATATATATATATATAACATACATACGTACGTACGTACGTACGTACGTACGTACATACATACATACATACATACATACATACATACATACATACATACATACATACATACATACATACATATAACAAGAAAAAAGAAGAGACCAGTCTCATAATTGGCAAACAAGAATACAGATTCGAAAAATAAATTTTATTGAAATTTTCGATCCACTGGGACCTTCTTCAGCGACTACTAGACTGCAAGTGCGAAACGTAGAGTTTAATGTACACGTAATAACAGGAGGATTAAAGGAAAGGTTAAGCAAAAAATTAATTTTCATATGTAAAAGATGAATTAAATCGACGCAATTTGATGAAACTTTCATTCAAATTCAATGGAATACACGTGGATTTACCTTTTATTATTTATATATGTCATATATATATATATACCGGTATATGTTACTTCGATACAATATTCAAGTATATTAGTAAAGTTAATATCCGCCAGAAATTGATTTCATTTAAATCTTTGTACTCTAAAATTAATCTTTGCTTCGTGAGATTCAACGTGTCACGCTTTTACAGTTTTCGCCGCTGGAAAATTGCACCAACTTCCGTTGGGTAAGCGGCGGTTACTTGGGGGAAACCGAGAATACTACGTTGAAATTTATTTGACCGTCGCGCCAATTTCATGGTACGCCTGTCTGATTCACGTGCCACTCTTGATTAAACTTTTGAGAAGACAACGGCTGACGAAGAAAATATTTATGATGCTACGGAGAAAATATTTAGGAGAAAAGCACAAAAACATAAAACATCTCCACTAAATGTTAAATCTGTTTCAATTCAATTTCGTTTGTACAAGGAACGCTTAAGGGAATGTTAAAGGACCAGATTTTGGTTTGGTTTTAAAGATTTGCCCTAGATTACAATTACAAATGATTTACGTTTGTTTGTCCACATTTCTCTGAACAGTGTAAAATCTTTAAAGTATGTCTCAAGTCTAGAATTATAACAAATTATGGAAAGGTTAGAAAATCAATTTTATAAGTCCAACTTTCATCTTCAAAGTTTATCCACTTCCTGAGATATGAAATTTCAAAAGGGTAAAAAATGGTTTGAAATAATCGATTAAGACACAATTTGTAATTTTGTCTTTTATGACTTACATTACTTGCTTTTGCTTCCTTTGAAACAAAAATGTTTGTATGAATTTGAAAAATTACTTTTTTTCTGTCAAAGCATGTTGTGAGAAAAGAGCGTGTATAGCCAGGTCATTTTATACCAATTAGACGGTGATCTAATCATTGAACAAAGTGTAGTGGCCAACATGGAATTTAACTCCGCAAGTAGAAAAGTGACATCGCATATTATTGCGCAAAAAACCGTTTTCCATTGAGGAAGAAAATTTCAACGATGAATACTTCGACAAGAAAATCACGTGAAGACGGTAGTTTGACCAATGGTATTCCTTTATTCAACCTACTTTTGACTTCAGGAATACTTTACTCCATAAGAACTCCAGTGAAATTTTGTAAATGACGGGGATGAAGTGGTTGATCGCTACACTTGTTAGCACAAAAAAAAAAAAATAAATAAATAAAAAAATAAAATAAAATAAAATTGAAAAAGTCAATTTTTCAACTGAGATTGCAGAGATTCAAAATTATGGATTCAGAATTACGGGTGTAGACAACTTCAACTAAAGGCAGATAAAAAGGTTATGAACGCAGGCTGGCGTAACTCATAAGTACACCTTGCTTGGAGAAAGTGCTGCATGTGTGGAGTTTGATTCTAATTTGAAGGCATATGTGATATTGCCGCCCGGTTACCAAAAGCCTAGGCACTGCCTTACATACATTCCTACTTGTCCTTCTTCATTTAACTTGTTCGAATGGAGCTCTCCATCTCACTAGAGGTTATTCCATGTTACACTCTTAATGCAAAAGAGTGAAATTCACTCCAAAAGAGACTGTAGTTTGGGACCACTCCTAGTAAGAGTGAATTTCACTCGGGGTGGAGTGAAAATTCACTCGAAGTAGAGCGATATATTATTCCATGCGAGTGAAGTATCGCTCTATTTGGAGTGAATTTTTCACTCCACCCCGTTTGAAATTCACTCTTACTAGGAGTGGTCCCAAACTACAGTCAGTCTCTTTTGGAGTGAATTTCACTCTTTTGCATTTAGAGTGTACAGTGTTTGAAATAGGCAATTGTGTTAGGTTTCTGAAGTACTCCTTTACTCATACAAGGTGTTTCCCAGTATTGCAGCAGGTAGTTGATAGGGACTCCTTGAGTGCATTAAGTTCACAGAGTGTATCATGTAGAGATGCAAATGCACCTAACATGTGGTGGAGAAATTATGTAAAATCAATCGTCCTTTTTCGATTCCTTGTGCCTCTCTTACAGTCTCAAAATAATAAATTTATGCTACAAAACTCTTGTACAAGAGTTGACATAGTGTGTCTTTTGTAAACCTGCACACATTCACTATGAACCGATGAATGACGTCATGAAAGATATGAGCAAGTAAACGAACGAGTTTGTCTTCACAGACTGTCATATCAACTTACCATACGAACACTAAATCATATAGATTAGGAGGGTGAAATTTGATAAGGACTTGGGAAAGTATTAAAATGGATTAAAATTCACCTATTCTGTCGGTCTTTTCGTGACAAGTGTGTATAAAGGAATGGGTACCAGTAAGTAAGGATTTTATACGTTTAACTTCAATTGTGGAAACATTGAAGAAACAACTTATTAAGCGAATTAATTCCAAACGATAAATTCAGCGATTGCAAGACTAGCACCCAACCAATATGTAGTATTGTTCAAATGCAGTGATATACAATTCACCCCGCGTACTTTCAATGGGTCACTACTTTCGCATGCCATAAGGTACGGTTAAGGTTGCGAGCACATTTGATAACAAGCTTGTTGTAAGATGGTGATCTTATGACGAGCACGTTATCAGGTTACGATAGGTTGTCTCTGTCAGCATACTTTGTGATGGCGTGTTAGCCTGGCCATTGTATCACCTGAAGGCTAAAAGACTGAGATATACAACGTATAAAAGGCTGTGAAGACAAGCCTTCTCAGGTTATGCTTTTTCCAAAGTTAAATTGACTCCTTGGCTAAGATCCGAAGCAAAAGCAAAGTCGGCTAGTTAACTGGTCCCCCCAAGGGCGCTTCAGTACGGCCCTTCAGTCTGACTTCCTCGGCTGGACAATCGATTTTAATGTCAACCCCTTGTCAAGTGGGGGAAAGCCGACGACCCGGAGATGAACCCACGTACCTCGAACGGGATTGAACCAACCACTTGTAAAACATGAGTAGCTGGACTGCACCACTCAGTGCCACTCGAAGAGCCGAAGGGCGAAACCAATCTTATATCCCCCGAAGAAGTTCTGCTTCCCAAATGAGCTAAGTCCCCTGAAGGGACACCAAGATGGCCAACCTCTTGACCTCCAGACTGGCCTTACTTTGTTTGAGGCCAAAGAAGACCAATGTGTCTGACCGCGGAGCTGTTCTTGTCTGTATGCTTCATAGTCAATACTTCATTCGAACAGAATGTTGAGCCCTTATGTGATATTTTCAACTCGTGATAATACTTGAAGAAAACATCAGACACCCATAAATTGCGCAGTACATTTCAAAAACAGAAGCTGAAGGATAATTGTGGCATTTTGGGAATACATTAAGCAAACGATAACCACCTGGTCAATATTTCATCATCATCAAGACGTAATAATGATGTAACATTTTGGCAAAAGTAACTAATTTCAAGTCCTCCAGTGCCTTATGGTCCCCTGTTATGTGATATTCAAACATTGATTCATTTCATCCTCTGAAATGCATAAAAATGTGCACAAGTATAGAGTGAGGTTAAACAAGTGGTTTTTTTTTTTATTTATCATGTATTTGCAGGTACAGAAAAGCCATATAAGCACTGGGTCATTTAAGCCCTGAAGTTTGTATTTACGTTACATATGAAGGTTGTAAAAGGTGATAACTGTATAAACTTCTCTCTTTTCGGAAATTTTTCTTCCAGAGCGAGAACATCGTCAGTAAAACAACACACGTGCCATTGAAAACCCTTTTCTCAAATTTCCCTGTTACCTTTCGCATATGACACGCTTTAGCTAGAAATCACGAATAACTTGATTTATATGCCCGTATGTTTCTGTCACTGTATATTGTTTCACGTTGACCCTATCGTTAGCCTCCTGTATGTGTGGAAAGAAAAGTAACCGAACTCTGATTTCCTGTGCTATATATTTATACTGCCTGTAAAGTTGTGCAATTACTTTTTGTGCGAATCTAAACTGACGTAGGTAAAAGGTCCTATCGCGGGCACAAATTAAAACTTAGAACTATATAAATTTCTCCCCATCCGGTTCTGGTTCAAAGTTCACTGGGTATGAGAAATACGCTGAAAAATTGCACTCAAAAAACTGAAGTGCTGAAATAATAGCACCTATCAGGTAATTATAGGAAATCAGCACCTGAGATTGTTGTTTTCGGCACTTAATTGTGTGGTGCTTCCACAGCACCTCCTGGATGTTCATAGCTTTTGGAAATAATGGAATATTCTGGTTTGGTGGGTGGGGCTAATTTATCTAGACACTTTTCTCTTCAACTATTTCTACTTCGTAAACAAATGTATTTCTGTCTTTCATTAATCGAAGCCACAGCTTCGGTTGTAGGAATTGCTCTAATTCGTTCAGTCCAAATTGTTGTCGTCTATCACTGAAGGTTACCCTGACTAAGGTTAATGCTACAAAAGTGTAACTAACTTGAAAAACGTGTTTCTTCAAGAGGCTTCGATAAACACTTGCCTGCAAGAACAAGAATGTCTAGTTCTATAAGGAATTATTATCTAATAATTTAGTGATACCCTGCTTGGAGATGTTAATAGCTGGTTTGATGGTACTTTTTATAGCATTTACTTTGTAAACAATTATTGATTTTTATGTAAGAATTGTAAACTGGCCTTATATAGTTTTTAATAACCCATTTTCTATAAATATGAATGCTAAGCCCCACGTTTGAGATTTTTAAAAATTTACTCATTTGGTCATGGTGCCAGTCCATGCTTTGGATTATGCATGTACTATAATGCATCATTTTAACAAACAAATAAACAACTTTTCAAGCCAGATTCATCACAAATGACCTAAACTGTGTCAGCACATTCGAGGTGCTGAAAAACAACACCTAAACAGGAGCTAATGATGAAATTTAGCCTAAAATAAATCACAAGTTGACATTCCTTACAAAAAACAAAACAAAAATACAAAAAAAAAAAACTTGGCACTTCTTGTCTGCAAATTGCTGTAAATGAAGTTATTCAAGTTTTCTCAAAATAAAAAAAAAAATCGAGCAATGTGCAACTGTACACCTCATGTGAATTACCAAAGTAATTTCACTTTCTTGAGTTTTCGTGTTATAACAGTTAAGGACAATCACACGTGACGTCAGCAATGGATCATGCGCAGAAGGTGTCATCGGAACCCACCCAAAACAGGATCCTAAATACAATTGCGATACAATGAACACTTAGCCGTCAAAATTTCCAGCAGTGACGTGGTGAAAAACCTTTACAATAATTGTGAACACTCATTTTAAGCTTAAAATTATATATTAACGGTGCTATCTTTCAATCTGATTAAATGCTTGTGTATGTAAATGTCCTGGTGTGGTGCTGCAAAGGCCAAGTTGGAGTTAATGCAGCAAAGGCGCCTAGCACATATAACGAAAACAGCTGTTTAACTCAACCATTATAGATTAAAAATTAATATCCTGCAATTAAATATGGGATCGGACGGAATTATTTTTATAACTTGAACATTTTTCATTATTTAGCTCTTCTTATATTCGACCTCTGATAAAGCCCATCAGGTATACAAAAGGTTTGTGGAGTGCTTTAGTGTACTTCTTTTAAATGGCCTTCGCACATTATCTTGTAACGAGTTGCTAACGGAAGTGTCTACTTTGCGTTGTGATATTGCCTAAAGAAAACCTCTCACTATTTTTGGACATGTCACCTTTTATTGAAACAAAGTTTAAAAAATATCTCCCACTTCATGTTAACAAATTTTGTTCTGTGTATAAAGTAAAATTTATGATGTAGACTGAATGGTAGTTTTCGAAGGAGTTTAAAGGGAGTTGTTGCTACTTCCCACATTTTTAATACTCCTTACAGCGAATAGGCAGTAACGACTTTTATGTTCTCCCCCAGACTTTTAACAATTGTTAGTTCATACTTCACGATTTCGTGGTTTACGTCTTAAAATTGTAGATTCGGGTGTGACTTTCCGCTGTGACGGAAAGTCTGTCATTAATTCATTTACTATTATCGCATTAAAACCTCTCGAAATTTTATCTCTACCTCAATCTATATTGTACTATTACACAACTTAACTTGGCACAATAGTATAAAACATATAGCCTCACTCCCCCCCCCCCCTTCGCTTCCTACGCCCTTGGTTGCGACATCCTTGTTTCACCAGTGACGATTTTGTAGTTATCGTTATATGGGTACAATTACAGTTTGTCGGTATAATAATCGTTTGTCGGTAAAGTTGTTGGTTATGAGTATCGTTTCGTCTATCGGTATACGTATCGTTTATCGGAATGTCATAGTTCATGAGCATAGTAATCGTTTGTCTATAAAGGAGTCATCTGTCTATTTTAATATCTTTGCATAGTATTATGTCGATAAGTTGTTGTACAGATCCTTACACAGGCCAGTATCATCCAGCGGCACATTGTGTTCTACAGAGGCTGTGGGGTGGGGGAGGGTGGAGAAACTGTTCATGATGATACTTTTTATATCTTAGCCCGGAGTGCTGGGAAACTAGTTTCAAGAACTAAGGTTTTTCACAAAGCACCTCGAAATCCCCCAGTGCTATGTAACTTGAATGAACGATTTGTTGGTCTTCTTTAAAGTTTCAATAGGTTAAGCATTCATGTTATATATTGAGAGCAATAAAACCTATTGCCAGAGCTTGTTTGTGAGACAGTACATACACAACACATAAATTCAGTTTTTGTTTGTTTTAATTTTGCCTTTTTTGTTTTGTTACAAAAAGTCAAATCGTCGTTATTCATTTGACGTAGAAATGAGATATAGATTAACTGCCCGTTTTGAAATAGCGCCATCAATTTTTCAGCGCTTTTGTCTAATTCTTTCAAAGTTATTGCCGTTGTCAAATATCATGAAGGCTAGCAAATGGAAACGCTTTTAACACTCGGTAGAATTGAAAGTCTTGCCTTAAGCATGAAACAGGTACAGGTAAACAGAGGAAGTTCAAATATCGCTTTGTGCATCAGTAGAAATTCAGGAAATTTAATTATGATCTTTATTTCGCAGGTCATATTCAATAAATTTGATGATGTTTTGTACCCTGTACAGAACGTTAGCCAGGGTTAATAACTTTCATTCGTGCAGGAAGTTAATCATCTCAAAATGTGTTTTTATAAATTAAAGCGAAGTCTTTTATCCTGTCAACGTCTCCATTTTATGTAGAAGAGCTTCTTCTGGTCAAATGCAATTCAACGATGCAACTAAAATTTAGATGTACATGAAATATTTCTTCCCGATGTGCAAATAAAAAGCATAGTTAAGCTGAGTTGGTTTTGAGCGATCTAACATTTCATTAAAATATGTTCCATTTCATTCCAGTGCTTTGAACATATCAGTGAATGTTCCACAGTTAGCTAAATACATTCAGCGGGTGTGATAAATATGTGAAGTGATTTGACGTCATAAATTGAAGATTTATGACACCGTAAGTAAAACATAATAACAAGTCTGTTAAACAAACTCAAATCTTAGCATACTCGTCGTTTTGGGTTAAGACTGAATCGTTCAGAGTTATTCCGTCAGAGTTAGAGTTAGATGACGTTTTACGGCTCGGTTATTCCGTCAGTGTATGGTCATTGTTGACGTTACCCTTACTGTGTTTTACATGGTCACCTGACATTTTAGGATAGACATTTGTTTGCCCTCAAATAGCTGAAAAGTATTGAAAGATAAGTTACTCGGAGTGAATTTTGACAAATTGATTGAACTCATATTCTCGTTGTCCTCAGGGAAAAACCAAAACATAGACCAACATTAAAAACAAAGAATCTTATAAATTATTCATTTCAAGAATTCATCCGTGAATGTTCATAGATAGCATCAACCTGTATATCATTCGTATTAATGTTTCCCATTCACCTTTTGTTAAAGGTTAAATACACGTTGGTTATACGTTAAATGCACGTTGATTACACCCTAAATGCAAAATATCTAAACTGAACTGCATTCCCGACTTAACTGTGCTTGATTGAAACTAGCTTAAGGCTGCGCCACATTAGCTTTTCTGAAAACAAAGCATCATTCATCAATATTCATGAATAATTTAGTCGACTTTAGTGACAAAGACAAAAGTTACATATTAGATTATCCATCGCTTGAGAGGTCTTCACCATCGATAAACGCTACTCTTTAATACATAGATATTCGCTACACGCGACTGCCCAGTCAATTTAACCAAAATATTGCTTATGCATTCAATGCTAAATTTTTATCAGTATACAACCTTTGATACATAGACCAATTTAAGAGCAGTTCACAATTACTGTAGTAGGAAAGTGAAGGACAAAAGGATGGAGCTTTATCGAAGGAGATGTAAAGTACTATTTTAACTTGTCAGAATCTAAATTTTTCCGGAGAAAGGTAACAATTGTGACAATTTTCTCTAAAATGTGACAGAATCAGTAAATGTAGCGCAAAGTCCTTCCATATATCATATCTGATGTAGACTAAAACATCACATTCAGAAATCGTTGAATCTTGTTAATGGTAAAGTTAGCTATGCCCTTGAGTGGAAAGAGTAGATTAAACATTATTTTTGTATTGTTATTCAATCAATTTTATTACCTTGGAATTTTCGGAATGTGATTATTTTGTCAAATTACTGCTTCGTTGTAAAAGGAAAGAAACGTAGTTTCTATTGATGGCAATAAATTTAGAATGAGCAACAGGTGTCTGGAATTTATAGATTTGATTTTCGAATAAGGACTAAAATGACAAAAGGAAATGATAGGAAAAGAGCAGAAAACACAGTGTAAGCTTGCTCTGTATCTATTGAACATTGTCCATGAAACTGCGAACTGACGATAAGAATACTGATGTAAGCTGGAAAATGATCGCGTGGCTAATAACTTGAAGCCTATTTCCAAAATGATGCAGACAAAGCCTTAGATTCATCAGAAAGCTTTGACAGTTGATATAACAACCAGACCCTCTGGCTTACCGTTGGGAATTCCTCTAAACTAAGAAGAAACAAAACCCAAAAGGATATTTGATAAAATGCCTAGATTCTTCATTAATATTACTAGAAACCTGTGGCATGTACCACCTGTTAGCTTCCCCACCTCTTATTCAAATTTTGTGTAGAAATTCTCTTTCAAATGAATTAATGGACCGATTGTTGTCATTTTTTCTCTCTACAATAGGTTAATTATCTGGATAAATTGGAGTTGCGAAGGACACAGTGGTCTCCCTCGGGAAACGTCCCTTCGCGACATGACAAAGGCGAAATCTATCGACCACTTGATGCTCAACAATGACCTCTTTCGTAATGGTCTCACCCGCGCAGGAAAGCGCCAGTATTGACGTCGTCAATAATGTATGCTCTACGGGAGAGGAGCCTAAGACGATCATTAGTGAAAATGAATTGTCGGAGAATAAGCGATCGCCAGCCCGTCAGTCTTCCGATGCGTGCACCGCCGATGTAGACACTGCTGATACGGAATCGCTGGATTATTTCGACGACAATGATTATACATGTGCACTGAATTTGAGCGTTTTCAACGGTGAAAATAATTCAGAGTTGGGATGTGTCAATTCGTGGGTTGACGAGGACGGCGAAGACATATGGGAAGACTTCGTAGATCATCGGAGCACCAGCGCAGTTGCAACAGCTGTGGACACCTTGCAAGCTAATGAAGAAAACACAGATAATGAGCTATACGAACTGAGCACTGCATCGGGAGAAGCAGCGCCCTCAGCCAGTAATAAAACGCGCAAGTATGGAAGAATTACGAACCGGTCGAGGCCTAATGACCAGATAATGGAAACCCATGGTGTTCGTGGAAGTTGGGCTCGGTTTGGTGGGAACAATAACCGTGAGCAGTACGAATTGTTGCCGTGCACTGAACCATCCATTGTCGACACGGGTACACAAACAGTACCATGCCAACTGTCCACTGACAATAGCAGCAGGACTGTTCCCAGTGATAAAGAGCGCCGTATACCGGAGAGTGGTAATCCAATTCATTTCACGAGTCCAACGAATCAAGGTGTAAGTCTGATTGTGTCTGGGGATTCCGAACGTAAGACCGCACAGCAGCGGGAATCAGCTCCGACTTGTTTGGAATGTAAGCATGGGGAATTATCGAAAATTCAAACTGGCTGCCTGACGACGAGCGAACAACCGAAACCGAGAAACTCCGCCACAGCGAAAAAACCCAGCGGAGGTACATCTTCGTCGGGAAGGTTTCTCACGTATGCGACAGGACGAGGTGGAAATACGGGGCGTAGTACCAATGAATTTGTAAACATAGCGCACAGATCTGCACTCGTAAACGGAGTTATACCTAGGTTTACACCGTTATCTTTGAAAAGTGAAGGGGGAAGGTTACGGGATAGGCGGAAAGCGAGCCAGGGAGAAATCAGTAGTGTCATGAGAGGAAATGGAACGAACGACCACATCCCACTTAAATCAACCCCAAACAGTTCCTCCACTTTTGTGGCTGATCCTTCGGGAAAGTCGAGCCGTAAGAATAAATTCAATCATGCTTCGAACAGCACAAGTTACAGGCTTGGATTACGAAAAACCTTATTCGAAAAGAGGAAACGGCTAAGCGATTACGCCCTGATCGTGGCCATGTTTGGTATAGTTGTCATGGTGATAGAAACGGAATTATCATGGATAGTGTACCCGAAGGTGAGTGAATTAATTTTGTTTACTAATCATATTAAATCAATTAAGATATGCCACCACAACCTTGCTTGCTCAACGTTTATTTTATGTTCAAATGCTCGGAGGATAAGTAAACAAGCCATCTCAAGTGACAGCTTACCAACACATCCAGAACAAAAAATGTCTCAAACAAGGAAGCAGATGAAGATTATATTCCCCAAATTTGTGAAAACGATGTTTTTTGAAGATCACAACATTGTTATGTAGGTTACATGTATTTTCAATACATAATATATAACCAGTGAGTTGCTATCAGAAGCATCTCATACGATATCATGTATAGCCTATACTACACTTTGACAAGGGCAGTATGCTGACCAGTAATGTATGTAATTTGGCCTAGGTATAAATTATGTTGTAGGTGAGGGAATGGTCGGGATTTCATTGGATAACTTATGAAGGCAGTATAATTTCAAAAAGTATGATGTTGCATGTACAACATTGTGTAATACTTGTGCCTTTCTACCGCAATTACCCTTGTGTGGTAAGTAATTTGAGAAGATTAAGTTTGCTCATCGGTATTCCTATATAACCCATCATACTGACTGTTGTATGTATGAAAGCAAGCAAGAGAGAAACGTTCACCAGTTAGTAGGCCAATACAAAATGAGTATAGATAAAACCTGCTGGTTCCAATTGAAAAGAGACAGACTGAGCTCATTAAACGGAAAGTACATTTCTTTTCTCGACTCGCGCGCAACAAAAATAAATGCATTGCCTTTTGATATGGCCTACATAAACCTTTGATACAAAAATTTAGGGAATACAGTCTGATTGCTTTTTCTAAAAGTCCCTTTGGCTGGATATCAAAGGGCGAGAACCAGACATTACGCCGAAGGGGCTCTGCTCCCCGAAGCAGCAGCTACGTCCGCAGAAGGGACATTACGACTTAACGGACCAACCTCTCGAGCTTCAGATCTCTACATCATGGGTCGGTCATGTGTGGCTCCATTCTGGACTGCCTGACAAGAACAGAAACACTACAGTCATGATCTTGTCGAAAGGCAAACAGTCCGTTTTACGACACACTGCATGATTACTAACCCAGGCTTGTGGTGTGCTTCCACACCTTTTAGCTACGGTACTCGTTCAACCATGACAAAGATTATGACGCAGTGAAGTGGGAAGTCAAACAACTGTTATTGCCACAGGCTTTTTAACCATCGATGCAAAGAGATTCCAAGTCAGGGTTTATCCATATTCCATCCTCGTTGCACTCTCCAAAAAATATCCCTTGGTAGCGACGTGATCAAATCCAGACCATATTCCGCAAATAATCACACGATACTGCATTTATCCCTATAGATGTATAATATACTAGTTCATATAAATATAAACAAACCCTATCTGTTAGATCCCAAGAGCCAAGCACGACGTTCTTTAGTACTGTTAGGCTATGACAAACTTATTTATCCTAAACCTACGTGGAATTATGTTCATTTACTCTTTAGAAGAATGTCTTAAGTTGATCAAACATAGTCTCATTTTTGGGTGAGTTGTTTGTTTTACTTTTTTTGTCTTTTTTTGTCAACATGTAGGGTTTTTGATACACTTATCCAGGGCTGTTAAGGTTAAACGTCTGTATGAAATTCACTGTAACAAGGGTTTGTGTTTAACACGCAATTGCCAATGATGAAGACCGAGTTTATTAGTCCTCCTCAGTGTGGAATATCTCATTGCTGAGTACGTGCTTTTTATAGTGTAGAATCTATAACCCTCAAAAATTAGCTGGCATCTTTTAGCATGATTCATCTGTGGTCATGTGCTGTGTTGTGTACTGCGTACCAACTGAAATTTTGTTTTTCTCGATAGCTTGTTCTGTACTGCTTGACTGTTCAAAGCGCTTCAAGGATATCGTGTGTGCTGTTAAAGCGACATTCTCACACTACGATGTACCCAGTTACAAACCTTTGGGAAACGCTACCCGTTTAAATTCGAATTCGTACTAATGGGATTGGGAGAAGAAACTCTTCCTCGATTCAGACTGATAACCTAATGAATAATCCGTGTTGTGTACAAAAGTACGTACACGTTCTCACACGCGGTTTAGATAAATTATTCTCATACCCCTGCCAACATAGTATCGTAATGGAAGTGTTTATCACTTTCTCACACTCCTACAATATGCACCGCGCACTTATTGTTAGAGGCCTAATAATGCAGACAGTGTGTCAACATGTACACTTCGATATTAATGTGCTTGATAACTTGAGGAAGTTAGGTTTCATTTTGAACAGTTCCATGTAACTAACACGAGTTGCTTTTAGCGTGTCTCGTATGATTTATGTCTTTGCAAGGCACACGTAATGCACACTACCCTATGTAAACGACGTAGAATACAAACAGACACGTCGTTTTCAACCATACAAATACTTTTCAAAATGAACGTAACTCAAGATTTCAAGGCTTTGAAATTGATTTTTCTGGAATATACAGTAGATAAAGATTGTTAAACAAAGGATACCACCAGTGTATCCACCCACTAGGGAATACATTAACGCTCTTTCGTTTAAGGAGACGGGGAAAGTAAAAGACAGTCTTCTTCTAATTGCTGTATACGTAACTGCAAAGATAATTCTATGTAAGGTAATGACCACAGCTTGTGAGCTGTGTGCTGCACTTGACTATATTAGCAACCAGTATCGAAATACAAAAAGGAAAAGTATGCTGAAATACTGGGAGGAGAGATGAGCTTAGGATATCTAATCCATCATAGATAAGATATTCTTCAGTAGAATGCACGATTACAACAGTTGTAGAGAATTGAAATTATTGGACACAATTGGTTGGAATAAAGGGTAGGAATTACTGTTGTACAGTCATCGTTTGACAAATCACTACAGTTTGTCGGTACTGATACATTTTTAGAAACTAAAGGTCCCTTTTACCTTTTCAAATGATTTAAAATATTTTTGTAAGTCAAGTAGGCACATACTGCACCCCCTACCCTTTGGTTTTCTTGATACCTCTTAGAACTAGATCATTTTTTTTGAAGATAACACATTAATGTCCCTTCCTTTGAGCACTGAAACCATTTGATGCTGACCCTTCGCACACCGTGACCAGACCACTTTCATTGGAGTGGTCCGTATGCCAGAAACGTCAAGCACTTATGCACGAAATATAGGATACGTCTTGCCCGAAAATAGCAAATTACTGCCAGAAGTTCCCCCACCTCCTACGCCTATTATGTTGACACCATTTTTTGCAATAATTTTCACTTACTAAAATAGAGGTCAGCGGGGAAAAGACAGAACCGCTACACAGATATAAGTTTCACTTATTACAAAATTAAGCTTATTGGCTGTACTAATATGCAGGTTCTGTGAATTATCCGGAGCTAGAAGTCCTGTTATGTAGATTGGATTGCAACGAGTACACAACTTTCCCTAAGAGTAACACTTTGAAAAGAGCTTTACCATTGCGACAGGCAACAATGCACTTTCTTACTTGAAAAATAGTTTAAAAACGGTTCTTTGTCAAATATGAGCGCAAGTAAACAAAAGTTCATAGGTTATGTACATCGCGTTCAGTGCGCTTCATTGGCGGAAATTTACTGCCTTTGTGCTTGGTGCTCAGCATAAGCAATGAAGTAGGGAAAACAAGCCAGTGAGCCACAACTGGAAAAAAGGCCGTGGTCGTCTCGACTTTAACCAATTGGTTGGAAACTGGGACGTTAAACCTCATCTAACTAACTGACTTCATTGGCGGAAACATTTTACGCACAAACCAAACCAGAATTTCCAGCAGAGGCTATGGAAAAGTACAGTTCTCTATAAGATTGTATGTTACATTAATCAGAGTTGCTTACAGTGCTTGATATCCCTCATACCTAAACTAGTCGTCATTATATCGAACAGAATTACCTAGTCTTTAGGCTTGCTGATATAGTATTCACAAAGTATTTTCCACTCCCAGACGCTCATACACTGAATTGAACATTGACAGACATACATTTGCAAACACGAACGATATATGATTTATAAGCCCAGATTCATATAAATACCGAGTGTTCTCGATATTGTTAGCCACACATATGGTTCTTATACACTACACGCAACCCCAGATGCAATTAAATATGTCTTCACAACACCTCGTCTGGAAGATGAGAGCTCCAGTACTTTATTCATCGTATTAGAACTTAGAGAAATGTCCATGCAGAAGCAGTGTGCATCGTACTTTGGCTTGTTATGGGGCTTCCATAAAGTTTTATTAACACGTTTGTATGCGTTGGTTCATACAAAATTCATTGTTATTACAGAAAGGTTGAAAAGGGTGGATTTTGACGAGGTAGCCAATATATTAGACTCTGGTTTATATTATAACTGATTTATTGCTTTTCGTATTGTAGCTAGTTATATAACGGTGAGAAAAACTATGAAAGAGTCGTATTTAATCCATGCTTTATCAAAAAAAAAATGTTTGAAAGTAAAACCTGAAATAGTATATAAAATAAATTTATGCCGTCATTGAAATTTGTGGCAAATTCACACGCGCTTAGAGAAGATATGTTGTTTGAGGAATGGGTGGAGTAATTGACTGTAGTAAAAGAATTGAAATGACAAGAAATTACGTTATAACTTAAACCGAGCTTAAATGCAATATTTTTAGGGAAAGGGTGGCAGTTCAAAGCGCTTTACATTAATTAGCATGATACCAGTCTCAAACCAGAACAATAATTGCAAGGTGGGAAGTTTGAGGTAAAGATGAGCCACACTAAGAGGAGGCATAGCTAATCTCTGAAAGTCTGACAGGTGATGTCACAAACATTAATCTTGTAATTACTAGGACTTCATACTGATTCATTGTTTTAATTGTTTTAACAATTAAAGTCATTAAGTCCTCCAGCTAGTTTAAACCTAAGTCAATAGGTTAAATGGGAATCCGTGAAATTGATATAGTTTATTCTTATGACAAATGAAATCATTCCTACTGGACATCCCAGGACGTCATCCCTTAATTAATGATCCTTCTTCGAAGTGATGAAACAGGTTCTAAAGATAAAGCAAGGAGATATCGGAAACCCTATTTGAAATACTTCGTGCTTGTCTCGACATAAGCGTAATAGGACTGTCTTCATCAATGATCGTACTCGCATCTAGTGAATAAACCGATTGCAAGTCGCATCACACTGCATGTGACAGTTACATCAGTATGGTCCCACATTGGGTTTTGTTGGTTGTTAATGGACATTATTTTGTTTTCTCTTGTATCAAACGTGATCACTCTCTTTGATTACAATGATGATGACGACGACGATGATGATGATGGTGATGGCGGTGCTATATACGACCTCTGCCTTTCATTGATGCAATAGTGCTACATAAGTTACATGCGATTTCTTTTGCATAAATGATCGTTTCTCTCCCTTGACGGAAAGTCCAGAGGTGCACTTTTATCTACATAAATGTCCACGATTTGCCTCTCTCCCTCTCTTTTCTCTAATTTAATGAGATGTTGTTTTGTGAACAAAACATGAGGGCACAAACTGTTCCTCGTTTGGCTGAGAATGTGGATCTTCATACGTTAGCTCATAGGCTCTATCATATTGGTTTTGCGTTAGACGTCTGTTTAAGTGGGATAGCCTGACATTGCTTTCCGTCAGTTAAGGAAGCAAGTTCATTTGCACGTACAGACGTAAGTAGGTCATAATTTTTACAATGAGATTAATATCGTGACGTCACAATGATGGAAACGTTCCTGTATGGAACTTTTGATTTTCTTGATTGTCCATGACCAAACATGTTGTCTTATTGTTGTTGGTAGTACCACGACGAAACATATGGACATAGTAGATTTCTTGTAACTTGTGGAGGCTTAGTTTAGCAATGAATTAACCCAGCATGTGCAGTATTCATTATATCCGTAAGATACCTTAACATGTTAAAACAGTTGACCCACAGACGCTGGGTACCATTTTGCTTGGGGTGGATCTAACTGCGATATTACCAATCTTCAGGACAGCTTCCAATAGCTTCTCTGCTTCAGTTATTCGGTCCTCTGATTGAGACAATAAAAAGCACCTGTCTAACATTAACGTTCATTGGCTGAGAAGGTCAAATGCTAGGCAGCTGGTTTGATAAATGCTTGAGTTCACTGTCGTAATTAATAATCGCGGAAAGGGACCTCGTAACCGCATATAGCTAACGTCCTTAAAATCCGTCACTGACCTGGCAACTTGCAGCCAGATTGCGGTCTTCTCATGTTGCATGTAAACTACGGTTGAACTCGGGGAGGATTACTTGTTTTATAACTAATTATCTGTCATTTCCCTTCCCATAACTTGCCCCCTGACCCTCCAGCTGTATGGTTTGCAACGTATTTCGGTGAGGTCAGAAGAAGATGTCGTTACATTATTTGTTTCATACACGTTTCCGCATGAGAGCAATAGGAATAATTGATTATTAAAAATACACTCGATAGTAGAAATGTTGGTTGCTTTGGCAGACAAAATCAGTGTACGGAAACTATAATCAAAACATTTTAAACAACCTTTTAGCTGTATAGCTCATATCCACTCCTTTTGATCATTACTCCTTTAAAATTAGAGGATACTCACATGGATATCGGCTACATTGTAAAGTGTGTTTAGCTCTTTTACTTAATTTTACTCTAACTTTTATGAACACGTTTCAGCATGTTTAGGAATTAAGCACTCTTTGTTTTTCTATTAAACGGGTTTTAATACACAACGTTTAGGAATTTCATGGCTCGTTTAGCATTTGAAAATATTTAATGGGGTCAGGCAAATATTTGGAAACTTGCTTAATTCCTCACGAGTGGTTTAACAGTGACATGCGGCGGGACGATGATATAACAACAACCTTACGAAATGGGACAACGTATACGTGTTTAATGCACCTACTTAGTTTATTGCAGAAATATAAAATAACGAGGTGTTCCTTCGATATGTATCCGTCTCATCGTATGAGCATATGATATGAAAGCTTAGGTGACGATTGACGTTATGAAGAACATTGTTATTAGGTTATGTTTTATGGGCTGTGGAACAATTTATTCCTGAGCAATGTTCACAAATTGCGTGATTCGCTCTTGTGATTTAGCATAACAAACAGACAAATGGACAGAACCCTTCCTTTAAGTAAGTTTGAAAAGATAAATTTCTAGCAGTCTGAAAGCTGGTGATGTAGGTTAGTGACCTCAATATATAAGGTTCAAAATATCAGCACTTCGATTACCATCGTAATATGTCACTCAGCCTCCACGACATGGACATGAGCCTTCTGGAAACAAGGTGGAACACTTGCGGTCGGGAAATTTAGTACCAGGACAGGAGAGTCATATTTAATCAGGAAGCTTATAAAGTTGCAGGTCAATATACCCAAGAGACTTACCATCTAATGTAGTCTTCTATTATCAATAGTTTTAGGCTGCAACGTTATGGATAGTTTAAACTGCCATATATGGATGTAGAGAAAAGGTATCTTACAATTTGACTAAATTGAGATCAAAATGCGTTGGTCATGACAATAAGATGAATTTCTGCAATGGAATTATCTCTTCATCATAGCACATTAAGCAACACTGTTCCAATTTCCTTTTGGGTTTGTAAGACAAAATAACGTACTATGGTCTCTAGGAGAGATGTTAACATTTTCATGATTTTGTATTTCAAAATTCTCTCAAACTGTGGAAAGTTTCCGAAATGTCTGTAGGCTTCCAGTATACATTATACAATTTGCCTAACCATCGTAAGGAGTACAAAGTGATTGTTAGGCTATGTTGATCGAAATCAAAGTAATTGTTATAAAGAATTCTACTCTTGGTAACATATCCTAAACAAGAAGCTCATTTCATCATCTTTTCAAAATCTGTCTAAAATATCACCTTACTTTTAGACTTCATCATTATATAGCCTATATTTCAAGACAAAAATACGTTCTTGTTTAGATACCGCAGACCTACAACTCTTGAATAATAAGAAATACAAATTCCGTGTCAAGCAATTCCATTTATTTAACTTTTAATTTACAGCTTTGTGTAAAGGTCACAGGTAGTAAATAGTGAGTTGAGCTTCTACGAGTGTATAAGACCGTTGCCTGACAATTTACGAGCTGGCGAGATTAGCTTGCTCAGTGTAGCGGTGAAACATGTGGGCTGTAGTAACGGGTCTACCTGTAGCAATTTTGAATCATTATGAAGAAACTTATAATGTTTGCCTCCAACTCTACAATCCAAAAGCACTTACAAGAGCATCTTAGTAACACTGTTTTATATTCTTTAATTTTGTGAGACAAAATGTACAACCTGTCAGTCTGTATTATTATATTTGTATTGTAAGGCTAAGGATATAGTGAGGAGTTCAAAGTATAATTGAAGTTACACGGAAAATAATTTCACGGAGATTCTCCTGTTTAGGAAAAAAAAACCAAATTCTCCCGAATGGGGGGAAATTATGCAACACATTGTATAGGCTTGTTAGTCTAATTAAGACGAAGCTTAGCAAGAACGAAATCACTCAGAAACTTGCGCTTTTCTCAAAATCGGTGTTGAACGCCACTTGCTAGGACGTGGCTTTTCCGTAGTTATGATAATGGACCAATCGAACATTCATTTAATTCCATTACATTAGACCTACAAATTTTGAAAGGGGATTTCAAAAGCCATTCGCTACTGACAACATACACAAAGCGTGGAACTGTGGGTAATAAAGACAATATGGCGGCGCCCATTGCCAATTTTTTCCCGATCGGGGGAAAACTAGATTCTCCCAAAAGGGGGAATCTGATAACTGATAACCCAGAGCCTGTTAATTGTGAAGGGAGTTGGGGGTTTTGAAGTTCAGTGTCTTCTCCCTTCCCTCCAATATGTAAAATTATACATGGGTGGGTACAATTATTTTAGAAGGTTAGGTCATTTTAGCAGTAAATTTATTTTTTACCTAAGAAAATGTTCCTTGAATGTGTGACGAAGTTAAAGCAGTGGTCACCTTTACTATACTGACTGTATTAACTCGTCCATGGGAATAATTGCGTAGGATGGAACAATTTGATGGATTAAACCAAACTTTACGTATCGTGAAAGTCCTACGACTTTCAAAATGCAGTACTTGCTGCCAGGTTTGTACGTTACAAGATGTGTAAATATATCCCTGCAGTACATGGACTCGCCTGTCATCTTACGAAGATGTAAGACTGTTTGCAGCATATATGAAAGACTAATTGCTTCCTCGCTTGTAGTGGTATCTTCCTAATCGATAAAGAACGGAGTCTTCATTATTTCTATTCCTTCGGTTTTGTTCTATCATGACCTCCGACTTCAGTCTGTTATTGCACGAGTTTTTAGAAATCCACGTACATTACATTTTGGGAGGTTTTAGCTGCGTAATAAAACACACGTACCGTATAATATTGCTAGGTTAAATCACTCGATACTTTTCTGCATTTTGCTCTAAGTTGTAGTATACGCTTTCACATGTACTTTAGCTGAAGGAGTTATTTAAGGATTAACAGTAGATGTTTAAAAATTAAGCAGAGACGAGGAGAGTATGAATTAATAGTAATTATATTATCCATATGAAAGCTAAAAGCAAGTTTTTTTGAAAGCAAACGTTGAACAGAATAAATTTCTGTTTCTTTTAGTAATGCATAAAGAATAATACTGGTTATTCTCATAACTTTAGATTTGAACTAAAAAACTATCTCAAAGATGCTCATCTTGACAGGTTCTCAAATGAGGCGGACATGAATTCTTTTTGCCCGGGGTTTAATATAAGTAGGATTACGTTGGTGACCTCTAACTCTGAAGGTTGTAATAGCAATTTCTGTTCCGACATTCTGAGAATGTGAACATGTATTTACAGGTTGCCTGAGGCCATGTATGAAAGAGACCTAAAGGTTAAAAGAATTCATAGAAACCCATACACAAAACAAGACCATTGAACCCAACAGGCAATGGTCCCTAGCTAGCATTTTTCAGTTACCATTTAAGAACTTCAAATGAAGTACCGACAAAAAAATATTTGAAACTTGTAAGGGCTCGCTAACTATATTGTCCTGTTATCCTTTTAAATTCTTTGGCACCCTTCCTTTACCGGTGCTCGAATCACGACGGACGGCATTGCTTCTTCCAGTAGTGTGTTTACATTTGGTAAAGTTGTGCATCCTAAAAACTGTTGGGAGAGGATTTCATCAACAGTGGTGCAGATGTGAAAAAATTGAGTAAGGTTTTCTCTACAACTTATGTAAGAATTGGAAAAATGTATTCATCACTAAAGTGGGTAACCAACATCTCTCGGTATAGGCTACCCATTAATACCAGTTGTTGGGCAAAATCTATCCAGTGTCAGTATTTTCACTTATGTATCCACTGTTAGTGAAATTTTTCCCAGCTGTAGCTGACCGTTTAACCTTTTGCCCATTTGTTTTTAATTAACTTTTAAGGCTCAGTTACTGACTGGGATGATATGTAAACTGGTATGCATGCTTGTTGATGGGATTAAAAGCAGGGACATCTGGTTGAGGATGTGAGTAACCCACTTTTTCCAGATTCTCCACAACTTATCAACTATCATAACAACATGTCTAGGTAGCCATGTAATGCACAATTCCTTGGAGTACCGGAATACTTTCTTTTGCTTATGCTAGGATAAGTACAATGTTGCATTTGCGAAAAGTTCCCCAACTTAAACGGACTGCCCATTCAGGGATGTGTTTGCACATGGTTTAAACTTAAGAATGCCCCAACTCGTCCAATTTGGTATATGAAGAAACAGTTCAATGTGATTATTTCCGATTTAACAAAATTCTTCTGTATCATTACCTCTAGCCAGTCATTTACATTGTACTTACTTTCTTTTTACGAAGAATCATACTAAATTGTACAAGTTATCTTGTCTTAATGCATTGTTTGGCAAAGCAGCCTCTTTTTCCCAAATGTCATGAGTCATTTTGTGTGGAGGTCTTATTTCTAATGGATCATCTTTTGATCGATTGGTTGTTAAAGAGGTAAGTGTGGTCAGTTTTATATGACGAACATAAGAGCTTTCACAGTCTTTGTCCAGTCAAAAAGTATCAGGAATTAAATCCATGCGGGAACCACTTTGAATTGTGTGATTCGTTACGTCAGTCAACTTACTCCCTCTGGAACTGAGATAGACTTCATTTTGCTCGGAAACTTACATGCTTTATACTTTACTTCATTTACCACGAAATACAAAACCTTTTCTGATAAAGAAATATGGTAATTTGGTCATATTTGTTCCACTCAACCTACCATCAAGGTTGGCTCAAATTGCGATGGAAGAGCAAAACCCCGAAACAATGGCTGTTTTAAAAATTGGTTGTTCTGGTGTAGGTCTTTCGAGTTTGTTTAACGGCTGTTTATCTTATACCCCCTCTGCCTGCCATGTGGTTTTAAATGTTCTCTCCTTGACATTGCTTAGTGAAAATGGCTATTAAACTTTGATCTTTCCAATTGCGACAGCACCTGTTGCGAATTGTCTGTCCACGTGACATAACCACTATCTGCTACAAGTACATGCACTGTAGGCTACGTTATCGTATTTTGCTCAAAGAATTTTGAAGCAGGAAAATCATATCATTACCACGCTGAAGATCTCCCGGAAGCTAGGTAATCTACTCCATCGAGGAAGACTACCGTACCATCCAAACTTCAAATTGACAAAATATATCAAGTGACATAAATCGAAGAAAGTCCGAGGGGACTTTGATGGTTATAATAAATGAAGTAAAGTAGGGAACTTACAAACCATTTTTTGGTTTTTTTTAAATCATTAACTGACAAACGTTGTTTCCCTGTTATAGGTAAAAGTTGTATGGGTGGACGGGTCTGTGTACCTGCTTACTGTAAAGGAATGTTGTGTCAGTTTACAGTATACAACTTGCAAATTACAGTTTGAGAACGAGTACAAATTCGCCCAACTTGAAATTTTCCCACTAACGTTGAAGACGATTTTGGATTATAAAATAGACTGCATGATAATGATAGCGCCAGGGAACTCACTTGGATGAGGATACGAGCCCGAAGTGGGAACGAGGAGTAATTTCAAGGGCACGATGGATTATTAATACAAATCTGCCTAAGTTTCGATAGAACTATTGAGGTTTCTTCGATAGCCATCCAGAAATTTATTTGACGTTTGACGTCGGATGAGCGCCATATGCTTTTTGACGCACGGGTGACAACAAACAAAAGTGAACACAACTCGAAACGGAGACTTACACATTGGATACAACACATGAAGACATGAGTAGAAAAAGGCAGAAACGTAGTTATATCCCAGTAAAGTCAATTCTTTTTAACAAAAAGGGTTTAAACAATGTGAATCTCCTTTTGCTCTGAAGCTTGACTTAAAAAAGAGATGTGTAATCATTATATTATCACGGGGCTACCTGAACAAAAAAGGCAGTACAGTTACTGAAATCGAGAATTTTGAGTTTAAGAATGCTGTTGAAAGAATTTCGTTGGACAAAGTGTTCAGAAATGTTTTATATAGAACTAGAGGTTGTGTGATATACCATTCGTTACTGCGATCCCATACCTCCCATGTGCATTTAGATGAGTAGTTTTGCAAAGTGTCTCCATAGAGAGACCATACGTGTTGATTGAAAAATCACTATAGATACAGGCAACTAGGAAAGTTGGTGTGGTCGCAGGTCTGTATGCTATAATTAAATAAACTCGAGCATGGTCCACTAGCACAGCGTCTTTGAGTTATTTATCTCCCATTCCAAACTCTTACGATGTTTGCACATAAAATAGACCAAAGAAACGTGATCTCCATTTTGTAATAACAAAGTTTGTTTGCACAATAAGAACCAGTGGATTGTGTTGTGCAAAGCACATACCAGGAAAAGTACACACCAGGACCCAGGAAGTTAAAAGCGTCCAAGACCTTTCAAGAAAAGTTGAATAGTCCTGAATGATTAAATTGCATTTTGAATGTGATTTGGGCACTTTTCCATTCAAGCTGGTATGAAACCATTATGCACCATTCAACTTGTCAACGATGACCATTTAACACCACTCACAGTAAATTTCAAAACAGTAAGAACCATTCAAAACCAGTCAATTCCATTCAAAGTTGAATGTGTTTTGGACAAAAGTTGAATGGGATTTAATCCTGGAGAATGTAGGCTATATCAATCTGTTTCTGCACTTAACCAAGGGAACACCAATCCATTTTTCTGAGAATTCGGCAGTATTTTCGCTGTTCCGTTTGTGGCTGTTATTGATACGGCTGTTGATCCCTCGAGTACTTTTTCATTAAACTTCAACTTGTATCAAAGAATGGAACTACACTTTGTACATTACTACAATTGATTTTTAATCTGGAAGTAAAAATAACTTGTCTAAGGATAGTTTTGTAATCCCATAATCCTTCCTGCAAGTGCAAGTTTGACCAAGTCTGCAGTTTTTCTCTCAAAGGTATTTTCGTTGGCTGTTTCCATTTCCACCTACTTTCTTCATAGTGTACGTTATAACAGCAACTACTCAGAACCGACAAAAGTGTTTAGAGGTTCACATTGACACTCTTTTTGGATGTAAATAACAGCCCTTTTCAAGAGAAACACTTGAGTTTCAAATTAGAGAAGGACGTTTTGTAATTTATATTCCTTTTGCCGATGACCGAAGACTACCCCATCAGTTAATTACCTCGATTCAACATAAATCAATAGGCAAAGGACAATCGTTCCCTTAGAATTCTTAAGATTTTATTCTCATCATACCTTTAGCGGTCCTCTGGTCCATAGCAGTACCTCGGGTTGAAGGAGGAACGTGGGGATTTCTTATCCTATTTGTTGCTTCGAATATAAGACTTTTGCTAAAGCCTCGTGAACCCTTAATTGAAAGGGGCAGCGTGGTTCATACTCCCCGTGAAACCAGTTTACATGGAAGTAAGGTAGTCTGAATGACAGAGGGCATCCAAAAATTTGTTGGTTTTCTTTGATCGAAAGTAAGGGGCAACAGGGAGTTGAAAAGTAGATGTGTGTAATTAATATGAGTATTGAGATAACGCACATGACGCCATCTCTAGTTAGTTCTTTGAAGCTACAAGTGAGAGAGGGGAAACACCTGGAAGCAGTGTATCATTTCATTCAACTGACAGAAGATGAAAGTATGCAAATTTGACTCGTTTGGCTTTATGATAAGGTGCTTGTTTCAGTGAAGTTCAGAATAAATTTTCAAGGATCTTCAAACAGATTATATTATGCAAGACGTAGGTCTTACAGTTTAATCTTGAAAACTTCTAATTGATCATACTTAAATGTATGGGTGTTACAAATAAGGTTTAGGTCATTTATACATAGCGAATCCACTTACGTTAACAATTCATGTGGTATCGGTTCTTCCTCATTAACATGCTAATGAATTCTCTTCCTTCCAAAATGACTCAATGCACTTTGGGGGGGGGGGGGAAGGCCAATTTGGCCAAAAAGTATGTGCCATACTTACTGTCCTTACTATCTTTATTATCCAAAAGTACACATTTTGGAGCTATCATAGTGTCCTACATTCCGACACTCTAGGGTCGTAAGGCTTATGCCTCGAACAATACAATTATACAAGATAAGCTTTTATAATTTTCCAGGTTCAATTCATTTGTGCTACCCTGGAGCCTTTACCACACTGTGAATGGAGTTCAGTGAAGATCTAGGATAAGATTTGACGAACGTAAACATATCACTGTACAGTAATACAACAAAATCTGCATGTCACTAATTCTGATACGAGCAGAGAAAATATCTTAGCTTTCTCCCCCAGGGAATAAATGTAGGTAGGACGTAATTGTTCAGACCATTTTAAAGTAGGCTATACATTCCATCCCTGTTACATCTGGCATACTATGTGCAGAATACTCTAGCATATTTTAATATCACAACCATTTATCCCCCTTGGTCTAACGCCATGAGCAAAATGCCGTTAGCTCTTCATTAAAAGCGCAATCATACAGCGATCTTCCACTATGTTTCTAGAAAAATGTCTAACACCTTTCTGTCACTTAGTGACATATCGACAAGTACATTGAATTCATAACCTTTAATTTGAAGGCAAACGTGGTTGTTTCCACGGGAGGAAAATCTCTTGTAGAGGTGTGAATGTGTCAGCTTACAGACTGAAAGTATTTACCTCTTGATGAATGGAAAATAGTGAGAAAATATCCCTTTCTTTGGCAAGATAAGAGAGGATCCGGAAAATATGTGGCCTTCTGTAGCCTGACTTGTAGCGTGTTTCTGTGAATGTTGTGTTGGCAGTTTCGCAGGGGGTAGAAAGAAGTTGTCGAGGAAAATGTTTGTCTGCAGCCTACAACGGTTCAGAAATAGTTAGGAAAAGATGTACTCGACAAAGTTTCTGCACACATTTGGATTGCTACGTCAGTAACATTTGTTGTATCCTGAGGTGTAGCAATGACCTCTTGGCTGTGTAGTTTTTGGTTCCTTGCGTTAGCAAAAGGAACCTATGTAGTCAGCTTGGCGTGTGTGTGTGTGACACTTGCTTCGGTACGCTGTATCTCAACAAGGGAAAGTTGGACTAAACTGAAACATGGTATATGGATCTGTCATAGTGAGAAGGTGTGCCCTATTGTTTTTGGTGGAGGTCAAAGGTCATGTGGTGTCACCAGGGGTCAAAGACCGAAAACCTTGTTTGCACCATATCTCAAGGTAGGGAGCTTGGCTAAATTTCATACTTGGTATGTGGATGCATTATAGTGAGAAAATGAATGCTGTAGCTTTTGGTGGAGGTCAAAGGTCATCTGGAGTCACCGGGGGTCAAACACTGAAAATTTATTGTTAACACAGTATCTCAAGGTAGGAAGCTTGTATAGATTTCATACTTAGTATGTGGATGACTTATGGTGAGAACTTAAATCCTGTTATTTTTGGTGGAGATCAAAGGTCATTTGGGGTCACCAAGAGTCAAATACTGAAAACCTTGTTACCACAATATCTCAAAGAAAGAATCCTGGATAGATTTCATACGGATAGATTTCATACTTAATATATAGATCCACCATAGTGAGAAGCTGTGCCATTCAGTTTTTGGTGGAGGTCAAAGGTCATCTGGGGTCACCAAGGGTCAAAAACTGATAACCTTGTTGTTAGCACAATATCTCAAAGTAGGAAGCTTGGATTAATTTCATACTTAGTGTGTGGATGCCTTATGGTGGGACCAAAGGTCATCTGGGGTCACTGGAGGTCAAACTCTGCAAAACTTTTCAACTCTATATCTCAGTGTAGGAAGCTTGAATAGATTTATGCTTTGAAGTGTTGCATTAAATCCAGCAGAAAACCCATATGAGTTTTGTCGGATGTCAGAGGTAAAATCACCAGATGCCATAAAGCAAATTGCCAAGAATTCCTAAAGTCAAATTTTAGTTGAAATTATAGTATTACGATTTTAATCCATAATTCTGCCATTATGAAAACCTGCATCAAATACCGCTTTTAATATTGCAGAAAATTCTCTGCCCACTAAGCAGGAGACTTGTGAAAGTTCACTAGACAGACATTTGTCCTTAGATTAGGACATGTGAGCTTGCAGAAATTGGAAATTGGAATTGATTAATTAAATGCTAATATGGGTTGTTAGTTTTGTAAAGAGAACTAAGTTACTGATCATTTGGATCAGATACCATTGAGCGTACATGAATTGTGATTGCTTAATTGAATAAAACAAATTGTAACTGTATACTGTCTGTGTTGATACCCCTTGAAGTGCCTGTATTCTTCAGAGCAATTATTTATGCTTGAATGTGTTAACATAAGATGTGCATTGTCTACTGAGCAGATTTTGTGCATCTACAGAAATACTGGTTCATTTAGTAGTTGGCTCAGTTTCATTACATTCAGCAAGGAACCACAGTGCCCATTGGGCTCTTGTTTTCTTACTTTTCCGTAGCTTTCTTGTAATATGTATACGATCAAAATGTGAGCTTGATATCTTCAGCCCACTCTCTCAACATACGTTTTTATTGCAACGTATAGTTGAGACAAAAAACATGTGCTTCTTAAGTCGGACCGGTAATATTTCTTACGTTTTTGAATGCTTTCAGTAGGTAATTCTGTGTTGCATCCCGGTGACGTGATGGCCATTAAATATTAATACTTACAGTTGGCTTTATATACTACGTGTTAAGGTTAGTATTGATCGTCACTGTCAACCATTTCGACGACAAGGCTCATTTTCAGAGCAACACTGAGTATAGCACACACATCTGACAGTAGTACGTGCCTGTTTTGCGTCACAAAACATAAGTTACTGGTATGCCCTTATAGTTTCAAGGAGTCACGCACCCTGTATTTTCAACTGCCAAATGCATGTTACAGAAATCTTAGGGTTGTCGAGAACTGCCACTCCTCTTGATTAAAACAAAAAGTGTGGCATTGATCTCTAAGATGGTGTTTGTTTGTAACATACTAAAATGCTTAACATTGACAATGCGTATGACTCACATTTGCAGTTGCAATTTAAAGGTGATGTATCTATTTATATTGCTCATAGGTATAAGACTCTGTCACGTCGTGCTCGATTTCTTTACAATTTTGTACAGAATCACATTTCAGTTAACCTGTTTTTGGAAATTTTATTTACCCAGTTTCATCTTTTCCAATAAGTTATTTTATCACATTTATATCTCATCAGGGAGGTGCCATTATCAATGGCAGCTCCCTGATCATATCAAAGAGAGCTGATTTAGCTTTCATATATCGGGTCAAAACACTACATGATAAGGAACACAGTGACTTTGGGTTGGTACCAGTGGCGGATCCAGGATTTGGCAGAAGGGGTGGTGGCAGGGTATTTTGATAGGAGGTAAAGTATGTGATGAGTGATTGCCGTCCTGGGGGAGGGTTCTAAGGAGAGGGGGTTGTCCCCCTCCCCTTTAAGAAAATTTTTGTTAATTTAAGATTGCTCAAATGCAAAATGGTGATGTCTTTGGTATAATTTTTGAACTGATCATACATGGCTGGAAAGTATTCATAATTCAGTCAATTTTAATTTTTGGTTGGGTGGAACATGCTTTTCTGGGGAGGGATCTAAGGGGAGGGGTGTCCCCTCCCCTTTAAGAAAATTTTTGTTAATTTAAGATTGCTCAGATGCAAAATGGTGATGTCTTTAGTATATTTTTGAAACTGATCATATATGGCTAGAAAATGCTCATAATTTAGTGAAATTTAAATTTTGGTTGGATGAAAGAGGAGAGTAGCCCTTTTGTCCACATATTAGGATGGCAGTTTCCCGAATTGAAGTCTTGTTTTTCCTTATATTACCCTAAATTCGAAGTACATTTCATTAAAGTAAATTGCAAAGCTTAAAGAAGACGCTAATGTTGCAGCAAGTTATAGTTAAGAGCCTGAGGTTGTTGAAAATATTCCTCTAAATATTAAAGCATTCTGAAAGTCCCTTGAAAGTAGAAGCAGTGTTCCCAATGATGTGGGCCCGGCCGGTAATAGACTGAAGTTAGCAATCCAATACAGCGCTCATGGGTAACCCCTTGCAATGCCCGGAAATAGTTACTGTGACCAATATAAGCCAAAATGTTATCAGCCGGAGGTCAGTAACAGAATTATTAACATAAGACTTATTTTCTGAGGTAGAAATTTAAATAATGAACAAATTTGAATTTCACTCTGACACATCACAAAGGCCTATTTAATTGGAATAGGGTATAGTCATTTGTTTTATGAAGTTGAAAAAACTTCAAAAATTTCTGGAAGGGGGGCGGGCCCCCTGGGTCCCCCCTAAATCCGCCCCTGGGTGCTATCGAAGAAGGAGGCGAAGAAGCAAGGAGTAACGAATCATTGTCCGTATGGTCAATAGTGCTTTGTGGCTAAACAAGAAGGATATTCACTGTCTACAACTTAGTGCGAATAGCCTTCAAAACACTCAAGGCTGTAGATACTGCTTTGCCTAAAACTTTTTCCAGCTCTCTGCCCTCTCACCGGACTTTATTTAACCCAAGGACTTTTGCTTTAAGCCTGGAAAGTACGGTTATAACTTGTACTTATATTTTGAACCCCGCAACCCCGTGAATTGTGTCGTTGTCACTCTGGGTGATCTAGTTTATAATTTATTAGAAGCTGAAATGTCTTCTCTTTATTTGTTCAGTGCAATACAAATTTCGACTTAGTTAAACTTTCAAGAAAGATTTCATACCAGTACCTACGTCTTTATGGCACTCTCATGTTAGTATTTTTCATAAGCTGCACAAGTCTCTTTACAATGTACGCCTATGCTTGTGTTTAAGCATGTATTTCTGTATTGTGTAAATTATTGAGCGTCTCTAGATATATGATACTTCAAAATTGTCTCCAAGATTGTTTACGGGAATAAAAGGTTCTCCTTCGGGGACTGAAAATTGTTCTGTCATATGCTCTAAAATATTTAATGTGGGTTTCCATTGATGTGAGTATTCAAACAATTACCGAATAAACTTTAAGTGTGAACTAATTATTTATGTTTACCCATCTGTGTCAAAGATTATGTTTCTTAAGGGACATGATTGTCAAATTAATGACTGGAAATGTAAATAAAGAATATTAAAGTGCGATTCCTACACAATCTCGTCCCGTTTGTTCAATCTCCTTTCTGAATTACGGGTCACTATTTGCCTTTGTGTATAAACATTCAACCTCATTTCTTAAAAAACTTTTTTAAATTGACTTAAGAAGAAGGTCGTTAAGAGAAAAAAACGGGTGGACGTAAAATCGAGTAATGCCAGCATAAATATATATGGCAGCTACATATTGGACATTGCGCAGAAAAACATCCAATTTTTACTATACATTTTGATACTTAGCCTACTCTGGCCTTTCCCGAGAATAGTACAGTGCATAAGCGTAGTATTCTCAGGTTGCACTCATGTACCGACGGGGCGGCTGAACGGAATTGAAGAGTGTGGCCACATGAAATACCGGGAGGTTCTGTTTGATCCACCTCAGATGCCCATTGACTCTGCCAGAAAAGCGGCGTTTGGTTTCTCCCACATACAGTACAGTATATTACTGCGTTTACATACGAGGACGTAAACAACATTTGCTGGTTGATGTTAAACCGATTGTTGTTAGGACCCAGAATGTAGAGGATCTTGTCATTGCTGACCACCGGGCAAGTACTGCATCTCCCACGGCTGCAAGGAAAAGTTTCTGAGGAGTTTGGCAGTAAGGTCTAAGGCCGGGAGGCACGAACCAAGTAGTTTGTGATGTTATTTTCAATTATGAATGCAGTAATGGGGGTTCGGGAAAATGGTCCAGTGTGGTGGTCGTGACGGAGGTTCTCTACATTTCTGTGGATGACACACACGATGAATATATATTTATGTGTGTGGAGAGAGAAAGAGAGAGTTAGAGTGAGAGAGTAATTTTATATAAGAGAGACGATGAGAGACGTAGCGACCTCTAAGTATAAATGAGTAAATGAACAGTGTATTTTATTATCTCATACCTTTCACCTCCAACATAGGCATTTTCCAAGTGAACTTTCAGGAGCAGAAACATTAGCAGCAGTTAGTGGTTCACTTCGTCTAATATAAATTCAAAACTCAGTTTCCACAAAGAAGCTTTACATAAACAGAGATACAAACAATTCTTCAGTTTTCGTGTTTAGCTCATTTTCCCACGACACCAAAATCCCCCAAGTTGGCCATATTTTCCCTTACCGTGATCGCCATTCACAAAAGTGTCAAGTAGATTTGTGAGAAAAATCTCTGTAATGAATGCCCATTGTGGCCGATAGTTTTTCAGAACAAGTGGTCTTATGGTCAATAAAACTCTCTATAATGTTCCTGCTTACTTAAGTGACCCGAAAATAGTTACTTTCTACAGTTCACTGATTTCTAGGATAGTTGCTTTGTAAACGTCTCTGGCTTGTCTAACGACTATGGTTTGTTAGATATATGATCATCAAATACTCCATAGAGTAATTATCTTTTCATATAAGTTTAGTATTAAAAGTGAAACTTACTTTTAAAGCTTTGAACAAGTCTGATCAACTTTAGTAAGACTAGCCGACTTGAAGGCTCTAGTAACATTTTCGCAGGATTTTTGTGTTTTCATCAGTACACTTGACAACTTGAAATCTGCTCATCCTCAAATGTACCCGACATGTTGTACATTTGACGCTGACTGCTTGATGAAAAGAAGCTGTGGTATCAATCAAATTATCAGATGAAAGTCGTGGTTACGCAGGAGTCTGCGCGTTTATCAACTACAAGTCTGTGTGAACGTTTTATGCCAAGAATCTTCTTTCAGCTTTGTCAATCGAACAACCAAGCAAGCCACTTGCATAACTTACATCCTTGTGTTATTAATTACTGCTATGATAAGTTTAAAGAACATTAAAGGGAGACAATGGAGGGGAAGTACCTTTACATATGACAAACTTTTTAAAATAAAAATAGTTGACTAGGGATCTTGTCTTCATCCTTCGAACCCAGGGCAAAATAACGTTGCATTGATGAAACTTATGAGGTTCGAAGCCTTGCTTTCTGGCTGCATTACAAAAATGTCCTTGCGGCTTGGGGTCTGCGTTTTAAGTATTTTACTAATTAAGAGAATTTGAGAATTGCTCACATTGGCAAACAGTGTTTTCTTCAAGGGGGATCACACCGGACACTGCGCTTGGAAAAAATAAACATAAGGAATTACTTCAAGGTGGCCACACCGGGGCTGCGCCGTAAAACTGTGATCGCCCCTACTGTATACATTGTTTAACTATTTCCAAGCACCGCCTAGCTTCCGGTGTGATCCCCAACCCTTTTAGACTGGTCTTGTAAGCTTAACACTATTTTATAAATTAGGGTAACCGAACGTGCATTCTACAATTTCTTAGACTCTCAGCATTCCAATAAACCACATCAGTCCATGCTTTGCTGCTTTGCTATTCTCCTACCGAACGTTAGGGTAGGGTTGTCATATTGGTGGGAAAGGATGAAAGTTGTAAATTTCATTTTTTGGACTGCAGCGTTAGCTAATTATTTTTTGACGTAGAATATGGAGGACACATAATGATGATTTGCCAGTTCTTTTGGGAACGATGATCGCATAATAATTTTATATTGGTCATACAAGCTTATACTCAAAACCCAGCTGATTATGGTTCTTGGTTCTCTAAAAGTGAAATTTCTGCCATTAAATTAGAAAATTATCCTCTTTCTCCTTGAATGGGTTGTAAAATGTTGACATGTCTGTTCAACAAGAAAAGACACTGATTACTTCTTGCAACAATTCACTGGGAAACATCACATGTTTGCGTTACCTGAATTTCCGTGTAGGTTCCTTAAACGCGGTTTTTAACGCATTCAATACATAATCATTTAGTAAACGCCACGTAAGTGCAGAAACATGGCGTTCAAGGTATCTGTACACGGTAATTCAGGTACCGTAAACATATGACATTTGCTACAGCAGCTTTAATAATTGTGCGGAAAACAAAAACGAATTCTTGTTTTGTTTCAAGGAAGCCATAATAGATCAGTCATCTACGTCAATTATGTGAATAAATTGTGATATTTGAATCATATCAATTACATAAATTTCAATACTATTAGTCTTGGAGTCCTTTAAAACTTACTGTGTAAAAATATTAGTTGCTTCAATAAGTTGTTTTATTAACTACTGTAAAATGTCCATTTAAAGTCTACCTTATTTAAGTTATGTTTACAATTAGCTTTCATGTTCTTGTCCATAGATGATAACATATAAGTAAGATAATCTCCGCCTTGAAATAAGCCTTTCTCCGGTATTTTACCATGCTGTTGGAGATAAATCAGAGCTGAAATGTCAATATATTGATTTCCCTAAAAGTGGCTATACTTACTGAACTCATGCTAGTAGTATTTTAAGGATCTGACAATGCACATATTATAAAGCTGGCTACATTAATAAATACAATGATAATATCCACGAACCATGAATCATTCCCCTTACTTTAAAATCAAATCAAATCCTGGTTCACTCTATGCTGTTTAGGGCATGATTGCATGATATGCATCCCTTTTTATCGTTTTCGTTTTCGTTATCGCTTTCATCTTCAAAGTCAGAAACGATGTGTTCATCTAGATACAGAACCCATGCAGAGTTTTCCCTTGAATTTAACCATCACAAGTACGAATTCTTAATGTAGTTCCCCGTAGCAACCGTAACGAGATCAGACTTAGTGATAATGACAGACTTTTGAATTTTACGACAATTCTGTACCAGCGTATTTTATAGGCAGTATGTACTTTTGTGTTATTTTATTGCACTGGTAGGTATGCCTTAGGCATAGGAAATATCATATTTTATATTTGTCCTTAGCACAGGCTGTGTGATATACTTGGACGAAAAGTTAGCAATCAAAGGAAACTGAATATTTCGATGATCTACATTGATGGCAACATAAAAACTTGATTGTTATTCATCACACCCAATTGTAGAAAAGTTAGTATTTAACACTGGTGCTTCTAACGATTTTGTAATAGATTCGGTATATAAGTGGATTAAATGGGTACATATTTTTCATACACACATATATTGAATGTACAAGATGTGCCGTTATAGCTTTCCTCCATCTGAAGTTATGATGTATATAACTATAATTTTACATTCTCATAAGCGTATGGGAAGACACTTTACAGAGACGAATGACTATTTTATCCTCACAGTCCCGTTTGACATGTTTGCCAAATGGCAGTAACTAGGGGAGCCGCAACATTTATATTACGCGCTTCTCAAAAATGTCACTGTATTGCCCGTGAAAGTTAGGAAGTACACAGCAGATGTTCTCCCAATATCAAATTCCCCCTTCCATTAGTTTAATCCTTTCATGTACAAAATGAACACCGTAAAGCTCAGATGCTTCAAAGAGCATCATGTGATCTACCTCAGTTGTTATAGGGAAGTGCCAAATGCCTTTTGTTGTTATTATATGAAATCAATACTAGGTGGCAAACTTGTTTTAGTGCAGAGTTTTAGTAGTACACAAATACAAATGTACGTCAACAGAAACGACAGTTGGTCACGGAAAACTTACATAAATCTCTACGGAAGACGTACTATAAAGGTCTTGAGAGTCATGCATTTATTGGTATCCCCGGAAATACTGCAGTCTGTTAGTGCGCGCGCGTAATGTCAACGTATACAGCGCATGAACTGTGACTGCCAACGTGGCTTTTGGAAACTTGCGCTGACTTGATTACTCTGTAGCCAACAGTACAAAACACAAGAAGCAATAATACGCTTATAATGAGGCTTGATCAAATCATAACGAATTTACGATATAACAGTGAAATTGGACAGATGAACCGTGCATTTCAAAGCGATACTTTTGTCGGTTTCTTTGTCCAAGAGGTTTACCCATGTGTCTTCCTCAGTTGTGAGTAGTCGGAACAAACCACTGCATAATCCCAACAAGCTGTCTTCCGATTCCTGTTAAAGATGCAATGATTTGACCGTGAGCGAAAGTGATCTCAAAATTTGCAATATTGATTTTTTTTAACCGTTGACAGTTGATAAGTTGATAAACTGTAGTTTTTTGAGTTTGGACATGTTCAATAGGACAAAATCGATGCCATGTCCCAAATGACACCTGTCTCTGCGCTATAATCCGTTTTGAATTATTCTATAATGTTTAAACAAGGGAAAATGAATCTAAGAATGTTCAACACATGACATTTTATCAAACTTTGAGAGACTCATTCGCTATAGGCAATACGATTTTGTATGTTACTGAGGAGAATGTACGTTCATTCACTGTATGAAGCATACGATAGACTTTCTTTAGGAAGGTACTCTCAGTGTTATTAGGTGGTTTGTCTTCAAAGTGGGCAAACAATTTCCCACAGCATCAGTCAAGTGGACATTCTTCTACACTGAAGCCTTGTTTTCTCGTAATTATTATAGCCAAACGTTATTAAAAATATAATGGGAAATAAGCACTAGAATTTATTTCTCTTCTCTCCACGAACAGCAACTTAAAATCTCATTACTCCTTTTTTTAGAATATAATTAAGTAAGAAATTTCCCTCAAGCGTTCTGCGAAAGCTTAATCAATAGCTTGCATGAATAATTGTGGAAATAATGCCATGAGTATGACGTCATACAGGAAAGTTTGCCTTGCAGGAATGAAATGAAGCGCATGTAGACCGTGCAACGAACCTGTGTTGAGCAGTCCTCTACACAAAACGAATTATACAGCTGGCTACCGATATGCAACTTATGAGCTCCTTTGTGATGTCACCGAAACTATTCTTCACTCCAAGTGAACCGATATTTCACGTTTTACCTACCTTTGCTAGCACGGAGAATTTACTTATGTGAGGCTGACGACTTTTGTCGTCTCACGAAGGTAGAATCGAGAAGTCGTACAAAAAGTCATCATTTAGTCTATTTTTGATTCCGTTTCTATTTCCGAAGTAATACAATAGACGAGATGAGAAATGTTTCCACATAATGCAATATGGGAATGTGTCAAAGGTGAAGTGTACCAGCTTACAGTGTCCCAGCGCAGGTGTTGCATGCTGAGCATGCAGAGCTAAACGTTGACCATTGTCAAGGTACACTTGACCTTGTGACGCGACCGGAAGCACCGAATTTCCCAACACATATTTTGAATTCCAGATTAGTAAACATGGTTTAAACCTACTAATTTCAACTTATTTAAATTGCCACCACTTTTTCATTACGACGTTACTATCAATTGATTATTACTGTTCATTACTGTAATTACGGAGCTCGGCAATGATGAGTTACCACCTATTTTACAAAATTTGTAGACGTGTTGTCCCAACTTACTTTGCATTTCTCCTACATACCCTTACTAGGGACTGTGACTGTGAAGGGATTTTTTAGGTTGATTGGGTAGCATACATAAAATCCAATGGAAAGTACGCAATGTTGATACCAACTTCTAAACGGGAAGTTTAGAATTACAATGCTGAAAGTAAAAATGTGAAAAGGTCACACTAGTCATAGACGGATACAACTTGGTACACATTATGGATTGGACAGCGACTTTTTCAATTTAGTTTTTAAGTGGGAAAGAGCGGCTAGTCGTGTTAAATATATGCAAATCTTCTTCGTACAACGGGGCTCTGAGAAGACGAAGCCAGGGACGCTTCCTTTTTCTGTGTAAACATTCATGCTACTCTTTCCTGCACAGGCATTTTTCAGTACAACACTATCTATAGGTACAGCTGTGGATTCTTAGCAAGCAGAGCAACTTACGATAATTTTAAATGGCCATCATAATGAGAATATAATTCTTTGAAAGGAACAGTAATGTAAAATTTAAAAGGAAGACGCTTGAAAAAGAGATTCGCTTAAACATGACTTCCTCATCCCTTCGGAATTCAAGTCTAGTTTAATGTGGATTCTGCGTAGGTCTTCTACATTAGTCGGATATCTGCTCCTATGTGTAATATCCTGTACAGTATTTTTCCTTCATCATAATCACTTCTCACAAGTTCTTAGCAAATTTTCAGTCCCTTGTTCAGTCCCTTGTTCAGTCCCTTGTCTAAGATACAATATATAACCCCTTGACACAACATGTGTGTACCCTAGGTATACAATGAATCTTCTTTCCAATTTATATTTGTCTTCAACTTCAAAGTCGTATTTTTAGGTTGTGTCAGCCACGGAGAGCGTTTTTTGTATGCGTCTGTTGTTCAAAATAACAGGTAACAACAGCAAGTACCGTACACACTGCTGTCGAGGTTTAATAACGGCCTACTCAAAGCTTTATAGCCGAGGAGGCGATCTGCCAGTAACAAAGACGGCGATCAAAATAAGGTTTCATAATGAGAATGGAGAACCACATACACTGTGTTATCACTGCTGTTGAAAACTATATGAGTGGTACACACGCTCGTTCTACCGTATAGCACAATAAAATACGTTACAGACTGCGACAAATTAGAGGCTACGGACTGTTTTTTGTCAGGAAAAGGCATAATTCATTAAGTTTTGCTTTACATTTATAATTGAAAAATGTCTAAGTACGGTGTCCTTGTGAGAGTGACATTCATTATTGATATCAAAAACGACGTGTAGCTGTTTATATTTCTTTCATTAAGGCAGACATTTTGCGCGAGTCTGTCGACAGGAATTTGACAGTTGTGTAATCAATCATTTTGGTGCATAAACATATAATGAAGGAACAAGCTTTAGTAAACCGCTATAGTTGCATGAAAGTTGCGAACGATGACAATCAACGGTCCGTGTATATAATACAAGTAAAGGAACCTCGTCAATAAAATCAGGTTAACCTGTAAGTTAGGAGGTTGGGACCCTAGGCACCAAAACCCAATGGGGATTAGGAGGGGCTGAATGGAGTAGGGTCGGTGGGGGCGGGGGTAACTAGGCTATTAATTTCAGGGGAGCCCAAGGTATTGGAAGGTACGAGTGAATAGGATTTAGGTACGGCTTGGAACGTTTATTCACGGGAAGTTTACTATTTTATAAAGAGCTCGACAAAGCTAGTTGATTAGTGAAAGACAGATATTACATACTCCCAGGTTCTATGTGTGAGTTACCTTTCCGAAACTTTTGGAGAAATGAATGCCAGTCCATCCATCGTTAAGAATAAATCGGTGGAAACTTGATAAGTTGATCCATTTTTTTGGAGTTTCGAACGTTAAATCAGATGTAGCATAATTTCATTCGTTATGAGAATCATTCATTGACTCGGTATGCCATTTCTACCCATTTTCCGAAGAAGTGATGTAAAAGGTCACGCAATCCCGTAACTGACGGGCAAATTGGATAACATGTCTTGCAGTATATAGACTTGGCTCTTCTACAATATGATGACATTTTACAGTTAAATTCTCACTCTTTCCATAAAATTGTCTCTGCATAAAAATGCAGGCACGTGTATACCACGTCCATCATTGCCATATTTTAACATAAAAGCTAAGTCAAGTACTATAGCAGACGTTCTTTTCTATCCTCCTATGTAATGTCCAATTATCGTACACACCTATGTATTATTTCCTTCGGGATTGACTGTTGAGGCAGAAATCGTCTCCACAGCAAGTTTTAATTACGTACTTAACTGTATGACGTCATACTCATACTGCTGCAGGTGGCCCCTTGTTCTTTAACGGTTGATTTGTCAAGTTTCAGCAATACGATGACGTCATCTGTATTTCTTGTTGTCTTATACCATCGACTAAAGGACTGAGGCCATTTTGGCTTTGAACGTATAGGATTTTATCCATGAGTAGAGGGATTTCAGAGCATGAACAAGTAGTATCAGATTACTTCAAGACTATTGAAGGATACAACAGCTCGAGGGATCAATCTCTACTTTATTTTAAATTAGAATGATGTGAAGGAAACCAGGCTGGATTTAAGAAATGAGAGAAAAGATAAAGATCTCCGGTTATTGAGTTGCCACATTTTCTGCTGTAACTATCCTGCGGAATAATCTGTTTTAATTTCCTTAGAGATTCTTCAAGTGATCTTAATTCGCACATATAACGCGCATACCAAAGGCACTAAACAAATTTTGCGCAGCCGGAGACAAGATTTGATCTACCAAATCGATTTTGATCGCAGATGTATGACGTCAATTTTAGAGTTTAAAATTTGAAGTTTTTTCACCCGAATGTGACGTAGCGTATAACATAGTGCAGTCTGATTGGCTATTGCTATTCTCACCGTCCATGGTCAATTTACGGTTAGTTCTCTCCCAGCAGTGGAATATCAATAAAGTTGTATTATGTAGAAGAAAAGAAGTAATTACTTGGCTGTGGATGAAGCTGTAACGAAAACAACATATTTTGCACAAACGTTGACCTTGTGTTGTTGTTAGGTTTGTCATTACGCTGTAGTTATTTCTACTTCTGTGTAACGAAGGCTTCTGTTGCATGTAAGTTTTCTGCATGGTAACAACATTGACGCTCAGAGCGAAGATATGAAATACTTGAATTAACTTCAAGGGTTTGAAATTTCCGTTATTGAAGTAGTATGCAAATATAAGTACTGAGCTTCGTGGCCTAGTGTTTATGGTATTCCAAATCAATGGATTATTGAGTCCACTCCAACCCAACTCAAAATCCGTTTACGTATTAGAAAGATAACATGAATAGCCCCTGTTAGCTCTCAAAGCGTCTTGCTAGCCGTTGTTTCTTCTTGCCATGTAATATTTCAGTGAACAAAGGCAGAGTCATTGTTTTTCTTTCTATCGACCAAGCAGGAGCAAAGACATTCTTTGACGATGCTGACAATGGGATAAGAAATTATGAAACGTGCCATCCTTGTGCCATATTTTGACAGAATTGTAAAGAAGTTAACATCTACACTTAAAGTTTCTGGGGGAGGGTGGGGCAAGTAGAGGTGTAGCTGGCAAACTGTAGCCACTTCCAGTGGCCCTTTCACTTTTTAGTGTGTGTGTTTTAAATCTAATTGTTAAGTAAAAATATTATTTTGTTCACATACTCCTTAGTTTTTCTTCACCTCGTTCTCTGCACCCAACCCATGCAATTTTGGTTTCAGTATCCTGTATACTCGGTAAAGCACACAATAATTTTCTTCGCTTCTTGTAAACTTACAAAACAAATCTTTTCATACGATTACTTGATATGAAGAAAACTTGCGGTAAATGTTCATAGTCCTTTTCGTACACATATAGACTACGAATCTGTTCCAAGGAACCGTGAAAAGTAGTCAGGGTAACCCTGCCGGAGAAAACGTTTTTACATTTGCTCTTTTCACTTATTCCTCAACGTCAGGGTAGTATGTTGTACAGATTTTGACTCTCAGTGAAAGTGAAGTTTCGAGTCTAAACATAAATATTAGGAGCGCTATCGCTATTGGTCATTTGAAGCGTTCCACCAATAACACTGCACTGACATCGTTCAAGGTTTGAGTAGCAGTGAACGGTGACGTCAAGCTTCGCCGTAACAAATTAATTCGGAACATTTTCAATATTTATCCACGATGATGTAGGCTTTGGGCTCTCAGTAAGGTATAGAGCAAATGCTACCGTCCTTTCATGTACTTGACTTCTTGGTAAGGACTGGATTCAACGAAAAAGATATGTTGTTTTGGTACAAGAGAAGCTTGTTTCCATCCAAGTCTTCCATTGGCTTCAAATTCTCAACTATAGAGGGATTTCAGTCACGTGACGTACCAACTAGACGCAATTTTGAAGGGCAAGATCGCGCGTCTTTTTTGTTTTGAAGGGCAAGCGTCCATTGTGTCACAGTAGTACCTATGGTTATGCCGTGCGCGTGAGTTGTAAATTCGCTTACTGCGTGTGTGTTTTGCCCTTCAGTGCCTGGGAATCCATTGTGCGTGACGTTACATGGAATCCATCTATATGGATATTCATTTAAAATAAGCGTTCTTATCCCTGGTTGACTCTCCACGATTTTATAGTTGGGGAGTGATTTTCTTTACGCTTTGCTTCCTGACGTCGATGGATAGGTGAAACGACCAAATGTAGGCACGTTACGTCCCGGCAGAGTTACCCTGACTATGTGAGAAGAGCCGCGGTTAAGAACCAAAGCGTAATGAGAGGTCCCTCTGCATCAGAATGTATATAAACCTGTAATCACCCAAAAGGACTGCAAGGTATGGTGCTGTCAGTCTTCCCTGTGTTGATAAACAGACTTCAAGGAACTCGGATCATAGCCTTCATCTTCCTTCTCAGCCCACCAGTCTGACAGAGAATAGTTAATCAACTTAGCAGGCTGTGAATCGTTTTCGTCACGCTTTCACATGACGTCATTCAGATTCAGGCTAATCTGCTTCCTTCGGCGATCAGTACATGCATATGTGGTGTAAGTTACTTTCCTGCATGTATTGTCCTTAATGAATTACAACATTCACGTTCCTTACGAGGACCTACATCTTCTTCAAATGCACTTTTTGTCTGTTACGATGGCAAGATATTTGAAAGTAATCCTGAGTTATTGGGTTAACTCCGGTTCTGGCATTTGCAAACTGGAGCTCTTCGGTGGAGAATCTTAGGGAACAAATTAACCTAGAAACGAATGCTATTAAAAGTTGAGAGGGATACTTTGATACGCGTGCATCCTGTCTCACCTAGCATGACTGTATCTGCTCTTTAATTTATGTATGGCCTAATTTATCATCCTGCTTTAAATGGAACTGACCACGTAATTACTTTACAACATCTGCTGCGATTAAGAAGAGTCTTAAAATCACTATAGAATGAATAAAATAATGGCGTCGGCTTTATAACTTTACCTTTTTATACATCCTAGACTAATAGAAAAGTCCGCCTGACAAGGCGTGCATTGACTCTAATCAAGGAACCGCAGGCATCAAAAGAAGTTAAAGTAACTCAGTTGTAATAAGGACAGTACTGAGTATTGACAAAATAATAGTATTTACATATATATGTGTAGTTCTGTGTTTTCACGGTAGATTACGTTACTCTCCATTGTAATGATTTTCATAATGAGGTCGCGGCAACGGGAACCACTGACACTATTATATTTGTCTCTCAATGCGTACACCCATTGTGTCACTTTCATCTAGTGTGGATCTCATTACAATATAATACATGCCTTACCTATAGTACACCAGATAATCAACATCTTTGGTTGCTAGTACAACACAGCGGGGAATGATCTAGCAACTACGCCAACTATTTCTCTGATTGTTATTTTCACGTACGAGCTTAATGTTGGGCAAGTATGACGGCGATAAGTGTACGTCAACATACGAACGTGCCACACATATATACACACTTCTGCGAGTTTATAAATGCTTGTAGCCCTGACTGACAGCGCAGCCGGGAAGAATGCATGTATGATTTCTCCTAGTTGTTGACTAGTGAGAGATGCAGTCACCCAGCGAACATACTCCGGAGACAACGAAGACATTTCAAAGTTCAAATCATTATGCTGGTATCATTTGTATGGTCATTCGTTTCATGAGCCATTGCTGTTAATGAGGATTACGATGTGGGTATCATAAACACTATGGTAACTTGTCAATATCTACTGAAAAATTGTTAATGCTACCGTACATCTTTCTGGAAAAATAGGTCGTCTGTTAATACTTCACAACACCATGTTGTCTATCCAGAATGTAAAATAGCCAAATCAAAGGGAATTGCAGATTTGTAAAAAGGATTATGGTTGATCTATTCCTTAAAAATAAAATTCAAAATAATCTGTAAAGCGTTTCAAATGTTGCCAAATGAATTTTGCATACGAATGGGTAATATAACCATGGATTACAGAACAATGCAAACACAACAAATTTTCAAAGAAACATAAAACCAAAGAACAAAAATATTTAGTAGAATACATATGTATTCCTCTCAGTAACAGATCGAAGGAAACCATTTTGGAAAATCGATTCGGCTGTTGTAAAAGTCCTTAGTTCCGGATAGATTGAAGAGCTAATTTGCATCAGGTTCGTGGGTTTATTAATCACATTGATTTTTGGGCAATGGAATCCCGATGAAGACAGCATCTGTATCGATAACTTAGACTCATTTAAAGACTTAGTCTAATCAAGCATCATTAGGTCTCTGTTCCACATTCGATTAGTCCGAAAATCTTTAACGTATTATTTGTTTCTTTATTTTCAATTATTTATTCATTATTTTTTTTGGGGGGGGGAGGGAATTCCCAATTCACAATGATAACCTACTGCCTATGTGTGTAGTACAGTACCATTTCTGCTATACTCAAATCAAATATACCTCATGATCATGCACGACTGTCAACAACGAAGAAAAGTCAGTCCTTTCTTAATTGTGCATCAAGATAGCCTTTCTCGACCTATAAACGTTTAGTACGGACAGAGCAAGGTTTTGGTGATATTCGCCATTTACTCAGTTGTGTTGAACGTGTGAAACAGTTTCAGATGAATCCAACCAACAAAATTCACTTCTGTGGCAACTCAATTACCACTACAGTTTGAGCGCCTTGTGTTTGAAATCTTTTTAAGATCGCTTGAATGGCGACATAACCAGAGCTGTATGACGTCATCCCGACAACCATTATAGCATGGCATCGTATAGTATAATAACAACTGTATTTTTTCTAATAGATGAGTGGTCTTGCAGCCACTGAGGCAACAAATATTGCGGCGGAGATTATTAAGCACCTGCCTTTATCGTAATTATACTTCAATATACAGTACATAGACTGGCGAATAAATGCCTGTCTTTGAATGTCAGTTTTAACCGGGACAATCTCAAAAGGCTCAGGAGTAGCTAAACATCTTCATTTTACTGGTTTATTGGTTGCTAGTACCGTATCTAACAAGTATCTTTAATCTTTGTTACTGTAGCATCAATTTTGATACAAACTACTAGCAATTAAGTCAGCAAGTGCTCCTTTTTTGTGACCATTTGATCTTTTCCCCAGCTCATGCTGGAACAAGTTGTTTTTTTTCAAAATATCTACTCTGGAAGTTATATATATATATATACATACATATATAATATATATATATATATATATATATATATATATATATATATATATATATATATATATATATATATATATATATATATATAGCAGAATAGTTAAGTTCCACTAATTTGGGTAATGAAGCTTCAATCATATCTCACTGGACTTAACAAAGACCTCGGTCTTCTTAATCAATACACCTTTCATTTAACACTTTAATCCTATTATGTTTGTTTATGTAACTTCCAGCGTATTGTCCGTTGCTTGTTATTTTCTTGATTAAGTTACTCACTTCGTTGTAAGATTTCGCTGAGGAAGGTTCCAGGGGGACCGAATATTTCGAAATAAAATTACAGATTCGTACTCCTCTAATCAACCAGTTATGATCTTTATTGCATTCATTCTCACATTCTATATATATATATATATATATATATATATATATATATATATATATATATATATATATATATATATATATATATATATATATATATATATATGATCGTTATGTAGCTGACAGAGGGATCCTGCCCATCTATATTCACATACGTTGACGTGTGTAAGAATAAATTATTTATATTTACATGTTGCAGATGGTCAGCAGTTAAATACACAACACCTTACTGAGAATAAAATTTTTCCATGTACATGGCATACGGCTAAGGGCACACGAGGATTATGTTCAGTCAGATGTTTTAATAATGAATCCAGCTACGTATGAAGAAAAGTTAAGGTAATGCAAAAGTCATTAAAAACTCGAAAACCATAGAACAGTGGTGGATGCTCAGTGCTATTGTAGTGCTATTATAACTCTGCACCAACAGAGCGAATCTACTTAATAGCCGATCCGAATTAGTGTCTAAATGTAGGCACAACGCCTTGCAGCCCTGCCCACCTGACCGTGACGATATTACCTGAGTCTGAGTGTAAAAAAGTGTCTAAGCGTCATACTTGAAAATCGCTTTCAGCGTGAAACACGTGTAGTAGACTGTTAATGTAATATATTAGTAATACAAATATACATATATATATATATATATATATATATATATATATATATATATATATATATATATATATATATATATATATATATATATATATATATATATATATATATATATATATACGTAAGCGTACGGGATTACTTCAGATTTGGGGCAGCTTTAGCACTTTTGTCCAAGGTAGACGAGTTGGGAAATGTTTCCATGCAATGCATTATGGGAATGGGTCAAATGTGAAGTGTACCACCCTTACAGTGTCTCAGCGAGGGTGCTGCATGCTGAGCATGCAGAGCTAAACATGTTGCCGTTGTCATGGTACACTTGAACTTGTGACCACCGAATTTCCCAACACGTCTGTTTATTGCATGTTTGCCCGAAATTAGCCAACAGTTTCCCTGCAGTAACCAGACAGAAACCTCCTTAGAAGTATTTGCTCTTCTTTTACATTAATAGTTCATCCCTGGATGTTTTAGGCTTTGCAATCTTCGTGTTAGTTAAGACAACCTTGAGAATATATACCTATACCTACAAGTCATACCGGAAAATTTGAAGAAAGGCTGAAAACTTTAATGAAGTATCTTTGATAGACAACTCTACTTTGTTCTTAGATTTTAGCAAAACCTTCCATTGCTAAGGAAAACAGGTCCTCAGTAAAGGTCAAAATCAGATTAAGAGTCATGTTTTTGCATCACAGACACATTAATTTTGTACTTCTGTGCATTTTTTATGCTTGTTACTTCTTCACTTTTAGAAAAGGAGGCTTATTCCTACTCAAATAGTCAGCAACCCGTAGAAATGACAGGGATGTTTACATTCATATCAGGAGTCTTGCCTGTCAAAGACAAAATGCATCTAGAGATTGCATTATTACATCCATGGCTTATTTTTGTTGAGCCAGCCATCATCCGTCTATTGGCACTTACAAGTAACCATGAATTATTCATCAATACTGCAAAGTTCTTTTGTCCGTCTTTATTATTGAATAATCCAATGGAAAGGATCCTCCTTTCGTGCTTAGGGAAGAAATATCAGCAGTTTAGATCTCTTCGGAAATTGTTGATATTTTTGCTTGGTTTACGAGCATTTCTACTGTGACTGGTTAAATATTTACTGACTCTTATATTTAGTTTGTCGTGTATTACATCCAGTTTTGCATTTAAGTTCAGTAATTTTCCATCTGAACGTATCAGTTTATAGTGAAATGAGGGTTCTGCAAAAATGCATTATGTGTTTCCTCAGTTCAGATCTTGATGCTATATTAACTTGTGAACCAAATAATAGCATACGCATAAAACTAACTCTTTGATAGTAATACGGTCTATACTATCCAGTTGTTGTAAGAACGTCAATGGAAGAGATGCATATGAAAAGGTAAAGATGAAAAGGTTGATTTGATGTTTATGCATACCACGTGGAATTTTCCCTGCAACACCGATAAAAGTAAAGTATCCATCGAGGAGGAATTGGCCGTTTAGTCATACCATTAAGTCAAGTAACACGTCCGTTTTGGAATACTCTAGTTATACGAAACTTAAAGCTGATCCTATATTTCCTTAGGGGCCTAGCTCAGTAAGTTATGGAGTGTTTACTTCACGTGAAACCTAAGAACAACTTGACATTCAACCAAACTGTAACCATGACAACGGATTAGCTTTAAGATGTGTTCTAAATCACGAGGGTTTTAATACATCAACAGAAACTGTGTATAACAGTACGAGTAATGCAAGCTTACATGCGAAGTTCAAGTTACTCCAGAAATCTCTTACATTACTCACTGGTATTTTTCAGTCACGATATTTCATTCAAGACCATATTTCTGGAGATATAATTAAATACAAAGTTGCTTTGCGAGAGACGAAACACATGATGCACCATATATAAACGTATTTGTCTATCATAGCAAGTCACTGTATTTATCGCACTGTTTAAAGAATTACTAGTTTGTCTGGCAACCCGTGTCTTTACGTCACTTTATACAGTAAATAGAGATTGTAATTTTTTCTGTATTAAAATTGTAGTTCCATTGCCTCAGGGTGAGAATTGGTTTAGTAGACATAATTCGTTTTAGATTACCAGCTGTTTAAGTGTTTAAAACGACATACAATGCAGCCATTTTTGGAATTTTCAACATATTGCGTAGGAAATAGCTATAATGTACCCTGGCTTCCTCAATATATTGTGCTTCTGTTTGGGTTACTACTCCCAAATTTTGTTCTTGGTGTATTACACTCTAAAACCAAAAGAGTGAAAATTCACTCCAAAAAGAGTGTGCTGAGGGACCACTCCTAAGTAAGAGTGAATTTCAACCGGAGTGAAGTGAAAATTCACTCTAAATGGAGCGATACTCATACACATGGAATAAATATTGCTCTTTTTGGAGTGAATTTTCACTCCATTCCGGGTGAAATTCACTCTGCCTTAGGAGTGGTCCCTCAGCACACTCTTTTTAGAGTGAATTTCACTCTTTTGTTTTCAGAGTGTAGATCACCTAAAATACTGTTTGAGAACGTTGTTAATATCTCCAGATCATGAACATAGTTGTGAGGTTCGGAGATCTATTATATTTAGGTGTTCAAACAGAAATGGACGTCTCACCAAGAAACCGTAAATATGCAGTCGATGGAATATGTAAAGGAGAAAATTATGAGTTTTATATTAAACTATCTATAAATGTTTGATGAAAAGACTGCTGGTGCAAAATAATCCTTCGATTATTATTTGTTACAACTGCTTATTTATTAAATCGCTGTTACAAATATCATTGTTTAATGGCGTAAATGTTAGCTGCATTTTTCTTTTGAGTAATGAGACTTTCACGTTACCAAATGAAGAAAGTTGTCTTTATTCACTTGTTACTGATATGCGGTGAAAACCGGGTTTAAAGAAAACAAAAGGACGATAACCAAAAAATAGGCTGAGGAACTACTTTTAACGGTTTCCACTCTTTTTATACTCTAAAAAATAAAAGAGTGAAATTCACTCCCAAAAGACTGAAAGAGTGTGCTGGGGGACCACGCTTAAGAGTGAATTTCACCCGGAGTGGAGAGAAGATTCACTCCAAATGGAGCGATACTTCATATACATGGCATAAATATTGTTCTATTTGGAGTGAAATTTCACTCCATTTCTTAGGAGTGGTCCCTCAGTGCACTCCTTTTGGAATGAATTTTGCTCTTTTGTTTTTAGAGTGTACGCTTTCACGAAGACTCCATAGAGCAAAGAGGAGGCATTGTAATTAGGAAAAGTTTTTTTTTGTTTTGTTTTTTGATTCGTTGGCTTTACATCGTATGACGCACATACATGTGTTAAGTTTTCATTTGTTGCACCGTTTCTTTCTCTCAAAGTCGAGCAGCCCGCTGACAACGAAACACCCTTATACACTTCATTTTTGGAAGAAGTTCAGCAATGTTTATCATTACTCTGCTGTGTGAAGTGTACACACCCTGTTGAGTGTGTTCTATTATATTATGCTTGAAGACTTGGTCACAGGAGATTAACTGCGAGCCCTGCTGAAGTTAGAAGCTGTTGGAAATGGAAAACAAATGCAAATGAACAAAGATATATCTATAGGAACGCATTAAGCAAATTAAACTTTCCATCACGTTACTACATACAAACGACGTTTAGAATGGTACGCATCACTGATCATTTAGAACCGAATGCGTTTGAACAATACTCGGCTCTTTGGTACTTTGTAGAGTCATATGGTTTTGCTATTAGAGCCATATATTTTTTTTTATTTGAGATGCATAACCCCTATCTCTTTATATAACACGGATATTATGATAATTGAATTTTTGTGCAAGATACTCTTTCAGCTTGTATGCTATTAGTTGTTCAGGGTGCAATGCTCCATTGAATTAGATGTTTGAATAGAATAATGGAAAATACTTAAGACGTTTAAGTGGTATACAAGCACCCACTTCTCCTTCGTAGTATTTAACTAATACTTATGTAAGAGTTCAGTACGTTTCGTCTGTGAGATTACAACAGCTGATATACACTCTAAAACCTGCTTGGTGTGTATGTGATCTTACAAAAGTGGCAGGTAAAAATAAGACCCAGTTGGTCAAAATCGTGTTCTATTTATATTTCTATAAACGTTTGCTTCCTTTTTTTAACAACTTAGGCAGTTTCGCTACCAATCAGTTTGTCGGGTGGCATGCGTACTCAACCATTTTTAGAAAGTAGAAAACGATGCCCCTAACCTTAAGAATATTATTTGTAGGGTTGTTTATCAGTTAACGTGCCATAACTAACGGCACAAAGTTAATAAAGAGTTAGTTGCCAAAAATTTCATCAAGACTTATCGATGGTTTATCATCTTATCGACTCAGAATCATTGGAATAACATATCTGGACAGGCTTTAAACAGAGGTATTTGAGGTAATGCCAACTTCTTTTCAAAGGAATGGGTTATTATGGAGTTATTGAAGAAAACAGAGAGAATAAATTTAAGGAGGATATAGTTAGATTTAAAGGTACTTGTGCTGAAATGAATTATACTTATTGTAAAGCAAGCACACAACAATGTAAGTAATTGCTCATAGGCTTATTGACTAAAACAATATGTAGCCAAATGAAACATAAACGCACAATGTTATAACATTTAAAGTTACAACTATTTGTCTGCAAGTCCCTCTTCTTTTTATGGAAATGTACACTCAGTCAAAACACACAAAGCATGAAAATTACTCATAATCCCATTGATACACGCATGTTGTGTTCATAGAAAATTTTCATGTGCTGTTTTTTCACTAAGTGCATATTCTGAAAGATGAGAAATGGACCTTACGGGCACATTGTCTTAAATTAAAATGCAAAGTCATTATTCATAACAACGAGCAACTACCGTACATGAAAAATTGTTCATTAAAAGCCATCTGAGTTTGATTACCCTTGTTTGAAAATGGCACTTATTAAACTTTATTTCCCTCAGAACTTAATCACATTTTTCTTCTACCTCTATTTTTAGAAATAGTTTAATCTATTTTGATTCATTAGTGTTACTGCTCAAGGAAATCATTTTTTGACATTTTTCCTCGCATCTTTTAATACGTGCATCAAAGTGAATTTGAGCAGACAGTGGCGTGACTGTGGCAAATGTTGACATTCATTTCCCCCACAGGTTCATTAAAATGTGTAATATAATAAAGTAAAAACCTAAACCAATTTCATACAGTGTAATACAACAAGGGATTAAGAAGCGAAACAGTAATACCTAAGTTGGCTGCCATAATGAGTAGTATCTTCATCATTTTTCTCTTCCGCGTGGTACTATAAGGGGTCGGCTGACAAGCAATAGGCCGCTACTACATTCTCGGATATAATTTGTTCAATGTCAACCCTTCTTCAAATTTGATACCACATAAAATCACATCTATACAACTCACATATAGCAGAGGGCATTTTTAGAGAAATTTTTATCTGTAAACACCATTTTCTCATCCAGTAACAAATTTTCTAGCAACATATTTTAAACGTGGTCTCTTTTAACCGAATTGGTCGATACACATATCAGATGAACACACACACGTATAGGCCTACGGCACGCATCGTGTCACCATTCTAAGTTCAGTGTTACGTCATGCATACAATCTCCGGCCAGGAAGGTGTTCCGGCCCTGCTCCGGCTGATGTGCAAACAGAATCGCACTCCCTACTTTGGCATTTACCAGACTTTAAGAATATGAAACTTATCGTCATCGTCCACTGATCAGGATCTTGATTTAAGTTTTTACCTTGTTTAGCTGTCTACTGAAGTTCCGTGATTTTGGCATTAAATTGACCTTACTTGACCTTTTCTTTACATATAAGATTTCATATCAAAGCTCTACAGGAGCTACTTTGAAATTCAGTTAGGGTGGAGTATATCATTTCATTACTAACTCTTTCAATCGAAACGTGACCTGAAATAGAATCAAGCTTGGATACATTTTCAGATGTTAGCCTACGTGCTAAGCACAGATCAAAGGACTCTTCATAAATCATAAACTAGCTATATCCTCTTTGGAATTTGATCAAAATGCAACTTTTTAGGAGAGTTACCAGTGGCATTTCCCGTAAATTACATCGGTGGGTGATTTTAAAACCTTTTCTAGCTTAAACTCGCTGATATTAGACGCCTGAGACGCCTGTTTGTTACTGCAAGTTGTTTATTTGTTTCACGCCGTGCATAGCTGGTATGATTGGATACGTGTACTTCAGCAACGCTCCATTTTATCCATCAAATAGCTTTGAAGTTGATGGTTCAACTTTGCCAGCCAATGTTGATTGTACACACGTTTTCATCTCTATCTGCCCAAAGGAGTGGAAAATATGTCCTGCAGCCCGTCCGCTTTTTATTTAAAAATCTTACGTGTGAGAGAATGTCCTTTAATTTTACCTATTACATGTGACAGAACACCCTTTTAATTTTGCTCATTACGTGTGATAGAATGCCCTTTTAATTTAACCCGATATATGTGATAGACATCAGAGGAAGTAGAACTAGAGCGTTCGTGTCTTTGACATCCCCTCCCATGCAGAATACTTAGATAGCCAGCGTAAGTTGCAAGGACTGGAGCGGGGTGGGCCCATTTTCTACAAATACAGGCAAACCCAGTCTTAACAACCGTATAAAGGGACGGACGTATTTATGAGTCAATTGAACTGGTGGCTCATTGTCCAGCACAGCAATTTCCAGAGCATGTCATTTGACCTTACGGATGAAGAAGTTATCACTTTGTGTATTTGTTACACCAGTTTTGTGCATTTGTGTTGGTGATTGCTCCAAGAAGTCGTAAACGGACGCTCAGTCATATTAACAAATATATTTTTGACAATACATTTTGTAGACTTTAGTGTTAGAACTTGGATCGTAATCAGTTCAGAAGATCCCCCCTTTTGTCTACTTTCCCCCGATCGGGCGACAAATTGGTCAAAGACGCCGCCATTTTTCCGTTTTACCCACAGTTCCACGCGTTCTTTGTGTACATTGTCAGTGGCAAATTGACTTTAGAACTCCCTTACAATACTTGTCGATCTAATCTAATGCAATTAAATGTATATTCAGTAGGAGTATTATCATAGTTACCGAAAAGCCACATCCTATTGGTTGTTTATCTTGCCTTTTTTGAGAAAAACAAGTTTCTGAGTTGTTTTCGATATTCCTAAACCTTGTCTTTCTTAGGCTAGCGAGTCTCTTCAATGTCAGAATGTATTGCATAAGTTTTGTACCGTGCGGGAGAATTTTGGTTTCCCTCAAACTGGAGAATCTCCCGGACTGGTTATGTGCGAATGCCGGTGACATAGCCGGAGTCATAGGGGGACTTACGTTTGAGGCTATTGTAATGTATCAATCGGTCTTTAGTTCGATTTTAAGTTGGTCAAGAAAAGATTTTGATATTCTAGAGCAGCAGTCTACGGTTTGCCAGTATGCCATTTGCAAAGATCCAAAATTTATGTTACGCTGTTCATTTTAAAACAGGAATAGTACCTGGTAGGGGCAGGCGTCCATGACCCCGTCTAGGAAGGTTTGCCCAATAGGGTAATTTTTACAGTTCGGTCGGGAGCCTAAGTGGGTATCCCGACAACGACCGTTCACCCCAACAGTTTACCTGTTACTCCTCTCAAAGGGGGCAAATTCTTCAACAGCAACGTAATACTTTCGACGCCCTTCTGGTGCAGAAAATTGTGGATGCCCCATCCATCCTAAGCCCTTCTCCCCTTTCGGGCTTTGGGTGGTTACCCGCGTCGGGCAAATCCTGGTGACACCCCTGTTTGAAGGACACTATAAGTAATGTTGAGTTCTTGAAGCCTTTACGGATTTCTTCCACATCGTGATTGTTCCTAACGTCCTGAGTATAATATCCAGAAGGGTCTTTCATCAGTTTTCAGTTTGTTCAGTAAATTTTGGTGTGGATCAGTTCAAATTGTCCAATTACCCTGTGTTGTGACCAGGGGCGTAAATACAGGGGGTGTGGGCCCCGTGAAAATCAAAAGTCGGTCTCTGAGCGCCAAAAATCGGTCTCAAATCCACTTATTTGAAAAGTTAATTGATCTTTTACCTGCCCTGATTTTCGTCTGTTCCCGTGGAAAAATAGGGGAAATTGTAGTTGGTCCCAAAACAGTTCACACACCCCTACGAATTCATCTATATACGCCCCTGGTTGTCACCCCCACATAAGAAGTTCGAACTGGTGGGTATCGGAGGGTCTCTTTACAACTCTCACAGGATACACACAGCATGGTTGTGTTAAGGAAACCTTAAATCCGGATTGCTAATACTGGTTTTAGAATGAATACAACTGTTGTACTTTAACTGAATATAGCATAGTGTTTGTCACACTTAAGATATACTAGCCTTTAGCATGGACAGGTGTTATAGAAGGAGACACAACAACCAAACCTCTCAGACAATAAGTACTTGAAAATGATTTAATCCCATTTAGGTATCAAAGTTTGATTGACAGGTCTATTTGTTCCTATTGTTAGCCCTGTTGACTTCCCCCTTCTTAAAGATGATCTGCCCCTTTCACACCGAAGTAATCCTGAAGCAATTGCCTTTTTTAAAACATGCTTTGATTTGAGGTTTGTTACCGACGGGGACAAGCTTCAATCAAGATTTAATAGCAAAACGACTGTCAATGAAAGTTTAACTAAAGTTCTTCCTTTGTGTCCCTACAAATTTGATGCGTCGTCTGCTTCAAGCACTGTTCAAGTCTACATCATTTTCCCCAATTTTAGTAAATTTCCTCGTCACTTAGAAACATTCTCGACATATTAGCTGTGTAAAATTCTTCAATGAGCTTAACAGAAACGTCATTTTTGCGACCAATGACGACAAAAGTGTAAAATTTCATATGTTTGACGACTGGCAACGAAAAGGTAACTGGTCAATGTAAGGAGTAGACCTATTCACTGTCATTCTAACAATAGGTCACTAAATCCTAGTTGATCCTGGTCATTGTAATAGACATTTTGAAGAGAAAAGCAAGATTACCATCGGAAACAAACATTGTTTCAAAGTGTCTTAGAATGTTGGGTCTCCTTCCTAAAACCTCCCTGGTATGGGTAAGGAGTAAATAATCTTATCACAGCATACAATCTAAACGCATGTAGGATTTGTACATTGTTCAATCTAAACATCTTTGGAGCCCTCTTTGCGTAAATGTTTAGATGCTGCACACATATTACAAATCCCCAATCGTTCTTTCAGGGCCGTCGCGACCGGGGGTGTGTGGGGGGTGTCTCACCCCCCAAAGTTCGTCAGAGTGACTATAGTCGGAAAATCTGAAATGTCAGTTGGAATTTCTGATATCTCAGTCTAGCACATTTTTCCGACTGAGCCTATGTCAACTCTGTATATATTTTCCAACTAGACCAAGTTAGAATAATACCAAACGTTATTTTCCTCACGTAAAATCAAACCAAAGCTGTCCTTTTTTCGCAAATTCTTCTCAAACTCTCAAAATTTTCGCGCGCTCCGCGCGCTTCAAACCTTACCTCAGTGTTTTTCTTATTATCAATATCTTCCGATAGCAACTCTCGGAGAAGCGCAACAGCAGAAGTTGAAAGCTGTTTACAAATTACCAGGTAAAACACTGACTTTTTGAGTGGCATGTTGGTTTGTTGGGCAACTGAAAGTATCTTGATGCAGATTCTGAATGCAGGTTTTATTATGGAAATCTTACTTAATGGAAATTTGGGCGCGCTTGGCGCGCATGCGTCACGATTTACAATCAATCTCATGAACATTATTAAGGTAATTATACCAGACACAGTTCTGTGGGAGCTAGGGCGCTTTAGCCCCCCTCCCCAAATTTTTCCGAGCCCCACAAAATTGCGCAAAATTTCATATAGACTAATATTGGTGAAGACATAGATATACTCAGAAAATATTCCAAACGTCTATTTATCAGGCCCGTAGCTAGTACGTTCTGTAACGATTCTTTCTATAACTTCAAAAAATTTTCGCGCGCTACGCGCGCTTTCACCTATAGTTCTATCTAGTGGTAACGCCCCGTTTCAAGCGTATTGGATTTCAACGTTTCCACAAATGTTGTTCTTCCGTGTAGGCGTGATTCTAGAGAAACACATCGTTGCGAAGTTCTTTCCTCTTTTTCCTAACTTTTGGAAGATTATTTCTTCAGCCTCGCCATCGTGGCAAACATATTTTGTAAGAAAAAGATCTTTCAGTTTCGTAGCAGATCCTTAATGGGTAAGATAAAGAATGTAATCCCCGACGACGACGACCATGCAGTCACCCGAACAAATTTCTTGGTTTTTGTCCAGATTCTTCAGTAAAAGCCCAAACTTTTTCAACTTTCCTTAATGAAAATTCAATATAACCCCAAATTTTTCGGCGATTTTGAGTTCGGTACGTAACCCATTGCATCTGTCGGGACTTAGAGTAGCTGGCCCCCAGTCAGGGCGCCCCCCCCCCATGTCGGCAAATCAAAGCACCACCCCTGGCTGAGCCTGCGTGCAGGCTTTTCATTTTGGCATTGAAGTATACCCCAAATTTCGGCGCGCTTCACGCGCAATCCTCACAATCCACGTTGAATCACTTATGAACATTATAAGCACAACGTACCAGTGAACTTTTATAGCATAAACTAGGTGTACATTCTGAAAACGCGCTTGTTAGTCCTAAACCCCTTTTGCTATACCTGTCTGGGAGGTCTAGTATCATTTTTCTGCACCTATACTCTCCCTCCCGCCCATTCCCCATTCCTGGAAGCTGTTCGTCTGGATTTTCGTTCAAAATTAGTGAAAATACGATAGATGTAAAGTGCTTGGCGTCATACTCTATATTATTATTTAGATGCCAGGTAATAAGCATTATGTCATTCCCCTATTTTTTATAATTGACCCAGAGCTTCCAGGAGGCCTATACAGGTATATGCTAGCATTAAATGCCAGAATAGAAGGCATTAAAGTAGTCGGGGGGGGGGGGCTGCAGGAGGTTTGTTGACAACGTATTCTTCTCTTAGACAACATACTTTCTACTTTCACCTAACCAAATATTAGTATTCACTAAATTATGGACATTTTCCAGCCATATATGATCAGTTCCAAAAGTATCCCAAGATAGCACCATTTTGCATCTAAGCAACCTTTCCTTAGCAAAAATTTCTCAAAGGGGAGGGGGACACCCCCTCCCCTTAGGCCCCTCCCCCAGGACGGCAACTTTATTTAGTGACATAGGAAGGATCCCCACTGCTGTATGTAAAAGTAGGGGCGCATAAAAATGGTGCAAGTTACGCGCCACCATTCAGTTGGAAAAAATATCCATCCAGTCGGAATTTGAGACCTTCACACCCCCCCAAACATATGACCCTAGCTACGGCCCTGCGTTCTTTGCAAAGTCGGGTCTAATAGCTAATAATTGCTAAATATGCGTAGAATGTAAACCTGTGGACAAAGTTGGGCAGTATAATTATTTTCTATTGCTAATCACACTTTTACTTTGTAGAAAAATGGAAAATCGTCAATGACGTCATCAGAGTTTAGGCAAACAAAAATTTGCTCAATTACCTCTTCTATCCCTAACGTTATTCAATACCACCTTCTTTTTAAGTTGTATTATACTGAAGTAATAGTGCCTGTTCCCTTATTTACACATAATCCTGCCCGTCTGGCGGTGTTAATTCCGTATAAGTACGAAAGCTGTCCAAAAACGAAGATATTATGTCAAAACTCAAGTACTTTCAGCAAGGAAATTCTATTTCCTTCCCTCAGAGGTGACGGGACTCAAGTGTTGTTTTCTCAAAATGGAAATGTAAGCTTAAGCTGATACTTTGGAGAGACGGTAAGTCGATTCGTCGACGTGATATATGTAAGTCAAAACCAAATTAAGAACTCTTATTTTGTAGTTCATCTCTGGAAATAAGCGAATGTATATTGCAAAGTCAACAAACAAACCTGTCGAAATATTGATAACAAAATAAACTTTGGGAGTAAAAAGTCTGTTAAATTCTTAATAAAAGTAGAAGTAGAACAGTTTAGCCACATTCAAAGTAGTGAAAGAAAGGGTCTGAGAAATGTATTGAATGATACAGTCTAACTTAGTTTGGAACTGAATTCCATCGTAGCCAATGTTTTTTGTTTCTTCTCCAATTAAACATCGTATTGTGTTACGGGTATCAAATTGAAGAAAGTGTGACATATCGACTTCACACTTACATGTAATGGTGTCACATCCTGTGCCATCATTTGCATTTTTCAAGTCACTATTTACCTTAACCACCGTTCTTCAAATGTTAGAACGTGCCAACTCACATTTCTGTATCAAATGATATGTCTGGGCAAATAAGTATGGAAACAGGACAAGCATAATGGATACGGTCATGCTTTAAACAGACAGACAAAATAGAACTAGTGGATACCTTTACAGATAAACCAACACAAATAGCGACAGACGGACATACGGCAGTAAGGCCATACGGACAGGCAGACAGATAGACAGACGGACAATAGATACATTGTTTTTCTCTAGAGAAAACTAGAGAAATTAGATGTGCAAGTAAGTTTACAAATTCTTTCTATCAGTTCAAGAGTATGAGTTTGACAAATGTAAGGTAATATACGTAAAAATAGTTTTGTACCTACATCAGATGCGTCAAGTGCATTAGCTAAATGCACGAATTTTTAACCATCAATCTAATTCTGTGCTCCTTAATTCATTCAGTGGAGTGCCTCTCGGGGTTGGTTGGCACCGTAATTAGGTTGTGGTCGAGATACTAGAATCCTGAATACCATAAATAGCTGTGAATCCTAAATCCAACCTTTGTTTATTGTAATATAGACGGATGTGAAGACAGAGTTGCCCAAATTAATTGTTGTGCGTAGAGGTCAACGAACCACGGACTAGAAAAATGTCATAGTTGCAATACAGTTAATTTCAGATGCATATTTAAGGAAGGAAGAGTTGGGAGTATGAAGATTCTTGACACCCAAACCACTCAGCACGAATGACATCCCGACAATGCAATTTTTCTAAGAATTTAACGAGTGTTCAAGCTATACCTCAGTGACTACTCTGTATTACATTTGTTACCCCTCCCAGAAATGTATGTCATACTTTTGCCGAGTTGAATTGAGGAGATAATAGTAGATCTTTCAGAGACTTAATCTGGCAGTTGTGCGGTAAATGTATAGATGGAAAAGACGTTGTTTCTTACCAGAGCATTCTTACTAAAGCAATGGTCCGGTGACTACAGGCGGCGCAGTGGCGTAGCCGGGGGGGGGGACAGGGGGCGAGTTGCCCCCTCTGGAAAAATCTTAGGGGAAATTTTGAAAGTGAATATATGGTGAAATTTGCGCATGATCTGGTAAAATTTTAAATTTCTCAACCAGTACACTTTACTTATTTTAAAGCATATGCCACACTGGCACAACCAGTCCTATAAGGTTTTCAGAGATGGAATGATGACACCATGCTTATAGTTGTACTAGTTATGTTTTACTATCTGTTTTATACAGCATGGGATCTCTGGACCTCTGACAAGGGACTCTGTCCTTTTACTGTATACTTCCAATGTTTCTTGATAATTAAAGTAGCAGCATTGTGGTATATGCAGTTTGTTAGAATGGGTCAGTGGTCAAGTGCTATACTCTGCTACAAGGGCAGGTCCTCGTAAAATTTGGACTGATTGTGGTGAATGTGGTGAACTGATGAAGGGAAAGGTGTACCAGGGTTCACTTAATTACTGTACTTCACCCACTGTGATTCTGATCTACCAGTAGGACTCAAGAAAAATTCACCAAGACCTGAAGACAAGCAAGATGAAAAAAGCTTCCCAAAAAATAGGAATTCTTGGTGATGTATTCAGTTTACATTTAGCACCAAATGTGGCACCATTTTGCATCTAGCCTACCTTATATGAGCAAAAATTTTCCAAAAGCGGAGGGGGACACCCCTCCCCTTAGACCCCTCCCCCAGGACGGCGATCAGTCACATCAGCCAGGTCAGAGAAAAGCACCTGGACAAAATTTCGACCTGCGGAGAACACTGATTATTAGGAAGCAGATCACTAATTGGGGAAATCTTGGTGCTCTCCCCCCCCCCTGACAAAAAACCTGGCTACGCCACTGAGGCGGGGACCTATTTCTAGGCTGTCCAATAGACTGATAGAGGGATTTCATCGATGTCACGTGATCGCACGTCTCTTTAGTTTGGAGGGCAAGCGTCTATTGTGCCACAATAGTATCTATGTTTTTGCCATGCGCGTGTGCTGTAAAATACGCTTACTGTGTGTTTCTTTTGTCCTTCGGTGCCAGGCAATCCCACTCGCATGACGTCACATGAAATCCCTCTATACAAAGTAATACGATTGAATAAGACGGTGCACTCTAAAGACATTCTGCTAAAATTGAACTGTAAACTTATCTAATGGTACCTTAACCGAAATCAGAGCTCTCAAAATAACATTATATGGTCAAAATAAACCAAATCTAGTCAAATATGTGACCAAATTTTAGCCCAGTGTCAATGTGACCTTAATCTATTCAAATCTGAAAGGGAGGTTTTTAACGAGCACCGTGAACTCGAGCTAAATTCTAACAAACAAGAAATAAAAATATCAGAGATTCAGAACCGAAAACAATTAAGATATGTCAGGCGCGGATCCAGATATTTCGAGAAGGGGGGGGGGGGCTGAAAGCCCCCTTGAATATTCTCCTAGATTAACATTATGGTAATTTTCGCGTATTTGCTATTGTTGATGTGGCGAAAAAAGGGGGCTGAGGCTGGGAAAGCCCCCCCCCCTCTCTTGGATCCGCGCCTGTATGTCGTGTTTGGTATATATTCATTTACGGCCTGGTATTTTTCTTTTTGTTATGATACAAATACTAAAAGCTTCCAGAGTACTTTTACTATATTTAATGTATATCTTTCGTGTGACTTAGAGTTTAGACCATATTTGACCTAAAATTAGGTATTATCTCGAGTTTTTCACGAAGACGCTTTATTAAAACCGTCTTTAAGTCGTATTTTCCCACTTTCTACCTTAATATTTTCTATAACAACCTGGTGCGAGCTATATCGTAATTATTAATGTCCAGTTAATCTATCTTTATTTAATAAACATACCTAACCTTCAGTTTTTGGTTAAAAGACAATGAAAATTTGAGATTGTTTCCCTCTGTATTCAAGAGACTTTGAGATGTAGGTCATTTTTAAAATGTTGTATTGTTATTTGTACGCTATGTTAATGTTGTATTATGCTTTTGACTCTCATACCTCGAGTGAGGTAAAAACAGAGAATAAACTGAAAACACACACGTAGCTGAAGCAATTACATACATCGTTTAAATAAACGAGTAGTAACAATCTGCGAGAAGCAGTGGCCTAGCCAGGATTTTTTGAGCAGGGGCACTGGGGGGTCAAGAACCTTTTCCAGGGGGCACAATATCTGAATTCTCTCCCTCTCTATAGGGCTTATATACAGAACTGTGTCTTCCAAAATTTTCCACGGGGGCACCTGGGGTGGCACGGCTTTGTCGTCGGAGCACGTGCCCCCTTATGACCCCCCCGTAGCTACACCAATGGCGAGGAGATACATTAAAAGTAGTAATATGGTAAACAGTAAAATGGTAAAACTATCACACAAAAGTTATAATCAAGGGACCCAACTAGGGATTTCATGTTTTACATAGTGCAGTGGTAGATTCACCGTTTAGTAAACAGTTTCAAGAAGAATTACTTGTAGGAAATATTGGCCTGGCTCATTCTCTTCAACAAATTGGTCCCCTTATACCTCATATGGATTTCTTCAAGTCTGCTGTTAGATATGAAAAATATAAATTCCAGAAGTATAAACCACTTTTCGAATTATCTATAGAATGAAGTAGCTTTTTAGTATTTTCAAAGGCTTTTTATAACACCGGTACACCAATGCCTTTTGGCTAGCACAATGGACTAGTCGTTTTAATGCTCCGAGAAATGTAAACATTCTTGGAAAAGGTTCACGAGTTTTGGGGTTGCCACGTCTCTTAATGGAATTTAATTTTTCCAAACCCGTGTAAATGACAAAGCAAAATTGCAAATGCCGAACCTAATCTTTGTTGTCAAATTTTCTGTATGACCGCTGAGACAGACTTACCTATTTCCGCATGACGTCATTATGTTGTTTGGGGGCACTTAAAGTCTTAAATGACTCTAATATATTACTTGTAAAAGCCAACGTTCCGTTAATGTCCGACACGTTTTAGCGCATGCATGTACATGTGATTAGTAACCCATCAACTGATCGAGGTACGGATTTTTTTTTTCAACCGGCCTACATTCAACATTCAGCTAGTCACTCATTTCATTCATGAAGTGTCAGTTTCACGTGTTATCGCAAATTTGTGAAAAAATTTACTGATTTGGTAGAGTTAAAGATGGACTATTTTGTTTAAACTATGTATTTTATCGAAATTTTGGAAAAGTGTATATGTACGTTGATAGTGCGCTGATGTAGCAAGTACAAGGAAAATGTCAACTTTAGGAAACGCTTCTTACAGGTTCGTCAAGCAAAATATCACCTATGCACAGTTTAATCGAAAACATGCATGCCTACTCAAACACTGCACGTTTGTACCAGGTCCTTGCCACATAATGCGATCTTAACGGTTCTTACCACGTGGGCAAATCTAACATGCAAAACGTTTAAGTGAAAATAAATGCATGGAGTTTTGTATCGCTACTTAGCTCAGTATGAAAATTAGACAAAAGGGGATACTCTTTGACGTCACAATCACCGTGACGTAGGGTATTGACCTACTTTTGCAGCTTTGTATTTAAGCATATATGTAGAAGAAACAGTCGTTTCATTTATTAAACAGGATTTCAACGTAATTACATGAAAACTTTCAATTTTCGTGTATGGAAACTTCTTAATCGAATTGGGCGATAAACTGACTCAATGTGTCAAATAAATTAACCACAAAATTAGGTCGAAATTCGTTAAGAAGAGCTATCTTTCCATTATAGTAAACGACTACAATGAGCAATATCCTGACAATAATTACATAGCTTAGTGGGTATTAAATCATTACAAATTTGGAAAGACCAATGGCAAATCTTGTCGAAGAAACCGCTCCCAACATCTCAGATTCTAATATGGACTAATACTTGTCCTGCCCGTTGGCATGATCGGTAAAACTGGTACATAAACTTCAAAACAAAAGGAGCGTTTTTTCTTTGGAATCGCATTAATCATTGTAGACGAAGTGTTTCTGAAAATCTAATACACCTTGTAAAGTAAATGAAATGATTACACATTTTCATAATGACATAACTTACTCCGGAATGCATCTCTTTCAATCAATTTTTTCATTAAAATCATCAGGAAAAACCTGCTGATTAATGAGACTTCTGGTTTTACGTTCTTGTACTCGTTAAAAGGTATCGCAGATGGTTTCTTTCAAAGTTTTTTACGATCGTATGCTATGTTGATCTTGAAAGTGGATAGAAAGAGTAGTACGCAATCATCGAATGCATGGTAACGTGATCCAAAGTTCCTCCGCACAGTATCAAACTAACATATCGGGTGACGTATGGTTGTCATGACGATGCAAGTATGACGTCAAAATGACATTTTACGATTGATTTTTAAAATATGGTTCTCTTTTCTCTTCTTTTCTTTGCAGTTGCATTTATATTCTTATGCTCTGAAATCCTTAATAAGTGCTTCCACGGTACTACTTATTGTACTCATCATAATGTATCACGCTCGGGAGATTCAGGTAAGTGTAATAAGAAGTTTATATATCTTCATTTATCATTAAACATTACGCTTTTGATATCAAATTGATACGCAATCCAGAAGAGTCTAATCTGAGCACGTGATTTAAAATCTACTCAAAGACTGTTATGCCTAAAATAACAAAAAGCTTTCCTTTGAGCAAGGAAAGTTGTGTTTTGGAAATGATGTATGTTTCTTACAGAATATATCACTTGGAAAATGTCGCAAAATTAGATTGAATCTTTAGTTGTGGTTCTTATTAGTGTTTGGGGTTTTGTTAATCTCTGGAAGTAAGGGAAGCTTCCAAATCCTTTTTTGCTAATGTCACTTCATTTTTATGGTTTTATAACTCATATCATCACAATTGACCTTGGCCAATACCGATATTCTGACAAATGTGACAGTGATGTAAAAATGATCATTTGAAAGTGACGGTTTACAATCTCAGGAGAGTGTATGGATGGTGCTATCTGAGTTCACTTCAGCAATAGTTACCTCAAAGTTCCAACCTTCAACAAAATTCCAATAAAACTGAAATTTTTCAGTTATTTCATAGTTGTCGATTCTGTGTGAAATAAGTTAATCATTTATACAAGTGACTTTCATTAATATTATTTTAAACACGTTTGATAAATAACAGTTTTATCCATATCACTTTATTGTAATGCGGACAGCCTATAAGCGATTTGTATCTGATAGTAGAGCAGACATTTCAATTCTACGTCGGTTGTTCCCAATAATTATATGTTTTAAAGGAGTCGTTTTTGTAAAGTTAAAGTAAAAATAAACTTAATTGGTTCAACACTAAGCAACATTTAGTTTTACTGAACATACTTTTAATTTTGCGTACAGTGTGATCGCTTATTCAGTTATTTGTTACCATCTGTGTACTTCTATCCTGTAATTATATCCTTTTCCCTCTTCAATAATATTTTTATTCTTATTATTTGCCAAAAGCAAATGGAGCTCCTGCTACTGTGTTGCATCAGTATTTCTATTGTTGTCCTAATAAAAGAACAGTGCCCACTGTAAAAATTGATTAACACTTTTTAGTAACAGATAATAAACGCGTCTTGGCGTTTACGTAACAGAAAAAACAATAAAATACATAAGCAAATTAAACGTCTAAAACGCCAACTTTAACACATTGACGCCACTTTAACGCCATCTCGTAAACACGTTTATGCGTTTATTTCATGATTACTGTAAACATCAAGTTGTTTTTAATAAAGAAAAATTAACATATATATAAATCATGTAAACGTGTTTGCGGAGTGCACTTTAATTGACGTCATTATCCTTATCATGTGTTAATATTCGTTCAGTCATTTACTGTGCGTATCCATTTTGTTGCTCGTTTTCTAATTCTTAAACGCCATGTATGTGTTAAAAAATGAAGACGTCTATTTTTACAGTGGGGCTAGTTAAGCCCATGCACATAATTCTTGCATACGCCCATAGCAACGAATCTACCGTGGCAGGTGTGTTTGCTATTTGAAGCATACGTTTGTGAGTTTATAACGACTATGCAGTAACAACGTATTCACCTTTTGTTGAAGTTTGACGTATGAATTCGGTATCCTGCACTTTCATATCAAAATTAACGATATGATTGTGGCTAAGAGTATTAGTACAACTAATAATTTGATGAGAACAGGCCATGAATCTTTTAAAAACAGATGATTCTATGTTGTTCGACCCGAGGGCCGGTTAATTCAAATAGAATCTCCCCTTGAAATAATCTAATAAAGGCATGCGACTGATCTCAAAGCAGAATGGAAGATATTCCAAAAACATCCTCGGGCAATTCTGGCCATGGTTAGATTAAGGAGGCAAAAATGACTCTAAAAAGAGTTCGAAAGTCAATCGAAGGCTACCAGAGAGATATCAATTTGAAATTCGCATCAATAATATGAATTGGAAAGAAAATGCAGAGTTTATTCATTCGCAACCTGAGAATAAAAAGAAGGTGTTTGAGGGTAGCTTATTATCTTCATCAGTCATAAGGCGACTGCGAGAAAGGTGTAAAGGTAAAGCGCGTGCTCTATGCAGCGTGGTGAAAGCATGTGGAATAATGAAAATGATTAACTCAAAGGATCTGAAATTCAACAACTTAAGCCTTATATAGTGGGAATCCATTGAGACAGAAGTATAGCGAGTTGTTTTTCTTGTCTTAAAGAAAGGTAGTTTTATTTCATATTGAGAGTTGAGACCAATAAGCATTCGCCATTAATTTCTTTTAATGCATTATATGCATCTCACAAATATCTTTTGTTCCTCGCAAGTTTCTTTTATGATGTTTTAAAACATAAATATTGCACATTCAACGCGATCAATCATTTCGGCCTTTTCTTCATGAAATTAACCATTCAATAAAAGAGACATTGCTAATTGATTTGAAAGAGCCGTCCTTGAACTAAGATGGGCCTACGAGGGTATGTTATTTGGACCTGGGGTGCCTGTGCTTCCCTTTGAATATGAAATGTTAACCATTTTGTATGCTAGTAAAGGAAATACGTAAGCTTTGCTTATTTACTCTGATATTTTTCACTGCAGTTTGCTTCATCAAACACCACATAATAAACCCAAGAACTATTAGATGCATGAGGATTGGTATTAGATTTCTGTGTATTCAAATTTCTAGAAGCTAGATGTGATAGAAGGTAGACAAACACTCTTCAAACCTATGTTCAAACTGAAACAGAAACCTAATCAAATAGGCCCCTAAAACAAAACTGGGTGAAAGATTAGATTTGTTTCCGTTCAAAAGTAACAGGTTTGAGTCAAAAAGAACCAAATCTAGTCAACTATATGACCAGACTTCGGTTCAGTAACATTTTATTAGAATCAGTTTGAATTTAATACGGATATTTTTACAATGATATCGGTATGTAGGAACTCTCTTTACGTTATCCAAGTCCACTCCAACATCCCGAGAAAGTAACGTGCCCACGCACTTATAAAACACAAATGAGTACTGGACTAAACATGTAACTTGGAAGTAGGGTTAGTTACTGAGGTAATACCGATCTATGTAGGCTGGTACCAAAGTAGGTTGTAAGGGCCAGAACATGAAACACCCGGTGTGTAGTTATGCTATCTTGTCATGTTTTTATTCAAGGAAGTAAATTATGAATAATCTCAGGGTGTGGATAGGTTAAAACACAGATATTGCTAGTATAGTATATGGGCTACAACTCAAGTATCACAGATGTTTTAACGAAATGGGCTTCGACACCAAGGTAAGCCGGTTCAGTAGGTGTATTAAAGTTAACAGCTGTCTGGAATATGGTGAAGGCAATAAAATTTCGAAGATACTCTTTGCATTAGCGTGAACTAAAACATGAACCTTTTTGAAGATTCTTTTAGGAAGCTAATGTTCATTTAACTGCTCCCTAGACTTTCGGACAAAAGGGAATGGTAAATAAAGTATTCATTCATGCAGGATATACCAGAGAAATAACGAAATCAAGTTTGCTTTGTATGTGTGTGTGTTCAGTTCCTGTTGGATATTAAACATGAATTCCCTGGAAGAGAAAGATACATGAAGTATATGAATTACATGGCTGTTTAACAAGGAAATGGAATGGTGTAACATAAATTAAAGGATTGTCGTGAATGTTATCATGAACATAATTCGCGGAATTAGTACCTTGAGCAATCAATAAAAGTTGTCGTCGTGCAAGAGAGGTCAAACAGTGCTGTTGGAAAAGCAACGTTAGAATGATGAAATTCTTCTGCATGCTCCAGCTGCTTTAGAGATACAACGAAGGGCTCCAGACAAGCAAATTTCGGATCGATACTAACTGGCCATTCCTCATTTTCTTGTTTATATGTATTCCGTCTGTTTCGTAAAATTGTGCTTTATCAAAGTGAAAGCTCAACTTCCAAACGAGCTACTATTTTTCAAAACAGAAATACACATCAAACAACAGCCGCATTTAAGTGCGTCACCTGTAGAAACGTTCAGTAGCGCGAAAAATTAGCAGTAATGGCTGCTTCCAAGGAGGCTTGCAGAGGATGCTAGATGTTTTTTGTAGATACACACAGGTGTTTTGATGTTACGCCAAAAGGTTTCCAAATGCCATGCTGCTGGTCACGGCTCATGCGCAGGTATATGAACGGGGTGCGAAAACCCAACTTAGATACAATTCAAATGTAATGCACGCTTGACGGTCAAACTATCAAACAAACAGAGAGAGGCGCGAAATACTAACGTTAGTGAAAATGCTCCCTGAACTATAGTGTGAATGCTAAGCTGTGAGCGTCAACGAAAAGATAAATCGCGATTGTTGAACCAGACGATAGTTATGTCAGAATTAGTGTTAGACCGAATATCGTCCTCCAAAGGTATCTGCCGATGTTCCTCATGATCGTCCATTAGCGGTATCGGTACATTTTACCTAAAAATGTCTATACTACCCAACCGATATTTCTATACTTTGTACAAATGTTATTTCATATTCTTCTGTCTGAATATAAGTCCCAACATTTTATCTCATCTAAAGGAAAAGACACTTAGCGCATGGTTAAGGGTGCAATACTCTTATTTCACAAGTGTAAGTATCCGATCAGCCTCGGTCGATATTAAGAGGCAGATAACATCGGTTATTTGTAAACATCGGTGCAAAACTAACTAGAATGTCCTTAACATATTAACAGGAAAGGTCACGTACAATTGAAGCAATGCTACATCATTCCTAAAATATGATTTTAGCGCCTTTATGCTTGAAGTTAAAAGCGGTAACTTATACTCAGACTGCATTAAATTGAGACACTCTTCTTTAAAAGGTATATTTATTGCAAAGGTAAAGTGTTTGGCTTTCTCAAAGAAGATTTTCTTTTGAAGGTGAAGGACTCTTAAGTTCTGCTGAGACTTTGCACTTTTTTTCTTTTTGTCGTATTAAATCAGTTATGTAAACATAGGCCTACAGCTAAGTTCCGACAACAGCCTCAAGTGTCAAAAGCAGATGATATAGGAATACACAAAGACTTTATCAGGGTTAAACTTCGGTCATGTCCCATTCAAGCTTCCTTTGACACGTCTTTACTTGTATTTTTATGTAAGGAAGGCCGGGTTATAAGACAATAGTTAGAGCAGGAAAAAGAAAGGCAATATCGAACCTGGACGTAAATGTCAAAGAAACCAGAAAGCCCAAAGACTTAATGATTCCTTGACGAAAGGGGATGATTTGTTGCTGTGAGGTAAATCCCTCAAATTTAGCCTTCTTGACTTTGTCATTTTCTACGCCATTAACAAAGTCGTTCGACGTATAATATTTCTAATCATCCTATAGTCACAGCATCCTGTACACGTGTTCATAATCAGGTACTTAAAACTCGAATTATTACTGTAACAGTAATGTTTGTGAAAAAATACATGTTATTCTCTATAATTTTATCTTTGAAGTAGTACAAAAAATTAGTCCCAACTTTTCGTTGGTCACGAAGAGCCGAACACAATTGGAGGTACCGCCCACTGTCTATTCAGTTTGCGGGGTTTTCGTAGTTTCACCTCTGATGACCTCAGATGACCTTCGACCCCAGCAAACCCACAGGGTCTGTTCTCTTTCTCTTAAAATGACAAGTCTATATACCGAGTATAAAAATTATCCATCTTCCCTGTCTTGAAATATCGTATTTTTCACGGTTTTCGGTTTTGACCTCTAGCGATCTACACTCCCTTCCAGCTATCAAAAGAAACTATTGAAAGACAATTGTTATAATTTGTGAAAGAAAATATCATGTTAGTTGTTGGACGCATTAAATTAAAAGACTCAAATTTGTAACAGGACATTTGGTAAAAATTTTCTTTCAGTTATTTACTTCAGTCTTGATGTTCCATGCAAAATACTTAGGCCATATCTTTACCCAAATACTATTCAGATGAATATTTGCATCAGAATACGATGGGTTATATCGTCCATCCCAAATCCGGACTTAACTTCTCATTTTGTTTTTATCTTCGGACTATCACATGTAAAAAGTAAACCTCTCCTTTCGACGAAGCAAAATAAGTTACCTTTTTAACGCTTATGATTTGACTTTTCGAATAGAAATAGATTGCAGATATCGATGATGCCTTATAGTCTTATCCACGTGATGCCGGAAGTACTAAAGGATATATTATAAGTGTTTTGTGTACTTGTTTCTCTCGTATCTAAGGTCAAATCAGTACAAGTTTTCAAAAGAAAAATATTAACTCAAAAGGAAAATAGGGGACAGTAAAACACTTGGTGGTATGGTGTATTAGAGATATTCATCTACGCATCTGTAGTGTTACACAAGACAGCAGATGTTTTCAAGAATATGGAACAACTCCAGTTGCTAAACATTTTTGTTTCAAGATCCATCAGTAATATAGTTGCCATTCTTCCAATGCTGGGATCTATATTGAAGAGAGTTGCTCAACTATACTCTAAAATTGACCAAGTTTTTGTATATATGTATTGCAAACACGCTTTTAGTAAGCAAGTGCATATCTGGAAGTGTTTTCCTGAAAAGGAAAGGGGAACCGAAAGGGCAGTAACAATTTTGACACGTCTAAACCATGTAACTTTTATTGCAGGTTTGTAGTCTGTCCGATTCAGAAGACTAGTTCAGAAAATTAGACAAATCGTAAGGTATAGCCCTTCGCCACTTAGAGGGCAAGATGTTGTTTACTACGACTGCTGACAAGGACAGTAAACTTGCAAAATATCGAAAGTTATCTCCAAAAAATTCATCTTTAAAAGAAGTATAGATTCGAGAAAGAATCGTACGTTATTGCTTTTCAACCTTTCGATTACTCGATAGGCCTACCTTATATTGACTTTTTCTTCTGACTGTGAGGGCATACCTTTTGCTTCGAAATTACCGCGAGAAAATCGATGATGTTATGTTTTGTCTCCGTATAGTAGGGCAAATGACATTTACCCACGAACGGCCCCACGGTAGCCTCAACTGAATCGACAGCCGGCAATATTAGTGTCCATATCAGGCTTAGTTTGAGAGGTGTATATGGAAATATGCAGACATGGGCTAGGCGCTCGAACCGTTTTACATCACATCAAAGGAAATGACAGGCTCGGCAGAATTCAACTCCCCGAGGGAAATTCGGGTTCATTGGTTGAACGATGTCAATAGATATGATGAAGGTATCATTAAGACTCGTCTTTCCCTGCCAACGATCAACAGAAATATCGCACTGTGCGCATACTCCCAGCGTGATGATTTGAACAAGCTGCAAAATATTCCCTGGGAGTTTATTCTACCATCTGGTGCAAACTTGGTTAGTGTCGAATCGAAAGGCGTCCTCAAAGTGATATTTTTAAAAGTTCAACGAAGGCGAGGGATGAAACTGCTGAAAGACTTTTCACAACCTTTGAAATTTAAGGAAGAAATTATTCCTTGTTATACCCGCACATTGACGTCTTTAGAGCAGTTTTATGGTCTTTTGGTTTAAATCGTCCATGACCTTAAACAAAACGTTGACATGCAGCATTGTTATTTGATATGTTGTGGTAGACTTTAGGTCAATGCACTCGTTGTATGAACCATTTCAGCGCAATCCAATAAGTAAAGGTCTTGTGACATGAAAATGACATAGTTGGTTATTTGACGTGAAATGCATTGAATGGTAGAAAATAGCCACACTTTTCCACCAAAATCCATCAAGTATTGATCAGTTTGCATAGTACTTTCTAATTTTACACCGTCATCATGAGTCAAGATTAGCTAAATATGCGAATCTGTGACCTAGACGAGAGAACGGACAAAATATTTGGGATGTTATCCTTTGTTTTCAGTTTCTTGCCCGAGGCAAGAAACCTGTGCAATCACGATGGCTTGTATGTGCGTGTAAGAGTTTGTGACGCTTAGCTTGTAAGCACGATATCCCAAGACAGCAGTGATGAACAAATTTATAATTGGTACGTAGGTTTGTCATATTACGGGCAAGAATCTTATTGCTTTCGTTGACAGTTTAAAGCCATCTTAGGTCACCATTGGTAAAACAATGAAGACCTTTTAAATTGCGTGTAAAAAGATATAGGGGTAAATTAAGGTATTTCGTACTTTTCATGTGGGATGCCCACATTGAGTGCAATCCCTCTTTTGTTTTGGTGGATGCCACGGCCATATGGTCGCGAGAGGTCAAACGATGAAAGCCTTGTATCCATGATATCTCATTAAGCGTATTGCTTATGGTGGAGTCAAAAGTCATAAGAGTTAAGAGGAATTCAAATTATAAATACTTCGTAAAATGTAAGGAGCATCACTTTGAGACGTCATAGTAAGCATGTAGACAACCAACACTGGGTTCATTGTTTTTCAAAGGTGAAACGTTTTTCAAAGTCAAACTATGAAAACAATGCGAACACAATATCGCAAAAAATGAACCTTCAAGGAGCTCATACTCGGCATGTAGATGCTAAAAATCGCGTTCAAGAAGCCTGTTGTGTTTGTGGAGATTAAGGTTATTAGAGGTCACGGACGTCAAATTGAAAGAAGCCTTGTAAATAGGATATCTCAAGAAGAGTAACTTTAAGGGAATCCATAATTTTGAGGGATCACATTACTTATCATGTACTACCATCCAGATACTTGATACCCCACATTAAGATCAAGAACGTTCTGGTTTTTAGTGAAGGTCAAAGACCATTTAAGGTCACAAGAGGTCAAACCATGACTCAGTTTTTAACCATATCTCAAGAAGTAGGGAAGCTTAAATAAATTTCATACTCGACAGCTAGATGCCAAAGCGCATATTGATGAAAGTCAAAGGTCATTTTGGGATCACTAGGGTTCAAACTGTGGACATTTTGTAAAATAAATAGCCCATGTCAAAGTTTTCATTTTACCATCGCCCGGCACCGCCCTGCAATGCCCGGCACCATCCGGCCCAGTCAGAACTGATCAGTATCAGGAACAATAAAAGAACTTGACATTCACTATTTTCTTTCGGCAAGTATCATGAAAAGGAAGTTCTGGTTTCAACCATAATTCATAATTCTAAAGACAATTTTTATTGACTTGCCATGAGGCAGGGGTGTCGCCAGGATTTTCCCGACAGGGGAGCCAAGCTCCCCGAAGAGGCGGGGGCAAACAACACGGAGTCCCCACAAGAGCGACGGGTTACCAAAAGGATGACAAAAGATAAAGTTAGTATTTCTGTGGAACAAAATTTGAAAATTTAGCACTTCTAATAACGTAAATTTGAAATATTTATTAGTTTTTATTATGAGAAACTTGAAAATTTGGGTTTTTATTGGCGGAATTGTCCTAATTTAGAGTAAAATAAAGTTGATCCTAGGGGAGACAAGCCGTCGCGGGGACTTCATATCTTAGCGCACCCTTTACGGCTCCCAGACGAAATTGTAATATTTCCCCGACCGGGTGCAGCATTTCGCCTGACGGGGTGGGGGATGCCCCCTTTCACCCAATCTGCCCCCCCCCCTCTGTCATTATGGGTTATTTTGGACGTTTAAGTTATCTGCTTAAAAATGTCACTATCACTTACGAAAGTGCTTACTTGCTGTCAAGTATCTAGAGAAGTTTTATAAGAATAACAAAAGAAATGTATATATCGAGCCACAACAATCCACATCAGTAAGCTTATGTCGGCTACGAGTAACCACAAAAGTCGTCAAATTTGAAGACGTATATTTTAAGAACACAAAAATTCTAAAGTAACTTCAACTAATCTCCAAAAAGGGATTTTTATTTATTACTGTTAAAGAATACACCGTCGTTTGGCTTTATCTCATTCTAAGCCAAAGACAAATTAAACACCAAAACTTTTCTGGTATGTCGCTGTTTAATCTAGTGGCAACTCCCTGGTTGAAAATAATGAATTGAAATAATCGTCACTGGTAGTATAAGGCAGGTAACTACAGCTTTACATGTAAGTAGGTTCCACCTTACTCCGAGATATTTTAATAAATGTCTGCTATGATCCAGAGCCACGTGCGCGGGCTAATAAAACCACGCGATCCTTAAACCATGGAAGTACTACCTCGGTGCTTAAACAAAGGTTCCGGAGAATGTACGTAACTCAATTTTCATTCATCAGTTTGGGAGATTTTCCCTTTCCAAGTGAGTCTGTCCCCCCCCCCCCCCGATCAGGAGACAAATTGGTCATGGGCGCCTCCATATCGCCTTTTTAACCACAATTCCGCGCGTTATTTGTGTACATTATCAGTGGCGAATGGGTTTAGAACCCCCTTGCAAAATGTGTCGAAATGTAATGGAATGAAATGTATATTCGGTAAGTGGATTGTCTTAGCTACCAAAAAGCCATGTCCTAATCGGTGGTTCACCACTCCTTTTTGAGAAAACGCAAGTTTTTGAGTGGTGATCGTTATTGCTAAAACTTGTCTTTGTGTTGCATAACTTTTGCCCCATTTGGGAGAATTCTGGTTTTCCCCCAAACAGGAGAGTATCCCTAACTGTTTGCCTGAGATACGTTGTGCAGATGCACCCCTATTTTCAGAATCAAAATGAAGAAGTATATTACATCATTTAAAATCGATAGTCAAAGTCACTTTGTATCTTATGTGTTGTTGTACAACTGAATAAATTAACGCTTATCAGTCTTCTCATAATTTAACTCCACCGTATGTATTGTCGAATACTTCCTTTTTGATGTCTGACCAAAACAAAAAGGGAAGCGGAAATATTACCTAACTAAAGGCTCAGCTTTACATTATGTAAATACTTTTTTAGGATTTACATCACGCCAAAGATAGCAATGCATGGAAACGGATTTACAGATTATAAATGATACATACATAAAAAGGAATTCCGTAATATGTCACAATACATCCTGTAGTTTGTAAGACACGGGAAATATCAGGTAACTTACCATAGTCACTCAAGGAAACAAACAGATACTTTTAATGTCGAGATGGATAAAACACCTCACCTTGTGAAGCAGGGGGTGCATTTAAATAGGTCAAAAGCAATGAAAGACTTATAATAACGGCATGTAGTTTTTCTTGTTCGATATTTGTTGTATTCCAAGCATATTTTAAGGTAATAATGAGACAGACAGTTACACTCTAACTCTTTTACTGACATTTAATACCTCTACTCAACTGTCTATAAGTTCACTTTTTTTCTCCGCCTGTTTTCCTTTAGTCAGGTAGTGGCATTTTCATGTTGTAAACGTTGACTTACAATGGTCTTATCAAGGGAAAATGAATCGAAAGTAAAAATTTGTATCTATTTGCTCAACGAGATCCCAAGATATAACAAAATTCTTAAAATCTTTGTAATGTCCAAATGTGGGTGGTTAGTTTGTTCAACCTATCAGCGAAGACCTCACGATGTGGGCGACAGCCTAGAGTGGGGGAGGGATCGATATTTCATATACTGCAACGTTGTGCCCTCCCTATAAAATTCGTCGAGCTATGCATAGTGGAACATCCCCCTATATTAACCATTGCCCTCTACAACTGAAATAATAACAGAAGTATTGAGGTCCCCCATTTTATATGGCCAAATTAATTTTTGCTAAATAAACACTAATTTAAGTACAGGCATGTAAACAGGGGAATTATTTAAACACAGCAACATTGTAAAGTATCACCATCGATTCGTTACGACGTCTTACAATCTGCTTAAAGTTGACTTTGGGGGTGAAGAGGGCTCGGGGCCCCTCCCCCACAAGGCTGTCAGCAAAACTATGAAAATTGCATGAAATGTCTTTACCTTGCAGTTTTCAACTAGGGTAGTCGTATAGCACCACGGAGGTGTATTACGCAGGACGATAACAAAGCCTTGGTAGGGCCATTTAAGGCGATTATGGACGCATTTTTACGTAGTTTTGTTGTATGTTGTGCGCTAACAGTTGGTGGCGTTCGGCTGAGATGGTACCACGAAGTTTAAATGTTCTCCACTTCAGCTACCTTCTAGTGTCAGTCTGTTTTCTGTAACTTTTGCTGTATTAATTCCAAAATACAGGATTTCACTTTTTGTATGAGTATCTTGTTTATACTATTAAATATTTCGACGTAAGTTTAATACTATATTGACTTTTTTTTATCAAGATTTATTTCCCAACCTTCCGAGGTCGACTTCGATGAAATTTTTTAAGTACTCTCCTGATGTGAAGTAAGAAATTCTTGAAAAATCTTCTTCGGGTAGTACATAGTAATAGTCAGTGGACAAAGTTGCAATACTGGAAAAAACATGTCCCTGTTGCAGAAAACAATCTAAGGATTTGTTGTGTGTAAATTCATCGTTCTTGAAGTTTCAATACTGTGTAATGCTTAAAAAAGATATATCAAAAGGACTTCATGTTAGAAATTAACAGTTAAAAATGTAAGTTACAAGTAGCTAATACCGTCTTTCTTTGTGAATATGTGCCGGGAATTTTTAAGTTACAACGTTTATTTGGCGGAAGCAGGGGGTTAATCGAGATAAGTTTTTGTTATTTTCATTTCAAAATATGGAGAGGAAGCCTTCCAAAATTGGACTATAATCTCTAGAAATTCATTGATATTGTAACGGTGTCTTCTTTGGTTGAACATGTAACAGTACATCATTACCGAGATGCTTTACTTTGGTTAATTCAGGTTATCCTTTATTTGAACTTCAGCGGATCGATACATGAGAGTGATTTGGTTTGCTCCCACCCACGAGAGACTTGATAAAAAGTTAGGAATATCTGATTTGCATTAAAAATTATGTCTACTTTTGCAACCAAGTAACAAACATGTGACACGTCCTGATTTACCTTCTCCAGACATTCTAACCTTGCCAAGTCTAAAAATTTATCTTATACACTATAAATTACTAATTAAAGTGAAAATGTAGTAACTCCAACTTGAGTTAATATGTCCTGGTATGCTAATTCATGGATGACTCTTACTAACTATATGATATTTTCGCGTTGAGATGTTTAACTCCATGCAGAATAACAACTTAGTTTGGTTAAACAATATCTGTGTTCCGAATCATAATTGGCGGTAATTAGCGGCAAAATAAGAAGAACAAAAGAGGAGATTTGTAAGATTTAGCTGATAGGTTGTCTCAAAGTTAGAAACCGTGTAGTGGAAGTCTCTATTATACGTCTGTCAGAAATCCCACTTATTTGTTTTTATGAAGTATGTCACCCAGCTGCTTTTCACAAATAAGTAATTTGCAAGCAAATTCGACTTTAAGGGGAGCCAACCCTTGTATCTGAGTTACTTAATATATTAAAAACAAAACCTTATGCACAAATTACACCAACTAGTATAATGATAATCATCTCGTACTAGTTTCGAGAAATAATGATTTGTTTGGTATAACACGGTGATGACATTTAAAAAAAGGAATGACTTGCAGCAAGTCTGTTTTAACTCTGTAGAACAGTGACAATTGTACAATTTATATGTATTAAATCATAAATTACATCGATAACATTTTTGGACATAGTTAACATAATGAAGTTCCTTCCCATACTATTTATCTTCACAAATTTAAAGTTTAAGGATTTAGGAAACATGTCTCAGCTGCTGATTTTTATCCTTAGAAAAATAGATGGCGAAGGTAAATACATAGCAATTTTATCCAGATGTTGTTTCTAATTATGGCATTTATGGGGAAAGTAATCTTGAAATGATGAGATCTCGAAAGCAGAAAATTTTATTCCTTGTTTAATGTATCTTATAGACCAAGTTTACCTAAGTCATGTTTCTAATGGGGAAGCAAAGGAGGCTCTGGAAAAAGGGGCAAGAGATGTACACTCGAACACAAAGTGGTCAATCGATAATATTGATGCAATCACAACATACCTTATTAATGCGCATTTACACAGGGACATGTGTAACGCTGAAAACACTCTTGACCTCTCCACCTAACCCTACAATATGGCCGGGATGCAAAATGTGACGTCACGTGAAAAGATTTTATTTACAGTTTTATTTACAGTCTTACATACCACTTAAAAAAGCTAAATTTTTTCTGCTAAAGTTACTAGCTACAATGTAATTTTACCTTTAGAGTATTGTACATTCCATGTTAGCATAGATTGTAGTTGCTTTTGTGGTAAATGTATAATATCTTTTCTTTTTTTGTTCGCAGCTTTTTCTGGTAGATAACTGTGCTGAGGAATGGCGGTTAGCCCTTACGTGGCCACGGATCACAATGATAGCGGTGGAGGTAGTTATATGTGCGATTCACCCCATCCCGGGGGTTTATTCTTTCAAATGGACGACACAGTGGTCCTTCACACACGTAAACAGGGACGCTGTGGCAGATATCGACATGATTTTATCAATACCAATGTTTTTTCGACTGTATCTCATCTGTAGAGTAATGTTGTTACACAGTAAACTATTCACAGACGCTTCATCCAGGAGTATAGGGGCTTTAAACAGAATTAATTTCAACACAAGGTTCGTGTTGAAAACACTCATGACCATTTGCCCTGGAACAGTGCTTCTTGTTTTCACAGTCACGTTATGGATACTGGCTAGTTGGATTATGCATGTATGCGAAAGGTGAGTATTTTCTGAAAAAAATATTGTTTTTATAATATTTCACTATAAGACCATCCCTGCAGCTAGGCCAGAGGCATGGAGGAATGAAGAAGTATGAAAGAAAGTGGTGACAAATATCAAATGAGAGTTAGAAGGCAGCAAGCCTGTAGCCAGACAAGGTACCGTACTCAAGTGTGGTGAGATAGCTTTCAGGGGGCAAAATATCTTTTAAGGGGGCGAGAAGTCGTAATATGTTTTAAGGTAATAGTATTTTTTATCTTCTAGAGGGAGAACAATTTGTTTATAAGTTTTCAATTTTGAAAGGATTGAACAATCTATTTTTTCATTTGTGATGGGGTGATTAAAAAACGTCAGAAATTTAGAAATTTCATCCTACCCCTTCTGTGGCTCCGTTATGGCATCCTAGGCTTGCTCCAAATTCGTTTCGTTAACTTTAAATGTATCTTTTCAATAACGTAAATAAGCCATTAATGCAGTTTGCAGAGTCCCTTTTAGCTTTTAAATTGTTCCTAATTAGAACGGGACTTAAATTTATGGCGATTTTGTCCTTGAAGGTTCTCGAACGGAGGAAAATATATGCCGTTTGCATTTAAGCATCCTTGCTTTAGCATGCCGCATCTGCTATCCACCTAGAATACACATCCTTGCACGAAAATTAATTTTTCAATTTCATCGGCTGGGTGAAATATGAGTATATGGAAACTTTCCAAGTTTGAATGACAAGGAGAGTGAGTAACATATGGTTATGATATTACTGCATACATGCTAGTGTGACATGAACAACAGCCTTTACTTAGTGTTTTTTATTTTCTGACGCTACGCTCATCACATGAGCACACAACTTGCTAAAGATTAAAGATACGTATGCGTTTCTCCAAGGAAAAGGGAGAGGGGAAAAACTTATGTTTTAAACTGGAAGATCCAAATTCGTTGAAATTCTATTTGATTGGAAACGGCTTTTGATGTCACGGAGATTCTAGAGGAGAAGAAACTGCATGTAGTATCAAAGATACTTAGCTTGGGTTCTTTGCGTTCCTTAATTTTTGCCATTTAGTTTGTCTTCAAATGCCCATGTTAATAACATTGTACCTATAATGGTCGTTGTGTAAAGAGGGAAGAATGTAAAGTCGGAGAAAAAAACCGGGATTAGATGTTGACACTCGTTCGTGATTAGACCGGAAAGTACATCCATGAGGAGTAAGGGGGGCACGTGAGAGTATGCATGATTTCACCACTCACTTTGACCCTCCTTTCCCTTCTCAACAATTAAGTCATCCAACAGATGACTGGTTCAATATTTTCATGGTAAAGTACCTCAAATCTACACGGCATAAAGAACTGTTGAAATTGCTCCTTTTTACCGTACTCAGATATCCTGCTTGATCGCACCGGTCCAGCATGGCAACCCTATGAGAGTCGGGTGCAACCCTATGAGAATCGGGTGAGCATGGCTCTATTTCAAACGAACTTTGTCAAGCAAATAACAAACTGCCAAGGACAGAGGGAAATGTATAATGATCATAAATACGCCCCTGCAAGCGGACTTCAGCTCTTTCTAGGAAACTTGGAAAACGTACCAAATGTGAACAACACATAGGCGGTTTCCATTGGGTAAAAAAGAGTTCAAAATTCACTGTGAGCTGGGCAGGGACGTTAAAATTTCTACTGCCATACTGGAAAATAGATGTTGCGTTCTGTTACCCGTGACAGAAATGGGAAATTAAAACCCTTACCCTCTTCCTTCTCCTCCCCTCGCAGTTCTTTCAGGATATTCCTCTCGAGGGAATTCGAGGTTTGCTTTCCTTTCTTCTGCATGTCATACATTTGTTAATGTTTTTTCGAGCAAACGAGTCCCGAGAGCTCCATAATATTTAGTTAGGAAGCCTGAACCGTCTAACCTAATCAATAGTTTCTCAAGATATATTCTCGTTACGTACAATCTTGTAGTGTCCAAGCAGATAAAAGTCCAATTGTTTATAGCATTTTGACCAAACTTTTTGTCAAACTGAAACTTCAAAGTTCTTACCAGGGTTAAGGTTTGATATTGCTTTCTGCAAAGCCACATCATCAACGACAACAATGAAGGATGTTCAAATATTAGATGAATATTGCCTATATTGATATAGTAACATAGTTTGAATTTGCCAAAGGGGAGGTTAAAAGTATTTTATGCCCTAGCTTGGTATGCATCTCACTTCTAGATAGATAAAGAAATTTGAAGAAATACATTGCAGATAATCTAATTGTAGCTATTAAGTCTTTCCCTTTTCCATCCATAACTTCTAGAAATGGTCATTAATAGGACAAGGGGGAAAATGCTTACCCCAGCACTTCAATTAAGATGCATTGTAGGCGTCTTCCCACCTTATAGCACCAACTTACCGAGTAGTTCCATATTTTAATTGAAACTCAATCAATTTGATATTAAGCACACTATGATTTATAGTTTTTGTAATCCTGTCCGAACAGTCCCTAATTCACACATGCTTCTCCATCATTAGCTTACTCAACTGTTTGTGCCATAGGCTTCACTAATTATAATAGCCTGGATGAGTAATCGCAGATTCGAATAAATTTTACTCCATTCTACATAATTTTCAAGATTGGGAAATTTCATCCATTGTGATAGAAACTGGGGATTTGAATGGTCTTGCGCTGTAATGTGACCACACCGGTTACTACTAAAGCTAGGGAGACTTATCATTAACTACCTTGGGCACAGTGGTGTGTAATAATTGGAAGGCTGCGTTAAAAGGAACTCAAAAATCAATTTTATGTTAGGAGGAAGAGACTGTAAGCTGAGATAGGTTAAGTTTCTATCCACTAATTATGCCTCCTGTGTGATCTGTATTGGTGATGAGTTGAACGTACCCGTGAAATGTCTCAGATTGATATAACTGGCTTTGAAGAAGTAACCCTGGTAAAAGAGTTTGTAAAATGACGAAAGTTTTGGAGATGATATCATTGGAAATGAGGCTCCTGTTTTAGGGAAAAGAAAGTGAAATAAAGATATTGTCATAATGTTTTCTCCTCATTTAGAAATTTTCACGTTAAAACCACAGAGGTGATATACTCGTAATCCAAGTAAGCATCGTACTGCTTTCAAAGCATCGCGTTATGTGGGCCCTTGATATCCAGGGTTATAAGTGGCAATCGGTTTAAAAACAGTGTTTTAACAAGCACCCCACAGTCTTGTGATCTTTGTGAAATTTCAAAGGTTTTCTCATGACGACATAGGGGCGCAATAAAGGATTGCGTTTTATCGTTGCATTTCCACTGCTGTTACTCTGCCAGCAGATAGACTTAAGTGATTAATTCACCAGTCGTCTTTGATCACGGAATTATTTAGTATTGTAATGTAAAGAGTGCTATTGTTTTATCACATTAAGATATGTAAGCTTGATAATTCTTTAGCTGGTAGCTAGTTTTGAAACGACCTCTACCTTTCATGTATGGAAGTAAAATAGTTTAGGACCAATGCCTTCCGCATTCGTACGTGCAATCTATCAACAAGACGTTTTTAGCCGAGACAAATTAGGAGGAGGCGTTTTTTTCAGGTTTATTTCAGATTTTCGTCTGCAGTGGGACAGAGCCGGCAGACAGGGACTGCACTAAAGTTCTGGAAGTGGAGGGCAAATGGGAGGGGTGGCAAAAGAAAATAATAGGTTAACAATAGGGATAGATGCCGAAGGTGCCATGGGAGGCCGACGCTTCCTCCCCATGAGCTCGAGTGGTCCTGAGCTTTAATGGAGTCAAGGAAGGGTACCATAGAGGAACCATTTTGTTAAGTGTGAGCATTAGAATGAAGCCTATAAATATTTTAAAATGGCGTTTGCTGCGCCTTAAACAGACAACAAAAATCACAACATGAACATTGCTTTGTAACAACCTAAGTCTGACCAACAGATGGTCAATTTGATGATGCAGAGATATTAGAAATGGGAAGGAGTAAGCTTGTTGAAAAATTTAATTTTCCATGAGGACAATATGATTTAGAAACCCTAAATTTTCTTAAGAAAACCTTTACGTCGTAAATTGTCTGTCAGATTGAATAAAACAGTATGTTATATAGTATGGAGTAGCTATGTCTGTGCCCTTATAGGAGGTTCCCCCATGGCTAGAATTGTCAGTCTGAAGGATTTAAGTGTTGTCTCCTTTGCTAGCTTGTCACTTGCAACCTATACTTTTTTTCGCAAAATAGGCCGAGCTGTTTCTTTTCCATCCTAAATAATACCAAACTAGCCTCTTTACAGAGTCACTAATTCAATCACTTTGCGCGAAGTAAATTTGTCACAAAACATCTTCATCCGTAAAATCTAAATTACATTAAACATGCCTCATTCTGAAGCAAGACAATTAGCACAAACATTTTTTTCAACTGTTATCTGTTTATTGATGACACATCACTAAAAATGACGTCACTTGTTCTAGAGGTATAACTTGACAAAGGTGCTCAGGTGCATCTGCAAGATTATTAAGATACATATGATTAAACGTCGATGTCGTCATTTTCTTTTAGAGCAAACTAGATGACTGAATAATATCTTGTAGATCAACCAACGTCACAACAGCTTCTTATCTGATTATAATTCTAGGTTGATAGGATTTTACTAATCTGAACTTATCTCTACAATTCTCTTCATTTGTAAATTACTTTACAAATCCCGTATGTGAAAAGGGTCATTTGGTATCGTCCATTGATTTTTGATTTTGTCATGTGCTTAAACTGCATTTCAAATTCTTTATCGGGTCTTTATGACTGTTTTGGTTGACATCTATTAAAAGATCACATTTTCTGGTCAAATAATTTAGGAATGGACTTACTATGAACTCCATGTGATGTCAGTTTACACAACTGTTGGAAGATGATTAAGATCTAGGGCTGAACCATTCATCTCCAGAATCTCAGCATTTCTGACGTAATTTTGGACTATTTAAAACAAAAAAACATTGGAACTAAAAATTATTGAGGAGATGGGGCCCCAGTAATTCATTCCGATTACTCCGATTAACAGCCCTCGATTAACTTCATAATATGATGGTACAACTAGCGATTATCAAAGGGCTTACTCTGTGCCACGATAAAAGAAAATGAGGAGTAGCGTAATTTTAATCGTGTCTTGACGTTGAGTTTTCCACGTGTAAATCGTCTGTTCATATTTTCCTAGGTATATCGCACGTTATCACACTTGTCAACGATGGGAGTACTCCATGGTGCAGTCTCATCTTTAAGTCATGTTCGTAACAGTTTAACAGTAGAACGACTTATCCTAGTGTACCTATTGTACTATCGTCAAAGTGTACTTAACCATCTCCATTAACGTTGTCACCTTTACTATCGTGAGTATGTCACCGTGAGATTGTCAAGTGAAATGCATTGAGACTAGCGAACGGCTATCAGCAATCTACGTCATCGCCCTCGATGATATTATAAAGGATTTTTTTATTTGGCCTATCCATTCTTCCCATTCTTGACAAACTTACACAGAGTATCCGTTGACAGTGATGTGGGTTTAAAGGGTTCGAGGCGCGTGATAATTAAGATAATCTCGTCATGATGAATCTGAGAACTTCTAACCGGCTGAATGCCATTGTACACTGCATGTATTGGAGTTCTTTAAGTCAGTGCGTGTTGAAAATCAACTATCTTCTGATTGATACGTCGGGTTTATAACCTTAGGCTTTAGTTTCTGCTTTATTTTCTGTGGAAGAAAGCAATCACGGGGAAAGCTGAAAATATCAACATACGTTGGCACTAGTAAAGACTGAATGTGTAATGAACTACTCTGAATTAGTTGCTGACGTATGATTTAACTTACATAGGCTACCGCTTGTTTTATTTTATGCTTAGGCTACTCTATGTAAAATGAAACTGAGTCTGTTTGAGTGACAGTATATGGAGGACATGCAGTACACTTACGTAAAATCAATCGTGCTTCACATCGGACGCTATCCATATACCCTTACAGTACGAAACACATAAGGTACTATATTAAACAGCTGTGCGCGTATACGTAGCGCATTAACATGATCGTGTGCATACCAGTACTATGCATTATACTTTCATGGAAAACGTAGCCTTTTCTGTCAGACAATGAGACTTTGAACTTATTTGTGTAGTCATCTACACGTCAGTTATATAGGCGAAAACGAGACACCTGTCCCGTATGCACAATACGTTTCATAGTGTTTTAATCACACCTTGATAACATGCTATTTGACCTACCGTACTACTTTGCTTATTTTTCTCTCTGTATCATAAGTCCACACAGTTATATAGACCTAAGCTGGTATACGCATTTTTTTATTTACGGATCATATATCTGTCCCATTATATTTGCACTAGCATGAAGAGCATAAAGCTGTTAGCAATTATTTTGACACGTCTTGGCCTTTTTCATGCTGAAATGTTTATCTTAATCTGGCAAAGGAAAAAAAAAACTATTTATTATTACTTCATGTCCAACTTTCAAGTATGATCAGTTTTTCAATGTGCTATGCTATTATATGCAATACTTTACCGCAGTAGGTCAATGTTAGTAGATTTGAACTCTGTGAACTTACCGAAAGGAGGACCTTACAACCAATTATCTTTCGCGTTCAGTTGTGTACGTCTTAAACTTTGTGGAAAATCAGGCTCCTTGTTGCTACACCATAGGTGAGGTTCTTCACCCAAAGATGAATTTGATAGAAATCACTCTTTACGCAACCTGTCCGAAGGGTCGAAATTTCCCCTCTTCTACACTCTCAAAACAGTTGGGTAGATTTTTACCTGGGGTTGGGTCCGTATGCCACCTCCTAACCTGTTGGGTAAAGAACTACCCAAATTTGGTCAAAAAATATCCAATTTCTATAAATTTTCCCTAAGTAAAAGGTTATTTTTAACCAACTTGGGTAGTTCCTTACCCAACAGTTTAGGAGGTAGAATATGTACCCAACCTTGGGTAAACGTTTACCCAACTGTTTTTAGCGTGTAACTTTCGTCAGACCACATTTCTATTCTTTATAACGCGAAGTATTTAAATCGGAGGAACTGATGGTATCCTTCAATATACAAAGAAATATATGGAACATAAAAGTATACTCCCTTTTCTTTAAACAAATGAAGTGCTCTTACTCTCTTCAGGCTGGTGATCCATCTAGGCAAACTATTTTGTATGATAACTCACGCGCCTCACTTCACGACACAAATTGTATTTATTAATGCATGAAAGACACTCATTTCAAACCTACTATGGTGCCCCATCATGCTGTGTTGGAAGATGAATATTGCTAGAGCCCTTTTCCCCTTGGCTGAAGATGATATTAACATCGCGAGTTATTCACAACGTTTGTTCTTCAAATAATTCTTGAAGTAACTGCTAGCCCCATGATACAGGGTCTTCGGTTCTGACAAAAATAAGCTCAAGACAGTTAGCGACTGTATTAGCATATTTATTTCTACTTTTTTGTTGACCCCTTCAGCATTATCCCAACCGAGTGCTTGCAAAAGGTTACCTGCTTTCTGAAAAATTATAATCGAATATAATAATGAAGGTGCTTAAAGTTTGTTTCACCATGTATAATATAAGTTTTTGTAAAATTTAGGTAAAAATGTGATGGCTCTCATGTGCTTCCTGAAGTATCATCTTAACTTCCATATGTTTTAAGGACTGCCAAATGAATTGCTAAATAAAGGCTCTGTAATTTGCACTTCCATGAAGTAATAAGCCCTGATAAATCAGCTCTCTACTCCAGAAGCATAAACTGCATATCTCAGTACCAAGGTTAGAGAGCTTAAACATGTATGCACAAAGTTAGAAAAATATGAAATCACAAAAAAATTCCATATATATATATATATATTCCATATATATATATATATTCCATATATATATATTCCATATATATATATATATATATATCATATATATATATATATTCCATATATATATATATATTCCATATATATATATTCCATATATATATATATATATATCATATAGATGCACAATAGATTTATCTCACTAATTTAAATAGAGCATCTTTATTACAACTATTCACGTTACTATTTGTAAAATATTTCTTTATACGAGACCGTTTTACTTATAAATTTCTATTAATGTTTTAGACAACCATGTTTATTTTTCATCACAAATTGCACACCATGTTTATTTTTGTAGGACGGGTTTTGCAACGCCCTTTAATCCATTCATTTATTCTGGTAATATTACCAATCTTTTCCTAATAATTTCATCCTATTTTCTGCTGCATTTTTTGTCAAGATTCTAATCTATGGTTAGTGACTCTGGTAGATTATTCCTGTAGGAAAGGCACCCCTGGGAAAGGTAGCCCAAAATTTTACATAATAACTGCCTTACAAGAGTCACACAGTGTTGTCATGTACCTCGAAAGGTGTTGAAGCACAAAGCGCCGGTAAAGATTGCATACCAGACAGTAGGTGTTTTCGCGTATCCGGTACATTGGTCAATCTGGTGTATTACGTACTTTCTTCACTAGAAGCATACACTCTAGGAGGGGACAATCTCACAGAATGTATGTCATTTTACCTTAAGACAGCACCTTCAAGTTGTGTTTTACTTTCGATATTTTAGAACAATGAAAACAAAACATATGTAAAAGCTAAATTACGTAGTTTAAGTACTGGGTGGTTCTTAAGCTAGGAAGAAGTCCACAAAAATGATCATCGATCAGTGATCCTTGAAAGTCAACAGGTGTGATTTTTTAAAATATTGCAGTGTCAAAATTGTAAATGTATGATGTCTGCACATAGGCTGTGTTCCTAGTAGATATTAGGACTGTCAACAATCTTCGCCCTCAAGACAAGGTGATGGCAGACATTACTTATTTATGTTTGCTTTCTCGTCGACATCATCCAAAACCATCGATTTTTTGAGTTTGGTCTTGCGTCTGACAGCGTGAAGACGGGTGTGATGAAGAGCATATTTGCCGAAAGTTACTTTTTAACATCATAGCATAAGACGTCTGTGGAAGTGTAATAATGTAATCCATCAAAAACGCGCGAATGATGTTTCTTCTTAAAGTCGAGAGAAAAGTGTCGCATCAATTTTGCTGGACGGGAATTAAAGTCTGGATTGAAATAGGGGGAAACGAGAGAACCGTGAACGAAAGACAAACGACAAGAATTGTGATGCTGTTATATAAATGAACATTACACAGAGTACTTTCTGTTGGTGCTTAGCGTTGCATGTGTGGGTGCATCCTAGGGGCGTACATGAATTGACGCAATAACACAGCTGAATGTTAAGTACACCGTACTCTTTAGAAAAAAAGATGAGGGCAAACCTTAGCGCCAAAGGCAAAGATGTTAAAGATCATTTAATCCATAAGTACTCTGGATTTCTATTAATATCGCGGATAGTGTGAAGACCTTTATTGTCGGATGAAACTGAATTGATAAAGGCAATTTCATACCACCAATGCTGCTCTTGTTTACCATACCAAATAAAATGGATTCCTAAATTTACTAATCATCCCTGTAAATGTAAAATTATAGCAACGATGTCATGTTTTCTGACTTTCGATATTTTGTTTATTTTTATCCCATGTATCGACAGTCAACTGTTGCGATGTGCAGTTTTTTTTTATGATTTTTGCTTAAATTTGGTTGAATTTGCAATGATTTTCTTCCCTAACATTTTATTCGGCCAAATCTCTTAATTTTTCAACTACAAATGTACTCTGAAGCGTCAGTTTAACTCGGTACAATGCAAATCGCCTATTCATCGCTTTCTGTGTGATTTATGCAATCTTAATCGTGTCATTGACTGCTAAGCCATCCATCACGAGCCGTTTGGTGTATACACAATAACAGCTACGACCAGCCTGCCGAGCGTCGTTAAAACCTAGCGGTCAACAAATAAACGTAATATTTCAACGTCCATCGTGTAAGGAGATAAAATGACGTTTTCGGCGAATAACTAAATCGTTGCTTGACACTCTGTTAGGGGAAGAAGCCATTACGATGGTGTCTTGTCTTATAAATACAATACTTAGAAGTAAAATGGCTAACACCACCAAGGCCATTAACCTTTTTGTGACGAGCGGGCAAGAGTAACTGTAGTTACGTTATCTCTCGTAAAAGTAGTAGCGGTATTATACCACAGAAAGGGTCGGTGATTTATTCATGCAACATATATGCATTGCAATGTTATGTTACAAGACGTGCTGTCAATAAATTACAGGCGAACGTGTCCTTAAAATCAGGTAAACGACGAAGATTTGTGTTTGACATGGGGTACGTCAAAGGATTACTTCTGGTCTTGTCAAGATCTGCGTTGCCGACAAAGCTTTCGGAATCCAGTGTCTTGGCTATCTCTTTCCCTGAATCAGTGACACATTTACCGTAAAGTGTAAAGGCTAAGCACTGGATTTTTCAGGAAGAATCTAAAAACTTGATAACATTAGAAATGTGTGGTTTCCATAGTAACAACAATAACTTCAAGAAGGCATAAGAAAAACAGAGGTCGTTTAGATACATTATATGAAGTCATCGTAGATAAAAGTCAGTGCGCATGCGTAATGATCCTAACATACAACAAATCAAATGAACTTACTATTTTTTTTTCAATTTTTTATTAGCTTGTCTTCATTGTATATTTTTGTCTCAGGTTCCAATGCTCCCTTCGATTTGATATGTATCCTGACGAGAATTAGTTCATTTGAACATTGCTGACATAACATTTAGCTTAACACTGCAGTTTGAGAAGTGTTTTTTTTAAGCCTTCTTAGACCTTTAATGCCTATCTTTAAGCTGTTATATCTCAAGGAAGCACTTTAACATTAATCCCCCAATAACCTTTAACGCTGTATGTTATAGGCGGTTATGACAATTAAAGGCACTGTTGACACGTCTTTTAACTTGTTTAAGTTCCTCACATAACTTACCTAAAAATAGCTGCATCATTTCTAGCGGGAGCTAATGCAAGTAGAGAAACAAAACGGATGAATACGCGTTATACTTCTCTTAGGAAACAAAACACAGGGCCTCAATAACCTTTAATTACGTCTTAATGTAGATATTTTTAGACGACATGTCAAAGTATCTGTTGCATCTTCAAAACCGAGTCGCGTTGAGGCTAACAGTAAAATACAACTCGTCATTGTCTGCTGACGTCATAGGGCGTCACCCTACACTAGAAGCACGTGGCGAAGGTACGTGGCTTAGTGAATTTACGTAGAAACAGGGTAGTGAAATGTTGGTTTTATTTCTATGGATCCTCTCAAACCGGTCGGATCGTACTACTTTTCTCATATTGCCATCTTGCAAACCCTGTAAGTGCAACACGGCTTTATATTTTGTGTTCACATACGTGAGATTTGAAAGAGTCGTACTAGATTAGCAAACCTAAGTGGTAATTTCGTAGCACATGTCCTGACGTCTGCTTCGAATTTTTCAAGTGTAACAGGCCGCATACTCGTAGATGAACCATACTAATTATCCCATAACGTTTTGACAATAATTTTTACATTAAAACTGCCAGCGTTGTCGAGTTTATGCATACATTCATCAGAAAGGAGCAAATTTCCTGACATAGAAAAAAATACGTTTATGAAAGAGATAAATCGAGGGCACACAACTGACTTCAATACAAATTTCTCTTAAAAGAGTAAATACTTTTATTCCGGAAGTCCCAATGGCCAAGATCAGAAGATCGACGCTCGAAAAATAAATAGTGAAGCAACAGTGCCCATGCAAGACAATATACATGCCGTATACTAGGAAAAGGCTTGGCAGTAACCTTAAGATGTACGTAGAGGGTCAACACATGGGAACTGATTATGAATTCATTATACTCTTTAACGTGCTACTGTGAAAAAGGTAGCAACAAACATAGTGCGTCATTCAGGTATGAACGTTAACTGACGCAATGACATACATAAACTATTATAATGAAAATGAGGTGAATAAATGATGTCATCGAGGGAGCTCACATGATCGTCATAAGGTATAGGTATATATACTTTTCTACACTCACAGAAATACGCTTAAAGGTTTAAGTAAAATAAGAAATCCACAACTTTTAAGTAATAGTTTACACAAAATTACTGTACAAACTAAACATATCTTGTGCAATGAAGTAAATTACACATAAATAGGGTAGAAATTAGCCTTTTTCTTGAGAAATTACATTAAATGGAAACAATTTCTCCATTAAATATGGATACAGTTTTACTTCAAACTTATGGAGTTCTTACGTATACTTGTTTTGATTGCCAGATGCCAGGAGATACTATTAAAGTGTGTTTAATTTCAAATTTTCCCCCAACCTACCCCGCCTATCGTGGTTTCGTACATTTGACGCTCGTAGGTTCGAACTTTGCCCTAACGGAGTTAGCCACCTTTTTTGTAAAACCCTAGATCCGTTCCTGCAAGTTTATACGTCACCAGAAACGGAGCGTGTAATTGTTGCACCACGCAGTCACAGTAAGCCCTTTTACTTCTAAGTTAAAAATTTTATGGTTCCTATCCTTTATAATGACGTCATGTAATAACACCTACAAACGATATAAGCGTGTTGCAGTGCTGCGCGCTAAGGGTCAGGCGGCGGAGGGGGTACGATGTCAGTGATAAGAATTTAGGCACTGGAGAATTGAAGGGCCTTTCCAAAGGACTGGAATGATCTTGCGTAAATGGTATTTCAGAGAAATTCGACCTATGGTAGGATAAAACGTGTAGATTAGACTTAAGCCCGGGCGTATATGTAATCGCTTTCTATCGGTATCAGCTGAGGGAGCAGGAATGTGACAGGAAAATTTGAATACAAGCTGTAAGGAAAACCTTCTAAAGAACCCTTTGAACAGACGAAGACTGGCCTTTCAGCTGAGATCATGTTTAGCCAATCTCAGTAGAACCTGCAGGCCTGGCCGACTTTGTAGAAAAAGATGAGGAATTTAGTGTTGGTCAGTTAAATCTTGTGTCCGCATCTGGTGCTGTTTTTCATGAAGTTCGCTTGCACTTGGAAGGTCCACAGGACATTACCATAACAAGGGTATCGAAAGACATCTCAGTGCAGATAAGAAAATGTTTCGCGTATTCCTGGTCGTTTATCGCAACATGACAACTATGTAGCTTTGCAATGGTGCGCTGTAGCAATTTTACCGATGACTCATGCACTCGTAAAGTTGTGTCAGTCCAGGGAGTTGACAGAATTGATGTTGAGGAAAGTCAGTATTACAGAAAGTGTTTATGTTCTTTCGAAAATTAATTATATACCGATGATGATGATCACACTGTACTTGGAAATTCAAACACGTAGAAATGCCAATTTTGTGCTGCAATTCTTATTCTCTCTTTTGTGTATTTGCATCAACTGGTAACCATGACAACGAGTCTAAAATCCTGATAGGACACAGACCGCTTGGTGAACACAGTAGGTGGCAAAAATCGCTCGAAGGGAATGGTATCGTCGGGTGAGTGCCTCTCCCAGAGAATTCCTTTTGAATCAAACTACATATTATCCATCCTCTAAAGAGGTTGGGTGTACTTGTGTACATCGCTAATCGCTCTTTCTGATTCCTTTATGCAAACAGAATTTTAATCGCGTGTTTAGAGCTGAGTTGCACACTTTCCTTTTCCAGGGATTAGTTACCAAAATTTTGCCAAACTTTGATGATGTTCTTCTCAGTTAAGGGGATGTCAATGGTTTCAATGGTATGAGTTGCACGGTAAAAGTGTAATTCAGGCCTTGGAGGGCAGTTGTTTCACGATGCTAAGCGACCACAAATGCGGGAGAAGCTTATAAACTTACACAACTTCACGTCGGGTGGCTAACCAACTCAACAATTTGGATCAACTTTGGATTCTTTTGAAAGGCTGGTTCAGATTGGGAAACCGTAGATTGCTCATGGATGAAAAACCCACTTTACTTTGACCCGGGATTCGAACCCCGAAACTCCCGGTTGCTAAGCTTTATCTCTTTATCGCTTCAAATGACGCCGCCTTTATCCACTCGCTACAACACCGGTTATTGATCAACTCAAGTATTGAAATCTTTTAGCCGGCCTGGTGAAGTGACACCATCAGTGTGAAAATTGCTAACCAAAACGTCAGTACCATCTAAAACAACTTATAGGCCTACTTAAACATTTCTTAAGGTGTGGCTTAATACGATAACTTCAGATATGACCTTATCTTGTCGAAGAAATCGTTATACCCATGTCTCCTCTGTCTCCTACTCTTTGAGGCAAATCTATGCAAGGAATTGCTAAAAGTGACATTAAGTTTTGAACAATTGCTGGTTAAGTATCCAAACCAGAAAGCTACCGAGTTACAGCTCCCTGTTCAAACTTATTGATAATAAAATTCCAGTCAGTCGTTAGCACATCATAATTCTTTGTTTAAAATCAAACAATGACTAGGATATAAAAGACATCTTAGACAAACCGGAGCTTTTTCTAAGGCAGTCAACAAATATATAGAGGGCGACAGTTGAAATGTTTTCATTTTTCATTTTCTCCATTGAGATTACGTTATTATGTGGAAGATTATTTATGACGTCAGAAGTACTTTCACGGGGGTTTGAGAACATGGTGTTTTCTTGTGTAGCTGTCGTTATTTATTTGGTCCCTGACCTTATCCGTGATAAAAATGTTTAGGGAAGAGACATGCTAGGTATTACCAGCAGGATAAGTTTTTATATGCCTTCCTTTAGCCTAAGGCAATATTTTATGACTTTCGTTGGTGAATTTGGGGTTTTGTTAGATGTCACAGGGGCTGATGTTATGGGAAAAGGTGCTCATGCTTGCGTAGAAAAATGTAAAATGGAGAACCTCACGTGAGCCTAGAAAGGGGAATTCTAAATAATATTCTAATTATCAGTTGCCTGTCCTAAAAAATCTTAGTTTATAGTCCTATCCCTTCTTTGTTCTCCAAATCACAGACCTCTACGTTTGCATTACCGCCCTGTTTATCTACGAGGGCGCTGTTTGAAACAGATATATAAGAATCAAATACTTTGTTTTCATATTCCAACTTGCGTAATTGTTAAAACAAAGACCAAATTGATAAAGAGAAAATGAAAACTGTTTTTCCTGAACACATGTCAAGAAAATTTTTTGATCGATGAATATCTTTTAAGAGATGAATTAAGGGACGATGACACTGTAATGCTGATGTACCTGTTTGCATATACAGAAACCTTTCTAAAAATAAATAATTTTCAAAACAGAAAATCTATAACAATTTCCGGAACCAAAAAAGAAAAAAGAAACTTTCAAGGTTGTAAGATATTACATAGCACAAGGGACGTAGTTTATGGTATATTTCAATGGATAGGCAAAACTGAATTATATTTTAGACGTAAAAGAAGTTCCTGTTTACATGGTTCTGTAGCCGGGTTATCTTCCTGATCACATGTTGACGCAAAAATGACGTAAATTATAATCACTTTGTAATTTCCTTTGCAAAGACAATGTTGAAGATATAGAATGATAAATACTCTATATTCATTATTGAGTAAAATCAAAACTGTTAAATGCAAGGTTGTTCATGAGATATCTTTTCTGATGCATCATCATATAATCGTCACCATTGATTTAAAAAATATTTAGAAGGCATTGGGTTTTGCTCCATCATTGATGCTGATAAACATTTTTTAATTTAATTACCTCCGAATTTTAATTTTTGAGACCAAATTTTACTTTAATGGGTAACAGTTGTAGTACCAATCTTCACTTTCCTTCCCCGCCCCATCCCTGCTTTCCTTATACCGGTGATCACAAATCTAGTATGTCTTTTCTTTTTATATGCTGACCAAGCAGATGAGGATATGGAAAATCTTTTAAAAATTTGAAGCCGGAATGTGGGATTATTTGATGGGTTCTATTTTCTCAAGTTTCTGAACAAATTTCTGAAAGAAAAAACTTACAGAAAGTTAGTTTTCCTCTGAAAGACATAGCTCTAACTATTAACTATATAACCCATCTAATTATCTTCATGAAATGACGTTTTCAAAATAAGGTAGTGTGAGTTTCGTATTGTTTGCGCTCTGCGCACACTATTATGGTATTCCGTGCGCCGCCGGAGAAACAACTGACCACTTGACAATCATATTAAGAACATCAGCCATATAAAGATACAGAGGACTCCCGTCAAGTCGTTAAGTCGTCACTTACCGAATACGAACGTGCCGACTTGAGCGAGCGAATCCCGGTACATTCCCTTCTAACTGGCACTCCTATTTTGGAATTGGCGGTCTAGCTTATAATAAAGTCTATGGGGGTCATCTTTTCAAGACACAAAAAAACAAATTAAGATTGAAAACGGCATGACAGCGATCTTTCAGTTTTTTTTTGTACATGTTGTGCATGATTTGTACGTGTGACTTTTCAAAAAACAACAAAAATCAAAATCATAATTACTATTTTGCGCTGTTTTCTACATTACATCTTTATCGCATGTTACGGTATGTGAATGCGTTATTTCCAACTCACTTATCTCATTTAAATGATCGATAACTAATGATACTATGCCTCCATGCGTGAATAATACGTGGAATGAAGTGTGGTAATGGACTGAGAGACGCTTAAAATTGACTTACCATACCTCATAAAACTACATCACACAGTTTCTACGCGTCCTACGTCTTAAACCAAAGCAATGAAGTGCAACTTGCATTTTGTTTCACTGTCTTGCCCCTGACAGGAGGTAAATTACATTGAGCAATTCTGTTCACGTGTCATTCTCTCTATATGTCCTCTCCGTGGTTTCGATAACCTTTTTCAGCAATTACCCTTTACGAAGAGGACTCTTCCTTCCATCAGGTAGTATGTTCTTCAAACATTTATAACTTAACAAGGACTGCGTAATAGTGAACACTTCATGTCTTTCATTAACCTGACATTTGACAGGTTGATGTGAATGCACGTTTACGCATGGCTAAAATCGAGCGTCCCCAGTAGTCGTTCTCTGTACACTACAAAAGTGAGTTTATTTAAGCAAAGGGTGTATCAATAAAGGTGTGTGCTGCTATTTTACATTTCATCCGTTAAGGTTTTAGGATCCTGTAAAATCAGGGAGTGCTAGCAACTCCCTGGTAAAATGAAACCCCAGGACCGTTTTTATTTCCATGATATTTTTGTCTAGGTCTACTTCATTAGTTAAGTTGGTCACTTTAGTTGTGACGGATCAGAGTGTACGTGAAATCCATATGACGTACTGATTTTGTTAGCTAGTACACATGTCTTGCTGTTTCACATACTGTTGTGTCGATTCTAGTTTTCCATGTTTTTGAGTATGTGTGACACGCTTGCATGTGCAATTGCATGGTGGCCGTAGCATAGATAACCTACCCTCTGTTATCTCTGAGCCACATTCTTTGTGTGAGTCTTATTATCACCTGATGTGTTGTATTTTACAAAGCCGAAGGGCGAAATGTATTTCAAAGTGGAATAAGGAGACCAAAACAAGTAAACAATATATCAAAATATGAAATTTTTATCCAAGTCACTTTGAACTCTTGTATGCTACGTAAAAAACGATGCTCCTCCTGCATGCAAATTTTTCGTTCTACAATCTTACACGAAAAATCATTTCAAGTAAAAGGTGACTCTTGAAGGGTTAATAATTAGATCTTAACTTGTATTTCATTTCATTTATTTGTTTTATCACAACACAACATTTGCAAGTAGCAGATAGTGTAGATATCAAAACAGTAAAAGAATGTTGCGAAAGGCAGTACCCTTTTGGGCTTGAATAACAAGAGCACTCTCAGAAAAAAAGTCAAAAATAGAAAACAAAGATGATAAGGAGAAAATCCTTACCTAACCGAACCACTACCACAAAACCCTACTGCCCCGCCCTGCCAACCCGACGACATTAATATTTACCTATAAAGTATCTTAGTAAGCCTTTCCTCAGAGAAGCAAATAATGGACTTAACTTTTGAGGTAGAGTGTTCCAAATTACGATTCATCGATATTCAAGACTTCTTTTGTAAGCATCTTTTTCGACTTGAATAGCATGAAGTTGGTTAAACTGCCTAGTATGGTAGTTATTTACAGACTTGTTGATAGTTACATAAAAAGAAGAAAAAGAAATTGGAAGTTGCTCGTTCAAATAACGAAAAGGAAATGTTACTAGATTCATAGCAATTAGGTCATGTAATTTAAGTAAATTTAAGGAAGCAAGAATATCATTGGTCCCGTCCCGTGGTGCAGAGCAAGTAATATGCCTCAAGGCCCTTTTCTTAAGAGTAACTAGTTTATAAAGCTTAGATTTAGTGGTGCTGGACCAGATAGTACAACAATACGAAGGATGAGGTATAATTGTACTTAACTAAATTAACTTCAAGGGCTTTCCGGGCAAAATAAATTTTAATTTAGGATAGAATACCATCAGCGGTGTCTTTCATATTGTTTACACATATTCACACATAAAAATTGTTAGAAGTTTCGGTTATAGAAAAAGACCGCTTATGTGCAATATACATTTACTGTAGAATTAGTCAGCGACGTGGTATATACCCTAATACAGTAAAACAGTACAGCTTGCTTTTAAGTTTTTCACGAGGCCAGTCCATGACAATTAGAAAATTTTAGCAGAATTGAAAGGGAAAATAGCATCAATATTTAGGAATAATATGGTATCTCTATATAAGGACAATTAGTGACTGCTTTAGGATTGGCATTGGTTCAAACAATAGCTTTACTCTGGTTGGTCAATCATGAATTGTGTGGTCAGTTGTGTTCCAAGCTAAGCTCACATACAGTATTGTGTTGATATGGCCTTGAGCAGTTTAAACGTCGTGCAGGTTATTGAGCTTTGACAGGGAAGTGCACTAGACAGGCGTGTCTGTTTGAATTGTAGGAGCGGCTGGACGTAAACCAAGTAGGGAGAATGTTTACTGTCTGGAGTGAGCCTTACTATTCTTTAACTGCCTTAAAGTTATTGCTATAGAAACCTGTTACACTTGTTCCATCTCTCGGTGCATCAGTTAATGGTATGTGTAGTCTTCGGCGCTTAGCACTCTTTCTATTATTCTACGATCATATTTGATGGCAACGGACTATCATGAATTCTTAAGTTTCTGCTTCACGTATTTTACTTTTTCTTTTATGCAAATACGAGTAAATGCTTATTATGCTGAACCTTTTGCCTAAAGTCAACGTTTTCAGGAAAAGAAACTCATTTAGGTGAGATATATTTGAAAAGACGTCAGCGAAATTCAGCTTTAAATTTTGATACGGGTTGTTCCGTCATAATTCATGAAAAAAGTTTCTTGAAAAAGGAAGATTTATTGCAGTTATTTAGTGTCTGTTTCCCAAAGTGTCATATAAAGAACCCTGCTATCTTCAAAGCAGTGTTAAAATTCAAACCTTGTAAGGTTATGTTGAAAGTTACCTCGTAGCATATTACTATAAAATGCTTGGCACAAAATATGTCAGGTCACGTTTTACGTCTTTGTAAATACTTCAATTTACATGTACTGATAAAGAAAGTGAGAAATAGGGCTCCATACTGGAATGGATGGGATTACTAGTGAAAGGTCGACACTATTAGGTCGTGTCATAAGATTGTAATAATACCCGCTGCTTTTAGGTGCCGAGTTATCTAACGAGAGTCGTAGCAATTTGATGGGAATTTCGTTCAAGCATGCCAGGACGCTGCTCAGTGCTTCACGACCATTTATTCTTCCGAACGACCCAGGGGAAATAAATTCACAGACCGCATGTAAATCCTTAGCTTATGGGACAATGTGAAACTGATGAGCTACACATGTAAACGCGTTAGAAAATTTACCTCATCGATTTGTTTCGTCTTTTGTTAAAGTTAACATTATCCATGACACATGATATTGCAGCTATTCATGCGTCTGCCATAGTCACCGTATGCATTGCTTACACGCAGAAAGGCACGCCATGTTGACATTATTCATTTTGTTTGTTTAATTATGTCAAAATGGCAGTTTATCTCAAAAAGTCATTGCACCCTAACCAGGGATGTAGCTAGCCAAATTTCAGTGCCGGGTAATTGTCTGATCTATGGAAAGCACCTCACCCCACCCCATGGCATCTACCACATTTTCAGCCATTAATTTTTCATTTTTCTCTCATTTTACTTTTAGGGAGTAAATTTAGGGCTAGTTTTAGTCTCGGTAGGCAGATTTGTGGTGGGCGTGGAGACGTGTGTTTGCCTGGAGTACCAGGTGGAAATATCGAGTGCTGGGTGTTACCGCCCAGCTCCGCCCACCATAGCTACATCCCTGACCCTAACTACAATTAACGAAGTCGCCTAGAAACTTGTATACCTTAACATGGGGTAGGCTTATACTGCTCGTGGAATACCTCCTTGAACACCTCAAACCCTGGCAATCGACCCTTTTCCATATAGCAGTCACAAAGGATTGTGGGATACACTTTTGAAGTGGGGCGTTTTTCTCAATGGCATTCTACTGTGGCCAAAAACGACCCACACCAAAATCCAATCCCACAATCCTTTGTAATTACTATTTGGAAAGGGTCTATTACTAACTAATCACTGATCACTTTCAAAGCGTGACGTCACTAACGACCTGAAAGTTCGACCGATTTTATTGCGACTGCTACGGAAGTTATGCCAATATGTCTATTGTTATAAACAAAAGTGGTGGATTATTTACGTGTTATTGCATCTTTTGGGAGAAAAAGATGTTTTCATATTTTTCGGAAAGATTTTGAAGAGATGCAGGACCATGTGTTTCATGAAAGCCAATTTCTGCCAAATAAAAGAAAAATACATTGGACCAACCACTGGAGTGAGGCTGTGATATCAAAACCAATATGCTCAAACCAGTTTCGTTAAGATTTCAACTCCCTTGTAAGTAATAAAAATGGTGGTATCTTATAACCCTGCATGATAAGGAGATGAAGATGATTTAGAGATAATATCCATCTTAGTAATACCTTTAAGTAAACTTAAATTCTGTGAACTTTAAAGCGATTACAAACATTTGACGTCACCCCAAGTAGAAGGCTAGCATCACCACGCTTGAATAAACTATCTTTAAAAATGTTGCTTTCTGGCGTAAAGAATGAAAAATTATGCAAATTCTTGTTTATTTTCTGATCCCTTCCTTCAGGTATCATGACAAAGACAACAGTGAGATCCTTAACGCCATGTGGATTGTCTCAATAACATTCCTTTCGATCGGTTACGGCGACATGGTTCCCAACACTTATTGTGGAAGGGGAGTATCCGTAATTACGGGAATAATGGTGAGTGTACTCGTCTTCAGCATTGTTTTTGTTTTTTCGTTTGAATGACTACAGTTCCCCCTAAGAACCCATTTTGAGTGACAGCGCTGCCCCTTTAATATTCCAAACCACTATTGTGGAAAGGGAACATCCACAATCACGGGGATAATGACAAGTGTCATTGTCTTTAACGTTTCTTCTCAATGAATAAAAGCAGAATCAGTAGTCTGCTGCCAGGAGCAGGGGCCTCTGCTTTTCAAAAGCACCCACATCAGTTCTCATGTAAATTAGAGAAGTATCAATATTTACTTAGAATAGATAAGAAAATGTACCTCTTCCCCGCAGAGTTTATTTTCCCCAAATTTCTAGCGGCGTTGCACTTCTGTCCTAGTGTGAGACTGCGACAAGACCATTATCATTTGTTTTGAGGCCAAGTTCTTATCAGACAACCACACGTGGCTATGATATGTAGTACGTACGTGATTCTGTCGATTATACAGTTTGCAGTCTTGAATTCGTCTAAGTATGGCGAATTTCAAAATACTCGGTTTTAAGGTCATTTTTAGTTCACGCGATTGCTAATGTCGACAAAATTTTACTCGGGTGTCGTCCCTTTTCGTGTAAGTTTCACAAATCCTAACCATAATTAAGCTGCAGTGTTACATGCTATCGAGTTGGTATGTAGGCCTACTAAACTCTTCGTCACACGGGGTCCTGACAGCTACGAAATCTGCGGAAACATAAAGTTGTCGTCAGTCAGGTCCTGTTAGTCTTTCCAAATACATAACTGTATTATCAGAGATAATGTCAGTTCATTAAACTAGTAATCACCACTACTTACCTGTTACACTTGTATATAATGGACACAGATGTGATAATGCAGACTCTGCATGACGGCAGCCGAAAGGGCAGAAATGCACAAGAGTGTAATGTCAGTCATATGTCTTTCAAGTCACTTTAGGTTTTGAAAGATAAAAAGTCTCCCCGTGTTCGCGGACGCCCTGTCACAAAAATTTCATGCCTTAGTATGTCATTGACACCTGCGATGTCTTTCCGCTTGTTCAAGATCGATGTTATTCAAGGTTTATTGGATGGTTCAAGTATTCCAGCGCCTGCTGAGATGTTCAAATCGAACGCTTCATTATACCGCCACAGGCTTTGTTTTTTGTTTGAAGAGGTACAGTATTTTAGCCAGAAGTCATTACTGATTTTGAATTTAGGCCTCGAAAGTGCAAATTACACTGTTTAAAGTATTCTCATGTAGGACAAAGGGGGCAACCTTGCGAACTTATTTGCAGAAGAAAGATACTTCAAAGATGTGATCAGACGATGTTTCTTTGTAAAACATTATGTTCAAACATAGCCAGGCCACTCGGAAAACGAAAATCATGAGTGTATGTAAGCTGACCTTTATTAAATGTTGTCCTAATCGATTGTAGTCTTGAGCATCATCATTTGAATTCAGTGAAAGGAAAGTACATTAGAAACATCAAAGAAGTGTTTGTAAAAAAAAAACAGTTGTTATTACACAATGTCCAGCAGTGTGATGCACATAGGCCTTATAACTATACATGGTTCATTTCACTTCAAATAAAACGAAATTGAAATAAACCCATACATGCATGATGTACCTTGTACAGCAAAGCATTATGCGTCATATGGTTGTAGTATCCATATTGCAGCTCTTATTATCAACACAGTGAAATTTACAATGGATATGATGATAATTTTTAGAATTTATCCTAAGGTTTCAATAACTATGGGGAAACACTGAAAACAGTTTTTCTTATCTTTGCGGGAAACGTGGGTGGCCAAGTAGTCATGTAAGTATAACTCGCCTGCGTGATGGATGGTTCTTTTGTCTTTACCTTCCAAACAAAGCTTCCCTGTAGTTGTTTACTAGACGTACATTGTAGCTTAGTTATGTTGGTGTTTCCAAGGAGATGAAGTTACCCGTTTAATATTTCCATATACGTGTATATTGCTCATTATTGCCGATGTGCAAACATGACGATCAAACAAAACAAATTGTAATTGTAAACAAATTGTCCTTTACTTGAAGGCGATTCTATTCAACTGTCTTGTATTCAAAACATTTAACTGTCTTTTTAGGTTACGTCATAGATCACCAATCAAAAAGAGCGGAATGAGACGTATGGTAGTTATGTTATACCATTTGGTATTGAAAGGGGAAAAATACGACTATAGTTATTTGATACCTTACTTGAGATTTTTATTCCTTTTTTCACTAATGACCTAACAGGTTGGGAGATTCTACCGTTTGGGGGCGGGGGGGGGGGAGGGGAGGGGAAGCAAATTTTCCCAAATTGGGGACAACTTTGCAACACATTGTATAAACTTGTTAGTCTAACAAAGACATGGTTCACCAAGAACAAAGACCACTCGACACTTGCGTTTTTCGCAAAGAACGGCGTGGTGACCCACCAATTAGAACGTAGCTTTTCTTTAGCTGTGACAATACTCCCACCGAATATACATTTAATTCCATTGAATTAGACCGACAAATTTTGCAAGAGGCTCTAAAAACCATTCGCCCCTGACAATGCTCACAGAGAACGAGTGGAATTGTGGGTAAAATAGGCAATATAGGGGAGCCCATGGGCCATGACCAATTTTCTCCCGATCCGGAGAAAACTAAATTCACCCAAAAGGGGAATCTCCCGAATTGACTAACCCAACCTAACATCTTTCAGTTTCCTGTCCATAGCTGTTAATGAGCTAGAGCCTTTCCTTTTCACGCTGATCAATGTTGTCCGAATCACCAAAGAGAGATTTCCACATTTTAACCAGATTACCTGACACCGCGGCTATAAGTAACTTTTCCATCTCCAAATTTTGGTATTATTTTCTTCTTTTACTCTTTTCGTTGTCCTTTGCTGAGAGTGTTCGGCGCCATCCTTCGGCTGTGGTTGACTTGGTCTTCCAGGCTGATTACACGGCTGCGTGGTCCTTGAGAGTTTTCAATAGATAGTCCACGATTAAAAGTAAAAAATGTTCCCGACACTTTACATTTAGGTTCGGCATGTTAATCTTGTTTTGAAAATTCTCAGCAACATCTCAAATTTCAATCAGACAAATGGCATCTCTTTTTCAATAACTTCTAAAACTCTGTTTTCGATAATTCTCACAGCATCCTCGTGAAGCTTGTCTCTGGGGCGACAAAAAAATCATAAGAGCCATTCGAGAGCCCAGTTTCATCAAACAAAATTGACAGACGAACGACAACTATAAATGTGAATGTTTGCCGAGCATGACGTCATCTCAAACTTCATGACGTCACCCTGTTGACAAACGGCAGTTAAATAGAGCGTAAGGTTAGCAGGTGAATGAGCTTCTCTATTGCAATCAGGAACGTGATTCTTGTACTGATAGAACTAGCCTTCGTGGCACCGAATAACGAATATCTCAACTTCCCTCTGGGGTAATATTTCAGCCCGGTTAAGAGGCAGCTGGTCGGGCAGCCTCCAAAGCGATTTTCGCTGTCTGGGATGAGAACATAACGTCGGAGGCGTTCCCCATACAATGCCTTTCGGGGGAACAGATTCATTTTAATCATTTCAGTGCAGTGCTTGGCTCGTAGCAATATTAATAACCCTGATTTATTGCCTGACTTTGAATCATCCCACATGTTTTGATCAGATGTCTTAGTTTAACTTTGTCGCTTGCAACATTTGGGGACTACTGTATCTTTACACGTTATCTGTAGTTGATTCAGCATCACAGGACCTAATTGCATCGGTTACCAAGTTACGACAAGGGACTAAACACTACAAACAGCTAACACTTCAAGCAATACCATGAACAGTATGTCGAAGTTTTCTACAGATGTATGACAAACTTCTTGTGCTAAATGTTTAATACAAGTATGCATTTTAGGTTTCTGCATATGCTGGCTCATCGAATGGATTTTACAGTGTTTTTAAATATTATATTTGACTGCATGTTAGTACTTCCTCCGGTTGTAGTATAGTTAGTGTGCGGTAACCATTGGCCAAATATTGAAATAGGCTACATAGCCCCTGCTTATCTTCTACTGTTGTGGATTTCGAGCTATCTTTCATCACCAAGCAGCTATAAGATAGACATAGGCTCTGACTGTAATTTCCATACTCTAGGCCATCTTTCCTATTTCTCCTATGGAAAATTTTTATGGTATAACTTTTGACCTAACATTTACGTCTTCTACTGGTATTTTAAATATTTGTTACCTTGTTAAAGGAAAGATATGTTTTATTTTTCGGCTTATTTTTCGTATTCGATATCCTACTCTGTGGTAGATAAACCAAGTCAGTGTCGATATACCAAGTCTGTGTCGATTTACCGAGTCAGTTTCGATATGCCAAGTCTGTGTCGATTTACCGAGTCAGTGTTTAATAGAGTGAAACTCTGATTCAAAGGATGATTTTTTTGCTGACTGTTTAGTTTTCATGAAGGTTTCCTTATTTGATCCTTTTTCTCGCTTGATCACCGCAATAAAGTGAACCAAATCTGTGTTATAAAGGATAGGTTTCCCTTCAGTTTGGCAAGGTCACTACTGTCCCCTCTTTTGGTAGAATCCGCTCATGTTAATCCTTAAAATGATTTCAAAAAAATTCCCTATTTTTTACAGATGCAAACTTAATGCATGAACAAATCGCAAGGGTACTGAAATGTTCATCATGTAGAGGGGCCTTAGTGGGAACCTGAGTATCAATCCTTACACCTTGCCTGCCTAGATCCGTTTTTGCTAAGATTACAATTATACAATCGCTTCACCTCGATGAGATCGAGCAAGGCTACACTGAGGTTTCTGAAATATGAAAACATTACCTGCTTCTTCACACTTAGTATGCTCTCTAATGATTTGCTCCCTAAAGATTTTGTGTTTAATATTTCATGCACATATACGAACCTGACAAAAATGTTTAGAAATGTGAAGCCAAACTATGACAAACAATAAAATAAAAGAAAGAATTGGTAGGGTCCCTCCAGTCCCCGTAAATTTCTGTAGATCGTTTTTACCATAATAAGTTTTAAAAGTTCATGTTTTAAAGAACTTAGACAAGATAAACTACCATAAAGGTACTCAATTCATGATTTAATTAAATATCAATCCATTCTATTGTGAAACGTTCCTTAGAGACTCCTACAAGGTTTTACTGGTGAGAACCCGTGGATTGAAAGTCTAAAGTTAAGAACTCTTCCTAAACGTTTCGCGGAGCCAGTTAAAGCTTGAGTCACGTGTTCGTCGAGTGCCCTTTCGGTTCGTGTAAAGTGTTTTGAAGGAACCTGGGACTGTTTTTATTTACATACCATTTCCATACTGAAGTAATTAGAGTGTAAACATATTTTGGCTATGAGGCCAACGTTTTTCTACTCGTGTTATGTATGTAAAATTTTCAACGCTATGATACGTAGTTTGTTTTGTAGTCTTTAACGGTCTTACAGTTTCAGGAGAAATACAAAGATAATAAAATGTATTTACTGGAATCTACTGAAGATAATAAAACTTTACGTAGGTAATAGACCACAGTGATTATAAATAGAAGGCTTTCAGAAATCGATGGATTAAAAATAATTTATTTAGTAATTTGCAATATAGCGTTATTTATTCTAAAAATCGTTGGGGTTCGGGCAGGTTATTATTCGTATTTGTACATTATCGAATGTGTTGAATCTATTTCAACGAACGTTAAATTATGTACGCTAACTGACTTGCAGATTTAATATAATAGGATAAGAGTTGAATGTTTTAAATTTGAGTAAAATGAAATGAAATGTTTTATTATTATTATGTCAAGGTGGGTTCTTAGACTGTTAAAGATGATGGACGAAGCTGGAAAACAGTTAAAAGAAATAATTAATAGCAAAGAAGATAACGCTACGCTGTTGACCTCATGGTGTTTTCTCCGAGGAGATTTCTCTGTTCCAAGAAAAGTATCGTCCCGCAGAGCTCTTGCTTCTTTTCAGCATTACTGTCTGGCCTATCTAGAGCAAACATGCCGGTACGACCAGACATTTTAGGTCATCTCAAACCCACTTGATCACGGGATCACTGTTCTCCCTGTGGATTTCCGTTTTTAACTTTCGCCCAAGGAATAGAAGATAAAGCATTGCTAACGTTTTATCCTGTATCGTCCTTTTATTCCCTGTCTCTGTAATTGGTTTGGCCTACTTCCAATGCTCTTGCAGAAATGCAGTGGTCAATGCTCCTTGTTTTGTGTCGGTGCCCCCTCTGCAGATTTTGACGAAGATACACGTGTCAAATTTGCTTAACCTAATTAAGAGTATAGTCGATTGCAGAATCAATGGACTCCTCATAGAAGATGGTACCATGTTGATCCAGAAGAAGATATTGCCCCTTATATGTGGGTTTTCACACTAAAGGATAGGATTCGGCAAAGTAGAGAACATCGTCTTCATCAACATGTTAATTCCAGACGCCTACGTGAGAGAAATATAAGACGATTGAACGGTATCGGTGTCACTATGAGGTATTGATGGGCCATCGTTATTCTCTGCCATCGTCGTTAATGCAACTCGTACTGAAGCAAAAGCAGGACAAATAGCCATTGGTTTCAACGGAGCTCTCCGCTGGGAAGATAACCTCATCTTAAATAGAGCAATGAATTCCAAACCACTTCCGAGAGATTAGGATTCATCGTTAGTGCATGAATATGTACTTGCTGGTTTTGAACATTTGTACCTGATTGGTCTATTAAAGTACTACCTCGGGGGTAGTTCTTCCATGATTGGTGTTTGCCTAATGAATATGCAGTCGAAATTCACTTTGGAGAAAATTCTTCAAAAACGGAGACCTCTGTACTAGTTCAAACGTTGCAATCATTGATTTGAACGGTAATTAGAGACATCGACGAATTTTAGCAGCAAGAGTAAAAAAAAGTACCGTTCACATGATGTTACTCTAGTAATGCATGGCACTGCCGGGCAGAAGCAGTTGCATTGCCAGAATGTGTAAAGCCGGTTACTGTGACTGCCTATATTTGAGTCCTTTTCGCTCAAAGAATTCGCTCCTTTCCGAACTTTGATTTTATCTTCGTGGAGACATCTCCTACCAGAGATCTTTACATAAATGGAATTCAAACGTTCACACCCGTGCACTGAACATGGAGACATCCTCAATAAATCCCAACCATGTGCGTCTCATTTATTTCTACAAAAAAATTACTTTGCTTGCTTTTAAGCTTCGTGTAAACCACGAAATACGTCAAAAAAGCGAACTCATTAACTGCATCACTTTTCAAAAACTGCCCCTACACCAATACCTCTCTTTGCCTTAGTGCTATGCAAAGACATCACACTCCAGTAGGTAGCACTGATAAAAATCAAACATTCTGCAAGCTTTCGTTTCTCAGATATATATCGAAGCATAAGAGCACTTAGTAGGATCAACTTGCTTAAGTAAAAATATGCTGCTTGTACAAAACTTTTATAATCAAAAAGTATTGAATGGTTAATGTAGTTCTACTGGCAGATTTATTTTTCAGGAGATATTTTGTTTCTGCTTCTTATGTAAAATTTAGTCCTCAATCTTTCACGTAATTTATAAAGTTGATAAAGCAGTCTCTGATTCCTTTTACACTCCTTCAAAGGAGCTAAGTACCACGTATTATGAGCGTCATAAGTAAGGAAGGAACTCCTCGGGAGGGAAACCGTGACAGATGCCGACACATCTGGCGGCACTAGAAGTACATATCTCTGCATCTTTCATTTCTGGCGTCCGCATCTCTTAATTGAATATTCGTCAAGGTGATTAGCGACATGCTCTCTGCGTTGTAATGAAATCTCGTTGTAATGTTCGGCAATACTTTGGAAAACTAATTCACTATCACCTGGCTTGTGTTAGCCACATGTGAAAAGGAGTCAACATGATTTTTGACATTTCAAGAGCATGGTCGTCCACATATCACGAAGGACGCGCTCTAATACATCAACTGCGATAGATGTAGGTGATCTGACAGACTACTAGAATAAATCAAAAAACTCTTCTTATCATCAAGGAGCCCAACCTGCCTTGCCTCGGATCTCTCTTTAGGGGCATGTACTCTCCTATGGTTGCAATCACCTGGGGACATACCAACTGCGCGAGACAGCAGGTCATCACACATTTACAATTCAAGTTACCACTACGTTCTCTGTTTAAAGTTGACTCGGTAGATGTGTAATGACGTGATGACGCTGTTGTCATCACAAAGGTAAATTATTAAGATATGTTTTTATCAGTTCTGAAGATACCGACTCTGCATATTTACATGAATTGTGACGTCACGGAAAAACACGGTCGCTTTTGTCTCACGGTTGGAATCCCAAGTTGAAGCAATGCAGTGCGTTAGGGTAGCATTTTCCATGGATGAACTGTCAAATCACTGCACGAGACAGGCTGACACAAACGGCGTTCCTTAGTATCCCAGCGGTCGCGGAAGGCAACAGAAGAGTGCAAAGGAACGAAATGACTTTATGTGAGCATGTCTCACACACAGTTGGCTTACTTAGACATTGTTCCCAGCGGCGAGGGGAAAACTTTATAGTTATTGCCAGCTATGCGGGACAAAACTCTTTAATTGCATTGGTACAGTTATAATGCCAAGGAAGTCATACCGAATACTCTCATCCCTACATGTCATCCCACGTCAAACGAAATCTCTTGACCTAAATCTGTTGAAAGCATCCTGCCATTTAATATGTGCTCTATTTCTTAAGAGGTAGCCTAAGCGCATATCGTCGGTATCCGTACGGTGTTCTATAAATAAGATACGAGCGATGAGAACACGTTTCTGAGTGGACTTTGGTTGAAAGACCTGTCCTTCATTAGATCACATTTGGTATCAAAAGGTCGACAAAATCGAAATGCATTCATATGAGAAGATCTCTGACACTCAAAATGACCACTAGGAAAACATGACTGGTGCAGTTAGAAACTATAAAATGACTCTGCCCAGCAATAATTCACAGGAGAAGCAGTAAACTATTACCTGCTTTTCAAAAAAAAAAAAATCACCACCGAGGGGTAACATGATCAACTTGAAGTTTTTACAAGCACTAAACACTGTCTGAGTACATGTTCAATCCAAGCCAATATGAAGTCTTCAATACAGCTAGATCTACTATTTGTGTTAATTTTTTATTGATTACTCCTGATAGTTTCAGAGTCGTTCCGGTCGTGGTCTTGATCGTATTCATTTGATCAATATACAGTATCGCAATACATTCCAATAAAACGTAAACGTGTTGTTTCCAGACGACCTTCTTATATGAAACTTTAAAACTGGAAGGAAACCCGAATCAGGAAGTAATCTTTTGTAAAGAAAAGAAACACTTAATCATAATTCTTCTTTCTGAAAGTTACGAAAAAAAAAGCGTTTTCTTTTTATTCCATGAAGACATAACGATATACAAAATTAGTCGTTATTATCATAACTGTTATAAAGTGTCTGATTTTGCAAATCAGTGTGTCTTCTTAGAATATATGAGTAGTACAATGAATATTCATTGCAACTATCTGATCAGCTGATATTGAACGTAGGAGATTAAGGTTGTACTAAAGCTATTTTTGCTCTTGAAAACCTATCCGTGTTATGAAAAATGTCCTCAGGTATGATACATTACTCTTTAATGTTTTTTTATACCAGTATCATCTGATCATTTTTTTTTTGTTTAGTGATGTTACTACTTTTAGGTATTTTGTTGTTAAGTGTAGACGCAGTACCAAGTTACGTAGGTCAAAATTCGTCGTGGGTCTCTGGATCTGTTAAGTTTTCTGACATCGTTGGGCTCCTCCATATCTCCTTACCTCTATTTCCCTCTAGTTTCAACAGTAGCTGATCTCTTGTGCAGAGCAGACTTCCGAAAAGTTCAAGTTTCTTATACCTAACATGGTCACGCAAAATAGTTAAGAGTCATGGTCCATGGTCCAGTCTGTTCTGTGCAGGGCCGTCTAGAGGGTAGGGAACCAGTGCAACGGTTCCGTTCCCCGTCGTCGTAGACGGGCAATATTTGCTTTGTTTGACCACACTAGGGACCTTTTGAAAGCATCCCTAGGCCTGCCTAAACCTCTCGATGGCCCTGACTCTGCAGCCGTTAATTCCTCGACTTTTGAAGTCGATACAACTAAGTTGTGGTCTTAAATATTTTACTATTATTGCCTTTGAGGACGAGGCATATTAGTTTAAAATTTCAGGAAGGAGGCATTCAGTCTTCTCTACATTCAATAAAGTTAAAGAGCCCGTTTAATTGTGCAGTACATAAGTCATCAAGTTTGAACGACTAAAAGTAAATTGAAACATTGGTTTACGGTTACGTACCGATGAGAGATGCTTTGTATACCTTTCACACTAACGAAATGACTGTTCCGACAGTTAGTACACCTAACAAATAATCAGTTTTGCCACACTACATCTCCGTGGAATATAACACACATTGGGTCGTAATTGAAAAAATCCATTGCTTCTGGAGGAGAGGCTTTTACGCAGCCTTCGAGTTATTCTATGAAGCGGATTCCTTCGTGGAACACAAACATTTGTAAATTGTATAGGATGCTTCCATATTTTACTTTCATGTTATAACTGTCTTTCTCCTCCTCCGCCCTAATGTTTTATTATGCCAGTAATTTACTGAGGTGTGGCTAAGGTTCTATTTCCAAAGTAAAGCAAAAATACAGCTTTTCCGTTCTATCTAATCATCCCTGCATTTTTAGGCAAAGGCTTGCTTTTTTAAAGAAAGAAATTGTGAAATTGCAATCGCTCTAGAAGCACAATAAACAGTTGTGTGAAATTTGACAAACAGTGGGGGAACTAGCGATCACGTAAACACGCAAATAAAACTTCCCACAGGCCTCGGAAACGTGTCCAATCACAAATTCATATCGTAAGCAGTACAGTGGGAAACCCGGCTAGCCATCAGTACTCTAACTAAAGTTAGCAGTAAATGTCATGTAGGAAATGAATATATTGCGTTTTGATAATGAGTATCGAGTGTTAGGGTAGAAAAAGAGGAGAAACAGCGACTGTGAATGCTCCTCAAAGCAACTTAAAACTGACAGCAGTATATTGGCATGACCAGCGAGTTACTACCAGTCTCTGACGGAACTAAGGGAGTTCCCATTTCTGAACTGGGTGGAAGATGTATCCTGGTCTTTAATCCCAATCCCAAACCCTGCAAGAGGCCAAGAAGTTTCCTTATCACTGCCTGACAGAGAAGCTGAGCAGAACACGCGAAGTGGGCGATTGCTAATCGGAAAACACAGAAAGCCTTAAAATTTACTAGTTTTGAAACTCCTACGGTAACTCCGGGGATAGTTTGCTGAACAAGCGTTTTCTCTCCAGGAGATTACCAAGTCCTTACAGGGATTTGATGCAGATTGATTCTTTTCTATTGCAATACAGGGAGTGCACTTCAATCACCAATCTGTCTCACCGTCCATCATATTCCTAAATATGTTCGGGGTGATGTTTATAGCCCTTTAAAGCGATTTGTGACAGAGATTATGTGTGCCACTTTCACGTCAAACGACAAAGCTTGTGCCTATTTGGCCACGTTATGTACATATTTCCACGTGAACACCAATTTAGGTTTAGAAAGTTGGTCGCAAAATACCTGCCAATTAAATCTTCAAGAGTGTTTAATTTTAGGGCGTAGTGGACTATTGGCTAAGGCGGAGGACTTGCGATCGAAGGGTTGCTGGTTCAAGTTCTATTTTTTCATTATTACGTTGTGTCCTTGTACTTAAAGATATAATTATATTCGTAAATATATTCGGGGTGACGTAAGAGTGATGTTAAGCAAGATGCTTCCTCTTTCCACCCCAGGGGTTAAAATTGGTAAGCCTACCTGTGAGGTAACTTGTCTTTAGCGCGTTATGTAACTGCTGCCGCAGAGAGGGATTGCTTCTAGAAAAAAAGTTGCAAAGGATAAAAATCTCTGCTGGGAAGAGTTATCGTTGATCAGGGGTAATATCTGTAACAGCGCTTTGATACTTCAGTGACATTCTCAACACAACTTTAAAGGGGATATGCAGTCACCATAAACTTATCTTGAAACAGGTAAATGTACACTCTTAAAACACCGGGGTTAAATTTAACCAGGATCGGTGTTCTATTTACTCCAACACAATCCTGGTTAAATTTTCCATGAAATCCTGGTTAAACTAACGCAAATTCTGGTTAAAGTAACCAGGATTTGAGTAAATAGGAGTAAATAGAACACCGATCCTGGTTAAATTTAACCCCGGTGTTTTAAGAGTGTAACAAATATCCTCTTAAGTCCCTTTCAGCTATACTTCATGACATATTCAGAGTATAAATAAACATTGCACATTGAAGGTAAATCATGAATTAAGTTGATTAGTGTAAATCCAACAATTTAGCAATAAAGATATTGTCACATGATTAACAAGAACCATTCATGAATTAAGATACCGGGGTATACTAATTCAAATTTAAGTGACTACATTTTCCCTTTAAGTATTCTTCGTGGCTCGGGAACTTTTGCGTCATAGAACAGGAAGTAATGTCGGAGAAGTTAAGAGTAAGAGATTTTCGTTTAGTTGATTGCAAATTACGTTATGCCACTTTTAATAATTTTATCCGTATTTTGCTTTCTTTCAGGGAGCGGGTTGTACAGCATTGGTTGTGGCAGTACTAGCAACTAAATTAGAACTTAGTCGAGCTGAAAAACACGTTCACAATTTTATGATGGATAATCAACTAACAAAAAGGGTGAGTTTTTCCTGATATTGTTGAATAAATTATTCCTAACTTCCGATATACAATTTTCAGAGTTGTCGCTGTACATCTCACATCTTCATTCTAGTTTGTTGCCTCTGATCGGATGATGCTTCGTTGTATCTGTAAAAGTGGTGGTAGAGTGGAAGAAATTAGGACCATTTCCATGCTATATTGAATGCTCTCAATATCTGTTTTATCGGCCGGAACATTTGAAAGTTCTACTGGAGTAGATCAAATTATCTTACCCATTTCCTAGGCCGAGTTATATCGTTACGGTAAGATTCTTTTCCACTTAGGTATAGACGTAACTACACCGTGCGTTAGAACATGAATGCCAAGAACAGCTTCTATCTTCATTCAGCTTATACTTACTAGTCTTGAAATCCTGGTTGTATGAGACTTGGGCCTGATCAAAATGCAGAATGTTATGTTTCAGTTTCCTGTTCCTTTTGATTGTAAACGCATACAACTGTCAAAATGCAGGCGAACTTACTGAATATCTCTGAAAGTAGTTTGTGTCAACCAGTTGCCTCTCTAGACCTCAGCGGTACCGTGTCCTTAGCATGGCATTAACTTAGCATGGGTATTAAATGTCTACTAAAATGCAAATGGTAGAGTGGAGACGGGAGGGGGGGGTAGACAACCCTGCCATCTTTAGAGAAACCAGTTCCTGTCCCTTTAAGTGAAGGTAATTATTGATTCTTACAATGAAACCGTAACGTAACGAAATGTTTGAAACATTCAAAGTTAAAGGTCTGTGGATATGTAAATTTCACACCTGTGAAAAGAATTAGAACTTTAAGATAGTGGCAATTCACATCAAAATGCATCAAATATTGACCATTTTACATGGTAATTACTGTTTTGCACTTAAAACATGAATAACCATGAGCTACATATGCAAATTTGTGGAGCGGAGAGGACTCATAAGGTTTATGTGTTATGTTTCTCTGGGTTTGCTTAAAGGTCGTGTGACATGCCACCAAAAAGAGTTGCTTCACTTGCCACCTAAAGAATTAAGTCTTCCAATTAAAGATCCGTTAGAATTATTTCAATATCTTTTACCGTTCTCAAAATACACGTCTTCAAAGTTTGATGGTTTCTGAAGTAACTCATTGTCCATGCAAAAATAATGATGTGGAGTGTTAAGTTGCACAGTGTTAAGATGTCTTTTGTTAACCCTATATAAATTATCTCTTAATTACTGATCAGATAGTTTACAGTTTGGTGAGTGATATCAATATTACTCAAGGAAACAATTTTATTTTTTATACTAAACCCCCAGTTGATAAGAATACTACCAGTGTCCTTGAAATTAAGGTTGAAAAAACAAAGGCTAACATTAGTCCTATATGGTATGTCCATCTTTCGATGTCACATGTTTGCATATTGTAGCTCATATTTGTTCATGATACCAGTGTGAAATCGAAATTACCCCCATAGAATGGTCAATATTTGATAAATTTTAATGGAAATTGTGGCTATTTTCTGGTTTTTAAATGCTTTTTACATCAAATATCCAACTATGTAATTTTCATGTCACCAGACCTTTAACCTTCATTCCAAGAATAGTTGTAATCGTGGCATGTCTTGAGGTGCTTATTTTGAAAATAGCTATTTACTAAATTTGAAAATTTCCAAGTTGAAACCAAAGAATACTCTTCCAGTAAGGTAATTAACAGACAATAAAGGACTAACGAAAGAAATACACCGACACTGCGCATCACTCCAAATCATAATTTATGCATAGCTATTGGGAAATTCCAAAAATGTTAAACTTTGAAGAGGTGTATCTTGAAAACGGTGAAATATATTCAAGTAATTCTAACGGATTTTTCATCGGGGGATCTCAATGTACTGTTTTTGGGTAAGAGAACTGTTTTAATTATATGCCCACAGATTTTTAAGCCTTCAAAGATCTGTTTCTGTCTCACCTACCTAGTGATGAATAACACCGCAAATACCGTAGGTTAGTACATACATGTATGCTGTTTATCTCAGCGCTTTCGAAATAGTAAGTCTACACTTTCACATTGTGAGAAATATTACCTTTCTTGACAGTAGATGCTTGTACAGTGTCTCTCCATTTTTCTTTTGACAAACGTTAAAGTTGTTTGCATCTGAACGTTAAAGGGAAAAGACAGTCATCGCGAGTTAAAATTGTATGCCATGGTATGCTAATTCATGAATGGCTCGTGTTTAAAATGCGGTAACACTTTTGTACCTGAATTGCCAAAATTCATGCAGATCAACCACTTGATTTACCTTACGTATGCCCCATTTATGTTCAAAAACCTGGAAACATCAAGGGAAATGATTTTTAAAGAAGTAACAGGACATTTGTCCGTTGATGTGTAAAAATAAGATTGTTGCGACTGTTTATTCGCTTAAGTTAATCGCTCTGTCGATGCGAAAGCTGTTGCAACCTTAAGACAGCGGAAATTATAGCCGTATTTGTTTGCAATTTATCTTAGGTGATGTCACTGCAGTGTTCTGGTGGTAATCTTTGAAGCCATTAACAAAAGCTTCCCTCGACGTAATGATCCATATTTAAGGGCTGAAATTTCTCCACTTTGCATACAATTTAGTTTTTCAAGCAGGGGAAAACTGTTCTCGGAATAAAAACTGTATTTGCACATTTGAAAAAAAAATGTTCAAACGTCAATGTATTTTTTTTTCGCTGCCCATGGTTATCAGTTTTCTATATCAATCTCAAAACACAAAATTGTAATACTTGCTTGTATGGTTGGTAAAAGCCGCCGTAGATTCATTTTATGTTGTTACAGATAATTCGTTTACGTAGCGCTTGTACCTTAATAAAAATCGTTCATGCAAGAGGAACATAGGGAAGACATCGACCTCTACAGTGTGTATGTTTTCCATAGATGTGTTATATGAACCTAGTACACTAGAAATAAAAATCGTGCTTTAACTCTCTGAGGATGAGAGCCTCGGGAGTCCGGACACAAAATATTTACCTATCGGGAAACCTCATAAAACATACACCCCAATAGCTTGTCCCAAGACGACGTGCTACTGTACAAATATAGCTGATGATCTACTCTGTGATGAAACGGGTGTAAGAAATGATCCCGTGTCATTGTTTCAGAGAGTTTATATAGTGATGCCTCTTCATGTCTGGTTTCACAATATCTGTGTTGCTGTCAAATCGCTTCAATGACAATTCTGAACCACAGAGCCTCATATACCTCAGATCACTGCTTCTAAGGTTTCTTATTCTCCAGAAGTATGAAAAATTGCATTATTGATTTTTCATGCCACCTTCCGATCACATTCGCGTTTTTGAGTGACGCGTGTTGGGCATTTGATTATGTAGTGTCATCATTTCATAAATATTTTTAAAGTAATTTTAGATAGTGAGTTGTAATCGTTCGAGTAACTAAGATACATCTCAAATCATATCTTCGTGTTCACTAGTTGCCGTTGGAATCTTTTGGTAGTTTCGTACGTTGCAGGATCTGCATAATAGTCTGAAAAACGATGCAAAGGGCCTCGATCGTGAGTTCCCTGTAGAAGACTGGCCCCAACAGGCTGCGGCTCACGCTTGATTGCTACATTATAACGTGTTCACAGTTTACATGATAAGGTCAATCGTTATATTTCCCGCAGACTTAAGCCTACCGATACTAGTTATCCTGCAATTATTCAGTCAAACTGAAGGCAAAACACATCTCTTATACGTAGTTGCACGTAAACGTAAATCAGTTATAGCGTAACAGCTCTACTCGGAAACTGGGTGATAGTCACTAATCAATCTTTATTGTTTGAACTTCCCCTGTTTCCTTGTTTCCTCAGCAACACTTGAGATAACCTTGATTCACACAGCTGCTACAGAAAATAACTAACAAAGTAATCTCTTTATGATATACAAAACCGTTCCTAGTAAAACTGAAATAAGTTTGACATACCTTACCCTCCACCCCTCATCACCTCTCTGATCCCCTCCCCAGTCCCCACCCCTGCAATCGATACAGAGCCCTAAATACGCAACGACCTCGCTTCTTTGATGCATGCAAATGGAGTAGCATCAACATATTTCTAAGAGTTTAGATAACTCTTCTTTCCTTCTCTTCTGACAAAACTGATATCGCAAAGTCTCTCGTGGATATACGAGGCTGCTTCATGGATCAGACTTGCGGCGATGCTCTTCTTATCTGCTTTAAAATGCTTGAACTAACAACTGTTAACAGCTTCAAAGATAGCAAAGTGATTGACAGCTTGCCATTTTAGACAAAATTTTTGCGACAGGGTGCGACATTGCACTGCAGTTTTATCAAGGAAACACTTAATAATAACACACTGTAATCATCACGTTGATAAGCTCATGTAGTGTAACTAGAGAATATTAACGAATGAAAGTGACTTTGACATTTTAATGCTCAATTCAAGGCGAATATATTTACGTTATACAAAATGTATACAGAGAAAGTTTTATCTCAATATTAATGCGAATATTCTGTTCGGTAAAGGCAAGACACTTTCAAGTAGTAAAGATTAAAGGAGATCACTCCAAAGACATGCAATAAATTGACGTCATGCTTGTGAAAAGATGAATGTTCTTCTGCTCTTAAATTGAACAAAAGATTTTCCTTTTGTAGTTAAAATTGCATAATGTGATCAAGAATATGCCCTTCAATACAAGTTTATCAAGTGCCTCCATTGGTTTGTTTTCCCAGGGAGGTGGTGTTAGGAAGGAGATACAACGACCAAATCTGTCAGACAATACGTTCTTGAAAATGACTTAATTCTTTTCAGGCACTGTCATTTGATTGACAGGTCTTTTTGTTCCTGTTTTGTTAAATCTTTGTTGATTATGCCCTTTTAATGATGACCTCCTCCTTTGTTTTCCAAGTAATCCCAAAACAAAGGTACGTGCTTTGAAGTCAGGTTTGTTTCCGTCAATGACTCAACTTTAATCAGGATTTTCATTAAAACGACTGGCAACAAACGTTTAAATGATGTTCTTGAACTGTGTCCCCACGATTTTAATACGTCATCTCATGGAAACATTGTTGAAGCCTATCCATTCAGTTTCAGCAAATTTTCTCATCATTAAAAACATATTCGAAAAGTAAGTTGTGAAGAAATTCTTAGCTGACTTTAAATGAAGTGATATTAAAGGAGAATTTTCATGATCCCAGACCGTCAGTTCCAATTCTCCCAACTATGCATCTTCTAGCTCCTCCCATAACTGTATGAAGCTCTTCCTTGTGCAGGAATAAACCTGTTTTATTGCTTAAGGCCATGTCCTGGTGAGCATACAAGGCTATAAAATGTAATAAAAGTACTCTCTGTGCCTTGAGTGGAATGTGAGCTACTCTGCATCTTTCAAATTTTCAAACTTTGATGTCAATCAAAGAGCAGTCACCAACTGAGAATTTTGATATACCCTTACTAAAAATATACTTTGGGGTGATGACTGCCTGTCTTTAAGCGGCAACGAAAGGTTAACGAGTTCAACGTAAGGGGTGTGTCTTCTCATTGTCATTTTGACAATGAATCACTGATCCTAGTTGACTAGATATTAAGATTAGAATTTTGAGAAGAAAGGCAAGATTACTGTAGGAAACGAACATTGCTTCAAAGAGTCTATAGAACGTTGGATCTCCTTCCTAGCACCTCCCTGGTTTTCCATAATTTAATACTCATTTCGCGCAACAGGTACATCTTAGATAACTGTACCCTTATTAATTATTCATGGGTAAAATGTTTTCGACTGTTGCGCAGCATGGAATACTACCCCCATTAAAAGATACCATCATTTCAAACTGATTTCTTAATATATATCTGCTCTTGCAATGAGCTGTTTATGCGATTTATGCATATATCCCCGTTGCCTTGTTGTCCCTACGGTACGTTACAATGCACATAAACTAAGCGGACGTGGGCTGAAAAAATGATTAAGTTGACAATAGGTCAATCTAATACATTTTTTTTTTATTAAAGTTCGGTTTATAATAACGGATAACAACAGTCCTCCGGTAACCGTGAGGCACTTTTAAAGTGAAACCTTACGCAAAGTTTTAGGTTACATTTGTGGCGGGAAATCATCGGTGTAGACTTTTCAACATTAAAATCTTTTCATTTAGCTGTACATTTTTCATGAGAAGTAGTTTTTTTACCCCAGCAAGTTCTTGAGAAACAAAGTGAAGGCAAAATATTACTGTTATTTTTACCATAAACAGTAGACCATTCAAACGGGTAGGTTATGAATGTTTTACACAACCGATATCATTTTGGTGAAAGTCTGGTTTCGCTTGCTAACGTGTACGATCAAAATAAGGAAACATGTAAGTTAAACTTTTAGGATATGAAAGTACATCATTGTAGTCACACTGTTAGTGCTTTACCATACAAGCTCTAGGTAAGGCTTTCCGTTTCATCTGTGGAGAGGCCTAAGAGGTATTAAGTGACCAATACAAGTTTAATCTTAATTTGTCGGCATCGAAGAACAAGCAAAAGAGTGGAAGTGATAATGAGAGGGTCCTGCAATACTTTTCTCCCTGTTTTATAGTAAAGACATGCATATTTAAATAACTGTTCGAATAACCACCTCAAAATCTACTAAAGTGGTTTACTGTTCATTAAACATTTTTGGTGTATACGATCCATATAAACGTGGTGATCTGTTTTAGCCTAAATGCATTGAATTCAAATACAACAAAACGTTCAACCTTTTCTCCTATACCTTGTGTATGTAGAGTAAAATTTTGTTAATGTTACTGATATTTTAGACTGGTTACAATTACTTTAATCCCTACAAATAATTTACATAAAAGGAGAAAACTCTGACCATAATCGGCATAACAGTCAGACAGTTGTCTATTACAGAACGAATGTTTAAATTAAAATTTTAATCAGTGACCTTTTCTTAATTTACTTTCAAATTATTGTCATCCTGTTTTGGACCATCTTTAACTAGCTCGTTTACTTACTTTTACGAGTGCAATTTATAAAATGATGAAGGGTATAGCACTGACAGTAAAACGAATGGGAATAAGGAGATAACGTCACGCGTCATACCAAGTTCAAATATTGATAAAACTTCTGCCGGATAGATCAATAATAGGTTACATATTACCCACACTTAAACGAAAAGCCGAATGCAATATCGATCCTACTCTCCTGAAGAGAGCTCGGGGCCTGTCAGAGAGCAATATTACGATTATAAGTTAGGCTGGACCGAAACAGAAGTACGAAAATGAACATCGAATAAAGTCCATTGGAGGCACCTACTTGAAATTTAGAGTTATAGAGTGACAGCTTCATGTAATTTCCGTGCTGAAGGATGAATATCGCATCTGTTGTATTGTTGGTAATGTAAGGAAATGCTTAAGGCTATATTTAGAAAACTTCACGAAGAAAACCCAGATGGTCCCCTTTTTCAGGTTCAAGGCGGTCTATGACTTTATATTACAATTGTTTGAAATCGATAGTATAGATGCATTTCAGAATATTAGAAAATACTTCACGTATAAGGTTTGTGTAGAACAGTACATCTTGCAGATGCATGACTGGGCATAATTTACTTTTACAGGTAAGAATGTCCTTTAGCAATGTTACATTATCATGGAATGTTACATGTTCGTGCTTATTACAAACCAATACTCAATCTTTAACCATACGTGTTAGGCAGTTTGAAGGAGGTGTTCTCGGTTTGTAAGTGGAGTTGGAAAGAACTGAGATAGCTGGCTACCTGACTCCCTAAGTTGTCCTTAAAAATCCCTTTGTTAGGCTGGTAAGTTGCTTAATTACTGGAATAATTGCAATCGAAGAGGGAATTTTAACCTTTTTGCAATTTTTAGTGGCCCCACTCCTTGATTCCACCGCCAATTAGTGCCCTTGAAAGATAAATCTGTTTGAAATCCTCAGAAAAGTCTATTTGACTCATTTCGACTCACTGAAGCAATAGCGCCATCTTCTTTCCTCTTACGTAGACTCACTAAGGACATTATCTTACACTTTCATACTATCACCTCATTTCCAGTATAAAAGTTTATCAAGTGTTCAGGTTAATCCTGTCAAATGTAATATTTCGAGCAGTTCTTGCAGTAAACAAAAACACAATGTTTCAACTACACTCTAAAAACACTTTGGTCAAATTGACCAATGACTGGGTCAACTATGCAAAGAACCAAATATGGTCAAATAGTTTGACTTAAACTATGGTCAAATTTGACCACTTAATGGTCAAAGTTGACCATAGTTTAGTCAAACTATTTGACCAGATTTGGTTCGGTGCATAGTTGACCCAGTCATTGTAAAATTTGACCAAAGTGTTTTTAGAGTGTATTATCTTCAGTGTATCCCTAATCTGTTATGCCTTACAGGTCAAACACTTTTATAATTGTCAATGAGCCCTTACACAGAATGGTTCATACCTCAATATTGTTCTCTTGTACTTTTTGTCACTGAATATCATATGTGGAAACCATCCAGTAGTTTCAACTCATTCCCGATGTATTTAAGTTCATAAAATTCCTTTTCCAATTGAATGACTACTGCTTCCACCGGGGTACTGTGCCAATACCCTGCCATAACACAGTCGCACAGTTTCCCACCCAATTCAGTACTATCCTATTAACCGCCATCCATTGCAGCATGAAAAAAATTCTAAAATACATAAATTCATCGCCGCTTCGTTTTGAATCGACTTGTGGAAGGTAAACTAATATTTTTTTCCTTATAATAATCGCTTTTCTGTCCAAACAGGTTGTATCCCTGATGGCTGAGTCCCCGGATAGTTAAATCGACGGTTAATATTCAGTCTGCTGCAAACACGTACACGGTTGAATTTTATAAAATCTATCGCGCTGGACTCTCAGACAGAATGAGCGAGGTGTTTACTTAGCCTAAGTGTGCGTCAAGTGTGTGCTTATGACGTTAATGTGTGGTAGGAACTCTTCAGAATCCAGAATACAATTTGTACCGAATGAATGTCAATTTGAAATGCTTTTATCGAATCACACATAGCACTAACCACAGGGTACTCTTTGAGAACCTGCTATCTTTGTCTGAGACCCCTTGAATATTGTCAAACATTCGAAGACACATTTCCGCCAATTTGTTTCTTTAATTTTAACCAAATAAATATTTTGTTGTGCTGATGTAATTCGTGTCAAACCCGTTACTTTTAAAAATCTCTTCAAAACACAGGCCAGGTCATACTTACACTTTCTGCGTACACTGAAAGAAGCAGGAAGCGACCCAAAAACGTATGACCGAATTTCAAAATTTACCTATCCTAGCTTAGCTCTTTACGCATAATTTTTTGTATACCTTTACTTGCAACACTTGCAAGCGCCCTCAACATTATTGAGTATATAGACAAACTGCATATAATTCGATCATCGTAATGACACGACCCGAGCCCTTTAAGCCGTTCCATCAATAGCCTCCCTGGGTCAAAATCACGGCAATAGACCTTATGCATATGACGTCACAGAACAGAAAGTCCACCCCCAAAGGAGGCAAGCGCATATCATTGCCACTTACACCAACAAATGCAGACAACTGATTTGTGTACCGGTCGGATACTCGCTTAGTGTTCTATGAGAAAATGCAGTCTACGTCGTGCGTGCAGTGTGTTTCAATGTTTTGCCGCCAAATTGACGTCGCGTGACGTCAATGCATAAGGTCTATATATTTTTCCTCCCATTTAAACTGCTATATCAGTTTTTAGGTATAAGGAAAATTTGCTACGCCCTTAAGCTTCCTGTAGTTAAACCCTTTCCAGCTCTTAAAGTTATGGTCTCATCACGAAGCTGTGACCGGTGCTATCATAACACCTGAGCAGTACATTTGGTAACAACGAAACCGGTCAAAACCGCTTACCCGTCTAAAAGCACCGACACTGTTAGTCTAAGGATAAAAAAATTTTTGACCTGACTAGTAATCTGTAGTATAGGTACTAGTGGACTTGAGCTGGGGAGGGACAAATTACCATTTACACCTTAAAGTGTACCTAAAGTGTTGAATTAAAAGAATAGGTACTTCAAAAGTTGGAAGGAAAGTGATTCTATTCAGCCAACTTCCATCTTCATAGCTTTATTCCGTTGCTGTGATTTAAAATGTGGAAAATTCATTCACTTAATTTAAAATAGTCGATTGCGCAATAATTTTGATGTCATCCTATGTGCAGCTCATACTACTTGCCTTAGTTTCCTTTTGATTACGAAATGTTTATATGACCTTAGACAAACAATTGTTTACTTGCTTGCTTAGAAGTTGTAATTTCATGTTGAGCGAATGAACTTCAACATTTTATATCTCAGCACAGGAATTGTCCTGTGAAGATAGGTGTTAGACAACTGGAATTTAATTTTCAAGCTTTGTTACATATATTTTTGAAATTTTAGACTTTAACCAAGAGGTTCTTGTTTTTACCTGAATGAGATTGGTAATTATGTAACGACCGACCGTACGTACCCTACACTGCTACAAGATAACAGTATAATCCCATACCGACACCGAGCTCACCGTAACACTCTCCTTTTATGTTGGAATATCTTCCTTTTGTTACTTGTCGTGAGTCAACAAAAGTTAATCTGTCGCAATACGACTTTTTAAGTTTCAAACACAAACAGAAATGAACGTTCTACATTTGCAGGAGGTAATTTTGGCTTCTGCTTGTATAATAAATGACATTTAATTTATTAGACATTCCTAAATGTTGTGATAATATGTTTTTCAGTCTATCAATTGATGAAATTTGATATAAACAAATAATGACCTAAACTTAGTGTTTTTAATTCAATAAATCGTAGAGTCTTAGCCTTCCAGTGTGTTTACATTTTTTTCTGTGATAGGTAATCTTATAAAGTTTCCATCTTTTCAAATTTTATTGAATTAAAACTGTCATAAACTACCGATAATTTTGAAACTTGTTTAGCAATAAATCAATCGAAAGTAATTTGACAAAAGGCAATTTGATTTTAGTTCTGTTCCCTTCGGATATGATGACTTCTCCACCGTTAATTTCTACCACTACATTTGAAGTGTGACAGCCGTTTCCTTCAAACATCTTTTTGTTATTAATAAACGAATGCAATTGACTTGAAGTATAGTTGTATTACACGGAGAGATGTTGTGCAGAGTAGTTTATAATGTGTCGATATGAAAGTTTTATTAGTAAATGTTCTGTAAGATATGATTGATTAATGGATAACAAAGAATGAATAAAAAGTCATCGTATTCGTAAATGTACCGAGACATGAAATTGGTTCCATTAAACAGTCACAATGATGAGGAAATCAAGAGTCTGTCAAAATTTGTAGCAAACTTTACTTTTGTCTGTCATCTCCATTAGATGCAAACAGCTGCCTTCATGCGGAGCTCATTTCGTGGGCCTTACTTATAATGGATACCTGTAACTGTATTCAGTATAAGATTCAGGTCGAATATCATCTTAGTCTGTCTTTGTGCAATATTGTAATTACATTTTGTCATGTTCTTCTATTCTGCTTCATGTATAGAGCATTAATGGCCCAAACTGGACATTTTCAGTTGTGAATGCTAGTAACAGTAGCATATGTCGTGTTTCTCCACATACTTCGAATCTTTCTTTACAGAAGTATATCATATCTTTGAATTCAGTGTTCATATAGATACTTCGAACGAATCGGAAAGTATCTTCCCTCGTTTTGGGGCTTTATACATAGTGCCTCACAACATTGCCCTTTTTCACCCCATCTTAATGTTTCCTCCTTCGCTATGTCATTTTATCCGCCCTACGATACCTAGGTAAAATGCAAAGGTACCCCGTTCTCTTTATTTCAACGAAAATAAAATTATCATCTTGTTAGAGCCCAAAGAATGAAAACTTTTTTAAATTATACATCCATTTCGTGATTGATGCTGGTCAAAGGGATTTAAAATCCTCATCTTGGCAATGGAGTCGCTTGTACTTTTTGGTCTTCAGGCGCCTCCTGTAAAGCAGAATTTGTATTGGAAGTGACAAGTAAAGTGTCACTTTCTCACGAGGGGGGCCTCGGGGAACGTTCAAATTTAGATATCTAGATTAAAAAGAGCACTGGCATTACTCTGCCAACTGAAGGCTTCATTTCTCAGAGCTGCTTTTGCTGCCATCTGCTCGCTAACCTGTTGTATTTCGAAAGCAATAATGATTAAGAAAACAGGAAACATAGTATTATACTCGACAAAAGTGCAAGGTCAAGCAGTCTTCGGACTCTGTCAGCCCACGCTTCAATAAAGTAGCAACCTCTAGTGGCAACTTCCCGTGATACATTTCAACGTATTCTATGTAATAATATTATGCGACTTGCCTAAAGCTATCACAATTACACCACTTTTCTATCAAAGGAATTCCAAAAATATTCCCGCTTAGCTTGTATGCTTCATCATCTGTCCTTTGTAATACTTTCTGCACTTCTTTTTGCTCAAGTTTTATACTATACGTTTTCTATAAAGGATGCTCTTAGCTGGTTCAACTTATAATCGAATCCAATTTTAAAGGTATCTTGACTGCTTACTTTTTCGGTTGAAGGTGAATTGTATTTGAAAGAGAAGACTGCAAAAGTTACGCATAAACTTTTCACTCAAAGAAAAACCAGACATTTTTTTGCCTTATTTCTGTCCAGTAAATGTGAGCAAGTATTCAGCAATTAATATTTCGTTATATGCATACGCATATGCATAATATTTCGTTATATGCATACGGCGGCGTAAATTAGACTTTTGAAATGCACTTAAACAACTTTCCGGTGAAAATTATTTTTTTATAGTAGAACCTCGGACAGACATTAATGATGCCATGTGTTTGTTGAAAGAACAAAGGATCATTCCATTTTATAGTGTATCAAACGAAATCAGATTTAAGATTTATACCCACATAATTTAGAATGGGTTATTTCATCAGAAGATCGTAAAAGTCCAAAGCTTTATCTCCGAGGATTTTGCAACAGAGGTCGAGGGAGAGGGGGAGACCAAGAACATTTTTCAGTTTACGTTATACTTTCCATCTCAAAGCTAGATCTATCTGAGCTTTTCTGAGCTAGACATCCCAGGTTCCCCTTGGCCAAGTCTTATGCCTTTCCGTGTAGGGATGAAATTGAAATAAAAATGTAACTATGGTTATTTTTCGGTGAGCGATAAAACTAATAAAAGTTTACCTTCTTAAAACATGTACTTCTAATGAAAGATATACTTAGATAGAACCCTTCGGGAACTGTAAATTGAAAGCTCAGTCCTGTTAATGTAATCGGTCTGTATTGGGCGTTTTGGGGAAGCGGGAAGGGTATAGAAAAACGTGTCATAGCTCAATAAAAAAACTCTCGTTGGTATGTACTACCCGTTACCTAGTTATCAGTCTGCGCACAGACCTTATTTTTCAACTAAACTCTCCTCACAAAACTGCATTCGGATGCATTATAAGGCATGGATAAACAGCAAGTAGCGATGCTTATGCTTGTTGATCTTAGTGCCACACGAAAAGCTTCTCCATAGTTTGGAGAATGATCTTGGTGTTACTAGCACTGTGCTGAAATGGTCATCATTTTTTCTGAGTAATAGAGTTCAACGAGTAAAAGTGGGTAATTCGCGATTCCACAGAGGTCATATATTGGGCCCATTCTTTTCACTCTTCACGCCTCTTCCTTCTGTCCCTGGCAAAGTTTGCTGATTGTCATGCTGTAAGTGTAGGTGGTAACGCTGATGATCATCGAATTGTTAAACTATTCAAACCGTAAGCTTGTAAAAATTTAAATAAAATTCAGGCTGTAACCTGTCTTGAAAACTAACATAAAAAAATGAATGTCGGTTCATGGTAATGACGGTAAACCGAATTTATTCTACTAGGTATTGCTAAACACAGGGGCGGCGATCCCTTAAAATTATTGGGGGACACATGCTTGAAGTAAAACCTTGCGCCGACGGCAAGGGGTATACAGGGGACCATTACAGGGGACCATTACAGGCCCCCTGTTGAGGTCCAGGGGCAAAGCCCCTGGAAGCCAAGTAATTTGGTGCATTCTAGAGGACACCGATCATATCTTCCGGATCTAAAATTCTCCCCAGATGCCATTAATAGGCTAATATCAATTATTCATATCGAAAATGTGTGTAGCATTCTGAATACCCTAAATTTTGGGGGACATTTGATGTTATGTCCCCCACTAAAACGTGAGGGGACATGCCCCCCTCGTGATCGCCGCTCATGCTAAGCAGCTTAGTAAAGTCGGTTGAGACAGTTTTAGGGTTAGGTTGAAACTAAAAAGGTTGATGACGTTAAAACTTTAGCTGTCTATTTCGACTTCGCTAAAAGCTGAAAACATATCACATCAAAGATAAGAGCTGCTAATCACAATATTCATAACATAAGTAAAATATGGAAGTATCTCTTTAAAGCTTCTGTCGTAAAACTGATTCATGGGTTGGTGTTCTCTCACCTTGATTATTGCAACAGCCTTTTTAATAGACAAATTCAAAGACTTCAGAAAATTCCAAATTTTGCTGTGTGACATGTAAGTGGTATCAAGTATCATCAACACATTATCCCTACTTTAAAAAGTTTGCACTGGCTTCCAGTTGAATTTAGAATAAAATTCAAAATTCTTCCTCTTGTGTATGAATTTTGTTGTGGGCAACATCCCTCTAATCTTCGTGATATGTGTATTGCCAAGCCACCTTCTTACAGCTTCAGGAGGGACACTTGTAACGAGACTAGCTTGGATGTTCCGTTTGTAAAGCATAACAACTTTGGGAAGGTCGTTTGCCTATAGTGAAAAAACGTTATGAAAGTCACTTTCTCTTTGTCTTAAAAGAGTCTGGGTCAAGGTTAATTTAAAAACTTATTTTTTACCTGGTCTTTTCTTAAGTTATTGGAAAGCGCAACTGAACATTTTATGATAGTGCGCTATATATGTAAATTTTATAATAATCGATTTATTTCTTATGAAACTAACAAAGTATTCCTACAAACTTAACAAAATCTTTTTACTTTTCTCAATCAAGACATTACGATATGAAACATTTTTGTTGCTTGTTTTTGTATTACATTGATTTTTGGGGAGAAATGGAACAAAATGAACTATAGGTATTATTGATGTAAATTTCCTGTTCGGGGGGGGGGGACGTTTTTGGTCGTGGTGATTAAGAGGAGTACATTCTGTTTACCATAAACATGTAAACATGTTTGCGTATATTCACAGGTATCATCCCAAGCTGATAACTTATTTCCTTTCGAAGACACAAGCTGCATTTATGTAATCCCTAAACTTAATAAGCACTGGCTACTTTTCTGTCTACAATAATGCAATCAATGTGACCAATTCAATTCAGAGTTGTCTGATGTAGTTTGGACAAAGTAGCCAGAGAGAAGACCGTGAGTCGCATTCGTTTAGTTTACAGAAGCTCAATTATATCATTAAAAACGAATTGACCAAAATGGTAACGTCCCTTTAGTATTGATTGTTAATAGAAAAAGACATAGCACAGCTTTAATTCCATTTTCATGTACAGTACACTTAAACGACGAGGGAATTTTACACTAGATTAATTAAGTCGAGATTCTGGGTTTGGAGATGCAGGCCTTTATAGTGCACTGAAGCAATATCTAATTTGCTAGTCAGCTAGAGCAATGACCATTATAGGGAGGGCGATATTAACTAAAATATTGCCTGTGTCCTCACTTTCCGACGAACTTATGTTCATAATTTATTACACTATTATGTAAAAAGGGATATTCCATTTACAAAGACGGGGGAGTCTTCAAATGCATGCAACAGGCGTATTTCGCAGATGGTGAAATAAGAGAAACACTGCTAAGATGCGGCTTGTGTAAATTTCCAATTTGTCAAGAGAGGTTCTGCTCGTGTGAGTGCTAGGAAAATGCTGTTAATGAAATGCATCCTTTTCGATTATACCTTGTATGAAACCTCGCTTTTATTATCATACGTATATCAGAGAGAACTCATGAGGCAATTAAAATAAGCATTCGCTCTCATCTCATCCAAGATGATTTAAGTAACATTACTGAACATATTCAGTTTATATGGTAGAGCCTACATTGTTGATGATATGATCAGCCTTGCAAATTTCACTAAATTCCTTTACTCATTTAAAACGAACTTTTTTATTCCTTTCCCTATTTACAGCTGAAGAATGCAGCAGCCAATGTCTTGAGAGAAACTTGGTTGATTTACAAATATACGAAACTGGTTCGAAATACGAACTCGAGAAGAATACGAAAACACCAGCAGAAATTCCTTAGTGCAATTCACAAGTAAGAATTGAAGTTTTACAATTAAAGGGATATTTAAGTGATTAGTTTAGGTTATTCAGCATCAAGCGGACAATTTGATCGAATCTTAAATCGATATGATATTTATAACCAAAAATATATATTGGAAGATTTGGGACATGTTGCTCGTAATATAAGGAACGCATTCTGTGTCTTCAACCTTGTTTAAGGGTATACGTGATACTTGAACAATGTATCAATAATGTGCCGGTTTTGTTTTCACACACCTAAAAAGTTTTCATTGAGACCCTAGTAAGAATTTTTTACAATAAAAGTGAGGCCCACGTAAAGCGTGGTAGGTACTCACGTTGTATTTACAAGTGTGTCAGGACCGTACAGAAATTTTAGTTTCGTCCAATCAATATCCCTGCATAAATTAATGAATTTCCTATCCAGGAATGCACCTATGTGAATTGCATGAATTTTGCTAATATTTTTCTGAATGAAGCATGTCGTTAATTCGTTGCTCAAATGTTTCTGAAATATCAAACACTATTTAACGGACACACGTGACTGTTGATATTTTCATGAAAGCAATCCTTCATGGAGTGTTATTTAAAACTCTCAGCATGCCTTCAAAATACATACTAAAACATATATATATATATATATATATATATATATATATATATATATATATATATATATATATATATATATATATATATATATATATATATATATATATATATATATATGTTAACGGAAATACTGTGTAACAACAGTGCTACAGAAATGAATGGCTGGATCTCAAAGGAGATACGTGACAGCAGTAGAAGCTAGAAATTTGGTAAATACAACAGCCATAAAAGGTTTTTGCAAAGCTTTCGAGCAATACTAGCTCTTCTTCAGTGCTTGATCACAAGAGTGACAAGGAGTGTACGGGACTTACAGCTTTTAAATTGTGAGGACAATGGTCCCCACTGATAGTCAATTAGGACTATCGTTTTTGAAAGAGGCGAGACTAAGTAATTTGAGTAAGCCTATTGAAATAGGCGTGACGGAGACGGTCTAATAGGATTACTTAGGCCTAGAGTGTAATCCCTTCAATCAGTATGCTGGTAAGTCGTTTCGGATATTCAGGCCGAATGGCGACGTAGTCTTGAGTTGACATTCCCAGAAATTTTCTTTTGTTTTACGGCTTCTATTGTCCCATGAATCATTTTGTTCGATAGCAATGACACGTAAATTGTCTATCGAATGATGCGGTAAATTGAAATGGTTGGCAACAGGTTGATCAATTTTTTGGTTTTAATTGCTGACCTGTGCTGTGTCATTCTCATCCTGAGGGAGTTTTTTGATTCCCCCACGTACTGCGTTCCACATAAATTGCAGTAGATGAGATATATGACGTTTTTGGAAAGACAATTAATTGATTGCCTAATTTGGAAAGTGCGTGCAGTTTGATAGCTCTGAAAGTATTTAGTTGAATCAATCAGAGCGCACGTTTTGCAATTGGACGGGCAAGGTAAACAACCAAAATTCTCGTTGTTAGCCTCGACTGAGGTTTTGTCCTGAAATTTTGCCCGTACCAAAATGTCCCGTAAATTTGGGGGGCGGGAAAAAGCAACAACGGGGGGAGCGGGAAAGATAGACTTTAGGCGAGCCGTGCTTTGAAGTATGGGCAAATGTTTTTGGATGAATTTGGCGAATGGTGGTAGACCGGGATGGTACTCAATTACCAATGGCACTCTATTAGAATTGGGCTGACGGTTTTTGTATGTCAGAGTTTCAGAACGCGGGGTGTCCTTTGCCTTTTTGACGGCATTTTCAATTGAACCCCGAAAGTACTGTCTATTTTGGAGGTGGCTAGACAGTTCGTTAGTGCGAGTTTCAAAGTCTGTCTCAGAGGAACAGACACGTTTGATGCGAAGTGCTTGGCTATATGGAATATTTTTGGTGCAGTGCGGAGGATGGCAGCTGCTCGGTAGTAGGTAGTTGTGCTTGTCCGTGGGTTTATTGAACAAGTCTGTTTTGAGTGAACCATTTTCTATGGTCACTGTTGTGTCCAGGAAGTGGACACTGACTCTAGAGGAGTCGGCCGTGAATTTGATTGTGGAGTGAAACGAATTGATGTTTTCCACAAAAATTTTGAGGCTATCTTCACCGTAGGGCCAGATCATGAAGATATCGTCGATAAAACGTAACCAGATTTGTGGTTTTAAATTTTGTCGAGATAAGAATTCTTTCTCGAGGTTGCCCATAAATAAATTTGCGAATGAAGGAGCCATCTTGGTTCCCATGGCAGTACCATGAATTTGGAGGTAGTGCTGGTCGCCAAAGACGAGATTGTTGTTTGTCAGAATAAGGCGCATCAGCTCGCCTAAGTCTTTCTTGGTGGGCGTTTTGCCTTGGATGGGTCTGAAGGCGGTTTTACAGGCGGAGATGCCTTCTTCGTTTGGTATATTTGTATATAAAGAGGACACGTCAAGAGTGACCAGAATTGTGTCCTGTGGGAGATTTTGTATCTCACCAATTTTGCGGATAAAGTCCGTGGTGTCCTGAACGTAGGAGGGGAGGGATGGGACCAGGGGCTGAATGAGCAGGTCAACAAATTTCGAAATTTTCTCCGTGGCAGTCCCGTTTCCGGATATGATCGGTCTGCCTGGGTTACCCGTCTTGTGAATTTTGGGTAAGAAATAGAAACGGCCCGGTTTTGGATCTACCTGGAGGAGATTGGGGCCAGTTTCAGAGTCTATAGAGCCATTGCGGACCATTTTTTGTATGGCCGCCTCCACTTTCTTTGCAATTTCTAAAGTGGGGTCTGAATCGAGACGTTTATAGTGATCGGGATTGCCAAGCAGTCTGTAGGCTTCCTCCCTGTAGAATTTGGTGCCCATTGCAACAATCGCAGAACCTTTGTCGGCCGGCTTAATGACGATGTCGTCGCGATGCCGTAAATTTTTAATGGCCTGTCTTTCACTTTTTGTGAGATTGTCGCGAAAATCTGGGGCAGAGGTGTAAGTCTTTACTTCCTCTTCAATGGCCGAGATGAATGATTCAAGTGGTGGACAACGCCCCTTTGGGGGGTTCCAGGTGCTTTTGGGTTTGAATTTAGAAGCTATGTCGTTGTCCGGAAGTGGTTGATTTGCGCCGTCTTCATCGGCAAAATACTCGCGAAGACGTAGGCGTCGGTAGAACGCTGCCAAATCTAAGGACAATTTTTGTGTGTCAGTCTGCCTTGGTTTGGGGCAGAAATTGAGTCCCTTCGAAAGAAGTTTGGTTTCTTCTTCAGAGAGCTGACACGAGATAGTTACAACCGCGTTGGTGACCGTGAAAGAGTCAGTCACCGGTTTTCGGAGAAATCTTCGAGATCTGCTCTTTTTGGAATTTGGACTCACTTGATTTGAAGTGAGAATCACTTGATTTGAAGTGATCTGATCTCTTTGAAACTTGCGTTGTTGCCTAGAATTGAGACTGTGGGAGAGACGGAGACAATCCTGAGAAATAAGTCTGAGCTTGTTTTGAAGCTCAGATTTGGGAAGCTCTCTTTTTAGCTTCCTAGTTTTGGAGTCAATTTGGTAATTTAATTCACTGATCGTTTTTCGACAGTTTCCAATTTGTACCTCCATTAATTTGAGAGAGGTTTTCCTGAGGAAAATATATATATATATATATATTACTCATTTAAAAGCTGCAGTTGACATTTCTTCATCATTCTGCCCTTTCTTTATATATACACTTATATATTTGTATATGTATAGATATGATGGCTCATCTTTATTATATATATAAATATATATATATATATATTTACTTTGTTAAGAATATATATATATATATGTATATATATATATATATATATATATATATATATATATATATATATATATATATATACATATATATATATATATGCTGCCTAGAATTCAACCCCTTTCTGACGTTCCCCATTGCGGCCACTTGAAGTGCTTATATGTCCTTCAATGTCATTAGCTGACCATCTGCCTCGTGGTGTGAGGGACGTTTTTCGAGTCGTGATTTGCCATGACATATTGAAAGCCGTCATTAGATGAATGTATCTTTATTAAAAGTGACCATTTGACAAGCTTAGGCTGAATCGCAGCATGTCCCTTTCACGGTGCTGTGGTATGCTAATGGAGCTATCATTCACGCAAGGGATAAACCTCTTAGCGTTACAGATGATAGCTTGTCCCTTTTAAATCTGTTACACGTATTGACTCTTCCAAGGATTTAACCACTGGTGTTTAGTTTTATAACGATGTACAAACATGCTTCTGAACGATGTGGAATTTAAAACGTCCAAACATTTTGACCTTGACGATTGTTAGGGTTTCAGTATATCACTAACGTACAAATAGATGCCCGCCTATATGATTTTACATTTATCCATGAATATCGTCATACAAATGTTTGGACACTTTTTTGAGAAAATGAAACATGCAGCTAAAAGTTTGAACACCTTCATACATGTTGGACGTTGTTCAAATTTGTTGGGAAATCAGTCCACACGATCATATGTTTGTCAATGAGAATCGTCATACAAATGTATGATGACGTTTTTGAACAAATGTATGACCGTGTAGGGGGAGCTTAAAACAAAAGAAAGGTAGCGATAAACATTTAAGGGTCAATCACAGGCGCATAGGCGGGATATTTTTCTGGGGGATAGTGCTCAGACCACACTAACTCATCGACATCAGAGACACTGTAAGACCCTCCCTGTCAGGTTCCAGTGGCCCACCTCAGGGAGTTCCGTTTAAATGAAAATTTCAGGTCACGGGGCAGGGATTTATATCGGAATGATTCCATAGAGAAATGTCATTTGGGGTTTTTCTCTCACTTGAGTCCTGATGGTTGAATCCCCAAACCCCTCCCCGTGGCTAATCGCTTGGTCCTCCAAAATTCCAGTTGAATTTATTAATAAATCTTACACCATCTTGATCTTTTAACTAGAAAACCTATTCCCTGCCGGATAATTCATGAGACAGTTGAGGTATGTAGTGTTCCTTACAACATTACAGAAAGGGGCTCTGCAAAACAAACTGTCTACTTCTCATACTTGTCGTCACACAAAGTTTGCAGTTCCTGAATGAATATGATCATTTTTCGTTAAAGCAACAAAACATTTTCCATTTGTAATCTGAAATTCTGTCAACAACCGTTTGACGAAACATTGGCTGAGGAAAATATATAGGCTATACCATTTCATCGGTCGCCAGTGTCTCCCCTTTTGGGAGAATCTATTTTTCCCCCGATTGGGAGGAAAATTGGTCGTGGGCGCCGCCATTTTGTCTATTGTACCCACAATCCCTGGGTTTTTGTGTTTCGGTGGCTAATGATTCGGAATTTCCTTGCAAAGTCATTGATCTAATGGAATGGAATTAGTTGCATGTTCGGTAGATGTATTGTCATGGCCGTAGAAATGCTATGTCAAACGGTGGTTCACTCAGGCGCGTCCCAGATGTTTGCTAGGCCTCCCAGAAATTGTGTGTGTCCTAATAAAATTTGTAAGAATTAAGGACCGCGATCAATGCCATGACCCCCCATTTGGTATCTAGGCCCCCTAAAAAATCATTCTAGCTACGCCCCTGGGTTCACTACACCGTTTTTGAGAAAAAAGTCATTGTTCTTGAGTGGTCTTTGTTCTTGCTAAACCTTGTCTACAGTAGGCTAGCAAGCCTATGCATTGTGTTGCATGCGTATCCTCCCATTCGGGAGAAAAATACTCTTCTTCCAATTGAGAGAATCTCCCGGACTGGTTATTGTCTGCTCTAAAGGTCGCAAAATACTCATCCCGTTTGTGCATGGGCAGAATGACCAAAAAATTAATCATGGTCCTAAATTTGAAGCATTAAATTTGAAGCTGAGTGAATCACTAAATACTTTGGAAAATGATGTTTGAAAAACATGTTTATTTTTCATTTCTTACCTGCAGATTAAGAAAAACTAAAATGGATCAGCGGAAATTGGCTGACGAGGCCAGTACTGTAGTAGATTTAGCAAAGGTATGGCTTTATTACGCAAAAACAAACATGGCATTGCAGTACCTAATAGCCTATATATTACCACAGGTTTGCAATGTCGTGTAGCTTTAAGGTGGTATGAATGCATGTGACCAATGTACGCCTATAAGCGTGGTGTGGGATATGGGCTAATTTATTAAAATCTGGTCAAACAAGTTTGTCAAACCGACGCTTTGACTAACTTTTTGAACAGGCTGAGTGCACTATGCTAATTTCCTGATATGCATTTAGTCTATACCCTCAAGATATGATATCTCTTTATATATCTATATGAATATTTATCTCAAATGTTGTGGTATGAGGTGTCACCAATGTCCTTACATGAACGCAAAGATCCAGCTAAGTGAAGATTGTATTTAGCTTGGTGTTTCAAGGGGTGTGGACGACTCTCAACGAACAGTCATGTTTTTTGAACGTCATACCTGAATATGAGAAATTTTATCCACCATATTTTTGACGTAATTTCGAGTTTACATAAGTAGTGCTAATCTTTTTTGTGACAAAAACGTCATACTTAAATAAAACAGACCCATTTTACGAACAACTTAAGTGTTGAATTTTGCAAACTTCGTTTAAGAGGCTAAACTATTACAGTTGTATCCGTGAGATATAGATCACAAAAACATCTTCACGCTTCTTATGCTAATTTAACAGAGAACTCGGTTTTATAAGGATGGAAAAAATAAACGAATAAATGCAAAAATATGGTACTTCTTACATATTCTGCTGATTTGAATAGATTTGGTGAACAGAAATTATCGATTCCTCAAGAGAGCATATAAATTTCTCTTTTGTTTGTTTTTATGAATTTTGAAAACAACTTTTCATATTTTTATTAGGGTTATTAGGGTTAAGAGTTGTTCTCGTAGACCCGCTGGATGTCATCCTGATAAAAACATTTTCAGGCAGGGCTTACATAGCCATCTTATTCTTTGAAAGTAATAACGAATATAAAACATAGATAAAAAGAATTGCATATGATGAGATGAAGCCAGTATGAAATCCTTTTATCTTTTGCAGTATAGATATTAGCCACCTTGCGAGACCCCACCTTCTTTATAACAAAGGAGTGCCACCTTCTTTATAACAAAGGAGTGGTTGGATTAATATTGAAAGAAACCATTTGCACTGCAATGCAATAACCTCTAACAAAACACAGGGGCACCTACCACGCACATGTCTGCCTTGTCACTTTCTGTTTATTTTCTTTTCACTTTTTATTTTTTTCCTCTTCTTCGTGCTAACTGCCGTTTAAATCCTAAAATTCTTTTATTTTCTTCCGAGTTTAATGTAGACGCCATCTGGCGACTGCTAATTAATGTTTCGAAGTTTTCAGCCAAAAGTTAGACTCACCTGTCTCTACGCTTCAAGTGACCTCGGAGTAGTTCTATTTTTAGACGACCCTGCTTGGTGGCCCTCTGTTTAGGTCTCCCTGCAAAGGACGTAAATACGTCATAGCAAGCGGTTTAAATCGTCAAACTACATTTACTTCCTCCAAGTTTGTGCATGCGCAGATTAAGGAGAAAGCCCAAGGCCAAACGTTCTTTGTAATTAAGCCTCCTAAGACTGAGACATCACTGATCCATCGGATGTAGCGTACAGGTGGGGTTATTGCTCAGTGTTACCTTGTATGTAATTAGTATGGTCTAGCAAAGACATGTAGTGCCATAGTGTGAATACAGTTTTAGATCACCATCAAAGACTAACTTGATCTCGTGATAACAGAAGGAAATACATGTGAAGCGTTGGATAATTTCGACGCTTCCTTGGATGAAAATGATCTCTTCGTAAATTTAGTCTCTACGTTTTCATCTGCATGGCAAAGCGCTTATGAAGGGCGTTACTATTTTTGGAGGTCTACATGTTCTTTTCCTTAAGGTTTAACTTGAAACTTCTTTAGTCTAAAGTATTGTCTTCTATCCTTCTTCGGTGATGCTATTCTTTGTTTTCTTACTCAATGGCTTGTTGTACGTGTCTTTGAATATAGTCTATAATAAAGGCCGCATTATCAAGCACTAAGGTAGACAGGGTATGCATCGAGAAGAACTACAGCGTTCTAGTTCCAGAGTTACTATAATACTCTGATGGGTTCTACGAAACCCACAAGCCTGAGCTTTATTTTGTGCTTTAATCTTATATCGGTCATTACCTTACAAAACATCTTCTTTCTAAGTAGTTGAAAAGGCTACCTCAAACGAAAGATTGAAAAATTTCTAGTGACATTAACATTCCAAACCTACAATTTGTTCAATCCTTTCAAATTCCATGTGTCATTCTTGGAAAATTTCTATTTAAGACTTGAAGTTTCGTTATTGTGAAGAATTCCAAGTCAGTCTACGTTTAAACGGTGTGACGTAATGAATTAACACCGATCACATATACTCCCATAACTTCTCCTTTAGGCTTTATGCATTTAAGATCCCCAGAGACCCTTTCGTACACGAAGTTTAAATCTTTCCACTCCGATAATAGCGAAAACATCCTCTCAGAGGCCTATGTGTGTGGTCTACTTGCGCGAAATTCGTTTCGAATTAGATATGTGTTAATGCCTTGCCCCACTGATATGAGGTTGACATAGATGAAGAACGTCATTAAATGAAGAAAATGCAATGCTTAGCCTACAGTTCATGGTTATTGGTTGATGTATATATATAAACGGAAGTAAAAGTCTGCGCAATAGGTAAATTTGACTAGGAATGTGCTGTACGTAGTCTCCATCATCAAGAAATTTTCTTTAAAGTATCTCATCGCTCATAGAACTGCGTTTGGCAATTCAACCTACTGAAAAACGGAAATTGAGTAGTCAGAAGATAATAATGGTAGGCCTAGTAAAAGGAAGCAATTGCTTCTCGCGGAAGAAAGTTGAAATGCATGTCGTTTTGTTTTGTTGCCTTTTGTGCAATAAGTGTATGTGGCCACTTCGAGCCCTCAAAAATGGGAGACCGCAAATCAAACACGAAGTTAAACATATGCCCCAACTTTTATGAACAGTTAATTCTTCTGAAAAAAGTATTAGTAATGCTCTCTTGAAGATGTCCTCCTCACTGAAAAAGAGGAATAAATTAAAAACTGTGTCGGGGATAAAAATGAAATCCCTTTTACCAAAACAAATGACTTTCCCGCGCCTTTCGATTTGGCATTTGCGGGCTCAACGTGGCCCATTCATTATGTCGACAATATAAGATCATCATCATCATCATCATCAAACCAATCAATGCAGACTTTTCTCCTGATCATTGCCATTCTCCGACTGTTTTTCACATTCATCCGGGAATCTCATTGCCTTGCCTCCGTTTCAGCCTCTTCTCGCACATGTTTCCCGCGCTGAAATGGCCATGTACACTTCCAAACCGCCAGTGGTTTATATTCATGTAGGTAAAAAAACTCATTATATGCATCGAGGCTTGTGTGTTGCTGATACCAACTTATCCGACCGCCTATATAAACTACAGCATGTGGCTGAAACTTTTATATAACCTTGCGTGCATGCGTATTTCATCTCTTCCATATACGATTTTCACATTTTTGCGTTGGTAATTTTGGTTTTTATTTTTTTCTTCTAATATTAACAGCTCTTTAACCAATTAAGCCATACTGTTTTAATTCTTCCTATTTGCAGCTTTCGAGACTCAAAGAAGGGTAAACGGGTTTTAGTCTGAGACCTTCGACAAAGACAGACAAATGGCCCCTTACCTACCCTACCTTCGATGTAAACATTCCTACTCTGTGTTCTTAAGTGTAATAATTGCACCCCTATGATGCTAAATATATACTTTTGCTTTGAAAGCAAGAGATGATTTTACCAGGCCACATTTATGCTTTAAAAACTATTTTATTTAAAATTTTATGTATGACTTACCTTTCCTTTGGGCCAAAAATTTACTTTAAGAGGGTACTCAATCGAATTGATCCACTTTAAAAGAGCCTCTCTGTGGATTGTTAGAGTCACTTTCCTTAGAAGGGATAAAATATGTCTGTCATTTACAGTTTTGAACTCAAAATTACTCACCAAGTATCAATTCTGTCTTATGTTTTTCCATAAACCAATCAAAAAAGAGTTGGTATACTTGATGACGTCATGAAATCACCCGACCGTTCAATTAAGTAAAAACTGATACTTTGAAACGATTCTGTTGTTCAATTAGTGCTTATGGTGAAAATGGGTCGTTTATTTTCACTTGATTCACGTTAAAAATTAAGCCTCACACATTTTAAACATGTATATCAAATATGGATATCACAATTCTCAAACGTCAAACTTCCCTTTTAGCAAGCCGCACAGCTACTATCATAACTTGGAAATATCGCCTTAAAAATTTAATTTCTACAAATTATTTATTACACTTTACTTCAGGTTGCGCTCAAAGCTAAGAGTCTCAAATTATCTGGACACATTGGTTTCACCATATAAATTTTAAGGGGCTGTGAGTGAATGTCATTAAAAATATGGATAATATGGTTCATACTCAGTGATTCCAATACCAAGTATGACATGATTTTGTTATACCCGATGATGAATGTGTACTTTGTACTTCAGTATACTGCAAAAGTTCTACGGTGGTTTAGAACATTAAGGGGAAGAGGATATGCTTTATGCTCCCTCAATATAAACTATATCAAGGGTTAGAGAAATAAACGCCATCAAAGCAATGGAAATAAGACCTTATTTGATGAAATGGTCACAATAAAATGTAGCCCACGAATTTTCGTGAGATGACAATAGATTTGATTACGTTCCCTGGGTCAACGATGACAATAGATTTCATTGCGTTCCCTGGGTTGACGGACCAACTTGTTTACCCTTCTTTGTTTTATTTGCTTTTTTATTTTGGTGTGAGCTAAAAACAAAGTAACCATAGAAATAAAAGTTTTGTTCTGCTTGTATAATTTGCACATGTACTCACTTCTATTACCAATTGAAATTTTATTTTGCTTGTTCTTACAAATTAGTTTTTCTATTGTATGGGATACTCACAACAATTTTCCAAATGGAAATTGTTTTTTTTTTACTTTTATGTTACTTTAGTGTTTCCGCTGTTCAAGAGTTGCCTTTGATAAGGGAAATGCTCCTCATTATCCCTTGAATGATCCTTTATTGAAGATGGATAAAAAAGTAGATTGTAGAACTAACCATAGTTGTGATGTCTGTTATATTTTAATACGATAATATCAACAACCATACTACAGAATATGCTGACAACACGAATTTTCCGTTTATCCAATTCTTAGGACTTATATCGTGAGACACTGACTCTTCAAACTTGTTAGTCTAGTAAAAATCACAACTTTGATGTATCTGTAAGGTATTCACGTGACCAAGATTTCTTAAATGACAAATCAAGTTCAGTTTACAATACATGAAATACTTAAAGTGAAACCTTATTTCTTGTATTTCGAACTTGTTCAGCTGTTTCAAGTAGTTAATTTATGTTATTAACAGTTATTTAATTCAACAACATGTGTGTAATTTCATTTTATCACAGATATTTTTAATTGCCTCGCCTGCCTCTAAAATCCCCTCAACCTAAAAAGTTTTTAATTATAAAATTGTGTTAAAGTTAATGGGTTTGTTAATAAGGCTACCAAAAACTTGTTAAACTTTTGTGAATATAACATACAATAGATTTGATATGAGATACAATTTGATTTGATTTGAGATACAATTGTTAAGATTTCTGTATTAAGTTTCAGCAATTGCGTAGAATAGTATAAAATATGTTTTGAAAAGTCACCAATCTATCTCGCAATAAGCCTCTAGCCTTAAAATTGTGTCCGATTTTGTTTCACCTACACCAGAAAGGATGCTGTATTACAAGAAGAGAAGCATAAATTATTAAAAAAGGATGATTCCGATTGGTTCCTTTTAAAACAAATAACATTAGCATAATCATACGGATATTACAACCATGCTCCCATTGGTACCCATTTATACCACATATGTAGGTCTTGCTCATGTGATGCAAGGCTGCCGCGTGGTCAAGGCTAGAATTTGCTGCTCTTGTTTTTATTTCTTTTTTCAACTTTTTTGATAGAAATTTTTGCAAGAATATATCTTAAAATATCTGAGGTAAACTTGTCAGTTTTTCATCAAGTTTTGTACGGCATATCAAATAGTGTTCGACTTCATGGAAAATTTCTCTGCTGAGCTCAGCATTGTAGTACTTAGTATTTTCAAATATTACGCTTAATTTTTGTATTTCTTTCAAACCTTTTGCTACATTACTAAACTTTATAGAAAGAGGTTCTGTACTAGCTAACATTTCAGGTTGTTAAGTGTTTGCAGCGCATTTAATTTTTTGAATTAACTTCGAACGTTTCACAATGAACTTAATGGGTCTTGTTTAAGAATCCCGTAGGATGTAGATAGCAATGCCAAAGCTGTTTTGCATTCTATCCTATTATTATTATTATTATTAAGTGGTATTTATGGTTAAACAGTACCGAGAAATCTTCTCATGTCTTTGTTAAATCTTCTTCCTGTCACACCTGTGAATGTATAAGCAACACAATAAATGTTAAATGTTTTCTAAGGGATCGAATAATGGACACGTAGGAACTTCGAAGGTTAAAGTAATAAGTATTTTCCGACGAAGGTTGGATTTAAATAATTGACATATGATTCATAGATTGTAAATCTTTAGTCAGCTGGTCAGTAAGTTCTAATAATCATTGTCATTGTTTTCAAGCCATAAACTTTGATATCTCATCATCTCTTTTCTTTTGATTTTTTTCCTCACAGACGCAAAATGTCATGTTTGAGATGATTTCAGAGATGCATTCTAATCGGACTTTAATAGAAGAAAGAGTGACGAACTTAGAGCAAAAACTTGAGCGGTTACAACAAGCCGTGGATAATCTTCCTAACTTGATTGTAGCCTGCATTCAAAGTGTTCAAGCCCAAAATCAGCAAGCGAATAACATCGGTAATACTATCTCGCGACTGCCGCTTAATTTCCAGATTGAACCTGACTTGAGCAAGTCTAACCCTCCGGACGTCGCTACCACGAGTCAGCCTAGTAACACAGTACAATTGCAAATAGCGCCTCCCAACGACTTAAATATCAAAAAGGATCTACTAAAGACAAGTTTGATTACGACTAAAACAGATCCAACTGCTCGTCTAAGGCATCAAAGTTCAATGCCTGACTCGGGTAAGGATAGTGGTGAGGGACTGCAGTACCCTACTGCCACCAAGGCGGTTAGTACCCCGGAACTCGCCGTTGGGGTCCACCGGTCACATAATGGGGCTCTGGCTCCACACTGAAGAAGTGATGCCGTTGTCTTACCACCAATTAATTTCAAGTATGCATCATATCAGGGAAAGCGACGGGACCCGGTACGGGTAGAGCAGTCATGGCTCGATAGTCGTCAGCCGTCGTCGCGGTCGACCTAACCAAACATCTTTCCTCTTGGAAAAAATCGGGTTTAACATCAGAGGATGTTCGTGAATCAGGTGAAGGAAAGGAGGGATGAAAGAGAGGGGGTTTCCCTGTTTCCAAACATTATCTTATTTCTTTCGGTGAATCAATGCCGACAAGAATTTAAAAGAGCAATAAAAGTGATTGATCGCAAAGAGCTATGTGAAAAGAAGTCGGTAGGTGTGCAACAAAGGTCAAAGTTCAAAGAGTTAGCAAGCAAAGCATTCCATGCATTTCTCCAGCCAGGGATCTGTTGTGACTCCCTGCTTATATTGTGAACCGAGGTTGAGCTTGCTATTAACAATTTAAGAACCTATATGATGAAGGTTCACAAAGTTCTTTGTCGTCTGAGTACGAGAGTTAAAACCAACGGGTTGTTCGATGCGAAACTGACGTGCATGCAAGCACGAAACTGTGAACTTCGAATAGACGTTGACATTTTAACCAGTGTTCTATGTCTATAACACGAGAAGTCTCGTGTCGTTACTTCAGCCATTCCTTTTGGCAAATGTCCATTTGCATAATCTACTGGACGTTAACAAACATTTCACATTTTTAATCACAGGGTGGTTTTGCTATAAAATCAACTAAAATTTTGTTTTTCTTTTTTTAGCTATGTATTTGAATTGGTTCTGTTTAGAAGGCAACAGAATTTTTCGTATTTCCATGCACTTCCCATTCTGTGCTAACTGCTTGTGTTAAAATCTTAGTTGTTGGGAAATGAAGGACAATATGGCAATAAGGTTGGAGATTCCCTCAAGTTAGACATCAGGAGATGCAAGTGTCTTCTAATACTATGTCATTTGCTGGAAGAAAGATTAAAATACTCCTCTCTATATCTTCGCATGAGTCTCCTTTACATGTCATGTCCTTGGAATGACCCTAAAAGGACAAGTAAAATTCTATGAAAATTCCGTCTACACTTTGCGTATAATCAGTTAATATCTTTCTAATCCAGATGTGAGAATGAATTTTATGATATCATTGGGACATTGCGTGCGAAATTAATCGAATATGGTGAAAATTTTAATTGGGCAAAGTCAAGAACTTTTGAACTTCATGGCAAAATTATAGGCAACATGATCAAGCAAAAAACTTTCAAACAAATTTGTATTTTGATGGATCATCGTTTGCAACCTTGGATCCTAGCTGAGTAAGAGGCGTGTCCGCTGAGCATTGTAACTCAGAAAACACTTCCCTTACGAATCCTAGACATTAAAAGTTGAGGCAAATAATCGCCGCAAAGTGGTTCGTTTGGTGAAAGGAATTTGAACTGGCCCGAATGACCTTTACAGCAATTGCAATGTTTCGGAGTATTTCTTGCTTCATATCATATAGGCCTGTGAGAAAACATCTTTGCCGTTTTAGACCAGGATGAATTGTTAAGTGACGGCAAATTTTAAGGCGAAGATATACTTGAAAAAACGTGCCTCCACATCACATTCATGAGCTATCGTAGACATATCATCCTTTGAAAGTGCTTCTCATAATGGCTGATTTTTTGATGTATGTTATCTCATAAGGCTTTTCAAATTTCATTTCAAGAAAACCCACAACCATGTGTACAGCTTTCTCCATTTGCCTATTTGTGTGCCTCAAATGAGTCAAAAAAATTCTGAGGGATACATTTGACAATGAATGTGTGCATTTCAAGTGTCGGAGGATGAGAAACTGGCTACATATAGACGATGATGGATTAATTGGAGTATCCCTTTCACAGACACATCACCAACACTTAACGTGTGAAACTGCTAGGAAAAACAAAAATTGATTTTGTTTTGCAGCAGAAGTACAGTTGAGTGATACATAGTTCGATACTGGCAATGATTCATGTATAAATGGCTTTGTATTCAAATCGTAAATACACCTCTACCTCACAGTCTCTCATAATTAGCAACAAACTCACACCTTTGGAAGATTATCGGTCAGTTATGATTACAAACCCACCAGTGATAATAAAACTTTTCATCAAACTCATGTGAAGTTTGAAGCTTTTAAGGAAAACTTATGAAGAGGACATAAATTTTAAATCACCCACCGTAATTGTTTTTTTGTTTTCATAAAGGGCTGACTGTTGCACTTGATAAAAATTTGTTGCCTCCTAGGTTTTGGTCAGGAAATAGAAAATATGTTGGCCATAATCGTCACAGCTGCTAACACAGGACCTGTCAATGTGTGTCCAAGAAGCACTTTATATTTCAAAGGTAAAATTCGTGCCTTTAGAAGGATTTCTCACTTACAAATATAACAAAGACAAAACAAAACAAAACAAAAAAAAGCAAAACACAAAGAAAACATATACAAAATAGCAGACAAGAAGAAATAAAATGAGTAAACAAAACTCCAAATAGTCTCATTAATACTGGTCGTTGTAAGATTATTCTAAAGTGTTTTTAGCTCGCCATGTAATTTAATTGCTTTGCTATTATATCACATTATTAGTAATATAAATTGGTCTTTTATGGCATTCAAAATCAACACAGTTGTAGCCAAGATTTCACAAGGCTGTCACGACAAACGAACTCGTTGTTCAGTTAGAAATCTATGCACCAACCCGCAGAAATTACTTCTTTACCTTCACTTATTATGCTATGAAGCCAACATCCATGTTAAAGGTGTTTTCAGCCAAGCTCTAAACGTAGCAAAAAAAAAAAGAACATGACATCAGTCTTCAAATGTTAATGTGTCTCTCGAAGAGGTACAATAGATTCTTAAGATTTCAGAATATGGTTTTCTACGTTTATGAAAGTACTCTTACCGTACTACAAAAAGAATTCTTGCCCGCTTGAATAGATAATGACATATTCTTTCACTTTAAGTAAGACTCTTGAGCGTATTACAGTTTAATGATACGAATATGAGATCATCTCTACTTTCATAATGTCTTGAAAAACATGATCAGGTTTTCCAGTGGGCATTTTGACGTAAGCAAAGTGTTGCCCTGTAACATCTTTACATCAGAGATAGCTCATCTATTCAAAGTTTGAACTTAGTGCCTCAAGAGGAATAAATCAAGCATAACCAATGGTGGCAGCGGTGGGGTATCTACATATACAGTCCTTGTCCACTGGAGTTGCAAAACTGAAAACTGTCTAGTTTTTCATACCTTTAACAAAATTCTTTACTTTGAGACAATCTTTTATAACCCAGATAACCGCCTAAAATGGAATATAACATGTCTTCTCGCCAGAAAGCGATAGGTCTACAAAAATTTTGGGAAAGCGAGACGTGCATGCAAATACTAAGGTCAAAGCCATTGCTAGTCGCTGAAAGGATATGCTATATTATGTCTTCAATTGATTATATCTATTTGCTGTTAAACTACAATGTGGGATAAGTTGCGGGTAGAGTAGAATGAGTGAGCTGATATGTAATAATTATTTGATACTTGTAACATTCCTGTTTAATCACGTGAAATCACCCCCTTTTAATATATACCATCTGTGCCTGCCTGTCTGGTTTTGTGTTTCGTTTCAAGCAAGTTATACATTTTTGTGATCTGGTTTTAAAATCGTAAGTTAAGTCGGTATACGTGTTACACGGTAAATGAGACTCGTCTGATAATTCGTAATCAATGGAAGGTGAAAAATTAGAGTTTTAAAATTCTGCATGTGTAAAAGAGAGATGAATGCATTGTGAATGCATATATACTACTATAAGAAAGAACTTGAACTAATTTTCCCTTCGTGGGACATTGAAATGTCCTAGTGTCATCGACGGGTGACTGGAGAGCGTCAATACGCAGTAAAAGTGCAGTTAACAAATAGAGTGTGGTATTAACGGGGAGTTAAACAGTACTGAACGTTTTGTAGTAACTTTAGCCCTAGATTCCTTAAATCTAAGCTGGGAATGAGACAAAGTTGAATGGAAAAGCCATGTTAAGGAGAATTTATCTGTTGCATATTTTAACAGGTCATTAATATTTAATTTGAAAGTTGATTAATCCGGGGTGACATTTCCTTCTGTATTTACGGAAATAATGGCTTGAAAACGGTCTAATATGATTGCGATAAAATTTTAGGCCAACTTTAACAAGAAAACAGAAAACTTATAAAGAAATTATCCTTAATGCGTGGCAAAATAAATTGTAATCACAGAATACAGTATAACTCTAGCGGATGCTCTTACTTTAAAACATGAAAGTAGAAATACTGTAACGATGGAAGCGAAAAGAAACTTCAAATTTTATACCAGATATGTACTGTTATCATATTTTCTTTTACAATTATCTTCTTTGATCTTACGTCACTGTTATTACCAGTCACAGTAGGCCTAATTCATTTTTTCCTTCCATCAGAATACAACTTCCTGCAACATTTGGCAAGACGATTTCTTTTGTGGATTGTATATAACTCACTTTATACCTTAAGTAAGGACGAAGCATGAAAACAAAAGAATCCAAATGATGCCTTTTGTTATGAGTCCAGAAAATTTACACGAAAACAATTACACAGGGTGGAGCCTTAAACTCTTTTGCTTGATCATGGCAACGATGTTGCCTGTCGATCTCTCAATAACCGATGTTAATTTACACCAAAGACAGCAGAGCACGCGCAGCGAACAAGATAACCCACCCTACCGACAACGTGCACAAGCGGGCGACGCACGCTTTGCATGGCAGCGGCCATGTTAAATGAGCAATGAACTGTAGATAGATTTTACGTATGCTGCATCCAAAAGCTATGTAAAAATTTTAAAATAAATGTCATGAAATGAAGTGATTTATCAATCTGTTTTGTGCACTAAGAGGTACGAAACAAACATGGAAACAAACAAACTAATAAAAACTCATTATTATTTTGAAGAAAAGCAGATTGTTTATGAATGTATTTATTCAGAAAAATAGAAACATACAGGGACTTCCGTCTCATTGTAAAAAGAACAGACCGGCATAGTGACAGGGATGTTCCGTACCCATTCGAACAATACCAAAACATGGAATTAAAGAGGGAACTCACTTTACATGCCCAGGCAGTTTACTCGAAACTGGGGTAAAGTGTCAACTCCTGGAGTAAGGCTGCCACTCCTTTTGATAATAGACTCACAAAGTTGGATTCATCAAATCAATAAGATTTATTATAGGAAATATGTAGGCCTATTTGCTTTGGGCAACCTGAAAAGTGACAGGTCGGGCTGTTGCATTGACGATTTTTGTCATTACCGTTGAACAATTTAAGAGATGAACTTGTCGAATTTGTCGTCACACCTACGCAGGCAGCTTCCTGGCAACACCTGAACACTGACAAATGCTGTAATGAAGCACATTCGCCTTGGCAAGTTTTGCATAGCAACCTTCAATGTACATTGTGTACTTTGGGCAATCGGTAAAGTGGGTTATCTGTCTTTATTGCTTTCGCGTTTTGCGTGTATCATATTCGGTTTAATAAGTCAAAAGTATGAGCCATCAATACGGAAATGACGTCATACTGTGACGCTGAGTACTCAATCGCTGTTATGTCTTTTTCTCTTGCAAAATCCGTTACAATACAAAAGTATCAAAATGGTTTCCCTCTTTAGTTTGAAGAAGGTGATAATTACCCATTGAAACGAACTTTTGGAAAGATTGTAACAGCAGTTTTATTAGTTGAAGAGCGAAAAAGAAAACAACTGAGTGCTTTCTATGTAACGTCTTGTGACTTGTGTTGCGTCAACCGCATATTTGGATATGAATAGCCAAGTTATACCTTTTCTGTACAATCAAACGTTGTTATAGGATCGGTAATGGAATCTTGGTGAGCTAAAAAAGTGTGAAGTCCTGTGAGCTTGCCAAAGTCCCTAGCAACCCAACTTTTGGTTTCTGAAAACAAGCTTTGATAATTATTTCTTTTAAGGATGTGCTCTATCACGCGAGAAATGCTCCACATTTTACATCCTACGCAATGTTCCATTGGAACGAATGTACTCTCGTTCCTTCACTACAAAATCCCATTTCACAAATGTTTTTTTTTTTTTTGTACGCCGCCATATTGATGATACGCATGGAGAGCTTGAATGTGCGTTGCGCGCTTAACGCGTGTTGAATAGTTTGTATACAAAGGCATATCGTACGTACACTGCAACCTGGCTTTGATTTATTGGTCAGTGTAAAATGCGCTTCGCGCGTATTTCCAAATCTAGACCTCGCGAATATTTGCTTTGCTATAGACCTTAGGAATTGACGTCACGCAACCTTTTTATAGAGAATAAACATTGAAGCTCTCTAGATAAGTTACATGGCTTTGGTACACATACTGTACCTTCGTGCACTACGCAGTCTTTGCAAGCACAAATATTTTCTGTCTGCATTTGTTTGTGTAAGTTGTAATGACATTTGCTTACCTCTGCCGAGGGCGCAGTTTATGTTCTGTGACATCACATGCATAAGGTCAACTACAAACGTGACGTGGCAGCGTAGGCAAATTAGCTTGACTTCGGTGGCATTTCCTACATTTAAATAGCACGACAGTGTGCAACATACTATCCAAAGCACTCGTGGCTGGGCTGCCTGTAAATGCGCACGGTCAGCAAAACAGTGCGTTAAGCAAGCGTGGCATTACCTTCTTTCTAGTCAACTTGAAATCTTTGTCAGCCATGACTATGGGCAACTCAGCTTATCATAGCACTAGTCCTATGGGTATTTTCCAGCAGTTACCTCAAAATGTCTAAAGGCTTTCTCTTCATCAGTTCTAGATTATTTTGTGCTGCACATTTTTAATTTACCCCTGGGCGCATGCCCGATGTGTACTTAGAGATATAATACCATGGCGACTCCAGTTGAATCAAGTGTATTATTGATAAATGCAGTCGCATTAGATTAAAGAAAAAAGTGCTTGTGAGACATATAAAGAGCAAGATTTTAGTTGAGATATGAACAAAAATTTGGTTATCGCTGCAATAGGCTATTACGAATTTGCAGTCGCTATGCAAATTTCAGACGTTCTCAAAATATTTAATGCAGAATTTTATTAACTTTGTAAACAGAAAGTGTTAAATGTCCCTTCTTTAAGAGCGTGGCAGCCTTTCAAAATTTCGTTTTTGTCTGTCAAGAATTTTATTTTGTTATTTCTCAAAACTTCGGGTTAAAACCACATATGGATTGGCCATCTCTCTTTAACTTCACCAAAGTGTTCTGTGTATAGGTTCTTTTTACTCCGTCTTAGAGTGGGAGGAGAAAGGTCTTATACTTTCAACATAACTGTATATTTGTGTTTATTACAGGTTCCTAGTGCATTTCAAGTACGTTGGAGTAGTAAATCGCAAAGCTACACATTTTGGGAAAGTTTTCCCTCGTACCTATATGATAATGATGTATTAATGGATTAAATATCTGAATATTCTTGTCATTAACTCTTCATAGCTTTGCTACACATCAGAACTAAGTACCAACGCAAGAACGTTGTAGGAAATTAAAGAGCCGTTTTATTAACAGCCGCATATACTAGTTTTAGGGGGAGTCCCAGGTGGCTACTATTTCATGTTTTGAAAAATGCTAGCTAATGCATTTTTCCATATTTTTAATGCGAAAGAAAAGTGTCTTCATGAATTATTTACAAACAGTATCACGCAGTGCTTATCCGTAGAAAGAAGATTTGAATAGGGAAGGAAGCATGGATTACACTTCTATTTTCGTGTGGTTTTTGGTTTCACATGGCGTTTTATGAAAAGTTTCCATCAAGAATATTAAGACTAAGGGGCGATACATAGTCGAACAAAATCTTTTTTCAGGTAGAAACATATTACGGTAAGCTTTATTCATTCACGGAGCTCTGCATTATAGGTAGATATACAATTTGCTGTTAAATCTTGAAACATTATAGCGTATATACAAGTACACCCTGTAAAAACATTGTTCTTTCTATAACGTTTAACTTGAAACATTTCTCATTCAAGGGTCTTCACGTACACAGCGGATGCTCACCGTTATTTATGCTAAATTTTAGGAAGCACTGCTTATCTTGTTGGTTGATTAAACGAAAGACAAAAAAGTGAATAAATTCATTTGCATTAATAAAGATTATAAGTTTTTATGGATTTAAAAAACGCTTTCTTAAAAAGGGAAGGTTTTTGTGAGTTTTAACAGTAACATTATATATACGGTTTTGAAGTTTCATACATCCCATGAGAATTATTCCGCACAGTATCAGCAAGAAAAGAGTGTCAACTCGAAACCAGTGTAATAGAAATATGACGTGTTTGCTTAACCACAGATGCAACGTTAATGTATGTAACAGTGTAGAAAAAGGTTTTACCATTTTGTATGTTTGTTTCAAGTACACATTATTCGTGTAGCAAGCTGCACTTGTAACCCAGTCAACGTGTTAGAAGAATACCTGTCTATAAAAGTATTATTTTAAATATCGCAGCTTTTATCTTTCATGTGAATAAAAATTTATTAACTTCATTATAAGTATATAGATATGGTGTACATAAAATATCTATATATATAGTTGGGTACATGTGAATTGTATACCAAACTCTTTAATAAATTACGAACAAGTCATGTATATAGATATAATGGCAACAGGGACGGGGTATGTTTTTGATAATAAATCACAAGTGAAAGACGAAAAGGAAATATTTCTTTTCTTTGTGGATTTTTTCCTGTCATATCGATTTTGACTCAAGAGGGGCTGACAGAGGGCGATAGAATTTTCGAGGAATGTTGTTAATCAGGCATGTACCCAAGGGGTTCATAGGGCTCATACCTGTCCCCCCCACACACACACACCCTTTCAGTGTCCTAATTTTTCGTTGTACCTCTGCACTACAAAACTAGTTTGGTGCATAGTTTTGGGTTTCTGAAACCAATGTGACACTGACATTTCCAGGGCACGGGCCTGACAATGCACGGAATATAGTCGTGATGAAACAGACGTCCTCTCACACTGCATATACATGAGTTCAATTTACATTAGAACAAGAGGTTTGTCCAAATCAAAAGTAGCCAAAACATCACGGGTTAGCACGAAAATTTATTTTGGAAAGTCAATATGTGAAGTAATCAGTGGCGCAGGGACATGGTGGTAAGATCTCCCCCCCCCCCCATAAAATCTTTGAACCACCTGCGAGCGTCCCTGAAAATTGCTGTTTGAAAAATTCGTTAAATATTGCCAATATTCAGGTCAAGTAATCAGTCACAAGCTTCCCCGTAAATTTGGCCCAATCCCCTCTCATAAAAATACACTCATGGCACGTTTAGCAGAAAGGTGGCTAAGTTTTCCAAAAAGACGATTCATTTTGAAAGGAAATCACAAGTGAGCGTGATTGGCCTCATTACATAATCTAGAATGTGCCGCATACAGCAAAAACTTGATTACTTTGGGTTACACAAATGGTGCCCGCAGACATCCGTAGATACCCTCATCTCTAATACTCTTGTTCCAAAGTTAAGTGGGCATGTAACCAAACGGAATTTCAGACTCAACAGTTTAAGATCACCTTATAGAAAATCTTTGAAACTGATGTAAAACCTATTAACTTGTTCAAGATATTCCTGTTCAACATTTGACAATTTTTGAGATTTGTTGATAGCTATTCAAACGTTTTTATGTAGTGTGCTATATAATGCCAGTGTCTTTTAAACCTACATTAAGTATCCTATAATTACTTTGTTGTAGCTGGTATGAAGTTTGGTGTGTCTTTCTGACATATTTCAAGTAGATGGCAGTATCTACCAAACTACCTTACTCAAGCCAATCAACATTGCTACTGTCGGAAGTAATATTTGAACAAACAAAGGGTATACATGGGGAAATGTGTCCTTTCTTCTACGTCACAGAGTTGCTTGCCTATTAATCTTAATGCTTATTCCTGATAACCAATGCAAAACAGAAATGTTTTGTGAAATGTTTATTTTTGATAGATGTTGATGACAAGTTAATCCCTTTTACCCATAGGCTTAGGAAGCTTTTCGACACGGGGGGGGGGCTGAACCTTGTTTCGGATCGCCGTCCTAGGGGAGGGGTCTAAGGGAGGGGGTGTCCCCCTCCTTTTTATTTTTGAGTATTTGAGGGTCCTCAGATGCAATTTGGTGCAACATTTTGGACAAAATTTAAGATTTTGACATTTCTTACAGAAGAGACAAATAAGGGGTTTTGCCCTTGGATCTTGGGGGCCCCTCACATTTTTGACTGGGGGCTAAGCCCCAGCCCCCCCCCCCCCGCTTTCTTGCCAGTGCTTTTACCATTTCGATGCTTACACTATACAAACTGTTGGGCAAGTATGCCATCTGACAGACTGTTCGTTAAAGAAACTACTCAGCTTGGTCAAAGTGTGCTAATTCTGGGTAAAGTTTGTTTACTTTTTGACCAACCTGGAGAGTTTCTTTCCCCAACACTTTGTCAGGTGGCACAACGTGCCCAACAAATTTTAGGGTGTACAAAAACCTGTTTGCATTGATTTGTTTACGGATCTTTAAATGAACCTCCCTTGGAATGTTTTCATTGACACTTTCAGGACACGGTAATTCATTCATGTATCTCCTAATATCGTCTCTCTAGCTTGATTAAATGGTTAAGCAATCTTGTATCGATAGCCTGGGGATCATTTACCAGTCACACTATTATGCTTTTAACTTCAGAGTTATATCATAAAACATGGATCATAAAAAGTTAAAAATAGACCCAGGGTGCGATTTTATGTCGGTGTTATCTTTCCCATAAACATGCCAATAGAGGTGTGTAGATTAAGAGGAAAACACGATCAGGTAGGCGAAAAGGACCAGCATCGAGAGGCAGCGTTAAGTAATAAGGTCCCCCAAAACTGATACTTCATTTAAACAATTATCTCGTCTTTACATATACCAGTTCCACTGGATAGCATTAAGTCGTCGTAGTGGCTTTTACGTCACAATCTCCTTTTAATTTATTAGTTCAATTGATAGTAATTGTTTTACGTTCACTCTTACTCGATAAACAGGTACACTCTATACAAATTACATCCCGTGATCATGCTTCCACATTTTGAAATCCATTTTCCTGAAATGAACCACAACATTTCCTTATATTTTGTCATATTCCATGAATTCAGATGTTAAGCTTAATTTCTGCTGCAGTCAGCCAGAGACACACCGAACATTTGGAAGTTGAAAATTTGCATCAAAGACACTCCTTTGGGCTTCTACATTCTACGAGAAGTTTCATGGGTTACACCCATCTTGCTATTTCAGTTCAAAAAGGAGACCGATGTTCACAATACAGTGCAAAATTTCACATAGTTCATTTTCATAAAATACCAGTTTTATCAGATTTTGGTCAATTTCCTTAGATTTTCATTCCATTTTTATAAAATTCCTTATTATTTCCTTAGACTTAAGAGTCTCCTTAAAGCTGCTAGAATTTCTTAAATTTCCCAAAAATCAGGAAATTTCCTTGGATGGAAAACTCGTAAGAAGTAAGACAAGCTATTTGCATTGATCAAGTAAAATGCTGATATTGCAAGCATTGTGTCAAATGATCGTTCTAATGTTTTCATTCAAATTAAAAAGGCGTATAGTGACGTGAGACAAGGAGAGGCGCAGAGGCGTAGCGCCATCTTAAAAAGAATTAGCCCTACATTTCACAGTATAGTCCAGAGGTACTTGAATACGCTAACATGGAGGTGTTGTCAATGAACCTTAAAAGTTGCTTTATTTCATACCAATTAACCATACAGGGGCGGATTTAGGGGGGCCCAGGGGGCCCGGCCCCCCCCTTCCAAAAAATTTTGAAGATTTTTTCAACTTCATAAAACAAAGGACAAGGCCCATTTACAATGAAATAGGCATACAGTATGAGATGTGTCAGAGTGAAACTCAAATTTGTCCATTATTTTCTACCTCAGAAAATAAGTGTTATTTCAATAACTCTGCTACTGACTTTCAGCTGATAACATTTTGGCTTGTATTGGCCTCAGTAACTTTCTCTGGGCATAGCAAGGAGTTACTCATGAGCGCTGTATTAATGGATTGCTAACTTCAGTCTATTACCGGCCAGGCCCATAGCATTTGGAGCACTGCTTCCAATTTCGAGGGAATTTCAGAATTCTTTAATATTTAGAGAACTATTTTCGACAACATCAGGCTTTTAACTATAACTTGCTGCAATATTACCCTGTAGTGTCTGATTTAACTCTTTTCCATAAGGTACTTAAAAACGAATATATTTCAGGATTTTTTTGGTGAACTTAGAAGAATATTCTCTGCGAGAACCTACATATCATTGGAAAGAGCAAAGATGGGGGATTTGAATGCATATTTTATTTTTGTAAACTAATCTCATTATGTATGCAAATATGCAAATTAGATGACGTCATACGGTTTTTCATAGAAAACCCATACATATCACTATTATTTTGTAATTTATGGTGCAGGAGATTGTTTAGCTTCCTTTTCTCTTTCATTTGATACCAAATTTGAGGAAATTGGACCAAAAATGAGGAAGATATGCCCATTTTTCTCTTGCCATACAGCCCACACTGAACTAACACACACTGACCTTTATGTGACCTCTACACAGAACGCTATGGCTCAGTGCACAGTGGAATGTAAACAACCTTGGATCTAAACAGAGCTGCGTGGGCTTTGTAAGGTAGCTCTAAATGGACATTTTAGTGAGTAGAAAAGTCGGAGGGGTGGTGTGGGTTATAAATTTTGATATTGGGAGGGGATTTTTGGGTCAGAAATGCATGTTTTGGGTCAAATTTTACGCATTTTGAAAACTGAATATGTTTGGGCTTTTCAACCTCTCTAACTCACCCTACCTTTGTCATTTATGCATATATGTTGGTATTTTTATGTAAGGAATCTTGTAACGAACATTTTGGTGTTTGAATGAAAAAGATTGGACGTTCCGTTGTTGAGTTATGAATTTCGGCGAGTTGTAGGTTTTGGGGGTAGAAATGACCAATTTTTGACCAAAAATGACGCATTTTTGAAATAATACTTGAAATATCTCTAAAATCCCTATACCTGGCATCGAATCACCTCTCGTGGTGTTTCTTTAGGATCTAGGGAATTCAAAAAAAGTATACTGAGTAGTGTGACCTTTTCCTAAGTACCTGAAATGATTTTTTGAAAATTATGCTCAGTTTTTAGCATTTTTTGAATTTTTTTGGAGAATTTTTGAATGTAAACAACTATTTATCGATGTTTTGTGAAAAAATTCCTACTACAACCCCCCCAAAAAATGTTGGCATTCAATAGATCTATTTCTTGGCTTAATTTTGGTGGTTACATGAAGGCTGGTGGATGTTGCATGACAAAGTTATGATTTTTTAAAAATTATTCCTCGACGGGGGTGTCTCAGCCACCCCCGTTATGGAAAAGCCTTAAAGTGGGTATGACACGGCCAAAGTACGTTTCTCAGTAAATATTCTTTGGGTACAGCTTGAAATGAAGCGAATGTTTCCCGACTAAACTACGTCCATAAACACAGTAATACGACCTTGTGATTTCCCAGTTACATGCCAGACTCAGCCCATCTGAAATCCGAAAGCGAAAAAACGTATATGAGCGCGTCTCAAGATCGTGACGTCATTGGAGGCACGGTTAGTAACACTGACCAGGCAGCTCACCCATCGTTCTACACATAGAGTCATGTGCATTCTAACGCGTGTTAGCGGCGCGGGTACATCATTGCAAACACTTGTGCTATGATACTACAGCAGCGCGCGTGACCAGTGACCACATTGTGAACTATGCGTCGTTGCGCGGTGAATGCATCCCATTCACAATAGCAACGTTACTGAACAGTTCACTGAGTAAAGGCGCGCTTGTTATGGACTGTCCTTACATGTTCATTGCTGTTCGTACAGCGCGCCCAGACCGCGTCCCTTTTTGGACAAAAACAAAGCTGTTCATTATATGCAGGGAAGCCGCACGGGCGCATATGCACGCGAACATATTGGCCAATGATATGCTTGGAAGCCCCCAACATGGTCCGCGCTTTGCGCTCAGTATGTTGGGCGGGTATTGTGATGTAATCCTTTTCATGAAGTTGCTAAGATATGATAACTTTACCAAGCTTTTTATTAGTTCCACATCTATAGATGCGCGTCCTTAATAGCGCAGTGCTTGTGCCTCCAATTGCGTCATAAAAGTCATGTGACCTGTTGCGGCATTTTTCGAAATTGGATTTTGAACGTTTTTCTTCAAATTTCATTTATGACGAATGGCACCGGTTTTAACTGTGTGTGAGATTATATTTATAGAATACTGTATTCAATCTTGCAATACACAAAAGTTATTTTGGCCGTGTCATGCCCTCTTTAAGCATTTTAATTTATTTTAATGGAATGTACTGTGAATTTAGTGTACAATTAAAAATTCACTAAATTATGAACATTTTCCAGCCATATATGAACAGTTCAAAAATATACTAAAGGCATCACCATTTTGCATCTAAGCAATCTTAAATTAATAAAAATTTCTCAAAGGGAAGGGGATACCCCTCCCCTTAGACCCCTCCCCAGAAAAGCATCTTTCACCCACCAAAAATTAAAATTCATTGAATTATGAATGCTTTCCAGCCATATATGATCAGTTCAAAAAGTATACCACAGACATCACCATTTTGCATCTGAGCAACCTTAAATTAACAAAAATTTCTCAAAGGGGAGGGGACACCCCTCCCCTTAGATCCCTCTCCCCAGAAAAGCATCTTTCACCCACCAAAAATTAAAATTCATTGAAAAGCATCTTTCACCCACCAAAAATTAAAATTCATTGAATTATGAACGCTTTCCAGCCATATATGATCAGTTCAAAAAATATACCACAGACATCACCATTTTGCATCTGAGCAACCTTAAATTAACAAAAATTTCTCAAAGGGAAGGGGACACCCCTCCCCTTAGATCCCTCTCCCAAGAAAAGCATCTTTCACCCAACCAAAATTAAAATCCACTGAATTATGAACGCTTTCCAGACATATATGATCAGTTCAAAAAATACACCACAGACATCACCATTTTGCATCTGAGCAACCTTAAATTAACAAAAATTTCTCAAAGGGGAGGGGACACCCCTCCCCTTAGACCCCTCCCCCAGGACGCCGATTACTCATCACATGCTTTGCCACCTATCAAAATGCCCTGGCACTGCCCCCGGGACATCCCCCTCCTTAGACCTCTCCCCGGGACTTTTATACAAACCACTTATATGACTTATATGACCTGGCCCCCCCCCTTTTGCCAAATCCTGGATCCGCCACTGCCATAGAAGCAATTTGCAGTGCGTCCTCTGTATGACATGACCTGACGTGACCTCGGAAAATGCGCACAAAACTTTATTAACCGACTCACTGAAAAAAAAAGAATCGCAAAAACGAATGAAGGAAAGTGTATGGGATGGTTGTTGAGTAAATTTATACTATTTTTACAGATGAACAGTCCTTCACAGAGCAGGCACGTCTAATCCATTTGATTCAGATTGTCAGGAAGATCCATATAGACAATGAAGTTAAATGTCAAATCGGGGCGGGTTATAAAACGGTTTATGACAATCATTAATGAAACAAAGCAGGGTACTTACTGCTATATTTATTACTCTTCACTAAAATCATTTCGCATTTTATATATTTTGGCGCTTTTTCCAACCTCACATTTTGCATTCCCAAAATAGCTTAGACGTTTTCTTGAAGCTTGGATTGCAAAGCAATACAAAATACTGAAAAAATCCCACAATAAAGTTTCATAGTCCGTTAGTCTCAGAATATTATCCGCCCTGAAAATGACGTCAGGTAGAAAGGCTATAATGATAATAACCTTGACCTTGATGAGAACTGGAGGTATTTTTGGACAAAAATAGTCACTCTTCAATATGAGATATCTCGAGTTTGGAAGAGAGTATTGCTACCGGGTTTGGAAGGCATGAACTGGAATTTTTTTCTCTTTCACAGGAGACCCTTGTTAAAAGCCACTGGAATATGCCTTTAAGGTCAATTCATACTTCAGTATAGGAATGGAAAACTATGAAGGTTCAAGATGAACACTGTCAAACTCTGAGCTATGTCCGTAAATGGCCCTGAAGAGCAAGGGATGACCATATATGATTCTTATAGCTTTATAGCGCTTGAAACTTTGGAAGTATATACCGACCGTTATGATCAACATACGAATATAGTTTAATTTGCTAGCATGACTATAAAGTTGTAGGATTTCAGTTGATGATTTGCCCGTTTGAAACTTGCATTAAATAACCTCTAAATGGAAAGAATATTTCATTACTTGAACTGTTGGTGACCTCTGTTGGTAACTGTATGAAAACAATATCTTCCGACTTGTTTTGAATGTGAAGCCACGCCGTCCTTATGTCAGCATCTATAATGTTATTCTTTTTCATGGGAAAAGCATCACAATTTTCTTTTAATGACATAAATATCAGAATATAGAGCGATCAGGACCTTGGGGTATATGAGGTTCGGAGAACTAATGAGATGGCCATACGAAATTAAATGAATTAAATCACAAGGGATTGATGTTCCTAGAATTGTTTCTTGGCAGCTTGTCAGTATGCATTTTACTGACCCCGGCCACTTGTTATTCTGAATCGGCAACGTTTGCTCGCTGGCTCGTAAGCACTACGGGAAGTGACAGAGTCAATTTGCGCCATATGTGTGTTAAAGCGTGCTCGTAAACTCACATATACCGCTTTAAAGTATATTCTTAGGGTTATTCTACAGCACCTAGTATTGGCCCGATGGCCAACATAAAGTTCCTTTCTATTTTTAGGGCAACGATGAGATTGATTGGCAAATCTGTGACAAGTTCAAGAAGCTTTTATGTGAATACTTCACAAATTCGACCGGACTTTTTGCCCCTTCGTCGACGCTCGCGGTTCTCCAATACCAGTTTGAAAATTTGTGAACAGAATTATTCTGACAGCAAACAAATGTAATAGCCTTCAAGGCAATTTGACCAAATTAAGTGTCATTTTTTATTGTATTACTCCGCTCTGTGAAGTGCCGTCTTTGAGAATCGATCAGGGCTGGAAACACGTATCATTAAAACCCTTCTAGCTCAAAATTTCAATGATCGTGGTATGAAAATATGAAAGGGTTATAAACTTCATGCTGTCGAAAGTTTGTGTTTGTTCCAACTACTGAAGCTTTTTCTTCCTCGAGGTAAACAAATTCTGCCCTTCGAGTAGACTGTCACTCAGAAAAAACTTCACTAGAGGAAAAGAGGGAGACCCTTTATCGGTTGTCTACTGTTTATTTCCAGTCCACCATTACTACCAACCTTACATACGTCTATGGTAGCGTATCACCTCTTATTGCCCCATTGACTTACACACTAAATCAAGCTACTCCCCCCCCCCCCAGATCCTTGTAGAAGTTTTCAACCTAGACATGCCACCGGTGTGATTAAAGCTCACAATGTGGGATGTGGGCTATCATAGCACCTTCAAATTTCCATACCATGACCATTGAAATTTTGAGCTAGAAGGGTATGAATGATAGCTACATCATGTTTCCAGCCCTGATCGCTACTCAAAGACGGCACTTCACAGAGAGGACTAATACAATAAAGAAAAATGGCACTTAATTTGGTCAAATTGCCTTGAATTTTGTACAGTCTGTATTTCAACTCATTGTTTACAAAAACCACATGAAAAATGGATCACATTTTATAAGTAACACAGTCAGAAACAAGCTCCCATAAAAGTTTTAAGGGACTCAAATTATCAGACAATATTTTCCGGCGGAAGAACATTTAAATTAGTGGTCCGCTACCTTAAAGACTGCACGATGATGTTACGTGTGTTAAACTCCGGGCAGATTACTACCATGGTGGACCGTTACAGACAGAAAAATCCATCCGAATGATTTAAGATGATCGCCCTCACTTTTCCCAACCCCAACGACAGATTAGCCAACGATGGTATCGAAGAGTTTAAATTGAATCCTTCCCACCAGTGGTATGAAACAACTCTTGTATCCTTAAAAGTAACAAGCGCTAAAGGTAAACACGATATTCATTTTTGATGTGTGAGTTCTTGACTTAAATCTAACATCTGGAAAAACCATTGATGGTTACTATGACTACTACAAAATGATTTGTATGTCAATTAAAGAGTAGAATGGACCCTCCTTAATGCTTTTGTCTGTTGTAATTTTTTTAGTATCAATGTGTTCTTTACCTGTATGGCAAACCATTTGTGCTAAACGTTTTTGTCTGGCTGTTCTTCATTATTTTGCTAGGGAGGTCAGCCCGGTGGGTCATGGAGTATGCCCTTGAAGATGGTACAAATTAAGACCCAAAATGGTGTAACGGTCTAAATCATTATGAATGTAATCCTTCAAATATTTCCACCCAGAAGTTTTTCTTGTACGATTTGCAATTTGAATATCCAGAATGCTCACATATGGCCTAGGACTAATTTTCCATGATACCCAATCGCAAAGATGGCCTTTTGATAGCATATTTGGACGAGATCAAAGGGTTTGTCAATTTTCTGTCCGATACAATGACTCTACATGTATTTGATTTCTTGTTCAATGTGCAAAATATGTTAGTTGTGTATGTACAAATCGGGGTGTTCTTTTCCTTTCCTAGTACTTGCTAATTTATCCAGGGAGTTGTTATTTGGAAGGAGGTTCAATAGAAGGTTTAAATTTATGCTAACACTCTAAGACCCACTTCACCCTGGGAGGATTATCAATGAGAAGCTATGCATTCGGCTAAAGGGCATTTTTTCTTTGTATTTAGGGAAAGGTGCTTCAAAACTAGAAACGACTGTTTAATTGAAATAAGCCAATAAGGGTTGCCACTTCCTATAGAACGAACCTCATGCAAATGAGCTGCAGAGGGAGAAATCTAATTTTTGTCAAACAATCTCAAAAGTTTCCGGAAGTTTCCGGAAATACCGGGTATAGAATCATGTTCACATTTATACATAAAACCTTACTGGTATACTCTCATCCGCGTCAAAGAGCGTCCAAATATGCAATATTTTTTGATTTTCTAGCGACTAATAATGTTGTGGCAGTAGCGAAAAACCTACAGTCTTACAATAGATGTAGCAGACGACAAATGTTTATTGAATGAACTGCCTAGTCCAGTGTAAGCCCTGCAGAAATGTCAAGAAAGATACAAGAGACAGATTACTGTGTGACCTTGGCGGTGTCAAACCTCACTTCAAAGCGATGTATCTCCTTCCAAATAACAACTCCCTGACTTATCAATCTCTGCCCCATAGTAGACATCTAGGAATCCTTTTTGTACACAGCAAGACAACATAGTATACCACCTATACCACGCTATAACACGTGTATCTCTCTTACATACCCTTACCCCTGCGATTTTCTCTCTATCTTCTCATCAAGTTCGGTTTACTTCTTTACTTATTTTTACTGAGTTAACCACTGGGGTGTTGACTTCCTGTTTTGTCTGTTGAGGTTTTTGTGCCATAATTCCAACTGTAAACCATATAGCTACATTAAGTTACCATCTTATAATAATTGTGTAAATATGAGATGATACTTGAATATTCATGAGTTTTATTTTCCCTGTCTTCTATCATAGTTTTAATATTGCTTACACAAATTTGGCTGGTCTTATACAGAAACCCTCTGTCAAGGAGCCAGAGGCAAGTAACACACTTAACTGTTAACATTTTGGGGGAAGTCTTCAATGGTTTATAGACTTGGGTTGTACTCAAGTATTCTGGGACTGAAAAACATTGGACTACATTTTCTTCATAACATTTACCCTTGGGTGATGCTGGTCTATTTAGAGACGTGACTTTATTACATAGGTGACCTCAACACCAGAATTTGCAGGGGAAATGAATATCGTATGAAACCGAATACCGTTGTTGTAAAGCAACAGACAGGTTTTTTTTCTAACTGGGGTGTGCGTCATCATTATTTTTTGTATTTCAGATAAATGTATATATATTTATATATGTTATATATTGGTTGAAAGTTAAGTATTTAGTTTCGATTAAATCTATCGCAAGTACTGGCGATAGCCTTTATGAACAAGGGAAGGGGCAGAAGAAAACGAGCAGGACTTGAACCTGCGTCTGCCTCTCTCCGTGCGACCGCCTTAACCACTAAGCTATCACGGCTCATTTGGCTTCAGATGTGACAGCAAGGTTCAAGCATGACCGTACGGGACCGTTTTTCTCAGGGAGGGCGGCGTTTTTTGCCCGACTCCAGACCTAATATATCTGTCCAATTTTCCGTCCGACTGAGACAAATATCTGCCCGATTTAGTCAGGTTTCTGACATTTGGGGGGCGGCCGCCCCCGGCCCGTACGGCCATGGGTTCAAGTAGTGAAGCACTAAATTTTCTCGCACCGCTGGTCCTCCCAAACCCTTTGGCTCCATTCACCATCATATAAAGGTGATCAATCTCAGCGAGTGTTTTATTTACTCAAAAGGTGTTTGGATCGTGCGTCTCATTTCAGGTTTGGAAATATTCTTAAGTTTCAAAATAAGCCCCATTTTTCTTGTTTACATAGGGAAAAGTTAATCATGGAGAAACTGTTCCATTTATGAACAAGAGGGAGAAGCCCTGTAATCATTTAAGCATAAAATGTTATCATTTTAGGTTCACAACATTTCATATTAGACACTAAAATTGGTCGAAAAGTTAGGAAAGTTAGTCAGGAAACGTCAATTTTAATTATCCGAGTTATCACCGTCCATTATCATGGGTTAAATTATTTAAAAGTAAAACGATTTAATTTCTAAGGGCCTTATTTGTAGTGTGGCACTGGACAGCTACCTTCAGGGAGTCAGAATGAAGAGGTGTCAACATGGGCGTCGGCAGAAAAACAATTTAGGGGGGCAAAACTTTTAATTGGTCAAATCAGGGGAAATTTTTACTTCCAGAAAAGGGCATAGTTGCTAAATGTTGGCGCCTTTTACAGGGTGTAGCCAGGACCTTGACAGGGGGAGAAACCTGTAGGCAAACTTTCTAAGCGTAGCGTCACCATAGTTTGACGCTTAGCACCAAGATAATTTTGGCCGAAATGCCTCCCAGATCGCTGAAAATGGCACTTCCCAGGTCTTATGAGTTGCATCTAATTATGTTCTATTTTAAAAGCTCATATCCTGGAAATTTTCTAGCGATATCATAAAAAATGTCGATGTTACTTTTTCTTCAAGCTTTTCTTTCAAGTTTTTTATTTTCCAGGGGGACAAGTGCTCCCTTGCCCCCCTTGCTCCCCTTCCGGACGCCATGTTTGTCAATGTAAAAACCTCTTTTAGAAAACTTTTGGAGAGAGCCAGAATAGTGAGAAGTATCTACTATTAACTCTATGTACCATATTTTTTGTTTTTTTTTTAATTAAAGTGAGATGAAAGCCGTTTTTTGTTTTCATTTTGCTACAGGTAGAATAATGAAGAAAAGGGGTGAAATTTTTCATCAACTTTAATTTTTTATATATCTTCATTTACATACAATCCACCAAAATGAAAGAATTAGTTTAATGATCTTAGAAATATTTATGACATCATTTATGACATTACGTCATATTTGATAACCATATTTGATAACCATATTTTTCTGTAGCTATACACTATGAATATTTCGTCTCATGTGTAATACATTTCATTAAGTCTGCCATAGTTTGCGTTATTCAACGAGGTGAGAATAATCACTTCCCATCATGGGCGGCGACCCGGGGGGACCGGTGGACATGTCCCCCCAATATTTGACAAATCGCCCATTGACTGTGATTTTTCACACAGTAAATTAATTTAAAATCTGGTCATGTCCCCTCCCCCCCCCCCAGTATTGAGAACAAATCGCCGGTCTTGCTTCCCATTAAAAAAATTTTAAAAATGTCTACAGGACACTAATTCTTAATATGAATATCTCTTCCTGATAAGGTGCATATATTTATGGTACTAACTTCACCACTTTATTTCTAGTGACATGATTCCTGTTAGTCGAAATTTATTCTACAGAATTACTATTCTGAAGAAAGTTACTCCAAGATACAAGGCAATCGCCTAATTCAATTTTCGAACGTACGTATATGTTAAATATGATTCTTCCCCATCATATGGTAATTGTTGGTACATGAATTGTTAAATTTATTCAAGATTCCTTCATGGTATTAACATGGTATATTCATTGTTGTTTTGTAACACAGCTAAAGACATACTTCTTACGAGAATGTTTAGGGGATCTGAAATCTTTCCCAGTCGTTAAAGGTAAGGTGGGGCTGACATGGAGTTTACATATTTTAAGGGATCCACTTCCCAGACCTTCGAATCTTGAGGAAAGCAGGGATGTGCCTTTCCAATATGCGACAAGTATTTGTCGCATATCTTAAAAATTTATCGTATGCCTTGAAAAGAACAAGTGTAAGTTAGTTAGAATGATCGAAAAGCAAACCAGTGTTTCCATAGTTTGGAAGAATTACCAATTATCATGACTACGCAAATAAAATTGCACTGGAACACGTAAATCAAGTACTTTAGTGATATATTTTAACTTGAAGAACTTTCTTTTCTCCTCAGGTCATGGAACAGAACTGTAATGTATAATGCTGATACCATGGAACAGGAAAAATTCATTACCATTACATGATCTCACAAGGTACAAGGATGCCACTCGATGTAGCGTCAGCTTGAGGACAGGAAGAAGCAGGAGTCTACCACTGATTTCAAACCGAACCATGTAATAGTTTAATAATAATAAAACCTTAACCATACATAAGTCCTAGCCAATTCCGATTCCAGTGACTCCCATTCCGGACCAATTCGAGTCCGGTTTAATACTTTTCGAATCCGAGCTAAATCCTGTTCCAGACAAATTCTTACTCTTGGAGCTTCCATCCAGGGAAATTCCGAGTCCAGTTAAAAACGGACTCGAGTCCGGAATGAAATCCGAGTCCGGACCCAGACGTTACAGCTCAGTCATTTCCTGCCAGATGTATTTATCGTTCAGAAAAACTGAAAAATATCAAGAGCGTAATAAAGAGGGATTGGATTTGTGATCCAAGGTTTTGTGGTTTGATTGCCGGTCAGATCATTATGTTGGACAAGGTCCTCTATCTCTAATGCCTCTCTCCACCAAGGTTTAAGATGGGAACCTGGGAGGTAACTTATTGCCAAGTAGGAGTGTAATGTTCAGAGACTTTTATAATGAATTTGTTTAAATCAAGGTACTAAAAGACATTTGTCGGTTTTGCAGCTCCCTGTTAGATATTGATTACTTGACTAGCAACAAAATCAAAACATTTTATTATTAGTTGCAAAGGGCTGAAAGATAGATCCATCCTCCAGTCCAACATCACATCGAAGATCCTCACATGACAGTACGTGTCATAAATTGTTGATGTAATGACACGACATACAGTTTTTGTTCCCAGATTCAGTATCATAAATTCTTTTCTTAATCCTTGTAAATGGTCTGTTTTACCAAAATGTACAATATCTTCCCATAAAAAGGAATTACGAATACCTGTTTACTTTACAGCTTCTTATATCGGACTTTCAGAAAGTCTATAAAACGAGGCATAGTCACTCAAAACCGAAGCTTATCCAGGGAGAGAGAAGCATCTCCCTGGCTTATCCAGAAACCTCCCTTCATCCGATAGCTGATGTCCTTTTCTCGTTTTCTTTCACAGGCAATAAACCGAAAGTCATTTGTCTAATTTTCTTGTTACTGAGAAAGATGACACTTTTTGCAGAAGTGATAACATTTTCCTTTGAGCAGGTCTCGTCTTATTCCTCAATTCCCTGAGATGAGGAGTATGTTGCCTGTACGTCGGCTTGTTGATGAGTTCTCAGCATCTCAACTCTTGAACATGTCACAGAGTAGCCTCTCCATTGGGGTATTACCAATTGTGCATCGAAAGAACAACCTCTCGACTTTCTCCGAGTTCACGAATCTCAGAGACGGGAGCAATAGGAGTAGTCTGCCGAATCTGATGAAGAAAAATATAATCGAGTGGTTACCATCTCAAACAATGGTGTCACAATAAGAGTGGATCGTATTCATATCCATCGACAACCATCAATGTATGATGGCTTTAGAGATCAACCGAACAAGTGGTAAATATACTGCAAAAGGATAAATTTACATTACTGGAGACGCTGCTTGATGCAGATCCTTTACAATTTGTTACTTCTTGTTACAGGGAGTTAGACAAATGATAAGATACATTTCTTCCCTAACCCTCAGCAAAAGTAATTGGGATGTATTACGAAGCTAGAGGCAATACAATAACAACAAGCGCATCCTTAAGAAGCGTTCCTAGATTCTGTAATCTTACTGCAAGACTAAATGTTTTAGATGTCTTCTCAACTTGAAGGCTTGAAATATTTATAGCACTAAAAGAGCAAAACTTGTTACCTTGTTTGGTGTTGTGTTTGTTGTACTCTGATATGCTGGGCTAACATAATTTGAGCCTGATCTTGGAGGTGTTCGATCTGGTGGGGATCCTTTAATCCTCTTACGTCTGTAAAGGAAATTTAAAATCATTTTAATAACTTTACAATATGACTAAATATTTCAACTACGATGAGCAAGGATTTTCCGCCTTTAGACTAAGGAGGTATATTAAAGGAATTGGGTTTAAAATTTACAGATTTTTGTATTAAGAATAGTTCATTGCTTTCCTTACGATTCCATTAGTCTGTATCAGACGATTTTGTTCTAATCCCTTGACTGAATAAAGAGTGATACTGTGTAAATATTACTTCAGTGAAGCGGAATGTATTATACTAACAGATAAAAAGTGGTGACATATTTGCCCACGAAATAAAATTTAAGGTGTGTTGCTCGAATTGTTCTCTCCTGTTTTGAATGAGGGTTTCACTCCCTTCCCTTTCATGTGATCTTCACCCGACATTGTAGGCAACTTCGGTAGTTAGGACACACCCGCTAGTCAAGTGAGGTGATATTATTTTGCTGTCACAGACTAACGAGTATAAAGAGCGTTGCAATGGCTAAATGGGGCAAACTTTTTCAGATTTATCACCAATATGTTTGCTCCTAACCTTTTGATGAAAGCGGAAAAGAAAGGCTGATTTCGGAAAAAGTAGCCATAAAAGTTGAATTTAAGAGACATAAAAAAAGGATTGTCTAGCATATTTTACGACATTTAAGAGCATTAACAGCGATTACAATAAACTTTTTTGTGGCTAGTAAAACGAATATTAACAATAACATCACTAGGATCCCCCTCGCTGAGGAAATAATATCGCAGTTGTCCCATTATTTCCCTTTTAGACTACTGTAAGGTAATAAATGAAGGCTGACAGATTGATTTTATTAGTGACACTAACAAAATTACAGAATAAAGCAGCGAAAAAGTTAGAGTTTTTTTTTATAAAAAAGGCCGATGTGGTGAAACTTTTTTATTTCTCTCATTACCTTTTTAAATGAGAAATTTCATTTATCTCACATAGGAAAGAGAATGTAACTTTCGTATCTGCTTTAACCTGAAGCTCACTTTGTTTTGGCTTAAGGTTTACATATACCTATCACCCACGCGTCCTTTGGGTGACTTAAGAAAGCTGATATCGTAACGAAAGGAATATACAAAATGTAATAACTTTCGTATATTTTATTGTCTTGTGACCTTTCCAATTACCTTCGTAACTAGATCATACTGAATCAAAGAATGCATTTCCTGTGAATCAAAGACGATATTTTGAAAGTAGTTCTCTGGAAAGGCGGTATGTATGTATGTATGTATGTATGAGTTTTTGAACATTTATTTTGCCCGGAGTAAGTTCAAAGTAATAAGCATTCCTATGCATTGCGGTAATTCCAGTGCGACTTTGTTTAGAGAGTTGAAGTAATCATGACTTTATTTCTAAATTCGTAAAACGTTTAACATCCATTTATAGGGACGTAAAATACTTTTCAAAACGCTTAATATTTACAAATATCGTATCTGGACAAAACGAAGGTAAAGACAAATTGATATTTTTGTGCAAATATCATGCTCTTTAAAGAAAATTCCTTTCTTTCTAAGCTTCACGTTTTTCAATTATCTTAACAGGACAGCATGAGACCTGGGCTTTAGCCTGGGCGAAATCTCTAGGAGTTGGGGGAACAGTTCATGATATCATCCAGTGACGTACCTGGGATAATTTACACCCAGACTGATCATCTATTTGACAGCCACCACCGCCTTGCGGAAGGGTATAAGGGGAGGCATCTGTAACGGAAGGACGTGGCATTTATGTAAGGTCGCTTAGGAGCCAATTGGTGCTGTCTTTGGCAAGCTTTAAACAGATTATGTTAAATGCCCTTTCTTCTGTTTTTCGTTGGGATGTCTAATTTGTGGGGTGACACACCTAGTGCTCTTTGAGAAGTTTCTTGTATATGACAGATGGCTAAGATGCAAAATGGTGCCATCTTTGGGAAAGCTTTAAACTGGGTACATGTTTAGAAATTCTCATTTTTGGTGCCCTCTTTTTTTCTCCTGGCGGAATGTAAAGGAGAGGTTGCTGTCTAAGGCCCCTAGGTCCCCTTTGATAAAGTTTTGCCTTTGTAAAGTTGTTTGGATACAAACTGGTGCTAACTTTGACAATGCTTTGAATTGATTACATGTTTCAGAAGTTCTCTATTTAGTGGTTTTTGGCTGTGGTATGGTGGAATAAAAAGGGTTTTGAGTAATATGTCATCTTGATCTCAGGTCAACTTGATTTCTCGAGCTTTCACACACAGGTTTTTGATCCACCCACTCGAGATCTGATCAGTCCCCGTCAAGGATCAAAATCTCGAGATCTGATCTTGAGTACGAGAGCTTTTACACTACAAAGTTTATTTTGAGCAACGGATCAGATCCGGATCTTATCCTCTGCTCGAGATCAAGTGTAAAAGCACACTTGGTTGCGTTGTTCGCATCATGCATGAGGAAGGAGGCTCATTCGTCAGTACGAGGTTTACGCATTAGAGTGAATCTGCGAGGATTGGTTGGATCTGCGAGGATTGGTTGGGGGTCCGTGGACTTTCCGGAAATTTTGGGGAAAATCAATCTTCATATGAGATTTCTCAGGTCCTGGGGACTTTAAAACATACATAATCGGTACAATGAAGTTGTAAGTATTTTCAGTATTGTTTTCAAGAAGGCAGTTTTTCATTTAGGGTTTGGAAGTCTCTGGACTTTGAAAACATTTATTATTTCAAGATGAAAGATTCAACGAGAAGAGTTCAATATGAACTATTCAACACAAAAACCTAAACAACACGAAAAATATTGTAAACGTGACTTTATGCGGAATTTCTGAAACCCCTTTTACTAGTATGGTTGCATTTCACCTCCTTTGAGATGTGTCCAAAATTCCATCAGACGAACGAAAAGTTTACAAATTATACAGATTACTAAGAATGGAAATGTTGCTTTAATGCAAACCGACATAAATGTCATAATATATCAAATTGTGACTTCATTCTATTTCTTCTGACTAGTTACAAGACCTAAGACAGTAAGAGGTTTTGTACAAACACTTTGGGATGTGTAATCATAAAAAGAAGTTATCATTTTGAAAAATTAAGCTTAAACTAAAACTTGTCTATTTTTCTTTGTGTCATGTTCATAAACGGAACCAATTCAGATTGGGCTGGGCGGCAGAACTTTTGCCGAAATTTTAATGCACGTTTGTCCAGAATTACATATAATTTGTCCGGAAATACTATATTTTCTGTCCGAATGGGCCATCCCCCTCCCTTACCCGGTCAGCCTAGTACGCCTATGGTCATGTTTGACGATACACATGCCAGGATGAGCTTCCTTGTTGGAGAATAGTAAAAGACCCTGTGGGGCTTTGGCTGTATTGCTATATTGTAATCTCTTAATTCTGCAATTCTGAATTATTGTCCTTTCTTGTTCCTCAGTGAGTTTGTGTACATAGGAAGAAAATTGATGATCTTTGTCACGTCTTCCTGAACTTAAATAGCGCCTCTACATTTCCATAGAATCTCAAGCAACTTCGTCATTCTATATTGAACTTACGTCCTGTGCATTCGCTAATGCTCGCTAATGCTGGCTATTCTCAATATTTAAATGAAATTAGTTTATCACTCAAATCTCAGTTTTTGAAATAATTCTAGGATGATATGGCTGCAAACCCGAACTACTAGGATTAAACCGTTAAATGTTGACACTCTCTGAGAACGATGCAGAGAAGGCATAGGGAAAAATAACAAATAAAAAGGAACCTGGACTGAATGATAATTGCACATGTATGACTGACTATTGGTGTACCTTTGACTTGCTTTTCACCTCACCGGCTTTTAAGGAAAGTCTTTTCCATTTGTGGAAGTGGGAGAGGATACATCATAATCGAGGTATTTACCTCACCTCAATGTAAGGCCAACAGAAAGGTCATATATACAAGCACATATCTTAGAAGCCGAAGCCTGAAATCCTTGATCCATTTCTTATATTAGTTTGTTTCATTGCTTAAATGAAGATACAGAAATGTTGAATTTTATTTAAGTAATTGCCACATTTTCTGTATTGAACGTAAAACAAATATCATTCAAACAATGACTCTTTTCCATTCGAGATTAAACGCTCATTCGTTTAGAGATAAATCAGTTTCATCTCCAAAATCCTGTTTTAGGCGTGTTTGATCAAGCCAGATTAATTAGGAGGATGAAACACGTATGAAAACATTTTTGCCTGGTATCATAGAACCTAATGCGGTTTATCATTTTAACAAACTCACTACATTTCACCATTGTGCATCTCAGCACAGAAGATAACTCTTAGAATGTGGTTGAATCAATTCGTTTCCTTTTTACCGGCTCTGTAACAAATGTTCCTGGAATTTGAGCGTTGGGTGCCCTTTTCAGAGCTATCATACCTGTGACATTTATAAACCAAACCATCGATTGAACGTCACGTTTTCTTAGATAAAACCAAGAAAACCCCCGTGAGAAAATGTAAATTGGGAAGCACAGTATACATTGCCAAAGTATCACGCCTACACTTCAAAGGACAGAACCTCCCTACAGGAATAAATAATTCACCGTAAAACGTGTTTGGCAATTGAACACCTTTTCTCTACTTTGTAAACATGTTTGCACTCTAATCATGTTGAGCACGTAAACTATATTTTTAGCAACTACACGCATTTTATACCGAACGTTTATCAACTTAATACACGTACGTGCTTGGAATTTAAATATATTTACAAAGTGCGGTAGAAAGGTATTTAGGAAAACGTTGAATTCCTAAATAAGGTTTTAGTGTGTTATTTCACGATTTATGGCTTTAAGGTTTTCTTGAAAGATAATTAAAGTATAATTCGGAGAATGAGTGGAAAACCTGATTATTATCATCTCATCGTTATCACCATCACCACCACCAAAATCACCATCACCACCACCACCGTCGTCTTCGTCAACATCATCATTTTCATTATTCCAGTATCAAGGTTTTCATGATCTGGTTTTCATAATCAGTAGTAATGTTCTTTGTAATGTAGGATTTAAGAGTTTAGGATTCCTATTTCACTGAGTGTTAGTAAAAGATACGGCTATATTTCAGACTAAAAATATGGCCGTTTCTAAGACTTTGCAAATTATATTATAATATCGCCGCAAAAACATCGAGCCTCTCATTACTCAGAATTCTGGCATCCTGGGTTCGTCCCTAATGGGGCTGGAGGCAAATGAGGGCGTACAGCAAAACGAAATTTCCTCAAATATAATGGCAGTAAAGACGATAAAAGAGGTAGGTCAAGATAGTGAATTGCTGGGCAGGCGCAAAGGCGTTACATTGCCTATGTGGTGTAAATGGGTGGCTAGGGGTGGGACCAGGAAATCTCTGTCTTCCTTCAACATCTCAGAATTATGGAAGGTGTGAATAACAGCTTTTTAAAAAAATAATATATTCGTCGTACTTGTATTGAACATATTGCCTTTTAACTATTTTTTGTCGGTTTGCTTCTTTGTAAAGTTATAGTTGAAGAGCGCCACCAACTAAAGACTCAAAGACATTCACCTTCATAATACCCTTCAAATTTTATCTTCGCCAGTTTTATGTTGTTGCATTTTTTCAACAAGCCGTTAAAAATTCCTTAAAATTTGAACCTTTTTCTGCAAGTTACAACATGATCAGTTTGGTTACATTTGCTTTCAATGAAATCATAAAAGATTATAAAAGACAAACTTTCGAAATATTTTCCTCTGCCGTTATTAATCCTTTTTTGAATCAACGAAAATTTAACATTGCTGAAGTTTTATGCAAATCAATTTGTTTAGAAAAGGGCGCATTAATTGTAAATAATAAGAAATGTGTTTTATGTATCAATAATCAAACAAGATGCAGTTTGTTGCAAAGGGTTACGAGTTAACTTGCTTTTTGTGCAATCTTAAGCTTTTTCTCTCCTTCAGCAAAGTCAAGTGGGATACGTTGTAAGTTTTGCGCAATTAGATAAAAGCGAAATAAAGGTCCTTTTACACTGGGCGAGACGCAAAACGATGTCATAAAAGTTGAAAACAATTTCATTACTTACATTTTTCACACTAGACGCGATACGACGCGATGCGATATGCGATACGACAAGACAAGGGCGTCCCCCGTCCTCCACTTTTGAGCGTGGATGGGATTTCATATCGTTTGTCCCCTTTTTTTTTGCAGAACCCGAACAAAAATAGCAGGTAAATGTTTGAATCCATAGCTTACAAAATAGCTAATTAAATAAAATCAAGTTCGAAAATGGTGGAAACAGCCATTTAATGGATTAAAAACGTAGGGAAATACCTCAGATTTCACCTTAGATCTTCCGAAATCCAATTTTTTGGGCCCGGATTCCTTGCTTCTAATCTAGGGTTTCGCAATTTGCACTGGAATTACTTTTATCAAGGTCATACCCCCACCCACGCACACACACACACACTTTTGAGAAGCTGTTGACGTTCATGCGACGTGATAAAATTGAGTTGAAATTATTTTATCTTTCACCCACTTGACGCTGAGCGATATTTTGTGAAAGTTCAATTTTGTGTTATCACATGACTAATCAGTTGTTGGAATATTGCGGAGAGATAAAGAAAGTGTCGCCTTCGAAGTGAAAGGTCTGTCGATATTTTTATAGTGTCTTATCTTATCGCGCCGTATCGTGTCGCGTGCAGTTTTGAGAGGTTCTAATAGAACAAGTCTGTCTAGAATGTATTCATCCACTACAGCCTTGAAATTATGCAGGCTGAGCGGTAGAATCACACGTTCAGTTTGATTTTTCTTTCTGGAGACGTAACTCCACCAAGTGTAAACAGTTGTGTGATTTTGCCCTTTTGGCCTTCCCTGTTGGGGTTTTAGACAAAAAGAAAGGTATAGCTTATAGGCAACCCTAGTACCCACCTGATTTAAACAAAACCACTGCCTTCAGACATGCAAATTCAGCCGGATCTACCCTGATAAGTCGAAATCTCGCCACGACTTCTTGTAAAATTTGCAATTCTGCCACCAGCGTGTTTGCTATAGGGCTGTTACCTGCCTGAGAGTGTTCACAAAGTCCCGTGATAAGAGGACAAGACTCTAACGGCATTGACCATTGTATGGCGCAGAGAAGAAACAACTCACTCCAAGCTTCCTCCAACAGAATCACCTACAAAAAATTTTAAAGACAAAAATTTTGGAATATTATGTTTTTAAGTACTTTTAAGTATTTCATTTTTTACCGTTCTTCGAACCGATTCCTACGGCAACTCTACTTGAGTTGTTAAGTCAATCTCCAGTCTATTAGCCAATCCGAATTACACTGCACTTGTCAGGCTTGTGTAACTTTCATGTCAAGAAAATTGAGGGCGCTGTTTTTACAAAGGTCGTCTGGTAACCAAAAATAGTGTTTGTGAAGGTATTCTAACAAGCACGCTCCTGTCTTCACACACTCTGCTAATCCTGATGCCCCCAAATTGACAGAAAACGTAACTTCAGAAGAACAACTAGCTTAAAATTTATAGTGTATGAATTTTACATGTTTTGAACAAACTGTTGCTACCCAAAATAGTACCAGACTAACCAAATTTGGGTGGCGAACCCTGCTGTACTGAATATTGGTGAACAATCATACCTCTAAACATTGTGTTGCCAAAAAGTAGGAAGTATATTAAAGCTTTGCCTTCAACTATAACTTTTTATTTAAACAACCCGGTAAGTTTTATAAAGCGCATCCTAGGCACTCTGAATAAATTTTGGCGGCTTAACACTAACATTCTTGCTCATTTTTTGTCCTGCTTTAGTTTAGAATTACTGCGTAGCTAGGGGTGCATACGTAACTTGCCAGTAAAATTGGCAGATGTGTCTAAAAACGGCAGTTGGATGAAACGTAAATACCGCCCCCTATTATACAACTAAAGAGACAGTTTGGGACCACGAAGAAATGAAGAAGATAGTGCTTACATTAATGAGAGTAACATCACAACATATTTTAGATATTTAGAACCAAAAGAACAGGTAGGCCTACTGTTAAGGCAGTTAATGTAGATCGTGTTTGTCCTTTATAAGTTTCAAAGAAAGTTCAAACCATCATTTTTCAAATTGCCTTCAATTAAATCTTTAATCATATCTTGTTTATAGATCTTTGCTAATATTCATTAATTGTTTATTTTTTGTTATAAACCCTTTTTAATAGCTCCTGGTAAAAGTGGGCTTTAGGCTATGCAAATATTTTAAAAAAAATCATAAACAGTAAGACAATTGGATTTTTACGTTTGGTCACCTACCCATTGCGGTCTCTTCCACTCATTACAAGTTGTAGGTAATGTAAAGAAGTCCATCATAACATGCAGGGGTTTCCCTTAATTTGTTTTTTCACTCGTCTTTCGACTACTAAACCAAACTTTCAAGTAGCCCTCGGCCCCTTTATGCTAGTCCGCATGTCTGTGCTATGAAGAAGCCTCAGAGATTCACATCTTTTACCAAAATTATTCTCCTAGATTTGTGTTTTTTTAACTGAGAACTTTATATGTTAAAATGAGCTTCCACTTTAATTTACATTTGTATTGCTTTTTCCTATTTTAGTAATACAGAATCGAAAGTTTCTAATACCGGCTTAGCACTTTTTAGTCGCGACGGACCTAATGGACCTCATGCATATGACGTCACAGAGCAGAGAGTGCGCCCTCGGTTAGAGGCCAGCCCGTATCATTGCAAGTTTAACCAACAAATGCAAATAGCTGGTTTATGGACCAATACGCGCGTAAGTCTACTACAGGTGCGTACGGAGTCTACGTCGTACGTGCAGCGTGCTCCATTGTTTTGCCTCCAAAATGAAGTTGAGTGACGTCAATGCATAAGGTCTGTAAGAAAGTTGTTTAAACTTAGTCCCAAGCCGTTTTCCCTGACATTCGTCGAGCCGGTGACCGCTAATATCAAACCCTGACATGTTAAGGATAAGATAACGCAAATCACTGAAACCAAACGTCTTTTACACTAACGAATAAAAATTAAAATGTGGAGAACAAAACAACAATTTTTAGCGCCTTTGTTAAAAACACTCTGGTTTTGCTCACTTGACTTTGATGAAATAATGAGACACATTGTAAAATCATTTGACTATAAACTTTTGTACACTACATGAATTGCTTATGTTGGGTTTAGCTGTAAATTTAAAATGAGATAAGTAAGAAAACACGATTGTGATTATCAGATTATTTTAAGACGTTTGACCAAAATATCAAAACTTTAACACTTGGATAGTCACCTGATCGCGGAAGGGTAATGCCGCAAATGACGGAAGATTCTTTGCCCACTTGACGGCCGTGAACAAAAGCCTTGCTGATATTTCATAGATGTTGTCGTAAGGGGTGTGGTACATTGCTGTCAGCTCTCGTTTGAGGGCGTTACTATCATCTGAAGCAGTGTTCGGTGTTTGAGCTCTGATGTCATTCACTATATCGATCTCTCGAGGATTTGCTGTAAAAAGGAGGAATTTAAAAATTATCTTGCTATATGTTCTTCAGTTACTGGGGAAAATGCAGTCCGACAGGTAAACGACTAGTTCGTTAATATTAAGCAGCGAAATTGTGTAAAAACATGCGAGATGTCTGACGAAGAAAGAATCATCCACAAGCTCTTATTTATCCACAAGACCGTAACCAAGGGGGGAAGGGGTGCATGGGGTGTCCCCAGAAAATTTCTTACCTACTAAAAAGTCAACAGTTTACCATTGCTTAGTGCGCTTTGGTATATCTCGTCTCCCTGCAAATTATTTCGCCCCATGGAAGCTGTCCCCCTCACTACTCCTTCAGCAACCCCTTCAGCACCTTGTCTAGCTACGAACCTGATAATCCATGAAGCATTTTTTAGCCATACTGACGTAAAAACCATGCGTCTTGTTGGTGTTGTTGACTTAATGGTTATAGTGTCATCGAAAACATGGTGATGTCACTCTTGGTTTGGTACATTCTTCATTCCATTTATAGGTCTATCTATCGCGCATGTGACAGATATACTCATCGTTCTCTTCAACTGTCGTCATCACGTCCACCGGGATTATCACTACCATTGTCACATAAGCTGCTGTCGTCGTCACATCATGTCCGATCGTATTGCCTCATGAAGGATTGTCGTTTCACATGCACGATCGTCATTATTACAAGTACGATCGTCACTGTCACGTGTACCATGGTCATTGCCTTATGATTTACGATCGTCATTGTCACATGCGCGGTAGTCATTGTTAAGCCTCATTCACACGATACGACAAGATCGCGTACGATTTTGGTTGCGTGCGACTTGTCGTATGCAACCTTGTCGTTGCGTGTGAATGAATGTTTTTAGTCGAATGAAAATTATCGCACGCAACTTTGTTGCGTGCGATTTTCTGAAAAAGTTGTGCGCGATCTTGTCGTTGCGTGTGAATGGATTTTTGCTTAACTTTTGTCGTGCGCGACCTTGTCGTTGAAAGTTAAACACTGTTGAACTTATTGCGTGCGATTTTGGGGCAGCACGACAACAAGTAGCTAAACAAAATGACAGACGTCGGTCAAAGTGGGAGTGGAGAGAAGAAGAAATGGGACGAAAAAAGATATGAGATCAATAACTAACTGTTACATTGAAAGTGTGTTCATGTTGACTTATAATGTGGTAAAAAGTTAGTCGTTTCTCATTCCCCAGGGGATAAACCACTCGCGTAGTGTGCAAGCATATATGTATGCACTGCGGAGGCGAGTGCGTCACTCTTGAACCTGATGAAAGTAGGAAAGAGAGGAGTAGTAATTTTGACAAAGACCCTGTTATGACAAGTTTCAAAGCTATAATTTAGAATCAGTGCCCAAGTGAATAATGATGATGGTTAGGATTAAGTTTTTGGTGAGAATTTGCCAAATTTGGGGTTTGAAAAGCCATTTAGGCCTAGGCTTAAACCTAAAATAAGTGACCCAAAATAATGGTTTAAATTGAGAGAGGGTTAAGTTTAGGGTGAGATTAGGCCAAACTTACGATTTTTTGAAGACTTACGTCACTTCCGGGCATTGATTAGAACCACATTTGAATTGGTTGAATTGGTTATTCACTATAAAGCAATGGTTTTTGAACCAGTTCACCCTTTTCAATATGAGCCAGGCTTTAACATTTATTTCTCTTTTTCAAAATATAACAAAAAGCATCGCTAAAATTGATTTTGACTGAAGTTCACATCAGGTGCAAGTCCAGGACTTTAAAAAGGGGAAGGGGTTCAACGTGTAAGGGCGGAGTCTTCCTTGCCAGAGTAGAAGGTTCAAAATTTCGACAGGAAGTGCACTTGGGCCCTTTTCAGGAAATGTGGGAAGGGTCTAAGCAAAAAATTAATTTTCATAAGTGAAAGAGGAACTAAATTACGCAATTTGGTTAATCTTCCATTCAAACCGGACGTGTATTACTCGAGATATTAGCAAATGAAGTTATTACATTTGTGAGCTTGAAACAAGTAAACATGGGTGTGGATCATGGGGGACGGGGGACGCGTCCACCTCACTTTTTTGGAAGGGGGACATCTCCAAAAAGTCCCCCCTCCCCCACTTTTTCAATAATATAACATAGATTACGAATTGACACTACATTTTAAAAGCTAAATTGCTCCCAAATATGGCACCATTTGCCATATAGACACCTTCAAATTTCCTTTTTTTTTCAAAATGGAGGGGGACACCCCTCCCCTAAAACCCCTCCCGGGACGGCGATTCACAAATGGTGAAAAGTCCCCCCCCCCCACACACACACACACCTTTGGAGATGGATCTGCGCCCTTGCAAGAAAAGGTTATATAATTTCCTCACATTGATAAGGAATGCTTTATTTCCTTAATATTTTTCAGTCTGCAATGTTGTCCTTGAAGTTAAATGGGGCAGGACTTCTCCATGGGGAATGTAAAGTTTGTAGTTTTCTCATGCCTCGCATGCAATCACATTCCGATAATATGGGATTGTTGAGGAGAAAATTGGTTGTAAAGTTTAAAGAAAAACAAAAGACTGTTCATTAATGTGGGGCTAGACCTATAAATACACTCGCTCATACGACGACTTTTTCGTCATCCATTGCATCACATTGAATAAAATCGCGCACCTTTGTCGTATCGTTTGAACGCAGAAATGGTGAACTTGGAACGATCTCTTGAAATACTTACAAAGTCGCGCGCAACCAAAGACAAGTCGTTCACAGCACGCAACAACTTTGTGGGCCACGAATTTGCTTAACTTGGCGCGACAAGTCGTGCGCGACGCAAGGTTGCGTGAAAATCCATTCACACGAAACGATTTCTTGCACGCGATGGTTGCGTACGACAGATCGCGTGAAAAAATCGTATCGTGTGAATGAGGCTTTAAATGTTTCGCCATCATGTGTGACATTCTTATGCGTTTTGTATCACCAATATCGCATATTGCCTTCACCCCCCTCCCATCTCCAGTCACTCTTGAACTAGTCATGCTCAACTTTGATACTGCCATACCCATCACATTAGACAATCGTCCTCGCGGTCATTTTCTCCTTTTAGGTTACATCACATTCAACGTAATTTTCATTTCGTCTCATCCTCGTCATTTTTAGCGTCTTCGTCACTTTCACTGTCTTAGTGATTGTTATTGTTATCGTCATAACCATCGCTGTCGTCATCATCTTATCGTTACTTACACAAAACGATGATCATTATTACGTCCATAGTAATTACAAGCATCTTGCTTAAGAAAGTGAATGCAAGTGACATAAAAGATGTGTTATGGTCTTAATAAGTTTGTAATATTCACATGTAAAATTACACGATGATCGTCCTTCCAACAACCTTTGTAGGCCTCCACTCTAAAAACGTCCGGATAAAATTTGATCCCAGTCCGGATCGGAGGGGCACCTACACGAATCCAGATCAATAATTTAATCATATATGGATAAAAATGATCCGGATTGGATCACTTTTATCCGGATTTGATTACTGTAAATGACCCGGATTTGGGTAGGTGTCCCTCCGATCCGGATTAGGGTCATATTTTATCCGGACGTTTTTAGAGTGTCATTTGTCGGGCTCTACAGCACGTATGTAGTCATCTTCGTCATTGGGTCATCATACTTAAATTTACTACAATCTTACCATCTTCTGGTTCCAATTTAGCACACGTTTCAGCCGTCAGGAGGCTTGCCATGAATCTCTGGTTTGTGGTGTTATCGCTTGAACTTTTAAACAAAGGGGATTCTGACCGTTTAGCATTGTAGTTTCTAAATGATTCATCATTAGTAATATCGTGTGGATCAGCTGCTGAGACAGGGGGCACATTGTCCATTCTCATGTGAGACGTGTTTCGGGGCTGTCTCTCATTTTGCACAGCTGTTGAATAAGATACAGAGAATTACAAAATTGTGGAGGGGTCAATGTGTTTGCTTTATGATGGCAATTTCTCACAAACCTACCAGACTGCTTCCAAGGGGGGCATGCCCCACTTTTGCCAGAAGTTTTAATCCATGTTTTGACGAAATAATCATATATTTTTTTACTAATAAAAGTAAATTTTCTGTCCGAATAGATGGGGCTGCGGAACGTCCCTGTACGTCACTGTTCCTTCTGTTGATTTTTTTTCTTTTCTGCGTAAAGGGTAGTCTGACATAGATAATTTCAAGGAATTTTCAGTGAGTAACTTGGAACGGGTTTTTTTCCTACATCGTCAAAAGTTGGATTTAATAAAATTGAAATGATACAGATGTGTTGAAGAAAAACGTCACCTATTTTCTAGCGCTTTCTCTTTTACTACTGCATTGATATACAACAGACTTGTCGTGGAGGCGGATGTGAAAACATTACTACCTGATCTCAGTTTAAAGATTAACATTTCAGTCGCTAGTAGTAAAATGTTCATTAATATTCATGTAGGCTGCATTCAATCGTGCAAGAAAAAAAATAAAGAGCTACAATGCCGCATTAGATTTCATAATACTTTCATTTGTTACCAATGTGTGCAATATCTTTGTGAAATCTTTTACATTATTTTACTCTAAGGAGTGGGAAAGGAGCAGGTCCCTCCCCCAATCAGGAAGGCTGGGCTTCCGCAGGGGAAGAGTTCGAACTTCTTCTGGAAGCATAGACGGTCACGATAAAGTATGTAATCCCTGCACGACAAAAGGTCGCCCCGATTGTTAACATTTTACTCTCCAGAAAGGCACGTTTTCCCATAAAATCCCCAAATTTTCAACTATTCCTCAACAAAATTCCGAATTTATCATATTTCCTTCAATTAAAGCCCAAAATTTTCAAAATTTTCTCAACAAAGACCAGATTTTTACTATATTTCTCCTACCAAAGGGAAAAAATTGCTCTCGTGATGCTTCCGGGGAAATCTCCTCCGTAGGAGCTTCGAGTCGATGCCCTCCCTCCCCCTTGGGGAACTTTCTCCGCCCCATCGGCAAATCCTGGCCTCACTCCTATTTTACATTACATTATTATAAGGTTAGATTAAGGTTAAGAATTAAGAAGATCATATTGTATTAACATTTCAAATCTGACAGCTGAATTATCATTAAACTCGAATATTTGAGACTTTGCAGTGTTCAGCTATCTGTAGTAACCATGGTAGAGAGGACTGCAGGTATTCAGAATCCTTGAGGGTTTACAGTTACAACCATTCTTTTTCAAAAGTCCATTTAAAACGTTACCTCGGAGGGGTTCTGCCCACCAAGGATCTACGTCCCCAGAAGGGACACTAAAACTAAACTGACAGGCCCCTTTACACTTACCCGTTAAAAGTTACAACCTCCCGTACATTTTCCAGAGTCCCCTCAACGCTTTGGCTAAGAATTAAAGGGCAAAACCGAAACGTTTACCCACTAAGGAGTTCTGCTCCCCCAAAGGAGCTACGTGCCCTAAAGGGACACAAAGATTTAACATGATCAACCTCCTAGCCTTCACACCTATACATAAAGGGTCTGTCATGCTTTGCCCCATTCTAGACAGGCTGAAAAGAACAGATAGTGCACATGATCTTTGTAAAAAGGCAAAGAAGCGAAGGGACACTACCACAGGAAGAGATATAACTTTTTCCAAAGTCCCCTCTACTCTCTGACAATGAGCCGAAGGACGAAACCAAACGTTACCTTCCGAAGGAGTTCTGCTCCTCAAAGAAGCTACGTCCCCATGGGACACTAAGCTCTTGACCTTCAGACCTCTACATCATGGGTCTGTAATGCGTACCCCAGTTCTAAGACTAGCTGAAAAGAACGGATACTACACATGATCTTCGCCAACAAGCCAAGAAGCATATAGTATAACTGACGCTTTACGGACACAGGCTGTCAAAGCCTCTAGATCTGCATTGAGAAAATCTACCAAAATTGCACTGCACTGTAGGGTATTTAATTTTGAACACTATAATCAAATCTCGTGTCTAAACTTTTTTAGAACATATCCATGCCTTTCTCATGAAAAAAACACTTTTAGCATTAATAACCTCTTTGTGCAAATGCCGACTGCATGTTTCCACAGATCTGTTTTTCAAACCAAAACTTCTTTCACTGACTCGGCACGGTTGCTTTTGTACCTAAAAATTACTGTAGAAATCATGTGGTTATCCAACTAGTTAATTTAGCTCAAACTAGCACATTTTCCTTCTATACAGCTTGCAGTGTTATGAATAAGAGTTGATTCTTACCGTCTTTGTTCATCCCGGTCTCCAAACATTTCTTAAGACGACAAGCCTGACACTGGTTCCTATGTGCTTTATCGACGACACACATACCTGTCCCTGCCTGACATCTGAAACCAAGATGAGAAGACCGATAAGGGTAATCCCTCACGTAATTAAACAGCTCGTTCATATTGTGAGTGTTTTATTCTGATAGGATAGAATGACCAGAGAGGTGCCTAACACTCCCTGGAATGACTTATCAAATGTTTCAGCTACCTCAACTTGTTGTGTGATAGAGGGCTCAGTCTTCAAAGTGATTTCATTTAAAATACACGTGTTGTTTGATTATTGGTGCCATAAAAAGTGGCACAATTTGTTAACAATCCCTCATTTAGAGTGAATGAGTCAATGTCGTCTGCTCCCGGGCGCCGTGTGCCCTTGCTCCATTTACCTTCGTAGCAGGTGTCGAATATGTACGCCTCCTTTTTACGTAAATACTCTAACTACGGCCAATACAGGTGCAGGAGAAATACAAGTCCGCCAGGCGGGCAATTATTCTATACGTACGAGAGATAGAACATGTGAGACTGCCAGAAAGGTAACGGTTAGTTCTCACTCCAAATTCAGTTTGCAGGTGTTCATGAATGACTTCACATCTCACGGTGTCAATCAACTGCATGACATCACAGATTATTGCGCTATCACCTTTTTAAAATGAAATTAACAAATAACAGTTTCTAACTCATCAATGGGAGAGCTTTGACTGCTGGCTATCAGTATTCACTACAGGAGAGTTGATGGTTAGTGTGAATTTATTGAAGAAAAAGTATATGATTCCCCTCTTCGAATAACATGGCAGATAGATTCAAAAAGCCTACCCACCATCATCACCCATGATTCAATCTGTGTAAATTATGTTTCAAAGTTTTATTCTTAAGTTAGTGTTTACTTTAGCCCAGTGTAGAAGTAATTTCTAAGGTTTTCCTGTAAATCATTCTTCAGTTTTACAAACGAGCATGAATACTTTATTTATTATATTTAAAGAAAAACAAACGGAATTCTCTTCATTTTCTGTTTTCCGTGTTTCCTCTTACCCTATAAGATAAACCTACCTTTGCATGAAACAATCCCTGCTATCCAAATTGTACTTAAAGGCATTGTCTGGTGGCATTTTGTAGGGGTCTTATATGAAAGATAAAAAATTTCCATTACATGTCATCCAAACCCCATATCAAAACTCCATTCCTAACTCAAGATATCTCTTCCTAAAGATTGGTTACATTTAATAAGAAAATACCTCCAAGTTTCTTCAAGGTCACAAAAAGTGATCCAAAGTGGGCAAATTGGCTATCTTGTTTGTCGTTGAAATTTGATACCTTTGGAATGTTTAGATGTTTTTCCGTGTAGATATAGTGAAAAACTGTTCCATACTTATGGTACAGCAAATAAAGTTATGGAATATTCAATATAATGATATCAACATTATAAAGAAATACAAAAGCTACATCAAATCCATTTGCCCAGATGACATCACAGATTTCCCATCATGCACTAGGGAAACTGAAAATGTAGTATTTCTTCAAAAATTTGTATCTTCCGAATGCAAGATGCTATTGAGATGGGGTTTTCACTGCCTAACACAGAAAATTTTTCTGCTTTTTTTTGAAAGCATCAAATTTGGTCACCAGACCATGCTTTTAAGTAAGACTTATTTCCATGTCCCGGAGTTTCAATAAATTAAAGTGACATGGTTTTCTGCTTAAAAAGTTAAAAATAAGAATAGAGGTTTAAACCTGAGATTTGTCATTTGCAAAACAGTCCACACCCCCACTCAATCCCCAAAACAGTCCACGCCCTCCAACTCAATCCCCAAAACAGTCCACGCCCCCACTTAATCCCATAGTGAGTCTCAGTTTCAATTGTGTGTGTACTTAGAATCGATGACAGAAATAATTGAGTCATCGATAGTCGTGCCCAACAATTTTATACTGGAAGGACATTTAGTGGTTCTTTTCAATTCAAACCATCTCGACGAACAGAAAAGGCATGACATTTCGGATTTAGAAAGCCAGCGTCAATGTCCCCTGCCCCCCCCCTTCATTATACCTACTTCCCCATACGTTGATGGTAGGGGGCCCACTGTGGTACATGAAGGTACTCCGGAGAAATACAATTTGGCGATTACTGAGTTCTTGCAAAGATGTATCAGAACATTTACTCTGTTAATGTGGTTAAATTAAAACAGTAAACTATACGCACTTTCTGGAGAAAGATTTTATGAGTAATACATCCTACAGAATGGACTAATATCTCACTTATTTTCAAGAGATTTTCAGTGATTTTGTAGCACTTTTATGTACTAAATGTTGTTAATTTGTCACCTATGAAAATCATGATATTTTTGACAGACCTTGGGTTTTTGTAATACGTCAAGACTAACAGTAATCAAAGCAACAATTGCTAATCTGAAACAGTTTCTTGAAACATAAATGATTCAGGTAAACATTTTTTAAAAACTCTACTCATGTTAAAAACTGAGACTTAGGACTTACCTGTATATTAGTTTTCTTCGGACGCTTCTTTTGAAAAAGCCACTACACCCGTTACACGCGTAGATACCGTAGTGTTTCCCCGAGGAAATGTCTCCACAAACTTTACATGATAGACCACTGACACGTTTTGGCACTGCACAAGGGAATAAAACCAGTCAATGATTCATTGTGCACACTCAAGTTGAATGTTTACACATATTGCAGTGATCCGCATCAAAAGTTATTTTGTGATGGATGATGCAACAAGGAGTGACTTGATGTTTCGATTAAGGTAAGCACAATTAATTGAAAAAAGGACTTTTCTGTCCGAAGCTATAACTAATGAGCTTTATGCTGAAAACATAGAGACTCATTGCAAACCATCCTATCAAATGATTATAGTCGATAAGAACATGCAGGGATATCTTCAAGTTTTTGAATTAGTTTCTTCACGATAGTGTGTAATAATCACTTTAAAAATCCTGCTCCAAGGCTGTCATCTGTTTTACCTATCTAAGCAGAAAGTGTATAACCCCATATTCTAACTGCTCCCTAATAGAAACGTGGAAGCTTAACTGGTCTGAGGAACCCAAGTTGTGCACCACTGCGTACAGTTGGGCCGAATAAAAACCCCTACCGGGAAACTCAAACCTTCTTTGAACACAAATTTCGAACGTTTCCTCAGGACTATTACAAATCAGTAGATTTGCCGAAAAGCTGCTCTGTTTCCAGAATAATTCAGTTAATTCACATGATCCCAAGGTATCTTGGTATAATTCCAAGTAATTCTGAATTCCACCAGTATTTTGCAAAGCACAAACTCAATCCTCCTTGCTCTCTCTCCATCCTCCCGTGTGTAGATCGCCGCGCCCGACCAATGCTTTATCCCTGCTTCTAACCTACAATGATGTGAAGTAGCCATCATAGCTCAGGCTGTAACCGAGTCCACCCAACCAGAGTTAGAGCCAAGTCCAATCAAATCCAATTCCAAGTATGCTCTAATTCCTAGCAAATTCCGATTCTTGTGTCCCCAACTTGGGAGGGATTTCGAGTGTTGCCTTTTTGACACGTTAGCATATCATACACATGGTTTTTCAACACTATTTGGCAACTTAGCTAAAATGTAATTTATTCACGCATATATTTGAGTGTCCACCAATAAGAATGTAGCCTTAACTAATATTTATGCAAAGTTTGGGACACGGCTGGAATCGCTTCCAGAGTGCAGATGCAGTCCATTCTGGGCCAATTCCGATTCCGGGGCCTCCCATTTTAGGTCAATTCCGAGTCCAGTAAAAACAGATTCTGGTCGGAAATAGATTCCGGGAGTTAAAGACCTGCAATAGGGTTTAAAAGGAATCTTAGCTTGGGTCCAAGTCAAAGCATCCAAAAGGATCCTGACACCCGTAAGTTGCAGAGACTCCCAAGGTATCATAGGAGCGAGATGAGCTGTCATTTTTGGTGAGAGTCTAGGGAAGCCTACCCTTGCCCTTAAATATATGAGTAAAGTCATGTTATCCCAGTATGAAATTACGTTGTGCCGTTGGGCAGGAGTGAGCACCTTTTCCCCTCTCCAGGGCCATTTTTGTAGGAACCGAGAGTGCACAAACGTTCGATTCCTCAACCTCCTACACCATCCCCCCACGTTGAGCGTTGGCCAACTCTTGCCCTAAAATGAGTTTTGGATTTCTGGGATAGCACTCCGTTGATTAAGACTATGGCGGAAGCTCAACCTTCTGCTATTGTGCTTGGTGCTCAGCATAAGCAATGGAGTAGGGAAAACAAGCCAGTGGGCCACAACTCCGTGGCCGGCTGACTTAAACCAATTGGCTAGAAACTGAGCCGTAAAACCTCATCTAAATCTGACTCATAAAATTGTGCGAGTTAGAATGAAGCGTTATGCTTGCGCTGTATTAAAGTGGTACTGGATGTGTAAGGCAAGACAGAGTAAAAATACCACAATTTGACCATGTCTTTGTAATAAATTTAGGAATAGCTTAAGGTGGATTTAATGATTTAGCTTAGAAAGTAAGTATAACCAGCAAGCCTGTGTGATAAGTGCGCACGAAGTGCGCAGAAAAAGTTTATGCATACACGGTGAACAATGCGTACTGCATTGTGGAAACCGGGGGATGTATTACTACACTATTACCGTACTTGTATTACACCTCATCTTTACGTACATCTCAAAATGGTAAGCATGTTAAGTGGTGGGTTAATAATTAAAAATTATAACTAATTAAAATTCATGTGTTTCTGAAATTAGATTTATTAATTGCCTCACACGGAGGATCAAAAAGTAGTATAGTGTAGAGGTTTTGTTATAAAAAGCATTAAAAACGTTAAAAACTGTCACAATTTCCATCACAATCTATCGAATATTGACGATTTTACATGATAGTCACTGATTTTGCAATTACATCATGAATAACAATGAGCTGCATATGCAAATTTGTGACGTGAAAGAGGGACTCATAAGATATGTTTTTTGTTATCCTTTGTTTAACCTTCAGTCCAAGGATATAATGTTGGCATGCCCTGAGGAGTTTATTTTGGAAGTAGCTCTTGACCACTTTGAAAATGTCTACATCAAACACCTATTTAGAAACCAGCTGGTATGAAATTAAAATATGATTTATGAAGGAATTAACAAAAGAAATACAGACCCTGTGCAACACTCCAGACCCAAATTTCTGCATGGTAAATGAGAGATCTCAGCAATGGTCAAGATAAATTTTGAAGAAGCATGGTAAGAGATATTCAAACAATTTCAAAGGATTTTTCACCCGGGAAGCCGTAATGTAAGGCTTTGAGTACAACGGCTGTTTTTTACTCGTCTACAGACCTTTAAGAAGACTTCAGTGCTTTGGATGGGACGATAAATATTTGCTTAGGGGGTTCGAGCATTAAAAAAATTGTTTTAGAAAACAACAAACAGTGTTTTGAGAAATTTTGTACAGCTTACGCATCACCGGTGAAAACACAAGTACGATACGGTTATCATGCACATTGTTCGTCAACGCTAAGATGAGCAGTATGTATCATTGGGTAAAGAGAAACAGAAGAACGGATAACCCGAGGGGCCCCAGGTCTCTAAGAAGAAATTAGGGTATCTTAAAAAAATATCCAATTATATTCGTTGTTAAATACCATTTAAGTCATAACTTACAAACACGCATGGCTTAATCTCGGAACAAGCCGAAAGATTTACATTTCAGTTGAATTTCGGACATTGTCATATTAAAGAGACTTAACCTAGGCTCATTGACAGCTTTAAGGAAAATTGAGGAAGAAAGAATCTTTGTATCCACACCAAGGTAATTAATTTAAGGTTAAACGGTTAAGGTGAATTCTCTTAAGCGCTAATTATAAGAGTTAAACCAGTTTTTCGACTGGGTTAAAGCATGGAAGTACTATCTCGGAGGTAAGCACTTCCATGGTGAAAGCAAGTAAAAGGGTGGGCGAATAATCCACTTAGTAAGTTACCAGGACAAGGGCCCTGATTCACAAACAAATAACGCTCTATCCGAAGTTTGATCTATCGTTCAATTGTCCTATTGAAATCAAACTTAAGATCCAGCTTTACTATTAATTAAATAGGGCCGAAACAGTCACTAACTGTCGCACCAGGAAGCTATAATGAGTAACATCTACCTGGCCACACATTCCTTTAATCCCGTTCATTGTTACCAATGTGATGTTGTACACGTAAGTTACTGAAAAATACTTACTCTTTAATATTTACAATAAAAGGCATCGAGACGACAATAAGTTTACCTTTGTTGTTGAAGAAAATACATTCACAAAGAAGATTTAAATGCAGGTTAATCTTCCGCTTAATTGTTTAAAGAGGAACTTTACAAACTGTGTCAGTTGCCACACCGAAGGTCAGTGGTTTTAAGTTTTCCCTCTGTCTTGATTCCCCGAAGCATATTATTCCAGCCTCTCATTAACCTGGTTGTCCGCGAATAAATTATGAGTCGGGAAACATTTGTTTTGTAAATCAAATTTGAAATCCTATTGATATGCAAATTGAGCTAGCCCAGGGAGGTGTAAGGTCCACTGAATTCAGCAAAATGACAACAAATCTCTGAAAACCAGTTGCTTGATTAATTAAATGATGGTCTGGAACGCCCTTCAGGACAAAAAGCAAAAGGTATCTTCACCTGTTTACTCAGATGCAGATCTAGCATGAGGTTTAATTAACTGTACATTATGACTGTTTGCGGTAGGGTCACGTGCTTAGCGCGATTTGCGTCATCATGCCGTCATAATGTATTAAAACATACTTCACCCCCAAGAACATTACTTCCATAAATTAATAGGATAGTATAAATTATTGATAATCCTTTGAAAGTTGGTTGTCAGGTTTCGGCTGTAAAATTATTTTGCTCGATATTGGTAGAGATATTAAGCCCACAAACCATGATAAGAGGGACTAATTTTTGCACAGTTCTACAGAATCACAGGGTTTTTTTTTTGAAAGGATATTTAAAGAACAACCAGCTGTGTAAAACACTTATCCAAATACTTACAAAACCAGTCAAAAAATAATTTTGTGAATGCTCTCACTTCTGCAACTAACTTTTTTTTTAAAAGGTAGACATCTTCTACGGAAAAATGAACGATAAAACAGCTTTCCAACCAAAATCAATGTGTATTTGCTCATGCGTAATACAATGAACTTTCCTTAATTTGATTCTCTTAAGGCAATCTATGCATGGGTCATTTTCCCTAAAACAATCTCTTAAATGAAGACAATAAAAGATAAAACATCGACAAAAATTGTGTAAAGTTGTTTCAAGAAAATATATCCAACACTCTATACCTGACCACAACACGTGCTCCTTTCGGCTATGTGAAAATTTTCTAGCCATTGTCCTAAAGGGCATTTAGGTTTCTATGCAAACATGTACATTATTTGATTTTGTCTCTTACTCATGCATTTCATGATTATAAAACTAGCATGAAGGATTGACTGTAATTCCTAAAACCAACAAATCTTTGATTCGTTTGTCTCCCCGTGTGCCATCTTAGTTGAGGCAATCGCTGTCTTCCCTCACTTGTCTATTTTGTTTTCTACGCAAATCGATTAACGGTTACACAAGTCACTGTTTGATGTCGTAAATTGTGATTAAAATTTTCTCAAGAGGTATGACCGACGCGGCAAGGGTGCGAAAGGCGGAAGGCAAGTTCAGATCCTAATGACACTGGCCCAACAGCTGTTTCCTGTTGGCAAAGTTCGGCTGGATCGCTCATCGCCCGCGGACTCAACAGCACACAGTACCGACAATTTAGCCTGAGATTTTAAACTTCACTTGAATATCTTTATTCCCTTTAGTTCTCTTGTCGAAAGTCATTTTATTTTGTTGTTAAGGAAAGCAGATAATTTTATAAAAAAGCGAGATTTAGTAGTAAAAAATTGTCTATTTCAAACCATTGATGAAGACTACGAACTTTTGGTGAATTTTATAGTTTCATATGAATATGTAAACCTTTTTTATTTTATAGATGTTAAGTCTCGTGTACTAAAAGGGCGCTACCATTTTTGAGTTGAGTGTGTTTTGAAATTTTCGAGGATGAATTCCTAGTAAGACAAGCGTTTCACAAAACATGGTCGCATATATAATATTTTCCCTTCATATTTCCAGTTTTCACATTTTTTGTTAGTTGATATTGTCTCAACATATTTAGGCAGCAAAGTTGAGGAGACAAAGAAAACTTAGGTGCTTACAAATTATATTCTGAAACTACAAAATAGTACAAGTTGTTATAATTCTAGGCTTTTACCTAGTTAATTATTTGTTCATATTCATAATACCATTTTTTCATGTTTTTGTATGTTTCCATAAAATTTCATATTTAATTCTCTTTTCATATTTCATTGTTTGTTTATAGTTTATATTTTATTATCCTGAACTACCTTAATTCCCTAATGTGAAAAAGCCAGAGAGGTTCTAATTTTTTCAAAAATTTTAAGTAAAAGCTTAAATAGTAAAGCACATGTCACATCGTATCATTCACTACTCAGTAACAGAGAAATGGTCAGTTATAAAAATAATGGGTACTTGAATCTCATGGACAGTTACACTAGTCTTCTCTCGCACACTTACACCAAACAAACTCTCCGCATCTTTGGATAACAAATCATCTTAGTATGGAGTTCCGGGAGTTTCAGTCTATTTTGGGGGAAAAACCCTCCCTGCTGCGGAGGCCTACCACATGAAACTTGTAGTAGATCAACTTGTTGCTAAACTACACCCTACAAACGTACGGTTTAAATTTGAACTGAATCTGGTCAAATGGGCACTGAACTTAAGTCTGGTCAAATATTTGACTAAATTTGGTTCAGTTTAAACAGAAAATGGTTAGTTTTGAACCGAAATTTGTCAAATATTTGATCCTTCTTCGGTTAAGTGTCCATTTGATCCGCTTTTGGTTCAATGTGAACGGGACGTTTTTATAGTGTAAGCCATCGTTTACGTACACAATCACTCATGGGTTGTTTAGAGAGGGATTTGAAATAGCTGGAAAGTAGAAAAGGGTCTGGACGTAGAATTATTAGTTCCATTGGATTGTGGATAGTATTGCAAGTGTTAAATTAATTGACTTTAGGGATGATACAAGAATTTTTAGGAAGTCAGGTACAAATCGTTTGATTTTTATAATATTTTTTATTCATTTTCTGATGAGATGATAGGAAAAATTTTCGTTCCAAGTTAGCGACTTTATTTGAAAGGTAAACTTTGGTGTGTATTTGACATTTTACCAATTCGGGAGATTTTCCCTTTTAGTAGGATCTAGCTCTCACAAAATCGGAAGAAAATTGGTCATGGGCTCGACCATTTTACCTATATTCCTGTCATTCTGTGTGTACATTTTCAGTGGGAAATGGTTTAGGAACCCCTTCGTAAACTTGTTGGTCTAATGTACTGGAATTAAATGCATATTTCGTAGGTGTGTTGTCATAGCTACCGAAAAGCCTTTTCCTGATTGGTGGCTCACCAGGCCGGTTAAGAAAAAAACACGCACGTTCTTGAGTTGTCTTCGTTATTGCTTAACCTTTTTTTATAAGATTAGCAAGCTTTTATAATGTGTTGCATAAGTTTTGTACCGTTCGGGAGAATTTTAGTTTCCCCCAAACGGGAGAATCTCCCGGACTGGTTACTGCGTGATCGAACAGTCAATAAAGGCCACACAGAGTACAACATAAGTTGACTATAAGGTACAAGAACGCAAGAAATTCATAAGACAAACATATTTTGCTAATCTGAGCTGACCCTCCAAATTGATTTTAGCTTTTAGAAGCAGGGAGGTGTTGACACCCTCCCTATAGGTGGTTGATCATCAAATATTTTTAAAAAAAAACGTCAAGCATTCACACTGAGAAATATTCAGTATAATGGTAAAGTTATGTAACCCATTATCAAAGTGACATATTCTGGTTAAGATAATAGTTTATTGCTACCACAGATATTCACCTATAGGCCTGTAATTTACGAGCACTACAAAGTGATTCGAAAGCTTTAGGTTTCCTACTCCACTGTAATACCTGCTCTGAAACAATATGGTACCATAAATCTTCTTTTCTAATTAGTTTTGTTCAAAATTTCGTAGGTGTCATATTGTCGATTCAAATACTTCCTAGTAGCAATATCTTAAATTAGTAGATGTAACATCAAACTGTAAACAAATTGATACCATTTGCCTTGCATTAGTGATATGTCAGAAAGCATTTCAATTAATGCTTTCAGACCGTTTTTGCATTCGCTGGTGTGCTTAAATTTAAAGAACATATGATCGAAGTATTAAGCATTGAAAAAACACACTTAAGTAATATAACTTCGTAAGGTGCAGTGTACAATATATATCTTTCTTAAGTTTGTAGTTCAATATAAAAAAATGAAGAAAACCTGGATATGCACTTTCGTATTTAAATCTTAACTTTACAAAAAGCTGTTTAAAAAGAGAAAGAAGAAATTTAGAAAACCGTATAGTTGTGCAAGCAATTTGGCGCCAGATGGTTGGAAGAGAGCTATCTCTCCATTCTGGGAAAGACTGGACACTCGTTAGGAATTTTTAAATTCGTCGGGGAGCATTGGAAAATTCCATACAGTATATAATCCTCAAAGGCTATCAGGCCCCTTTTCCTTGTATTTCTACTCATGAAGGCAGATTTCTTTATTATAAACTTCACCTTCTGGGCTCGCTTCGCGGGCTGCAGAGCTTTGTTTCAGCTCCTTTGGGATTTCAGTTCCATATAGCCAAATAGTACAGCCCCCAGCATGTAACCCATGGGTAGCCTACACAGATTGCTACGAAGTTCAGGGATTTGACTATACTTAGTTATCTTGTATGTATCATATATGTAATACAAAGAACGATTTACGGGGAGAGGTTTGGTTAATTTATGGGGCAGCCGAGTTAGATAGTCCTGCCGTATAATGTATGGTATCTCCGACAGAGGGTGGCCGCTCCCACAGCTGGTTGAGGTTTCTCTCAGTGAGCATAGATTCTTCCATCTATACCTGAACATTTTGGAACGCTTCGGACGCCAAGCAGTTTTTAACGTCAGATTGTCCGGAAAAACCACTTAACTAACTCCTAACTTACATTAGGTATTACATTAGTTCGAAAGTTACGTCGATTGGACACGATATCCACTGTCATGAGATAGTATTGCATGAAAGATTTTTTCAATCCTCTCTTCCCAAACAGCCAAACCTCACCACAATCCTCTCTTTTCCCCCTCCCTCAGGTTTCAATTGCTTCTTCCCTTCCCCTTTCGGGGAATTTGGCTCCCTTGCAGGTCAAACCCTTTCGTAACCACTGCTGTACGGTGCAACCAACCAAAATATGAATGAAAATACAAGGTTTGGTTTCTCACAGTTTAATCCCCCTCTCACATTTTATTACACACCTTTTGAACTTCAAATTATACGCGATGTGCCTTAAGAAAACTTATGAAATATTTGTTGCTGATGAAACGATGAACAATGAAAGCGCAATTGTGTCTTGTTTCATTCTCTTTTTCAAATCGACCTTATATGGTATCAGAATTCTTTAATAACAAAGAAAGCCTAAGGTTTTGAACATTTCCTATGTTTAAATATTTAACGTCTGCTAACACTGACTTAAACATACTCATGATAGCCCTCACTTTTACAGCGTTATTTTTTATCAAAATTTTAAGTACAATAACTTCATGAAAGTTTCAAGAAATCCTTCTTTAGAATAGATCTTCAAGTTTCAACTGTTGAAGAGATTAAAAAACACCAACTTAAGAAGCTATTTCTAAATATAAATTAGGATAAACTGGCCTATATGTTAGGAAGGTATGCATTGTCTGTCCAACACAAAGGAACTTAAAGTTATTTATAGTACGTTTGTTCTCCAAAAATTAATAATGAAATATACCACGACGAAGTTGCCTAGCTCGCTGTATACATACCGACTCACTGTGATACCCGATTTTTAATTCGTCAATTTTCTGCTAGAAAGAGTCAAAATACACACAAATATGTGAATACAGCCGTGAAAACGCCAAAAAATTAAAACGATCAATAGAGAACGACGAAATTAGGCCAGGCAAATATTTCAATTAGTGTACCGCGTGAATTCGAGCAAAGTGTGAAAACGAAAACATATCATGCTGTTGACGCTACAACCGGTCTTACTATCTCCGGGACAGGTCGAGCGTTAGATCCGTCGGCCAACGGTATACGACGCAGCAACTGATTCGTGGGCCAATATTGTCACATCTATTAGTTATATTAGCATCTTTAGTTTAGACTAAAGATAAAAACGTTTTCTCTCTCGTTCAGGTGTTGCAATTATAATTTGGACGTTTCATTTTTTGTTCCTTTTTTGACGAGAAAATAAAAACATACGTCAATCAAGTAGAATTAGATTAAACGAATATATGACACATAGTTTGTTGTGTAAGACATCGTTGTATCCAGAATATCACTAATTACGTAAAAGACAAAATTTAATATCACCATAAAATGATCTAAAGTCAAAGGGAAGTGTTCAAAAAGCTGAAGATGAAGGGAAATTAATATATTTGTACATCTCTGCTGGGACATAGAGATATCAGAAAATGATAAAGTGTTAAATTATTTAAAGGCTCAAGGAAAAATTCATCTGCCATTTTTATAAAAGAATAAGTTAAAGGATTGCTTGACCACAACTGAAATCACAAAGTAAAATGACAAAGAAAACAAAAACACAAGTTGAAGATACAATAGGTAATGATCAGTGAATAGAACTTGAATTTATAGAATGATTTTTCCATACCATTATTTTGCTTAAATTCTTTTCAATCCTTAATCTGTCCCCAATTGTGATATACCATGTCAGCCCCTTGTAAATAACATTCAAACGCAGCTACATTACTGTTCCTTACACAACAATAACAACAATGTCATGTTTCACAGTTATATTTTAAAAACTTATTAACCTGTTAAAAGAGTTGCACAATGTGTTTGCCAGTTTAAATATTTGACCACCCATTACATTTTTGTTTCAAACTAAATCATAGCAATAATTAGAAAAAGTGGACTACAAAAGCTATATTTCTGTCAAAATGCATTTTTGTGTAGCTACTACGATCGTATCAGATCATGGTTAAAATCCTTCCATGCATACATTCCAAATTTCCCATTAATTTGAACATTTAACCTCAAAATCATGATCTGAAGATGGTATTCCGATCGATTTATATTTGTTCTTAGCGGTCAAATCAAACACGTGACTAAGACAGTGATGAATCCGTCAAACTAAGCAGCTTTTGATAGATCAATCCGGTGGAGTCTGGGAAACAGAAGTCACAAAGGCGGAGAAGTCCATCTGTAACAACAATCTTATTCATTGCCAGAAGGGTAAAAGATAAAGTACAAAGGTCTTAGAATTACTCAAGGAGTCTCACTGAAACTTTATCTCATTTTGCAGCCTATGATAAGATTGCATCTTAGTATATTATTGATATTGTATGCAAAGACTAAGTATTTCGTTAAAATCAATTGCTACTTGCATTGGATATTTTAAAATAATTTAGTTCGAAGGGTAAAAAGTGTAACTGTTGCATCAAAACGAAAAAGAAAGAGAGAGAAGCACGAAGAGGAGAAGAGAATAAAGTTTGAATAGGTTATTTCTAATCATACTTTTTCGGAAGTAGTAATTTGTTTGTTGTTAAGGTATTGTACTTCGAGATGTCATATTTCTTAATTTCAAAGGCATAAGTGTATATGCTTAAACTTTGGAAAAGAAAAAATACTTTATTTCAGTTGGCAGACATCAATCAAAGGCCAGGAAATAAATCTAAAATAACAAGTATTATAAACTTTGGACACGAAATTATCTAAAAGCAATGCTGATTTTAAGCGTAAGGTCAAAAGTCACTATGATCGAGCAGCACATAGACTGAGTTTCTGTATTTCTTAAATTCTTATACTTATTCTTATCCTCATTTTTTTTTTCCCTTTGTTGTGCTTTCTACTTCCGGTCACTAGCTTGATAAACTTATTGTTCCATTTGTATCATGTCCAAACTATGTTTCTGTTATCTGTTTATACGAACGATTTAACAGTTTAAAGAAATGAGATGAAATGAGTGTACAATTAATAATTTTTCTTCTGCTTATTTACACTTTACTATGGAAATATTATTAAAATAAATTTAAGTATAGGTTGCAGTTTTGGTTGAGTGTACATATAAGACAAAGGAATTTCGGCATTTATCTGACAACCAATAAATGTTGTACTGTTGTATGATTTTGGAAAACACTTTATCGAAAACTCTATCAGTACTGTTGTTTGTAATCCTTCAATCTGTGTTACCTTATCTAAAGTTTCAAAGTCTGTCAAAACACACCGTCGCAAAAGTTGAAGAGTAAACGCTAAAAATGAAGTTTGTTGTAGAATCTAGGCCTATCAAAGAAACTGAACATTTATTTTAATTTTCAATTACTTATAAATTGTAAAGAGTGTATATTTCTTTGTCAGTTGGTTTTAGTTTAGTTCTGATATAATTAGTTTACACTCTTAAAAAGGTCTGATCAGAGGGGCACCGAACAGGAATCTGGTAAAAAATTTGACTAGATCCGGTTCAAAAATGAACCAATTCTGATCACTTCTGAACCAAATCTAGTCAAATAATTGATCAGATTTCTGTTCGGTGCCCCTCTGATCAGATTCGGTTCAAATTTGACCAGACCTTTTTAGAGTGTAGTGTTTTAAAGTACAATTATACGTAGCATACACTCACTAATCCTTGGAATATTCGTTTCTATGCTTTTTGCAAGGCACAAAAGTTGGAATATACGTTTGTAAGCTTTTTGCAAGACACATAAGCTCTGCAACATTCTTAAGGCACCAAGAACGCATTACATACGTCAATGGTTTGACTGAATGTTAACGATTTGCCTAAAACAGTTTGAAAACTAGACTACTAGTGAAGAAAATAAACGATCCTTCATGGGAAGAGATGAGACCAAGGGAATTGGAAACGAACCTCATATATAGCTGGCGGTTAAATAAAATGCATATAATAGTAATAGTTGTTTTTAATCTAAAAAATTGGTGAAAGCTTGAAGGGGAATGAATGAATGTACAAACATCGAAACAATGAGACAAATAACAGGGGTACAAAAAATGAAAGCAATACCATTTCACTGAAAACAATAAAATAAAAAAATAAATCTCACTAAGAAGAGCAAAAAAAAAAAAAAAGAAATAAAATAAACTAGTATGCAAACAGAAACAAAAGAAAAGCAACTGAGGTCTAATGAATAGGGACAAGCTTTTGAAACATAAAGGGTTCTGCAGCCGAGAGTTTTAATATTCTAACTTTTGCTAGATCAAAGATGGGTTTTCTTCCAAAATCACTTTTCTCATACGAAAAAGACACAAGTTTTATAGAACTTGTAAAGCAAACCATCCCACGTTAACGAGTAGGCTACTTTACAAGCCCTTAGGTTTCGTTTAGGTTTTAAGGCTTTGCAATGGCGATCCCAATGAGGAGACTGATGGGGGTCGAAACCCTCCGAAAGGGTTACTAGGTAAAATTTTAAAATTGTTCAAAATATTTTAGTCCACACATTAAAGAATTTAAGTAGTCTGGATTTACATTTGCCTAGTAATTGTTCTCCACAATACTTGTGTCTTGTTATGCACTTTTTGCGGCAAGAAAGTAGTATTTTAGTGTAAAAAACACACTAAAGTTACACAATTCAAATTTGATGCTTGCTAAATATATTTGGAATGGGAGGGACCGCCTTCCCCAACACCATTCTCCTAATCTTGCTTCCCCTAGAGCCGCTGTCGCTGTAAACCATGTACATGGATTGGGGCAAATCTAGGATATTTTCTAAGAAAGAGGGTGATTCTATCCTATTAAAACTGGGAATATCATATACAGGTAGTTACTTAAAACCTAAGGAAGGTCATCATCGTCGATGTAACAAAACTTTTAGGCACAATTTTTCTTTCTACGCCGCGCACCAACTGATGATGACACTCAGCTGAGATGGTATTACGAAATTCGAAATCGAGGGTTCCTTCCAACCAAAAGCCTGGTTACACAACCGGTGGGTAATATAATAACTGCTCACAAAGAATGAAGTAAACGCCAGTCTGGGAATCATTAGTATTATTATCCACGAAAAGTGCACAGAGTTTGAAACATTTATCTAACTCAAGCTGGGGGTGGCGACAGGCGGAGGGAGGGGAAGAGGCCATGATCCCTGTCAGGAAAATCTGTCCCCAACCCGTTGAGAAAATTTTCCAATTTCATCGGGGAACCGTAATGGGTACGATCAGTATGAAATCCCGACGACGGCCAGTGGCGAAGACCTTTTCTTTAGCTCTCAAGGAGGGTGCATTCTTCAGTAAAAAACAGAAGTTTATTTTGTTCAATAATAATCCCAAATTTCCAAATTTTCTACAATAAAACCTCCTCATATATTTAATGTTTCTTAGATAAATACCCCAAACTTCAGGCGCCCTTAACGCACCGAAAACTTTGGGTTCGCCATAAAACGGCAACTTGCCAACTTTTTCAAGGCTCCGGGTGGCATCCCCCTTGTAGGGGAGCTTTACCCCCGTTGGGGAAACTAACCACCTCCGTCAAGTAAATTCTGGCGCCACCCCTGAATTCAGCGTGTTACATCTTCCCACTGTGTTGTATATTACCTGTGTCTTAAATGTGGATCAACATACTAACTTCTAAAACTCTTTGTCAGGAAAAACAATTCAGTAGTGCGCCTGAAAAATAATATCCGACAGTTCTGAACCCTTGGTGCCTAGCTTCATTATTTTCCAGCTTCCACTAGTAGCTAGTTTGACGCAACTGATACAACAAGAAAAAAATTTTGTCAACTAAAAGAAATGTTCAAACTACTTCATGTAAAAAGTCTATAACCCTTTGTAATGTCTCACAGGTGATGAGCCGTCTTATGCTTATCATTTCAGGACAAAGGTACCCAGACGTTTACTTGGATTTTTGTTATGTAAATGACATCAAAGAGAACTCTAAACGTCAATAAAATATAAAGGTGTGCCATTTTTAGTAACAAATTTATTGAATTCAAATTTTCTGTATGTTTTTCTTTTCCTTTCTTTGTTTCTTTAAGCGTTTTTTCGTTCTCCTTTCTGTTTTTCTTTAAAAGGAAGTTGTGGAAGAATATTTCTGACATTCACAGGAAAGATGTAACCGGCTTACGATAGTGTATTACTCATACCTTTACTGTTTGTATTTATTATTCACGTTTAACACAGATCAGCGATCAGCTACAAGAAAGACACAGTAGTTGTAATATGAAGCATTTAATGTCTGTGCTCAGATGTGATAAGAAAAATTTATGAAAATAAAAACACACATCCTATACAAAAAATTTGTCCAAACGTCCTCAATATATATTAGTAATCTGTATAGCTACACACAAATCTTTTATTTAGTACCAACAGTTTTCCCAACGACTTGTGTAATGTGATTTGTTTTGGGCTTAAAGTTTTAGAAGGACAGATTCAACTATATTACATTAAATTTCTAACCATTTCAGCCCATTTGAATAACAACAGTAACTCTTTGATGGTGAATACGATTTCATCCAGTTTTCTTTGGTTTTCACATTTATTTTCCACTAACGTACCTGGTTTTGACGAAATGTTAAATGTGTTATTTCAAACTCTCGTTTACGCAGGTTTTACTTATCTAGCTGTTTATTCGAATACAGCACCGGGAAAGTGCACAACTTCTCAAGAGAAGGCATCGTGATAACTTTTTTACTTATTACGGAACAGATTTTTCTTTAAAATACAACTTCGTCGTTAATTACTAGGTACTCTGCACGTTGAATTTGTTTATAAGGAAACGCCGTCCAAACTAAAGTAGCAGTAATGTAATAGTTATTTCTTCTGTTTTCTGTTTCACTCACTTAGTCAAGTACTTTTCCTTTCCGTGTCTGTACTTTTTACAATGCTTGAATTCACTGCCAAAATAGTTGCTTATTATTGTAATAAATTAAAATTATTACCACATAAATGATAATTTCTTTTCCCTGAGATAAGGAGAATGAGGGAGGACAAACAGCTTACGAAATCTCTTGAACCACATGAGGTCAACATTGAACCACAGGAAATATTTAAGTTTGGCCCACTTTATTAGTTTATAAAGTACACATTGTAAAATTGAATCATCAGCAAACTATCGATAATTTAGAAAACTTTCACGCTCTTTTTCACAACCCCTACTCGTAACATTAGAGATCAAACAGTAAAAGCGACTCAAGAAGTTAAACATACCTGCGTCTGCCGGTGGCTCACTGACTGCAGCTGTTACGATGGTACCAGGCAAGTCGATTTCCATTTCAAGAATTATCTCTTATTTTCTTTCTCAATTTCTAAAATTTCGTCTGCCCGCCACTCTCTATATCGTTGGTGAGTAGCTGAGTTGGAAACTAAATTTTCACCTTACAGAAGCAGTTTTCTGTCTCTCCCTCTCCCTGTTCCCTTGTTTTAACTTTTTTCACAAGATTATCTGAAAACAATTTTATTTCAACTTGAGTTTTAAAATTTATATCAACTTTTGCTAGTTCTTCCAATTTTACAAAATGGTTCCTAAAAGATCTTCTGTCTTGCTTTCAACCCGAAACTTAAATGGAGGTATTCAGGACTCCTCCAACCAATTTGGATACTTTTTCATCTTTTGCTTTCCATTGTATTTTAATTAAATTTCAAACTATATTTCAACGTTGAAGGGGCGAGCCTTGATGCGTACATCTGCGGTAAACGTCGCATGTGCGCATGCTCGATGTATGACGTACACGCGTGATGACAATTTTTGGCAGAGGAGGGCGTTTATGAAAGGCCCCGCAAAGACAAATTAAAATGAATTGAATTGGACAGGGAGGATGCAGGTTTGTTTGAGAAGCAAATACGGGTGATTTTTGAGAAGAAGAAAATGAAAATATGATCGGCTATCGTAGTAAGAAAACGACTTGATTAAATAAAAGATCAGGAAGAAGTTTGGAAGAGCTTAGATTTTATTGAAGAGTTGATCAAACGGGGAAATTGAAAGATGATGGAGAGCAATCCACAAAAACGTAAAAAACTGTTAAAGTCTTAATCGATTGAATAGTTAGGAAAGTATCATCACCAAATTAAGCTAATATTTGATTTGAAAAATGAACTTAAGTTAGCGACTGCTGCAGAAAGTAGAACCACAGTTGAAATGTCAAATGTATGAAGTTTCTTATATCTCAGTTAAGAAGGAATTTTGTTACCAGAAATTAATCATGAATGCAATTGAATTAGAAAGAGTTCCGATTTCCCTGTAATCAACAGGTGATATTATATACAACTTAAAGAGTCCTGTTTTATTTATACGGTAGAGGCTCTTCCTACTACATTATTATTAGGAAATAATTATTATTTCAATCAGGTTTAGTTTAGTCAGTGGTAAGTTACTGCTGCAAGATAAAACGCGAACGATCTTCTTAACATCTGCCATTTCTTCAATAAGTAATGTACACAAAATGTCGTGTGTAATTTGTTTTTTACTAGAACACATTTTAAAATATAAACCAACAAAATTTTATACTTAACGAGCTTTTACATGGTTTAAGTATACTGTTCTTAAATTTATTAATATGTCACTTCCTTGTCAGCCCTCTAAACAACACATTTCGACTTCAACTTAATTTCACGATGACAGTACCTTCAGATTCCAGTGAACCTAAACAAGTTCGACCTACTTTTACCAAGTTATTGTTTTTACTCTGTTAGTCAATATATTGATTCCTGAAACGCTTTCATTTACAACAGCCGAAAGCTGATTTCGTTGAATAATTTTGAGTGTGTAATATTTTTTATGGTTTACATGCCTCTTATCAAACTATTGTGAGTTCATACACTTAATCGGACTTAACGTTGAATACTATTGTTTTTCTTCCCCTAACCAGCAAAGCACCCGCAGACATATCTGAATACTTTTATTTACACAAGGATAACTTTCCTTGATTTAAATTCAAAACAAGGTGACCATACGCGGTCATTTCAGCCACAAACGACGTTTAGGGATTATCAATCGACCAGTCAAAACCACAGTAAACAACAAAGACGGATCATTTAGCCTACTAAATGTTACAAGTTTTCGGCTCTCCCTTCAATGATAATTCAAGTTTTGATGGCAAAGAGGTATTCCAGCACTTACCCACACCACCTTCAGGCTTTTTCTCTCATCTTTTCCATTTTCGTTCTTTCCTCTTTTTAACAAAATGGGATCGACATTTTATTTCTCACTTTACCTCTATATCTCTCTCTTACGCGGCACGTCGCGCTTTAAGACCAGACAATATTCTGGGCTTGCCAACGAAACGATATTATCCAAAAGCCCTTTATCTAATTTGGACCGAATACACCTGGCTACCTGAGGGTAAGGCTGTCATACCCTTTGATAAAAAATTCTCCAGAAACGCCAAAACGTCTTGGCCCTAGGGACACAAAGTACACATTTGAGCTTATTACATCTTTGACTGAGGGAGACTTAATCTTCATCCGAAGTCAGCGGATGGTAAAATCCTTAAGTTTCTTGTTTTAATGAAATTTCATTTACTTCTTTTACTTTTTCATGTGTGTGATTGTTTCGAGGATCAGAAAAAATGTCAGGAGGTATTCTTAAAAAAAATGGGGGAAATAAAGGTTTGTCAGAACTAAATCTAATTTCGTTGCAAAACGTTGCTTTTTCAGTGGGCTGTATTAAAGCGAAGCATTGACAATTTAACACGAAGATCGATTTACACTGGAGAAGTCAACTTTCGCTATTCTTTCGAAAAAACACCTTTCTTTTAATAACAGGTGATATTTGTCCTAATTCACTTAGAAGTGAAAATTTCATTTGTGGTATACTGCGAAGGCATTGTATTACTTTGGTGACATAGTGGAAAACTAAAGAAAACAATATGCCATGCAAACAGGCAGACGTAATTTACATGTCCTAGGGTACTCAAATCTCAAAATCGAAAAATGACTTAAGTCCTAACAAGCGTGATGTTTATTTTTATTTTTTAACTTGTGCGAGGTTGTCACTTCCAAAATTATCTCAAAAAGCCTGGAGTATTCTGATGGATTGAACGCATGAAAAAACAAACAAGTGCAATTTGACTTAAACCCAACCTTGAAATGTTTGGAACCTTTTGAAACTACTTAAAAAGAGAAAAGTTTTCATATTCAAGAAGAGTCCCATGTTTCATAGAAACTACGCATAACTCAGGCAGTGAAATATTGAAAGTTGCAAACATTTTATGTTATAGTGGTTTCCCGATTTGTTTGTTCAAATAAATATGTTGTTAAGAGTGAGCAAATATTTTCATATCCCAACTTTGCAAAATTATTCACGAAAGAAGCAGAGTCATAGGACAACCAGATTCAGTTTTATAAGAATGGAATTATAAAATAAAACATACTAACAAGAGCGAATGTACTTTTATAGCTGTAAGTTTACTTCTTCTTTTCTTCTGGTTCCGTCTTCCTTTTACTTTCTTTATTGATACCAAGTGTGAGTTTTTCAATATGTTTTATATTTTATTCAGTATTATTTTTTATTTTTCCACATTTTATATTGAATAACTCATTTTGTTTACATATGGGTCTGACAAAGCAAAAGTAAGAAATGCACAAGCCAACAAACTGAAATTGTTTGACTTCTAAGAAGTGTTTCAAAAAGGCATTGTTCGCTTCTTGCGTTTCAGTTAATTTTCACTTATATGTTTTGTTTATCAATCAGTCACTGCTTACTCTTTTTGTTGCCCTCATTTTACCCTCAAAAGAGGCTCAAAAGGACACATTATGTGCTTTTAAACCGTTGTACCTAACTTAAGAGCTACTTCCAGCCCCTCTGTACAGCTATTGCATGTTAATCTGCATAAGGAGTAACATTAACACTACATAAAAATAATTTTGTCACATAAGCATTTTCTAAAACAGCAATTTTAACTTTAATCTACGCTCCAATTTAACACAGACCATTATCACACATGGCTGGTCTTGTTTCTGAAGAAGCATTTAAAGTAAGGTACAATTAATTTCAACATCTTTATCTAATTTGTTTATGGACCATTAATAAAATTATTAACTGAGCAAACACCTTTTCTTTTAGTTTTTCCTTTAAGTTGGAGAATCATTGCAGACCGAGAGGAAGATTTATCGTTGGGTTTGACTTAAACCTTACTATACTGGAAAGTACTTTAAAATATGTATCTCCTATATATTTCATTACCAATTAACAATATAAACCTACTATTTTTCTAAAAAAGATAAAGACAACACATAAATGATAGAATGAAATTTAAAAAAGTGCCAGTAAATTTCACTAGCCTACCAATATACTGACGAACGAAACCAAGAAATAAAACTCGTTATCAGATTGATTCCTCTAAATGTTTGTTTGGATGAATTTGAATTTGCTTAATTAGCCGACTATTTGTTGCATCACATGTTACATCAAACATGTGCTTTTGCTACTCTTAATCTAAACAAAAAAAAAACATTTTGCAATCCGAAATTCCGTTTTTTCGCACAAATTCGAATTTTCTGACTAAGTCCTTCACGTGTCCATCTCTCTCCCTCCCTCCAACTCTCTAAGAGCTCATCAAAAATGTCATTTGATTTTCTAACATGTTGTCCTCCTTCCCTCGAGTCATTGCCTCATCATCTCTCTGTTCTTTCTAACGAGGGACTAGGGTGCGTCGTCGCAAATAAACTTTTGCTATTTCTCCCATGCAGGTAGTTTTGTTAAAAGGGTGAGGTTTGGCAAGCGATAAATCCGATACCGGAACAAAATTTGGATGGGGTGTACTTTATGTAAAAGGCTAATTAAATTGTTGGATGCTGAAGGTATGTTTTTTATGAATTGTACAGAGTACATGGTGGTTGGTGAAGCGAACACTGATAAAGACTACACAAGGGTCGAGCCTGGAATAATGGGATCAAAACAATGGGTGACGTTCCACGCGTGCGGTTGTATGTTCATAACCTCATAATTTGATTTAGTTCTTAGTATAATGAGCCAATTTTGTGATTGGTTGTCCTGAGTGAATGTTTTAAACAGATTTGGTGGTGTCGGAAAAAGTCTTTCATGTTGACCAGAAATATGAAAAGTTCAGAACAAATTTACTCCATACGTGTTGTCGTCTTCGAGAAAAGTGCTTTAAAAAGTCATCTTTCATTCCAAAAATGTTGGTACTGAAGAAACACCTCCGAGGCTTCAGGCGTTTTCATCACAAAATGCCTTCAAATCAATTTATGGCAGGAAAAGTTCACGTTTACTTCAATCTTTCCTTCAGTGTGCAACCCTGAATTACTGGACCCAAGGCGGAGGATGTTTATTTTCAAAACTGATGTTAATTCAGCAAATATCAATCATTTACCAAAAAAATGATACGAACTAGTAGAGGTTCACAAAAAGTTAAAGAAACAAGGGAATTGGTATTGTTATTTATTTATTTTATTGTAATTAATTTTTTACCTTTATAGAAGTCACCTAAAGAAGCTGTATTTAAAGTATACAATTGATGATCTTACGTCCGTGTCTCATCTAAGTAATTCAACAAGCGGTTCAGCTTTCGGCAAAAGGCGCAGTTGAAAAAAGTTGATTATAAAAGTTGCAGGCAGACGCATAGTAAATAGGGATTTCAACGCTCAATGACCCAAGTGCAAGAAATGCCCCTACAAATCACTTCTTTCTTAAGAAAACCTTCCGATATGACTTACTGCCTCACCCCTGACCTGAAATTATCGCAACAAAGACACCCCCGAGGTGGGGCTTTTGGAATTCACGCCATGGGGGGGGGGGGACTTTGCAATTGGGAGGTTCCTTTAATGTCATTGGTTTAGAGTACTTTGAAATCCTCCAGCCAATTTTCAAATCACTCAACCGTATCGTACCATTAACAGTTCTCGTAACACGTGTTACAGTTTCTGTAACACAGATCAGTTTAAACTGGACATGCTATGTGTATTGGGTAAATCCTCAAAGACCAAATCCTGTCAAACGCGCCCTGTTGCTGGATATAGAGTAGAGCCCGATTTCGTTCCACTACGATCCCGTTAGTACGTAACTGAGTGAATTTTCGAGTCAGTTCCATGTCCCACCATGCAACTTGTGTGTCAAATAGTAGAAGCTTAAACCGTTTGTTGAAAGCCCGTAGTCGGGAAACGGGCTTAAATCGCCTCACCTCTAGTCCTTGCTGTTTCACAGCTCAAAAAACGGCTCTGAAATTGTATAAACGCACATGATTTTAGTTTTAGTAACAGAGGGATAACTTAGCTCAAATAATTAACGGTTTCTTCACATGAATGTTGTACTGGTCTGGTTTAGCACTGGTACGTGTCGGTATTTTGTATGGCAGCCTGAAGATTACTGTTATTGTAATGAAACAAGAATCTCAAAATGTAGTTGAGACAAAGTGCCATTGTTCCACAAATTAAAGCGTTCAACTTGTGAAAAGATTTACTGAGTATAATGTGTAAAGTTGTTTCTGTCGAGAAATAAATTTGATCTCTGACAAACGTGTGGACGAAGTAAATTCAGTCAAATATTTATAATTTTATAAACATGTAATTAGTAATTTCTTGTGAGTAAACTTGAAATATTGCTTCATGCGGAAACGTGTGATTACGGAGGAAATTTTATATCAGACGTTCCTTACTGGTGCGGGTTTGTAGGTCAATTGCCCTAGTGGTAAAACATTGTAATAACTTTAATTACCTAGACCAAGGGTAGAAAAATAAAGTAGGTCTGTATTAATCACAGTAACTTCCGATATTACAAGGGTGAAAAATACTTAGGCAACTGGAAAAAGAACGGCTCGCCTTACCGGCAGCCAAAATTGCACCCAGAAAGATGTTGAGGAGGGCTAAAATGTCAAATGTTCCAAAATCGCGCTTCTCATCTGCTTAATAATGGTCAACAAAAACAATAAAATACTCCCTGCGGAGTCCAAAATGGCCCGCACACTTAGCGGAGATAGTTTCCGAAATCAAAAACAATGAGCTCTGAATAACACTGAATCTGAACTTTTCTCCTCTCATCTTACATCCTTCTTGCAATCCTCATTTACCTAAACCTGGCAAAAGGCAATTGGCATGTTTTGTATTTTTACGATTTAACAAGAAGTATACGTGTTTGAAACAGTGTTGCCAACTCTGAGTTGCTTTAAATGAAAACAAAAATATCTAAAATGCCAAATTTACCCTAATTTGGCATTGAAAATTTTCTTAGTTGGCAACCCTTTTCTGGAAAGCCTTTTATATCAAAAGATTCAAAAACCAATTCATAAATGTAAATGGAGTCCAAAGTGGAAAATAGATAAAATACACAAGCAATAAAAAAATAATAATAAAAAACCGCTTTTATAGACTGAGTCGATGAGGGCTGAGGTTTGGGAAGCAATGACCTCAAGCAAAAAGCACAGGAGGTGGGGGTTCCATTCCTGGTCAGGTTTTTAGTAAGAAGGGTTTTTTTTCATCCAAGAACAATCAATGGTTTTTCCGTCTGAACCTATCTCCGAAGTTGAAAGCATCCTATATTCCTCATTGAGGTGTGGTTTATTGACTTAAAGATTTTCCAAATTAAAAGATGTATTAACAAAAGATTTTAGAAGCTCAATTGTTTGTCTTTAAGTGTGCTCATAGTGAGCATGCAGAAGACAAATTCTTTTCATGAAGAAGGAAGACAGGACAAATTTTCTCTGACTTTTGCCTCAAAATTCTCACGAGCTCAATGCATTTGAAGACGTTCGAAGACATTATGGCGTATAATAATGGCAGTGCCCAAGGAAATCATTGCTGCTAATGACTGATTCCACTTTAATGTAAATCCGAAGGCGCAGTATAGCGGCAAAATAACTGTTTGTAATTGTTATCTTCTCGCAATTTGTGCTCTTATTTAAATGTTAATTTGTTTCGGTTATGGATTGTATGAAGGAATTACGAGGTACGGGGACGGGGACCCGGGTAAGTGACGTTGTGAAATTTCTTTTTGGTATTTGCAACACAGACTTAAGTTGCGGAAGCAGAGTGCGTCTGTGACACTTCTTTTCGAACGCCAGTCATATTCAGTGCTTTAGATCTGTTCTCGAAATAACTGTACTGAGTTACTGGCAAAAAGGATTGAAATTTATATCCATACCTGTGAGAATATTTCTTGCCTGTCAATCGAAAGTACGATGTAGGTATATATAGGATTTACAATGAGGAGGTTATTGGTGCAAGAAGTATTGCAGATTAAATTAAGTAGACAAAAACGACGTTACCTTAATGTATAACAGTACGACGAGGTAGAAAGGAACATAAGTCACGTGACTTTCCTTAGGAAACTTTGTTCATAACAACTGAATTGAGTATTTGCATCCGTACATTCTAAATGGTTATACGCTTATCGAGCTCTTTGTATGTAGACAACCGCTTTGTAAAAGGAACTGTGACATACCTGCCGGGATTTTTTAGACTGATATTATACCCCCCCCCGAAAAAAGCCTTTATATCCATTCCCTGTATAGACAATTCTTTGTCGTCTCCTCTTGCCCCTTCTCACCTGACTCTATGATGTGGCCTCTCTGATGTGGCCTTGTCTCTTTTTTGCGTCAAGTTGTCGAAGTCGTGTTAGTCATTTAGTAATCTGCCAAGTAGAACGTAAGTTTTGTCTCATTAGAATTTATCAGATGCCACAGCCACACTCAGATACCCTGCTACCTCCTGGGGGGTTGACAGAGAAAATCTCTTTATGAAGTATTTTTTTACAAAGATCACTATTGATTTTATTGTCACGCACTATCTACATTGTGCCATTTATGTTTAAAGAAAATGGGCTTCACTCTCCAAGTGAACACCAGTATACAAGGTGACAAAATCCACCCCTCTGTCCTCATTCATTTCCTCCAAGATTTAATGAGAACTTGCAGTGATCAACAGTTGTATTATTTCGGCTATAATTAGAAATATAGTCAATGTAACTGCTAACGGCAAATCGTTCTCTTTTTTTATTTGTATGAGCGGCGAATATTGTCCCTTACGTAGGGTTGAAGGTATGCGGATATTATAGAACTACAGAAAGATCATGCGAGATATTGACTAAGGGGAATATTCGTCAATAGTAAAAAGTAGCCTGATGACGAGATCTAATTTGCGCAAGGCCGAGGATTTGGGGGTACAAGGATGATAAACCTCATTCACCATACACATTATGGAACAGACGCATTTTTTTTTTTTTTTTGGCAAGTGATAAGATCACACGAAGAGCTTTTTCTCATAATTACGGCAAAAAAAAAAAATGATTACAGTATCTTCCTAAAAAGTTGAATATTTTGGCAAGTCCGTTGCAAATACTGTGGTATATTTTTATCCCAAGTATTGAGAATGAGGGCATTAACAAACAAAAGCAGCTCCGAATATGCTTACTACAGCGAAATTAATTCATGATGGTAAAAGTATATTCTTGGGAGCAGAGAAAGAGAAAACAAGATCACATGAGGAGAACTGAAATACCTTCAAATCAAGTAACTTATTTAAGACATTTACAAAATTGTAGGAGTGGAGAGTGCAGTTCTAATCTCCCTCCTTTCGTGACCTATGTAGGGAAAAATTATGTAAAAAAGCGTTCAGTGTCACACATACCTAGGGGAACAAATTTTTTGTACCATTAATCTGTTTGCCGAGTTAAAAGTAGTCCAGAACCGCAGGAGAGTTATTGATGAGAATCTTTATCGTGGTTTTTTGAGGAAATTGCCTTTAACTCTGCCAGGAGTCCATAGGATGCTGTTCTCGACTGGGAGTGAGAGGAGGGGGTGCTGAAGATTGCTTTGGACGGCCGTCCTAAGGAAGGGGTTGTCCCCTCCCCCTTTGGAAAATTTTTGAATATTTGAGGAGCCTTAGATGCAATTTGGTGTGACATATTGGGCAATTATGAGGAAATTACTGCAATTTTTTTACCTTTTTACAGAGGAACAAATAAGGGATTTTTGTCCTTGAATTGAGGTGGCGGAAACATACTTCACCACATTTTTGATTAGTTAGAAGGAATAACCCCCAGCTTCCTACACCTTTGAGGGAATCCTAAAGGATCAGTGACACCGGGAGGTGTGATGGATTTGGCCGACAAAATTATGTAAAATCCCAGACAAATACTTGTTGCCAAAACTACAAGGACAGACCTAAAAATAAATAAATAAAAAAAAACATTACCTCCCGAAAAACCTGGAGATTACCATGGTCAGTAACCAGACAAGTTACTGAAAGAGAGGGCATGAGATAGAATCCAGGGGAGAAAACTTTTTAGGGAGATAAACTAAAAGTGTATTGAGGTGATGGTACCGGTAATTTCTGATTTCTGCTACCCCCCCCCCCTTGGCTACGGGCTTATCAGGAAGTTGAAAAAAAGGAAGGGTAGATGTGAAGGAAGCTAATCTGAACAATTGACGTTTGAATTATTCCACGTGCTCCGACTTTGCAATTTATAACATGTGGTGTTGTAATATACCCAAAACAAACCTACTTTGGTAGCCTGGCAACCTCCGTCGGCAATGGCATAACTCAACCTTTCCTAACAATGCCACTAGTAATAAGTGCATATTTTCGACAACCTAAAAGACCTTTTCGGCAAAAGAGGGATGCCTCGGAGAGGTGTAGGAGTGATTCACAATTTTCCTCATGTGATCGTCTGTTCTGAAGAGCTAAACAGCCTAATAATTTCCCCCAAACCAACAAAATGGATGAATTTGTTAAAGAAGGTGACAACAATTTTTATTCATGCCACACGATATCCTAATAGAAGCCGATTTTGAATGCCTCCCCCCCCCCATCCCTCCTTCGTAATACTCCATGACACTGACACTTTTCGTGTGAGAATAACACTTCATTGAGAGGGGAAAATATCACTCTTCTCTTGGGACGGTTTACTGCAACCCACATCTCAAATTAGAAAATTATTAAAATAGGTGATGAAGCACCACTGTCAGACATCGATCAATCAAATATGACATCCAATAATACAACAGTACCCTGCACTAAATACCTGCATCATGTATCATTCCTACTGACGGGTTTCATCCAGAGGGGCGAGGAATGGTGTTTCGAGGTCATTTTAAGTAATCAGATACCCAACTGTCCAATGCCTCGACACTATCTAAGCAAGGCGTGCGCAATCTTTCTGGGCATGAACCCACATTTTTGCGTGTTATGTAATCTATAGAGGCGAAGCATCCGGCCATGACATTGGCTAGGGTGTCTAAGCCAGTCTAGAGGAGGGCAATGATTTTTCTCGTAGCAAAGGGCGTTCAAATGCAAAATGGAGCTGTTAGTAAGAACCGCAAGGGAGGATCTATAGGGTTTGGGGAAAATGAGTTTCCATAAGAGCAATGAAGGTACACTTTTGGCTGGGGTCTGAGGCCTCCCCCGGAACTTTTGAAACAAAAAGTCTTTACATGAGATTAATTTTGAGGGCAATGAAATGTAAACGAAGAAAATGAAATGTTCAGTATTTTCAACAGCACAAATTTCCAAAATAACGAATTAGGAACGAATTCAAAAAAATCATTGCCTCGATCTCTTCAAGAATGCGAAAAAGGAAGGTAGTCTTTATTCATTTGTATTCATTCTATTTGTATCCATTCCTGACCGTTCTGCATTGTAACGAACACCCTTTCTCGTTATGGTCGCATTATACTGTGGAGAACATAATGGTTAGCTTGGTGAATTCAGTAGCCAGGAAACCACTTAATTGGCTCATTCAAGGACCCTTTACCAAGGTGCACACGTCTGACCTGATTGTAAAAGTTTATAATCATCTATACTAGACAGAACGTCACCTCTCTAAACTTAAGTCTAATAACAAGGGACCCAGATAAAGCAACCTTGGTAATGTTTTACTGGCCACTGAAATAGGGTGAACGTGGGCCCCAGATGCCATACCACTCATCGCATCGTCGCCAGATAATGTGAAGTACACCGAAGAGGATCAACAGCTTTTCGAAGCTTACCTTTACGAAAAAGATAGTATAAGCATAGATTCCAAACTTAAAATGGCACGTTGACTCCACATGGGAGCCAAAATATCGGGGCGGAAGTGCTGATCACTGTTCAGTCGTTTTGAAAAACAAACAGGTAAATAAATGGCTCACAATAGTATTAATACTTGCTATTTTGAAATATTAAAGTATCACTCCTCAATAAATACCACTTAAAGGACGAAGATATTTCTTCCTCACGGCATTTCATATAAGTATACTTGAACATGAGAGCACAATGACTAGTTTGAAGTTCATGAACTTATTTATTGGTCAGTTTCTATGGTATCCTCAAGTGACGCACTTTTATATGCACTTTCAATTTCTTACGCGCTTACAACGAGAAAGCAACTAGCGCGTTCGTTTTGCAAACGCACAGAAATATGCAGCATCTAGCATTCCATATAATACACAGAGAAATGCATTCTGCGCCTATAGAACGCGTTGTAAAAGCGTACGCACGCTAACCTCTTTTAACAATGAAATTTTCTACAACGCTCTCTTCTTTGCGTACGCAGATCGCCGAAGAGGAGGCGCATATCAAATTCACACTTCCGCCCCAATATTTGCGTCTCCGTGAGGAATCAATAGACCTAATGCATTGACATCACACTGACGTCATTTTGGGTGAAAACAATGAAGCACACGTGCACGAACGGCGTGGATTTCGCCACGCGTGTAGTAGACTTACGTGAGTATACTATTGGTTGACAAATCAGCTGTCTGCATTTATTGGTGTAACGTGCAATGATACGCCCTTTTCCTCCATTTTCCTCCAAAGGAGGGAGCACTTTCTCCTTTGTGACATCATATGCATAAGGTCTATAGACCTTATGCATTGACATCACACTGACGTCATTTTGGGTGAAAACAATGAAGCACACGTGCACGAACGACGTGGATTTCGCCGCACGTGTAGTAGACTTACGCGCGTAAACGATTGGTTGACAAATCAGCTGTCTGCATTTATTGGTGTAACTTGCAATGATACGCGTTTTTCCTCCATTTTCCTACAAACGAGGGAGCACTTTCTCCTTTGTGACATCATATGTATAAGGTCTATTTCCGTAACATTGTAGGTTTAGGAGTTTGCAATCTACGTTTATATCTTTGCTTGACCAGGGCCCTGTTTCAAAAAGAGTTAAGATCAATCTTAAGTTTGATTTTAGAAGCATGATTGCATTACAGATCAAAATTAAGATCAATCGTAACTCTTTATGAAACAGGACCCAGAACTAATTCAATCGCGAAACCCTAGCAGTGAGATCCGGGTCCGCTTAAGAGCACTGGAAAACTTTGGATTCTAGGTGATCTGTGGTGTAATGTGGGGCATTTTCTCAGGGTTTTAATCCACTGAATGGCTGTTTCCACCATTTTCGAGTTTGATTTCATTGAATGATCTATTGTAAAGTATGGAATCAAACATGTGCCTACCATTTCGTTATGATTCTTGAAAAATTGGGGACAGGGGGAAGGACATGATATCCCCCACTTTCAGAAGTGGGGGACACTTCCCCCTGTTCCCCACCTGTTGATTCCTATATTGTGCTAAACAATGGGATGTCTCAATTCAATCTATTTTAATTGCACTCATTTGAACAACATTATTTTTAAATTTTGAATTATTTAAGTACCTCTCTCGCTTTATCAATGCGACGTTATTTCATTCCTTAACTTGTTGATAAATTACAGGGCATCTGATTGAATAAAATAATTAACAGCAATCCGGGACCAAGATAATTAAGTATTCATCTTAGTCGCCAACAGGAGGATGGTTGCAGTGCAAATCACTCCGACCCCTTCCCCTTTCTTTTATGTTTATTCATTTTAATTATTTGACAATTAGGTGATTGCTCTTACGCAGCTCTTCCTCCACTATTTTCTGGTGACATCTGTGTTTAGTATTGAGAATTAAAATTATAGTTGTTGATAACTTTTTGTCGAGTTTACAAATCTTTTTCCAAATTTCACACTCTTATCTACTATATACACCACTATCTGATATTATCCTCAAAAATAAAAACAAGACACAGATAGTATTTTTAAAACAAATCATTTATTTCTCGTCCATTATTTGTCTTTACAAGTCTCATATAAAACGGTAATGATATCACAATTATTCATAAGCTCATGAATATTTCAGTACTGTATATTGCAGCCATTCTTTTTTTCAACTTTTCGAATGTTTCGGCTAGATGTCAATTTCATATTATGTTTTCATGGCTGAGGAAGATTTATCCTGCTCTATCACTGATTTACTTCCAGCCTCAGAATCCGTAAAGACTTATTAAAGAGGTTAAAGTTTACTGATTCAATTGTGGAAAAATACAAAAATAGGATAAAGTCGGCAGGGACGTAAAAAGTAACAAATTCAATTCGAAAAGTAACACGATTGGATACAAAAGTGTGGCAGGTTACCTCATGAAAATATAATGGCATTAAAAGTGAATGGCCGAGAGAGCAGGTTTCAAGTATGACCTTCGACCTACTTGGTAGATGCCCTTATGTGAGATTGGTTCGGGATATACTTAGCAATCATCTCAGACCTAAATGCGATTATCTGCAGCGGTAAAGGTTAGTATCTGCGCATGAGAGAGCTATATTTATCTACAGACGTATGTAAACAACCTTCAAGTTCGTGATTGCGCCTACGGGTATGAACGACCAACCGTAAACATGTCATAGTATACGTTGTTATCCGTGTGAGCTATGCATAAGTACCACTCACATTCAGCTACCAATTGGGTTGTATGCAGTACATTATTACACTGTAAAAAAGTCTGTTAATTTACAGAAAATAAAACAAAGAAATAAATAAGAAATACAGAAATTTTCTGGTAATTAATTACCAGAATATTTCTGTATTCCTTTTGTATCTCCTTATTTTATTTTCTGTAAATTTACATTTTACAATTTACATTTTAACAGTGTAGAAGTGTTAGCGCTGTGTATATATAGCACACAATGAATTAGCACAACGACAGGATTCTACTCTGTGGGCGGTGCAGACAAGTACAGGCATGCGCACATACTAACCTTTACAGCTGCAGTAAATCGCATGTGTCTCAGACGGTTTTTTTTAAGTTCATTGACCCCAGAGCACAACGCCACATACTTAGAAGAGGGCAGCGGACACTGCTGACTTCAGGGTAAGTACGGTAACGTCAATAAGCAAGAGCAGATTTCTTTGAATTGCTGGGAAGCTAGAGTTACACTGTGTCCAATAAATTAGTTAGCTGCTCTTCTACTATACCTATCTCTTCCCAAATTTATTGTTAAGCATCGTCAGTACAAGTGCTCTATGGACAAAGGGTGATTTCAGTAAGATCACTTATTGGGCAAATGTTTCAGAATGTTTGTGAAGTTATAGACATCACTGTCATTGCAATTTCTGTGTAGGCCTGAAGCAGTGGTTCCCAACATTTTTCAGCTCACAGCCCCCTTTCACGGAATGGCACCCTTCCCCCTCCGTCTCATACTGGCGCCATGAATGAAACGGCAATTCTAATAAAAGCACATGGTGAAACAAAGGCGATGCACAACGTACATCGTTTTTACGTACGGGTCCGACACAGGGAAGCAAAACAATAGTGCGGGATTCAAAAAGCTAACTCTCTTTTGTGATGGTGAATCCCAAAGTTTGGGTTAGGGACTGTGAAACCATTTTGAATTTTACAGATGCTCAAGGCACACCGAAGTGTGGACAGATCCCACAAGAGCTCCTAATGGGGCTCAGGGGTTATTTCTAATGGGGGTTCGAAGCTCTGGGTTTTTACCGAAATTGTCGACACAAGAATGTGGCACTGATGTAAGTAAATTTTGACAAACCGTAAAATTGCATTTTTAAGAACATTTTAACGTTTTACTTGTGTTTTACTGCATAGTATGATTGCAAAAGTTATTTATTATGTTACAGTTATCTGCAATTTTCACTTTTGTCAGTATGTCATGTTGATGGACAGCACGGAAAACTTACATTCAAGGTAAAAGTGGCGGGACAATTTTTAGTCATGACCCTTCGCTAACGGATTTCGCCAGGATGTCACTAATGGGAATATGAGGGTCCTCGCCGAGAAAACTTTGAAATTAATCACTGTTAGACGCCATTTCGTGAAATCTAGTAGTAAAGATAATGCACAAACTTTTTAGTGCACCTGGGGAGTAAATGTTAGACCTACTCGACTTGTTGACGTCATTTATCTCCTTTTAAACGGAACAAATTTGAGAGCTCAGCTAAGGGAAACCTTTTGAAATCTTGTAAGGCCCGTTTTAAACTTAGTATTTCATTTTTTCAAATAGCCCCCACCTCCCCCTTAGAGCTCATCGCCCCATGAGTTGCAAAAATGCCCCAGGGGGTGATAACGCCCCCGCCGAGTGGGAACCACTGGCCTAAAGCAATTATCTAAAAGGTATGGAACAAATCTTGGATAAAGGTACTAGTTTTTATTAGGCATTCAAACGACACCTCCCCGATATAACTCATTTACTACTCGTTGGGGCGAACCTTTCGTTGAACTGCTCTTGAAATGTATGAATACTGTGGTTATTGTATAATTGAAAGAGGCTACTACATTCATAGAAAGGGATAATAAGGTACTCGGGAAGAAAAGCTCAAGCCGTTTCAATGAAATAAAGAACCTATCGAAACTATAAAGCATGTGAATTTATGGAGACGTTTGGCACAACAGATATTTCAGTATTACTAGTAGAGACAGGAACATTATTACCGGTCGATTCAATGGTGTTCGCATCGCTCTCAATGTTAGTATCACGCACCTCCTCGGTAACTGCTGGAGGCGCACTCTGAGGTAGAAATGGGGGCGCCATAAAATAAACTGGTTGATTTGGCGGTAGATCATGAAGAGACTGTATATTGCCATCCTGTGTACCTTCTTCCAATGTTTGTGGAGGTGGAATTGATGCAATTTGCTGAGGTGGTGGTAGTACCAACGGTGGTGGCGGGACACTGTACGTTTGTGGAAATGGGGGTGAGAAGAAAGGAGGAGGAGGAGGGGGCCGCAGAGGAGGAGGTGGTGGTCGATGGAAAGGAAATCGCATCCGTGGTCGAAATCTTCCTGGGAATGGAGGGTACCTTGGGAAACGTCTGAAATTTTGGTTCTCCAGTCTTGAAATGTAATTCTGAGCTCTTTTTAACTCCTCTGTTTTCTTCTTAAGTTCCTCCTCTAGAATGCTGAAAAGGGGTAAAGATGTCACGTAATGATACGACCTTACACTAGATCATTCTAGAAGTCGAGTTCTTGTGTTACAAACTCTCACAGCGTGAGATTGATTTATCATGCGGAAGAGTAGCATAGTATCGTACCTAAGTTATTGTTACTGCATGACATAAAACTTCCAATTTTCCGGTAAAACATTATTATCCTGTCTCTGCCACCCCCTCCACGAGTCACATCGTTTCATGGTCTCGATAATTCTCAACATTGCGTCAAGATACTGTAGTAGTAGATCAATTAAAGTAGGGTAACGCCATTCCTCGTTATTGTAAGGTAACATACCACTTGTTAAAGGGAATTCCCCGCGGAAAGGGTGACACTACGAATTTAACAATCTATCCTTTTTGGGTGGGCACAGTTTGGGTGTGCTGAGGTGATGTTCTAAAGTTGAGTGTATGTAGTAGACAATGAATTGAAGTACTGATTTTGTATAAATAAAGAAAATTGAAGGCATTCTTGGCACTTTTATACATCATATTCTTCCGCTATGCAAAATGACATTTTGAACGAAGTAAAAAGGCAGGAACCCCCACCCTATTATACAAGCTCTCCTAGCTCAAAATCTCAAAGGTCATGATACACAAGTTTGAAATCACTGTTAAAGTCTCATACGAGGGGTAGCTGTTGAGAACTCCTCCAAGGGTCCAGAGGCCACGGAACGGACCATCTCTTTGATGCGTAAGCTAATGAAGAAATAATTGGGGGTGCGCTACATCAAGATTGTACTGCTTTACAACTATGTACATGTTTTTATGGGAGAAAACCTATCGGCGAAACAATTTTTACAGGATACTTTGTAATGAGTAGTAAGCTACAAAAGCCTTCTTCATCAAATAATGTTCCCTTTCTTTACTGAGCTGGTAACAAAACATATAAACCAAGACAATATGTTTCGGTGTTAATATGGATCTAAATTTTCCAAAGTCCCCTGGACTCTTTGGCTATGAACCGAAGGGCTAAACTGCTATATATGGATGGGGATGAGGAATATGGGCCTCACTGACAGATGGTGTTTTCTGTTTTGGTGGTTTTTCACTTTTATGGGGCCTTCAAGCCGCCTGTGTTATTATGATCAAAAGGAACACTTCCTCAATACACTTAATACATGTTTCTTTTGCCCAATCATAATAGTTTATTGTTTATCTTAATTCCGATCTTATGTGAGTCAAAGACAAAACTTAAAGTAAACCCACTTAAAGTAATTTTTCCCGACAATTTACCCTTCAGGATGACCCCGAATAATACTAGAGGATTTATCCTGTGACGATGTGACAATCTTGTGCCAAAATGGAAGTTTGCTCTTTCGAAATTAATTTTTTGTGTGTGTGATTCGGACGCTGCAAAAATAAAATATGCAGGGTGACTGGGCATCCCAAACGTGCTTCGGTCTGGGAGCAAACGATTTACGGTTATGAGGGAAAATGATGTAAGTCGTGGCGTTCCTTTGATAGTTTCCCCAAGGACTCAGTCGGTGGTATCACAGCCCTTATTTGTGTGCAGGTTATGTGTTAACAAAGGGTATTCGAAGCAATAAAAGCGGAAAGTCCTTACTTTGCGGTTTGCTGACTCGTCTTCAATCTTTCCATTAAAATATTTTCTTTCTCTGATGCGATTTGGAGGCGCTCTTTCAAATTAGACGTTTCCCTCTCTAACTCAGTCACCTTACTCTCATATCTGAAGAGTTGATCAGCACTCAGCCCAATGTCATCTCCTTCAACTGGGATCAAATTTTTAGCTGTTAAATGTTTAAAGGAAAAGGGATATCGAGTCATTAGTTGGTTTGTGAAATATTTTCATATTGTTTTTATCGCAGATATACAATTGAAAATGACTTTGCAATCGTGGCCTATAGAGGTTATGCACGTGACGTCAGTGCGTTTTGCTGGATGGAACTGATCATGCGCAGTATGTGTGCTACCGATACGCGCGCACGATAGCACCAAGTAACAATTGTTGTACAATGTACGCCTGGATGGAAAAATAGAGAAACGCGCTACACAGTGACGTCGGTGCATAACCTCTATATAAAGTCAAATTTTTTGGGTTGCTTGTACGTCTTAAAAGGGTAGCATCGTCATACCTCTTTCATTGTCAAAGATTGACAACGAGGCTGGCAGAGAAGAAATGAAAATCACTTTTCTCTCTTTCCCGTGTGAAATTTATGTTTGTCCCCACCCCCCCCCCGACTCCTCACAGTTCAAAGTCACTGCACGTTTATATATATATATATATATATATATATATATATATATATATATATATATATATATATATATATATATATATATATATATATATATATATAAGTTCAAAGTACTGAGTAGCACTTATGAAGTAGGTAGGTAAAAAAGAAGTAGTAAATACTGCTGAAAGTTTGTGAAAAAACCCGAAACGTCGTGGAAGTTTTCACAAACTTTTAGCACTATTTACTACTTCATTTTTACCTATATATATATATATATATATATATATATATATATATATATATATATATATATATATATATATATATATATATACATATATATATATATATATACATATGTATAAAATGAGTGAGTATTCACTGTTTCACTAGTTGCAAGGACAAATCTCACAGGATCTTGGTCGTGGCCTGGCGGTCGTTTAACTATATGGTTACAGATCCGTGTGACTCAGTATCTTACCCTATTTAAGCCTTGGGTCGTTTTATCCTTCCAAATTTTCACCCTTTTAAAGCTGTAAATAGTACAAGAACCAAATATGGTCATCCCTTGCTCTTCCATGCCAATCTTGGACATAGCTCAGAGTTGAGCAGTGTTCAACTTTCATAGCTTTATAGCGCCCAACTATAGTATGAATCAGCCTTTAGGCTATTTGATGTAATAGAGCGCTGGACACGAATGCAAAGTTTCTAAAGTAAGGATGCGTGCGTACATGCGCTATGAAACAGGCACGAACATTCGATTTTCAAATGAAACAACACTTTTTGCAAAGTGGTCTTGCAACGGGGATGAAGTGGGACATTGCATATGTCTGTAAATTCGAAAACCGAAATGAGACGTGTTTATGTAAAGTATAAGAGAAAATACCGTGAAGAGTGGGACAACAGAGCCTTAGCTTTACATATTCTAAAATTCTTGTAGAGGGCGCACTCCAGTATAGAGTCGGTATGACACGAATCCGGTTTAGGTTTTAGCTGTTAAAGCTCTCTCTCAGGAGTCAATGCTGTATCACCGAATGGTAGGGCGGTCGTAACCACTCAGGCAGATTTGACAGCAAAACAGCAAACAATACAATGGATAAATCACAAAATTAATGGACAGGAGCAGAGACGAAAAATTGGTAAGGAATGTTAGTAGGCGGTACTGTATAACTATTACAATGTAAAATGAAGTAAAACGTTCCTAAAATGTCCTAAAAATAGTACACTTTTTTTCGCACACTTTGGGTGCACCTATCACAGTTAGTTGTGTCATTATTGTTTCTTCTAGAACAGGGTGCATGGATTTAGTACTTGTCCCATGCCTCGTGTAATCCTTACTCAATCCTTCTGAAGTCTCCTACATTATTAGATCGACCAGCTGTCAGTCCGAGATAAGTTATAATCTGATAATATAAAGACAGTAAACATGTGATTTTGTGGTCTGCGTAGTGCGCATCCTGTGCCGTTTAAAAATAGTTAAATGTATTTTTAATACCCAAGCGCTTTCCAGGACTTCGCTTTCTGCTCCCCAACCGAGACGTCAACCTTGGAGTTTGTCAGGGCCCTAACGTGGTCTCATGGGTCCGATGTCCTGGGGGAGCGTCTCGCACTACCGCGCCGCCTTATACCCACACCCATATTTCTGTCGTGGCTCATTCAAATTCCTTCCGACGGCCCTGTGGAGTCGGCAACATGAGAAAAGGTGTCGCCTTTGCTTTGAGGTTCAGTAACAGTTACGTCATCCAAAGTTTCGCCGGAAAAATGTTCCCAACCTTGAAAACGTGGGGAAAAGTTATCCTTCCTACTTCGGGTATCCTACCAGTCATTTAGTACAAAGCAGCTGTGGAAGGGTTGGTGTGAATGGCCATCGGATGGCTGTTTTGTTTCAACGAGATTAAACTAAATTAAAAACAAACACTTCTGTACACACATTTAGTGAACTGCATCTTTTAAGTCATTTTGCAGCACAGACCTTATGCATATGACGTCACAGAACAAAAAATGCGCCCCTGTTGGAGGCAAATGCTTATTATTGCAACTAACATCGACAGATGCACAAGGCTGATTTGTGTACCGGTTGGATACGCGCGTAAGTGTACTGCGCATATGTGCTAAGTATACGTCGTGCGCGTAATGTGCTTCATTGTTTGCCTCCAAAATGGTGTTGCATGATGTCAATGCATCAGGCCTAGCGCGAAATTTTCAAAGATCATGTGCAGCCATTACAAGCATAGGCTACCCTATGCCAAACCAGCTCCCGTTGTCTTTGTCCATTGGAGTTACTTAAAGTGGGGATGACACGGCCAAAGTAAGTTTCCCAGTAAATATTCTTTGGGTACAGCTTGAAATAAAGCGAATGTTTTCCCGACTAAACTACGTCCATAAACACAGTAATACGACCTTGTGAATTCCCAATTACAGGCCAGACTCAGTCCATCTGAAATCCGAAAGAGATAAAACGTATGTGAGCGCGTCTCAAGATCGTGACGTCATTGGAGGCACGGTTAGTAACACTGTACCAGGCAGCTCACCCATCGTTCTACACATCGAATCATGTGCATGCTAAGGCGTGTTAGCGGGTATATCATTGCAAACACCTGTGCTGCGATACAGCAGCGCGCGTGACCAGTGACCACATTGTGAATTATGCGTCGTTGCGCGGTGACTGCTTACCATTCACGATAGCACCGTTACTGAACAGCTCACTGAGTAAAGGCGCGCTTGTTATGGACTGTCCATACATGTTCATAGCTGTTCTGTACAATGCGCCTGGACCGCGTCCTTTTTGCACAAAAACAAAGCTGTTTACTATATGCAGGGAAGCTAAAAAACGCGCGCATATGCACGCGAACATATTGGCCAATGATATGCTTCGAAGCCCCCAACATGGTCGGCGCTTTGCGCTCTGTATGTTGGGCGGGTATTGTGATGTAATCCTTTTCATGAAGTTGCTAAGGTATGATAACTTTACCAAGCGTTACATTAGTTCCACATCTAGATGCGCGTCCTTAATAGCGCAGTGTTTGTGCCGCCAATTGCGTCATAAAAGTCAGGTGACCTGTTGCGGCATTTTTCGAAATTGGATTTTGAACGTTTTTCTTCAAATTTCATTTTATGCCGAATGGTACCGGTTTTAACTGTGTATGAGATTATATTTAGAGGATACTGTATTCAATCTTGCAATACACAAAAGTTATTCTGGCCGTGTCATGCCCTCTTTAAGTATGACTTGGTAAAGTTGGAGGTTGTTCTCAGTTGTAACGAAGCATCATAAGCATGAAATCTCTGTCTTTTTAATCACACCTACACATTTCGCACAATCGAACACACACACGTACACATTACATACAAGCGAACACATGCACACAAACTCCTATTACTCCAAAAATCTTGCTATTTCGATGTCATTGCAGAATGCGTACTCGAGTAGCTGTCATAATCTGATGGCGTTATCAAGCTGTAACACTTCCCAGTAACCCCGGAAATGGAGTGTTCAATATCAAACCAGGAAATTCTCTCTTAAGTTTCCCAGAAATTTTCTGAAGGCTGGGAAAGCATAATCTTTGGTAAAATGTTGATACTTTAATTTATGGAAGAGAAAGCACATTTTCACTAATTCGTTCGACAATTCTGTCTGAAATCTTACAAATACCTCCTGCTAAATATTTATGTAGAAAGAAGGTTCATGTGATGAAAAATGTTATCTAGTTGGTTTTATTAAATTTTACACACTGGGAAGTAAATCACATTATAAAACGCTGTCAAAGACTATGGTAAAGCTAAATGTTCAAACTCTTCTCAAGTAGCCATTTGGATACAAGAAGAGCGCCACAATATACGTAACTTCTTCCTCTCGTTCGTTTTTCCGCTTTGGATGACGGGACTTCCCTCTCGATACTCGAACTTAAAGGGGATATGTCATCCCCCAGACCAGAAGTTGCTAGCAACACTCTGCCCAAACATATTTAGGAATAGCCCTAGGGTTTTAAATGCAGTTGATAAGCACTTTGATTGACATTCATTCAAATAATACAGCTCCGTTCTGGTTTGTCAACAAAGACTGCAACAGTCAGTTGTGTTCCCAATTAAGCCCACACACATTTGTTTGACAATATTGCCTCGAGCAATTTAAACTCAGAGCAGGTTTCTGTGGCTCTGTCTTGAACTGAACAGGTGGTTTGGTTTAAATTGGGGGAGAATTGTTACTGTCTGGGGTGAGATTAGAGAGCCTTTAATATCTTTGTGGGTTTATTATTGATGATTTGAGGTTGGAAAGAGGAAAGATAAGATTTATTTTCTCCATTTTCCTTATAGGCCTTCTTAAATATAAATTCCCTAGTCTTGATTACAAGAACAAAACCTTTTTGTGGGGGGGGGGGGGGGATAAAATGTTACTATTGCCGTAAACCTCAGTGGATATGTAAGTGTAATACCTGCCTGTACGATCAAAAAAGGCATTAAAAACGTCAAAATAGCCATTGTTCTTATCACAATTAATCGCGTTTGAACAGTTTACAAGATAACTAAGGTTTTGCATTTACACTATGAATAAACATGAGCTACGTTGAGCAAATTCCTAAAGAAGGAGAGACTCACAAGATTTTATTTACCTTATCCTTGTTTTTATAACCCTCATTCCAATTTTATTCGGTAATGCTGGAATGCCCTTAGTTTTTTTTTATTTTTTTTTTATTTTTTATTTTTTTTTATTTTTTTTTTGTAGCTGTTGACTACTTGGAAATACCTACGTTACACACCAAACAAGAAATTAGCTAGTGGGAAATAAAAGGTAGTTTGCATATCATAAAACATGAAGTAGTTTTGAAAATGGGGTGGGCTGGGGTATGGGGCCATAAAAGCCTCTTCGATCGGACCCTGTGAGATACATGTAACATTCAACTTATTACTTGGTGAAGAAATTTAATACAAAATTCAGAGACTTTCTCAGTCTTGTGCAATCTATATAAGATTTTTAATGTTTGACCATCGTCTTTAGATCTTCACTGTAGGCTATGGTCCTTATTACCATCCCTAATCAGCCAGCACTGTCACCCAAAATAGCTTCCATAATAGTAAATACTTAAATCATAGAGTTATCACCTAGGAGTGAATGCTTTTAAAAACACGGTAACTTTCTGTCATGCTCAGACCTCTGTACCAATGCTCTTCTCTTAAGGCTCGCTGAATTCTGCTCTGTTACAGTGTTATCTTTCGATCGTAAGTGCTTCCTTAACATTTTTTCCGTATTAAACCTTTAAAACCTATAATGGAAAGTTTACTTCATTTTTTAATTTAAGCTTGAATCCTTCTACTGTTTTGATCACAGAAACTTTACATATGACACCATTGAAACGTAATTAAAACCCATTACTGTTTCGTTTAAAGCCGTATCGATTCAAGGAAGACATTTTTCATCTTCTTATTTTTTTTTTTTTGATAATAAGCTATTTACCGTCGTTCCACAAAGTAATTGTAATAGACTTTGGTCTCGTCGTTGTCCTACCATTCGTAAAGGTTCCTTTCCATCTATTTGAGATATAAATATCGAAATTTAAAATATTTATCAGAGGCAATCAAAACTGCCATTTGACGTCATTTCTACATGTATAAACTGTCATCTAAAACGGCGATGCTCTGAGCTATTATAGCCATGCGGTCATTGTCCCGTGTAGTGTATGCATGCTTTGGGCTACTTAAAGGTTGGCATACAAGATTTTACTTACCTGGCAACATCGCTCATATACGTAACATTTGCCCAGGCACTGCCTAGTTAAAAAGTATCCCAATTTCTGCTCTTAATAAAAAGGGAGGGATGTAATAACATTTTGCTTAATAAACGACTTTATTTAATTTTAGAGTGAGAATCGGAGTGAGCAAATAATACAATTATTACGGAATCGCCCGCCGCGCAATGTCTGTTGACGTTCGTGCGAGAAGCGCGCTTGTAAAGACTGCTCAAAGCAGGCCGGGGAGGAAAACTGTTCTTCTCAAATAACAAGGGAGTTCTTACAGTGCACTTTTTTGCCTTAATGTAATTTAAAGCCTCCTTAAAGTTTGGCACGAATCGACGCTCCTTTGGGTGCTGTATGTTTATTCACAGGCATGGCCAGTAAGGACGATAAGCAAACTGCTGCAGCTCATATAAATATCATTATACTTACCTCACACCATCACGATCACGCAGTCATTATGTTTTTGCGGTATCTGCATCTTTTTTGCTATGTATGAAAACTACAATGCACAAACAGATCACTGAAAGTGTATAACTGGAATGCAAGTTTTGATATATAGGTTAACTGAGGGAGATACCAATCAGTGATATATATATATATATATATATATATATATATATATATATATATATATATATATATATATATATATATATATATATATATAGATAGATAGATAGATAGATAGAGATAGATAGATAGATATATGCATGAGTGGAAGTTCCACGCGTTGGAAACACACAAAGAAATAACCAACATGTTGGAACCAAAGACATTACCAGTGTTTGTTGTTTGTTTATATATATATATATATATATATATATATATATATATATATATATATATATATATATATATATATATATATATATATATATGATAGTTTTTCAAAGTTGTAGAAAGCTAATCACTTGTGGTCATGTTACAGCTGAATGGAGAGTTACTTGAAAAAAAGAAATCGCTACAATTTTTCGAGTCAAGTATAGGTTGAAGGATAATGAACCGGTTTGTGACTTCACTTGGCAAAAAATAAATAAATGAATAAATAAATAAAATAAAAAAATAAAATAAAACGTTTTAACCAGCATTTAAGAGAGATTATCAAGTGTCACCCATGGGCGTCCGCAGAAAAAAATTCAGGGAGGGGCAAAAATTTTTGCAAAAATATTTTAGGGGGAAAAAAGCTCCTCGCAAGCATGGGTTGGCACGGAGCGCAAGAAAATTTTGGCCCCCAAAGCCTCCCACATCGCTGGATATGGCACTTCTAAAGCCTATCTACTGCATATAAATAGAAGTAACACTGGGTGAACTGTGAAGAAATGTTGATGTTAATTTTTCTTCGTTTTTTCTTTATTTTTTCTTCGTTTTTTCAAATTTTTGATTTTCCAGGGGAGGGCAAGTGCCCCCCCCTTGCCCCTATCTGCGGACGCCCATGGTGTCACCCTATTTAAATTAGGAAATTATGTAAAAAGTAGTGAGAACATCTGTAATTAATGCATCCAAAAATCTAAGAAAACACACATGTGATCCACAATTAAAACGAAGAAATACGTTAGAGCATATCGAATAAGAAAAATCCGAAGGCTTACGACAAGCTAAAAGCTTCAACAATGCCGTCTTATTTTGCTCACGTATCACTTATTTACATATTAGGTTCATATTTCAGACGTTTCAAAAGGTTTTCTCTATTTTTATTTTTATGTTTTCTGCCATATACTTTATACATAATGATCTATTCAGGATGATTCAACGATTGAACGGGTTTTGTTATTCGTTTATGTCAAGCAGATATTGCATTATTGATTGTACTCACAAAATCGATCTCGAGATAAAAAGGTTGTTTGTGACCGGCTCTCAGAATACGGATTAAACAGTAAAACTTGACAGTTTTTCAAAAGATTTAGGACTTTTCCTTCCGATAAGGCCTTTAGCTAGGAGTTATTGATGGAGGCTCTGCTTGAATGCATGGATGTTTGGGGTCTTTTCTAGGGATGAAGCTGCAATTTGAGCACTGTATTAAACATTCAGTTTAGTGACCGAGTTTATGGTCTGTCGTTCGTTTAAGTATGATAGTACACAGGCGTGATAGTAATCTACAATAAGGCATTAAGCGATTGGCTATATTGTAGGAAAAGGGCAAGGCATAAGGACATATATAGGTCTCTGCCACCTCACAGACAAATGTCTGCAGCTTAAACTATTCGAGGCATTTTATTCTACTGAGTGCGCCTCTCTGTTGTACAAATATATGCAAGCTACATTGACTGAACTGCACAAGCCATCCTTTATCAATCAGACTTTCCTTTCTTTATTGGCTACAGTCATAGGCGTAGAAATCGGGCTGGGGGCTGGGGGATAAAGGCCCCACAGTCAAAAATGTGGTGGGTAGCAGCATAGGAAGTATGCTGCCTCCCCCTAAATTCAAGGACGAGCATCCTTATTTGTTTCCTCTGTAAAATTTTCAAAAATTTGCTGTAATTTCCTTAAAATTTGTCCAATATATTGCACCAAATTGCATCTTAGGACCCTCAAATGTTCAAAAATTTCCAAAGGAGAAGGGGTTACCCCCTTCCCTTAGACCCCTCCTCAGTACGGCAGTCCCAAGCAAGGTTCAACCCCTTAGCCTAGTCGAAAAAGCTCCCTACGCCTCTGGCTGCAGTGTTGTTTCCTGTCAATCAAAAGTTAGTTACCAATTATAAAACATCGTAGGATTTCTAAATGATTATAGTTAAGGTGATGCAACAGCTGTACTACCTTGAAATCATGCATTTCATACTTGGACACACTACGCAGAAACGGTGGTAACGTCTCCCAATTAATCACAAGTGGGGCATTGAAAAACCTAACATTGCATGCTTGTTTTTTTTTTTTTTTTATTTTGAAACAATCATGGTTTGTTGTTAATGTTGTTGTTGTTTGCTCGGTTGTGACACAAATTACCTACCCGTAACTGTAAGTTTGGGATGAATTTCAGTCCCAGATAAAGGGAAGAAGAGAGTCTTTGTTTTATTAGAAATGTTGCACTCACCTTAAGAGACTAGCTAGCTACCAGAATGGAAGAAGGAAACCTTTGTATCGAGAGAAACGTCATGTTCACATACCATAAGTACTGGTCTCGACCCTATATATCAGGTATGATAGTCGTTAGTGGAGACGTTTATACGTTATATAAACAACTGACGCAGATTGAAAAGCCCAAAACTGCAGTCAGAAGGTCACAGCTGAACCCGCAAAGTGAACGTTAATTTTTTACAGCCCATAACCTGCCGTCTGCTCAGCAGTCAGGTAGGTCATCTGGTCAACCAGGCCGAGGCGAAAGATATAGACTCAGTCGTTCATGAAGGTTGACGTTGTATACTATAGAGACTGAGCATAAATGTATCTGGAGGTAGTTATAAGGACGACACTCATCACACAAAACACATTTTAGGTTTTGGAAACCAGAATTCACAATTGGTGACTGCACTTTGATTGACATAAAAAGTGGTAAAATTCAAACCATGCCTTGAAGTAAAAGCCACTCTCATTGGACAATGACACTTGCAGATCAGTGAAATTTGAGGTGTAGTGCGACCTACTTGACACAACAGACCATGGAGTTGCCACTTTATTACTCTATGAGCAGGCAAGGGTTCCCACATTAAAGAGGGCGTGGTGTAAAACTCACAACCACTGTTTTCAGGAGAATTAGCCTTAATCAGTTGAAAAACTTCTATTGAACAGTATGCCTGATAAGTGTCAAGAGAAGAAAAATGTCAGGGACGAGGAATTTTGCCCTTAAAATTTCCGAATCACCAACAAAAATGACATTTGCACCAACTTATACAACTGTTTTGTCTAAACAAATGCTAGTAACTTCATCTAAAACAAGAACAGATTCAAAGAATGGAAGGTTTGGAGCAGGGAGGAATAACACCTCCCTGTTTGGAGTACTGTACCATTCCTGAGTTAGCGGAAATAGTTCAAGAAAAAATGTGTTTTATTCTGCCATGTTCACACTTTAGCAGTGCAGAGGTTTTCTTACCTTGCATTACACGATTTGACATCGGTTTTTAATAACTGCGCTATTGCTGAGTGTAAAATGTTTTTGTAGTGCAGTTATACGGAAATGAATTTATTTCTGGCAGCTGTACTACATAATTAGTCATTCTCACACCTTCCGAGGAAAATAGTCGGCTAAGTTCATGTCACCCTCAATTTCCATTAACTTTTCAAATTGCCCACCACGCATCCATTTATCTACAGAATATCTTTTAAAGATATATACATACACCACGACTAGATAAGAATCTCTTATGATAGATTTCTACTAACATTCCAAATTCCTTGCAGCTATGTATAACGAAAGATCCCACTGGATTTATGAAATCTTGAAGCCAAGGAAGCAAGCTGATTGCCTTGGACTGACGCCTCAAGGAAAATTTCGCGCCAATTCACGGACTAGTGACTCGACCGGAGTGAACTTCATAAATGCTAGATGTGGCCTCTCGAAGGCTTGTTAATCGTTCTGATGCAAATTAAGGAAGACAAAGGCGTTTATTTGTTAGTGAAATCAAATCATTGTCCCGCTGAGTTTTCAGAAGGAAATTAAAAAATTCTTCTTCGAAATTTATGGACAATGATTGGATACAAAGTGACCGACAAGCTTGGCTAAACATTAAAATCCATCGTCTCATTTATATCCTAGGGTGAATATCCTTGAGATATTCATTATTACTAATTACATGCTGTTAGGAATCGACGTTGCCTACTCAGCACACCGTGCAATCTTTGTCATCATCAGTAGATAGTTATGCAGGCTATGGTAAAAGGTCATGATGAACAAACTACAACCCTCTGTAAAGTCGTAACCGCAGATGCACGATGCTCCTACGACTTTACATTACACTAATGACCTATAGTACGGTAATCGTTCTTAGGAAAATCTGCAGGGTTCGTTGTGTAGTACTAAGTCTCTGTGACCATGATTGCACAGGAAACAGATTGTACGAAATGGACGAAAGTAGTTAAATCAATCCCTCGGGTTAGAATTATATTTAAAGATTCTTTGCTTACCGTATGTATTCACTTTAAGGTGGTAGAACACTACATTAAAATTATCCATAAGAACGAATTCGTTTTTCATTATTGCATATAGTCTTCACCAGATGACTGACAGTACTTACCTAATTCCTTTTACATGCATTCACAGGGTTCCAAGCACTTTGCTGATCTTAAGATTAGGAAAAACACGGCAAGCAAAAGTCCCTCACTAGCTGAATGCAAGCATTCACATAATATACCTGGTAAAATTCACACTACTGTACCAAGTTATTATATGATAAGCATAATAGTTAACGCTGGAGTAACCAAATATTTACTTAATTTTTAACTCTAATTTGACGCACATTTTGTTTAAATGAAGAACATTATAGTGCATTAGTGTAATAGTTCTTGCTTCGAGCAACATTACAAATTCTAACCCGAAAGCAACGTTGCTGATTCGGGGTTTCGTGCAATTCGTTTCTTAGCAACGGCTTGTGCAACATCTTCATTTTTCCAAACTTCATAACATTTAAAGGGTGCATATTGCTTTTTGGTAAGATATATATAGTGCATCAATTCCTTGCTCCATCTCATTTATTACACATTAGGTGTACAATAGTCATGAAACAGTAATGGAATTAACAACCACTTAAATTAGGAGATGAGAGACAAATTATTGCAAGCAAAAAGCGGGCTATCTCTCAATTTCACAACAATATAAAATTAACTACATTAATTCCTGTCTTCAAATAACATGCCACAAAGTACCAAGGTCCTTTTTCTCAGTTTTTTTTTTAATATGATAAGTAGCATTCACTTTTATTTCTGTTTTAGTTCTTTAAATACTATGTTTCCATTTCTGTGGAGAATTCATGTTTGTTAACGAAATGATTTATTTTTAGGGGGAAACAGTTGGTTTTCCAATGGCTAACATTTAGCATGAATAATAGAAAAACGAAATTAAATTGTTTTCTTCACAAAAGAAAAAATGTCCTAAGAACGTTTCTCAACTTCGAAACCAACCAAAAAGACAAAGGCTTAGTTATTCCTTGCCGAAAGGGGTTGCTTTGTTACACTTAGGTTCATCCCTCAAATTTATACTTCTTGACTATATCACTTTTTACGATGTTTTCTCAATTTGACCTCTGCTGACCTTACATAACCTTTGAACCCAACCAAAAATTGAACAAAAAAAAAAAGAAAAAAGAAAAAATAACGTGTCTTAGAAGGGATTTGAACCTGGACCGTCTGTGTGAGAAACAGATCACTAATCGACTACGCCATCAAAGAACTCGTTAAGCGTATAGTATCATGCTATAGCCACAGCATCCTTTACATGGGTTCATAATTAGGTCGTTCAAATTCGAATTATTTTTCTTTATTACTTTATCTTTGGAATGATAGAAAAATTCAGTCCTAACTTTTCGGACACAATTTGGATGTACCGCCCACTGTTTTCTTAGTTTACGAGGTTTCGTACTTTCACCTCTGATGACTTCAAATGACCTCTGACCTCCACTGAAAACAATGGAGTTCTTTCTCTAGATATTTTAAGTTATATACCAAGTATGAAAGCTGTCCATCATTGCTATCTTGAGATATCGTGTTTTTAAGCAGTTTTTAAGAGTTTCGTATTTCACCTCCGATGACCTCAGATATCCTTTGACCTTTACCAAAACCAATAGGGTTCATCGTCTGACAACAACGCATACACATGCCAAGTATGAAAGCATCCATGCTTCCTACCATGAGATATCGTGTTTACAAGGCTTTCCGTTTTTATCTCTGCTGACCTCAGTCCCAAGACCTTTGACCTCCACCAAGATCAACGGGAATCTTCTTTCTCCTAATATGATAATTCCATATTCCACGTATGAAAATTACCCATCATTGCTATCTGGAGATATCGTGTTCACAAGCAAAGGGTCACAAACACAGACACATACGCACACAAACACACACTCCGTAATTGCATAAATTCCTTTCGCCTTCTGCAAGGAACCAAAACAGAGATTCCCCCTTACATCTCTCCATCTAAGGTCAATAGTTTCATCATGAAGTCACTGAAGGACTACACAATTATCACGAGTTTTCATAACAAAGAGGGAGACTTCTAAGACAGTAATTCGTACAGTTTAAAAGCTTTAAATACATTTTTCTTTCTAAATAAATCCATGCTAAACTTACTGATAAGGTACAAACTTTATGTTAAAGTAAGCCTTGAACATGTGCCGCTGGTTTCAATTAAATTCAATATGATTTCTATCTTTGTCTACTCACTTAATTTATTTCATACAACCGTCCAGCTTCGGGGTTGTCCAGTGTTAAACGCGAGCTGTAGTTTTCCGTCAACTTATGTCGGTAAGCGAATTCAAACTAATTTGTAACCCAACGGCATTTTTGTCAAGATGCCTCATCATTCAAGATGGTTTTCTATGAAATTAGATGGCGGTTCTCCATCTGCAAATGCATGATTATAGGGCTTTCAAGGGGAATTTAATCCGGTTTTAGGAGTCATTTTACACTGGCTAACATATTCCTGAGCACGTAACGTAATCCCATCGAATCGACTGGTTGTACCATACTTGTTTTTCGCTTGAAGGATGGATGGCTAAGTTTAATACTGACGAGTTTCTTGAAGCATTCAATGAAGATGAAACATAGAACGAACAACAACGTAAAACAGAATTTGAGGTTATAATTTTACTCAATTCATGGTGTTTATGGCCAACATATGCAAATGACACGTGATCCACACTCCAACATTGGTTGAATGACAACCAATGTTGTCTAACCAAGAATGTCACTCTTACAAGGCTTCGTTTGAAAAAAAAGCCTGGTTTTTGAAAGACGAAAAACAGGAAAAATCGATGGAAACTCCATACAAATAAAGTGAACCATACAATGTGTGCAAAAATCCTTACGCAGCATGAATTTCATCCAGATTCTATTGATATGAGTCACAAATGTATACGATAGAATACTACGGTTTCAGCTAGAGCCTCGGTGGGCAAAACAATCCATATGCTAGGCCTATACTCACTTTCAGAAGGCTGTATTTCGTCAGATTCTGGTTGCAGTGCTGAAAGGATACTTATTTCCCTTTTTCTTATTGTTGACCTTTTAGCCAATTAACGTTATCGCTCAGTTGTTTTCTTCATTTGGGGCTACATCTTCCTAAAATAATATACCACACTGTAAACTCATCTTTATTAATCTGATCATGGAAGTACTTTAATCTGATAGTGGAGGGAAAATATGAATGCCCTTTTATGTTTTAAAAAATGTATTTGAAAATAACAACCACTTCTTAAATTTACATCATAAACTGCCAACTGATGCAGTTTGAAGACTGTGTGACTGAATTCAAATGAAACGTAAAAAATGAATGAATATCAACTTGCTTGACAATTTGTTGCCATTTGTCTGCTACGAAACTTATCAATAAACAAAACTAAACCTTACAACCGTGAACGTACACGAGAGTCCAGGTTATGAGTTATGCAAATTTAAATGCACAGAACGGTGATATTCAAGCCTACGGGACTGAAAGGGAATGCCAATTAGGTATAATCGATTGAACTTGTTTATAAATTTGCATTTCTTTTACGAAAATATGACCTGTTTAACTTACTAGGGTCCAGGGTCGGTTTTAAACTCCAGGTGGAAAGCCTCTGCAAATATGAAACGAAACTACATGTGGCGTGAAAGAGGCCTGGGGCAGGGATATGGGGCCATATGTGACTCGTTTACATTTAGCGGCGATGTATGTTGGTCTACTACCGTCCCGTAGGCTGAAGAACGAAATCAGGAATATCAAACCGCGAAGTGACAACCTTCTACCGTGAAGTCTGGATCCAGTGAGTTGTTGTAAATATTACAACAACAACAACAACAACAACAACAACAACAACAACAACAACAACAACAACAACAACAGAAAGAAAGAAAGAAAGAAAGAAAGAAAGAAAGAAAGAAGGAAAGAAAGAAAGAAAGAAAGAAAGAAAGAAAGAAAGAAAGAAAGAAAGAAAGAAAGAAAGAAAGAAAGAAAGAAAGAAAGAAAGAAAGAAAGAAAGAAAGAAAAAGAAAGAAAGAACAAGAGCATTTTTACCCTTCTTGAGTAAGTTGTTAGTTCGTATAATTCTTTTCAAATAAAGTAACAACCACGCAACTACGTAATTCAATAGAGCAGCTGATCTTGGCTTTAACCAAAAATCTTTGTGTAGCCTTTAGAAAAACTCAACAAATGGCGGTAGTTCGGGGCACGAGTCCCCAGTGGAATCTTAAGTGTATGCAAAAGAAGTAAACCAAGACGAGGCAGGTGGACTATGAGACGCCACGAGTGCATAAAATCGGTTCAGCTGCTGGCGTTATTACGTAGTCCTCTTTCCTTCCATCGCTAAAACTGAGTGCTTAGAGGAATACCCTGCTTTGATCCTACTTTTTGCAACACTTTGCTTCAGTGAACCAAAGCGAAATTGATTGGAGTGTCACGTGAACAGCGAAGCATAACCAATATCATTTGCAGACGACAATAGCTATCTTCCACACGTTTAGCGACGAGTATTAAGAAGCTGTGTATTGCATAACATAAGTCATGTCTCCGCACAGCTTTTTTCTTCAAACGTTCTAGCAGCTTGCTCAAAGCGATCACGATGATGGGCAGAAAATCGTATTTACAAGGATGCTGCGAATGAAGACGAACAACGCTGCTTGTAGAATACTAGAATACTTGCCCATCACCGGGGACTCATGTAAATCAAGAAACGTCTACTGAGGCAGTTTACGCGAAGAGCAAATTTTGGCTTTGCCAATTGCAGTTGAGTGTGGAAATCCAATTGCATCGCATTTTTGGAACAGTTCGGAGACATTTTACATGATGAAATCTTGCAGAGCAAGAAGCAATGGGTTATAGAAGAATAATTTTTTTTTTCTGACGGATCGGATGAACAGTAGACTTCCCAGTCATCTTTCATGAGCAATTTGCTTCGTGTTTGTTTCCTTGGGTGTGTTTAAGACATCATGTCTGTTCAAATATCGGTTATTTTCTTTTACGTGACGTATGGAAAAAGTTTTCGTCAAAGCAGAACAAAGGTGTTCATTTACGGTGTTCAACTTTGAGGAGCTTGACAAAATCTGCTTGTAGACTATTATCTGCACGCAATCCTGGCACGGTAGCGGGCTTACCATACCCGTAACTGTTTCAAAAAGAGTAGGCTACTTAAGATGAATTCTGTCATATGTACCACGTGGAACGACTATGAAAACCATCTTATGAGGTGAGTACAATTCATCTGATTTTTTTTCTATTCACGTGACCTGGCAATAGCCGAGAAGGGGGACAGGGTAGGGGACAGGGTAGGGGACAGGGTAGGGGACAGGGTAGGGGGAAGAGTTGCAAAAACTGGGCTTTGACAAAGATACAATGTCGGAAAGTAATTTATTAATCTCCTTTTCCAAAGTCCCCTCGACTCTCTGGCGAAGAGCCGAAGGGCGAAACCAGTTCCCAAAGGAGCTACGTCCCCAAGACGACAAAAACACTTAACATGACCAACTTTTTAACCTTCAGCTTCAGACCTATACATCATGGATCTGTCATGCGTGGGTCCATTCTCTACTGACTGAAAAGAACAGACACCTTAATAAATCTACACATAACTGATAAATCTTTGCCCAAAGAGGAATTCCATATTTCGATATTTTCACTTCACGACCTTTAAGCGGACGTGATCTTATATTTCCATCTTTCTATAAATGGCTAGGGTGTGTGGACTGTGGAGGGCGCTCATCTTAATGACTTTGACTCCATAGCCCTCAATGGCATTAATCTTCATCATTATATGGGGTTCTCCTCACAACTATGAAGGTTTCTCTCAAAAATGCATTTGGTAAGACTATGGTTCTTTCTGGGTTACCATCATATCTCCTGCTTTCCGAAGCTGGTTCGCACGTGATAGGTAGATTGATTACGTCATCGTGCATTACATGCCCTTAAACTCCATTGTAGGGAAGTTAACCCTTAGGAATGGTCTTTTCCTTTACCCATGTAGTTTATACAATAAGTCGACTCAGGTTTGTGGAATTTTGTATAGAAAACACAGGCAATGTCTAGGCCTGACTATTTATCACAAAATGTTAAGGAGTGTTGTATGTATACACTCAAAATCAGTTTTTTCTTCGGCCAACCCTGCATAAATTATCTACTATTTAGTTGCCATCTAGTTACATCACTTTTTGTGTATGACGTTGACATTTCCAAGAAGACACTTGTTGTGTCCTTCATGAGTCCCTACAGCATATTAAGTCATATTTGTTCTTGAAATGAATGTTGTAAAAGCAATGAAAACAAAAGAAATAGCCCCTATATTGTAATTCCCTCCCCACGCCCTTGAAATATTAATTCAATTGATGCATATCCAGCTAATGTTTATTCCTGCTCAAGTTTGTAAAATTGAAACTGTCTTGTACAACCATCAATTTTAGATTTGGTTTCTTTTAACACGTTTTAACTGTTGGTTACTTCATATCTGGAGGCACGTCAGTACCATGGCAATTTAATACATAGTACACCATTGAACCGACAACATTGATGAAATAGTTTCAGGGAGCCTCGCCTGTGGTCGCAAATAGCTTCATTGTATTTTAAAAGACACCGTCAGTTTAGTGTCCCTTATGAAACGTAGATTTACTCCACCACAGGGGTAGTTGAGTGAATCTCGTCCTTTTGAAACATTTTAGTAAAGAAAAAATACGTTGTTAGCTGGGTGTTGATCAAGAAGATTGGATAAAAATGAAATAAAAAATGAAATAAAAATTTCCCATCGTATCCTTTAACACCTTGATTACATCCCAATATGACCCCAGCCCCCCAAAACTTAGCTGACGTGACTGACCAACTGTTAAAATTGGGACCAATACCAGCATCGAATCCTTTGAGTATTCAGTAAAACGTGTTAAAAAGCATATTTTCAAGGTAGTCCAAGGGCCCAGTTCAAGGAAAGAGCTGTATATTTTACATTTGTTTGCATTTGAGACAACAAAAATATTTTTGAGGATTATTTCACTGTCAAAAGTTGTCTTGAAATGTGGAAGAATTTCACTCATGTGAACCAAGGAGACAAAACACATTTTTGACCGAAAAATTAAAAGGGGCTCAAAATGATACCAGCACTTTGCTGTTCAGACTTACCGAACAGCATTTTTCCAACGTGGATAGTATTCCTTTCCTTTTTCACTCCTTTCGAGGACAGCCCTTTCGTCAAGGGCATGTCAGGAGTAGTCAGAGAGACCATGCTGCTAGTGACGTGCATTGGTTTGGTCTTTTCACCTACCTCGACGTCAGGGAGCAAAACACTCCAAACATCACTCACGGTCGAAAACGTTTTTGGTTTAATTTAAGTCCCTTCGGCTGAACGCCAGAGTTTGAAATGCCTTGTTCTGCTCCCCCGAAGGAGCTACGTTTCGTGATGGTCCACTGTTAGGACACAATGTGGCCCTCTCTTAACCGTCAGAACCTAACATGGTAGGTCATGATACCAGGGGGCAGTCCATGATACTATCTAAGCATAGTACAGAGAAGCGTGCCTATAGATGGTTGACACCCGGGCAGACCCATCTTTTTAACCTCTGCGTCGATGCCATCCTGAGGCCTGAGGGACAGTGCTGAGGGAGGGAGTGAAAAATAAGGCCTAGCTTTGGTGCAAATTGGTGCTATCTTTGGCAAATCTTTGAAATGATTTTATCTTTAGAAATTGTCGTTATTACGTGATTTTTTTACCTATTTTTGGCTGGACGTAAGGCGAGAGGTGTTGTCTAAGAGGAGGGGAAGACATCCCTACTTCTGATAATTTTTTGTCTTTATGTGGTGGCATAGGTGCAAATTGGTGCTACCGTTGGTAAAGCTTGGCAAAGGGTTGAAAAGATAATAAGTTTAGAACTCCTCATTATTTCGCATTTTTTTCCTATTTTGTCTAAGGTGTAATTGAACGAGATGTTGCCTAAAGGGAGAGGTGAAATTTTCAGCATTTCAAATATGTTACCTCAAGTAAGCCACATTTCATCTACGGTGGGACTCCCCCCCCCCCTTCTTGCCGCCCCCACAGGTTATTGTCCTGGATACATTTTAAGAAAAGTCCTGTAGGCTATTTCCATTGCATTCGATAATCTGAAACCTTCCAAACAGAGCCGAAAAATTGTGATCAAGGGTTGATCATTAACGAATTGCACAAAGTGTCAGGGGTGGCGAGAAGATTTGACCGACATGAAGGCCAGGTTCCCTGACGGGGGTGGCAGCAACTCGAAAGCCCCTGCAAAAGGCGATGGATTGCCGAATGGAAGTGAAACGCAAAATGTTTGGTGCACGTATCGCGCCGAAAATTTAGAGGTTTCACTTTAGGACAATTAGGGCTTTTGTAAAGGAAAATTGAAAAAACTTGGGTTTTGTATTGAGGAATCTGCCATCTTTAAAGGCAATAGGCAGTCGCCCCAAAATTTTCTTTGAAAAATCGGCAAACTCTTGCAAATCTCCTCTTATTGCATTACAAACACCTGTGAAGATGTTTTGAACATAACTATTACGAACAATAGGTAAGGCAGGGAGAAATTCTCCTTGAATTTCACAATTTACCAACAAAAATATTGTCACATGATCAAAATAGGCCAATCATGAACTAGAGTTACAGGATACACTCACTCTGATTGGGGTGACTGCATACTGCCTTTAAGAGCAAAACCCAGAAATACGTCGCGGCGATGAGTCGTCTTCGGGGGCGACCGACGACGACTTACATACTTCATCGTACTCATTAAGGCTCCTTGACGGAAATGGAAAATTTCGCCCATGAAAGGAGGTAGTGTCCCTACTGGACCATGCCCCCGCCCTTTCCCCCACCTAATGCCACCCCTGGTTAGTACGACCATGAGTTGAATTAGTGTGATCCAGTTCACGGGAATCGTTCCTTTTACATTGTGAGACAAACTATTCACCATAAACCGAATTTACCCCTCTGCAAATCATAATACAGTAGTTGCAACGTTTGAAATAATCTTTTGTGATGGTTCAAACGTTTTGTAATTATCTGTAAAATGAGAATCACTTTCAGTTCAGAACACTTAAGCGAGCTTTTAAATAGTCATCACTATGCAACTTTCAGAATTCACTGACAAAAGCACGGGAACAGCCCAACGTACGATACTTCTAGAACTGGCAGGGAGATGAGTTGATAGCCTTACCCTTGCACAGGCTTAGGCTAAGCGTACTGCGCAGGGTAAGGACCTTCAAGAGCTAGCTTAGGCACTCTTATTTCTTATACAATCCTGATCTCTTAAAATTTGATTGGCCAACTTCACACTTCAGCAAACCTTTCAAGATAATAGCCAATAAAAAGACAGGAATTTGGGGACGCTCTCTGCCCTTGCATGGAAGTGTACCTAAAGTCTAGAATTACAAGAATACATATTTCTGTATTTTAGAGGTTGGAAAATGAATCTCATTCATCCAACTCCCATGTTCAAAGCTTACTCCGCTGCTAAAATATAAAACGTTGAAAGATATTTACCTAATTTGAGATAATCGATTGTGCAATAATTTGAGATTGCCTTCTTATGCAACTAACATTACCTGCTTTTGTTTCCTCTTGAAATAGAAATGTTTTTATGTCCTTGAAAAGTTAAGTGTTTTCTTGTGTAACATGTTGTAGGGAGAGGGTTTGTAAAGTCAAGTCATCCTATTACAGTAAGATGGTGATCAAGTTTTGGCAAAAGATGCTTTAGAAGAAACAAAGAAAAACAAAGAGCAGTACAAGAATAACATCATAAATTACTGCGCAATCCTTTCAAATTGAGTGGTGAATAAGCTTCAACATATCTTAGCTTAGGAATGTCCTGTGAAGATGGGAGTTGAACATTTGGGTTCATATTTCTAGCCTTGTAACATATACTTCTGAAAATTTTGACTTTTAGTGCACTTTAAGGAGGTATGACACTGAAATCACCCTTTGGCCATGCACTTATTAAACCGCAACAAGTAGTGTTCGGTTACAAGCTCTACAAAGAAGTGACATTAGCTTTATGCAAGGTTTCGCCTGTACTTTTAAGAAAACTAACAAAATAAAAAAGTGTGTCAACAGCCCTTCTTTGCAGGGAATGTTGACGTCACTGATGAAATTTACGCAAATTTCTGGATTCATGTTCAAATTTATAAAAGTGGCTTAGTTCAAAATGAGTACTTTTATCTAAAATATCTTCCTGCAGTGTAGCAGAACCATAATTTCAGTTGTGAACTAATTCCTGATTTATGTGTAAGCTATAATTATGGGTTTTGACAAGGTGGAGGAGAGTAATGTATCTCAATAATTCATGAGCGTATGGAACCATATGGATTTGGGGGCACAAAATTTTTTGGTCCGAATCTCTGAGCCTTTTTAGAAACATTTTCCCGAAATTTTACCGATCATCCCCAAATTTGGGGTTTGCCCCAAAATCTGGGGGCACAGCGACCCTCTGTCTCCCGCTTAATACCTGTATAATAATTCACGGGTTGTCTCGCTCCAGATCACTAAAATTCATCCTTATTCGTGCTAAAAGTTTCAGGGAAGGAAGACTCTTGAATATATGAATGTGAGAAATGCAGACTGAAAAAATCATTGAGCTTATTTCACACTCCTTATGGAGGAAGTTGTGTTAGTATACTATGCTGTGTGTAACCATGTATGGCACCGGTAAAGGGGTAATCTGATCATCGCTAATGCGAGTAACCTTCCTGATAATCTTATTTGATTGGTTGACCAAAACACTGACATCAATGATTCACAGAAGAAAATGTCGTGAAATAGGTTATCATAAAAATCAGCAACTGCTGACATTAATGTTCAGGGAGAAACACAATAGTATGTTCTATCTTATAAGCTTTTAGAGGCTTTTAACTAGCTCACCTGTACTAAAATAGCATGCATTTACATCACGTGTGTATTTATAATGCACTTCCCCTGTGTAATGCATTGTGATACATTAACTACGTTATAATGATGTGACTCAGTTTAGTGTGATGTAACCTCAAGACTTGTTTTAATTAGGGTAATCTTATCTCATGCGTTTTTAAATTTGCACTACTTACCTTTGTTTTAAAGAAGTAGGTTGCTACAGTCTCAAGGTTTACCTTTGAATATTTTCCTTGCTGCAGTTCTGACAATTAATTTCACAAAGAAACGTTGAAAAACAATGAATCGGTCTTTTCCAAAAATGTAGTAAATGTTCTTTTCTGACAGTGTGTTATTTACGAAAACGTGAATTTTCGAGTTGCTTAGAATTCAGCCTGTCGTCCAAGTGACACTTACAGACTTAAATCTTGGCCTTGGAGCCGTCATAAGGCAAGAATTGTACACCTAACATACGAAGCCTTGAATTCAGTGAGTAATGCCCCTGTCAGACAGGGATCTTGAAGAGAGAAATTTGCCAGATGAAGTCAAAAATCAAAAGTTAATGGATCTCCCGGAGAACAGAAAGGTTTTACATAAACTCAAAGAAGAATTATATTTGAAATAATCTTCGCCGTCATCCTATGTTAAGTGGTTGAGGCAGTCAGGTCTCTCGCATTATGCGTCGGCCGCATACAGATACAAGAGGCGTTCAAATCGTTAATTCACGGGATGATATATCATTCCGTCCCTGGCACCTCAACTGGGGATCAAAAGGCGGTGAACCGTCAAAATATATTCATTAATGATAAGAATCCTACCCAGAACCACGCCTCATTTGCATAATACACGTAATTTACCCCAAACGAAGACCGGCATAGGGGTAAATTACGAAATGAATTTGGATGAGTGTCGAAGGTATCGCCCAATAAATATAAGACATCGAGAGAGGCTCATATTGACGGGTCACGATGGTGATAATTATCGATTTGACACCATTTTCCTAATTGCACGGATCCGTAACACATTCCACTTAATTCTCAGATTTGTTACAAGAGCTACGACGGTTTTACTATTGACAAGGAAGATCAATTCTGGTACAGTCCATCATCAACTTACTCAAAGGTAAAGTGCTCATTCTCATAAAAATGACTTCTCACCCGCTCTCACACGATTTATCCTTAAGGTGACAATGTGACGCAATTATGCAGACTGAAGTCTTGCCCGGATAGGCCTACTAAAATAATGTTATATACCTTTGAAATTAAGCTGGCCCCTAGGAAAGAAGCAGAAGTTTGTTCAGAAATGGTTTAGGATTTTTTGTTGATGTAAACTATTGTTTTTTTCTTGTCTCCACTCGCATCGTTTTGTGTGTACCTTTTACCATGCAGTTAAAAACCTCCGGGTGCATGGTAAAATAGGTTAATCCTATACGAAGTTTTATATTTACATGAAACAGCGCAAACAGGAAATTATCCAGTGTCTGATAATACTCTGTAGTATGGGGTTTATATCTTTTGACAGACTACTTTTTTCAGATGTGGTGGGATTGTAGCGTTTCAGAAAATGTATGCGACTTCGCAAAATGAAGTAAATATTTCTGTAGGCTATTTTAAACGACATCAAGGATGTTTAATTTGCGCCATGGCTTCACAAGTGAATGAACGTGAATTCTTGTTGGTGATTAATTGTTGAGTTAATGCTATTGTTTCAATATCAGTACGCAACCAAAACCGTCACGATGACGTCATACCTCTATCCCGTTACTGGTTTCACAGACTTTAGTTTGGATTTTCACTTCATTTATTGCATAAAGCATATCAAAGGTGACAACATAAACGAAGCCTAAAGAAAACTGAGAAATGCTTAATGACGTTGGTACAGAAAGAAGTAATCACAAATTTATTAGATTGCATAATACACTAGAGAAGTGAGATAGTTTAGATATATTGATTTTCTACAAAAGTCACATGATCACGACCAAACAAAAAGACCTTGATAAAATTTATCCATATGACAGAAAAACGTTAAATCAACTGGGAAACACGGTTTTTTACTGTTTAGGATTATAATACTATCCACGGTTGTGCAGTGGCATAGCTATAGTTTGTATTGCCAGTGCCGTCGAAAAGTATCTAGGGGGGGGGGGGCTGAACCATTCAACTCCAGAAGTTTTGCATTTACTGAGGTAATTTGTAATTTTGAACGTTTTAAGACAAAAAACGTTTACACTGAAAAATATTGGTTGGTTGCACCCCCACCCCTGGTTCCGACGGCCATGGCTGTACGGGGAGATCTTTGAGTTTTTCGCCCCGTATAGAGAAAAGTTGTTGTTGTTTTTCCTGGTTTCAGTAGGCTGTAAAAGCACTGTCACTAGAAAAGTACTGCGAGGCGGACGTTCCACCCCCTCCCCACAGCTTTAATAGTGTGCTTCGCCTTTATGTAGTTTATCTACGGTATATGTTCTTACAAATGCTGACGACTTTTATGAGACAGTCGAAGAGTAGTCTTTGCCTACTGAACAGATCTGTCCCCCGCCCCTTGACAGAAGGAATGATGTACATAGCTGTCTATCCACCAGGATGTGCTGGGTCTTCATCCGGCCCCGTGGCCGATTGAAGTGACTTCAGTTTGGATTCTAATTGCATCTTGATTACTTGACCGATCTAATCTTTAGCCATTGAATAAACAAGGATCTGTTACTATAAACCCCTCACTCTCGGACAAGTTTTGGACTGGACAGAGATGGCACAATTTCACTAAACTGTGGTACAGTTCAGTTGTGGTACAGTTCAGTTGTCTTCAGGTCTCAGCCTCTGAATGCTGAGACATATCACACCTAAAAAATGAAGCACTGTGTGTGAAAATTACATGAGACAATCACGTCTTTGCTGTGTATGGTGGACTGTGCCTTTATCCGGCCTGTGGCCGATTGAATTGCATTTTAGGGGTTCGGCTTCAGCTTAGATACGCTCTAATTGCATATCTTTATTCATTACGACAATCTGAGATTGAGAAAATAATAGTAAAATGCTCTGGAGGATAACTGATATTTTGGGGCATTGCCCTTGGTTGTTCACATGGCTGTGGACCCAATTTCGTTCCAATTTGGCCCCTTTGTCTGACCTTAAGAGGGACGTCACGTTACTTACACGATCCTTACATTCTTTGAAGATGTACGTAGAATAACTGATAATGTGAGTACGGACAAATCTTTCATTTTGTTCGGATTAGCACTTAGGTTGATAGGTTTGACCATTCAGGGCAGTGTCTGTGAAGGCCTTTCAAAATTTAATTTCAATTATGAGAATAAAAACAGGGTATAGGCATGTAGATAGGCTGATTTGTACCAATCTGTCTCGGCAGAGAGACGTTTGGGTTGTGAGGTCAATGTGTACTACCATCAAGGGCGGGGAAAGCGGGTGTGGTGGGGGCATGGTACCCCAATAATTTGGTTTGGGGACGGAACACCTCTCGTCCACCGTAACATTTGGTGAACAACCGTAATATTTGCTGGCATTGTGAGTGTGAGACATGGTCCCTTCCAATAACTTGGAAGTTGAGGGGGACGGAATGTCTTTGATATTTTGGTAAAACCTGCAATATTTGTTGATATTGCTGTGAATATTTGACTTTCTGATGACTTAAAAGGTCAGGCGCACACTCATCATGTCATATTGCATGTTCGGTGATTAGGAAGACATTCGTAAAACACACATAAACACTCCCTCTATAATTTGGTTGAGAACTGAACTTAATACAGTTGGTTAACTGCAATGATATTTGCTAAAACTGGTGTATGTAATTGGTTAGGAAGGAAGAACCTTTAGTACCTTGGCGAACCAGGGTTACCAGCGACAAGTGACAAAAAACGCTAGATTTGCCAAAATAAAACTCCAGAAAACGCTAGATCTGAGTTTTCACTAATTATGTAGTGTTTTTATCATGCATTGCAGTTTAGTGATCACTTTTAATAACAGGTGACAAATGTTTATCATAATCGGGTTGACAAATGTTTATCATAATCGGGAAATATTCCACAGAAATTAAGTGTGGATTTAACAAGAAGACTGATTTAACTCTATAATGATACCAGTATGAAAAGCTCATTGATGTGAATGCTAACGCGCGTTAGCATGATTGTAAAAGCATTTCATGATAGGCGCCCACAAGTCCATCTGGTTCGTACTGTATAGTGTACCTTGTACAGCCATTCGTAACAAATGAACACAGTTCACACAGTATTCAAGTGTAAAAGCTACGAGGACATAAAAAATAGATTTTATTTGGTCCCTAAAGTCCTAAAGTAGTAATTTGGTCTCAAAAGTCTTAGAAAATAGGTGATTAATGTTTGAATTGCCAATATTGAGCAAAAAACGCTAGATTCCATCAAATTTGAAACAACGTACGCTAGAACGCTAGAAAAGTGTAAAAACGCTAGATCTAGTGTAAAAACGCTAACGCTGGTAACCCTGTGGCGAACCCGCAATGTTTGCTTATATTTGCGTGTAGGCCCATAAGGTGTTATCCCTAGTATTTTGGTTCAGGAGCGGAATTTATTTCATCCCCTCTCATTTTTTTTTTGTCATCGACCGTAGTATTTAGCTCTATTGACCGTGAAAGGCAATATTTTCGGCGCAACATACATGCCTGGTGATTACTGAGACACTCTTAGTCTCCCACAGACACATAATACATTCAACTGCATATTCAGTGCCTTCAAATTAGTGCACTTCATTGGGATATACAAATACAATCTTACGAGTTTCTTCATCAGGCGTGTTTTCTGCGCGCTTCGTGTAGCTTTCTCGTATCATTGTCAGGAACCTTCTTTTTATCCCCAGTGTTTTATCCTTCCTTTCAACCGCTCACATCAATCGACTGTTGGATTCAAAAGTGCGCCGTTAAGTTTGTTGACTTCCGAATGCACCCCCCCCCTCTAGTGCGAAAAGGAAATATATGTGCTCTTTCAGTGTTTGGCGCCGCTAATGAGCACATTTCGTTACAAGCACGTTTTAACATACGTTTGCATATTTCCGTATACGTTTTCGTATACACATACATCTGTGTATACGTCTACGTACCTACATATACATGAACGTATACAGGTATATGTATATACACATACGTCTAGATCATTCTGAGGTTGCCTATCCACTACCCCCCCCCCCCTCCAACACAAACAGTCGCCCTTGAATACTAGTCTCCAATTGCATGTACGCACAAGAGTAAAAAATTACCACCTTAACAGCTAATTCCGTCCCCTTTTTCAAGAGTGAGGCCTCGTTTGGAGGAAAGGGGTATGAAAAGACCACTGCATCAAAACTTCAGGTGTAGACACGTTAAAGATACAGCTTTGTAACTTACAATCCATCACACATTTCATATAAACATTGACTTACATATCGAAGAGAGATTTTATGTTTTGAGATAACTTGTCCGTATTTAGTAGGATGCTAACGGTTAAGATTAAATGTAGGGAATGAAAGGCGAAGATGTTACATCCCTCGGATAATCATTGTTTTTATAATAACATTTGGTGTGGTCCTGTTGTCTCTACTCCCCTCCGTTTAATGCGTGTATATTCTGATTAAATGTGCCTCACACAAGACTTCAGGAGTAATGGTTTCACAAAATATGTGTGTCAGGAATCCCTTGTCACACAATTTAAATGGTAACTCCCTGGTAAGAGGAAACACTAGTACCTGAGCTAAGTAGCATCCAGGTATAAACATATTGTCAGAATCTGTCATTTTGAACAATGTAGCTTAAAGGCGGCGCTTCACTAGTAAAAATGATTATTACGGTAAATCCCAGTCCCAAAATTGGTTGAATTTATTGCTCCTTGCGGAAATCTGTTTGTTCCGTGAAAGAGAAAACGTGTTTTGAGAATTACCGTGGGACTCAGGCACTTCTTGTACGGAAGTTCAAAGCCCTGAGACATATTAATTGTCGTGAATGCTGCAGTAAAGAATCGTGGATATTGAGCCATACCCTACCTTACTGTTCACTACTGCAATCTTAACACGACACCTCGCAGACCTTTTACGTCATTAGTGAAGATCAAAAAGGTGTGCAGTTTGACTATAAGTTGCATGTATATAGATTCATCAGTGTAGTGTAGCCTACTTACCGCGATATACCAGTACAGCCTTAACGTACCGCACTAGGCGTTGGGGCGATGTGGGCGTGGGTGGGAGATGGCGGTGGGGTGGGAGATGGCGGTGGGGTGGGAGCGGGACCTCTCCGGGAAAATTTGGGGAAAATGGAAGATGCAGTTTCCTCGGTTTTAATAAAGGCCTTAAAATCATACTTAGGACATTGAAATTTTCAGCATTTTACTGCATTTTTTCTCAAGTACCTAAAATTTCATCATTATGGTTTGCAAATCTCGGGGGAAAACTGAGGTGGGGTGGGGTGGGAGATGCTAGAGGCTGCAGCCTCCCAGTCGGATTAGGACAGACCATTTGCTACTTTCAGGCAAAATATATATGCTGCATCCTCCCGCCCCCATCAACCCTCCTGACAACTGAAAGTAGTCTCCTCCTTTTTTCAGGTAGAATTTTTAGAATTTAATGTAATTCAACTTAGGGTGAACCTGAGCAGGGAGTTGTGAGGAAGGAGATCCAACGTTCTATAGAGCCTTTGAAGTAATGTTTGTTTCCGTCAGATATCTTGCCTTTCTTCTCAAAATTCTTGTCTCAATAACTACATCAACTAGGACCAGTGATGCATTGTCAAAATGACAATGAGAAGACACACCTCTTACGTTGAACTCGTTAACTTTCGTTGCCAGCCGTCATGCAAAAATGTGAAATTTTAACCTTTCGTCGTTATTCGACGCACTAAATATCATTTCATTTAAAGTCAGCTAAGAATTTCTTAAAAACTTACTTTTCGAATATATTTCCAAACGATGGGAAAATTTGTTAAAAACTAAGAGAAATGAATAGGCTTGAACAATGTTTCCAGCAGGTGACGTATAAAAATCGTCGGGGCACAATTGAAGTGCATTATTTAAACGTTTGTTGCCAGTCGTTTTACTGAAAATCCTAATTAAATTTTGTTCATTGGCGGAAACAAACCTTACTTCAAAGCATGTATACATAATGGCCTTTGTCTCGGGATTACTTGGAAAAGAAAGGGGGAGATCATCATTAAAAGGGTTTAGTCAACAGAGACTTAACAATAGGAACAAAGAGACCTGTCAATCAAATAGCAGTGCCTGAAAAGAGTTAAATCAATTTCAAGTACGTATTGTCTGACAGATTTGGCTGTTGTTTCTCCTTCCTCACAACTCCCTGACCTGAGTGAGGTGTCACCAATGATTTCATAACCCAGTCCTATCAAGATAAGGCCTATGGAGTAACAAAATTCACAACTTAACGCCATATGAGAAACCTTATGTGAACATCACCCACTGGCACTGCCTTATAATTACAATTCTATAAAGGGATATTTTTTGAGACGACACTCTTAGAGACTTGCTTAACAACAGTGGCGTAGCTAGAGGGGGGCAGGGGGCGGTCGCGCCCCCACAAAGCCTCCGAAGGCTCTGTCGGAAATTTCTAGTCTCTGTCGGAAATAAATAAAAACAATTCATTTGAAACATTTACAACACTTCTTATGTTTTTAAGCAGAATTACACATCGAAATGGTTACTGACAAGGCCTGGAAGTGTCATTTTTGCTCGGAGATATTTTAATCTATTTTTTCCGCGCGCTACACGCCAGATGATGGTGGCGCTACGCTTAGATAGTACATCATTACTTCAAGCAGGGAGGTGTTATTAGCACCTCCCTGCTTCAAGATAATAATCTGTCGGAATTTTTTTGCTTTTACCCCCCCCCCCCCTCCCAAATATCTAGCTACGCCACTGCTTAACAATATACCTCATGCGGAGAATTTCTCATACAAGCCTGTAAAATATGTTAAGGAGGAAATATAAAGCACTGCCACTAAAATCCCTTCTGCGCGACTAAAAGTAAAGGTACCCCAGGGGGACTTGTCACAATCCACGGCATTCACGCAGAAATTAATCTGTTATGAACTAAATATGAATGACACTTGTTACCCCACAAACAGATATTCCCCTAATTAAGTTGGGCCATCCTATGAGTCAAAACAAACCGGTCAAGTCTGGTCACAGAGATCAAACCAAAGCTTCACTATTTCTGAGATTCTCATTAACTAGGCCTATGCATGGAAAAATGATGCAGAGTGCTGTACAGTGTCTGAGTTTGTTTTGTTAATCCAGTACAAATTATCTCTTAATCACTTACCAGCTAGTTTCTAGTTTGACGAATAATGTGGATATTTTCTACGTAATCAACAGCTACTTCCAAAATTAACCTCGCAGGCCATATCACCTGACCTTGAAAGGAAGGTTGGTTAAAAAACAAAGGACGACTTTGCGAATTTGCATTTGTAACTCATCATTTTAGTTCATGATTTATTTGCCAAAACAGTAATTGCCTTGTATATGGTCAATATAAGATGGATTTTGATTGGACTTGTGGCTATTTTTCACGTTCTTAATGAAGTTTTAATCAAACAGACAGGTATGACATACCGAACTTAAAGTGGGGCCAAGGCTTCGTCGGACTTCGGATGTTTGCCAAAAGGGAGAGTCCCTTCATACTTATCCCAAACGTACGTCATTGACTATTTTGCACGCCATTTTGATACTCTTGTGAAGCCAGTCAAATCAGTTTTTGTCTCATTTACTGTAGATATTGTCTGAAGGCTAAGTGCTCACATTATATCATCGTGTCCTACCAGTGGGACATAGCCGCTTGGGGGAGCAGACTCCCTTCGGAGGCAACGTCTGGTATTTTGCCGGCCCACCGGCATCTGGCCGAAGGGACTTAGAGAAAAAAACTTACTGATTTTGTCAACTTTACCAATGTTTAAATTGAATGCAGTCACCGCTGAAGTCAAGTTTATAATGAGATAGGTCCTCTTTAATAATCTTAACCCCAGGAAGGCTTTCCACAGATGATTGTCCAAGAATTTGTGGACATGAAGAGAGCAAGACTCATTTGTACCTGGTCTCTTAAAGTGGACCTAAAGTCTAAAAATTCAAAAATATATATTTTAGAGGTTACAAAATTAATCTTATTGGTTCAACTCCCATTGTCATAGCTTATTCCATTGCTGAGATATTAAATGTTAAAATTTATTCACTTAAATCCAACAGTTCATTGCGCAATAATTTTTGACATTCTTGTTGTACAACTCACATTAAATGCTTTGTTTTCTTTTAAAATTAAAAATGTTTATATGACCTTGACCGCTTCCTGTTTTCTTACATGACATGCTGTACAAAGAGGGCTTATATAGTGAAGTCACCCCAAAGCAGTAAGAACGCGATCACATTTTGGCACAAGGTGCGGTGGCTTTCAGAAAAACAAAGAAATACAAAGATTGTAATTTGAGTAGTACAACAATGACATCACAAATTATTGCGCAATCTACCTTTTTAAATCGAGTGAATAAACTTCAACATTTTATATCTCAGCTTAAGAAAGTCCTGTGAAGATGGGAATTAGACCATTGGAATTCAGTTTTCATGCTCTGTAATATATATTTTTGAATTTTCAGACTTTAGGTACACTTTAAACACCGGATTTAAATTATGAGAGGATTGGTGAATTTATATGCAACGATACCAGGATAATTATAATAAATCTAATTGCTATTGCAAATAAGCGTGATTTGACTGCATATATGAAATGACTGAGCATCAGTCAACTTGTTCATGTTTTTTTTTTTTTCAATCTAATGAAACAATGATAACTTGCCTTTGCTGCCTCAGAGAGCTGAGGACTTCCTTCCATCTCGACTGATTGTCGTCACGTGTCAGAACATGTTACATAAAAAACTGAAGTGTTTTCGGAAGTTCGGGCTCACATTTGAAATTCAAAATGGTCGTCTGGCCTCATATAACACCCTTACCTTCTAGTTCCCTTAACAAATCCGTCTTGTTGATTGGCTGTCTCCTGACCACGTGGTTTCCACTGAGATCGATATTCGGCGGTTGTATCCCATCCTTCTCGTAACTCCAGACAGTTCGTCTCGGTAATTGGTTAAAAGATCCTAATTGGAATCCAGCTTTAGCTTTAACGTGAAAGAGAGACAGCGGAAGCTGAAAGAGAAGGCAAACAGACAAAACATGTACAGCCTGTTTGACAGCCGCAGGAAAGTTTGCCATCAGTAGAATGTCTCATGAAGGGTGTCTGTTACAATGTTCGTCCTGAAATGGCCCAAACTCTGATTTGTAAGTCTTACTTTACCCTTGCACTAAATCTGCAGTTAGAAAATTCATGCAGCTGGGAGGCTCACGATATATGTTTAGATATCAAAGCTCAGTCTGCCGGTGTTGAAATAACTGTCTTACTGTGTTTTGAACCTGATGACTGCAATAAATCTTTGTTCGTAATGCTTCGTAGATGGAACGGGAAAACTATTAAACCAAACAAAATGAAGTGAACCTGAGGGTAGAAGTGGTGACTCTTTAGATGATACACTTTTGAAATTGTAGAGGCTCACTTTTCCGAAAGGTGACCATGGTGTCACTTTAAATAATGGCTGACTTGGGGAGAACATACCAACATACTGCCCTCAATTTGATCAATAGTTTTTATACGGCATCAAGCACGACATGATTTCTGTAAAATGTTTTCGATGGTAATAGACATGGAATCAAACAAGCAAATCAAGGACGAACTTGTACAGAATATCCACCATGACTAAAGTGAGAAACGGACGAAGTTTTTCGTTCAGCTAACTGCGAAGAAAAACGGGGCGACAGCCTAGCGTGGCAAAAGACATATAGAGCCGATACGCAGGCTATACTATCACTGCTTGTCCCCACGTTACTTGCAAATTTTGTTGAAGCACACTCATATTGTCGTGCTCACTGTTTCTTTAATCTTATTTATGGGGAGAGAAAATCCTTATCGTGCAATTTGTCCAATGTTTGCAGTAATGGTTCTTAATATACTGGGAGACGATGTTTCTCAATTGTAATCAAATTTTCGTCTGGTTGAGCGAATCAATCAAAACCGGAGCATGTCAGAATGAAGTTATTAAAATGAAAGTCGAAATTAAGTCGGATGTCTCAAGATAAATTAACGACTAAGCAAAAGGGTGGAGGCATTGTAGGGATAGGGACAGGGGGAGCTGAGACAGAGCCTAATGTGTCTTGGAGGGACTGGGCTAGGTGCTAGCTGAAATGTTGCTATTTCGACTGTTTAAACTATCACAGGTAATTCGTCACAAGTTCGGTAACCTAATATATATGCTGAGAGTCCTCGTACCCTTCCCCCACCCCTTCTGCTAAAAGTGTCGCTATACTACGCCATTGCGACTAAAATACATTAAATTGCGAACCAATGGAACGGGGTGTAGGCTACCTTAAATTTGAGGACTTGTCGGTGGGAGTTTTGGGTGCAGAAGGATTGGAGAGGAGGAGAAACTAAAAATCTAACTAGACTTGATATATGGCGTGCGGGTGCTTCTCAAAGTCTTCAGACTGGCGAATTTTGAGCCAGACTTCTACCGCATTGGCTACGCCACTGTGAAACATATTCTCAACTAATATGCAGGTTGAAAATATGAATAAAAAGAGACGTGTTGTACAAAAAGGTGGCTTACCATCTTTTGGTTGAGATCAATGACGGATGTGACGTCAAGTTTCCTTAGAGTGTGGACCAGACAATCAATGTAAGCCTCCATTCTCCAGTTACGATCCCCGAAGAAGGTAAGCTCCCGAACGGCTTCCTTTAGTTGTTTTTCTAATTCTACAACTTTTTCCTGGTAGGATATGGTAGTGCCGTTTTCCGTCACCACAGGATGAAAATTGCCATTGGTGGTCGTAATTGAGAGAGCGGTCGAAGATTGGGGAGTGAACGAATGCATGGCAGGATAAAATGGGGGCACAAAGTTTGGTTGAAATAAGGGCGGAGGTGTATTATCTATGGGATAAATAACAATCGACTGGTGTTCAGTTGTCGTTGTGGAAAGCTCCGACGGGGATGACGTCCCGGCTTCCGCTGCCATTCTGAGGTTGAAGGTGAAGGAAAATGAGAATTTCGTTAAAAGTAATCCACTATCAATGGTGGATGGTAACATGCAGACTTGTAGTACTCGAGTATACTCCTACTCGTACTCAGGCCTTTCTACTCGTACTCAGGGCCTTGTGTTCTTGCTTAGGAGTAGCTCGTACTCGTATTTAGAGATGTGTGCTTAAGAATACAGACACATTGATCCAAATTGTAAATATTTGTAATCTACTTATCTCCATTGATCTTTTCTAATTTAATAACAGTTAGAACTTGTAAGAACTGAATGACTTCTGCCCTGACCAACACAAATTCTATCTCAAAACACAACAAATAAATTGTGCTGCTGAGAAGACCGGTGACAAACATGTGGGTACGGGACATTTTGTCTAGGGGGCTGAGCCGTATTTGCCAAGAAAAATGCCCAATTTTCCCCAGATATATGCCCAATGAATATAGGTTCTTACTGAACTCGTGGGGGGGGGGGAGGGGGTGCAGCCCCCATTTCCCGGCCTGTTATTCCTATGGCAACAAAGGCTTAAAAAACAACATGTTTTCGTAAAGACTGAGGAAATTGCTACATTATCAATCCCCTAGGGCAGGGGTTCTCAAATATTTTTCGTCCGCGGGCCACATTCCCTTTAGTTTATGCTTTATATATCGTCGTTGTAGTAGCCATCAGGGGTGAATCCACGGTCTGGAAAAGGGGCTCATTTTTAGGGCGTAGCCCATACATAACATCTCCGAAAGTGTTTTCACAGCAAACAGTGGTGAACTTAACGATTATTAATTTAGGTCGTGGTCCATTATGGCGTCGTACGGGATCAGGCCCAAGATTATTTATGGACTAGAGACGAAGGTCAAAATGGTGAAATTTCCATCCTCGGAGGTGCGTTTTAGGCACAGAACAGGTTCCGATATCCTACTCTATGGTTCTAAGTCCAAATATGCAGTGTCTCGACCAACCAGTCGTTTCTTCATTGCGTGTACTTTCTTTAACATTGTGTCATTTATAGGGGTTGCCTGCGGATAGTGTACACAGTTGAACTAGCCCCAACGCTACGCGTATCTCTTCCCAGAACCCTGAATAAAGAAAGGTCACTTTTTACATACATACAGCACAAGTATTTTAGTGCACGTACTTTATTAGGTTCAACGCGCGTTCTTTACAAAACAAGAACACGCGTGTGTATGAATGCCAACAACGCGCACACGATTGCACCAGGGGCGTCGATTTGATTTTGGAAGTGGTGGGACATCTGGCCTAAAGTTCCTCTCCTATCCTGTTGAGGAGTCTAAGAAGAGGGGGCCCAGATGCAAAATGGTGCCAAATGTTTGAATATTTGGGGGTATACTATGAAAATCGGGGGTATACTTCATTGTCCAAAGGAATGCAGGTTCAGCCAGGGGTGGTGCTTGGATTTGCCGACATGGGTGCTAAGCGTCCTGACTAGGGGCCACCTTACTCTAAGCCCTGACAGATGCAATGGGTTGCCGAAGTGATGCCGAACTCAAAGTATAAGGCGCGCGAAGAGGGCCGAAAAATTGGGGTTATAGTGAAAAAAATTTCATATTTTTGTTTTCATTAAGAAAATTGAAAAAGCTTGGGTTATTACTGAAGAATCTGCCCTACTTAAGAGCAAACCAAGAAATTTGATAGGGTGACTATGGTCTTCGTCGGGGAGTAGCTTACATTCTTAGTCTTATTCATTAAGGCTCCCAGACGAAACTGAAAAATCTTTTTTCTTACAAAATATGTTTGCCACGATAATGAGGTTGAAAAAGGAATCTTCCAAAAGATAGGAAAAAGAGTTTAGAACTTCGCAACGTTGCATTTTCGTGTTTCTCTAGAATCACGACTACAATATTTGTGGAACCTTTAACGTTAAATAAATCCAAAATGTTTGAAATGACGGGCGTTACAGCTAGATAGAACTAGACCGAAGATGAAAGGGCGCGTAGCGTGCGAATTTTGTTTTTGAAGTTATAGAAAGAATTGCGTCAGAACTTACTGCCTACGGACCTGATAAAGAGCCATGTGCAATACTCTCTGAGAACAGCTGTCTTCACCATTACGGTACTCGCCTACATGTAGTTTTTGGTTACCTCACATTTTAGTTTCAAGTCACGAAAAGTGTGGGGGGGGGGACAAATGTGTTAGCGTCCCCTCCTCTCAAAAAGTGGAGGGACATGTCCCCCCGTCAGCCCCCCCCCCCCTCATATCGACACCCATGGCTCGCACGCATATTGCAAGTCATATACATACAAGTCACAGCAGCCATTGCGCTGTGTATTCGTTGTTCTGTTTTAAACTTCTACTCAAAGTGTTATTCTGTACGTTATGCGAATATTTAGATGCTTAAGTTAGCCTTGGATTTTTTATTCAAGGAAACACACAAAGGTAAGGGCCAAAAATGTTTTCAGTCTATGTAAGTAGACGAAAGCCTTTATTCATAGTCGTCGCGCAGGTTATTGTGGTGAATCCTGTTGCTAAGGTAACGCATTGTTATCTAGGGGTTAAATTTAACTTCCCATATGCCTTAGTAATGTATCACACTTAGGCAGTAAGCATTGCACAGTCGATGCGTAAGCGAGGCGGCTAAGTAGGTTGCTTAGTATCTCTTACCTTCGCTTTGCGACTCTGAAAGTAGAAAATATCGACGACAAGCCACTGTTTTGAAGGGCCAACTCTTACATAATGGTACTGGTAAAGCAGTGTTGTTTCAGCGACAAAAGTATATGGCTCTGCATTTACTGCACAGGAAATGCGTGGGAGAATATACCTCTCTTTAAGGTACAAATAGCACCAAATGTTGTAGCCGTTTTTCATAACACTTGATGCGCGAAATTCGGCGCATACGGAGTCTACGTTGTGCGTGCAGTGTGCTTCATTGCGTCATTGTTTTGCCTCCAATACGAAGTCGCATCTCGTCAATGCATAAGGTCTACAGAGGGATTTCATGTGACATCACACGATTGGGATTGCTCTTCACTGAAGGGGAAAAACACGCGCAGTAAGCATATAGACCTAATGCATTGACATCACACTGACGTCATTTTGGGTGAAAACAATGGAGCACACGTGCACTCACAGAGTAGATCTCGCCGCACATGTAGTAGACTTACGCACGTATACGATTGGTTGACAAATCAGCTGTCTGCATGTATTGGTGTAACTTGCATGATAAGCGCTTTTCCTCCATTTTCCTCCAAACGAGTGAGCACTTTCTCCTTTGTGACATCATGTGCTTTTATTTACAGCACACACGCACGACATAACCATAGATACTATTGTGACACAATGGACGCTTGACCTTCAAAACCAAAGATACGCGCTCTCACGTGACGTCGGTGAAACACCTCTATTGCATGGTCCTGGGGGCTCCAACTCACTGCGTGGCCTATGGCAAAAATTGGCATCCATAGGCTTTAGATTGTAAATACTTACGAAATTGGACGTAAAAACACTCTGGTTCTTTGAATCTTCAGCCGGCCACATTAATGGAAGTTGCGGGCCCTAAATGGCAGGCGGGCCGTCACTTGAAAACCTAGGTCCTGAGGGCACTAAATAAATAAAGCGTATCATCTCATATGAGTGCTTTGGCCCCCTCCTTCAAGAAGAAGATATTTTGTCTGAGTGTAGTCTACAACCACTATGTTTGAAACTTCAATCAATGACGAAGTCAGGTCGGGAGTTTGCCTCTCAAAAGGAGAAATCACTTTATTGTAGTTGATGCAAAATCCCCTCACCCAAAATAGAAGTTCAGAGACTTGCATGGTAGTGGAAAGCAAAACACTTGGGCCTTAGGGGCTGAAACCAAAATGACCAGTGTTGGAAAAACCTACTTGAATCAATCTTAAATCTTTGAAACCAACAACTTCAGGATGATACAAGCCAAAATTCAAAAGGAAAGCCGATTTAAGTTCGGACAGGCTTGAATCAGTCTTAGTCTAGTCTCTTTTTGCCGGTTAATGCAACCTTTTATCCAAATAATGAATTTGAAAACCAGGTTATGCTTTTGAGGTCGATTGCAACATACCCAAAATAATTTCTTTTCATCAAAATTAATTTTGGTATAGTGGTCTCGATTAAAACATGATGACATTGAAACAATATATGGACTATTCCTAACTTCTTAATCACCGCCATTGTACCACAGCTTCCAAGGTGACGTAGAGAGTTCTCACAATAAGGCTTCAATCTGCAAACTGTGATCTATGCAGTAGTGAAATGGTGATTCTTGTTTAATAGTCACTTGCTTCAAACCCCAAGTCAATAATACTGCTTTAAAGGCTGACAAATTTGAAATAGGCACAGAGTTTGCAAAGCATAAAAAATAATCAAGTCGCAAACGTATGCATTTTCATTCGCCTCTAGAAAAGAGCTTGTCAAAATTGTGTGGGGAAAGGGGGGGGGGTAACCTACACCAAAACTAATTAAAGGCTCAGAAACAATGGTTCTTGGGTCTTTTTAGGGGCCCGGAAAGCTTTGGATTCCACATGGCCTGTCATGTGTAGTGAAATCTGGAGAATTTTCCCATGATTTTAATCCGTGAAACGGCTGTTTTCCACATTTTCGAATTTAATTTTATTGAATCATTTTTATTGTAAGGTGTGGATTCAAACATCATGCTGACGTAACGTTTTGTGATAGAGTATCAACCGTATAGACAGTAAGGATTGCACAGTCTATGCGCAAGCCAGGCGGCTAAGTAGGCAACTTAGTATCTCGATTACCTTCGCTTTGCTACTCTAAAAATAGAAAATAATTCTCAGATATAGGTGACATGCCACCATTTTGTACCTTCAGTTCTTACATAATCGAACTAAAGGTAAAAAGTATTTCTTCAGCGACAAAAGTACAGCTGCTCCTTTGCTCTTCAGAAAATGCGAGGGAGAATTTACCTCAATACGTAGTACGAAAAGTACCAAAATATTTTAGCCATTTTTTGAACACTTGATGCGCGCAGCGCAGCGACTGACCGTCGGAGATTAAACCATTCTGGACCTTACGCTTGCTTTCAAGTTAGCCAAAAGTTTTTACAGGGCATGTATAAGACCTTGGCCTCTAGTCAATAAATACTCTTAGGAAATATCTAAGGGGAGCGCCATCATAAGCCGGCGCGTTATGTACCAAGAAAAATTTTTCCAAAAATCCTTCCCTTATTGCCGGAGTATGGCATTTTTGATGTTGTATCTATAAACAATCTTTATTTTAAAATCTCGGAAATTGGGACAGATTGATGTGAAAACATTTTCCTTTGAAATTTTTGGAGGGCACCTGCCTCTACTCCCCCCCCCCCTCCCGGTGCGTTCGACCATGGAATAACCTGATTTGAGCTATACTTCACTGGAAGTGAAGTAAAGCTATAGCATGCCCTGTCCATCCCTACACTTTTCAACTGGGTTCTTCTAGCTAGACCAAATTAAATGCCGGCTAATTCATGTCCAAATAGAAAAGTGGATTTTCTAACAGTAGGAGACCAGGGGCCTCCTTTTGGGTCTCTTCTGAACCATGTTGGCAGTCTAGAAATTTGGAGAAGAGGTGTCGAACCTGTACTTTTATCATTATTCTCCAAAAGAATGTCATGTGTCGCATGTCTATACCAGGATTTTTGTAGGCAAACTGCAAATTTTCACTGATAATAGGTCAGGAAATGGGAGCTACCAGAGTAACAGGAATCCTGTTTTCTTTCAGTGTCTTTCGAAAACTTATGAATAAAAATACTGAACTTCGAGTATAAAAAGTACCAAACAATGACTGTTTCTTAACTAGCATATATTCCTGTCTTTCACCATTGTAAGCTAGCAATAGTCGATTGATCATATGAACTTCTCACTATTTAAACTTTCTCTAAGCCTCATGTGCACTTTGTTAAGACACGGCGGAGATAAAAGACAATTAATTAATGGAGATATCAATCACTTGGGAATATTTTAATGAATAACATCCCATCTATGAGATGTCATCAAATTGAAAGGAACTATTGGATTACATGCTAAACCTGCATGAGCACGATCTGGAGAGGGAGCCCTTCTTTTAGTCTACGTGCGGAAAGCGCATTTTTTTCCCACGAGGTTATGGGCAAATCATGCCAATGGACCAATCAGCTTCTTGGAAATAGGCCACACCCCTAATTCCAAAATGACAGCTTTTGAACCATTTTTTTGTAATTCTGACGCCAGATTATGAAAGAACAGGCCAAATAACCCCAGTCCACGTAACCCTAACCTTAGAAATAACCCCAGCCATGATTTAGAGACAAATTTGAAAAAAATTTGAAAATCAGATTTGCCCATAACCTCGTGGGAAAAAAAATTGGGCGTGAGGAAAGTGCACCCTCCGTGGTTCTTTTGTTAGGATTGGGCCATACATGTGTGACTGGGAAAGTAGGCTAGGGTCAAAGCATCCTCCTATTTATTTACACAGAGTTGTGGATGCATGGAATGATTTGTCATAAGAGGTTGCTAATGCTAAAATCATTTTGTCCTTTGAAAAAAAAACATAGATAAGTATAGGAAAACTTAAGGCATGAAATTTTGTTTGCAATGTTCAATAGCATAGCACAATACAGTTCCATTTTGGGAAATTATCTTGATTCAGATGCAACAATTTTATAGCATGTGTCCATAAACTGTCATATCATATCGTATCGTATCGTATCATAAAATATAATTACGCCACATATGTCTATTAAAAATTTTCGAAAGTTTTATTCCTTTCTATAAAAGTTTATATATATATATATTGAAGGCGATTCCAAGTTAACAAACCTGACTGCATGCAACTAATGGGAATGATCAGTGTAATCTTGCAGTCCTCAACGTGCATGGTTATTTGACCTTTCAGGGCCTTGCATTCTTGAAGTAGTACTGAATCTCATAAGAATGATCTCCCATCCAAACGGATATAAAACCATTATGTGGCTCCCATTGATCTACAAAATTTTCGACTACGGTTAGTGTAAGGTCCAAAGATCCATCGTTTCAAACTCACGTGAAAGAAACGTGGGCGTAGGAGCCAACTTGATTGGGGGAGGGAGACTGTAACGACTTGCCCGAAAAATATAACCCAAAATTTCCGTGCGCTCCACGCGTGTTCAACATGTTAATATACATATCATATTGGTATGCATCGGTTATCACACCGCATGTCAATTACACACAATAATTTGGGGTGTTACTACCTTCCATGTTGGTTAAAATTTTGGGGGAAGTCGTTACAATAATAATGATAATAATTAGTGGTGTAGCCAGGATTTCTGTCATAGGGGTGGGGGCAGGCATTTTGTTGTGTGTCCTTACATGCAATCTGTTGCCACATATGCTACCTTTGAAGTAAATTTATGTTAAAAATTTTACGTATTTTAGGTTCTAAAAAATCGGCTTAGTGGGGGGGGGGGGAGGCATGGCCCCAGTGACCCCTTAAATACACCACTGATAATAATAATATAAGTTTACTATTAAATACACACTGTTGAACTAATACCAAATATATAGGTGCTGGTGCAATTCAAATCAGAACTTGTACTTTAATTACCAAGGAAACTTTTGAAACGCTCCTGCGAGCTTCAAATATAAGGAGTCTAAATATGGGGGGGGGGGGGGTCTAGGGTAAAACTTGAAGTGTAATGGTATTTCCTGGCATCTGATAATCAAAATAAGCATGAATGAACATTGTAGTGCAGTCTTGGGACATTCTCAAAAAAATAAAGTCGTGCCGAAAGGGAACGGGGGGGGGGGCTGGAGCCGGGAAAGCCCCCACTTGATCCGCGCCTGGAGGGCTATGAAACAATTATCAGAGTAATGAAAGTTATGGCATTTTATCTGCAATAAATGTGAAAAAAAAAACAATTTCAGACGATTTCGATTTTGGATATTTCTTTTTTTTTATTTTTAGCAAGTGTACGCAGAAAAGGGGGAGGGGGTTCCGGACATTTGACCCCTACCCACACATATCTATTCGTGAACCGGTTCGCATTGTTACGATCACCCTATTCTGTTCCCGATACACTCACAAGAACACCCACATTACGTGAAAGTTAGGTCTAACAGTTAGAAATTAAGGAATTCGGAGTATCGAGGGTCCTATATATGTACCCATGTTGCACACGCCTGGCCTGATTACATTCATTGCCATACACAGACGTCAAATCCACGTTGAGATCAAATAGCAAGTCAATTGCTTTACGGGCCGCAGAGAAACCATGGGCTGTAGGATGCACACCATGCTGTGAAGCAATCCATGATTAGAAACATAGCAATGGTCTAATTAATAGTTAGGCCTATACCCGGAATTAGCAAGGAAGGGGTGAAAAACAAGAGAACAAATAAAACATAATTTTACATACGACCAGCATGATAACGAAAATCCACTCCTCATATTCAAGAGAGGAAACATTTTATTTCATAGTCCGTTGGTAAATAACAGACACAGACATCAATTGGGAGGGGGAGGCTTGACCGTCTAGAGTCCTAGTTTTTGCAGAAGTTGACAAAATTACTGGGAGTGCTGAAAATTTTAATGTTCAAAGTATAATTGTAAGTTCCCTGCTTGAAACTGGAGAATTGCATTATAACGACATAACGATTCCATTATTTCAAGCTTGAACGTGGGAGCCCTATGACCTAGGGTGCCTAGCCCTAGTTCTCACCAAGGGCAAGACAACACCTTGTTTTCAAAGCGACCCAAATACTAGGTCAGCAGGCTGCGGACTAGGAGGCCCCTGACCCCACCATAGACACCATCCGCTGGTGTTCGTGTGATTGTAAAAGGTGTGATATCTCCTTTTTCCATATCCCAGGTCCACACCAGGAACATGATAGACTGTAGGCCTTGGGTTTAAAACCGTCGTCGGAAAGTTACTCCATTCTGATACTTGTAGGCCTAGTATAAGTGGTCAATATTTTTTGCTCACTTTAAAGATCGTGGTTATCAAATAAATATAATGCTAACTTCTCCTGATTGCAAAGAGCACAGATTCTGTCAAGTGTCATGATATACAATACTATGTACTTAGTAGGCTAGTTATGCTGACGCAAACTTCTTGGATCAAAACCAAGAAAGTGTGATTTCATACTTACTGAGAACCTTCTTTGAAATTTTCCATTCCTCCTTTCTGTAAGTTCGGAGACAATGTCAACCTTTAGCTTAGGCTCACTCAATTCCAAATTCGTTTAATATTCTATGGTGTGTTTTTATTGTTCTGCTCACAGCAAGATGAGCTGCAACTTTGTTTGAGTGTTTTGAAAACCCTCGCGCTTACCATCGACGAGCCAAATACTCACTGCGCGCACATTCACGCTTTAAATATCTACGGTTGGTGAATATACCTTATGCATATGACGTCAAAGAATAAAAAGTATGCTATCAAATGGAGGCAAGCGTGTATCATTCATAGAGCAAACCAAGAAATGCAGACAGCTGCTTTGTGTACCTGGGGATACGCGCGTATGTCTACTACACGCGGGTGCGAAATCTACGCCGTTCGTGCACGAGCGCTTTATTGTTTTCCTCCAAACTGACGTATGTCGTCAATGCATAATGTCTGACCTTATGCTAGACCTTATGCATTGACATCACACTGACGTCATTTTGGGTGAAAACAATGGAGCACACGTGCACTCACGGAGATTTCGCCGCACGTGTAGTAGACTTATGCGCGTATATGATTGGTTGACATATCAGCTATCTGCATTTATTGGTGGAACTTGAAATGACACGGGCTTTCCCTCCATTTTCCTTCAAACGAGGTCGAGGAAGCACTTTCTCCTTTGTGACATCATATGCATAAGGTCTATTGACGTCGCGCAACGTCATTTTGGTCGCAAAACAATGAAGCACATGGCACGTACTCAGACTTCGCACGCACGCGCGCATATCCGATTCGTTGACAAATCAGCTTTCTGCATTTGTTGGTGTAACTTGCAATGATACGCGCTTACATCCAAACGAGGAAGCACTTTCTGCTCTGTGACGTCATATGCATAAGGTCTATAGACCTTATGCATGCATATGGCGCTACAGAGTGCGCCCTGCGGTGGAGGTGAGCGCGTTTCATTGGGGAGGGGCACAGCCAACATTTAAGGGCACGTTTACCTGCCCCCTTGGCGACACCACTGTTCTTGTACCCCTTAGATTTCGACATTGGGCTCCGGCATAAAACTTAAAGTACGGCAAAGCAATTCTCCGAAACAACTATTCAACCGTCCGTACAGCAAAAATACTGTATAATTCAATTAAAACCCTGATATGCAAGAAAATGTGTTATCCAAATTATTGTTTCACATGCACCAGGTTTTTGTTTGAGAAAAAGGAAAAAGTGGGGGTGGGGATGCTCGACACTAGAGGCAAAAAGTTATGTGAAAAAAGTGAAAGTTAATGGGAGCATTTCCAAATATATATAGTGAGGGGATATATCCTCCCCATCCCCCGGGATTTCCGCCTATGTTTCTGATCTCTTCGGTGTTAAACGTTTTACCTAAGGTGTCCTAAATCGCTCGTCTTTAAGATTCAAGTCATCAGACATAACCCTCTTTCAGAACTAACGGCGGAAGGACAAAAGCAAACCTCCGAAGAGCACAGCTTGTATATAACGCTCTTCAGCCTTTGTCTTTTACATTTTCTCTGCCTTTAATTGTCAAAGTCGATAGACATACTGTCTCTTACCTTTTGGTAGAGTTTTGTTGCTTATTAGACCGAGTTAGGTACATAGCCAGGATTTTTTTAAAATGACATTGGATGGGTACTTAAAAGCATGGTCTGGTGACCAAATTTGATGCTTTCAAAAAAAGCAGAAAAGTTTTCTGTGTTAGGCGGTGAAAACCCCATCTCAATTGCATCTTGCATTTGGAAGATACAAATTTTTGAAGAAATACCACATTCTCAGTTTCCCCAGTGCACGATGGGAAATCTGTGATGTCATCTGGGCAAATGGATTTGATGTAGTTTTTGTATTTCTTTATAATGTTGATATCACTATATTGAATATTCCATAACTTTATTTGCTGTACCATAAGTATGGAACAGTTTTTCACTATATCTACATGGAAAAACATCTAAACATCCCAACGGTATCAAATTTCAAGGACAAACAAGGTAGCCAACTATAAAGAACAACAAAAGGAATCTGAGGCAATTTGCCCACTTTGGATCACATTTTGTGACCTTGAGGAAACTTGGAGGTATTTCTTATTAAAAGTACCCAATCTTTAGGAAGAGATATCTTGAGTTAGGAATGGAGTTTTGATATGGGGTTTGGATGACATGTAATGAAAATTTTTTATCTTTCATACAAGACCCCTACAAAATGCCACCAGACAATGCCTTTAAAAGACCGCAAAAATTTTAATTTGGCTCCTTTTTAAAATTATAACCTTACACTGTTTAAATTATCTGATATAGCCTTACTGACTTCCTGTCGGCCGGGATTAATGATGCAGAGGGTTTGTTGGAGTAGGGGAATATGTGTGATGGTGAGGGTTTCCTGTGGCTATGGAACAACGATGTCACCCAAGCTGTCCTACACGAAGTAATAATGGAAAAGTCTGTATTCAGGATGTGTGCGCCGAAAACAAAACCGCATTTTTAAGACATGTTCGTCATGTTTAACACAAAATTTGTGCATTAAAGTACCGATATAAATAATAGAAAAATAACAAGAAATTTGTTCAAGGGGAAAGGTGGTCACCCCTCCCCCCTTCACTTAGCGACTGGATGGAGAATTATCCACGTTCACCTCTTCATTCATGGAATTTTCGCCCACTTATTTTTGTAGACCACCGGAGCTGTTAGGACCTCCTCTAGCCACCTCACAATTTTGTATTGCAAGGGGGAGGGGCGACCAGAAGAATAAATCTGTCCATCTAATTATTCTTTGTCAAATACAGTACTATTATATTTCAGATGCTGTGGTTGTTCCTCAGTCGCCCATAGCGCAGATAAATGTGACTGATCTCATGTAATGTAGTATTGGCAAAGGACAGTCGCTCTTGCCTTACTTGGCAACACTAGTTTAAAGGCAATAGGCAGTCGCCCCAAAATTTGCTTTAAAAAATCAACAAACTCTTGCAAATCTCCTCTATTGCATTGCAGGCACCTCTGAAGACATTTTGAACATAACTATTACAAACAAAAGGTAATGCAAGGCGAAACTCTCCTTGAATTTCACAATTCACTAACAAACACATTGTCACATGATCAAAATTGGCCATTCATGAATCAGAGTGACAGGGGATACAAACTCTGATTAGGGTGACTGCATTTTCCCTTTAATCTTGCAAAGTTCCTTTCATTCCCCTTAAAGCAGGGTACAGCCTCTTTCAAGATGTCGTAGAACATGTAGGCCCTTAGCCAAGGAGGCCAAGGGAGCGACGTCCCCTTGAAAAATATCCGTCCCTTGAAAATTTTAAATTACTATTGCCTTAATCTGTTAATATATTTTAACACATCCCACCCCTGAAAGTTTCGCCCCCGAACTATTTCTCTCCCTCTAGTATCTTGTGTGGAAACAGGTCTGAAAACATGCATTTTAAACGTTAGATATCTTGCTTGCATTTAACAATTCACAGATTTAGTAAAATAAAAAATATCACAATAATAATCTGGTCTATGAGTTTTTTTGCACACACACACATGCATAAATTAATTTAAGAAGACATGCATCAAACTTGGGACACTGTCTTTTCCCTTTTTTCACGATGTTTAAAACGCACTTTTTCCTAGAAGATCATGGCCAGTAACGTTTCCTTTAAATCATTTTTTAGTTTTGGTTTTGTCTTAAATTTTAGAGTTGTACTTTAAATCTTTTGTCTAGTTATTTTGGTGTCCCTCATTTTGTTTGTTATTTGTTATCATTTGCATTTTATGTAGCTTCTGTGGTGGCCAAGTTGTTTAGCCATTGTGTATTCTGTTCCCCGAGTTTTGTTTTCTATTAGAACACAGTGGTATCTAAGAAAATGTGTTTGAACAGTACCTTTCATCAACATTTTGTTTACTTCACTAAAGCTTTGTGTATTATTTTTTGTCCACTTAAATTTTTTAAACACGACGTAGTTAAAGGTTCAAAAAGTCGCGATTACGATTGACCTAAATTTTCCATCAACTTTAGCGAAGAGGACTGTAAATAAATGCTCATTACATTCGACAGCAGTGCCTGAAAATACCGCTTTTAGTAGAAGCTTGCAAGTTGTGATGTAAACTCCCTGTTTCTTGGCTCCTTTACAGCCTTAGAAACGCCAGGACAAGATGAACCTAGTATGGAAATTCGGTTACTAATGGTAAATCATTATTGACGATGATTGAACCTGTCCGTAAAGCTCCCTGATACAGCTAAGGAAGCTCCATTGGTCATCATAACTCATGATCCTACACAGTTGTGTGACAATGGAACTAATAAGGGTATCAGATTTGTAGGTACGGTGGTGTTAGAATGCCCTACTTGAGACGGTGATCTTTACTATAATAATGATTCAGTGAATAAAGTGTTTACCAATAATGTCTGAACAGGAAGGTACCAAGACCTAACACCTCCCTGGTCTGAACAAGGTGTTTAGTAAATGACAAAGGCACATATTAAGGCAGTTATCCCCACTTATATTCACATAGCTGTATACTAAATATTAGAAGAGTTTCTTTATCAAATTGAAGTTGTGAAATGTGTACAGTCATGCAGTGTTTGCATTATTACACCCTGAAATCTTAATTCATTTCAGGGGTGATTATTCCGAGAGGGGAGGGGACATCACCAAAATGGGTAGCTCTAATGAAGATATAATCCTAGAAATCTGACAGAAATCATTTTTTCATTAAACTACAGATATGAGGAAGGAATTTCAATAAGAAATTATAATGAAAAACTTTTACAATGTAAGCTAAAATGAAACAAAACACATTAAAGTGGGCATGACACGGCCAAAATAACTTTTGTGTATAGCAAGATTGGGTACAGTATTGTAAAAGTATCATCTCACACACAATTAAAACCGGCGCAGTTCGGCATAAATAGAATTTGAAGAAAAACGTCCAGAAATCCAATTTCGAAAAATGCCGTAACAGGTCACCTGACTTTTATGACGCAATTGGCGGTACCCCGCACTGCGTTATGTAAGGACGCGTATCTAGATGTGGAACTAACAACGCTTTGGGAAAGTTTCATATCGTAGCAACTTCATGAAAATGCTTACATCATAATACAGAACACAAAGCGCGAACCAATGGTGTGCATGCTAAGGCGCGCGTGCACTCGAGCACGGGCGCTACGACGAGTTCATACACGTCATTAGGGAGCTTTAGGTTACACGACGTGGGCAGGGCTACGCGGCGTTTTAACCCACAGTTCACGTCGTCGAGCTGACGTCAGCGCCCTGGAACTATTGCGCTTTAGATTTCTACGACGCGGCATGAAATTCGCGTGGTAATATTCGAACTTCGTTTGAGTAGCAGACGCGCAAACCGATCTGTTAATGGTAACAGTATTTAGCGGGAAGAATAAGTCAAATTTACTCCTTATATAGGCCTAAGTTGGAGAGTGGCAAACCTTCATCGAGTTCGTGAAGCAATTGCTATGCCTCTCGTTGTCGTTCTAGCCACAACGCCAAAACGAGCGACTCCCGGTGTAGAATTCCACCGACAACGTGAAGTTCACGTAGACGCATGCGCACAACCATAACATGACGTCATTACGTCGTAGCCGACGTCCACGTCGTGCAATCTAAAGCTCCCTATAGAGCTTATGCACGTGACGTCAGCGCGTTTCAATTTGGTTTACTGGATGTAACTGCCATACGTAGTACGTGTGTTAAAGATACGCGCTCAAGATAGCACCTTAGTAACAATTGTTGGACAATGTACGCCTGGATGGAAAAATAGAGAAACGTGACGTAGGTGCATTAAGCTCTATTGGCGCGGACCATGTCGGGGGCTTAGAAGCACATCATTGGCCAGTATGAACGCGTGCATATGAGCGCGCGTGTTTTAGTTTTCCTACATACATAGACTTGCCCCAAGTCTCTCGCCATGTTCTCTCCTCTTTCACTGTTCCTCTGCGACTGCACAACAGCAATTTCTCACACTCCTCGCTTTCTACACCGAATGGATTGTAATGTTGTTATACACCGTGCTCACCCTTATCGAACAGCACACAGCGAACGGGGCTTGCCCGCAAGAATTTCTCACGCTCCCGCTTATACACTGGACGCCTGGCCGTCAAAATAGAGAGACGCGCGAACGCGGTGATGTCAGTGAAAAACCTCTATACACCGAATCATTGTATTGTCGTTATACACTGCGCTACACGACGAGCAGTTTTCTGCGAGAGACTTGTACCTTTTGGTCTAGGTGGGCGTCGCATTTTTAGCCAGCGGTATTCTGTATGAATATTCGAGACTGTGTAGCCAATGAGGAGTTTTCAATATGTAAACAACTCAACGCCCAAAGTGAACTGCAACGTTCATAGCTAGATGTGATTATTTATCTTAATGAATATCCAGCAAATGTCATACAATACCCAAGCTGATTGGATGATAACAGTTAATTCTCTTCAAACGTATTCATCCTTAATTTTGGAGAAATAAAACAATAAACAAGTTTAAAATGATGACGTCAACAGAACCAAACGCTACAAGTCTCTCACGACAAGCCGCTCGATCGAACGGACCGCTACGTTACATGTGTGTGGGAGCGACAGGAGCTATTTGAAACAAGTGCTATAGCCTAGCGCTAGCGCGTGTTGCAAGGGACAGTAGGAAGCAGGCTGAGGGTAGTGTATAGCGGTACAATGTGATGGAGCCACTGTGAGAGAAGGAACAGGCAAAAAGTGACAGGTTGAAGAGACGAAGAATAACGTAAGAGACTTGGGGCAAGTCTACTACATACATAAACCTCAGCTCATTTTCTGTGAAAAAAGTACGCGGTATGGTCGCGCGCGCTGTACAGAACAGCTATGCTCATGTAAGATATGAGCAGTCCATAACAAGCGCTTGTTATAGGCTGTTCAGTGACAGTATTATTGCGAATGCTAAGCACGCGCTACTCAAGTATCACGATAGTACAGGTGTTAGTTGAGATGATGTACCTACTAACGCACGTTACCATGCCTATGAAAACGATAGAGCCTGTGGAAACGATAGATGAGCTGCCTCGTACATGCACAGAAGTGTTACTGACCGTGCCGCCAATGACGTCACGTCTTGAGACGCGCTCACTACATTGTTTTCGCGTTCGGATTTCAGGTGGACTGAGTGTGGCCTGTTTCGAGAATTCACAAGGTCGTATTCCGGTGTATATGGACGTTGTTTAGACAGAAAAACATTCGCTTTATTTCAAGATGTGCTCAAAGAATATTTGCTGAGAAACTTACTTTGGCCGTGTCATACCCACTTTAAGCTGTCTTAAAAGTGCCATTTATCGGCGTGGGTTGCGCGTCCCTATCTTAGACAGCCCATTTTGTCCCATTCTCTTGGGCGGGTCCAGGATTTTTATTGGGGGTGGGACTAGATTCACCCACTGAGGGAGAGTACGTCGTCCATCTGAAGGACTTAGATAAAAGATGGTGCTATCGCCTGTGAACGGTGTACGAGTTTCTATATCACAACCGTGACAAGGAGAGCAACACTGAGAAGTCTGCGATAGAATATTGAAGGCATGATCCACCTTAGTACGTGAAACTTTTAGTCTTAAAAATTTTGGGGGGTTCACGTGCACCCACGGCACCCCCTTTGGATCCGCCGATCCGCCATAGATTCTTGCAAGACTGAGCCTGAGTGGAGTTATACAGTTCTCCTCATAAATGTATGGGACCCCTTTCAGTTGGGGGATAAACACTTTCGCCCGAAATTGAAGCACAATTGCCGGAAAACAGCATTTATTATACCTGGCTGGGGGTAGGGACTGTAGCTTCCTCATCCTCGCCTCCAACACCTCCCCTGTCATTACGCATACACCCCTTTCACCCGTACTAGCCCTCTGTGTCTTGAAATCGACCGGCTGTTATATTATGCCTATTAAATATGGTGAACTTGCAACTTGCGCATGTGGTTGGATAAGTCAGAGTCCGCATAGAAGACGGCAACTAAAGATTCTAATGAGTTTCAGGGAACTTCACTGTCCATGGTTCCCATAGGGTAGCCTTGAAATACTACAGTGGAAACACTTTCAGTATATGTAAAATGACATAAAGTGTCTTAAAACTTGCTATTTTTGGTGTGAGTCGCCCTCCCCCTTGGTACCCGCCGAATTTGTCCCATTCAGTTGTCACTTCAGGCAGGACAGCTGGAGTGGAGTTATTTCTCCAAAGAGGATGCAACTGCATACATTTCGTATCGTTGTCCATACTTCCCATCATCCAGACGCCAGAAGCCCCTATGTTACCAAAACGATGAACCTTAGTCTACCTTAGGGAATTATAAAAACAAAAAATGATCAATCTGTGATATTTGTTGTCTGTTTTGTGGCGTATCCAGTCACGGTGCCGTTTGGAAGGTAGTTAACGATCACAATTTTGGAAATATATACACCAGAGCTTTAGAGGGCTTCATACTCTGGTTCTGCACCAGGACTTTGCTCGTGGACCCCAACAGAAGCCCTCAGACAGAGCGGACCGTTGGACCTGAAAGTTTCTCGCCCCCAAGGGCCTTTCGGCACTGTTGGGTCAATGGCACCTGCAGTTTCCACATGACAAAATGGTGGCTGTACACCAGCTTAGACCACCCCTCCATTCTTTTCAAATCACCGCCCAAATTTCATGTCTAAAGCTCTTTAATGTTACTTGAATAGGGCTGTAACCGAGTCTAGCTAACCCGATTCTAAGCCAATTCCGATTCCAGTTGCTACCATTCTGGGCCAATTCCGATTCCAGTACCATCCTATTCCGAGCCAATTCCGACCCCAGTCTTCTCAATTCCAGGTCAGTTCCGATTCCGACAATTTGACAATTTATCATAGCATGCAAATAGTTTTAATACGGGCCATTTTCAAGTACATTTGATTGAAAGGGCCATTTCAGGGGTCAATTTCATACACGGTCTTCGTAACTCTAGTTGACTGTGTGTGACCATTCATGTATTAGCCTGTGCGCAAAAAAAGAATGTAAATTCACGAGACCTCCCCATTCCGGGCCAATTCCGATTCCAGTAAAAAGGGACTTGAGTCCGAGTCCGAACTCGGGCGTCACAGTCCTGTTACTTAGGTATCTTTGACATTGAACTGTAAAATTCATGCACAATGATAATTTCGTGATTCACGTTTATCATGCCATAGAAAATCTAGAAGATAGTATAATTGTAAGGGAAAGGGGAAAGGATTTGTAAGATTTAACCGATGCTTTAAAATTTGTCAAGTGACTCTTTATTATCTTTGGGATTTTATCATGAAAGATATGTGATGTGTATGATTATTACTTTTTTGTCATTCGTTTTTTCTTTAATAATTGAGGCGATTGCATATCGTGACAGGTAAAACGATTTTCAATCAATTAAAACACAATGAATTATTTTCATCCCCTTTGACAATTAGCAAACCTTAGTTTTTCCAGACTTTACTTATCATTTTACTTTGGGCTGTACTTTTCAACATGGTGCATGCCGTTTTCTGTCTTTAGATGGCACTTCTATTAGTTGATCGTCTCATATAACATCAGTCGTTCAATATACAGGCTTTCATAGCAAATAAATATCCCAGTTTCCATGAAGAAATACTTGAAACGTAATTAAATGGCTTCATTCAAAACCATAGTGACAGTGCAGAAGTGTTTCTGGCAGTTAAGTTTCCATACCTTTCAAAGTGGGAAGAGTTGGGGAGGGGGTACTTAGAGCGCTAGAATGGAAAACAAACGAAACAGCGTCCTGTTTTCGGACTACTTATAGACGAATCCGGAGAGCAAGTGATGGTCTGATTTCAGTCGGCCATACCTGGGGTCTATCATCTTTAATCTTTCAATTTCCTTGCTTACCTGTATGATGGATGGTTGGACATTAAATTGTATCTTGATTCGTTCAATTTAACTGAATATGTGGGTTTGAAATTCATGTAGAAAATAAACTGAATGAAGACGATTTAAGGCTGGTGGACCCCATTAATGGCTGCCTACAGTCACTAAACCCAAGCGCTGATCGGATTCGTCTATAGGGCGTAATAAGTTTTAGGAAACACTCCCTCCTCGGGGTCGCCCCCACCTCCATCAGGTAACACCCCTGGTAGCGTGCTTAGTCACTGAAACACATGGGCTTGTACGTGTGACCATAGAAATATAATTGTTTCATAAAGTTACACATCCTGTGAATGGCACCAGAGAGGTGACATGATCCTCGAAAAATGTCAAGGCATGACTAATGTGTATTGCAGGCCTCCGTAACCCTGATCGTATTGCATAATAGTTCAGTCCTCCACTACATGTGAACTGTACTGAGGACGTACGAAGCGGAAACGTACGAAGTACGTACATGGAATAAGTACGTACGGAGACAATGCAACATTAGTGCTTAGTGTAAGTGCAAAATATCCATCGAGCTCAGAGGCAACTGTCCGAGTAGCCTACATCAAAATTGGTGCTTTTTGTATCAGAGACTTTCAAAAATGAATAAATTTGACTGCACCTGGTGTGGAGTGGCCTGACTGAGGTAGAATGGTTTCGATAAGAACAGAACCTGTGGAGGATTTCTACGATATTGGAGAAGATTTGGGCAGGTAGGTCACTGTAGGACAGGTAACGTTAGAACTCCAGTGATATGCAACTTTGGAAGTACCGTGGCGGGTACGCATACGAGCACACCATGACAAAAAGTTTTATAAGGGGTCGTAAAACTTTTTTAATTACTGGAATACAGTGCCATTTTCGATCTCATTGAAAGTAACGAGTTAAGTGTGCCGAAGCCTGTTCCTTGTACGTTTGTTATAATTATGCCCCAATTTTCACATTATTCTGGAGAAGCAAACAACTGAATTCATAGTTAGGCCCACTGCGCTGCCTTATTTTGCATTGATCATTCTGATTTCTATATTTAACATTGGTTTTAAAAATATGAAAATGTTCTATAAGTTTTCAACAAATGCAGTATTAATCCTTTTTTAAACAACCCATGCAGGCAATAGGCTGAACAGTTTGGTACAGCACACTTGTTGGTACCACAGGATGTGTTGTGCATTACAGTAAATATAGCTACCATTGGGTCCAGTTCTAAATATCATGTCCATATTGGATTTTTCTACCATTTTAACATCTTGTCATGCATTTGTAGGATCATGGCCACTATCCATCCGGTTGGGCTGTTTCATCGTAACTACAGTATAGGAGAGTTGCAAAGTGTAATTTCACATGTTTATGGTAATTGAAATGCCCTCCTCAAAATAACTCTTCTGAGATAATTTTTAATGAGTAATATAATACAACCAAAGAGTATTTTTAGAAGGACACTGGTATATAATAACATATTTATTTTAGCAAAAAGTATTAAAGCTTCATTATTCTTAGAATTGGACTGTTCTAGTCTGCTGGATGGATATAGTGGCCATGATCCCATGTGCACTACGTGGCATAATAAAGTTAAGGGTTGCAGGGCTGGAAATAAGATATGAGTAGGGCAAGGTCATTTTCATACAGTTTACATTTAGGGCATAACTATGCATCTCAAAGAGGCACCAAGGCCAAACAAAAGATTTTGTGTTATGCATTTTATGTTTGATTGTATTTTTCTAGGAAGGGCACAACTTTTGACAAGGCCAAGATGGCAGTCGTGGTGGCCTCTATGCGTTTACCCAAATTTGAACAAATATATCCCCATCCTAATTCACGAATGGCTCTTTTTAATTATGTGGCATGATTTTGTTACTGAACTGTTTAATTCATGGAGAATTTAACTCCTTGCCTTTTGTCTGTAATAGCCTATTAATGTTCAAAAACATCTTCAAAGGTACATGTACAGTAAGGTACAGTAAGTACAGGAAAGAGGAGATTCATGAAGAGTTTGATGATATTATTTTAAAAACAAACTTGGTGCAATTGCCTTTTCCCTTAAATAGTACATGCATGCCATTTTGCAAGGTACCCAGGCCATTGCCAAAAATATGAAGGCCATGGCCATATGGCTATTCATTTCAACCCTGGGGATGATATCATGTTTTCTTAATTAATTAAAGATTTGTGTTAGTCACTTGTGTTTTAATCAATTATTGCCTTGTCAAGGAAATTTATTGCATGCTGGACAGACACACCTTCAGAGGGACCAGTTTTAAGTAGCTGACTTTACTTGTTTTGAGTCATTTTTTGGTCAGCATTATAGGAGTTTCTTATGACTGAATGCTACAGTAAGCAGTGGTGTGGGTTAGGACTGATCCTTTCCAAATTTTCATACTGTAGCCAGAAAGTGACCATGAGTAATATTTCACAAGTTTGCCCAGACTGAACAAGAGTTATTAAAATATTTGCTAAACAGTCATACTTGGTGATGATAGCCTAAATCTGGATTCTGTCTGTGTGTAGTGCTTCATATAAGGATTACATTGAAGAAATTAAGCTAAAATTAAAGACTCAACTGATTAGCTGCCATTTGGTTGAATTACCAGAAGGTGTACAATGATAGAGGCAGGGGTACAGTAATACTGTACATACTGTACATAACCAACTACATCTTTGTCGTCCTATGGTAATTTGCTTATTTTCCCCATTGACAGTTAAACTTTTGAAAGGAAAGTAGGGCTGTGAATTTGTGATTAATGAGTTAAACGTTTAATCGCATATTTTGCGATTAATCTGCGATTACAGTAGTTGCACTTGTGTTCCCATATGGGAATTCCCCTAAATTGTGCAGTTGTTCTGTGTAACAATTAGCAGCCTAACATTAATGCCATTGCAAGTATGAGGCCCACAGCTTTAATTGCAAAATGCAAACTCAGAAATCTGTGGTGGGTATTAAAAATTCCTTTACTGTTACATAGACACAGTTTGGAACAACCTGATTTTGAAATGTTTTGTTCATATTAACAATGTCAAACTAGTTACAAACAACCATCGTTTACGTTAAAATCGGGAGTAAGTAAGTCAGGAATACTCTCTGCAATGGGCTTTTTGCTATACTGTAGATCAATCATCTCTCACTGCAGTACATGGATTCTGTGGCATGCATGTTTACCAGATTTATCCCTCCCTGGAGTCTCATGCCTCTCCCCTTCCAGACACACACAAGTATGCATGCACACACTCTGTACATGTGCAAATGATTTCTCCCATACATACATTAGGTCAGTCAGTCTAGATTTCCTGTGAATATTGCATATCTGTGAGCTAATACATGATGGTGTCTCAATTGTTCAGCCAAGTCACCCTCACTCATTACTGTCAAAATTTTGTGTGACAGTTTTGTGTAAGGGAAAGGGAGATTACAAAAGCATTTTTTTACAAAATGTATACTGGTACATACAGGCTGTAATGTACACAGATTTATTCTAATGCACCGCTTTTTATATTACAGTTAACTTGCCGCCGGTAATTCTGCTGGTACCTTAGGAATTTTGTGCATTAGTACCTGCAATGGCTTTGATGATTCATGTCAATGGAAGGTAGCATCATTTCCCATTGTTACCTTGCTTGATTTCAAACATCAGAAATTGTTATTGCCCCTGATTAATCACCCATGTTCTTTTGTGATATGGTGTATTGATTTCTCACAGGATACTTGTTCTCAGTTCATATATACACACTTGGTCATTCTTTCTTTTTTTGATACATGTGTCAATAGCTTTTAGTGCTTGTATTATTGGAGAGAAGACCGTTTGACAAAATTTGAACAATTTGTGTACACTTTTGTCTGTACCACGTGGTTCACATGCATTTTGCCGATTTTGGAGAGGGATTTAGCATTTTTTTTTTTTTTTATTATTTAGGGAGAGAGGGGACAGGGGCAGTTTACTGTAGCATAGTTCTGTACCAGGCATCACAGAAAACAGTACAGTATATTACAAAAGTTGTCTGGACAGGGGGTTTTGTTTGTGATAATCTTTTTTGTCAATATTACAAGAAGAAACAAGGAAGTTCAAGTTTACAGGTTCAAGCAAGTCATTAAGTTTGACATTAGATTGCCACATTTGACATTATCAGGGCTACTATAAACAGCTGCTTTGCATTTTGGGAGTGCCAGGGCTATATCGGGAGAGAGATATTAGGGGGTTGAGAGAGAGTGGGGGGGGGGTTGAGAGCAATGCATGGAATAGGTTATATTTTAACTGTAATGTTGGCTTATTGAGATGATCTGTAGAATATTTCTGAGGACCATTGTCCTGCAGGACTCTTGGGATCGTAGACCTCACGTTGGGACACAGATTTTGGTGTTGTCTCATTAAAAACACATTAAAAATTAGTGAATTTAATACACCTGAAATAGGAAAGAGTTTCATTATGAAGAAAAAGAATGAATGCACTGAACATCCATTTCAGTAACTATACATGTCTGGGAGGTTGGGTCGAGTAACTAAAGTTCTACTGTAGCATGTGGACCCCTGCTTAACATCATCTGAGTTTTTGTTTTGCATGGTTTGTGGTGAATGTTTTCATGAACCTAATACACAGCTAGTGAACCAGCCCAGTTTGGAGACCAAATCTTCAGTTGGGTTGCCAAAAATTTAGCTTGTAGCAAATTAAAGTTAATCAATATGAGACTTTTTCCTCTGAAGTCCATGAAGTGACAGACAGGCTGAAATAGTATTTGGCACATTTCAGGCACTGGTGTCTGTCTACATTCTGACATACACATGTATAGATCGTAGAGAAGGCTGGTGGGGTTAAATCAGTAGAAAGCAAATGTAGTACCATACCTAACTGAAAGTTTGCTCACAGAACTATATAAGTTAGAAGGTTTGGCAATTGCCTCATTCCTCTTACCCTCTTCGTTGCAGTACTGTTGACCTGTTCTGTATCAAGTCAGATATTTCAACAGTACAGTACTAGCTTCAGTGTCCTAGGAGACAGTTTCATGGTTTTTAGGTGACTAGGTTTTACATTGTGAGCAGTTTGCTCAAGTACAGTAGTACCAGGAAAATAAGTCACTTGTCTTGGCCCATGCTTGTACGTTTTCTTAGTGCTATTTATTCACCTCCTGCAATTTGTGGTTGTGTTTTTGCTCCATGTTCAATTTTACCCAGTTGAATTTGGAAATTTTATGGATTGATTGCTCTCTAAGCAATTAACCCTTGCTTTAATGCACTAAATAGTGCTTCCCCCCCCCCCCTCCTCCTAAGATATGTCACCCTTCCAGAAGTTATCCTCCCTCGTGTATACATGTACCTTGTCTGGCTACAGGCTTGTCTCTTTGGGACATGTGAAAGTGTGTATCATATGTCTGAAATTGTATTATTCTTTAGGCATAACATAACATGTTTACCAAGTCTGTGCATACAGTAGCTGATTGTTTTGAAAGGATGAATTTGATGATAGTAGCATAACTACTGTACCTTGTAAGCTGAATAATGGTATCACTGGTGTCAATTGTTTCCTTTTGGTTCCCACCAATGTCAGAAAAATGGCAGAATGGCTTTGTGTTAACACATGCTATTGTGTTTGAGTACCTTGGTCTGGATGGAGCCATACAAAGAAAGATTAGTGCATTCACACCTTACAATTCTGCACTGTATGACACAGTTCACATTGTTGGATCATGCAGTCAGTTATAATTGGTTCCCACAGTTAAGCAGTGCAGTGGTCATTTTGAGTAGTTGATGCATAGAATCTTAAATGAAGGTTTTTGTGTGCATGTCATGCAGTATTGCAAATAGCAGGAACTTGATGGTTTTTCTTGAATACTGTGCATGAGTTACTTATTTGTGAGACATAAAATGCAAACTCCTTAGCTGGGATGGGAAGGGAGGGGGGAAGTGAATTGTCACTTCTCCCAAGAATAAGCCTTGTCCCCTTCAAAATTATTGACTTGAAAAATTTCTGCCTTAAAACACATCTTGCTCCCACCCCATCTTCTGAATGGTACTACCCCCATGAAAACTATTTCACTTCCCTTCACATTGTCTAGTTGAAGGCCTGATGGATGTTCCCCACAAAATCTTTTTGATAAATATTTCTTTATAACGTTGAAAGATCGAAGAATTAGGTGGAAATTAAATCATGCTACAGCAGGGTTTCCCCTCGGTTTTAGAGAGTGTGAGGTGGTATGAGTCCATTGGGGTAATATGATGCCATCTTTGGCACCATCAGTGAGTGATAACTATCAATACTTCCATAGCTAATACAGTACATGTGGCAAGTATAGCAAATTTTGTGAGGTGATGGCCAAAAACTGTGAGGTGGCCGCCTCATAAAAAGAATGCCAGGGGGAACCCTGCTACAGTCAGTGTCAAAGTTTGATGTAATTTGTAATAACCCTATTGCATGCATAATCTTGGAGAGCATAAAAGATGCAGTTCTTGGAGTGTCCTTTAAAGATGCAAAGGATAGAGAACAATAACCACTTTTAGTACTTTCAATTTATCTATCACATTAACAACCCTTGTTAGTTTAATTTACTTTGAAAGAAAACTACCCCAAATGGTCACACAGGTCTCATTTATTCACAGTATTCAGTATATGTACTTTTAAATTTGAATGTTTGAAGTGCACCCATTGTTTGTAATTCAGACTTCCATTTAAAAAAAGAACGAAATGTACATCAGTTGTCTGTTAAACCTCTAAATGTACAACCCAGGCACTAAAGTATGTTAGTCATTCAGTTTTAAGATCCATAAAGTGCACCCTTATACAGTGCTGTAATGGAATTGTCAGTTTCAGTTTGTCAGTAAAACCCTGACCCCACTGTACCTCAAAGGAACAAGTTTAAAATTCAGTCTGGGTGTTTGTTGGAGCAGCACTCTGCTCCCCAAACACAATGTAAAATGATATGTACATATGTATGAACTACATGATATACTGTCTTCCTTTTTTTTTCTTCTGTGATTCACCATTTGTGAGTGTTCAGTTTCTGGAAAGAAAATTAAGTGGGCACTTTCTTGCCTATGTGTTATTAGATAAGGGAATGACTCACACTGAGGAAGATGGGTGGACATGCATGCAATGAACCTTATCTTGACAATATAAACTAGTGGGTCTTATTAAAGAACAAAACAGCCAATACCAATGCAGTCTTAATTTAAGTTATGACCTACAGTAAAGGGAGAAAGAAATTTCCCCATCATTATGAAATATCCGGACAATTTTATATCTTTCTTACAGTCTTTTCCTTGCATGTATCTTTTATAATAAATCCATGGTGTATAATATTAAATTAAAGGTCAAGACAGCAGTTATGCATCAAATTATCTTTATTCAGCTTTTAATCATGAAAATAGGCCTACTGTTTATGATGTTAATGAACCATACCTGAATTGGGATGTGCTGTTGGTACAGGTATCACAAATTAGGCAGGTGACTGCATTGCCCTTATCAGAGGTTAAACAAGACAAATACTGCTATATTACTGGAAGTGTGCAGTTGCAGTGGACTTTATAGGTCTGCATCTTTATATGGCAAAGTGGTCTAGAAATCAGGAGTATCAAAGTTCCTCAAAAGTGAAGGGAGGGGAGGGGGGCAGATCTTACAGACTTCCTTTATATTTGAGGTCGTTTGGAGTCATAAAAACTACCTTATTAAGGCCTAACTTATGATACTCTTCTTAAAGTGTAAAGTCTAAAATTTTGAAAATAATGTTAAATACAAAACTTGAAAAATGCATCCAAATGGTCCAACTTCCATCTTCATTGATCATTCCTATGCTGAGATATAAAATGTTGAAGCTGTTTTCACTCAGTTTAAAATAGACTGCACAATAGTTTGTGATGTCACTCTTGTACTACTCAAATTACTGTCTTTGTTTTCTTTTTTTCTTGAAAGCCACTGCACCTTGTGCCAAAATGGGATTGTATACTGTTATAGGGTAACCTAGCTAAGTCTCTATACAACATGCTATGCCGGGAAATGTTTCAAGGTCATATGAACATCCTAATTTCAAAAAGAAACAAAAGCAGGTAATGTGAAATGTGCAAGAAGAACACCACAAATTACTGTGCAATCAACCATTTCAAATTAAGTGAAGATAAGACTTGTTTTTACTGTACACCTCTTCTCCTTCCCCTCTGAGAAATTTGTCAAGTGGTTTGGATGGCTGGTCTTCGTTAGTATGTGATTTAAGTAATTCTGGTCATCAAGTGAGACTACTGCAGATTGAGAAGGAAGAAAAATCATAAAATGCTCACTTTTTATTAAAATTATTGAAAACAACATGGTTTACTTGTACAAGTTCTCTTTTGTTTAGTACATATTACAGTATGGTATACAGTACATAGCCCCTAAAGGGGTTTGCCAGGGACTAAATTCAATGACTTAAAAAATTGCAGAAAAGTTTTTTTGTTTTAGGAGGTGAAAACCTCATCTTAACAGCATGTAGCATTTTAGGAGGGCAGATAAGTGAAAAAATCATTCACTTCCGGAAAGAAGCACCAAAATTTGACAGATTGTACCTCTTGGGTCTGTCTTTTGAAAAATACCGTTAGCCACGTGAATTTCAAAACGGCCGCCATTTTTCAAGATGGCCGCCATTTTGGCCAAAGAATAATATAGTTTGCAATAGATTTTCACTTCCCAGGTTGATTTTAATAATTCTGGTGTCAAATAATAGGTTTAAGACTACAGAAAACTCAAATTTAAAAAAGGAGAAACCTTTTTAGGGCAGGATTCAGGTCAACCAAGATGTCGGAAAAACAAAATGGCGGCCAAATTGAACGAAATATGTCCAAAAATTGGCTAAAAACATTGTGAATTTCCAAATCCCCAATCAAAATGGTGTGAATTAATGTTTTATAACTAAGACTGAATTTTACAATCCTTGGCACAAGAGTACTTGACAGCCAATATGGCAGAAAATCACCGAAGAAGTAAAAACAATACAGTAAAAATTCCACCAAAAATAAGAAAATAATAATAAAAAATGCAAAAAACTCAGAAAATAGTCGGTAAAAATATATTTCGAATGTAAACCCTAAATATCTTTACAGCAGATTGTAAATAAAATTCAAAGCATGATTTTTGATATGTTATACTGGACTTCAAACTAACCAAGATGGTGGAAATAACAAAATGGCCGCTAATATAACGATCATAATGTATAAAAATAATATGAGAAATAATCATTTAAAATACTTTTGATACAGTTGCCCTTAATATCTGGCCATGTTTCATGACAAATAATGGAAAAGACTTTTTGAAATACTTCTTTTGGATTCAGGTCAACCAATATGGCGGAAAAACCAAAATTGTCCCCAGTGTAATAATTATATCAATGTATTATAATGATAGGAAAAATAATTATTAAAAAATACTTCATACACAGGTAAACCTAATCTGTGCCCATATTCTATTGTAAATATTCAAAAAGTATTTTTCTGGACATATTTTGCAGGATCTGGGTCAATCAAGATGGCAGAATTAGCAAAATGGCTGCTAATGTTAAAATTTCATTAAATTATAATAATACAGAAAATAATCCTTAAAAATATATTTGTGACAGTTGTTCTTTATATTTGGTCACATTTTGAGCCAAATATATCAAAAATATTTTTTAAAATATTTTTGTTGGAATTCAAGTCAACCAAGATAGAGAAGCAAACATATTTGCTATTTCCGCCATCTTGTTTGGCCTGGAACCTGTAAAACATGTCCAGAAAAATACTTTTTGAATATTTATTACAGATCATGGCCAGACTTTAGGTTTAAATGTGTTAAAAATATTTTTTACTGATTATTTTCCTTATTAATATAAAATATTGTAATTATACAAGTGGCGGTTATTTTGCTTCTTATGCCATCTTGGCTGAACGGAATTCCAACAAAATGTTTTGAAAAATATGTTTGATATATTTGGCTCAAAATATGGCCAAATACAAAGAGCAATTATCACAAATATATTTTTAAGGATTAGTTTCCCTATTATTTTCATTTATTGAAATTTTAACATTAGCGGCCATTTTGCTATTTCCGCCATCTTGGTTGACACAGATCCTACCAAAAATGTCCAAAAAAATACCTTAAGAATATTTGGAATAGAATATGGGCACAGGTTTACCTGTGTATAAAGTATTTTTTATTAATTATTTTTCCTATTATTATAATATATTGACATAATTATTTCATTGGCAGCCATTTTGCTTTTCCGCCATATTGGTTGATCTGAATCCAAAAGAAACATTTTAAAAATCAGTTTAGATTATTTGTCATGAAATATGGCCAGATGTTAAGGGAAACTTTGTCAAAAGTATTTTTAATGATTATTTCTCATTATTTTTATACATTATGATAGTACAGTATATTGGCCGCCATTTTGTTGTTTCCGCCATCTTTTTTGGACTGAGGTCTTGCATTACCTATCAGAAACCATGCTTTGAATTTTATTAGCAACATGGAATAACGATATTTAGGATTTTCAATTGAAATATATTTTTAATTATTATTTTTTGTGAATTTTTTGATATTTTTTTAAAATTTTTCTTATGGAAGGGGAGTTTTTACTCTTTCGGCGATTTTCCGTCATATTGGCTGGCAAGTACTCTTGCGTCAAGGATTGTAAACGCAGTCTTAATTGTAATATCTTAATTTACACCATTATGGATTGGGATTGTGGAAATTTACACTGTTTTTTATACAATTTTTGGAAATATTTAATTCATTTTGGCCGCCATTTTGCTTTTCTGCCATCTTGACTGACCTGAGTCCGGCCAAAACAGTCCCAAAAATTAATATTGGAAGTTTTGTTAAAAATATGACCGAACTTTAAGATTAGATGCCTCAAAAGTATTTTTAGGAATATTTTCTGCGCAAAATTGTGTCTGAAATAGTATTTACAGACGGAAAGTGGCGGCCATTTTGGAAAATCGGCCGCCATTTTGAATTTTGAGTGGCTAACGGGTTTTTTCAAAAGAGCGATCCCTAAGAAGCATGTATGCAAATTTTGGTGCTTCTTTCCACTTGTGAACGATTTTACCAAAAAATGCATTTATCTGCCCTAATATTTGGAAAATCTATGCCAGGAGTGCCCATCCAGTCGATAGCGGTCTACTGGTACAGGTAGGCCGCGAACTGATCCCAAGTTGACCGCAATGGGTGTAGGAAAAATGAAAAAAATAAAGTTTTTCTATGTGTAACTGCATGTACTGTATGACAGTGTATGTTTTGTAGATCTCGGGAGGGTGGCTACTTGAAAAGTAGACCTTGGGTCAAAAAAGGTTGGGCACCCCTGATCTATACTGACAATTTTCCACTTTTATCTAGAGATATAGTGCACAATGGGATATCTGTGATGTCATCACAGTACTGTACATTGATTAGACATCTCTAGCATTGTGTTTTTTTATGATATTATCACACCACTGTAGGACATGTTTAATAAATTTGTTTGCTACACCCTACATAGAGTGAATTATAGCTTTGTGCTAGATTTTCATGGAAAGATATTCAAACATTCTGCTTTCAAGAACAAACAGGGTATTCAATTGTAAAGAAAAACAAAAGATATCCAAGGCAATGTGCCCACTTTACAGTATATTACATTCTGTGACCTTGATGAGAATTGGAGACCTGTACAGTATTTTTGACAAAAGTAACTTCTTTAAAACTAGACATTTTTGTACTTGCAGGCAAGTACATATGGAAGCCTCTTGAACTTAAGAAACACTTAGATGTGTAACTTTTTTAGCTTTCCTGGCAAGTGAACTAGTTAGGCCTTGACTAAATGAGTTGAAGTACCATGTTATAGCGTAGTGTGCAGCGGCGTAGGAAGATGTTTGACATTGGGGGGGGGGGGGCAGACCAGATGTGACTTCTCGACCTTGAATCCCCTTCCCACACTAAAACACATTTGCTCAATGTGATTCTTCCGATTTTAATTTGAGCAAAATAAAAATATTCAAAGCAAAAGGAAACAAAAACAACACCATGCAAGAGTGATTTTCCATTTAAGAGGCTCTGGAGGACTGGAGATTTTGTGGGGGTGACTCCCATTTATTATCTAAGCGGAGCGCCACCATAGGTTGGCGCGAAGCGTACCAAGAAAATTTTAGATTTGAATACGTCCCAGATCGCCGGAAATGGCACTTGTCAGGCTTGATAGCAGCCATCAAGATGTGCAATTTTTGTGAAAAAATGTAAAGCTTGATTTGATTTTTTTTTTTATAAAACACATTTCTGTGAGGACAGATTAGTTGAGCTGGCCTGGACTTGGGGTCCAAGGATTGGAAGTTTGAACCCCATTTACTATTTAAGCAAAGCGCCACCATATAGGTTTGTGTGGACGGAGCGTACCGAGAAAATCTGAGATTTTAATACATCCCAAATGACCGGAAGTGGCGCTTGCCAGGATTTTTGAAGCCATCAAGATGTGTCCTTGTTGTGCAAATTTTGTAAAGTTTGATTTGAATTAACACTTTAAGTCTGTTACAAGTATCCGACTTCATTCAAAATTGTTCAGCGTTGAGTTATCCCCCATGGATTTCAGTGGATTAGTTGGAACTTAGATTTTCTACAGCCAGAGTCTGTTAACTTATTATTAAGTTGAGTAGAGGTAGCCCCACGATTTGCCCGGCGAACGGCCAACGACCCGAAACTCCGACAGCCCCAATGCCGTTGAGTAGTGGTGAGGTGGGATTTGAAGAAAGCCTGTGTACTGGCCTCCATTTCATTCGGGTCATATATTGCATAAAATTTGTATATATACTAGAGAAGCTAAGTTCCGAGTTGATTAAATGTTTTTTCCGGAATCTAAACTGTAAAACTGCAAAGCGCGCGAACATTTTTCGGGTCATTTTTCACAAAAAACATATAGACCAATGTAATTATTAAAAACAATAAGAAAGAAAAGCTGCAGGGGTTCTAGACCGTATAGGAGATAATATGCATTGTATCAAAACTACCTTGACTATCCGATGAAATAGCCAAATATTGCTCGGTGAGTCCTTCCAGGGAGTTCTGTTTGCAACTCCCTGGTCCTTCACCAACTGGCCGTACCGCATGACACACAAGAGAACAGCTCTTTAGGCTTTGCAATATGGGATGAAATTTACCTCTACATAAACTGTGTACTTTTCCTACGTGTTATGGTAAGGGGGAAAGGACTTGCGCTATCTAGTGATGTAGAATGAAACTATTGGAGAAACCAGAATATCTCTCCTGAGTGCGTAGCGTGCCGAAAATTTTAGGTTTTTATTAGAGAAATTGTCCTCTTAAGAGCAAAAATGGGTAAAATGAAACTGTAAACTGTTGCAATTATTGGGGGGGGGGCTGAAATGACATTTGGCCCCCCTCAAAACATATTGGGGGGCCATGGCCCCTTTGGCCCCCCAGTTCCTACGTCACTGGTGTGTAGAGTACAGTAGCTTATGCTAACTGTCAAAACCTGTGCGGCAGCTGATCCTGATCTTTCCAGACAAGTAACATTAGGCTTAGCCTGCACCTACTGTGATTATCTGAAAATTAGGGCAATCAAAGAGTTATGCTGTTCCAGAAAGACATTTTCCAAAACCCTTTTATTTTAGTTGGAAATGGTCGATGATTAGTTTGTTGCTTGAATACTTTTCTCAACATGTACCTTTGTTTCCAGAGCTGTCCTCTTTCAGCCTTTGTTTGCTTTGCACAGTGGGCTATGCAGAGTAATTCCACATCTTAAAAAAAGACTTGCTGAAAGTTGAAACAGTCCAAAGTTTCTGCAATGTTATAGGTTTCTTATTTACTAGAATTGTTGCTGAATATTTTCTCACAAAACAAATTTTAAGAAGATAAAACAAAATTCCCCACAATTGCACTTTCTGTACGTTCCTTAAAAAAGACGTAAATTTATCAAGTTAAACAATTCCGACACAAGTGGAAGCACTGATTTCCCGTAATTTACACCTCTGCCCATTGAAGCAACAGTACAGTACGATGAACATGAACTGCATAGATTGCAATGATAATCCATATAACGCTGTCACAACTGCACCATCCTACATTGTATGTGTTAATTATTGCTGTAGGCCTGCATTTTTCATGGAAGTCATATCTTTTACTGTCTCAGCGAGAGAGGACAACAATTTGGACTTTTCCCCTGTAGAGTAATCCCTACAATCGAAGCTGTAGCTTCAATTAATGTGATATCTTGAGTTTAGAATAGAGTATTGCTACAGAGTCTGAATGGCATGAATTGGAGTTTTCTCTTTTTCACATGAGACCCTTGTGAACTGCCACTTGAACATATGCCTTTAAGGAATATGAGTGTCACATTCATTTAGGTCAATTGCAAATGATGCACTTAAAATCATTTGAAGGAGGCAAACCTACGGTAACTTCACAAAATCAAAAAGAAAGGGCTGAAGGCTTTCCTGGTTGATGTGCATGACTCTCACTTCCACTTCAGCTGGAAAACTTTATTGCAGATCCACAGTTCATGAAGATGTACTGTCCATTCATCATGATAAGTCTGTACTGTACAGGTATATTAATGTATCTGCTCAGTCCTTTCAACTTGATTCAGCTTGCAACCATGGATGTTAGGTTATATTTCTTACTCTGCATTTTGGGAAAAGTTTTGCAGTAATTTTAATGTCTTGAGAAAATTCTCAGCAAAAGCTTGCTTACTGTGCCTCATTGTGTAGAATGAGATCAGTGAAAGTGATCATAAAGCAAAGTTCTAGGGTACTTGAGCAGGACTGCAAGAAATGTTCATTTTTCAGTCAGCATGTATTAAAATGTTCCACACTTTTTTGGACATTTTCATAGAAAAGCCAGATGTTCCCCCTAACAGCAAAAAATTCCCTTCCAGATGAACATTTCCCTGGAAGGAATGTAAAACTTGTCAAGGCCTTTAATACCCATGGTTCTAAGATCAATGCCAATTTACCAAAGTGGATCTTTGGATGCATGCTTAAATCAAGTGTAAGTTCAACCTTACCCAATAGTCAACGTCCAGTCTACTCTCTATTTACAGCAGGTGCAATGCACAGTACTGTAGATGTGATTTCACATTACTGCATCATGCATTGTCAAAAACATGGGTTAAGTTTACAGTGTGTTCCCAAGAATATTCTTTTCACAAAAACATGAACAGATCTATTTATCATAATAATGCAGATCAACAAATGGTCTAAGATTCCACCAGACTCATACAGCCTTGCAATTGTTGATACCCTTACCTTCATCTGAAATTACTGAACCTGATATATTGGAGCCATTGCTGTAAATGACTTTAATGTGAGCACTGTCAAAAAGGTTGTTGATCTCAAACCATTTCAGCCACTACATTTCTTCACAACATGACTTAAATTTGCATCTTGGATGCAGCCATCCCTGTTTTCCGGCCCCATCATCATCATCGTCTGAGGTGCTCTTTCCAAATACCTGTGGCATTGGTTCAGTGTTAATTTGCATCTTCAGGTTTATGTCAAAGTATAATTCTGCAAGTGGTGCTCATTTCTTCTTTTTTTTTGGATGTTCTCTTCATGAAAGGTATCTTTGTAACAGCGTAACTGTATAGTTGTGATACATATTGTGGGACTGTCATTTGAGAAAGCAGCTCAAAACTGATGGTTGCTTGTATACCATATACTATAATTGATAAAGCTCTCACTTGATGTACAGTACCATATAGCACACTTGTTAAGTGTATGGTATCTTACTGTCCTAAATATGTGCATCTTGTAGTACAGTAATTGTAGATTTCAGTTTTGACTGTGTTCAGTTCTTGAGAGGCATAGCCTGTTTACAGTAAAAACTTGCATCTTCATTATTTTGAAGCATTCTTGTATGTTTGGTGTGGATGCTGCAATCGATTTTGTTTGGGGGTGAGGGGGGGGGGGAGGTATGGCCGTTGAGCAAGCTGGCATTCTGCACATAGGCGCATCAATTATCAGCTGATATTTCAGCAAATTAAAAAAAAAAAAACCGCATATCAGGTGTAAGGGGCAAAATGGTCAGTTTTACTAAGTTTTACTAAGTTATGAAATTGTAGTTTGTTGTGTGGTATCAATGACACCAGAAATTCACTGGGAGTCTGCTGCTGACCTCTCATTGTTAGGATTTTCAAAATTTAGTCATGAATTGTTATTGGAATTAAAAGTAAAGTTGAGGGCTTTGCAGTATGGTATTTAGATACACAGTAATTGAATTTTTTTTTAAAGATATGAGAAATTAAAAGTCTGTAGTGAGTACAGTATTTCAAGTGTCTAGAGTGTTTTCAATTTTGCAGTGTACAGTATGGGTAAAGCAAAACTCCATTAATTGGAAACTCTTTTTATCAGGACTGGCATTGCCAATGTGTCAGACCAGTGTTTCACACACTAAGTCAGCACAGTATTCTCCAAGCTTTTTAATAGTGCTTTGATACAGTACAGTAGCATTACAGAGGGTAGGTGCATGCAGCCTAACAGAAATTCCAACTGAATACTAATATTTATACTCTTACACTCTACAGTATATAGTCATGTTTAAAATATGTCAAATATAAAAAGAGGATTTGTATGGGCAGTCTCCAGAGAATACTGTAACTTTCAACTTTTTCTCAGATTTGAAAGAAAATCCTGTGAGCTTGTTTGGCAGTTGTGAATCAGTAAAGGCTCAATATCCTGTACTTAATTAACATTTACCAAAAGACCTGGTTTCAGTAATTCTGAAAAGTAAGAATGGTAGGCCTAGTGGGCTTTGTACAGTACCTAAGAATAACCAAAGTAGAGTGAAGGAAAATAATGCGAATGGCTGTTTGGAAGTCTTCGAAATGTATGTATTTGTCTCCAATATGTTTGGAACTTTATTCCAAATTCATATCCCCTGGATATTGCCCAAGACTGTTGGAGTCTTTCTTCAACATGCTTAGTGTGTAAAATATCGTAGTCATTCAAGCTAACTGCATACTTGAATTTTGGGAGTAAAATCTGGGGGTTTTAGAAGTCTAATAAATTATCTGACATATCTTTGGTCATGAAAAATAATCAGTAAACTTTCTTTTGGCATGATTTCCTGGCAGTTTGGGAAATGTTTGTGCATACTTTCTAGGGGACCCTTTGTACAGTACAGAACCTAATTGGAGAACCCAATTTACAAAAAAGCCTCTTTATCCAAATGTTCTGGTTATCTGAACTTCTGTAGCTTTGGTCCCACCCAGTTGCAGTTAGGCAGTGTTTGCACTAAGGAATTGAAACTGTGCGGGAATTCCCTCTCTAAAAAATTTTTTGTGCGGGATTTTCAAAATCAAGGTGGGACCTTATCCCTCCCATAAATTCTTCTTGAGCGGGATTTCCGTCGCCGTCGCAAAACTACTCCCCACGCAAGAGGTACTACTTGCTGTTAACGGCAGTTAATGCGTGTCACTAACGTTAGTGCTTCTCTCCAAGTTCAAAGCCTCCTCCGATACAGCTCCAATTCATCACTGGGTGTTTTCCTTCTGAAGAATGAGTGAGTATAAATCCGTGAACTTGAAGTTGAAGTGGAAAATATGAGTGAACTTAATTGGAGATACACATACGATCAGAAATTAACGAGAGCAATGTACGACGTAAAATGAAGAAAGTACATACTGTACATATTCAATTCAATTACACATGTAAGACTCCACAGTGCACTACAGCTCTACAGGTGTGTAACCAATTGCCAAACGTACTGTACACGATGCAACGTTGCGTTTGCAACCCTGGGACTGTGATTGAATTTCAATCCAATCAGATTCGCTCTTATTTATACAACCAGCAACCAGCATATAAGAGCTGCACTGTGAATGGCTAGATTATGATGATATTTGTTGCTACCATAATCAGTGTTCAACTTGGAAGTTGCGATCCGCTTGCTTGGGAACGATTCTATATTGCAATTTATTGTGCGTATTACCATTGCAATTTCTCTGTACAATCACAGCTGCGGAGAAGTGCGCTGGAATTTTGGCTGGATTCAGAACATCAGCCGCCCGCTCATGATTTATTTATGTGCGGGAGCGGAGAAGGTGTGCGGGATTTTCCCGCATTAGATTTAATTATGTGCGGGATTTGAAAGACAAAAGCGGGATTCCCGCAATCCCGCGCCTTAGTGCGAACACTGCAGTTAGGTTTACTGTACTTTGCTTACTATGTGTACTGTACCTGCATGTACCTTACTTGTGCATATTACTGTATAATTTGTTTAATGCTTGAGGGTCAGGAAGCCAATTGGCTCATCGAGGACCCTACACCAGAGTGAGCGTGGATGAACACTGATGAGATTCGCCTTCACTTTTTGACTAGTGTTCAGAGGTTAACGAGGCAGGTGTGTACTAATCACTCCCAATCCTGCCCTGGAATCACCATTTAACGCCCCCATTTGATGGACATGAGTGTATCCCCAGTCTTTGTCCTCTTTCTGAAAGACTACTGGGAGGGGTGGAGGTTCCTTGCTCTGCACAACTGCTTGACAGCTGGATCCAGCAAAGCTCACAACTTCCTGAATTGGACAACTTTGGGAAACAGACATTCAGATATCCCAATTAAAATTCACCAGTTTAAACCCCTTCAACATCACTGTAAACAGCTATGCTGAACAAGCATATTTTAGTCCCGTGAAAATTTCCAAGTGTTACCATTGGAATTTGATATGGGGCCCTTTAATGTGCATGGCAGTACACTCAACCACCAGCAAGCCCACTCCACATAAATGTATGATGTAAATGTAAGATCTTTTTTAAGTCTGTCTGCTACTTACCGACTGAAGTAAACTGTACATGATAATGTAAAATTACACTTGTCCATTCATTATCAGTATATACCAAGAAACCATGTATTGTACTATCAAGTGTGTTTGATAACTTAAAGTACCCTGTAAGTTACTTTCATGAAGTCAAGTTTTTCTTATCTGCTGGTGCCCTTACCGTATACATCAACTTATAATAAGCACTGCTAGTTATTTTACTATAATGCAACAATTAAGGTTAAATGAAAGAGTAAGAAAATGGCACGGCAGGTACACCTACAGTACATTGTGCCACTGCTTCAGCCATAACCAGTGTATGTTGACTTCCTCCGTTTGTTTTATTTTCCAACCATGCGGGATAAATTCCCACGCCTTCTGGTTGTGTTTGCTCAGATAATATTGATTTAGTAACACAGCAGATTATGTATGAAAAGGTATATTGGGTGAGATTATGACTTCTGTCAATATTGTGTACGATCAGATTTACAAAACATGTTGCCTGTTCATATTTAATGGTGATCTTTTTGGTCGTAAAATATTTTGTAGTACAGAATTACTGTAATTGACCACACATACAGTAATAAAAGTTAAAAGCATATTTCAGGTATTGCACAAACTATGGCTGGAAACAGCTAACTGGTTTATTAAAGAAATATATGGCTTGACTATAACATCAGTTTGTAAGTTATTACATTAGAAAGGTTAGTCAAGATGTGGGGGCTGGGAGAGGGGTGATTTTGAGGAATATATATGAAGAGGTATGGTATGTTAAACCAGCTGCCATTGTGGCATCTGCCTGTATGATGCCAATCTTCCACTTGATTTTAAAAGTAGGGAAGAAGAACAGGTGACTGCTCAGGGCAGTTTAAAAGAACAAAAGGAAAATGAAGGGTTAGAGGGAACAAAAGGTTATGCATGTCTTCTTTGTAATCATAAACCCCTAATCCTTGTCAAAAGATTTTGGAACACATAGGAGTGAATGTAGGGTGTCATAACTAGGATAGAGTAGAGGATGGCCAAAAAGCAGGGCTCGATTTTACTGGTAGTCGGTTGCCCCTTATGAAAAAAAAAATTGTGATGGTCAACCAGACGTAACAGGCAACCAAATTTCATGTAAAAAGAAAACAGAGGGCACGCTGGATAAGTTTAAAATTTCCTTTTGGACAATGAAACGGGATGATGTGCATGGACAAACCATAACATTTGATGAAATTGATGTCTGAAAAAGGTGTGCAACAGTTAGTGTACTACTTTACTGTATAGTATGAAAGCATTTAAACTTATTTTGTAATATCTGTATGGCAAGGCCACTATCTTAACTTTTTCAGGGGCCAACTTTTCAATGTTTGTATTGTAATTTTGATTTTTACACCTAATTAATGTATATTATGTTCAAATTTTTCTCAATTTTCTTTTTTTTACAGGGGAAAGTTCTCAGAAGTACGAGAAATAGTTGAGAAGAGCTCTAAAACACTATTTGCAGGAAAGTTTATCAAGAAGAGACGAAATGCTGTCAGTCGGCGTGGGTTGAGGCGGGAGGACATTGTGAGGGAGATAAGTATTTTGAAGGAGTTACAACATCCCAACATCATTTCCCTCCATGAAGTCTTTGAATCCACTACAGAAATGGTGCTTGTTTTAGAATTGTAAGTATGATAGGGATCATTCAGCATGATACTGAATGATCGAGTCAACAAACAGAAAGACTACAAGTAGTAATTACGGTATATTGCTAAATATTGTAAGGGTCCCAGTATCTCAGAACTGAATCCTATATAAGTCACAACCAAGTTTGTTCATTCTTAAAGCCATCCTTCCCAGGGCTCTTTTCGAAGGTTCAAACTGAAAATATTGAACTTTCAGCAAAAATGTTGAATCAGTCACTAGGCTTGAATTTACCACTCATATTTATGAGGTTTCATCTGAATGAATATTTTGCTGCACTGTAATCTTTTAATCTATTGAAACAAGACTGAGACATCGTAGACTACCCAGGATATGGATAGAGTGCCATCTAGGGAAGGATTTCATTGGCAGTGATCATTCTGCGGTATATGGACTTTCCAGTAGTAGTAATGCTGTAGGTGAGGTAAGTAGGGCTTATAGGTTCAAAAGTAGGTAGGTTTGGGGGGAATTTATGGTATGAATGCTGTGCATGTGCTGTATTTGTATGCTGTGGAGTCATTGGAAATTAGCTACTGTAGCTGTCCATGACAGAATATGGTAAGATACTAAGACATGTACGGTAGAAGAGCAGTTTGTTTTGAATCAAAGCTAAATCGTGAAATGTTCTCCTTAAGATTGATGGAATAAGGATTGTCACAGACATTTCTTCTCGAAACTGGTAATATCTCTCTGCAGTTACCAGGCAATTTGTACCCAGGTAATGCCCCCTTGGACAACTTGCTTGGAACAATTTGCCAAGCAGTCAGTTCCCACCTGGACAATTTCCAGTCTGGACACATGCCATGAAAATGCCCATAAGCCTACAATCCCGAGTAGTCCCGCACAGCCCGGGAAAGTCTTATTAGTGATGGTCAGTAACTTTCACATTTTGCGGTTTTAGTCCAGCGAGATGTATCTTCAGAATCGTACTCAGTCAGGACATATGATCCGGCCAAGCCCTGGTAGCCACTGGAACTACTTATTAAGCACCACAAGTCATTATTCACTTGAGTGCACATTGGGCTGATAGAGTTGGAGTTTTGTTACCTTGTTTCGATGCAAGCATGATTAACTGTGGTCAGCTTCTACAAGAATTTGGGCTAAAAGGACTTGCATGTCATGCAGTTCCCCCTAAGAAAATTCGATCCCACCCATGATAATTCCAATTTTATGGTTAGGGAAATTGTCTGATGGGTAATTGTCATGGGTTGGAGATAGTGGGAGTGAGCATTGTCCAGGGGCAAACTTACCAAGGAATAATTTCCTGGGGGTTATTGACCTCATGGGAATTGTCTGGGAGTTGCCTTGTTGTGCTCACTCCCCAACCACCATTTTAACCGGCTTTTGTATGGTATGTACTGCATCTCTGTTGAAAAGCAATATGTACACATTGAGTAAACATAAGTAGAGCTGGAATGGTACACCAAAAGCAAAATACATACAGCAGGTGGATCTTATGAATGGCAATAAATGACCTGTAACAAGCAGAGTAGACAAAGCTAATTACATTCAACTCATTGCTAAGAAAGTAACTATAGCAGCAGATTCGAATGGCTGGTGCTACTGACAGCCACCACACGGGCTAGAAGTAAAACAGGCCAATAGGTGTCATCAGCTTCAAGTATTCTGCACTTTCAATTTACAGTATATTCAAATTTGGGAATTTTACATCCGAAATGATGCATCCTTCCATGTAACATACTGTAATTTCAGGGGTGGGAAAGCTAATGGGACGCCATAATAGTGCAAAGGTAAGAATGCCCTCCCCCCTCCCATGGTCCCCATTCTCAGAGATTTTTACCCTAGTTATTTACCTTGTCGCCTTCCTTTCTTAATGTCAAAGCAACAGATATTTGTGTAGAACTGGGTAAACAGAGTTAAGAGGCATCAGGACTAAGTACCAAGAATAATGGCTACATTGTTGACGTGACTGTTACCCCGTAGATATAAAGCCGTGGTTTTGTTTTACAGATTGCCATTTACAAAGGGCAATCTTTACACCCTGACTACCAGGAATTCAGTAACTGTGTACTTTGCTTTGGGGTTAAAGCGGTTGGTATTATTGTAGCTCTGCAGATACTGTACCTATATACTCCATGAAAGGGTGAGTTATGTTCCTCAAAGTTATATGATTAGGTTGTTGCTTGATCTCTGACTCTGCCGTGTCCTTGGAAAAGCTGCTCTCGCAAGACATAAATTTTCACAGCTCAACTGAGAGTGTCTTTCTTGTATGCAACTGTCACAGTATGACTTCTGCATATATGTACGTAGGACATTAAGTTTAGGGGCTTTCTTTTGAAGCATGGAGCAGTCTAGATGGTTCCCTTGGTGATGATTTCTGTGGTAATAGTTTGCTCTAACAATTTTGCAAGACATACTGTTCCTTCATTTAATAAGTTTATTTTGTTGGTCAGGTCTATGACATGTGTGTCACTTCTCAGAACAGTTGTAGTGCCTCATTGTACAATAAATTAACTCATCATTAGATGAGCTATGCTGAAGAAGGGATAAATTTATTGTGTATCAAAGATGTGGCATCCTCATCAAGGTAACTTTCTCCATCCTCACTGCTCAAATTTGAAATGAAGTCAAACCAGAATTTTCTCTTGAAAAGTTTCTTTTGGGGTTTTTGGTGAGAGCATGTTTAGTTTTGAAAGGCATTCAACTACAGTCTTAGGAAATGATAGGCTGATAAAGTGTATTTAGGTAAGCAAATTCTGTAGGTGTCCTGATATACGTAAACACGATCATAGCCCATGACCAAGTTACAGTTATGTCCATTCTTTGTTCCTATCCCTCCTATTAGGGTAGAATCCAGGTTATGTCATCCACTTACACTATCTCTCTTGTATGGTTACTGTCTTTCTTTATGGCTAAGCTATAGTACAGTGATAACAGTAACACTTTACCTATTGCATAGTTCACACAGTTACAGTAAAATGAACTGTAAAGGCTCCTTTTTTTTACTTTGAAAAATCAAAGGAAACACATTATACAAAATCAGAAGTGCAGTTTCAAAGGTTTGCAGAAAAAGAAGGCTAGCTGAAAGCTGTTTTGTTCATGTGTACAGTATGCATCCATTCCTGTACTGAAAAGTGGTATGTGCTGTGTGAACTTTTCCAGCCATGAAGTCACAAAATACCAAATTGAAGAGAGACCAAAGTTTTTACATGGGACTGACCTTGGCTGTTGGTATACTGCCCTGAGATTCATACAGTATGATAATGTTACCGCATGAATTTTGTGCTTACTAGATTCCCTGATGACAATGTACACACTGATGAAGCTATTGTCATCTGGCAAAAGCATTGTGACTTTAAAGCTTTGGGTTACCGAATGTATGTATATATTAAACATACAAAACTGTATCAGTTGGCTCAAGAATCAGTGTTCTTCAGTTTTAGCACTACAGATGGCAAATGCCAAACTGATCACCCTTTTTCTCATGAGCACTTCCTCAGCCACGCACAGGTAAACCTTATCTTGTAACTTGTAAATTGTGTCCCCTCCCGCATTGTACTTAAAGCCCAGAAAAGGTTTACATGTAATACATACTTACAGTAGCTACGGATGTGTAGGATATTCCGCAGGAGTAATGTTTTCTTAATATAATCAACACACATTTATCTTTGGCAGCATACTGACTGGTCAGTGGAAGATACAGTCTACACATACAACCAGCTTTGCTGAACTGTGTGTCAATCATTTCATCCTTTAGCCATTGACCCTTCTAACCAATTGACAGCTTTAAAATTGGTTTTTATTGTCCACTACTCTGGACAGGAGGCGGATGTTGGTAGTGGGGCGGCTTTAGCTGAAAGGGAAGAGTTTTAACACACCAGTCAATTATAAGGAAGATTCATTGATTGGTATTGATTTTCCCTCCTTAATTCATTGTGCGTGTTAAGGGGCTTGGGGAAAGCTCATCTGGAAACATTTATCTCTCTGGGGGAATTGAAGGAAAAGATAATTACAAAAGGGATGATAACCAAGACAGGTATTGTGGATGGGATTAAATTGTAGCTTCTTGACCTGGAGATCTAAAGAAGAAATATGAGAGCATTAAGCGGGCAGGATTTTTATATTGCTGGCCAGATTGACAAATACCCTTTTTCCAATTTTAGTGTGGCAGATGACAGATGCATGCAGCTGTAGCAGCACAAAATTGTTTTGAAGGTGGGGCATAAGTGACTTTACAGAGTTACATTTAAATCATGTTCACTGTACAAGTGTATTTCTCATCCCAAAATGACCAGAGAGTATTTTCTTTGACAGTCAGTCTGTCACAAATCTTACAAACATTTTATAAGCAGTTTAGTGTTTTTATTTTTCCCATAAGGGTTATCAGAAAGCTTAGCCTATAAGATTTTTCCAGTATTGTATTCAGTGGCAAAGGAATTAGTTGGAATTTGCAAAAAAAAAAAACATGTTTCCTGTGAAGGTAACAGTTTTATTTTAATTCATGAAGATGGTGCTACTGCTGTATCATTGATCAATCAAGTTCTCTGAAAAGTCAAAGTGACAATTTGTCAATATTGCAGATTACTTGTCTGCAGTTACTTTGAACTGCTGCGGTTGGATCAGATGCCCACATTGTTTCCGCCCTCAGGCCCCTCTCCCCCTCCTGTCTGCATTTTTGGCCATGCGGTACTAGGTCTCCTTTTGCCATACATCTCAACCCCATCCCCAGTGTCTCTACACAATTATGTTGTTCATGCAGTGTTGGAACTCCCAGATGTTATTTACATTTCATGCTGTAGGAGATGAGATACTATCACCACTAACAACTTTTTGTATGTATACATTTTGTGCAAACACCTTGTGTGCATAATGCCCGTTTCGAATTTACAGGCACATGTCAAGCATATAGTACTTTAAACAGTTGGATCTATCAGTCTTTCTTATATATCGATGGATGTATCTTTCAAGATATTCTTCAAACAAATATTTTGCATCACAGGTAAAACTGAATGAGTAATCTTGAACCAGTGGAGCATACAGGCCCTGCAGTTGCATCAGGGAGATGCTACTGTAGGCTACCATGTAGCATCTCCCTGGTTGCATTATCACTTAATTGCATCTATGGGTAGTGTATTACAGCTGTGTTAGCAAACATGCAATTAATCAAGATGTGTTCTTTCTTTATACCAGTTTTACAATGTGGGTACATGGTATAGTTTTATGTCTCTATCAACTCCTTTTATCAAAACAGGATTTAATTAAGTTTACTTTAGGCTACTCCTGTCAATTTGTTGTATAGATATTTCCTAACCTTTGTTTAACCTTCCCACCTGTTGTGTATTGATTCGTTGGCTCATTTCAGAGAATTTAAATTTGATTTTAACCAGCTTGTGAGACAGTGTGGTAAGGTGTGCCTTGATGTTGCAATACAGTATAATTCACACTTTTACCGGTACATATTCAGCCCTGTTGAACTCTAACATGCTCATGTCCTATAGTAGGCTGTAGGTATCACCTTGAGTCACCTGATCCTGTATATAGGTCCTCAACCTACACACTGTGATGTGCACTCAGTAACTTGACCAATCCCTTAAAGGTCGTGTGACATGCCACCAAACAGAGGTGTTACACTTGTCAGTTAAAGAATTAAGTCCTCCAATGAAAGATCCGTTGGAATTATTTCAATATCTGTTACCGTGCTCAAAATATACGTCTTCAAAGTTTGATGGTTTCTGAAGAAACTAAGTGCCTATGCAAAATAATGATGTGGAGTGTTGCACAGTGTTAATATTTCTTTTGTTAACCCTATATAAATTATCTCTTAATTACTGATCAGATAGATTAGAGTTTGTGGAGTGATATCAATGTTTCCAAAGGAAAGAATTTTAACTTTCATAATAAACCCCTCAGGGGATAACAATGCTACCGGTGTCCTTTAAATTAAGGTTGAAAAAACAAAGGCTAACATGAGCCATATATGGTATGTTTATCTTTGGATGTCACATATTTGCATATTTAGCTCATGTTTATTCATGATACAAGTGTGAAACGGAAAAGACCCTGTAAAATGGTCAATATTTGATGGATTTTAATGGGTATTGTGGCTATTTTCTGGATATTTAATGTTTTTTTCATCAAATATCCAACTATGTTATTTTCATGTCACACGACCTTTAAAGGAGCTATGGCATCCCCCAAATATATTTAGACATATCCCCATAGTTCTAAATCCAGTTGGTGACTGTACTTTGATTGGCATTCATTCAAACAAAAGTACCTGTAGCACCACTCTTCTTGGTAATGATGACTTGGATAGTCAGCTGTCTTCCTAATTAGGCTCACAGTCACAGACAGTTTGTTTTTCAGTATTGCCTTGAGCAATTGAAACTCAGTGCAGGCTACATCTGTGGCTCTGTCTTGGAAGTGTTGTACTTCTAGACAGTTGTTTGTGTTTAAATTGGAGGCGGGGCTAGAAGTTAGGCTAGTTGGGAGAATTGTTACTGTCTGGGGTGAGCTTAGAGGGCCTTTAATGATGAAACATAATAGTACTTCATTTTCAAACTACTTTCACATTTAACATATTGTATTGCTACTATACTGTATATGTTGAAAACATTCTGCTCAGTCTGTGTTAGGCTGCATGCTAGAACTTTGAAACTGTGCCTCCACTGCATGACGTCTAAGAGAAAGTTGAAATCATAGCATGTGGTACAGTACCAGACTGCAAGCAAGCAGGTGATCTATTAACAAACTAATTAACAAACTCATCATTTGTCACAGGGTTTTAAAATCATCATTTAATGTATTGGCTCATTATTTCATATCAGCAACTGCAGCTGCCCTTTAAGTTAGCTGTAAGCATGTTACTTCTTTGTTGCACATAGAATGAAACTAGATGTTGAATGTCCCTTCATTATTTCATTTCTTTCATCCTAAAGCTAGGGGAAAACTCTTAACCTTAACTGTATCTCTACATCGATGACATGCATGACACACCTGGTCCATTCTTCAGAGCTAACTTCCTGGAGCTTTTGTTGCTCAACTGTATAGTGATAGTATACTGTATGTTATTTAAGTCAGTCGGTACCTTGAGGGGTTCACTGGTGTGTACAGTAAGTTTTGCATTGCTCAACAGTTTTTAAGTGATTGACTCCTGGTGCTACCATGCTACTATGCTACCAGAATATGTCAGTCTGATACTTGGAGTTCACATAAGTAGCATTTCAATACTGCACTGTTATCCCACTTTGTCTCCTCTTAATGCAACTTTTCTATACAAAAGAGTTGAAACCAGTGAACTGAACACAGAGCCCTTTATACATTTTTGGTTCCTCATTAGATACCACATTCTCTGTGTCAGTTTCCATTGATATCCTTATCTGGTTCATGAGAAGATTCTTTCCTGCCCTTGCCTTTTATTTGTCTGAAGTCTCAACTATACTCTGTACAAGAAATACCATAGGTACAAAAGTTAAGGCCTTCACAACACAGTTTGTAATAGGTTGGTGATTGAAATCAGCTACCAGGCTACTTCGTGCTAGAATAATTGCTCAAAGGTCACACTGACCTTTATTTGCTCAATTAGTGGATAAAGACAACTTGTTTGTAAACTCCTGACCCATGTCTGCATAATCGGAATAAAAGATATTTATTCTTTCCAAGAATACAGTGCACAGTAATACTTTACTACTGTACAAAATGATGAGCAGTAGTGTAAATTATTGAGATCTCTCAAAATATTCAAGGTAATGTACCTTTAAGTGTTTTACATGCATTCTGTAAATTGATTGGATCAGTAAGCTATGGCTGAAAATGTTATTAGGTTGAATTCCCAGGACAAATGCAAATTTTACAGTTGGACCACATACTGGATAGTAAATGCATCCATGACCCAGTGGGTTTGCCAGATAAAAAGTTTTATGGAATTATTTTAACATACTTAGGACCCTCTGAGGTTTTATATGGGTTTACAAGAACAGTATGGTAACCAACATACACAGTGTTAATTACAGTATATCACAAGATTGGTTATTGCAGCACTGGGCTAGTAGTCTTGTACAGTGTTGAATTTAATTTGCTAGTTAGTATATGCAAACTAAATGTTAAAAATGGTCTTCTAACTTCCCCTAACCTCTGCTATAATTGCATATCTGTGGCTCAGTGTGGCCTCAATTCTCTACATGTACAGTAGAAAGTGCACTCTACAATGTTGATCACATAGACTACAGGGTTTCCGTCAAGGGGGGAAAGGGGGGGATTTGTCCCCACCTTCCCAGAAGAAGGTAGGTAAAATCCCCCCCTTTCATTTCCATAAAAATTGTCAATATCTTGGTTTCTTACTTAAGAAAAAGACACTTTTGCAACAATGTTTGAACTTACATAAATAAATGGCCTTTAAAACCCTTCAAATTACTCCAAATTGGGGCCTTGAAGCAAGCTTTTCTCCCCCTGAACCTACTTGTAACTTTGGCCTAGGTCATCGTCAAGTTGGTCTCAGGATTTAGCAGTAATAAATCCCCCCCTTTTTTGAGTTTCTGGCGGAATCCCTGGACTACACATGTAGAATTCTAGCTGGGTCAATTACTAGGGTACAGTATGTGATATTGTATACCAGGACACAGGACAATTTATACTAGTTGGTCTTCTGTAGATAAAATTGTATGTCAAAATTATGTCACAATAGAAACGGTTTACAAAACATGATTGCATCATTTCTACAGCATTTATTAAAATAGGGAGTGTTGAGTGTACTGGCATTTATTGAGATTTGTAGACATGTAGATATCTACCTACACCTAAAAATAGAGTTATTTACTATCTTGACTTAAGGTGACATCTGTCGCAGTTCGCCTCTAATCTCAAATATTTGAGGTACTGTAAGTAGGAGCAAAATACTAACTATGTCCATCACTTCCCATTCAAAGGCATATAGTTTAATTGTATAAGGCTAAATTCTGAGTGTACTGCATGTGATCTGCACAAATCATTGACCAGTCAAAGTGACCTTTATTTGAAGGACTTAATTTGAATCTGCCTGCTATTTATGTTAATCAAAATGCAGTCACCAGTTGTGAATTCTGGCTGGCCCAAACCAATGTTCAGAGATTTAGATGGAGTGATGACTGTCTGCCTTTAAGTCAGTATACCGTAACTTTCATACCACAGTACTTCATAGTTTCTTATCAAAGTGTATTGATAATGATGGCTTGAAATCAGTCTGTCAGACTAGATTCATGTGTAAACTGATGTGATACATTCCAGCTCCTGATTTTCATTGTTGCAAAATGACATAGACTTATCTAGACTAGTTTGTCTAAATTGGAATTGCATTTCACATTACTGGAAGATGCATATACATGAACAGTCTATACTGTACAACATTACTTAAAAATATCAGTTACTTAAAAATGTCTCAGTGCCAGGTGAGAGAAACATTTGTTGCATACTTTATGTGTGAGCTCATCCATTCACCCTTACCCCATACCCACCCACAAAACATGAAACAAGAAAAATCACTAAAAGAAGAGATTCATATCTGCTGAAATCAGTTTCAAACCTAAGTTAAATTTTTATGTTTGACACTTTGAATGAGATCAAATTTTAATACTTAATTTAATAGCTGTCAGTGAACGAATACAGTACTGTAGCACTGCTTTTACTCACTTCAGTATTCTGTGTGATCTTAAAAGTATTAAAATCCTTTTCACATTTGAAATTCAGCAATCTGTACTTACGAGTGTATCTAATTCTAAGTTTGTGTACAGAAATTGTATGGTTAGTGGTTGTGTCACAGATCATTTTGAGTTCTCTCTGGTGACTGATAATTATCTTATTTTTTATGAAGGCATGCTGTATTAGATGTGAGGGTATGTGGAATGCATTGATGAGAGATCATGCAGTATTCTTTTGAGACTTAAGAAGATTCTGGTGTCACTGACACAGTGACTGGTAATGTTGACATACATCAGCTACTGAACATATCTCGATTTAATTATGACCTGAGAAACTGCATGTACAGTATTTAGAGTAGGTTTGGATGCTGGTGTATGAATTTGAGGGTATGTTCTTTATTTATAGCTGTGTGTATTCTGCTGCTGTGGGATTCCCACATCTGAGTCAGATTATCTCACAATTAAAAAAAAAAAATGTCTGAACAACTTCAAGTTCTAAACTTGTGCATAGCATGAATTTCATGTTATTGCATCCACACCCCACCCCCCCACCCCTTCCAATCCGTTACCTCTTAAATGTTTGGTTGCATTCCCACATGCTCTTCCCCCCCTTTGATCTGAGGCACTTCCTTTGTACAACCTCTCCTGTAGAATCCTTTATGAAAAGGCTACCTGTCATCCCGTAGTTTGATGTGCACATTCAGAAATCTTTTTTGCCAACTAGTGGAATTAATTTTCTGTCATATCCAGGGCTTAAAGCTTGCAATCATGGCTTTTTACCACTCAGCCAGATGAATTCCTGCTTTTAGGCTTTTAGAGGGGATTTAAAAAATTCAATAATACAATTTAGTGATGAAGAAATAGATCACAAATGGTCTTGACATGACATGCCTCTGCAAATGCAGGACGCAAAGAAAAATTGAAGTTAGAGGGGATCATTTGTGGATAAGAATGTACAGTTTGACGTCTACATATCTGCCATTGACAGGAAGGAAACTATTGGCAAATAATGGAAGAATGATTCCTGCACTTTCACTTTTTAGGTGACAGAAGAATTTGAAGGTTAGCATGCACTACAGTTTTTATAGTCAGTACACTTTTTTTTATTTTGACACTACAATAGATAAACTATGAAATTGTTTGGCAGATGTTCATCACAGAACATTTGCCCAAGGATAACTATTTTCGTTAAGTTGTACATAAGAGTTTTATTTATGAATTTTAGGAAATCACCTCTACAGTGCCTTTTTCCCCCATCCCTCTAGAAGTGCCCAGAACTGAAGAGGGTGGGGATTTCCACTATGAGCAGAATATAGCAAGTACAGTAAAACTCTGTTTATCCCAACCCCATTTGTCGGAAACCCTGTTTATCCGAACCTGCCATTCAGATTCACAAAACTGCTAATCTTATTTGTACACACCCTCTGTACAATTTTTTCCTAGCTTTGACAACATAACACAGTTAAACTTCATTGATTGGTGCAGATTTTTATGTAAGTTAAATACAACCCCTGTTAATGTTTATCCCCACTACTGACTGGAACTCTCATGCTAGAAAATGAATAAACAGTACGGGATTACTTCTTCGTGTCTTCCTCTTTCAGTGTCCATGCTTGTGCTCCATAAACCCAAGGTATAATTATAATTTTTCAAAGCAGCAGTTTTGAAGAAATTGTAGTGAATTGTAAGTCTAAGAAGTGGAAACAAGGGAAATTCCTTTGTTTGAGTGTTTTTTTTAAGGTCCAGGACTTCCTGCTTAATGTAGTACAGTATGTGGGCAGTTTTCACATGAGAGAGAAACATCGTGGTCCCTTTAAGATTATACCTATTCAGAATTTTTACATGTTGCTATGCAGTAGATTTTTGGATGCATGTTTTAATAGACTGAAGTTACTGTAGTGTGTTGGTTTTTCATTATTTTCAGGGTCTGCAATAGCCGCATCGCATCACAGTTTTGCAATGCAAATGAGCACAGAAGCGATACAAAAATTGAAAAAATAACTTAATTGTTATACAACATAAAAAATGCATAGCAGTTTCACTATGCAAAACAAAATCCTTAATGCAGACCCTGATTATTTCTTGCCTTGTAGTGTACTTGTCATTCATATATTCATTGATGATTGCAGGTCAAACATAATTATATAATACTGTCATGTACAGTTACTGTAACAGATTGCCCTTGTACTGTAGATTTCTACCACGGTACATTTTATTTGTGGTGTTAAATTGTACATCTCCTCGAGCTGTTTGCTCAATAGCCATTTAAGAAGGTGCCAAATTTCTCAGGTTGTTCTGTAGGCAGCGCCGGCGATACAAGAGTGGGGGGAAGTACAGTACAAACTTATGATCCAAGTGTGCACTGACTATAGGCCTCTAGGGCATTTTGTTCTTATAGGAAACTAATGGTGAATCGACAAAGGGATTTAAGGCAGGGAACACACATGTATACATGCTCTGGTTTAATTTGACATAGAAGAACACAATATATCATTGGCTCCTTTTGAGTAAACTTTTTGGAGGGGCACAATGAATTTGCTATTTACTGAACAAACAATGAGCACAATATTTGTGAGCTGTGGAATGCAAGCCTTGTTTTACTGCAACTTAATTGCGAAAGATCATGCATGCTTGGGCTTGGAAAGTGTCCTTGTTTATGCTCAGATTTTGAGGGATCATTTCAGGCCTTTTACCATAAATTCTGACTGTGGGGAGTGGGAGGGGATGCAAGAGCTTTTCCAAAGGGTGCATTGAGCAGTTTTCTTCAAGGCTCTTGGCGATGAATTTTCAAATGGTGTTGCCGTGGTCTGCACATGGGTTGGTTGGAATGGGTTAGGGGAGTGTGGCTCATGCACATGCACCTGGATCAATCGGGTATCAAACTATACCGCACTGTAGAAGTCAATGTACTTTTCCATTTAGAGGATTATTTGCATGGTTACATGTTGAATACCTACAACTTTTGTTCAAATCTTTATGGACGTTTCGTTTAAGATCAAAGCCACATGTACGGCCAGTTTGTCAGGTTAGGTTTCTGGTGAGAATGCTGATTGATCTGTCCTAAGTAGGCTTATACAAAGCTTTTTATCAGTGCACTAAATCACTTCTTTTTGTTATCTTGATTACCTCTACTCTCTATCTGTAGGATATAGCCTGTAGCCTAAGTATTGACTTTTATCTTCATGTAGGCTGTCACTGCCCTTAAGCAATATGCATAATTTCATTAATACGTACAATACTTATTATAGTAATCAATTGGACTTAATAGTATAAATTGAAAACATATTGTCCAGCCTTTCTGTAGAGTGGGGGAGTTAGTATTAAAGCTTTTTGTAATTTTGCACCTTTCAAAGCTGTTTCAAAGTAGAGAGTTATTTGATTGGATCTGTATATACTGAAAACTCACACTGAATTCACTGACCTCTGATTGCCTCCATCTCTGTAGTACCTATGACAGACAAATTCTGATTGTACAGCAATCATGCTACTGTAATTCTGCAAGTCTTGAGTGCATTATGAGTCCAGGCTTTAAGTCTAAAAATCTTTAAACCTATTTTTAATTGTTCTGTATTTGAATAAGTATGTTTCTAGTGTAACTCCTCACTTAGAGCCCATCTGAGCCTCTGCGACAAGGTGGATGGAATGGGTACAGTAGATTTTTAAGGAGATTATATTTTTTTTAAAGGTCAGAGTATAGAGGGATTTCAGTCACGTGACTTTAACCAACTAGACGCAATTTTGAAAGGCAGGAATGTGCGTCTTTTTTGTTTTGAATGGCAAGCGTCCAACATTTTCGTTTTTAAAAGACTGCTTAAGACCCATCTCATGAAACAAGCTTTTCCTGATTTGCTGTAACTGTCTGTAACTTTTTTCTTTGCGCCTTGAGCATCCTGCAGGATAAATATGTGCGCATTATAAATTTAAATTATTATTATTGTGTCGCAGTAGTATCTATGGTTATGCCATGTGCATGAGCTGTAAATTCGCTTTCTGCATGTGTGTTTTGCCCTTCAGTGCCTGGGAATCCATTGCGCGTGACGTCACATGAAATCCCTCTCTACACCCTGATATAGAAAAGTAACCAGCATTTTGTTGTGTCAGCTTAATTACTGGATTCACCCATGGACCTGCAGGTTTGGGGACTAGTTTTACTTAAATTGGGACCTTATAATAGAGACCCATCAACCAGGCCAGGCCATCCCTCCAATGTAAAATGTGCAGTGTCACCTCTGTACTGTAATTGCATAATACACACAGGTCACTGGAGTGTATGACTTTTTGAAGTTGTGAATACCCAGATTAAGCACTGTAAGTGTGAAAAGTCTGTAGTTATGTACTGTACATGGTAAGCCTGTACTCCTTTTTCAGTACAGTACTTTAAGCTAGGTTACTTTTTAATGCAATGCTGCTTTTGGCAAAACTGTGCCATTCTTTGGATGAGACTTCATCACTATGTATTGTAATGCCAGTGTAGCTTATAACAAGAGCAATAATAATATTTTTAAAATTTTTAAAGCACTTTTTAGCTGGCAATGACCTAACACCATTGCAACATGGATGTACTTCCTCCTAGATAAACCTTCCATGATAAAAATTAAAAGAAAACTTAAAACAGAGTCCAAAGGTGGAACCACCTACTGTAATGAAGATGAAACATAAACTAGACCATGATGGAATAAATAAACGTACACTGTAAGTAGGAAATGAAACAAATTACAGGAAGCTAAAAACCTCAAAAAACCTTTAAAGCAAGGAACAGTTTTAGAGAAAAGAACAAAAAAGAAAAAAAAAATATAGAAATAAAATTTTAAGACTACAAAAAAAAACAAAAAAACTAAAGACAAATGCAAGAATTATTGCAGAATGCCATTTTTTGGAAAATGTTTGAAGGTCATCCTTTTGTGTGATTTGCACTTAAAGTAATTGTATTTGTGTATGTTGTTCTACATACTTACTTCATGGAAGTCAAAATGACGTAAGTATGTATTCTGCCAAGGTTTTGTCAGACACATTCACCCTTGAAATGGACATGAATGTGTAAATGTATACCATGTATTTATTGTCCATGCTCGAAGAAAAATTAAAAGGTGATAAAATTTCTTTTTCTTATTTTGCATTTTTCTCCTCATTTTATATTGTTTTCAGAGTTACTGGAGGGGAACTCTTTGATTATTTGGCTGAGAAGGACTGTGTAACAGAAGAGGTAGCAGCACCATTCACCATGCAGATATTGGAGGGCCTCAAACATATGCATGAAAAGAGTATTTGTCACCTTGATCTAAAGGTCAGTTTATTAAAAGTGTCATTGTAAATACATCTTAAACTATGCTCCCTTCATGCCCAGTTTTAGGGGAAGGTTGAAAGTGTTTCTATTCCTTTAGACTTCATGTAAAAGATTGCAGGTGACAAAGATTCTATTTTTAAAGTTGTATTCAAGGAGGACAGAAGACGTAATTTGTCCTACATGTATCAGTTTTTTTTATGGCAGGATAGGATGGCTGGTTTCTTTTTTCCGTCTTTTTTTTTTACATCATAGCAGTGCTACAGCATAATGTGGATAAAGGAGGTGTGATATCTGGAGTAATAAAGCTTAGCAACTGAGTTGTCCAGAGTTTGATCCCCATTCTGGTCACAGTTAGGTGCGCTTTTCATGCCAGCTGAGTGTTCATAGTGTGCACATTGCCCCTACCCTTTTGCAGCATAGAGCTGACCCGAGTAATGTTTGGAAATTCGAGGGTTTCAAATTTTCAAATTTTAGTAAATTCTGAAACCACTGCCTTTATGCTCAGGTTGGCCAATTGTTAATAATCCCTTCTCTTAACTTCTGTTTTTAAAATGCTCTGATAGTGTCAGTTGATGGCTACTCTGTAAGGTGTGATCAGATTTCATCTTTTTGGAATGGGTATCTTCTGTTTAATATCTAGTGCACACAGGGGTTGACACCTTTGGGATAAACTTCAAAAAGGGAGGTATATTTTTGCTGTAAGTACAGTAATGGAGGGTACACACTATGCCCATCTTTTCCCATCTTAGCAGGCCTTTAAAGAGAAACCTAATAAAATCAGTGTTTCTTAACCTGTTGTATTAACTCAAAGCCTACTTTTGATTGTTGAAACTACCTGAGGACCACCATTCCCAATAAATTGAAAAATGAAGTTCCACCTGTTTTTGTAACTTAACCATAGGAGAGAAGTTTCAACATGAAGCAATGTATAGTACTAAACTCCCATGTGCATCTACTGATGTAAACCATAATATTTTAAATTAGTGATTGAAAAAAAGACTTGTGCATTCGTTACCTCTTCCTGCCAACTTTGCAGAATACTGGTGGCCAACAAGTTGATATACAGTGATCTAAATTGTTGAGTTGCTTAGCCTCCAGTTGTCAAGATTTAATTTACACTTTGTAGGTTTCCTCCAAATTTGTGGTCATGTAACTTCATATAGCCTGCCCTTCAAGGCTTGAATAATAATTATGGTATGTTCCTTAGTAAAAAAGTTTTACTTGCTCAAGTAGGGCAAGCTTCTGCACACATTTTTATGTCTTATTCTGACATTTCAAAATGTCAAACAATTCTTCATTTCAAGAAAGCACTGTACCAGAACCTAGTATTTTGCAATTACAATGAAAGACAGGATTCACAAGAATGCACAATTCTTAGACCTGATTATTTCATGTACAGTAAAGTCTACAGTTTGTACAGCTTGATGTATTCCCAGGGGTGCTGTTTTTATTGGGAAATGCTGGTACCTGGTGTTTCAACCCATCTCTGTGTTTGTAGGTCAAGTCATGAATAAGCCTACAGTATAAGTCTCATGAGCCTGATATCACCTTGGAGATTAAACTGGTCTCTTCTGTGTTTCTCTATCAAGGTTAATTTACTGTAATCCTTGATATGTGTTGTGTTAATACATAAGAAGCTTCCTCATTAGGAAGTTAAGGGTCTACTCAAGATGAACTTGCCTGGCAAGCTTCAACATGAGAAGCTTCCTAATACTGTAATGAACAGGATGAAACTAATGCTTTAGTTTCTGATTTAATGATGGCAGTAACTTCCTAATTTAACAGTTTTCAAGGTTCTTTGGGCCAATAATTTCTACTTTATCTTTTAATGTAATGATAAGGTACTCACTTATAATAACTTTCTAGATGATACAACTCCTTGGTTTAATATGAAGTAAAGACAAGACTGCGACCACTGTACTGTATCATGTGGGTCTATTTTTCTCCTCATCATATTAACATTTGTATAGAGTAACTTGCAGGGAGCAGCCAATCAGGCAACTGGTTTGCCACAGTTGTCAGCCCATGCAGTTACTGGGGAGAGAGTGGTGGCCCATTGGTTGAGGCGTTAGACTTGTGATCTATGGATTGCTGGTTTCACTCCTGCCTGGGTCATTATGTTGTGTCCTTTAAGGCATGATGCTTTATCTCAGTTGCCTTTCTCCACCTACAGTAGGGGTTTTAAACGGATACCTGTGAGGTAAATTGTCATCAGACTCACCGTTCAAGCAGTTGCCACACAGGAGGGATTATCTCGTGGACGATTTATCGTTGAGCAGGGGTAATGTTGTGCTGCACCTTTGATTGAGGTTAATCCTAGATATTGGCACATTAAAAATGCAAATGTTATTGTTAGTTCATCAGTCATGCTTACATTTTAATACTTGAAGGTGCTGTGGATAACAACAGCCTTCTTTGTGAGAAAAAAGTCTCCTGTATAAATCCACAGTTTTTAGGAAGTTATAGGATACTTTTTCTAAAGTGGTCATGCTGGCAAAGTCCATTTTACCAATTTATTTAAATTTGAAGTTATGAAGGCGTGCACATCTATGTAGTACAGTACTGTTACTGTGATGCCTTCATATCGTCGTGTTTGGTTGGGTATTAAAGACATCTACTGTAGATTTCAAACTTCGTCTATTTGGCAGTTAGAAAGCAGTGATTGCAAGGGGAAGGTCAGAGGTCATTAGACTAATGAGTAGACTATATTAGAGACCTTATGCGCATGACGTCACAGAGCATAAAGTGCTCCCTAATGTTTTGAGGCAATTGCTTATCATTGCAAGTTACACCAACAAATGGAAACAGCTGATTTGAAAGCCAATTGGATACGCATGCAAGTCTACTACATGCTCATGCAACGTCTACATTATGCATGCCACATGCTTTATTGTTTGCCTCCAAAATGATGTTGCGTGACATCAGTGCATAAAGTCTATAGTGTGATCATGATTTTCCTTGTCATCTGCAGTATTCGTTAAGAATAAGTCTTCATCTCAGTAGGCTAATTATTTTCATCCTATAGTACTGTATCTGTGTGTTGTCTTTGAACATTCTGTTTTTTGTATCGTACTGTTTGTGAGATCTTCTGTAAATAGACTTCTTTTCGTGCATGTTCTCTTCTTCTTTCCCTTTCTTGAGTATTTCTTTGTAACATGATGTACTTCAGCTGACAATCATTTCAGGGTATCTGCATTGTTTACTTCATTGGTTGTGTTAAAGTTTATTCGAAGTTGTCCTCGACATCAATCCCCGAGCTGTGTTATATAGTACTTTGCATAAGATATAGCTCTGTGGGACTGCCAAAAGGCATCAAGATGTGTACATGATCCGTATTAAGAAGTATATGTGCTGTACAGTACTTGACAAGGAAGTATACTGTATAGGGTAACATTGAAAGGATATGGCAGGCAAACACTGAATATTGTACAGTACTGTTAGTATCAAAGAATAATACTGAAATTGGTTTGGTCAGATTGATAATATTCAGGGCCTAATGCTTGGTGCTTTGTACACTGTCTGTGATGTACATGTAGCTATATTTTTAACTTAAGTACAATACTTGCCACTGTGCATTTGAGGCATTGAGAATAACTATACACAGCAAGCAGTCACAGTATTGTGGAGACACACTGTATATCACTTCACATACTGTACTGTAATATTGCACCTTTCAAAAAGCGAGTACGATTATTCAGCTGCACATGAGCACGTCATCAAAGGTGTCGGGATAAACATCACACGGCTGTACCTACAACACATGTTTCAAACTTTGAGTTAAATTTAGAAATGGTCAAATCATCCTTTTCTAGATCCATAGCAAATTTAAGGAGGCTTCTTATATGTGGTTTTGTGTTGTGTGGGCTGGATATACTGTAAGCTGCCCATTTGGTATAAAAATTTACACCACAAAGTATGTGTATTTCCAGTCATATATGCTGAACTCGCAGTTTGTGTTTCCACTGTGCATCCCACAATTCCATGCAGCATTCTGATTATTGAACTTGCTTATTGCATTGTCATGAAAGTGGGTTCTAAGCCCAAAGGTATGTAACAGTCCTTAGAGGACTATACTGTAAAAGTAGTTAGCCATTTGGAATTTGTATGCTCTGGTATCCTAATTCATAAATATTGTTTTGGTAGCCATGTGGCAATACTTTGATTAAGTGTTGTATTATACCAATATTGCAAGGATCCTATATTTCCCATATCAAATATTCAAATCCCATTATTGGTTGAATGGGATTTTGTCCTGATATCTATTAGTAATGAGAACATGGTAAAATGTTGGCCATTGTACAGTATGTATACTTCAGGTATTGTTTCACTTCAATGAAGTAAAATGCTTGGACTGATAGTCAGAAATTATGATGTTAGCATTCCCAAAAAGTGTCAGCCAAGAAGACTGTATTGGATAGGTAGCAACATCTTTGTTTGTTACTGTACTTTCACCAGTACCGATACTTGATGAAAAGATGAATAGCGGCAGATGCTGAAGTCTGATATTTAGTCCAACACTACTTTTTGACTTACTTCTTGAAGTCAGGCAGAGTAAATCCTCATTTTACATGAGATGTTTATATCTGTATGTTCTATATCAGCATGAAAAGATAACTGTAAGGGGAAAAGGAGAAGAATTACAAGAGTGTTTCAAAGGTTGAAGTGACTTAAACGTACTGTAAACTACATTCACTTTTAATGATAGGCCATCACATCACATCTACGTGCTTCAAGTTCATCTTGGGGAGTAAGTGCTAGAACCTCAACTGCTAGTCTCAAAAATTCATCAGATCAACTTATTTTATAATGAAATTCTTCTCTTGTGTACATATTAAAAAATTTTGGTTTACATCCATCCTATTCAATATGTCTGCTGATGCCTCCAGCCATCCATTGAAGTAAACCCTTTACCAGCTCTTAACAGCTGCATTGTGTATAAACTTACAAAAGATTGAAATTACAATTCTATTATGCACCCACTTTTTGAGTCAGCATGCACTTTATTCCAACGTCTCCTGCACTTGACCTTAAATGCATCACGATCTCAACGCCTTTTGAGATCAACACTTCATATAACTGTAATGTGCAATTCTCATAAATTAGAGATCTATGTTATGCTCATGTTGTCAAAAAATGAGTTATTGTAGAAATATATATAAATTGTTGCACTTGAATGCTGCATGTACACTTCATACTTTAAAATCAAGGTGTTGCATAAGAAACTTGTTCAGTATGGTTCGGTGGTGCACGTATGTATGTATGCTGTACATCCCGAGAAACTTACACTGCACTGTAGATAATAACTTCTTTGAACCATGATTTCAAATGCTGTTAAAGGAGAGTAGCTTTCATAAAGAATTAATTATTGCAAGGGACAACCATGCAGTACTGTAGCTTTGGAGTGTACTTTTAGTTGTCTTGCTGTAAATAGCCGTGCATCATTCAGCCCAGTAGGGTACATTCTGTAAAAGGCCCATCTACATGATCATACATTTGTCCATGAATGTTGTCATGCATGTATGACATTTGTTTCACAGATTTCTACTTGGAGTATGCAGCACCATGTACAGTGCTACAGGTATATGTGCAGTGTTCGTGTGCCATATAATTTTGTCTGAAACTTCTTGGACTGAAAATATCCTAAATTGCTGATTTTTGCTGAATAGTCCTATAATCGGGTAATACACAAGTTTACGCAATGATTTTATGTTACCACAACCATACATTATGAACAAAGGCCAAAATGTTTTCAAATGTTTTGAACATTCGTCAGAAAGATGATATGCAGCTTAAAATTTGAACCCTGTCATACATGTTGGATGTTGTTCAACTTGGTGAGAAGCCTATCCACATGATCATACATTTGTTCATGAATACCATGTGTGATGAAGTTTTGAACAAATGAACAGTATGATCCTGTAGACGAGACTTTACAGGATGGTACTTAAGTACCTGTACTGTAGTGATGTCCCAGAAAAGCACCATGCAGCCACACTGCAGCCCCTATTTCTCTATACATTACCTACGTATGTGAGACCTACTGTACATGTGCCAAGAAAATTAGGCAAGACATGGGGAATATGGCATGACTAACTCCAGACAAGTCTTTGAGGTCTTTTGTATTCCTGCAACTAAAAGTAGTCATTGCAAGGTAGGCCTATTCGGTCATGTTCACAATTTGCCTGGTACAACCTGCAATATTTTAGTGGTAGTCCCTAGGGCTTGCATGATGACAGACCACACAGCTGTACATAACCTTTTGTGTTTCTTCAGATGTGTTGCAGTAAAACTTCGTAATTTGGGTTGGCCCCATGACCAGTCCTGCAAATTATGCCAAATTATTGGATGTGCCACAAAGTTGGGATCACATGACTATGTACAGTAGTTGCAGGACAAGTCATGGAGTCCTGTGACATAAAAATCGTAACAGTACCACAACTGGTCCTGTGACAAGTCATACGACCATCTGTGGTGGTCCTGAACAGGTCTTACAGTACATCACTCACTATTTCTCGAGCAATTTCATTGTTAAGACTGGTTTTATGTACCGTGGGTTTTTCTCATGGGCGGCTCTAAGAAATTTTGTTTGGGGGGGCAAACTCAAGTTCGTATTCAGGGAGTTTCGGAAGACCCCCCCCCAGCAATATTAATGGTCAGCTCCGGATAGTACAATAGCCTCAATGGGAGTATGCATAGGCGTAGGGGCCCAAGTTGATGGGGGGGGGGGGCTGTAACGATCTGCCAGAAAAATAGAAACAAAAATTACCGCGCGCTCCGCGCGCGTTCAAAATGTTAATGTACATATCATATAGGCATGCATCCGTTATCACACCGCATGCCAATTACATACAATAATTTACCACGTTACTACCTATTCCATATTGGTTATAATATTGGGGAAGTCGTTACAATAATGATGATAATAATCAGTGGTTTAGCCAAGATTTCTCTCATGGGGGTGGGGCAGGCACTATGCTGTGTGATCGCTGGCCTGGGGGAGGGGGTGTCCCCCTCCTCTTTGAAAATTTTTTGAAAAATTAGGTGTCCATACATGCAATCTGGTGCCACATATGCTACCTTTGAAGTAAAATTTGTGTGAAAAAATTTACCGTACGTATTTTAGTACTAAAAGAAAAAATAGGCATCACCCCCTACCCTTTGAAATTTTTTGAAAAGTTAGGTGTCCTTACATGCAATCTGGTGCCACATATGCTACCTTTGAAGTAAAATTTTGTTTTATTTTAGGTACTAAAAAAATCGGCGTCAGTGACGGGGGCATGCCCTAATGGCTCCTCAAATACACCACTGATAATCATAATATATGAGTTTAACCATTAAAAACACACTGGTGAATAAATACCGAATATATAGGCCTAGATGATGGTGCAATCCAAATCAGACCTATATTTTAATTACCAAGGAAGTTTTTTAAAGTATCGATTTCCGTTAAGCTACATTATTGCATTATTTTTTTCAGTGGGTTCCCGAAAAATTCTCAGAATATTGCCCGAATTTTCACAAAAATATTTTGTTGGGGGAGCTGCAGCTCCCCGCCCCCGCCTCCTACGCCCATGGGAGTAGGCCTATGGTTATTATTATGTATTACAGCGATGCCCCATGTAGTTTTCAAAAGCTCTTCAAAGACCATTTCAGCCAGTAAGTCATGAGCTGACTACTTTTAAAATAAATACAACCATATCAACCGATCGCTACCGTACTACCATACGGGTGGAGTAAGAGCCTGGTGAAATGGGCAAGGCGGCTTGATCCATTTGTATAAAATGAGCCCCACCTTTAAATATTTTACTGTTTCATTTCATTGTGTCACAATATGTTTCAGCTTTGCCAAGAAGCCATAAAATGCTGGTTTTCTGGATTGTTCTCTTAAACTAACGAAAATTTCTAGCATGAAGACACTTGAAAACGATGAAGTGATAGCACTAGTATTTTGGATCTCAGTACCGTTCCGAAACAATTTTTTTTTAAGGGGGGGGGGATTCCCCTAACTCAGAACGACATCTCATCCTATATACAAATAGCTAGACCACTAGTCAAAAGTCTCATCACACTGAGCTTAGATTGACTGTTTGGTGTGTTTATTTTAAATCAATTGAAACGACGGTATACTTTAGCACAGAGGCGGAGAACCTGTTGCTTATAACAGGCCATTTGACAGTCATAAGACTGCTCGTGGGCCAACGGCGCTGTCAGTTTTGGACAAAGGAAGGGAAACCTCTCTTTCTATGGGAAACACAATACTTTTAGACAACATGCCCGTTACAACTTTTTGTAGACAGATACCTATGCTAATCTGGCCAGGTGACACCCGGGCAAAACTGCTTTTAGTCGTGGATGATAATCAACACGACTAATGGGTTGTGTATCTAATGACCCCGAAAGCTCTGAAGTGTCTGCAGAACTATGGGCATTTAACTCCAGCATTACCTTTACACTCTGTAAATGACATTATGATGCCTAAGCTAATCAGATTACAAATATCACAGCGTGATCATTTGTTTTGATTAATTACCTTAGCTCGCACTAACGGCAGGTCCATTTGTGATGTCTGAAGTATACATAGTAGCAAACAGGCAACTGAGAAAACGCGCGCGAAGCGCGCCGAAAAAAATGTCGTTTTGAAAGCAGTTTGTTAATGTTTAACCTTCGCATTGCATTGGAAAGTCATTCACTTCTTTAATTTTAAGCCCACTCAAGGAAAAGGGAGGGCCTAACCCATCTCGAATTACATGTTTTTTATGTATCATTTTTATTTTTGAAAATTGAAGACCATGCTTTGCAAACTTTTGGGGGGGCAAATGCCCCCCCGTGCCCCTATGGCGAGCCGCTAATGGTTTTTCTTGTTACAATTTTGATGTACTGCAGTAGGAGAAGTGAAAGTTTGGTTGTGGTATCATCAATAAGTACATGATTTGGTATGACTGGAGCTAAAAAGCTCTTTCTCACAGGTATGGACATTATGATTGTGATTGGCAGGGATAGGAAACTGATTTAGTTGGCATCGGAGGGTTACACAAATGTGTCTGTTGCAAAATAGGCCCTGAATGTATAGTACCCCTGTACTGTGCATGTACAGTACCCCTGTACTGTGCATGTACGTACCCCTGTACTGTGCATGTACGTACCCCTGTACTGTGCATGTACGTACCCCTGTACTGTGCATACGTACAGTATGATTGGTGAGACTGTAAGGGTACACTGTTGTATACTGCACTGTACGATGGACATTCATCGTAACTCCCCATTTTAATTTTATGCATACTTTCTGTAGTGCATGAATCGTCATGCATTACACATATAAGAATATGAAAGTTAATTAGAAAATTTTTTCAAATTGCAGTTTAACACTGTATAAAAGCAAATGAAATTTTTCTTATTTTAGTATAATGTGGTAGGATAGGAACCCATTTCTCTGAGAAGCAGTTCGTTGTATAAATACCCTGACTTGTCTAAAGTATGTGCAACCTCAGTTACACATTTAAAAAGGAACTTAATTGCCAGAGGAGCTGTTGATAAAAACCTCCCTCATCAAGACCCTCCTCTAATTGCATATGATACCTTGTGATGTGAATTAATCTGACTGGGCCTCTTTACATTAGGTATTGTTTCATGAGTAATTATTATTTAACTTGTTGTTGTCTGACTACAATACCATTGTTTAATATTGATTATGGCTTATAAATGTATGTATCGTGTTCATTTTGCTGCAGCTGTTTAGATCTCTTTGACTTGCAAATGTGATGCATAGAGGAGTTTGCTTTATGCTCCGTTTAAAAGCTTACAGCTGTCAAAATGGAGATTTAAATATTAAAAGCAGAATGGTGTAATTCAGGGGATGTGATATTTGATGAATTGGGACTGTGTCATGAAAATTCTATGTGAAAAGTTTCTTTTATTGTAAAGGAGAGATACAAAGTTGGAGGAGGGAGATGGGTCTCTGAACTGTGCATACTTTTCAAATATTTCAGACTGTGAGAACATGAATAAAGGTTTGAAAATTTTCATAGACTCAAGGGATCTGGACTCTCAATCTTATGTCATGGGCCCTGCACTCTGTTCTTGTGGCTTGGGGCTGGGGCAGGGGATTACACATCCATGTATGCTTCATTAGAGGCAGACTTAAAGTAGTAGTGGTAGCATTCACACAGAAGTTTCTCCAGAGTATCACTTAGTGGGAGGGTTAATGGATGGGTCTTCGGTTTTTGTCCTGTTGTGAATTGTACAAACAGTATTACTGTAAGTGGTACGTTTTGAGTTTTATATGTGCTAGGCACAATGCATCTTCACAAAGCAATTAATTGTACAATATTTAGATCCATGCACCCAAATTGGAACTGCCATGCATTTTAAGGCTATGCAAGTTGACTTCCCAAGGTCCATTCTGACAATTTATTAATACTTCAAATGCGGATTTTTTTCTAAGCATTCTCTCTCGACATTTGCTGCATCTTTTCATCATTTTCAAAGACTAGTTTTATGCTCAGATTGTCTGTTTCAAAATGCTGGACAAAATTTATTAAACAGTACCTACTGTGCTATTGAACCAGCTGTTCAGTGTATAACATATTTCAACTCTGAAGAAGGGGTGATTTGAAATTCCTTGATGGTGGAAAATTATGTTGCCAGTAATTTCTTTCAGAATTCAAGCCATGTTAGGGACCAATATGAAAACAATTTGGTAATTCCTTGTTGTCCCCCCATCTCTACAGTATTACAAAAGGAAAATACCCTTTGAAATGGATTTTATTTTCATTTTTTCACAGCCTGAAAATATAATGCTGCTCAGTAAGGGGAACCACAACATTAAGCTCATCGACTTTGGAATGTCTCGAAAAATCACAGAGGGAGAAGATGTCCGGGAAATCATGGGAACAGCTGAATTTGTTGGTATGAATGCTCATTAATTAAATCAATCATGTCACGTTATCATTATGCTTCACTTGTGTTACTTGCAACATGGAAAAGAAATTTGGTTAAAGGGACTTAATTTTCTGGTATGGTTGCTGAGAGCAGCGGGGGTGGGGGTGGGTGGGGTGGGGTAGGGTAGGAAAATGTGAATGAAACAACTTTTAATGTTAAGGATGGTAGGCTACAAGAAAGTAAGTCATTGCTGTTACAGCAATGCTATTGTGAATTTATCTAAGTATTGCTGCATAGTTTATGCTCGTAGTTGGATTTACTAAGCCTAAGTCATGTAATTATAGTTCTGACAGAAAACCATCTACAAAGATGTTTGCGTGCAGTTGCTGCATAAGTATGGCAGTTGTTAACATTCATTTTCCCTTTCTTCTTGCAAAGCTAGAAATCTATTCACCCTCAGATTAAAATGTTAATAAAATACAAATACACAAATACGTAAAATACAAAGCCCCCTTTGTTACCCAGGTCTGACATACTCATACTTAACTGTACTCTCTCTGCCTCCCTGTTGGTTGTACACTATAATAGCATCACACTAGCTTTGTTATGGAAGCATGGCATATTGTCTTGATATCAATGATTTTTTTTCATGTTCCTTTGTTCTGTTCATGTTGCAATTCCTGTATCGTTTTTGCCACTAATTTAAAATTCAATTGCACAAAGACTTAATCTGAAATATGAAATTGATGTTGTAATTTCAGATTTTGTTTGTCCAAAAATGCATGTTTCCATCACTTTATGGAAGGTGGAATTAAACTTAAATAGAGAGACATGACTTTTTAGCATACTTGAATAATTCATATGAGTGGAAGGCTTATCAAATATCCTGTTAAGTACTTGAGGGGAAAACCCCTGTTGCCTTTTATCTGACTTGAAATTAGCATCCTCAGCAGGGACTCTTCTGTTTGAATAGTTAATCTGTTGCACTATTGTGTGGTACGAACCATATACTTGTATTGATTAAATTGTTACAACTTGTGCAAAAACATGGTATTATTGTTTGTGATTATTATTTTCTATTTTTTTTGACATGGAATTGATGCTGTTCCCTGAATCATATCATTTTGTGAGTGATAATGAGGAAAACTTTCAAAAAAGCTTGGCTAATTATTCTGTCTGTGAGAGCAAAGGCTGAGGTTTAACCCATCTTGAATTATCGGCATAGTAAAAACACAGTAGAGGTCATGTGGTGCAGTTCAGTGACAGAGCTATGATGGACACTGGCAGTGACCAGGATGTAAAGTGATTTGTAATTTCCAGATGCAGTGTTGGTTTTGTTTTAGAGGAACTTTATGCATAATTGTTGAAAGAGGATTTTAATAAGTACTTTCCAGTTTACATTAGAGATGCATCTTGATGTTATCTACTGTATCTGATGCTGTAATGCAGCTGATGAAAGTACTGTGTCTGTAAGGTAAAACACCCTCATGAAAAAGAGAGAGAGTTATTAAATTATAGGTCTCTCTAAGCTCGACCCAGACAGTAACAATTCTCCCAACTATTAAACCCAACTTCTAGCCCCGCCTTCACTTTAAACACAAACAACTGTCTAGTAGTAGAACACTTCCAAAACAGAGCCACAGTAGACTGCACTGAGTTTCAATTGCTCAAGGCAATATTGAAAAAGAAACTGTGTGTAACTGTGAGCCTAATTAGGAACACAACTGACTGTCCAACAGTCCAAGTCATCATGATCAACTAGAGTGGTGCTGTTATTGTTTGAATGAATGCCAATCAAAGTACAGTCACCAACTGGCTTTAGAACTATGGGGATATGTATGAATGTATTTGGGGGGATGTCATAGCTCCTTTAAGACGTGCAAAAACAAGGAGGGTGAGGCTAACATTGATTTGACTTGTTATCCAGAGTCTTATTTCAAACTATCTTTGGATGAAAGAGTGTTAGAGTTAGATGAGGTTTTACGGCTCAGTTTCTAACCAGTTGGTTTAAGTCATGCCGGCCACGGCCTTTTTTCCAGTTGTGGCTCACAGGCTTGTTTCCCCTAGTCCAGTGCTTATGCTGAGTACCAAGCACAATGGTAGTAGGTTCCATTTTTAAAGTCTTAGGTGTGACCTGGCCAGGAGTCGAACCCCAGACCTTCTGGCTGCAAGTCAGATGCTCTAACCACTTGACCATGCAGTCGGGATGAAAAGAGAATTCCTTTCATCATGCAGTTCCTGTAATACCTATGAGTGTCTCTCCCTTTGAGTTTATGACCTCATTGTGAAATAATTCCTAGTTTATTGCTACACATGTATCATGTGCTCCAATAGGAATTTGCCCCCATCACTAAAGGAAAAACCCACTTGATAATATTGGTTTGGGGACAAAGTTCTAGTATGTAAGTGGTTAAATACACTTTAAAGTGTGTTGAACAATAAGACAAATTTCCTGTAAACTGGTTTTGGCTGTTGTGTTTTTTAATATTCCAGGATGTATGGCCATTAACATTCTTACTTTGTGATCAGATACAACTCACTATATCTTCACTTAAACCTGAAATTTTGTACCAATTCTCTGACATTTTGAAAGTTGAAACTGGCCCACATATAGATTCTACAATAAAATTTCAGTCCCATTTCTTGTAATGTAATTGTTGTAGTGTTCTACATAATCTCAGACTTAAAGGGTCTGTGGCATCCTCCCACATATGCTTAGAAAAAACCCTATAGTTCTAAAGATGGTGACTGCACTCTAATGGACATAATTGCAAACCATCTAGCATCACTCTGATTGGTCTATCACTGGTGACTTCCTCCCAGATAGCTTACACACAGCATGATGTGTGGATATGGTGGCCTAGAGCAATTTATTCTCAGTGTAGGCTATTGTTGCTTTGTCTGGGAGGTGCACAAAACAGCGGTTCCTTTTGGAATTGGAGGAGGGACCAGAAGTTAATTGGGAGATTTTTTTACTGTTTGGTGTGAGATTTGTTGCACTTTAATCAGATGTATCCTCATCTGGATTACCACTGTTAGATATAAAGTTAGCAATTTTTTTTTGACTGATTTATGAGATATTAATTGTCAAATTATTGCTGCCATGGAGTTATGATATGATGTCATGGCAACCACAAATGCCTTTTGAGGTATCCTAGCTGTCTGTGCATTCAGGTTAGAATACATTGTGATGTCATGCCAGCTACAGTTTCAATAGAGGGATTTCATGTGACGTCATGCGCGCAGTGGATTCCCGGGCACTGAAGGGCAAAACACACCCCAGTAAGTGTTTTTACAGCACACGTGCATGGCATAACCATAGATACTACTGTGACACAATGGACGCCTGCCCGTCAAAACCAAAGAGACGGGCCATCTTGCCCTTTAAAACAAAAAAGACAAGTGATTTTGCCCTTCAAAATTGTGTCTACGTAGTTGGTTAAGTCATGTGACTGAAATCCCTCTATTGCAACAATTTAGCTCATGAATGTACAGTATGGATTACTTGGAACATTAGCCCAGACTTAGGGATTAAGTAATAGTTTTAATAGTACAGATTGGTTTTGGATTTAAAAAGAATAAATAAACAGTTGCTTAGCAACCTTATTTTGAAACATCAGCTGTAAAATCTTACAAATTTTGTTTTGCAGGAATCAGTGATGTTGCAGAATTGCATATTAAATATTTATCTGCATGACTTAGTAAATTGTAGATACAAAAATATGGTGACATGATTTAAAAGAGCTTCTCATGAGTGATGGGTATGATGGGTATTGATACTGATTAAGACTGAAGTGACTTCATTTCTATTTTAGACAAAAAATGCACCATCAGTGGCATATTTGAGGGGGCATTGGGCCATGGCCCCCTCTCACTGATGCCGATTTATTTTTGGAGTACCTATAAAAATATGTAAAGTTTTGAACAAATTTGACTTCAAAGGTAGTAGGCCTATATGTGGCATCAGATTGCATGTAAGGACACCTAATTTTTCAAAAAATTTTCACATGGGACGGAAACACCCCCTCCCTTTGGATCCCTCACACAACATACTGCATGCCCCCCATGAGAGAAATTCTGGCTACACCACTGTGCACCAAACTGCCCTCAAAACCAGTGATCTGAACAAGCATCATATTGTATATTCATGTCTTCAGATGACTCCACTATGATACTTGTCTGTAGCTGAAAGCATTAGTGTCATTTTGTCATGGTACAAACATCCTTTGTCCAAGGGTTCACGTTGACATAGTTCTTGCAGCCATATTGTTGTGTAGAATATTTTTCTCCAGTGAATTGTAATTATTTGTTGTAGTAGCACCTTTGTGGGCACATTTTACAATCAAAAAGTTATTTTAGGTAAATTAAATAGTGGAGTGGGCGATCATTTTCAGCACTTGAAAGACAAACCGCCTATTGTTACTATGGTTTTATATCAATTTTAGTCTATTTTAGGTGGAACAAGATGGTCGGCTGAATTGCCTGTGCAAATTGAGTTACACCCCCAAGAAACTATGGTTGTTATAATTTTAGATCTCCACAAAATGTAAAGAGTATGGTGGTTCTACTGTATAACATGCTCTTTACAAGATACTGTAGGCCTACATACTTTAGCAGGTCATGGTAGTGTTTTGTAATAGTTTGTTCCCCTCTGCTATGCATTGTGGCATCAACTTGCATGGCAAACTGCCATCACAATGGTCCAGTGATAGCTAGATTGATGTTGAAACAGTTTGAAATTATGTTGAAAAGGGTGTCCCTTCAAGATTGTGTAATATGGCCAGAATTTAGAGAACTCTACTGATCAGTTTGCATGAAAACATTTCAAATTTCCTCCTATTTTAATCCCAACTTGGAAACATCCTTTACCCCCACTGTTTTCATAGCAAAGTTTGCCCCTCATCTCAATTTCTCAAACGTTTTCATCTTCAGCTCCAGAGGTTATAAACTATGAGCCATTGAGCCTGGCGACAGACATGTGGTAAGTATGCCTTAGATTACACCATAATATCAAATTATGTGAATAGTGTCCTCACCCGCAGGCAGGCCACAGTGACTTCATGTAAACCCTTTAATCTAACCTGCCTTTTTGCAGATTCAGGCTTTGGCAGTTTTCATAGTGTCATACTGTCCTCACACATTCTCAGACATCGCTTATAAATGAAGAAACGGTTCAAAGATGGTATAGGTCTCAAATGGAAGAGAAATGGTAATTGAGTGTAAAATTAAATGAATTCACTGGGGAATGAAAAGTGGAGGTTGATTCCTATACTTAGTGGAACATCCAAAGTTACAGACTGATGCTGGGTAAGTCAGGGTAACTTGTTACTTAGAAGTTATGGAAATGTCAGGGAAAATGTAAACACAACATGTTTGGCATTCCCTGTAAATGCAGATTCATTCCTCTGAAGCATTGATTTAAACTACTGGTTAGTTAAGTTCCCCTTATCAGCACTTGCTTTCCGGAAAGCTGAAGTGCATTTTGTTTAGTCTTCCAAACTACATGCTGTGTCTTACGATAGACTTCTTTCTGCAGCTGTGATTTCAACCAGTCCGCTTAGAAAGCACCACAGTCAAGATCTTGTCATTTCTAACAAGTTTGGAAGGCCATTAAGGAAAAGAGTCTGAAAATTATGCCTATTATCCTAGAGGGAAAAGGGAATTATTCTCTCAATTAGACATTCATTACTGAAACATACAATGCATTTAAAGTTTACATTTACATGTTACTCTGCATCTTAATTCCCATATGGACGCAAAATTTGGGGAAAATTTTACCATTTTAAATCAAGTTAGCTAGAAGGGATGTGCTTTCACTTTTCAAGAATAAATTGCAAATTGAAGGCAGTTGTGTGCAACACCAAGACTGTGTGATCATTTATGGTTGTGATGGGCTTAGAGCATCAAGGGAATTTATGTGATTGCAGCACTGAATATTAGTCTCATTTGAAGAATGTCTAATGTTTGGATTATGAAACGCTTGCACTTGGCTTGGACAGGAGGAAGTAAACATATGCTCGTTGCTTGCTGTTGTTTTAGTTGTTAATGTTTATCTTGAATACAGTGGATGGGAGTGGTGAAGGGGGAGTGGCAGGGTTTTGTCTGCAAAGTAAAACCATATTGCAATGGTTATTTACAGAGGGATTTGCATCACCCCAAGTAGGACTTTTACTTGGTGGTAAGCCCCGCCCATAGTTGTCTTTACTGCTTCTCCTTGTGCAGACACAAACACTAGTTCACTGTTCAAGGGCACATCCTGGTGAGCATAAAAGACCCCATGTTTAATCAAAACATTCTCTGTGCATGCTGTGTAATATGAGCTGCTCTGCATCTTTTGAATTTTGTAACTTTGATGTCAATCAAAGAGTAGTCACCAATTAAGATTTTTGCTTGTACCTCCAACTAAAAGTCATACTTGGGATGGTGCAAATCCGTCTTTAAAGGCTTTTTTGATCCAGTCCTTGTCCTCTACTTGGTCATGTCTGTTGAATTCAATTCAATGACTGATATGTTCTACGGACTCTCACAGAGAAAAACATTAATTATTAGAAAACAATTTACCATGATGGAAATTTTGAAGTAAATTAAAAAACTATCAGTTCCAGTTGTAGTGTTACCTTTTGAAACATTTTGTTATCCAAAAGGTAAAGGAATGACATCCAAAATGAGGAATGAAGTTCAAAGTGGGGAAGGAGTACAAAATGTATTTTGCTCCTGCTAACCTCCCCTATTACTACTATTGGACATTCCATATACCATGTAATGATCACTGGCAAAGAATACAAAATCTGTTCCATTGTGAAGTATAAAGTAAGGGTATCGGGTAAATTACAATGTTAAAGGTTTAAGTTGCCAGAGGGACAGTATTTCACTACAAAAAATAAAGTTCTACAGAAAATCTGAAGTTGGAGTTAATTTATACACAAAAGCTTTCAGTTTGCTGTTTTGACCTCGTATTTAATAGGGATATGAGTTTCTCATGGGGGATTTGAAGTTTCTAAACTTCCCATGCCTTTTATGCATTCACAGTTTAAAGTGATGCCGTGAGTTTGCAAAAAGGAAAAACATAAGATTTTGCTTCTTCTTATGTCCTTCTTTATCCTTAAAAATGCCACGAGTGCTTTACAGAGTTGAAGAATACAATTTGAAAGCTCAAAATGATAGTGATAATTTCGGGAAGTAACCTAAACAGCATAAAATCGGTAAATTTTTGAAGGCCTTTTTCAAAAAACGGTCTTATTATACGGCATTAAACCACGCCTACAACGAACCTGATGTTGAATATGCAATGTTATTGAGGTGTCACCTAGTTAAAAAGACATACCATACCACTCCAGCCTGACTAGCTCTACGCAGGGAGTTGTTATTTTCAAATAACAACTCCCTGCTCTACGTTAGCCTACAGCTGTTCGCTCACGACCACTGATCTCTACTATAACCAGGGAGTAATAACAACTCCCTGCTATAACAGTCTCACATGCAGAGAATGCATGTTCTTGCGTAATTGCTTCATAACACTTACTTATATACACTCAATGTAGCTTCCTCAATACTACGTAGTACAGGCCGCACTCTTTCACTCTTTGGTACGCGTTACAGTACCGATTTGAATTTGGACGTTACAGGTTTACAACGAAAGTTACACCAATACTATCTCTTTTATCGCAATGAGTAAGAACGTCAAAGACGATGGTAAGTGCACATAAAGGCAGAGCATCTAACGGTTGCCTAAATTAGGCTTAATTTACACAGAGGTACCACTGAGCCAGTATACTATAGCCTAAGTTAGGCCACTACAGTAAAACGGGGTAGTGGTATTACCTTGCACTCTGTACATTGCAATATCAACGTTACCTCTTCAAGATCCACACACACCACGCGTCTTGTTCACTTGTGTTATTGTGCTAAATCGATCAGCTGTTTACACTTAGTGAATATGCATTAGTACTTCGTTCTCATTGGTCCGCTCAACTGTTGTTCGTTAGGAGACTGAATAGTGTTTGTCCGCAGCACATTTTTGATTTCCTCGAGTTTAGTCGTTATTTTTACGAAAATTTTAAGGCTGTTGCCGGAATTCGCACAACAGGCCTTATTTTTTCTCCCTTACTGTTCATATGGGTCACTCAAAGGAATCACTGAAATTTTAAACTCGATTTTTTAATGTTTTTTACTTTTTGCAATCTCACGGCATCACTTTAATAGTATAAGATCATAGGTGAGAAAATTGGTTGCAAATATAAAGAAAAACAGAAAGAACACATTATTGTGAGGTGATGATGTCACATATGCTTGCTTCAAGTTCACTTTGAGCTGAAAGGGTCACAACTTCATCCGCTGATTTCTTGAGAACTATACATGGGATTTCAATGCAAATTTTACCAGAATGCTTATGTGAAGTAACCCGCTAACATTTCAAACCACATTTAAGCTTAAACACTTCTTGTAAAATGTAAATGAAGTGAATGGAACGTAATTCAAGTGCATTAATACATGAATGAAAGTGTTCTTCCAAAGCTTCAGGAACTAACTCTTGTAATAACTCTTCCAGTTTTTCTTCTGTCCAGTTTTTCTCTGGTACAGTATCTATGGAAGCATTTGTCTGATACTTTACTATAATTCATAAGTTTGTTCATATAAAATGGTATACACTTCTACTTTTCACTTTCCATTGTTGGTGGCAAGTGCAACCCACTCCTGCTTTTACCTGTAAATGTTAAATTTCCTTTGTAATTTGTTAAAGTTGCTAAATTGATTCTATGACCTGAATGTTTTTTTTGAGGGAGTGGACACAATCAATGAACACTACAAAAGAAAGGGAACATTTACTGAAGTTGAGTTAAGTTACTTTATTGCTGCAAAATATTGTAGAATCGTATTCAATTGTTTGTTCTTTTTTCTCTTCAGGGCCATTGGTGTGATCACCTACATATTGTGAGTATTTCTTCTTACTGTGAGAATTGATTGTGTTTTCTTTATCATCAAGACAGGATTAAAGTGAAGCCATTTTTGATTCCTTGCTGAAGGCCGAAGGAATCTATGCGATGGTGATGTCGTGTGTGTGTGTGTGTGTGTGTGTGTGTGTATGTGTGTGTGTATGAACTTGTCTTCCTATCAGACCGAGGACCTGAACAATGGATTTGAGGTCCTCTGAAGGAAATTCAATAGATTTGTCAAGTCCTCGAAAGTTTGAACAATAGAGAGTCTATTGTCAAGGTTAGGGTTAAGGAAGTAAACACAAAGGAAATAACAATGAGGTCCTCGGATTGTATGTAAAATCAACGTGTGTGTGTGTGTGTGTATGTGACGCTTTGCTTGTAAACACGATATCTCAAGAAGGGTAACACCGAGGGATCTCATACTCAGCACGTAGATTGCCCATATTGAGTAGATGATCCCTATTGTTTTTGGTGGAGGTCAAAGGTCATTTGGGGTCACAGGAGGTCAAAAGGTCAAAACCTTGTAAACACGATATCTCAAGAAGGGTAACTCCGAGGGATCTCATACTTGGCAGGTAGGTTGCCCATAATAAGTAGATGATCTCTATTTTTTTTGGTGGAGGTGAAAGGTCATTTGGGGTCACAAGGGGTCAAATAGTAAATATGCTGGAAATTGCTTGTAAACACGATATCTCCAGAAGGATAAATGTGAGGGATCTCATACTTACCATGTGGATTACCCATATTGAGTAGATGATCCCTATTGTTTTTGGTGGAGGTCAAAGGTCATTTGGGGTCACTAGAGGTAAAAAGGTCAAAACGTTATAAACACTATATCTCAATGAGGGTAACAGTGAGAGATCTCATACTTAGCATGAGGATTGCCTGTAATGAGTAGATGATCCTTACAATTTTTGGTGGAGGTCAAAGGTCATTTGGGGTCATCAGAGGTCAAAAGGTCAAAACCTTGTAAACACGATATTTCAAGAAGGGTAACTGTGAGTGATCTCATACTTAACATGTGGATTGCCCATATTGAGTAGATGATCCCTATTGTTTTTGGTGGAGGTCAAAGGTCATTTGGGGTCACCAGAGGTAAAAAGGTCAAAAACTTATAACACTCTTATCTCAATGAGGGTAACAGTGAGGGATCTCATACTTAACATGAGGATTGCCCATAATGAGTAGATGATCCTTACAGTTTTTAGCGGAGGTCAAAGGTCATTTGGGGTCACCAGAGGTCAAAAGGTCAAAACCCTGTAAACACGATATCCCAAGAAGGGTAACTGTGAGTGATCTCATACTTAGCATATGGATTGCCCATATTGAGTAGATGATCCCTATTGTTTTTGGTGGAGGTCAAAGGTCATTTGGGGTCACCAGAGGTAAAAAGGTAAAAAAACTTGTAAACATGATATCTCAAGAAGGGTCACTGTGAGGGATCACATACTTGCCTTGTGTATTGACCATATTGAGAAGATGATCAGTATTATTTTTCGTGCAGGTCAAAGGTCATTTGAGGTCACAAAAGGTCAAAACCTAGTAAATATCATATTTTAAAGGAGGGTAACTATGAGGGGTCTCATTCTTAGCCAGTGGATTGTTTATATTTAGCATGTAGGTCATTTTGGGTCACAAGATTTCGAAAGCTTTTGACCTTATTAACATGATATCTTAAGTAGGATAACTATGAGGGATCACATGCTTGTCATGTGGGTGATTCATATTTGTTACAATATATCCATATGGCAAGGAATCACTAAGCCTTTTGGCTTTCTGGTTCTATTTAGCTTCCCCTCTTCTCATGGCATCCCACCACCCCCCCCCCCCCTTCAGGTTCCTCCATGCACCATTCTCTACCACATCTGTATTAAAGTATTTGTCTTTGAAATGCCCTATACTGTACAACCGGTGTTGGGTTGTGTTTGTTGCAATTACAGTATTATAATATCCAGTGCTTTCTTCCTGCTGGTGAAAATTACCCTTGGTAATACTTAATTAAGCTTTTAATTTGTATAGCCTAGTCAATACTTATTCCACTAACACTATTGCTGTACAGATTTGTCCAAGTGGTTCCATGGGTAACCTTATTAGAATAGTTCACTTCCTTCAAAGCTGGTATGGTGCAGCCCCTACAACCACACATCCAGCTATTGCTGTGACAGATTGCAAGAGATCTGTGTCAAGGAATTTACCAAATTTGACAATTACACACAGTGGGTGTTTGATTACTATCTTTATAAACAATAGATTGGTGATTACTTCCTGAATGCTTTACTATTCTGGAACTTTGGTTGCAGGTCTGCACCAAGTATTAGCACGTTACACTGCGTATAGGATGTGTAGAAATAGAGGTCACGTTGATTACTTCCTATAAGCTATCATTCAGAAGCTATCTCTAAGTCTGACATCTTAAATTATTTCAACTGAAAGTGCATGAATATACAAACTTGAAATGTAAGTAAAGAATGAGTACAGTGGAACTTTTCATGATCCATGGAAATGCTGGGTGTGAAGGCCTTCATTGAGGAAGTGTCAGGGTTACTAATAACACAGTTTGAGAGGTGGATTACCACACATTACTTAAGCAATTGCTTTTAAATAAAAAATGACCAAACCAACCGTAAACAAGTAAATTGGATTGTTTAGGGTGCAGTTCTTCTACTAGACTGAATTTCCAAACTTACTGTTGCCATCAGAAAATCTACACCAATATATGTGGGTGCATGCTAATGTTTGCCATGAAAGGACATATGTTGCAGTAATATTAGGGAATTGTTGATGGGCTGCAAAACGATCATTTCGCCAGAAAGTAGGAATAAGCTTTGAAGTATGTTGGGTATTCTAGTAGAAGTCTTATACAGTACTGTCATGTCTACTGTAATTCTCTATTTCCAACAGACATCGGATACCATAACTATGCAATATAGGGACTCCAAATGTACTCAAATATTTATCATACTTTAAACATCCAAATTCATAAATTCAGGACAGAAACGTGAAACTTGAGTCGAAGGTATATGATAGCAAAAATCCCCTTCGGTTTGTTGCTATACCATCCCTGTACATAAAACTACTGTATGGTAACCTGCACTAAAACAGAGATTGTCATGACAATGTTCAAACATTTTAAGATTCCTGTGAGAAATGCAGACTGTATTTGCTCAGATGCCCACCTGTCACTTTTGGTTGCAGGATTCCCATCTAAAATGTCCCACCAGGCTTGACTTAAATTGTGGGGTTAATAAATCACACAGAAAACAGATCCTATAATGTAAACTTCCAAGCTTTGATAAGATTTCAACAACTGCAATGGAACCACCTCTTCTTCATGGCAGTCGTGGTTGTTTGTGGCGTGAGGGATAGGATCTCTAATTATGTTTGTTCTTCCTTTCATTGTGAATGTGTCAAGGCTGTGTGTCTCTCAGCATTCATGGTAAACATTGCGTGTGGACTAATGTGAACATTCTACATTTGTACCTTTGATGTTTAGATTATCTTTGATTAATGAATCGTTCTGGGTCAGTTCGTTTAGTCTTCATGAGCGTCATACTTGATGTGCTTTACGCAAGGACACATAGCTATTGAAAATGGGACTTGCCTCTGTATGTATGTCAAAACAGCCAGTCCACTTTCAAGTTGTCTTTTGTAAATCCATTGGAGGCTGCAATCCATCTTTCTGTATCCTAAGAAGAAGCAAGAAGTGTGAAGGACGGTGTTTATAACAAGTTCATAGCCATGTAGTGATGTGAATGGATTGGATTTGTTCCCCCCTCACGAAGGGATGATCCATTTTTTTTTTCATTGTCACAAGTGCTCAAACATGTATATGGGAATGGGGTCAAAGACTCATGAACACTTAATATTAATAACAGAGTGCAGTAAATAAAGTTTTGCCTGAAATGATCATTTTTGACACATTTTCTGGTATGCTCTGAGAGGAGGGAGGGGGCTCTGAAGTATGTTTTCGGAATGTTTTCTACCCTTTTAAAATGAAAAAAGGAGGACTCTTTAGTCGCCAACAAAATTTAAAGTTGGCCTTACTGGGGTAAAATTCTAAAGCACTTAGTTCTTTCTAAGTGCAGGTGACTGTGCTTAGTTTGGATTGTTCGAATATTTTGGAAAAGTATAACCTTATGCTTCAAAAAGATATGGGCATGAAGAAGGAGGATCCAAGGTGAAGGATTTTTATTAACCCCCAAATCATGCATTTGTCCACACTTATTAAAGCTAGTTTTATCTGTGTTTGGAAGGAATCACCAAGATCATGAAGTGCAAGAATGTTGTAAACAGTATATAAAGCTTTGATGTATGTAGTATGATGTCAGTGACAAAATGAAACTAAGCAGCAAATTAGGGACAACCCATGCCACTGTTTGAAACATTGGGCAACAAACAAACATTAAAGTTTTATATCAAAGGTTAGCAAGAGTTTTGTGATAATTGTTTGGTGTTTCTTTATTATCTTGATGTATCCATCAGGTATTAGTACCTTGTACCTGTGAATAAGAAACTGAAATGTGCAAGCATACCATCAAACAGTATCACCTAACAGTGATTTAGCTATGTACTAATATAGATGCTAACATCAAGTTGAACACAGTACTTCAAGTTGAATGCTTTTTACTGCTTGTTTCAAATGGTAGAAGTAGTAGGTTTATATGAGCAGTTAATGAATAAACACAGGAAGGACATCTTGATTTGGGTGTTGTAGTGAGGGACAGTGTAGTGACTAGTGAGGAGGAAGTGAGGTATAAGGAACCATATACTGACAGGCAGTGTAGTGAGGGATAGTTTAGTGAGGGGGGCATGAACTGAGGGGCAGTGTAGTGGACTGTTGTAGTGAGGGGCTGTGTACTGAGGGGCATTATAGTAAGGTGATGTTGTGAGGAGCTGTGTAGTATTGGACCATGTGATAAGGGGCAAAGTAGTGAAGAGGAATATGCAGTGAGGGACAGTGAAGTGAGGGCCAGTTTGGTTAGAAGCAATGTAACAGCAGGTTTGGACAACAGTTTGCCCCTTGGTGGTATTTTAAAGAGCACACCCCCTCCAGTATTATTTTGAATCATGGATGAACTTAACCACCAGCCTAAAACTTGCGTGTTTGCTCTTAAAGTGTCTTTAATGGGGCTGTCTTTAATGGGGCTGCAGACCTTCAGTGTGTGTAGCAAGTGTTTACAATGTCCAGAATAATGCATAAACATTTATGAACAAATTAGGCAAGGAGGAGGGGATAGTAAGAAAATTTAGGGATAAATAATGAAAAATATTGGAAAGTTAATAGATTTGTGAAAAAATAGTTTTCAAACAAACTGAAGCAAAATTAATTGAGTTTGCCTGAATTCACAGTTACCAAGTGCAAGGTGTTGTGTTGAATAGGATGTTTATCCTATACCCCTAATTTGAACATTAACAAATAATGCCACCCTGTACGTCTTGCCCTGTGTGTACGTGCAGTACATGCTAACCTTGATGAGAAATACGATGCAAAGATTTTTAATAGTCTATAGTTGGCTTAAGGTTGTTTTTGGTTGTCCTTTGTTACATATTGCCAGTGTTTATATTCAAGTGAGCTGTACCTTTATCACAAGCTTATTAACCTTTTCAGTACTCATAAACCTTCAGACTGATATGAAATTACAAACCTTTTGCTTTCATCCAATCCTGGAATGAGGGTAGGAAACATATTTATTAGGATTAAATTTGTTGACCTCACCAAGTATTGTTAATCTGAAGAAAACCACTCTGATATCATCTTCATTACTTCCTTGTTGAAGTAAGTGACAGGTGAACTTTTTCTAAAAAAGTACAACGACTATCATTTTTGTTTGAGGTTTGTTGATATTTTGCTTTAGAAAGACTGGAATTAAAAGGCTAATTTGATATAATTATCTTTTTGTTCTGTTGTAATTCTCTTACAAGATATAACAATGCAGTAGTGTCTCAAACGGAAGGGCATAGCAAAACAATAACTTCTCTCTCACATCCCTAGGAAATTTCCTTTTGATTTTGTAGTTTAATTTCATGGGTTGTTACTATATTTACATATACTGCATTGGTTGAAATACCATCACATCTGCACCAGGGGTGTCGTGCAAAAATAAATTGGGGGGGGGGCTGAGAAGTGGTGACTGGATGAAGGTAAAAGAAGTATCGCACAAAAATTTTTTTCGAGGGGGGCAGGTGAAAAGTAGTGTAACCTAAGGTAATGTGCGTTAGATGTGATATGGGGGGGGGGGGGGTTGTCAGGGACTGGTTGCAAACATTAGAATGTATCACAAAAAAAGATGATGTAGAGCAATTTGGTCTGTTTCAGTGCTTTTCTGTGATCCCAGGTAAAGATTTTAACATCATATACTGGAGAGCATGACAAGTAGCCAGCAAAGGTTGAGCTTTGGAGGGTGGCTGTGACTGGAAATCTGTCCTGTAACCATTGTCTAAGAAGAGGGGTGTGGAGAGGGGAAAATTTTAAGTATTTGGAGGGTCCGTAGACGCAATTTGGTACAACCATAATAATATGCATATTTTGAAGTAAATTTGTCCACAACAAATGCTATTTGTAGGCAAGGCTATTGGATATGCATGGTTTTAAACAAATATGCAGTTGTAAAACTTGACTAAAGTTCAACAATGACCATTTTGGGGGGCCCCAAAAGTCAAATCTGACTCATTTTTAGGGTGAAAATTTTTTTCAATATTCAATGGCATTACTATGATACCAGCACTGATGTGTCTTCTTTGATGCATTTTTTTTTTTTATTGAAAATGGGTAACTACCATTACAAAGCAGGGGGCATTAAGGATTTTTCACTGGGAAATGACTAATTTTACCAACCATTTCACCATTTTTGTCCACATACTCCCACCCACCACCACCACCGAAGGAGTTTGCATGAAAGAACATCCTCTTTCCAGCAAATTGAACCATGCTAGTGGGGCAAACATAACTCCAGCTATATTTTTCGAAAACAGTTAACTTCTCTTATTAACTTGGCATGTGAAGGGTTTTCAAATACATTTTCACACAAAATAATAAAGCACCTTGACAAAATTTGGGGGGCCTGACCCCCAGGGCCCCAGTGGACACAAGCCTCTGATCTTCCCCCTTCTCCATACAGTGTTTAATTGGTAGATCACATGGTGGCATAGCAAGTAGATGTTGTGGGAGGGGGGAGGTGGGGGAAGGGAGAGGTGGGGGAAGGGAGAGGTAGATGTAAGTAAAACTGATTCTAAGAGAAAGTAGGAAAGACTCTACCATGAAGGCTGTATAAGACTCTCAGTCCAGCTACCTAACAAAGATTGCCACCATCAGTTAAAAGTTCAAAAAGGTTGTGCTTTAATACTTGGAGCACTTTCCTTTGCACTGTGTGGTGTTACCAGGCTTAGTTTAAAAAGTGAAGACACTTGCCAAAAAAAATGAAATATTTCAAATATTTTAAAAGCATCATGCTGAGAGAATTATTGTTGTGTACTAGCTACAACTGGGGCAACTTTTTATATAAGTCATAAAATTTATTTTTACTTAAATTCTTTTGTGCATTGTACCTTTTTATTTTTGTAAAACCTTGATATCCCACACTTCTGTGTCAAATTTATTACAAATAACTCTCAGTATGCAGTATTGTTAGAATTTAAAAACCTGAGCAGCCCTTAAATCGGTATCAATTCATCATTGTATATATAGAGTGCTTTATATTCTTATCAAAACAGTTTTGTATATTTTTGTTTAAAATTCCCTCCCCTTTTGTGAAACTGGCTTGTAGTTGTTCCTTCCCACTGTTCAGTAAAGATACCACCTTTGAAACCCCATGATCTGTAATACCATTGCAAGTGTGAAATCTCTCAGTGGTATGGAGTAATGTGTATTGTCATTGGCGTCCACAATACTAAGGATGGGTGGGTACCGTTTTTATTTGAAAAGAGTTTGTCAGTTTTGTTGCTTGAATGAAAATGACGGACTGCTGAAAGAACCTGCTGATATAAAGAAATGTCAACGTCAGTCAGTTTTATGTAAATTGATCAACCTTGTGAATTGGAGGTGAAAAATAACAACAAGGTGTAAAATATGTTATTCTTTTTCCAAAATACACCAACTTCATGACCCTTGATTGACTTTGTGCTGCATAATTACACAGCCATACAATATATGTAGCATGGCTGAGTGCAGGACCTGAATTAGAACTGTACAGTATGAAATATACTTTTGTGTAGTAACATCTCAGGTGTATATTTTCAGGAAATATTTTATTTTTAACTCAAACCACCAAAGCTGGTGTGAGCTTACATCATCATGGAGCATCTGTGTGTTTGAATGTCTCTTTTGTCTGTCTGTCTGTCTGTCTGTCTGTCTGTCTGTCTGTCTGTCTGTCTGTCTGTCTGTCGTCTATCTGTCTGTCTGCCTGCACAATTGCATAAAATTGTAATATCTCTTGCAGGGTTCAATGAATTTTATATCTGAAAGTTAGTCATACTTACCTTGAGGTGAAGGGCCTTAGAAGGGGTGTGAAACAACCCATGACAAAGGTCATCCATTTGTCATTTTGTGGCATAGCTTTAGCAATTCTGAAACAGTCTCTCCTCCTAGATGCAGTGCCACATTATCATCAAAGTTGCTCAGAAGCATGATAAGCATGTGAAGATTACAAGCTGTATCCCCAGTGTTAGCTTAAAGATTATCTTGGGACCTTTGTAACTGGTTTTATTTAGGTCCATCCATTTTTAAGAGTCTCACAAAATCCTTCCACTGCACCCTGTTTTAAATGACTTATGGATGATGTCAAATGTGTGGGTTTGTTTTCATTAAATTAAAGGGAACCGTTTATAATCCTACAGCTGTCTTAGGTGCGTTATCTTAATTTTCTTATGCGTCTCCTCTCAGTTTCTTGGGTCTGGATGCAAAAAACAAAGCATTGCGTCCACCTGAAGTCGTCTTTTTCCGCCGCGTCCTACTTAAAAGATCAGTTGGTCATAGTTGAATGCTAACTCAACTGCAAGCAGATGCCCATTGTACTCTGTCTAAATCCGCTTATGCTGTAGGCAAATTACTTGCGTGGAAGAAGCAATAGTATCGATTGATTATACTGTACTGTGCCGACGATAATTCGATACAGAACTTAGACCCTGTAGTAGTTTAATTCATCGTCGATCATAAACTCCAGGTGGTGTTAAAATAGCTACCGCCTATTACTTTTGTGAGTTGAAAATTTCTGTGGGCCAGTGCATCGCAAAATCACGGAAATGATCGGTCCCAACCTGTGCGGTGTACACGTTACAAGCTTCACAGATCGACCTGCAGAAGGCCCTGCAGAAGCATCAGATGCTTTTGTAGCTACGTAGATTGGCTGGCAACAAGCCTCGAATTTTCGGAAATTCTCTCGAAAAATGCAAATTTGTGAAAAGTATTCCCCTCATAACTTTTACATTATGGATGACACACTCGGTTGAACTTTAGCATTAAATTATTGGCAATGAATAAATAACGTTTAGGCTAAGCATGTGTCTTTCAAACTTCCTCTTAAAAAATACAGAATAGAGTACCTTGACTTGCATCGGTCGGTACATTGTGTCGGTCAATGCATACAAAACATATCGCACGTAGGCTCAACTACATACGTACGTATCACCACCATGCGTACTACCTACTGTACAACACCAAATACCTGTAGTCGTATGTAGTAAAGTATGGTAGCTAGTCGACGTGCGAATAAGCAATCAATGCATCTTGTCCGCACGGTGGCTAGTCGACGTGCGAATAGGCCCCACCTTTTACATGTGGAGCTATAACACGCCTACTGTAGGTGAAGTCTTGTGAGCTGCGCAAACACATTCCGCCCCGCGAGCCTCATTTTTTTCCCCACAAGGTTATGGGCAAATTTGATTTTCAGAATTTTTCAAAGTTGTTTCAAAATCATGGTTAGGGTTATTACTTAGGTTAGGGTTATGAGGACTGGGTTATCTGGCCTGTTCTTTCATAATCCGGTGTCAGAATTACAAGAAAAGGGTCGAAAAGTTGTCATTTTGGAATTAGGGGTGCAGCCTATTTCCAAGAAGCTGATTGGTCCATTGGCATGATTTGCCCATATCCTCGCGGGAAAAAAATTTCGTGCCCCGCGAGGTAGTCTCGTATTTGTAAAACAGTCTGATCAAGCAAAGGGGCCTTGTCAGTTCTTACACTGTATATCAATCGTTATCGGGTTTGCTGTTCTCTGGTGCACAGTGTCCCTGTATGTAGAAATGTCTTGACGTAAAAACCATAAGATTTGTTTATCTCGGAGTAAATGTAGTTTTAACGCTATTTAGTGCATAGTGTGTGCAAAATAACGTAAGAAGTAATAAGAATTCTGTGAAGGTGACTCGGGATATATTGGGGTGTTTTTTCTGTGCGAAGTTTGTGTACGTATGCAATATAGTTTATGTATCAACGCGACAAGACCCATCGTCGTCTTTTTCATTTATTTCTGTAATCAAGCACATGAAGTTTTACATCTGTATTCACCACACTTTGCTGACAATCATGCCCTGAACGGTAAGAGGATTAAGACTCAAACTTGAAAGGAAATACGTCCACTAGCAGTTTTGAAGGAATTACCTGTGGGCAGAGAGCACAATAGCCTATTCACTGCGTCTCGAGTTGGGGATTTAATGCCGTCCTGGACAACTGCGAGGAGACGCATAAGAAAATTAAGATAACGCGCCTTACAAACCCTGTGCAGGGAGCTTGGGACCATGAAGTTTATATATGTAAAGTTCCAGTGGAAGGATATTTGAAGTCATATGAACTCCAACAGCTCAAACTTTTAGCATTGTGCATTCTACTGTCTGCACTTTTTGTGCTCTAGTTTGTAACTTATAGGAAAAATTTGCCACAAAGGTAAAGTGAAGAGGGGTCTAAAATGTAGCCTGAGGAAAAGTTCATGTGTAACTATGTGTACCACTCCTCCGCTTTCCCAAAGTAGTTTCATTATGAGTTCAGGAAAGAAAGTTTAGGGGTACCTGCCCCTGTCATCCTCCCCCCACCCTGTTCTCCCCTTCTTCTTACCAGATGACTGTTTCTAGTTGTATCAGTGGCCTTAGTGATAGACTGAGGAAAGATCTACAGGTCTGAATGCTAGCTGGTAATTACCCTGCTTGGCTGAAGTTACTGTAATTTGCTTTATCATTCCAGGCTTCACAAACTTCAGGTTTCTTACTGATTTAAGGAGACACTGCATGGCTGGCCATGCAGGTTATTGTTTCTGTAGGATCCCTTCTGAGGGAACAATTTAAAGGGAACAAGTAGTGGACCCAAACTTATTTTGACACATTGATCAACTCAATGTTATAACTCTCCTTGTATTTCCCTGATAAGTATCTTTTGTGATGTTTTTGAATGCATATGACATACTCAAGGAAACCACTGGGTTATTATCATAAGTTTAGCAGTTAATTTACAACAAATGTCACATGATTTTACTGAGCCATTCATAAACTGAGAAACCAAGGTATACTAATTCAGTTTAGGGTGACTGCATCTTCCCTTAAAGGGAGAAAGCAGTCATGCTAAATTTATTTTCAAATATCTGCTAAATCTGACAAATCTCCTCTTACTTAACTCACAAGTATGTGTATCTTTCATTATGTGTCTGTATAAAAAGATTGAATATTGAAGGTAAACCAAGGAGTAATTCTGTGTGAATATTGTCACATGATTAATAGTTATTCCTGCATTAGGATGACGACACTAATTCAAATTGAGGGTGAGGGGGGAATGCACTTTTCCCTTTAAGTGCTGATACATGAGGTCAAAGTTTCTGGAAAGTTTTGGTATTTGTGTAGCAAACTGGGTGTGGAATGGTAGACACACACAGGTTTCGAATGGAAGACACACACACTGCACATTTAAGATCAGTTTTGCTACAAAGGTTTTGGTTGAAATCTACAGTAGTCTTGATTTGTACTAAGTTTTGGATGAAGAATTTTTTTAACATCACCTCTTTTCTTTTGCCTTGACCTAGGCTAAGTGGTGCTTCTCCATTTCTTGGTGAGGACCAGCAAGAAACCTTTGCCAACATCACCGCTGTAAATTATGAATTTGATGACCAGTACTTTGGGAGCACCAGTGATCTTGCCAAGGATTTTATACGTAAACTGCTAGTTAATGATCCACAGTGAGTTTGGTGTTGCAAGTCTGATATCATTACAAATAAAAATGAGAAGCCATGCCTCTATATTTCTTACACATTTCTTCTAATGTCCTCTCCATGGATTAAACATTGTATGACAAAAGTTTATATTCCAAGCAGTTTTCCGGGATAGCTAGAAATTGGAGAGACCATAAATTTTACCATCTTTGTGTAAACAACTTTTCTCTGCCATTAATTTAGGAAGTTGTTTTCAAAACAAGCATAGAGACTGTATTTAGTCAGGAGAGATCTTCATCCATGCCCTGGAGTCTCCATGAAAACACTTCCATCATAAGTTTTATTATTGCATACATTGTAGATGCTTTAATCCACTTTGTAGTTGAGTATGGGGCTATTTAAAGCATCATTGCCATGGTGTGAGCTTTCAAGCGTGGTTTGTTTATATCAGGGATGCTTTAATGGTGTACAGAGACATATGATTGAAGTGTTTAAGAAAGGAGAACTGTAAAGAAAAAGAGAAAAAGATGGAATTATTTATGGTTTATTAATCTTTTGATGAATATTCTCCTGTGTTAATATTTTTTGTTGGATGAAAAGTCAAGTATTTATTGCTTTGAGGTGGTTTTCATTAAGAGCAGAAAAGTGTTCACTTTCTATAAAATGTAAATAGTTCCTAGTTTCTCAGTCTTGTTGCAAACTAGAAACTAAATTTGTGGTGAGAAAGGGATGAATGGTGTCTTTCTCATTGTCATTGATACAACCACTAACTAGTTTAGGAGGAAGAAAGGGTTTGGGTCAAGAAACTGTGGATTGGGTAAGGGGGAAGGGGGTCGCATCCAGTTAAAAGTTTTTCAGGGGGGATGAAAAATTACACAAGTTAAGCATAAACCTAAATGGTTGTATTTGTTCATTGCTAAATGAAACAAAATCATTAACATGTTTGTTAATAGCAACTTCCTGGAAATTAAATGTTGCGTTAATAAAGGAAGACTTTCAGAATGTTTTCATTAACAGTCAGTTTCATTACATAGTTATACAGCTGAAAGCTGAAATTCCCCCCTGCAAGCTGTAAGGAGTGACAGGTTGGGGGTAGGCCAGGAGTACCCTATCAGTAATTATTATACACACCTAAAGAGAAGTGGGTACAAAATGTGAAATGGCAATTTAGCACTACACTTCTAAGATCGGTTTGTATTTCCAAATTTTCACACGCTATAAAGCTATAAGAACTATTTACAAGTATGGTCACTTCTTGCCCTTCCAGGCCATTCACAGACATAGCTTGGAGTTGAAGGTTGTTCAACGTTTATAGCTTTGTAGCGCTATACTGAAGGAAGAATCCTTTGACGCAGGCTTATTCTCCCAACTTTTCACATGCTCTTAAGCTATAAGAACCAAATATAGTCATCATTTGGTCTTTGGGGCCAATCACAGACATACTGTACTGTAGCTCAATTGAGCACTGTTCCATTTTAATAGCGCTCTACTGAAGTATGAATTAAGCAGACTTATAGGTCATAAGCTATGGCATGGATGTGTGAGTAGACACGGGGCATGTGTAAATGCATGAGACACATTCTACATGCATGCTAGTGGTAGATTCACCATTGGTTCTGTGAAGTGAGATCAGAGTACATCTTGACCCAGTGGTCTTTGTTTTCGTTTTTTATTTTATGACTTAGTACATTTCATGGTGTCATTTAAGAATGATAATGGGGAGCCTTTGATTTTTTGCAAAACCCTGACTTTGAAAATTTATGAGCCTTTCTTCATTTTGTTTATGTTTACAGAGGGAGAGCCAGTGTTGAAGAATGTCTAGAGCATCCTTGGATAAGAGTAAGTTTTACAAACCATATGCATATGACATCACAGATCAGAAAGTGTGCCCCCAGTAGAGGTTAGTGCCTATCTCTGCATACAGGATACAGGCTTGTCTACTCCGCCCACGTGCGAAGTCTACATTGTGCATACAATGTGCTTCATTGTTTACCTTCCAAAACAACATCACAGGACATCCTGTGATGTCAATGCATAAGGTCTATTGTTAATGTCACAGGTTGACTGAGAAGTGATGGATGCTATACTGGGAGAACATTGACCATATATATAGGAATATTACTGTGACTGCAGTACCCTAAATATGAGTATATGAGTGTGACTTTAACTTGTGTAATATGAGTGGGAGGATGACTACATTTCACTATATGACCAAATAGGCAATCCGTTAAAACCAGTTTGTCAGAACCCTGTTTATCCAAACTGACCTTGCGATTTTGCAGTCTAATATTCAACACAATTACAGTAGTATTCACCAAGTGTTAGTGCATTATAAGGCCAACTCAACCGAAATTTCTGCAGAACTACACTAATTTTTCACAGGACTTTGACAGTCACAGTAAGATGTCATGTGACTAAAACAGCATGCATCTGGGCATAAACAACCATTTATAACTCTCTGTCAAATTTGAAAGAAAAAATACACATTTGTTCTGAAATTCGAGCTAAGAGTCAGGAGTCGGTATAGGCTCGATATCCCACATAAAGTATACGTTAGGATAGCCTAAGCCCTAGTTTCATTTAATCTGAAAACTAAGTGTCGTAGTGGGTTCCATAACTAAAAATAATGACAATAGACCTTATGAAAACATTGCGAATGGCTGTTTGAGAGTCTTCTTCACATGTGTGTCCAATATTTCTGGAAATTTGTGATTGTTAGGGCTTCTCTTCAGCCCATGTACACATGAAAGGTGTACAAAGCATTGGGTATGTAATCTGAAATTCTGGGAATAAAATCTCAGGTTTTAGAAGTCTACAAAATTATTTGTCATTTCATCTTTCACAAAAATTAATAACTAAATATTTTGGAACATGTTTTGTGTAATTTTGCTAGCCATTATAAGCTTAATTTGGGAAACATTTTGGCACTCTTTCTTTGGAACCCATTGTACTGTACTTGAAGCCAAAACTGGATGAGTGATTTATTCCAATTTTTTTCCGTTATTTGAACTACCTTTGGTCCTAATGTGTTTGGATAAACAGGGCTTTACTGTATATATGCATGGGTGTCCCTACAGTCTTTTTAATGAATAGGACTACAAGAAACAGTGCCAGTGAGTGAGAAAACAGGAATAGATGTAACTACAGGACCAGTTTATCAGTACAAGATTGACTGCAAAACCTTATAAATCAGTATGAATGACCAGAAGGATATATCATTATATACAAGTGCAGGTATGACTAGAAGACCTGACAAGTATGTGTATAGGACCTATATGTCAGTAGAAAACCTTTTGTATCAGTTCAAATATGACCTAGCCATATTCTTTATAAGTACAGGAATGACTACAGCATCTGACATACCACAACAGGACCCATTTTAGTAGTATGGGTTTAATACCAAGGTCCTCCATACAGGTGCAACTATGATTTCAATTCTTCAGGTTGACTGAGTATGACTTAAAGACAGACAGTCATCACCCCAAAGTATATTTTTAGTGTGGGGGTATCATAATTCTCAGTTGGTGACTGCACTTTGATTGACATCAAAGTTTGAAAATTTGAAAGATGCAGAGTAGCTCACATTCCACACAAGGCAGAGAAAGTGCTTTTATTACATTTTATAGCCTTGTATGCTCACCAGGAAATGGCCTTAAGCAATAAAACAGGTTTATTCCTGCACAAGGAGGAGCTTCATACAGTTATGGGAGGAGCTAGAAGTTGCATAGTTGGGAGAATTGGAACTGTCTGGGATGAAGAAAATTACCCTTTAAGGTTTCATGCTTGTATAAAAGTTTGACTACAAGGCTTGTGATTAGACAAATTATGACTTCAAGTTTGACATATGAATATGAGGAGAACTATGAATCTTTGCATGGAATACCAAACCAAAACGGCATGTTACTCAGTAACAATACTTTATTTTCTGAACCCCTTAAGTACCAGTATTAAACAGAATATCATGGCCTAAGCCAAGCTGTGTGGACAAGTAGAGCCTTATATTTTGACATTTGTATTTTTAATAGCTCAGGAATTTCTTGCTGGTGACTGCACACTTGAATCAAATTGCACACATGTGTAATCCAGGGTTGTGTTTTTACTGACCTGGGATCATCTGATCCTACCCAGGACCGTTATGGCGTAATAAACTGCAAAGATTGCCCTGTTAGACGATAGTAAGGGCTTTTAAAACTCTTCTGTCTTGACAATCTTTGCAATAATTGGTACATGTACCTTACTTTATTCACAAGAGTTTTTAAGGCTGGATGAGCATTGCCTGGATATTAGGCATCTTACAACTTCTTATGACTGCAATAAGTTGTAGCAAAGGCAGGAATTTTCGTGCTTTGTCATGATGCCAAAATGACAGTTTTTGAACTTATAGGTCATCCTTTATCAAAAGAAATGTGTGAGTGATTGCAGGATAATGTAACAGAAAGTTTTGGCAATTTCATGGTGGTATTGATAAGAATTACTGAAGTAGAAAGTTCTATAGTAATTGATATTTGTACTTTAACTTTTTGTGCCACTTGAAATTATCTTCAGTAATCTAATGTGAAAATCCTTGTTGTGAAATAATCTTTGAGCCTATACAGCTGAACGTGTTGAACATTTTCTGATTCGTATCATTGCAGCCAAAGAATAAAAGACAGAAGTTAGTGAGGAAAACATCACGCCTCAACATGGAGAATCTTCGTCGCTTCAATGCTAAAAAAAGATGGAAGGTGAATATGGTATTTCTGCACTAGTACAATAAGCCTATAGGGTATCAAAGGGGGTCATTAGTGGGGGGGGGGATTTTCAATTCTTGTTGATTTGTCTCCCCCTTCCTCATGATTGATTAACTTTACAGTCATCAGGGTTACATTCAGCTTCTCTGTTATTTAACATTATTTCTTTCATGAGGCCACCATGTTGGCCCCTGTCAGTTCTGACTCTTACCCTCTTTCAACCCGCTCCACATCTCACTAACATGAAACTTTTGGTCACCTGACACTAGATGTGTGTCTTCCAGCATAGACACAAGGAATTGGTCATGACTTTGCATGTTGGTATTAAATAGAGGGCAGTCTTTCAGTATCTGTGGATAAAATTAGTTTAAAAACTGAAAAAAGGAAGTACCTTGGGAGGTAATAAAACAGCTGGTTTTTAGCTCATCAGTGAAACTGGTGGGTCAAATTTTCTTGGGATGAGGGGTCTTGAGAGGGGTGTGAAAAAATTTAGGTGAAAGGTCATTTGAGGGTCATTTCATGCCTTAGATTGTAAATGCTATGAACAGTGTCTCCACCTAGATGCATTGATCATCAAAGTTACTCAGAAGATTGATTGCCATATGAAGATAAAAATTTATACCCCCAGTTTCAGATATAAGACTATCTGGAGACCTTCCTAACTGGTTTTATGTGGTCTTATTCAGGCCCACCCATTTTTGCAGGTCTCACAAAATCTCTCCACTCTAAAACTACTGTATCTGTGGATGAGAGGTCAACTTTGTGGGTTTAATTAGATTAAGTTAAAGGGAACTGTTTATGATTGGTGTTTTAGTGCTGCCTTTAGTATCTCATCAAACCCTGTGCAGATTATAATATTCTGTAGAAATAAATTAGCATTCATCTGGAGGGGCAGTTATTTAAAGTAATTGTTATTGGTCTTTATTGGAGAAAACGTAAAAAATGGCAAATTAAAAAGTCTTCAAGTCAGGTGATAGATCAAGTCATTGATTTGAAAACTTTGGACCAGCTCTGCATTCTTTTATCAGTTGGAAAAGAGAAATTGATGGATAAACCATAGATTGCATTCATATGGTCTTCAAGTTCTGCCTGGGTTTTCCTGTTTCAAGACCTCAGTGCCTCTTTAATGTAGAACTGTTTTGTTCCATTCAACACAGCTGACAGATTTGTCTTGAAACAAACATGTTCATTACTCCATATATGGTACGACTCGGTCAGCATACTGTCAGGGGCTTTTCTGGACTTGTTTACAAATTGTCCACTCTTTGGTTGATCATTCATGGTAATGTGCAAATAGGAGACAACCATTGACTGAATGTTACAAAAACAGGGAATTTGATAGTTGAACTAATGAATGAAGCAATCATCATCTGGAAGATTGGAAGAGTATGCCCTAGCCAGAGAAAGGTGGTAATTAAATGTTGTTTCAAAGTAACCAGCTGATTTTGCATCTAAAGTTTACTGAATCGTTGAATAATTTGGTAAGTTCTGAATTGACTTTTCAAAAGAAACCAAATTTGATCTAAATTGTTCAGTTGGTTACTAGCCACTTGACATGAAGTTGTAATTCATAAGCCATATAGACTTCTCCCACATTTGTGCTTGCTTAGCTTTGTAAATCAACTGCCCATCAAGGTCTGAATTATTGTTGGTTGTATGATGAGAACTTGGTAACTGAGATAAAATCAGTATTTATATGGCATGCTACAAACATTAAAAAGTGAAATTTATGTTAACACTTTTGTCAAACATAACACATTTAAAGTTTGGACAGGGCAAAGTTTCTTTGTGCAAAAGTTTCTCTCTGATACTAAAACATTAACCATAGCATACACTAGAAGCTATCATTTGTGAAATGTCAAATTATTTGGCAAGTTTCCCATTTAAGTATTTGTGCAGGTGAGGACTTTTGAACTTTGATGATTTTTACCTCCATAAGCTGTGATGGAAGCATGTTGACGTGGCATGCCAGGAGACCTTTTACGCTTAAGCAGTAAATTAAAAGCTGAGTAGGAGAGAGAGTAAGATGGCAAAGCACAAAGATTGTTTTCATAAAAGAGTGGTCAGGATGCAGAGAAATTCTGCCTCATGAAGTTTAACGATATCCATTTCTCCTCGGGTGCTTTATCACAGAATCTTTTAATGCCCATTAGAGTAGAGTGGTCATGCATTGTCGTCAAGACTTGAGGAGAAAGTCTTTCTTGGGTGGAATAAAAACAAGGGCATCTTGTCAACTTCTGCAACTTTTTCATCTCACTGAGAAAAATGCAGAATATCTTCAGGCTTTTGCTTCATAGATTAAACATCTGTAGGGTTAGCTGGGGTACGGCTGTTGGTTAATTCAAATTAAAAATGGGGTTAGAAGTGATTACTGTCTTGGTCTAAACAATTAGGTAGCAGTTTACAAGAATTGGGGCCAACTGAGATGTTTAGGCAAGTATAATGGACAGGAATGATACAGGAATGCAGTTTGGTGAACAGATTATGTGAATAAATCTACTTATGTTTGAATTGTAAAGGGGGAGGGGGGGGGGAGGTATGGGTCCAGTCAAAAAGTTCAGGTTTGCAATAATTTAGAAAGATTCTAAGATGCTGTTCATCTAATATAAAAATGGAGTTTTGTGTGTAATATGAAAGATAATATTAATGCTGTGGGTGTACAATAAAAATATTAGGATCATTAGTTATCTGGTTTGTTTAGTGTCTGATTCTTCCAGCAAAGATTAGGTCAAAATTTTAAAAGCAAAAGTGGCAGGATGTAAAACTTTAAGAAACAATTGCACATACTACACCTTTAAATCTCTGTGAGCATTGTATATTGCATAGACGTTAGCTTTATCACTGTAATTGAAGAATCCATCATATTCCTCTTCAGTGCAAGTGTTATGCAAGTGTTTGCCTATGCAGTGATGTCTACTTAATTTTTGTACTTTATTATTTCCCACAACAGCAATCCATGAAAGTTGTCTCCATTTGCAACCGATTGTCTAGAAATGCACGATTAAAGAGCAGCAGCACCACAGGTGATATGACCAATGTGAGTATGGACCATCATGCTTCACAATTCAAAGTGTCACCCTCTAGATAAAGTCAACTTTTTGCCTCAGCTGGTAGCAATATTATTTGCATAGTTGCATAGCTCAATTATCATTTATATGGGCATTGCTTGTGTATCCTACTTTTTTACTTATGTATCCTACTTTTTTGTCAGTATTATAACTCTTCATTTTACAAATGTCATAAGTGTGGTTTGTCTGTCTGTCTCTCTGTCTGTCTTTGTCTGGCTATGATGAGAAACGTGATGGGATAGACAGGGTCAGCATGTCAGTTCAATATGTCACCATCAGATTTTTTTTCCAAAAAGAGGAAGGGAAAAAAAAGCTGTTTTGCATTGTACATCACAGAGGCAAATATACATATGGTGTTTCCTCATATGAGCAAGTGAGAAAACTTTGTGTGTACACAATACAATCCTGGTATTTTCAATTTTGTTGATGACTTTAAGTGATTTCTGGTGTTGTAAAATTTTGCTTTTTTAAAAGCAAACTTGGTGAGATGAATTTGGTTGTACCAAGAGCAAAAGTGAATATGTTCATGTGTGTGTACACTAGTGGGGTGGGATGGGGTTGCAATACCCCATACAAGTCTCATCTTTATCAGTGAATTTATCTCAGGTAGAGAATCAGCCTATCAGTTACTGAGCCATTGATAAACATTTTTGTGTAGTTTCTTTGTTTCTTTGCCTCTTTCCTACCATGGTAACTGCCAAACATGGTGAATCATAGCAAAATGTTGTTGGAACCTTTCAAAGAATTTTGTTTCATATGTTGTAGAGTAGTTATTTTACAATGTTAGAAGGACAATCTCAATATCTGCTGGATTTTGATATTATAATATCACATTACATGAAACTAAATGGTTTTGTTTTCTTGAAGTCAGATCAAATTTGGAAAACTGCTGTAACATGATACACACATAACATTGGCAGCCTGTCCATTTGTGAAGGTAAAGTGACAGGTGCAGACTCTGCCATTATGTAAATTATCAACTCTTTTAATATAGCTGGACTCAGCTTTTATATAAATTATATATTCTTTATGCTTAAAACAGAATCTGACAAACATGAGGGCCTTTGCTATTATGTCCAGGTTGTAAAGTTTTTCCATGTCACCACAATTTAACATTTCACTGATAATCTTTAAATGGATCTGACGTGTTTTACAAAGAGTGGCAAATAAGATTATATCTTCTGGAGCTCTCAGTGTTTTCACAAAACAAAATTAAATTTAAATTCAGTTCAACTATCCCTACAGCTGGAGTAGAAAGAATTTATTTCCGCTGTCTTTTACCTAGCTTGGAATCTCTTGGAACCTACAAAATCTAGGATGTTGCTTGAACTTTTAGTAGCTTCAACTGGTCTGCCTTTCCAAAGTAATTTTTCTTGTAGGGTGAATAAAACGTTAGAACAGTTTTATTGCAGCGGACATGTGCTTGCCTCCAGCTTATTTTAAAGAATTTACTCTTTTGAAAGTTCTGCTTTCTGTGAAATTACTCGTGCTGGTGCTATAAAATTGTTACATATGCTAATGGTGTATACAGGAGATGGAATTTAAAGCCGTGAGGTTAGCAGTGGGGAGGTTCAGGGTTTGATCCCTGGCCAAGTCATAGTAAAAGGAGTTTTTCTCACATTTGAATTGACCTCAGCTGAAAACAGTCCAAGTTGGGTTGAAATGTTGAGTTGTAAGCCATCTGACATGAAAATGTTATCCATAAAGCCATTGTAGGCTTCTATCACATTCATGGTAGCACAGCACAAAAAAAAAAAAAAAAATAAAAATAAAAAATAAAAATAATTAGGAACAAGTAAGGTGTAGCGGTATATCGATATTATCGATATTAGTCGATATTTGCTCCTTAGTAATATCGTCGATATGCGTTTTCAAAAATATCGATATATAGTAAAGTCTATATATAGTAATAATATCGATATTCTACTATTCACTTGGATACCGAGTCTTCTAAAATAGCGACACTCAACACAAATATCGATATTTAATAGCAGTGACTCATAACCGATACGAGTGTTTTTAAAAACCCATACCTAAGCATCGATAGAGTCAAGTTACCAACGAATCTTTGGCCTAGCTTACGTAGTCTAGGTTCACCTCTTGTGACCTGCGTAGCACAATACTGAGCTGTTCATCACAATGCTACGAGCATATAGGCATGCTGTATGAATTATTTCTGCGGTTTGCATACGCAGTGGAATACTTCAATGTAGGCCTACTGCGTACACAGTGGATTCGGTACAGACTGGTGATCGACTGCCAAAGTACACGTGGGGCGTAAATGGCTGAATATGTACAGAACTAGCTCATGGGCCGTATCAGTGACACGAAAGTTTTTTCTACAGAATTGGTTACTGCATGCAAGTTTATTCCGAGACCTTACAAGTAAACTAATTTTTCATGATATTCAGACTTACTGTAGGATGATCTATCTGAGACTATCTCACAGAGTAAAGTTCCACAAACAGAAAATAACGTACATTTTCGCAAATACATTCGTTAGAAGTTCAGTGTTGGTACACATACTGTACTACGTATGTGATTCCATAGGCCATAGGGTTTATTACAGCTTCGTAATTTTTCGTTGGGGAAGCTTTACGTTAATTCTGTTGACAACATGAATGTATGCAAACATGTACGAACACACCGCAATCAGTCCGTACATGCAACACGTGTAGTACTGTAGAAAATATTTACAGTTTGGACTCTTCCAAACAAACTATGCAGCATACATAGGAGTATTGTGACCTTTGACTGGATCAGCGTACTTTGATACGAGGGTTTTTTTAACTGTTTTGTGGGATGTATATTTTGTTTGTTCGGGCGGAATTTTGCGAGTAGTTTCGACTGTAATATTTTTCCATACATTAAAAAAAGATCGCTGACACTACCATGGGAATGATCCTGCAAAAATAGCTGCGTAAAAGATCTTATAGCTGCACTTGAAAGTTTCGGGAAAATTCTGACATCCCAGGTACCGGACACGTGCGAGAATGCCGAGAAGCTGAAGCAGCTAGCGAGCTGCAGACCTACGACCTATACACACAGCGGACTGCACGGTGCCTGGATTTTCACTACGCGCAGTACTGCATTCATAGATTATTGGAATGTCTAAATACAAGAGATCAGCTACTTGAGCTAGGTATAAATATCGACTGCTAGTAACTTAGTGGTTATAGTTGATTGTAATACCGACGAATAGTTGATATCGAAAATATCGGCCGGTATTTTAGATATAAATATATATATATATAATATATATATATATATATATTATATATATATATATATATATATATATATATATATATATATATATTATATATATATATATATATATATATATATATATATATATATATATATATATATATAGATATATATATATATATAATATATATATAGTGACTAGCTAAACAAGGCCGTTTTGATGCAGCATTGCATAGTGAACTACTTGCGAGGTATTTTACGAGAGTTAGGTGAAGAGGTACGTACTTCTTTGTGACAAACGGAGAAGGCCCCTGGCTTAAGTAAGTCCAAAAGGAACACTTTTTACGTATCCCAAAACTTGCGAATCAAAATATGCCATATTTTGTTTGAAAGAAAAATATTTAAAACACAAGCTGTTGATAGTGGAAGGAATCGGCGTAGCACATGCTAGTACGGACGCTAATGTTTGGGCCACGCGTTTTGAAAATGTTTGTATGGTCAGTGAAACCAATAATCACAGATTTTGAAACTATTTTGTAGTTATTTAGGGGAAGACCTCCTACAGATCTTTTTTTTATAGACCATGGCTGTTGCTTTAGCGAGATGGAGGGATAGTATTTGATCATCTGGTGTAATGCTGAAGTAACACTAAAAGCTATATAAGACATATTCCCAAAGAACTAATTGAAAGTTACTTCGCGACTGCAACTACTCAAATGTTAAATGCAAACAGTTTTTTTTTTAAATTTTTCTGCACAAATCTTGATTTATTTTTCGCTACCGACGTAGTAAAATTTGGCATTTAAGTCGTCAAGGGCCGGGTACATGGTAATACCTTCCCATACTTCGTTTTGTCATATGTATAGTGTGCGTACCCATTCTGCGAAAATATCGATATTATCGATATTATTGATATTTTCAGGTGGGTATATCGATATTTTATATTGGCAATACCGCTACACCTTAGGAACAAGACACATGTCTAGACTAGTTGCTGTGCCATGACGTTAGCTACGGTACATGGGGTACAGGTAGGCTAATTTGTAATGACTTTTATGCACACACACACACATTACCATTGCATAGATTTCTTGCTTCTGTGCCTTCATCAAGGAATCAAAAATACACTGTATGACATGTGTGTACAATGTCCTCCTATCAAAATGAAATATTTTTGAAGTACCCAGAATCCTGAATTTTCCCAAAAGAAAAAAAAAACACCTTGGATATACTTTCAATCTGCACTACATGCCTAGACTTCAAAGTAATGACACTCATGTACTAGACAACCATGAAAGTACTACCTCGTAGGTAGGAGGCTACTTCCATGGTACAACTTTGGCAAATGTCACCCTCAAAACAACTTCTAATGAGCTAATGAGGAATAAACCTTTACCAGAAACAACTCATGTGCTACTTGACAGTCTCTCAAGAACCACAATTCCTGAAAAAATCAAAGTTTTAAAAATTGTTTAACTTCTTTCATGAATGCAATTACACATTACTGAGCTCTAAAATACACTACATCTGTATCCTTATTTCAAGAAAAAAGTTGTTACACTTACGATTCTTCTGAATTTTTGCAAAAAAAAAAAAAATCTGGTTATTTACTTTCACTCTGCATTACATGACTAGACTTCAATGTAATAACACATATGTAGGCCTACTGTACAATTTTAAGTGTCACTCTCAAAACAACTTCTTATTAGAAATAAACCTTTAGCAGGGACAAGGTGTGTGCTTTGAAAAACATCACTAGATATTCTTGGTCATTTGAAGTGAAATACTTCTGCCGAAATATAAATGACAATTATGGGCCTACATTATAGCCTTTTAACTGACTAGTCTTGTACACAACCATGTTTTGGGTAATTATCTATCCCTAGTGATCTACTAGCTTCCACACTGTTGACTTTTGAGGTCAATATGACAGGAAAGTGGTTGTTTTTCAAAGAATTTGAACTTAAAGGTCATCACTGACTATCAGCCAGGAAGGGCTGGGCTGTAATGGAGGGGAATTCCTCCTATAAGCTATAGACAGGTGAAATTTGTACTGTAAAAGATCTCTGTGACTCATCTCCCTTTGGAGGCCCACTGAAGGTTGCAATTTTTGGTGTAGCTTGGCAACCGGAAATTCCCCGTGTGGTTCAACATTTTGTCATGGCAACTTGCGAGTCTCCTGGCTAGTCAGAAGCTGACTGTTCCAAAAATAGACACCGCCCACTCATTTTAAATGAAGATTTGTCCCCATAATACTCCCTTAGAAAGGTCATGAGGTCACCAAATTAGCATAGCCAAAACAAAACAACCATCTCTTTAACTTAGACTACACTGTATTTGGATAAAACCAACTGTCTCAGAAGAGATCTTTTGAAAACCAAGATTCGTAGTTTTGTGTCGGTGACATTATAGTTGCTGGTGCCTGAGCAGGCACCGCAACTAAGAAGGAGCATCGCAAGGCCTGAACAGTTGTAAATTATGTAGTCTTTCTTGCAACTGAAAGACACAAATTGTTTAGTTAAAGGTGTCAATCAACTCATAAATGTTATGTACTTGTAGCACGAGAACAGTTTGTTGAAGTCGGCTTTGAGAAGAATTACACCTCCAACAATGCAGACTTGTTCGTAAGATGTCATTGCCTTACATCGCATTGTTCAAATTGCCACCGGCCTGCTCTCCCATTCAAAATATTGCTTAATTTTAGATTTCTCTTTGTGCATATTTTGTGGCCGTATCTGTGTCAATGATACTTAAGTGAAATTAGAGCAGGTTTGACTGCATTGTGACTGTTTGACTTACAAACAATAAAAGCCGAATTCCGCCAGAAATGGGACATTTTATTATTCCCATTAATTTACTTTGACACCATCTTGAGGAAACTATATTTCATTTTGGAATAGATGGTAATGAAACCGCTGCATCGGATAGACTGTTGATTGGTTGAATATCTGGGTCAAGTCCCTGTGTGACATCTACCAAAAAGGAATAGGAATTGTCAAGGAATTTATATGTTTGTGTAATGGAAATGTTTATACTATTCCATTTAGTGTTGGTCTTATAAAAAATAATACCCAATAGGAATGAAAACTTATGAAAACAGTTGTAATAACTCATTTAAGAGGAAACTTGAAGGTGTAAGGTTAAAATGGCTGACTCACTTATGTTTATGAATTCCATGTCGAGTAGGAAAGGTAAAGACAATAAACCAAAACCTACCTGTTTTGTGAATTGATAAGCCCTTCTTACCTCACCTATTACTACTATTGGACAGTCCCATCCTGAAAGATGAAGGAGGAAAAGTCCTGAAGGACAAACGTCAAGTGAAAAAACAAGAAAAACACAGAGCTATATAATGAACAAAGTTAACCATTCCCCTGGCGATGAAACAAGGGTGAGTTAGGATAGTCAGCTCAGGAGTAGCACCATCAAGTGGGGGAATTTCATCGCCAGTGATCATTCCGCGGTAGATGTACTGTTCAATAGTAGTAATAGGGGAGGTAAGTAGGAGAAAAATAGATAACACGCTTCGGTGGAGATAAAATTTTTTTTATTCTTTTTTTTTCTGTGGGCCAGTGGGAGTAGCTACCATCCAAGGTGGGTCTCAACCCTCTTTCTTTCCCCCAGAAAGACACTTTGATTGTCTTATAATTAGATTTTGTCAAGAGTTCAAAGCTTTGCCAGAGTTAGTGCCAGTGTGCATATAAGGCACCTTACGTAAATAAAAAGTTTGTAAAGTAGATGTTTTATTCCTCAGTTACTTCACCAGGCAGTCTGGCAAAGAAAATGTGAAAGAAAAAACTTGGGAGTTGTGAGATTAGTCTGGAACTTGTTGAGTCCATAGAACACAAATAGCTTTAAACTGGAAAATAAAAAGGCAAGGGTGTAACAAACGATGCATTTTAAAATGATTATTGATTCCTAATTTCAAATAGCAGTTGTGGTAAATGCTGATGACTATAGCAGTGTTAGGCTTAATGTCAACAATGAACTTTTAAGTTAATTTGAGAAAAAAGCCTGGACTCTGGGCTATTTTGAAGAATTATTGGAGATACTTCTGCTGAATTTATTGAGCCAACCCCAAATTTAGAAGAACATTGGTAAGCATCAAGGATAATTTAAAGAAATGACCCCCACTGATAACTGCCAATTACAAAGTCAAAGTTGTATTGGAAAACTAATTAAATAGCATTAAGGAAATGTTATTGTGCATATTGACACCTGCAAAGATACAGAAATTAAAGTAAAGTTGCAAGAATTTAGTTGGTACTGGAATTTTTTTAAACAATAACACAGCTGTGGAAGTTGCATGTCTGGTAAAAGGAAATGGTGCAATCAATCCATGAAATTGCATGACATTACAAAGAGTTAATACCCAACAGGTCTACTCAGAACATCTCCACATGTTTAAAATGGAAGGGGTTACTCTGAGGTTTTGCAACTTTCATCAATAATAATTGGTGCAGTGTAATTTTTAGCAGCATTTTTGAAAGAAAGCAGTTGTGAAATGGGAAGAAACGTTGAATATGGTCATTCAGTGTGTTCATCACAAGGGAATCCATCTTTCAAGTGTAAGTTTCTCTCTTTTTAAATGTACGTTCGGAAGAGATAGGTTATACTGTATGTGTTGCTTAATACTTTATTGACTTTCCTGTATATATATTATAAAGTACCCTGTACATGGCACATTATATGCATGTGGGGTAGCACAGATGTTTTTGCTTGCTTGGGCCTACTTTTACTCACAGGATTTGCATTAATATAGTTTATAATCACAAACATTATTTTGCTATTAGAACGTACTTAAGCCATAACTTTATGTGCAGCTTATTAATAGCCTATGCAGTTTGCCATTTAAGCTATTTATATGAGAACTTACCTGGTAAGATTTTGCATGGAGACTAATAGTTGCTATAGGCTAGGTAGAATTTAACTGTTGTTTGAAGTAAATTGTGGGAGAAAATAATTTTTGTAAAATGCATAAGACAAATATAGATATGGTGAAATTGAGGGAGTTAGGTAGAAAGACTAGGGTAGATAGGAGACGGACATCAAAGTTCACGTGTGCTGTCAGATATCCAAGGAAGATGGAAATATTTCGCTCACAGATTTCACTCCATTTTTATTCATTTTCTAGAAATTTTTGTTTTTAAACACATGCTTCTTGTATAGTATTGACACTACTAATGCTTAACACATAGTTTATATACTCACATGTGTACTGAACACCAGTCACACTTTAATGTATACCCCATATCCTTCAACATTAAACATTATTACATAATTCTGGTATAATAAGTTATTACTTTTTGTGCTGCATTTTTTATCCTGTTTACATTAAATCATTTTGTTAGGGTGGAAACAAATTGGGAATTACATTTTACTTTTCCCAAAGACAGGCCTTACAATAGCATAAGTTGACCTTTTGGTAATTGCCCTTTCATTATCTTAGTGTAGAATGCAAGGTCAGCATTTTCTTTGTGACAGCTTATTGGGACATTCATTTTGAGTATGTTGTGGAAAACTGATATAAGATAAGTAAAAAAAGTGTTAGGTGCAAATTGCAATGAGGTGTCGCCCATCCCAGCCAACGTGACCATGAAACATTCTCATCTTAGTGCTGGCAAATTATTGTGTAACCTACAATTACTCAAAATTTCAAGCTGTCTAATAAGTAGGAATTATTTCCAGTCATAAAGGTTTCCTTGAAAACTAAAAACAGCAATTTTAGTGACCATGAGCAATTTAATTAACTGTAAGTAGGAATGCAGAGTGTTTTTAATTTTCAACGCTAGTCAGATCTTCAAATTTTGTAGCTGTTGAAGTAATAACATTGCTCTGCATCATTAAGCAAGGTAAACTTAACTGTTATTTAGACAAATTAAGATGAATGTTTGAACTAGTTTAAAGGATAACTAATTATACCTTCTTTCAGAATGAGGAAGATGATAGCAGCTCTAGCAACTCAGAGTCGGAAGATGATAACAACAACAGTTTGGACTGCAGAATAGGAAAGAAATTGGAGAAAAAATCAGAGGACTTGGATTAAATGGATGGGGATAAAAGTATGATGTGAAGACATAGAAAGATAGAAACTGGGAATATAGTTTGGTAACTTGAGTAACTCAAATTGAGTAAAATATTGTCACATGTTCATAAGGAATCATATATAAAGCATCACTGGTAGTATGCTAATTATCAGGAAGTGTGATCATTCAAATTGATTTGACTGAATTTGCCTTTGACATTGGTGAAAGATTTGTTTCATCATATGAACTGAGTCAAGGAGACAATGCTGTCTGATAAAGTAGATGTAATTAATAGAAATTAGCTTTAATATATAGAATATTTTAAATATTTACATGTATTGGGAAATAATAAAAGTTAGATCTGGAATAAAATGGACATTGCAGACATGACTGCAAACGACTCCTTTAATGGTGTATTGTGAAGAGTGTATTTGTTCAAAGAATGCATGGATATCTCAATCACCTATGGTTGGGTAGAAAGAGACAGGTAGGGTAAATAAGACATATGAAGTACTGCTGTTGAGTGTGTAGTGACAGCATGTGGTCAGTGGGTGACCGTCATATCTGTATCATCATCTACACTTAGTGAATTTCTGTATTTTACACAATCTATAATTTGCATAAAAATGTTTTCAAAACTTGTAATACACAATGATTGCACCGTTGCAATAATACCAATCTGACAGGTCATATGATAATGTAATTCTGAGTCAGGTTTATTAAAATGATGAATTCAAGGAAATTTGTTTGAAAAGAGCATTCTTCAAGCCTAAATACATTACAGTCATAAAGATTAGTACTTTCCTTAGTAGCCTACATGAAAATTTTTAGCAGATGATCAGGTAGACCAGTGTAACTTTCAGCTGAGGAGTTGTGTTAATACAGTATTTCTTTGTGCATTAAGAGGTAGCAACGTTCAACTTTTTTCAGCTTCTTGTCTGAGGGTTTATAGCTAAGTGCTTTCAGATTTTTTAGTGCATATATCTTCCAGGCGGTAGTGGCCAACAAGTTATGTCTCATAATTATGACATGTGAATAGGGATGATTTAAATTTCAAGGCAAATACTGTTATGATTATGTGTTATTCTGTTCAGAATAGGTACAGTAGTGATCAGGGTTTGCATGTCCGTGCCGGTAGAGGGCGCTATATTTCTAATGTATGTGAAAACATCAAAACAATATACTGAAGTAGGAAATCACAGCATTGGAATAGTCTGTGAAGGCACGCATGTTAAGTTATATTATAAATGTGTCAACCTAATATGTTTTCCTTGACAAAGTGATGTTGAGCTTTCCTGAGAGAAGTATTCAGCAACTCCATTGGAATGAAGTTGCAGCTTCTTTTTGAAAGGTGGAAGACTTATTGGTTGCATACACAAGGTAATTAGGTTAAAGATGGTAATTTAAAGTAGACGGGCAAGTTTAAACATAATGTTCAAGAATTGTATTCAAATATTTTATGTTACTAAAGTGTAGCTGAATTTAAATATGGGTATGGAAAATGTGCATGAACTTTTAGTTTATACAGAGTTGGGAACTATTGGGAGGTGGCAGGGTATCAGGCTATTAATTGGAAGTGATATTCTTAGGCTGCATAAAAGTTGTAAGCTGCTGTAGAAATGAGCATTGTTTGAAAAGGCATTCTTTTTATTTTTCTCAAATAGTCCCCATCTGTGAAGGGTTCATATACATATATATTATTTTGTTTAGGTATAGCATATTGTTAACCTAGCCAAAGTATTTAGATCTTTCAGTAGAATATCATATTTTAATCTTTTCCTTTAGCCTTATACAGGGGATAAATATGCATGCTTTAGAGGATATTTACTTTCTTTTACAGAATGTTAAAGCAAAAGTTTTACAAGTTTCATATCTAATCATTCTTTCATTCCTATAAATAAAACAAGACTTTAAAATGAGCTCTTTGAGGTGCAGTTTAAATCTTCTTCAGCCAGTTTTTTCATACACTCACAATATGGACAAAGGATGTCTTAGTGAGTTGGTTACATCTTGCATGAAAGAGTACCTGATGGTACTATATACAGGTCCAGTAGACCCCTATCAGTCTCCTGTTGTGGACCTTTAGTGTAACAAAGTTTGCCTAATTACTCAAACAAAAGTAAACAATCTGCTTAGTGTCGTACTACAGTGTAGGTTTTGACAACATCTTTGAGTGACTTGGTTTCTTTTAAAATGCCAAATCAGGTGGGAAAATTGAATATTGCTCTTGGATGAAAACCCGCTTACTGTGACCCGGTGGGGAATTAAACCCCAAGCCTCTCGGTTGCTAAACTTCATTGCTCACAGTGCCATCACCTTTATCCATGATCGGCCATTGTCTGCCACAGCAGTGGAAGTAGTAATGACATCTGGTTCATTTCTGGTGATAAGGGTTATGAACTGTTTTTTTTTTTTTTTTTAGACATTAAAGTGTGCCTAAATTCAAAAATCACCAAAATGTATGTTACAGATATGGAAAACTGAATCTCTCTGGTCCAACCCTCATCTTCACAACCCATTCCTGTGCTGAGATAACCAAAGGTTGAAGTGTGTTCAATCAATTGAAACAGTTACGTAGATCATGCAAACTTGTAACATACGTATGTACAACTCTGGAATACAATCCTTGTTTTGTTGAAGCCCATGTTGGATCTTGTCAAAAATGCGATCACTATTTTACATGTCTTCTTTACTTGCATTGTTTTAACAAGATGCTGTGAATAAAAAATGGCAACGTTTGCAAGTTAATATAAACATTTTTATTTCAAAAGGAAACACAAGCAGGCAATGTGAGTTGTACAAGAAGGAAGTCACAAGTTATATCACAATTGAACATTTCAAATTAATTGAATACCTTCCAGTATCTTATATCTCAGCAATTAAATAAGCTGTGTAAATGGGAGTTGAATGAAAAAGATTAATTTTCCACCTGTGTAGCATATATTCTTTTGATTTCAGACTTTGGGTACACTCTAAAGGAAATACTGCATTTATTTTATAGCAAATATTCATACTTTTTAAACCAATATTTATAGATAAAGAATGATAGACAATTTAAAATAAGACAGTATGTTAGCTTTCCTTTTAAGAAACAAGGCTTTTACAGGAAGAAATTCGGTTATTTGTTGCAAAAAAGTAATTTATTCACCCAAACTTTTAAAAATTCAAATAATGCAACACCCATAAGTCTTGTTATGCATAATATTTTGAAGAGATAAAGTTATTGCTAGAGTTTTTTAGGGTCATTGAACAGTTTAGTAACTATTTAAGGTATTTTCTGTGTGTGTGATGTTGGTGCAGTTTCAACGCAATATTTCCCTTTAAAGTGGCGCAGACTACAAACAGAGATTGATCATGTCATCACTAACCAGTAGAATTCCATGTATTGTATAGATGACATCATTAAAAAGTAACTTTTGTACTGTAGGTACACATTATCTTTAATATCATAATCAGAAGTGGCAGGTGATTTTGCTCCTTAACTGACTCAGTCAATATTTTAATAGAGAAAAACCAACCATTAAAACAACATCAATGAGCATTTATTGCCAAATAACTGTATGTATAAAGTAGATTTCAAAAGGAAAATCTGTCTTTGAAATAAATCATTAATATTTTTATCAAACAAATCAAAACAGGAGTGATGGACATTAAAGAGGTTGCTTTGTTGCCAAGGGCAATTAAAAAAGTGCCAGGGCAAGGGAATTCAGGGAGCAAGTTTCTTGACTGGACATCTGTTTTACAAATTGATGTACAATCTTGAAAAGTATTACCATTGGAGTAGCAAAGCTCATTGGAGATATGTTCTGATATTTCCCTATGACCTGCCAGTCACAAATATTGCTTGCTTCTCTGTGTATGCAGTACTGTACTCTATATTTATGAATAGTGCCCTCAGTCATTCTGCATCAGTTGGTTACAAAGATTTGATTAAAGATTTCTGTTGTCGCTGGTACATTCTTCATGAATAGAGAATACAAGAGAGTGATGGAAATAGTTGAGAAAATTTGAATGTCACACCTGCTTGTTATGGGCTGTGTATGCTTCGTTTGTTTGATGTCCCCATTCGTGAGAACTGAAATTGGGGTCAGTGTAGACCTTGGGCAAACTTCAGAGTTGGCATGCCATATGTTGCAGAGGATTTTGATTTGGGTAGCATTTGCAAGCAATCATATATCATTGTTCAAAATTAAATGAAAGTTGTGAATAAATTGTCTGAATGAATTTATGATTACTAGTGTCAAGTGTGATTTCATTTCATGTATTTATTCTTCACAACAGTATAGACACATGTACAAGGTAAAGTTAAATTTGGTTTACATAAACAAGCAGTTGTGAAAGGAAGCACTCTAAAAAGATAAAAAACTTAACAAAGTAGAGCACTCCCAGTACAGAAATTAGCTAAACTAGAGAAATACAAAAGAAGAAGGGAAAAACATAGTCTGTCAATGTACTAAAGATACTGTAATAATAAAAAGTAATCAAAGGTATTTAAGGAAATTACAAAAAAGCAATTAATATTTCATGGCTCTGCTGAATTAATTGTCTCTTAAGAAATGATGATTTTCTTCTTGTTAGTTGTAGAGCTTGCCTTTGATTGCAGTCAAGTCAAACCATGCAAAGCTTAAAGTTTGGTACTAGGTTCTAAATTATATGTAACAAAAAAAAAAAAAAAAAAAGCTGGTGGAAAATATGACCTTAGAGTGAGAGTGGATTGATGTGCATAGTGTAATGAGTGCATTTGCTCTGGTTCTCAACTTATTCTCAATTGGCTGTCAGGTTAATTTTAATTCTTAATGCTTATTTCAGTGCCAAGAACCCAGCTACTTTGGAAAATAAATGGCATGAAACAAAGGAACCAAAGAACAAGTGCCTTATGCAAGAAGCTGCAACAGTTAGCCGGGACAGTAAACCTGCATTTCATTTATTGCTAGACTGGTCATAATTAATCCAGTTGAAAGCATTTACAGTGCTTTTTTAAGTGAAGACATATACCTGAAGAACTGTGAAATTCATATACAGTTATGATGTTATCATGATTTTCAGTGGTGATTCTTTTTTGGAGCTCAAAAGGTGGGAATCTAGGGTGGCCAGTTGTAGACAGAAGCCCAAAGTGCAATACACTTTCATCCTTAACATATTTAATTAGGCATATTATACTTTTGCGCAGTTTTATTATCATACAGTGTCAGTGGTAGTGAGTCACAGAAAGGAAGTGTATATTAGGCTAGGGCCACTCGCATGTTTTTGAAGTTAGTTGTCTCTGATCTAAGGAATTGAGACTTTGGATGAAAAAGCAATTACAATGGACTTTCTTTAGAGTGACATACCTGTAAATGCTACAGGCTCATATTTAATACCAGCTATGGAGCATCTAGTATATTCGCACCAGTAGGGCTATAGACCTGTGCATTGATGTCTGGTGACATCATTTTGGAGGCATAATAACGGAGCACACTGCTCTCATGACATGGACTTGGCAAGGACATGTAGTAGAATTGCATGCATATCCAATTGGTTTACAAATCAGCTGTCTGCATTTGTTGGTGTAACTTGCAATGATATGTGCTTGCCTCCAAACAAGGGAGCACTTTCTGCTCTGTGACATCATATGCATAAGGTCTATACTACATGCTTTACTGCAGCTGCGGTCACCTTGCTGATGTTAAAGAATCGTAGTGCAAGTCAACTGAACCAATGGTTGAATTTAATAAAGAACTGGATTAAATGATCCATATTTTCATTTCAATATATATTAAAATTTGCAAAAAGAACACAAATGCAAACCGTTGTAGGCTGGAACGTTTGTGTACTGTATGCTTTTAATGGTAGCTACTCCAGTGAAAGTAGATGAGTTGCTAACCAACTTCTGGTTAACTGCGACTCTAGATTAACTAAAGTTGGGGTAGCTATTTTAGACTGTGATGTACCTTATATATCCTTTAAGCTGTCTTTTTTAAGGGTGTATACTGCCTTAGTTTCAAGCTGTTTTCTGTGTCAGTGTTAATTTTGCCAAGTCACCATTATTTGAATCTTCTGTGTTTTTTTTAATGGTGGAAAACAATGTAACAGGTTACACACTATCCAAGCAAAATACTACCCCCAATTGAGGAATTCTTTGGTTAGAATAATGCATTACAAAAAAATTGTGTGGCAATTAGTTCCAAATCCTCAGGTTTTCATGTGTCTGCCATGGGTAATCGCGGGTATCTGCATGAAAACCCGCTTTTTTCCTTGACTTCGACACAGGTTGGCCAGTTGTCACATTTTGCCACAGGTTTGTCGCAGGTTTAATTGCCATTGGTTTTACACACAAAAAGTGTGGCAATTGTAACCGACGTAAGCAAAGAATTCCAAGACAAGACCTGTGGTTTGAAATTAAAGGCAGGAAAGGTGTGTCAACCTATATGTCAAACCTGTGTCCAGAGGGTTCCAGATAAACAGGTTTGCCACCCAAGAACACGTGTGATTTCTTTTGTTTTTCATGTGTGATCACATGTGGTTACAGACACAGGTTGACACACTATTTTTGTAAGGCTATGGTGGAACTGCTATATTTAGACCACTGACTTAGTTTAGATGGATGTGTTCTCAAGTTAAAAAGTAACATATAACCTCGTCACTGCTGCCATTAGTTGGCAGGTGTATACATATGTGGGAAAGGTTACAGTGTTACGTGGTGGATAATGAGGGTGTGTATATGAATGTACACACCTGTCAAAAGAGGAAAACCACCAGCGGAGGTATATTCCTTAGTTGTACTGATAGTACAGTTGCTGGCTAGAGAGTGCTTCCCTAGGCCGCTTCAATCAGAGTGCATTTACTCGTTTTAGACGGTTACCTGTATTTTTAGAAGAGTTTGAGTATGCATCAAAAAAGGAGGTGATGTCGAGATCAATATTGCAATCCATATATTATTGTTCAAGTCCTGATGTGTTTCATCTATTTAACTGTAAATTATACAGCCACTATGCTATTAAATATTCTTGTCTTTCCTTTCATCCTGTAGCTGAGTAAGTGCATGCAGGTGTATATATGAAGCAGTGTGTGTTTTCATAATTCTTTATGCATGTATTAATCAAGGTTCTATAACAACTGATACAGCATACCCTGGATGTCCAGGGGCTGCCATGTGTACATACATGTGACAGTGGCCAATTTACCTGACGCTTGTGTGTAATATTGAAGCAGTGCCTGGTATACTGCACGTTACAGTATATGTACCCTGATCCTTTGAATGCTGTCATAAAATCCCTTGGAATTTGATACCATTTCACTGTTAACGCTAGCTACCCCTGGAATTTCACAACACCTCTCTTACAACTATAGAATCCTGGTGAAAAATATCATCCCTGAGTAAATTCCAGGTACTCTGATATACATAAAAAGCAAGGTGCTGGTAGATAGTTCACTGTGTGAATTGATTCTCTCGCTAACCAAGCATGTCTGTGTCAGCTGTTAGTGCTGGGCCCAGAGCTGTCAGAATATGAATTTCGATTGAAGAATAAAAGAAAACATTTCAAAACAATAAAAATTGCAGACAGAGAATTGACGAGATTGGGTGGATTTCATTTGCCGTGACCTGGTAGTTGTGTGTGCCTGGAATTAGTATGTGGGATGTTTCCAAACCTGGGTACAGTTAAGGCAGTTAACACAAGGTTACTGATATTGGAGGGTCTGCTTGAATTGCAGTTTTCATTGTTTCGAGTGTTTTATTAAAATGACTGACCAGTGATAGCCTGGCAGGTTTGAAATTTGTCACAAGGAATTCGTAGGATCAGCTTCCATCATGGTAACTATCTTCATTCTTTTAATTTATTCTAATATTTTTTCAAAGAACAAGATAGACAGAGCTAGAATATTGTGAAAGTGGACAGATGATACAGCTGTTAAACAGATTGGATGTGGGGGGGGGGGGGGAGGCTGAACGCCCCCTTGAATATTCTCCTAGATTAACATTTTGCTAATTTTTGCATATTTGTTATAGTTAATGTGGCGAAAAGGGGGGGGGCTGAAGCCGGGAAAGCCCCTCCCTTGGATCCGTGCCTGACTCGTCACCCCAAGTATGACTTTTACTTGGGGGTAAGCAAAAGTCTCAATTGGTGACTTCTCTTTGATTGACATCAGAATTACAACATTCAAAAGATGCAGAGTAGCTCATATTACACAGCGTGAGCAGAGAGTGTTCTGATTACTTACTAGGGCCTTGTATGCCCACCAGGATATCACCTTAAGCAATGAACTAGCTATGTTTGTGTCTGTGCAAGGAAAAGCTAAAGACAGTTGTGGGCGGGGCTAGAAGTGACCTAGTTGGGAGAATTGGAAATGTCTGGGTTGATGGGTATCTGTCTTTAAAGCTTTTAGAGGGCCTACAGAAAAAAAATCTGTTGTGTATAATAAATTGAAATAAGGACTATTTCAATTCAGTCCCTACTTAGATGATTCCAGGGCTCCAGAAAATTTGTTTCTAAGAATTTTGTCATAATTCTTATATGCAGGAGGTCTCATGTATTTTATTGGGTTAGGTCGTGTATGTGCAAGGCAGTGCCCAAATGACTTTTTCATTTTCAGTAGTTATTTTGAAATAAAAATTACCCTCTCACTTTCATTTTGGGTGTTATTGAAGGATTTTCAGATGCTATTTGTTGTAATTTATTAGAATTTGAGCAGTAAGTGAACAAACTGCCTGAAAAAAACAGGTAAAGCCCCCAGTCAAAAATGTGGGGGCAGAAGTATGCTTCTACCCCCCAAGATTCAAGGGCAAAAACCCCTTATTTGTCTCTTCTGTAAGAAATGTCAAAAATTTGCAGTAATTTACCTTAAAGTTTTTCCAAAATGTTGCACCAAATTGCATCTGAGGAGCCTCACATTCCCCCCCCCCCAATTTTTTTTTAGTGTGATAGTATGAATATTTACAAGAGTTGAAAGACTGAACATTCTATTCAATGTAGCATGTAACAAAGTTGCATGAGTAGCTCATGTTTATTCATGATGTAAGTGAAAAACAGTAATTGTCTTGTAATTTAGACAATGTTGATGGGATTTTAATGAGAATTGTGACTATTTTTAACATCTTGAATGCTCTTTACACTTATTAGGCAGGTATCAGGTTTACATGTCCACAGACCTAAGGATCTGTTTTCGGTGAATAAGAGGAATTCAAGTGTCATGCAGGCCTATTGAATGAGGGAGGGGTTTTAAACTGGTGAGGGTATACATTGAATATTTTTCCTTGCTCAGGGAGACATGTCTAGGCTAATGGTAAGGAATGTAAGTCAATGTTTTGCAGATATGTTGGGGATATGAAAATGACAGCTCAGCCATATTACAGGACTTGATAAAAAGGAGTGGGATTTGAAATTACTAGCTGTATGAAATCCAAAATCTCAGTGCATGTTAGCAGTCAGTCCTCATTTAGGATGCCATAAATGTACTTAAAGAAGTTAAATTTAAGTCATTACTTCTGTGTAGAAGAATTTCTGAGAAGTAAAATGTTAAAAGAAAGGTAATTCATGATTATTTCAATTTTCAAAATTGGTGGTGTTTTCAATCATTGTGAATATTTCCCAGAGTGTAGAGCTTTTTTTTAGTAGATGTACCGTATGTATTTTTACCTATGATGATACTGTACCTAAAAAAATGTTAGATTTTTCAAAATTAGCTTATGAGGTCATCAGAAGTCTTGAAATTGTGTTGTCCTCAAAGATGTAAAAATTCAGGAATTTCCAGATTTCAGCAAAATTCCCAGGAATCTATTTTACTATTGCCAAAAAGTTCTGTAGTGGTCATGTTGGGTAAAATGGCCAAGGGTGGGTAAAGTTTGGGTTTTTTTTTTAAATCACAAAAAATGTAAATTTCTACTGCATGAGCATATTTGAAAAAAGGAAAAGATAGCACAATTTTGCACCTCGGCCCCCTCCTCTAACGAAGAGTTTTCTCAAAGGGGAGCCCTTCCCTTAGACCCCTCTTGCACCCACACTGACTGCATTCGCAATACCAATTCCCGCAAACTTTCGCAAGAATTCTTCGTCAAACTGCGTAAAAACTGTACGCTATTAACTATTCATATGTACGATCACAACAAACAGAATTATAAATATTCAACGAAAAACGACTATAGCAAGTCTTGATTATCAAGCTGTTTCGAACGACAAATGTCAGTGGGGTTTTAGTGTGTGATTTCGCCAGCTTCAAGCTCACACAATGAAGTCCCATTGACTTACTGTGTAAAAGTAAACATTGCAGCTGAAGCCTTTTCGTGCAATATGAATATTCATGTATTGAAACCAATCAACAGTCGAGAGAGTAAAATCATCTTGGGCTCATGAATATAGCGAAATTGGATGATCTCTGTCATTGTTCGCAGGTGTTAGTCTTAGTGTGTGTAAGCCAAAGAGGGGTACATATTCGACACCTACTATGAAGGTAACTCCCCAGGCCGGTTATCCTGGACAAATGGACCTCTACGTTGCTTACATCTCTGTGTCCTGTTAAAAGTGCAGGAATACTGTTGATATGAAATTATGTTTTTTGTGTCTAGATGAATCCTCTGTCCATAAATTGAATTATGAAAGAATTTTCCACAAGCTTCAAGGAAAGGAAAGAAAATGAAAACATAAAATAAAATGTTGCTGACATCAATTCTCAAGCAGTGTTGATTTGATTCACACCCAAGGTTCTAGCATACAAGAATGACAGTAGCACAAACAATAATGACACCACACAAGATGCTCCTTTCGTAGCCTTCATCTTAATTTAGCTTTAAAGCTTTCTCTTTGCCATCCTGTGATCATCTTCATACACCCTCTTATGAATGCTTTAATTCTCTTAAGATGGCTGTTAGTTCACTTTGTCTGCATCTCGATCAAGTGAAGCATGAACATCGCCGCACAGATGAGAGAGTATTCTCTGAAGCGAGAGATGAAAGCTGCCTCTCGCCGATTGAGTTCTCTCGGATTTTTGTGTTTGGAAGGGAAAAGAAACTGAAGGCTGAGTATTCTGTGACATTGATCCGTTTATTCAGGATGCGCTATTACATGCAAATAAATGTCAGTTTAGACTAGGATTTGTGTAAATAGTGACAAGATTGCTCTTATTGCATTTTGTATTGTTCTGCCCTCTGTTGGGATTTCATCCAGAGGCAGAGGGCCAATTGTTACAAAATTCATCAAAAGCTCCTAAGGACGCAACAAGACTTGCACAACAGCCTAATATTTCGAAGTATAAACGTGTGAAATCAAGCACCCTGGAGTTAAATCAGAAACTGTCTAAACAGGTGGCAAAATTCCCAACATTGGATATTACTTGATTTGGAACATATTCAACCCAACTCATTACTATGGCAACTGCAGCAGTAAGAAAATCTGGAATATATGTGCTTTTTAAGTATCCTTGAAGTAATCATGGAGAGATATGTTTGTGTGTGATGTTTTTATGTATGTATTGTAGTAAAGAAGATAAAGTAACAGCCTGCATGTGTTTGTTTCAGCATGGTTTTATGTAACATTTCCAATTGGTTCCCTGCAGCAGCTTTCAACATTCATCTGCATTGATTTCTGTAAAATTGCTTTCCCGGAATAGTAATTAGTAGATCGTAATGTCTATGTTACAGACATTACGATCTCTGTAGTGTAACTAGGTGGGCAGGTATGGTAGATATGGCTCCTTCATAATATTATCACATGTTTAGATATATTTAATAGCCAGCAGTTTGAGCTCTGGTCAAGGGCGTGGATGACCATCTTCAAAGGTGGAGGGTACTTTTCGCCATTTGCAAATCACTGTCCTGGAGGAGGGGTCTAAGGGGAGGGAGTACCCCCTCTCCTTTGAAAAAAATGGAAACTGGAAGGTGTCTATATGGCAAATGATGCCATATTTGGGAGCAATTCAGCTTTTAAATGTAGTGCCAATTCGTAATCTGTGTTCTATTATTAAAAGAGTGGGGGGATTTATTGGAGATGTCCCCCCTTCCAAAAAAGTGAGGGGGACGCATCTCCCCCCATGATCCATGCCCATATGGCTCTGGTGATGCAGATTAGTATTTTCAGAACATAAAACACATTCAGATACTTTCTAAGTGAGTATACATATGTACATGTAATATTTCTAGTCATGTGTAGTAGAGGTCAAGAGGTCATCCAGGGTAGTGTTGTTTGTAGATGAAATTTTTGTAATTCACTTCTCTCCAGCCTTGTAGGATGCTAGGTGTCATGGGTTTCAACTTTTACTTAACAATTTGTCAATGTGTCAATTTGTTCCAAATATTTGTTCCAAATTCAAGATTTCATGTTTTTCTGTCAGGGGTGACCACATACAGATATTTTTATTTTTGTGAAAATCTATGTTTTCCCTAGTCATTGAGACAGGTTTGGCTAGTTACCACACTTTACCAGGTTTTTACAGGTTTTGTGTAAAATATATGTGGCAATTAAAATCAATGTTAGAAATGACATCTGAGGTAAAAAAAAAAAAAAAACTGTGGCACGACTTTGAAAAGAAAACGTGTGTCAACCCTTGTCCAGAGTGTTCCAAGTACGTACACAGGTTTGCCACATTTTCAACCATGGAAACCTGTGATTTCTTTTTGTTTTCCATGTTTTCACTCATGATCCTGTGTTGCTACAAGCACATCTAGTTGCTACCTCCCCCCCCCCACTTCTTTTTGCAAGTGTTTTTTCTTCAGAATTATGCCAACTAAGTGTCTGATTTTCATTTGCCTTGCTTTGATTTTCTGTAGTGAAACTAATAAATACTGCATGTTTGAATGGCCCTTATACCAGTACTGTGCTTGTCAAAATTGTCCAATTGTAGTAGGATTTTAAGTGGTGTCCCTCTTTTCCCTTCTGGCAATGGAGGGTATCAGTGCCCTTGACCTTTTTCTACGGTGGAAAAAAGACTGGCCACACATTGTATCAAGAACCGTGTCATCATAACACGTAGGAGACACGTACAGTGTATCTTTATTGACCCCTGGTAACCTTCTGGAAATGTATCTATGAAAGTTCATGGACTGACTGTTAATTACATCATGTAGTCCTTTCACTTTACTGCAAAATTTGTTGCAGCAAATTACAGACTATTTCTCTTATGCACCTTCCTGTAATTTTTTGATATGTGGGTGATGGTGCTAACATGTGTAATTACTAATAGAGACATGCTTCAAATTAAATTGAAACATTCTGCATTTTGAAAATTTCCATCTTAAAAACAGTTTAGGGATGGATTACAGGTGACTGGTTCTCAGACAATCACCTCCTAGACAATTTCCCCTGGACAATTTTCACCCAGAAAGTTAATCTCACCCTACCCTGGACAATGCTCCCCCACCCTGACAATTTTTCTCCCAGGACAATTTCAAAGTTTCTGTTTGGGGAAGTTGTTTGGGGCAATTGCCATGAGTGGGAATTGTGTGGGGAGGGAATTTTATGGGACTGGTTGTGGGGGGTGGGGGTTGTCCAGTCATGCAGATGACTACTAGGGTACAAAAACATGTAAAAATACATTCTTAATCTGGTGGATAAATTAAAGTTATAATTTTGGAGCTGTTACTCTAGATGATAGCCACTTTATCTGATTTTTAGTTTTGATATGTACTTCAAATTTTATTGAAACAGTCTTTATTTTAAAGATTTTATTGCTTTTTTAAAGTGGACCTAAAGTCTAAAAATTCAAAAATATATATTTTAGAGGTTACAAAATTAATCTTATTGGTCCAACTCCCATTGTCATAGCTTATTCCATTGCTGAGATATTAAATGTTAAAATTTATTCACTTAAATCCAAATAGTTCATTGCGCAATAAGTTTTGACATTCTTGTTGTACAACTCACATTAAAGGCTTTGTTTTCTTTTAAAATTAAAAATGTTTATATGACCTTGACCGCTTCCTGTTTTCTTGCATGACATGCTGTACAGATAGGGCTTATATAGTCAAGTCACCCCAAAGCAGTAAGAGCGCGATCACATTTTGGCACAAGGTGCGGTGGCTTTCAGAAAAACAAAGAAATACAAAGATTGTAATTTGAGTAGTACAACAATGACATCACAAATTATTGCACAATCTACCTTTTTAAATCGAGTGAATAAACTTCAACATTTTATATCTCAGCTTAAGAAAGTCCTGTGAAGATGGGAATTGGACCATTGGAATTCAGTTTTCATGCTCTGTAATATATATTTTTGAATTTTCAGACTTTAGGTACACTTTAACAATTCAAGTTTGGATTGAAGGTAACTATATGGAGTAAAAAAAATATTCTGATTGTAATGGATTTTATATTCATTTAAATGTAGCAAGAATTCAACTAGTGAGTCTAGTGTGACCCCTAAATTGCATGCACATCATACTGTAGAGAGCCTAGTAGTGGTATTTGTGTGCATATTGCAACAGTGTACACTGATGGTATTGTGACGCAGAGCAAGATGTCTGTGCATTGACGTGTAAAGCAGTTGCACAAGATAGGATTATTATAAGGAGAAAGTTTGATAACACACGTTAGTTCCTCAATAACAAATAAAGTTGGGCCAATTTTTCAATGGGAAAATGTAGAATCACGTAAAGGCAAGTTCATAGAGATGAAAGAATCGTACCCTAATACCTGAATTTTGTGTGTCATTTCTGTAGAGCTGTGTACATTTTTTAAATATAAATTTGCCAGTGTCTTGACACCAAAATTCACAGCAGCAACAAAAACAAACATTATGTCATCTGTGGAGAAAGGGAGTGTTTAAAAACATTTTAAGGGAAATTGTAGGGTTAATAAACACATATTCTGGGTCAATATATCCAGTCAGTAATGGGCATCTTTATTGGTAGAGGAGCAGCCGTCAACAAGGTGCATTGTTTACTGTTTTTTTTTTTTTTTTTTGCTTAAATGCGCATGGGGGAGGGCAAGAGAGGGCTTTGTGTATGTCATCTGTTTGTCAACAGTGTTTTGTATCTTTTCTGTAACAATTACAGAATTGTAAATTAGCAGTTGTTCTGAAAAACCATTTTTCCTTATTCCATTCTTAAATTGCATGCCAACATGTATATATCATCTGTTTTATTTGTAGATGGCATCTTCATTCAGGTGACATCTTGTAAATGCATAAATTTAGTCATTCTGGCAGGAGTTTGTAAAACATGAGAGAATTTTTTGTTTGAATTATGCATGGTCTGCATAGGTATGGGCATGGCTGCAAAACTTGCAAAACTTCATGGGCGCACATACTTTGAAAACCAAAATTTCTAGCTCACCTGGTCTACTTAATTTGGGACTAAGATGAAAATTTCTAGCTGCAGCATGATTTTCACGGATGCAATGCGTCTTTGCGTCCAGCTTTTTGCAGGCATGGGTATGGGACAAGTTTATCATAAAATAATTCCTTAGAAGCAAACATTTTGCAAAGTAATTCAATTTTTTTTTTTTGAATTCTTTGTTATAAAATTAATGTAGAAAATGTCAGACATCAGAAATAAGTTCATTGTCCTCACCCTTTACAGTTTAGGTCCATATGGTTCATGCAAATACCCCTAATAACGTAGACAACAAGTGTAAGAAGCACTTAACCTGAATTTTCTTAAAAATGTTCCCAGTGCTGATGTTATTTTGTCAGTGAAACATCAAATAGTGGTACAGTAACAACCATTTGAGAAAGTTACACAGGTGGTATAATGATAGTAATAAATTATATATGCATGATGGAAAAAAAAAATATGCCCCTGTATTTACATGTTTTTGCATTTAAGGTTGGTCAATCTAAAGTTCAAAATGACTTTAATTGCAGACCTCACCGGCACAGACTTATGCTGGATGGTTTGTTACAACCGTGGAATGCATACTGATGTTTAATGGAGTGCCTTTGTATCATTTAAATCGATCTCTTGTGCTCAAGCCTATGCCTGCTCCAAAGTTCCTCTATTCAATGTAATTGGATAAGATTTTAAACTGTCAATCAGCTATAAACTAAATGCCACACACTGATGTACTTCAGTTTAGCCTGTCCCTGCAAATTGCAGTTGTGGCTGATTAAATTACCATGGTGACACTTTGTAGTTGCTATGGAAACTGTAAAATGTGACATTAAGTGAGCCCATCTTTCACAGCTTTTCTTGCATTTTGGCTGATCACATACAAGCTTGCATTCATTCCTCAAGTCAGCTTAAATCATTGTCTAGTACTGAATATCTGCTTGCCATCAATACATACAATACTAGACTTAATTATTCCATAAATAAACTGACTTTTAATAATCTGTGATCTGTTGTTCATGACAACCATTTTAAAACCTCCACTCAGTATTGATCAGTCATGAATAGCTGCTGTAACTATTTGCATTCAATTCCAATGCCAAGCCATTGTTTTTCAACCCACTTCTCTTTTTGCCTCTGATTTTATAATCATTTAAAACACTAGCTAGTAAGCATTGATCATCTATCAATTGTACATACTGTTACATTAAATTATGTACCAATCTGTTTTACAAATAACTGGTAATTTTAGATTGCTTATAAATGACTTTGAATTCTTAAAGGTTTTGTGTCCTTCAGAAATGTTAGCTGTGAAAATATAAAAATGCCTTAGGGGAATTATGTCGTGAATGTGAAAATTTATTAAAACTGAAAAGCAACTCAACAAGTTTGAAGCAAAAATGTGTCCTAAAATTAAAATATATAGCCAGCAAATGATTGTCATCTGCTGTTTATGGCTTTTATAATCTCTGATATATTGATGCAGTGTTTTCACATGAATAGGAAATTGACTGAGTCTTTATAACCATGGTATTAATGTTTTGTTGAGAACACTAAATGGCATAAAAGCATATTCACCTGATGCCATTTATTTCTTGTGTAACTGAAAACTATTCTTAGCTATTGTTGGACTATCCCCACAGTATTTTCATTTGATGCTGAAAAGTAAGACAGTGCTTAATCTAATTACCATACAGGTGTAACAGCTACCAAGTTTGATCTGTGTTAGCTGTAAAAAAAAAAATTTGAAGATGCAATTAAGTTTTTCGTGGTTAAAGAAAATTTCGATACAAGGTTTCTTTTTGAAGGATACAGAACAAAATTTGTCAAAATACAGTATCTGAAGAGGCACACAGTTATTAAAGGATGCCCAGTGGTTTTGCTTTGATCACCTCTTAAAAGTGCTAGATCAAGATTGTATATGACATGCATGCTGTGTGTGATAGATCATTATTGCATAACATGCATGATTTGTGTGGGTGTGTTAGCTCAACATTTTATGACAAACATGGTGTGTGTTTGATAGATCAACATGTATGACATGCAAGATGTGTGTGATGGTTCATAAACATGCATGTATGATGTGTCTGTGTGATAGCTTAACATTTTATGACAAGCATATGGTGTGCATCTGTGTATGATAGATCAACATGTGTGACATGCATGATGTGTGTGATGGATCATAAACATGCATGCATGATTTGTCTGTGTGATAGCTTAACATTTTATGACAAGCATGTGGTGTGCGTCTGTGTATGATAGATTAACCTGTATGACATGCACAATGTGTGTGATAGATCATCTGTGGTATGTGTGATATATATCAACATTATAACATGCATGATGTGTGTCTGTGTGATAGCTTAACATTTTATGACAAGCGTGGTGTGCGTGTGATAGATCAACATGTATGACATGCAAGATGTGTGTGATGAGTGGATCATAAACATGCATGCATGATGTGTCTGTGTGATAGCTTAACATTTTATCACAAGCGTAGTGTGCATGGGATAGATCAGCATGTATGGCATGCATGATGTGTGATTGTGTGATAGCAATTAACATTTTATGACAAGCATGGTGTGCATGTGATATTAGATCAACATCTGTAACATGCATATAGTGTGTGCCATATATCAGCATTCTGTGAAATTTATAGGAAGATCTGCTTCCCGGCCCCCTCATTACCTCATATTACACTTGTAATCCCTATTTACCCACAGTAAGCCCCTGGCAAGCTTTAATGGCGCAGTGGTCCCGGGCATCCTCCCAAAAGAGGGCGCCTAGCTAGTCCTCTTCCTGCTTGCCTGTCCAAGTGATGTGACACAGTTTTGTTGCTGGGTTTTCCCAGTTATAGCTAGAAACTTTATCTACTGATATCAAGACCATCCTTTATCATCTATTGTTCAACTTCGTTTTCTGTGTGTGTGTGATAGGGCAATGTTGTGCGATATATGCAGCTGGGTTGCTGTTTTTAGACACTATACATTGTAACATCTTGCTAAGGTTAGAGTAGAACAAAGTAAGCTTTTATTACATCCAGCAAAGGAAGTTACATCATGATGCAGTAATTGAAACACAAAGTGAAGTTCATGAGCAATACACACGTCAAGTAGAGTGACAAAATATATTAAAAAAGGTTAAAAACACCCACCATCTGTGTAAAAGCAAAGAGGAAACAAATGAAGACCATTGTTATAGCCACTCAACCAAATATTGACAAAGGAAATGATGAAAAAGACATACTTTTTTAAAATTTCCCACTGTGAATGTTGATGGCTGTACAGACTTTGTTCTTCAGCTCTGTAGATTAGAAGGGATTTTTGTGGCTGTGAATTTCCATTTTCTTCATGTCTTGTTTCGATCCGATCAGCTTCGTATAATATTTACCCTTTAAGTATGTATATAAACAGTTGTGTTTCCACATTTTCTGAAGGATGACGGTGCAAGTTACCGTACACGTACAGAAGGTATCACTATGAATTTTAATGATCATTGGTGAGCTATTCCATTACCCTGGCTGGAAACATGAGAAATGTACAGTAGGGTTATGAGCCCTTACATGCAAGTTGCATCATATTGATCAATGACTACCGTGATGTTATCATTATCCACAAGGTATCCACAACATAAAATTGTAAAACTATATCTCATTGGCATGTGGGGTCTCTCAAGCATGGTTACAATTATAGTCATTAACATCTACAGTTTTTATTGTTTGTGTATGTATGTATATATATATGTGTGTAATGATGAATATCCCAGCCACATAATGTAGGCTACATGCTTTCATGTTATCAACAGATTTTAGCAGAGATCCTGTACTGTCATGCATGGTGAGAGAAGAGGGTACTGTAGTTGGATATTTTGTTTTAGTGTAGAGAGTATACGAAAATTGAAACAGTATAATAAAACTGTTTCAGCAATTATGAGAGTAAGGCACTGCAGTATCACAGGTGTGCTTGCATGTAAAGTGGTTGCTTATTAAAATGGACAGTAAGTTGTTTACACTTGTTGTAGCCATCCAAGGTGTGCAGGCATTTATAGTCAAAATACTGTGCCAGTAAAAGCAAAAATGTGGACTGAAAATTACTGACGTATGTGCAGCTGAAAGTAAAAGCATGATTGCCTAAGACGTGTGACCTTGGTGTTATTTCAAAAAGCCACCTCCCTTGTAGGACTCCTTAATCTTTATAGCATTGAGAGGGTTGTTTTAGGCTATTTATAACTTTTTAAGGGTGTATGAGGCTATTTCTCTTTGTATCAAATTTTTGGGAAAAGTGTGCAAATTGCAGTTGTGCAGAGAATGCGCACATCAACAATGGTTAATAACGTAATTAAGGTTGTGTTCTTTTACTTTTTGTTTCATATCTCAAAAGTTAATTGTTTGTAATGATGTTATTGGCACAGTTCGAATTTTAATTTGTTTAAATTGTGGAAATGTTGTCAACAATGCTTAAGCCAGAGAGCAGTCCAGCAGTCATTTGGACTCCCAAAATTTTGCATTGCCCCATATGTATAATACATTTTAATACACAAACTTCACAGGAATTTACTGTTTGGACTCCCTGATCTCACCATGCTGGCTAAAGCCCTGGTTGTCAATTTGATTTTTAAAGGATGTTTTAGCATTGACTGCAGTGTTGCTTTATGTTGTGGTTTAGAGAGGGAGTTACAGTACCCATGCATGCATGCAACAGTTTAGGGCTTACCTTGTCAGAAATGGTAGACATCACCTATAAGTAAAACCATAAATAAAATCATTACAGATGATTGACTTTTGAGATACTGTATGAAATAAAAAGTAATGGAGAAAATTAAGAAAATAATTCTCAAAAATACTAGAATAATCAAATAACTCTTGTATAACTTGTCTATGCTTTACTTGATATTTTACCATTATCATTCTTAAAAGAAGGTCATATCATGTAGTTAAATTTTTAAAATTTTTTCATTCTGCACTGGAGATGACAACAATTACTGATAGACAGACCCTCATGTCTTAAGCATATTGTCTGACTTGGGTTAAGGACATTTTGTCGTACGATCATAAATTTCTCAATTTGATAATATGAAGTCCCATACTTTTATGTTGTCTTTATGGTACAGTTTTATAGATGGCACTTCCTACATTTACAGCTACCCGTCTGAGTATAAACTATTTAAACAAATTTACGTCTAATAAAGTAGTATTGCTTCCTTGTTTTATAAAGTCATGCAATTTATCACGTGTTTGGTGAATTGTGTAAAGAACTTTGACGAGGTGAACAGCTTGTAAAATCCATGGATTGATCTCCAAGGAAGGTATGAAATATATCTGTAATATAATTATGAAAATGTCTCTGTAGACCTAACTTTTTAAGTCTTTTGGAAGGAATTATGCAATCAAACATGCATACAATTGCTGTAGTCTTTACTGTGTCTGATATTTGTCAAAAATGAGTAATTCCGACATACTGCCTTCAAATCTGAGATGGTTTGACAGTACAGTTTTGAATTTCAAATTGTTGTTTTACATGTTACATATAATATTCCGTTGCAAATTAAAAACATTCTCATTGGTCAGAAATGTAAATAAAAATTCAGTTGCACCTGAAAAGTTTTTCTTGCCCACCAATGCACCTACAGCTGGGAGAATTACTGTATTTTTTTATCTTGATTCAGACTCCAGGCTTAAACCCACATAAATGCCATCTACAATGTGCAACAATCATTTTTTGTGACAAAAGTGCTATGTACAGTAACAAGGGTGCATTTGGGTCCCAATTACAACTGTGTTTAGTCTACACTACCCATTATTTTTTAAGGTCATTACAAATTTGTGCTTGCTGAACCAGATGAAGTTTATATTCCAATCTTCCAAGTGGCAGCCCCTTGCTGAAATAAGTACAACCTCTCTAAAAGTGCATGATGAGCATAGTGATGCATACATGTCGCCAGTGATAACATATTTCCTTTTCAGTGCATGCATGTTAATAGAACAATATGAAATTGTGTAAATTGTGTGCCTAGTGGTTGCCTTTCCCAAGCTTTGTACATTTTTGTTTTATACCTACAGAGTGAAGAGGTTGTGGAGAATCATAGAGAATCTTTTGTGCTCACAGCTGTCTTTCATGCTGTGGAGGAGGGAAACTTTGAAGGAATTCAAGAACTGGTAGAAAATTTAACGTCATTTGACCCAGATCAGCGAAACAAGGTTTGCAACAATTTTATTAGTTTTTCTTACCATTTACTATTTGGAAATATCTTGACAATGCTGTCATATGCTAACTCTAGAGTAAAGGAATTGTAATTTCATTATAACCAACTTATAAATATTGCAAACACTTTTTTGCCTGCAGTGAATGGATGCTTCACTAACATGCACATGAGTAATGAATAAATTGAAATTACCTGATAACAAAAAAACACACATTGATGCCAAACATTTTGCATAAAAAATTATTAGTGATTTCTTTTCAGTCTCTGGCTTTTAGCCATCTGACTAATTCTTGCCCCCCCCCCTTTGTCCTCCCTTCACCCTTTAGATGATCAACTATCAGAATGACAATCACTTTAACACTGCAGAGGCTCTGATTAGCCTGAACAGTGGTTTAAATCATGTGTGTCTGATCCAGAATTGATTAGACATTTGAGCAGTGATTTTGTTACAATTTTGAAACTATGCTAGGATACTTTACTTCATCTCTCTTAATGAATTACCTCACCAAGTGTAGAATATAAATCAAGCCCATCCTGCAGTAAATATTGGTCTACATGTCCCACAAGTTTGTCTAAAGTTGCATTTTCGAAGTGGGAAGATTTTCAGTCACTTTATTTTGCAAAGTGTTATTGCTGTATGTGCTCATAGTTAGTACTGTATTCATAATTTAACAGAACATTGGTGTTACTATCATAGGTTTGTTGTACTGCACACCTTTTTGGGTGCTGCAAATGAAAGAGTTGTAAAGTCTGTGTGTGGGTGTGTTTGTGTGTGTGTGTGTCAGTATGTGTGTACATGTTTACTAGCTAACTTACTGTAGCTAACGGAGAGGGTAAGTGAAATATTTCATCCTTTTTGGGTGTGCAATATCCAGTATAAAAGGTTTTAATGTATTAAAAAGAGGCCTCAATTGCTAGTTGCATATGTTCAGATAGAGACTACTGTATGTTGTATGTTCTAAACAGCAATTTTCTCATCTCTTACAGGCAGATATTATAATAATACCCATAATCTTTCAGTAAGGATTTTAATCTACAGTTTTGATAGTGGAATCGAACTGTCCCTTCTTTGCATACAGTATCCAATAATATTGCACATAGTTCAAGCAATTCAGTATTCCACTTGATTTTAAATACAGTGTTTACTCTTCTTAGCTCTAATATCTGTTAATGCAGACCATCCACTGTAGATCAAATACTTAAGTCATACAGCATGCAACAGGTTATAACAAACTTGACTGCCTTGTATATATTAAATTATGCATACACTCAGACATGCAATATATCTGCAGATGATCACAGTTCTTATTGTTCTAATCAAATTAAAACCATACAGCTGTTGTCATTTTTTATAGCAACCCATACACATAAAATCCACCATATCCATTTAAAAGATTGAATTGCCGCGGCAACATTGGGCTCTCCACGACTTACATGAGATAGCGGGCTCAACAGCTATAGCAAGACATCTCTGACGCACACAACAGATTGGATTAATTATGCTGGCATGTCTCAAATCTTTGGGGAAATGTTATTTAAACTTTGTCATAAGATCGCACTAGCCGGTTCAGTTTTGAGGGGGCAGTAAATTAATATCCTGCAATTGTTTCCTTGAATGTCCTCTTGAGGTCATGTACTACAGTTGGCTTTAAAGACTTATTCTCATCGGTGAAATAATTCCTGACATTGTGCTAGATATGCAGAATTGTCTTGGTGTTATTCTCAGCTTTTAGATGCATTCTCTATGGTCATGCTTTCCCATTCTTGTTCTGCAATATGCAGGTGGCATATAAATATTGTGTCAAAATTTGGACTAGCTAGATGTACCATGTTAGGCTTTGTAGCCCATACAGCCCAACAATTAAATCAGGGTAAAAATGTCAGCCATCTTGAAGTTTTTGTATAAGTACTTGGCTACAGTGCATGATGCAAGAAAAACCTTAGGATATAAACAGTATAAATTTGAGGATAAATGCATTGTTTTCTTTAAGTACTGTAAAGCACTCAATAACTATTTGTGTATTGTAGCAAATCTCCTAGTAGTACCATGTTCATTTATTTTTGAACAAGTTTAATATGAAAAGAAAATGAAGCAAGACAAAAACACCGAATTTTACAGATATGTATGATTTATATGACTACATGGTTTCTTTTTGGAGACACTTCGAAAAGAATCAGTCTGAGTCCATGTGACATTTGGAACTAAGAAAGGTGTAAAAAAACAAAACAAAAAGAGGAAAAACAAAGACCAGAAGCTGGGGTCATGCTAATTTTGAATTCAATTACTTTTTGGAAAAATGATATGAACTTGTTGCATTCAGGTTTAAGTCTGTGTAAGTTTGTGTCAGTTGACCATTGCTAGGATATACAGTACTGTACATATTTAGTTAGGAAGAGTTTTGTTTGAAGTTACACATTTTTGTCTGATACAATTACATTTCTCTCAAAATATTCATGGGTCACTATAATATTAAGTCTGATTATTTGAAGTGTGACTTATGAAATATTTTACACATACATAAAGCAATATCCTAGTGATGTGTGGTGCTCACCATGTCACTCTGAATTATGTCCAAGCTATCTACAGTATTGTAAAAGATCAATAACGATCGGGGAATAATTTAGTATTCAAATTTTGTGTAGCAGTTTTGAGAAATTTTTCTTTCTCAATTCCGTGTAAAATCACTGAAATTCCTACAGTTATGCACACATGTTTGCATTTGTGTAGCAATTTGGCCAGCTTGTGTTACAAATTGTGATTTGATACTGGATAAATTATTCCCTGCGATGTCTTCCTATATACATGTATGAGTGTGCCTGCATGCGTGTGTATGTGTGATTGATATGAAGCATTTGACAAATTTATACCATTTCCCCATTTACCATAAGTTTGTATTACACTGCAGTTAAGAAATCGTATCTAGTGTGTCTGTGTCAAGTTAGTGACATCTTTCTGAGCTACAGCTGTGTGTAACCATGAACAATTTAAGTTACCAGTATTTATTTTTTATGGTTGCAAGCTACACATATGATAAAATATTATAAAAGAACTAAGTACTGTACATGCATGACCCTGTTTATACTTTATACACACTATGCTTTAAATGGAAGTAATTGTGTGCATATACAAAAAAGTATTTCCCAGATCTAAACAAGATAGTGAAAAGAAATACTGCAATTGTAATTCCTTACTATCTCTACAAGACAGAGATAGTGTATGATCTATTCAATACATGTAAGTAAAGAAGTAGTTGTTTGTCCTCACTACACAAGACAGATAGTTAAATATAGTCAGGAGAGGTAAAAAAGAAAATACAATTTCCCTAAACTTTCAAATAAAATGATAACCCGTTCAGGATTTCTGCCATACTTTTTCTTATTTAGTGGCCAGTGTGAATGTCCTTTATTGTAACTAGGAAAAAAACAATTTTTTTAATGGAGGTACCTTTTGATAAAATCAGAGTTTGTTTTTTACTCCACCACATTTCTGTTTTGGGAGTAAAGAAAAGAAAAAACTTGGGCGGGTTAAAAAAGCAGTACGTTTGTAGTATAAGGAAGTGAGTGTATAAAACTCATCTGCCATGTATACTGTAGTTTTGAGTACCATAGATAGTGTTCTTGAGCATTGAATACCTCACTACAAGTTGCTGTTGTTCTTTGGGTATGGCTCACATTAACATTTTCTCAAATTCCAGCTTGCATTCATTAGAAACACTAAGGTAGGCAGCCTATTGTGGTACCAGAGCTTTTGTATTCCTATCATTGATCTTTGGCCCAGGGGAAAATGATACAAAAGCAAATGTTCAAAAGCGTATACTATGAAAACTTTGAAAGAACACAAAGAGCCAAGTGGAAAAAGCATAACAACAAGGAGATACATTTTGGATTCCTTCAAGTTATTTCAGTGACTGAAAAATGGTGGGGAAATTAAAACAAAGGAAAACTAAAGGACTCGTTAAAGGGTATGTACCAAAGGCTGTGATGTGAAGGCAACAGACTTAGATACCTGTAGGTTTTGATCATCATTGGCTTACCAAATATTTCCATAATTTTCTGCAGTCAAGAATATCAATTTTAGTATTCTTTTAAGAAGATTCTGTCTTTTGAGGATCCTGTGTAGTGATATAAGAATGATGGGGTAAATTAAAACGAGTGAGGTAAAAATAGTTTTTTTTACCCCACTTGCACACTTATCAGTGGGGTTAAAAAAAACTGGTATGACAGGTGTGAAACTAGAGGGGATAGTTAGTTGCACTATTCTGGCATGTAGACACACTCTAGATGTACTGTACTGTACATACATTACTACAGTATCAAAGGTACTAGGGTTTCTTGCAGTAAAATGTTTGCATGGAAAGTGCAAACTTAAAAATTGTATATTTTGCAATTTGTATTTTTCGAACTCCATTTATTGATTTCTTGAGACAGCAAGTGCAAGTCTACAAAATATTGCATAGTAAAGGAGAGACATGTGGTTACAAAATCACTTTACATTAAGTTTAAAGTTCATCTCTCATGGCCTGTAGGATTTTTTTCTAAACCAAATACTCTTTTGTTTTTTGTTTCATTTTTGAACACCCTTGACTATATGCATTAACAAACTGGTTACACTGTAAAAAGTGTTAAGAGAAAATTTGAATGAGTGTGGTACTTTGATATTAATGCTGAAAATTGTCATCCTTCTCCATCTTCAATTGTGATTGCTTTGGTGATAAAACAGACCATGGCCGACAGTTTTGTTGTAACATTTTGGGGTGACAGCAAATTCGTTGGCCTTTGAATTCAAATGATACTTGAGCCAGAAAGTCAATAATTAATAAGGTTCTCTTAAAGGGCAGATGGTGTATCCTTAATGTGAGGTCATATACATTTCTGTTTTGTCGGGTTTAGATACCTGTGGGGGAAAATACAAGAGTTGATAGCTATTCATCTGGGTGACTGCATAATCTGGATAATTGGCATAAAACCAGCTTTTTCATACTGTTCCCTGAGAATAGGGTAACATTTATGTGAAAAACAATTATTTTGCATTTTAACTTTATAACTTACGTTGCTTACAGATAATACTTACAACTTAATGTTTGTAAAATTTTGCCACACCCTGTCCCCTGAATGATTTTATAAAATGATTTACGTCTTTGTTTTACCAACCACTTTGAAGCAGGTGAACCACAGTTGTAAGAACTATGTGTTTTACAAAACATAAAAACATAAAACAGGAACAGTAATTTAAAAACCAAACTATGGAATCAACTTTTGTTACCGTGAATGTTTCATTCTTCTGTTTACTGATGCCTGCAAATATGACATGTAATGGTGCTTAAAGTTGCTCCGTGTTTTACCTAAGAAAGGTTTAACTTATTCATAATTTATAAACTTAAGAGGATGGATCTGTTTTATTCTGTGCTGACAATATTTTATTATGGTTACAGTATGTTTTGTGCAAATTAAAATTGTAAAGATTTATGCTGGTAGTATCCAATTACGTACATGCAACATTTTATATAGCCACATTATTTAGGGGGAAAATTCTTTCTTTTTCACTCTTTAATGGGAAAAGTTGTGTTTCTATGTTATGATTTCTTCTCATTTCTTTTCTTTTATTTCATAAATACCATGATTGTGATCGCCATCATCACTGCCATCATCATTGCTGTGTTGTCATAATGGTCACCATTGCCATCGCCATTGATGTTTGTGCCGTCATCACCATCGTGATGGTCATCCCTTTCATTTGTGGATAAATCATTTTCACCCCATGTGCCATCATTATTACCTTCATTATAATTGCCATCAACATTATCATAATAATAACTGCTGGTCATGAACCACATGCAACGATCATTATTGCCATCAAAATTGTCACCACCATCACAATTACAACTGCCTGTGTTTTAATCACCTTTACCATAATAACTGTTCATTATGAACTACATTCAATTATCATTGATCATAACCATCAAAATTGCCATACCATCACAATCATAATTGCCACTTTTACAACTGCCATCAACATTAACATCATTTAACTGTTGGTCATGAATCACCCTTATTGGTAATCATTGCTGTGTAAAAATTGCCACACTATCACAATCATAACTGCCATTAATACAAATGACACCACTATTATCATCATCGTTATAACTGTTTATCATGAATCACCTTAATGACCATCATTGCCATCAACGTTGCCACCATCACCATTGCCACCATCACCATTGCCACCATCACCATTGCCACCATCACCATTGCCACCATCACCATTGCCACCATCACCATTGCCACCATCACCATTGCCACCATCACCATTGCCACCATCACCATTGCCACCATCACCATTGCCACCATCACCATTGCCACCATCACCATTGCCACCATCACCATTGCCACCATCACCATTGCCACCATCACCATTGCCACCATCACCATTGCCACCATCACCATTGCCACCATCACCATTGCCACCATCACCATTGCCACCATCACCATTGCCACCATCACCATTGCCACCATCACCATTGCCACCATCACCATTGCCACCATCACCATTGCCACCATTACCATTCATGATATATAGCATGGTGAGGCTGCGTTACATCTGTGCGCTGGTTACGGGCACTTAGATATAATCCAGTACTTCCAATCAAAAGGGGCTTCCATGGATGTTAAAGACAAGGCAAGTTACAATACTGTATCATTTCAATTTTCTGTTTTTTATTTAATTCAACTTGTAAAGATTTCAAACAATTCTTTAAGTTCTGGTATATTATTTGCATATTTTACAGTATACTAATTTACCAAGTAATAGTCAAAATGTCACTGTCACTATTAATTCTTGATCTGTATGTAGCGAGGATGCTTAGATGCAGTATCACAGTATACAGTACTGTACTGTACTTGTTATGGACTCCAGCATTCATACAGTATGTAATTAATACTGTAACAAAACCAAATAGTGTGCACCTGATATTATAGACAGTTGGGAGTTTATGAATCAAGCTGAGGTTTATCATTATCATGTAGGTTAACTGTTGTGTATTGTCATTTGGTATGTTTCTGTTTTGTCACTAGTTGCTCGTAGATTCAACTTTCCTTTTCTTTGAAACATGAGAATCCATTCCCAGTTGAAATAAAGTCAGATTTGTATTAAAGGTTGAGGATAAAAACAAACATGATTTTCTTTGCAGTGACATGTAATGTAGAACTTTTAATCAATTGCTATTTTAATTATTCACTGTACCTGAGCTTTATGTGCATTGAGCATTAAAAATTTACAATCAATGGTTCATATTACCAGAGCAGTAAAGAAAACTTCTAAATGATATACACAGTAGAGGTAGGATTCACTGCCAGTTGGAGATGGCTGTTACAGGTTGCTTAAGCATGAGGCTAAGATTTGTGATCATTAGGACTTTACTATGAGATGGTACCTCACTGCCTTCCAAAATGGAATCAAATGAAATCTTAAGTAGGTGGACCTTCATTGTGTGCTAAAATATGCAGGTTGAGTGTCTCCCCCAGTTGGTACTATTGGCATAGTTACACTAGTACTGATAGGATGGGCTTCACCATACTATTGAGATATAACTGTCAGCTTCTTTCTGTGTGCTTCTGTATTAATCCACATCATTGAATCTACTTAAATAATGTATATCTGGCTCCTCCTATATACTGTATCCTCTTTGCATAATGTATTCCCAATATTGCCTTCAATTTCTATCTGGCAAAGTTGTTTGTTATTGAGGGTGCTATCTATGTATCGATCTTCCTTTTATTATGTGCCAGCCTGTCTTGCATGCCTCAAAGTCACAGGATTTAAAATAGACAGTTTTCTACTTAAAGGTCGTGTGACATGCCACCAAAAAGAGCTGTTTCACTAGTCACTTAAAGAATTAACCCCTCCAGTCAAATATCCGTTGGAATTTTTTCAATAACTTTTACCGACGTTCTCAAAATATACGTCTTCAAAGTTTGATGGTTTCTGAAGAAACTCATTGCCTATGCAAAAGTAATGATGTGGAGTGTTGCGCAGTGTTATGATTTCTTTTGTTAACCCTTTATAAATTATCTCTTAATTACTGATTATATAGATTACAGTTTGGTGAGTGATATCAATATTTTTCAAGGAAAAAAATTTAAGTTTTACAATAAACCTCTCAGGGAATAACAATGCTACCAGTGTCCTTGAAATTAAGTTGAAAAAACAAAGGCTAACATGTGCCATATATGGTATGTCCCTCTTTCGATGTCACATATTTGCATATTAAGCTCATGTTTATTCATGGACAAGTGTGGAATAGAAATTTCCCTGTAAAATGGTCAATATTTGATGGATTTTAATGGAAATTGTGGCTATTTTCTGGATTTTTAATGCTTTTTACATCAAATGTCCAACTATGTTATTTTCATGTCACACGACCTTTAAAGGGCATATTGTCTGTTTGGAAAAGATGGATGTGTTTGATATTTTTAGCTTTTTATTTCTTTCCTCTACTGGATGTAAGCTTTTTGGGCACTTTATTGGCATAATTGCATTTGTGATTGATTAACAACAGGCTCCAACTGGTCTTCACCCCAAAACCTAAGAATGTAAACTACCACTGCTTCAAAGGGACAAGAGGATCAAGAACTTAACTAATTTTGTTGTGGAAAAGAAATTTTATCATTTATATTTTTTCCTGTCTTTGGATTCTTTTCATACATTTTATATCAAATATTTTACATGTGCTGTGCTACCCAAATTATGTATTAAATTTCTCTGCTATTGGCTTGAAATGTGGTGTTATTTGCAGTACTGTACAGTACATGTGGACATGTTATGCTGTGTCCTAAATTCAGTCCAGTGGATTTAAGTGACATTGATGGTGATGGAGTAGGAATCAAGGAATTAGTTCATTGCATCAGATCATGAAGATGAGAATTATCTGATACATTGTATGGTTCACTACTCAAATGAAATGAGCCTGAATTTGAATGTCCTCATAGCTGGTTGGAGAATCTCTTCTCCTTTTATGAAGATATCATGAAGGTGAATCAATACTCCTGCAGCAGTAGGAATCGTGGCTGCTTATAGCAAAGAGTCTATCTCTTGAAAGGAAATAAGTGCATAAGACACTATAGAATCCATGGCAGGTATTGTCTTCAAGACCTCATTTCATAACTATTTGTTTTGTTAGCCAGGTATCATTAAAGTGTTAGTGTGGTAGGGAAGCTTAGGCTTTAAATTTATCATGCTATTGTGCTTAAATATTTTTTGTATTATTCTTCTCTAGAGGGGTGATGGCATTGTCTATTGGGCTGCTAGACAAGGACAGGTTTCAGCTGTGAAATACTTCAAAGAGAAGGGATGTTCATTAGATGACCAAAACAAGGTAACTTTGAGTGAATGCATTTGGACTGTGAGAACCTTTGTCTTAGATTAACAGAGGTGACCTTATGAAAGCCTTGCACACTGGTGGTAAACATGATATCTCAAGAAGCATAGCCCTGAGAAATCTCATATTAAGTACAAAAACCGATTGTTTTTGTTCGTCATCTGACAACTTCCAGACAGTTCTCAGTCAGAAAATTCCCCCAGCCAGTGTTAGCGATACAATTCCCAGAATGGAATCCATCCCAGACAATCGCAACTATGGCAGTTAGCTACCAGTGCAGATCCTGACGACCATGCGATGCTGAGGAGTTAAAAGCAGAGAAAGATCTCAAATTTCCAATAGTAGTAATAGGAGGGAAAAGTAGGGCTCATATATTCACAACCAGGTCACTTTTGTTGATTTTATGTTGGATATTAAATGTCATCCAAGCTCAGCAGAGGTTCAACTGTGTAAATTTTACAAGCATTGATTTCCAGTAAGAGAAATTTTGATTGATTTCAGGGGATGCCCATATTTAGTTAAAAGACATTTAGTTATGGAGGTCAAATGGTGTATAAGGTCACTAGTTTTCAGACTGTGATCATGATATCTCAGAAGTAAAACTTACATGTGACTCATGCCCCCTTGTGATTCAAGAATCATTATTTACATAAGTGTTCGTCACTTCTCATGGACCTTCAGCATTCTACCATATCCTAAGTGTAAACACAATACAGTAACTTAAGGAGGAACCCATATGAATTTGATCTCACCAAGGAATAGTGGAACATATGTTGTGATTTAAAAATAAGAAATTTGAGAAAAAGTGTCTTTATGTCAGTGTATGTGTAATCCATTCCCGTATCAAAGTGTTAAAATACCTATTATGAAAGATTACAGTTATAAGGGGTAACTTTGATCTTTATGACTAAGTTCCTGAGTTTCAATAAATTTGCCTTATTCTACTCTTTTTTCTTTGACAGACTGGTGAATCCCCTCTTCACGTCGCAGCTCGATATGGACAGAAAGATGTTGCTGAATACCTCTGTAAACAAAATGTTAACATGTACCTCCAAGATGCTGATGGTGATACTGCCCTCCATATAGCGTCATGGCATGGGTACACCTCAATCGTACAAATCATGTGCAATGCTGGAGCAGGGTTGGACCTGAGAAATGAGGTAGAAGACAGAGTTTCTTTAATATTATACATATGACTTGTAGCTAAATAAAATGCCTTTTGCTCATTGGTGAACCTCAACACATCTGACTGGAGATCGATTTCATGGCGTCTGTTACTGTCAGTGAACTGAAAAGTCTGAGGCATAGCTGGGTTGTTGCAACTGTATTGTTGGATTGAGTGATATATAAAGTGCAGACATGCTGGGAAATAGCCCTTAGCTACTTTTAAAATTTACTCCCTGCCATGTGGGGGGGTTACCTTGGATTAAGTCAAGTACAACAGAGTATTGTGTGTGCACTCACCCATGAAGCTGCTCAGGAAATGTCCAGTGACCAGCACAATGGAAACAGTGTGACTGCATTATTCCATGAAGTTGAACACAACCTCTGCGGCTGTTAAGATTGACTTTTTTCTGCTCGGGTGATTCAACTTTTCAGTTGAGCTACGGGTACTCTCCTTTCATGGACAAGAGTAAACGAACATAGGCAAAGAAGTTTTAATGTATTGATCCCTATTACTAGGGTGTGACTGTGTGAAGATTTATGTCATTTCATGCTGTAACAAGTATGTAAAACAGAAGTGTGTCATTTTACAGTTAGCATCACCCGCATCCCCTACACCACTACCCGGTTGTCATTTGAAATACATAGGCAATATGGTAAAGAAAAGAAAGTGTACGATAGTGAGCTGTTGCATCCAAATTTAAATGTAATGTTATAAGATTGCTCAGAACAAAGTGTTCCAACTTCTAAGTACAATTTTTTTTTTGATATTCATAATGTGACTGTTAAAAAGAATTGTGAAACCTGTGTGTAAGCTTTGATCTCCTGTGTAAATGTTTGTTTTTTGTTAACACACCTTGCAGGATGGTGAGACACCCCTTATCTGTGCCTGTGCCAGAGGTCATCTGGCCATTGTAAAGTGTCTCATCCAGTCAGGAGCATTTGTGAATACAGCAGATAAACAGGGCCTAACAGGTCTTCACCATGCAGTTAGAAGGTGCCACTTTGAAATTGCCCGCTTTCTCTGTGAATCTGACATCAAACTTGACCTACAGAATCGGGTAAGTGTTTCATTATCAGGCAAGTTTAAGGGTTTCATATAGACGAATCCGATCAGCGCTTGTGTTTAGTGACTGTAGGCAGCCATTAATGGGGTCCACCAGCCTTAAATCGTCTTCATTTATTTTCTACATGAATTTCAAACCCACATATTCAGTGAAAATGAACGAACCAAGATACAATTTAATGTCCAACCATCCATCATACAGGTAAGCAAGGAAATTGAAAGATTAAAGGTGATAGACCCCAGGTATGGCCGACTGAAATCAGACCATCACTTGCTCTCCGGATTCGTCTATAGTATTCACACAGATGGTGTTATGTTTTTCTACAGTCAGCTCAAATTATTGTAAAACAAAAGAAGATATACATCACCACACACATTGAATAAAGAAATGTCTTTTCATCTGTTCTGTGTGAAGGAATGTCAATTGCTCCAATGAAAAAAGAGCAGTTTCCCATTTTTAGCTCACATTTACTAATTTTTGAATTTTATTTTAATTCTCCACTTTCCAAAAGAAGGTGCTGTACTGTATAGCATGCTTTTTGTATTGTATGTATGTAAATTATTTTGCTGTCACATCTTATAATATGTTCTCCCCTTACCTTGTGGCAAATTGGAATCCCAGTGTGATGGCACTGTGCCAAGATGCAGTTTAATTTCAAAGCAGTTTAACTGTAGCAAGTGTGCGCAAAGTTAACAACATGTTGAGGAGGATGTGTTCCTACATATTTTGTTTTACATTTCACTGGCTTCAAATTGTTGCAGTATTTTAATCAATAAGCAAATTTCCTGTAGGAATGTCAAGAAAGTTTTGTTTGTGCACAACTATTTATGTTTTGAAAGATGGACTTCATCAACCATGATTGCAATCCCAAATGCTACTTGGTTTTTACTTCGGGAATGTGAAATAATCTGGTTTGCACCATCCCAGTTTCAAGACCACTGAGTGACTATAAAGCTTTTCCCTTACAAATCGAATAGGTGCTGGTTTATTTCAGTTTTTTTTTAGTGTGTGTATGCTAAATTCTAACCCTCATGTTCTGTTGAAGTTGACCTAGATCAGTCCTGAACAAAAGTACAATCGTATCTGATCTGTTGAAGCGATGAATTATAAGGTCCTGCATAACAGCAGAGTTGGATTTAAATCCAGTCAACTGGTTTTAGGGAACAACCCTGCCTGGTTTCTTTTTCTGAAAGTGACATTATGATGGAGATACTGAAAACTTCTTTCAGCATTACAGTCATTATAATAGTTCTGAAACAAATAGAATCCCTAATGCATCATTAAATGAAACTCAAATTACTTGGACAAAAGTAGGTTATGCGTTACGCCGGTTGCCAAACAGCATCTGCATCAAGGTGAGAAAAAAGGAGGATGAAATCCTTTCGGTGCGATGTTGTCTTCATCTTTATTTCCATCCTTAGGTTAAAAAAGTCCAGGTCCTTAAGCTCTAACAGAAGTGTATATATATTTAATATAAAATATTGGGTACAAAAATTTAATTGCCTCGTGAAATTTCATCTCTTCTTTAAGGGGTTATAATATAATGTTTAAATATTTAATGGTAGTTGTGGTGCTGGGGGTTTATTTATGATTCAAGCAGTGAATCTCTAACTGTGATGCAAGATCAGATAAATGATCCCTTGTTTTATGCCACATTTGTATTCAAAAATACAAAAACAAATTTTAGAGTAGCTCATAATAGAAAATGCTGTTTTTTTTTTCTTTTTTTTTTTAAGTAGGAGATAAGAAGTAAATTTAATTGCTTATTTGCTGTTACCATGCTGTAAAGCATGGGCATAGTTGGTAAATTCTGTACAGTCTTAAATGTCCTTGAATTTTGGATGATTAGTCTGAAAAATTGCCTCACTGTTTGGAAATCTGAAAACTTTAGTTATCTTAGCTCAGATTATGACATATTTGCATATGTGTTCCACATGCTTAAATATTTATAGCTGTGTATTCCTGCTGAATCAGTTCTGTTTAAAAATGTTTTTCAAACCCCACCTTTCTTTTGTTCTACTGAGGTATATCATGTTACAAACATCATCACCACAGGAGGCTTCTTTTGTACTCAGATTACAAACAATAACACAACAGTGCCTACTCATTAATTACTTCCACCCAGCAAGGCAAAGGTTACAGTAAAATGCAAGTTGTTCACAAGGTCTTCTGTTGTATGTCTGTGTGCAATTGCAAGATGCACAGAGCAAAATGCATTTTTCTGAAAGTAGTTTGTGGCAATCTAATTGTTTTGATACTGTTTAGCTGTTTTGTGTGATATTGTTACAGTACTAAGTATCCAGTCCAAGACATTTGGTGTAATGGAGATGGTAAGAAAAGCAGCTGGCAATTTTAACGAGATCAATCAATCATGCCAAAAGAACTCTATGGGCATGAGGAATTGACTGAACGCATGTACTGAACATACCTCAAACTACACTGAGTCTGTCAGTAGTGAAGATTCTGCTAGTGTAGGAGATCATCACAAGTTCATTTTGATCCAGTGCCAACAATTTTGTTCTTCCCAATATATTTTTATTCATGATTCTTTAAAATAGTCATCTTGGTCTCCAAAAATTCTGAATAACGTTAAGTGTTTCAGTCACATTATTTTCAGTTGTTGTAACATCACTGTTAAACAATCATTGAGGTTCATGTCTTTCAAAAAAACGTGTCACTGCCACTCACTGGTCAGATAAGTTATTGATTGGCCATGTATTCTGTCAGTAGAAACATAATGGTGCTGCCCATATGTGCAGTGAGTCACCGGAGCTGTGTAGGGTGTAGGGGTGACTGAGGGGTGCTTTGTGTTCATGTAATGGTGCAGCAAACGGGTGCAACAATGCTTACTCACCATACAGTAACTTTCTAAGGTAGGACCCCAGGCTAATGGGTGATCTCTCACTGTACACAAATGTTGCTGCATATAGCACTGTGACCCCCTCCCACCAGGTTGTAGGCATGAGAGTAACAACTGCAAAGTGGATAGAAATTACAACTGTGGAATGTTGTACTGTGTTCCCATTTTACAAAGTTCCTTTCAATCTTTTTCTCATAGAATGGTGAAACTGCATTCCACATTGCCTGTAAAGAAGGCACTTTACCCATGGTAGAACTCCTTCATGGACATCGATGCAATATGAATCTTGCTGCAAAGGTAAACATTTGATACTGTTGTTGTCCCTTGAAGACGTAGCTCCTTTGGGGAGCAGAACTCCTTGGGAAGTAATGTTTGGTTTCGCCCCTTGGCTCTTTGCCAGAGAGCCGAGGGGACTTTTGAAAAAGTATTAACATTTCAGGCTGTTTAGGAGGAATTTGATACCGTTCGAGCGGCTTTAAAGCCGCTCCTTCAGAATTTGGCCTATCGACAATGGTGTGGAGTAATCGGGGAGAAAAATGGGGCCCTCAAATAAACAAATAGCACAATTTTAAAAGCGATGAAGTACTAACCGTAAGCCTTTATGGGTGTTTTTATGCTGGCTTAGAGAGGTACAGAAATGTTTGTCCTCCTAGAACGTATTGGATGGCCATAGAAGCATAAAGCTCCTCAACTAATTTTAAAACATGCAAACAAGATGAAGATTCCAGTTTATGAAAGAAAGCTCTTAAAGGATTAGTCTGGTAGTTAGTTGGGGAGCAAGGTTTGGTTGTATTGAGGAAAATAGGATGTTGAAATGTTATCTGGGTGAAGGAGGTATCAAACAAAAGTTAGCATGTAAACACACTCTTAATGCTATATTAATTTTCTTTATAGCAGTTAAAAAATAGATAAATTCTTGCCTTATAAATTCTCGGCTTTTGTGAAGAAATTTGATCATTACTCATTCCTGAAAAATGTTAAATAAACACGATATCTGTCTGAGTTATCAAAATGTACCATAGTATCACCATTGGTCACACTTCATGTTGAGCATTTTATGCTGTTTGTGAAAAGCCCATTATTGCTAGAATATTAAATGATTTTTCTTTAATTTCATTGCTCTCTCTAAAGCACAACTCAACACCCTTACACCTGGCAGCCAGAGGGGGTCATGTAGAAGTTGTTAGATACCTCTGCTTTGCAGGGTGTGAGATGGACCACAAAGATAATGACGGGCTGACAGCCTACCAAATAGCTGCACTAGAGGGCCATGAGGAGGTTGTGGAGGTCCTAAATCAACTCACTGGGGTAAGTGAATCTTGGGGAATAAGACAGGTGTAAGTAAATCCAGGGACAAAGGACAGGTGTATACAAAAACAGGGGTAAATGAAAGGGATATTATTGGAGTATTCAGGACATTGTGGGTGAATTGAAAGTTGTTAAATAAACAAGAGTAAGTAAATCCAGACATATAGGACAGCAAATCTGGGGTTAGTTAAAAGGGTGGTAAAATCCAGGTGTATTTGACAGAAGCATGTTCATAGAGTTGTGTAGGACAGGATATTGATCTTCTTTAGATTTTATTAATCATAGTCAGTTTTCTTCAAGGTGTACAAAAGTTTTTCCATAAAACTCCTTCATAGCATTGTGGCTAGGATTTGAATCTATCATCAGTCTTTGATGTTTGCTATTTTTTCCTGACTTATTTTCAGGGAAAGGTCAGAGATTTGTTCACCCAGCAATTACACTTTTCATCTCATGCTATTCATCGAACTCGCCTGAAAGTTTTTGGCCATCAGGGTGTGGGGAAGACCACACTGATTGATTCGTTGAAGTGTGGCTTCTTTAGGGGTCTCCTCAGGAAATCCAGGTCAAATTTGTCCCTGTCAAGTCATACCTCACCCCAGAAGAAACCAATGCAAGCAATTAAAGACAGTCTGCTAATGGAGGAACAAGTGCTGACAAGACATGTTTCCACAAGTAGTGTGGTAGACTACTGCAATGTAACCAAAGGCATTCAGTTTACATACGCCAATATTCCAGGTAATGATGGCACCATTAGCTGGCTGTGCCAGCCCTATTTCCTGCGGTCTGGTTTTGATAAATTTGCATAATATCATTTTTTTTTGAATTAAAACACTGTCTGAAAACGTCCAAGTCAAATTTGACATTTTGGATTACCTTTAGTTCTGTAACTGGATACCTAAATGTGCATGGGTGTTGGATATAGACTTGAGACATACAAAGACGTAAAAGTAAAAAAGGAACATAGACTGACTGAGATGAACTGAACTGTATTGTGAACAAATGAATATTCCTCAAAAACATATCACCATAACAAAATGGAACTTACTGTGGGTAACTTTCTAAAGACCAGTTTATACTTCCTAGTTTTCATGTGCTGTAAAGCTGTTACAACCGTATATGATCATTCCTTGCTCTTCCTGGCCAATCACGGACATAGCTTATGAGTCAAAAAGTGTTCACAACTTTCATAGCATTATATACTGCAGTATGAATCAGCCTTAAATGAAATGCATATCACTAAACAACAGCAGCTACATAATATTCAAATGACAAGTCAGTAGCCTTAAACATGATGTATCGTCGAATACTCAAACAAAATTATTTTCCTTCATTTTGTATTCCATACCTGTAATTGCAAAAAGAAAGGTATCAAAATAGAATTTATTGTTAGGTAACTTTCTAAATGACATGCGTACAACTAAACAACAGCAACTGCAAAACATTCAAATGATAAATCAACAACTTTAACACATGATTTGTCGCTGAATATAAAAAGTCTGTATTTTCCTTCAGTTTGTATTCCAGACCTGTAATCGTAAAAAGAAAGGTATCAAAATAGAATTTATTGTTAGGTAACTTTCTAAATGACATGCGTACAACTAAACAACAGCAACGACAAAACATTCAAATGATAAATCAACAACTTTACACATGATTTATTGTTGAATGTGAAAAAACAGTTACGTCACTTTGTATTTTGTACTTCCAACACTAAAAAGAAAAAACTGCATTCTGTCCCTATCAAAAGTAGCATAGTTGACTACAGCCTAACCAAAGCCATTCAGTTTATAATGGTTATATTTCAGGTGGTGATTACATGACTAGTTGGCTGTGCCAACCCTACTTAGCCCATTTGTGTTAAAGTAGAACAATAGCAGTGTTTACAAGTACAAACCCTGGAATATGGGTAAACTTAAATTTCCAGAAATTATTTGTGGGGTCTGATATACATAGTGTTGCTATGAAAACTTGGAAATTCAATTGGAATGACCAGTAGGAATTAATAGGACATTCAAAAGGTGCAGGTGCTATTTAGCCTATTTTTAAACTATAATATCACAAGAGTTTCATTTGAACTAACCATAAACTATTAAAGAATTTAATTTTTCTGTATCACTGTGATGAATAGTCCTTAGGGTCAGATATAAAGATAAAGATTTGTACAGTTTAAGTGCATAGTTAGGGAGAAATTGCCTTACAGAATGTGAGAGAATGTTTCAATTTATTCTTTCCTTACTGTGTACTTTGCTTTGGGCTGTTGTGTGTAATTTATGTACCATTGAGTACAATAAATGAATTTGTGTCACTAGTCATTAATGGTACAACAAAAAGTGTCATTTTTGATCATGATTGGTGGTAGTTTTCATAAAGCCATACAATAGCTGGAAAAGTTACAAAATTAAAATATTTTCATCTGAAAGAGACTTTTAAATGGCACATAGATCGAGGAATACTCAAAATAAGAGAAGTTATTACTTACAAAAGTAAAATTAGCATCTTATTGTAATGTTTTGCTTGAAACTCTAAATCTTAAAACACTTTCTAAGAATTTAAAAGTCAAATTTGAAGTAAATGACAATACCAAGCCCTATCCTAAAACTTCTCTCGCCTTTGTGTTTGCTTCCATGGGTGAATAAACATCAAGTGTCTTGATTAAACCTCTTACAGTTACAGACTTTTTCTGCTTGTATGCTGCACATGGAACTTCTTAGCTCAACAATTAATACAACTTATTCACTTGACCACTGTTCTATGCACTGAGGAGTAAATAAAGACAGATAGAGAGATAACTGTTGCTGTTAGCAATGCTATCTTCAGAAATCCTCTGAGGAGAAAATTTTTTGAGATATAGTAAAAGACTTGAAAGTGGCGTGGCTGGCATCCATTAGTGAAAGAAGCTGCATTTTATCATTACAATTTTACAGTCATTTTATTTTAAAATTTTGTGATTGGAAATTCATGGAGATGTGAAACTTTGGGCAGGAAGCTCTCTGGAGCCCTGAAGCAGTTTAGCACATTTTGAAATTCAAATTCAACTATTACTTACAAGAAGTGCCTATTCATCAAGTGAAAGTTTAGGATAGCATTAGCTGCATCTTAACCCTTTCATCATTTTCTGTCTTGTTTGTGTTTGGGATTCTTTCAGGTGCTGGAGACTTCAGCATAATGGAATTTTCTGGATTTGAAAGCTATCATACAGTGTATCCACACTTCTTAGAGGATGAGGGTAGTATAAATATAATTGTCTTCAGCCTTGAAGATACTCATGAGGAGCAGCTTATGCAAGTCACCTACTGGCTTAACTTGATACGATCAAGATTCCCTGCCCATGAACCCATTGGTAAGTTGGCGCTACCTTAAAAATTTTGTGATTTGCTGGGAAAACATGCTAGAGGAAAAAGGCAAAACAGTATTCCTTACAATTCTGTGAGGATTTGTCATGTAGGAAAGCATTTTCAAATTCTGGCCATATCTGAAATTAATCAGTGCTTGAGAAAGGTCACTGTTTTAAATACAGCCTTAGCTATTTCATATTCTGTGAAGCTGTGGTGATTTTGCAACCACTATCTGGCAGCCAGCTATGGAAACAGTAGAACTGTTTAAAAAATTTTGTCTATGCAGTCCATAGCAACTACAAAACTGTGATTATTTTGTGAAGTACAAACCTGCTGTGAAGAATTGCTTTTTAGTGAGTCAATTTTAATAAGGTACCATAAAACCTTTCTTTACAAAATGCATGACTATGCTCTTAAGAAACGAAAACAGATACATTGCCAGTGGAAGAAGACAGTATGTGGCAGCCTTTTCCCATATCACAATTTTGCATGCTTTGATTTGAGAGCATAACTAACCATCTTGTGGTATGGTCATATCTTGATAAATGTAGAGAATTCTAGATGTTTTCCACATTTTAGGGCTTTATTCAGTAAATAATACAGTATCACATTACCATCTTAACAGCATGTAATGAACATAACATCTATGGTTGTGTAAGTGAAGTAAAATACACCATGCTGTGTATTCACAGCTTGCTGCAAGTTATGTAACTCAAATGTGAGGGAGCCATTTCACTTTCAGTTCATAGCAGCAAAAATTTCTGAGATGTCTGAGTCAGCTGTCATTTAGAGACTGTCTGTTATTTTACAATACAATTAAAGCAGCTTTGAATCTGTATTGTTCACTTATTTGGGCTATTTCTTGCACACTGGGTGCCCTAAATTTTTTTTTTCAGTTTTTAATATTCAGTTTGACATAGCAAGCTTAATTTTCATAAATATGTAACAGTATCTATAAGCAGAGTAACAGTTGTGGATTTTTCTGAATGATTGCATCATACATGTATAATATTGCTGTATTACTATCACCACATAGGTTACGGTGGCAAATACTCACAAGAGGTTAAGGTTATCCTTGTGGCAACTCATGCAGATCAGTGCAACTGCCCCCGACAGCCATCAGGGGAGCTGGTCAGTGGGCAGGGAAATATCCTGTTGTATGAGGTTAAGAAAACCTTTGGCAAGATTTTGGACATTTGTGAGATGCTTTTTATCCTTGATGCAAAGAATTCTCAGTCAAAGGACATCAAGTTACTGCGAACACACCTATCAAACCTCAGGACATCGTTTCTCAAGGTATGGAAGTATTCAATAGTTGGATTTGATTTTCAGTTCTGTTTAGCTAAAAGATCTTATGTCAGTGTATGTGTTTGGGGTACTCATGTATCCTTCTGTTATGTGCAGTGATTACTGGGTTCTGAAAAACCATGTATAACTCCAAAACAAAGTCAGATAGGTGCTTGGTCTGCTGGAGGGTGCTTCATTCTGCCATGTAGCCGACTTTGTCAGCTGTGCAGCCTACTAGAGACACAGCATGAGGAAACCTGGAGACCCTGGAGAAAAAAAACCACCTACCTTGATTAGTACTGAAGTCCAAGCACTTGTGAAATCAGTTAGTGAATGGCAGGGTAAACTGTTGTGCCCCCTGAAAAATATATATAAAGCCACTTATCAAGGGCCTTTGTGTAATGTCTGTAGCACCCTGACATGGAAATATTGTAAGTTCAGTATGGTCTGTTAACTTTTCGATGTGCTGAAAAATTTACAGCATAAATGATGCCAGAGACACTCACCTTGAACAGGCTGCTTTTATAGAAAAATGGCCTATTGCAGTTTGGTGTGACACTTAGATATGAACCATAGATGATTTTAATGTGTATTTTTCAGCTTTCATTGGTGTGCAAAAAAGTACTTTTAGAAACTTTTCACACCTAACTTTGGATCGTTTTCGATAAAAAAAAAAAAAAAAACAGTCGTTGTCTTTAACATTTTTACTCAGCTTATGTACATTTATTCCTATGTAGAGTTTTTTCATTGATCCATTCATTTTGTTTATTTTTAGAAGTATAGCAGTTTGTTTTGGGGATTATCCACTTTTGTGTGTATTGTCTAGCTGCCTATGTGACCTTTTTTTTGTGTGTGTACATGATTCCTCAACAACTTTATTTTTTGCTCCATTTATTCAGTTCATTTTGGAACAATATATTTTTTTGCTCCATTTATTCAGTTCATTGTGGAACAAAAAATGCATCAAAACAATTTCAATATCACATTTCTTCAACACCAAGCATACCAGAAAAATTATATATCAAATCTGAAATCTGTAATTTAAATTTCCTGCAATAAATAAAATGTGGAAAGTATATAGAAGTGAACTAGTCGGAGTTAAAATGTGTAAAATTAAATGCTTACCCCATGTATAGGTGGAACCTATAGGGTGACCTTGTATGACCATTTGTTTTGGGCCTTATACACCATTGTGTGTATCGTCCAGTCTTCTGTTGGTGACCTTAGTGTGACCCTTCATGACTCAATTTTTACAATCTGATAATAGTGAATGTTACCTTAGAGGCTTTGTCAATCAAATTTAAGCCATTGAATTCCTGCAAGAGTTTCATGAAATTTTTTGAATGAAAAAAGTTTCTTCTTTGCAGTATAACACAATAATGGATAAGAGTAATGGAAATATAAACAATTGTACTGTATTTTTTTTCATTCGTTTCTTCACACCAGCAAAAACACACATTCACATGGGGTGTCTCGAAAACACAGACCCCATACCTCAGACCTCGAAAAGACAGACCTCGAAAAGACAGACCTCGAAAACACAGACCTTCCATTGCGGACGGAACCCGCTGTCAATCGATGCACAGCATGTTTACCCATGCAACATTACATTTCTAGCGAACGTGAAGTTAGCTGATAAGCCTTGATAATTTTCTCGAACGAAGATCTGTGGTGTCTCGAAAAGACAGACCTCGAAAAGACAGACCTCGAAAAGACAGACCTCGAAAACACAGACCTCGAAAAGACAGACCTCGAAAAGACAGACCTCGAAAAGACAGACCTCGAAAACACAGACCTTCCATTGCGGACGAAGCCGTTGTCAATCGATGCACAACATGTTTAGCCAGCATTGAATTTCTTGCGAAGGTGTAGTCAGCTGATAAGCCTTGATAATTTTCTCGAAAGAAGATGTGAGTCACAATTATTGTTGTAACAGTTTCAATTCTTCTCCCAAGTATAATTTCCGACGTGATGAGAATTGAATCTATTACACTTGTCAAATACACTAAAGTATGTTGCAGGCGTGGATCCAAGGGGGCGCTTCCTCAGGCTCAGCCCCCTCCCCCCTTTTCGCCACATAAGCAATAACAAATACGCAAAAGTTAGCATAATGTTAATCTAGGAGAATATTCAAGGGGGCTTTTAGCCCCCCCCCCCTTTTCGAAAGGTCTGGATCCGCGCCTGTACCTGTACCGCCATTTTGGACGTCAAATTTAGTGCACGCGGAAGACTTAAACTGTGTACACACAGTATCGGCTAAAGCGCAAAATGACGTGTTCCTCTTTTTCAAAGAATATTTACTTCACTACTCTATGTCGGGATGCGACTGGGATTGCCCGGCAGTGCAAGGCAAAGCTTACGGGCAGTAAGCGTATTTTCAGCACAATGGTGATACAATGGCAACGTTTGACGACGAAAATGTGTAACAACCAGAGAGACGCACGATCTCGTGATGATATCAGTAAAACACCTCTGTAAGGCCTCCCCCGTATCTGACGCCAAACAGGCGTGAGGCGTAAGCTGACCTCATATTAAATGACAACTCGCCCAGATAACCGAATGTGAATCTGTCGCTTCTACAGGCAATAAACGGTAGTGTATTTGACCAGTGTAATTCTCATCGGAGATTCTACTTGGGCGGAGAATTAAAACTGTTACACAGGCAATACCCATAATTGTTACTCACATCTTCTTTCGAGAAATTATCAAGGCTTATCAGCTAACTAAACCTTTGCTAGAAATGTGATGCTGTGTAAACATGCTGTGCATCAATATACAGAGGGTTCGTCCGCAATGGAAGGTCTGTGTTTTCGAGGTCTGTCTTTTCGAGGTCTGACTTTTCGAGGTCTGTCTTTTCGAGGTCTGTCTTTTCGAGGTCTGAGGTCTGGGGTCTGTGTTTTCGAGACACCCCATTCACATGTGCATGACATAAAGTTAATCAGATTTACATAAAATTGTATTTGTGAAGGGAATTGTGTAAAAGAGATATGTATCTGAACAGAGGAGAGCAGTCCCAGTACCAAAATTAAAAGTTTAGATGATATAACAAAAGCAGAAGAGTGTACCAGTGTATCTTAAGTATTCCAGAATAATTATTCGCATATTGATTGTATGTCACTTATTCAGATGGAATCACCAATGAGTACACTGACCCTGGCAGTACTCAGTGCATTACCAGTCTGGCGTAAGACCTTTCAAGGATTCCCTGTCCTGACCTGGCAACAGTTTACAGAGACTGTGCACAACCAGATCAACCCACTGGCAGGAGAGGCTCATCTTAGGGCAGTGAGAAGACACCTTCATATGATGGGAGAGGTGAGATGTTTATTTTTGAAATTTAGACAGATTTGCTTTGAATGTAAGATAATAAAAATAAGTCATGAGGTTATATTCTCCATACTGAAGAATTGATCAAGTGTAATTACCATGTATTTTCAAAGAAAATAAACTGAGGGCCTCTGCTTTGTTGCTGGCATGGATGTTCATGTGAAAGAAGCATAGACTGTTGAAAATTACTCATGCATGTCAGGCTATCTGAATGGTGTGTATGTTTGCTTGCTCCTTGTGGAACTGCCTCTAATATCCAATGGGAACAGGAGCAGCAAGGTAACCATGAAAGAAACAAAGCAGTGAAGCAAACTAATCCTCTTTCCCGGTGTTGTGCCTGCCAGTTTGAGTACAAGGTTTATGGGTAACATTACAGCATGGTCTTGGTCATACATGGAAAGTGAAAGAGCCTGTCAGCTTTCCTTGATCCAGTATCATTGTACCCTACAGTAAATTTTAGTTCCTGCACCAATTGTATATACTCAGAGATGTCAGATCTGTGAGTAAGAGAGTAAAATTTTGAATATTTTTATGTTTAATGACGTCACAGGCAATGCTCTGCAAAATTTTGATATAAAGAAGAAAATGTTAGATCTCTGGGAACAAAGCTAATACTTGCCAGTATATTGCATTGAACCTTCTTATTGATTTGGTATTTTGAAGTGAAAAAATGGAACAATGTGAAGTGCATACATTTAGATTAAGACATAATGCCATAGTATGGCAGTGAGATTTGAGCACCATGTTTACAAGTAAGCAGTGTGTTGTGAAAAAAAAAAATTGATAACCATGGAAATGTAAGTTGCAAATGCACTGTGAACTTGTTGCATACACACATCCATATCAGTGCATATAATGGATTTCTACTTGAAACTGATTGTCAGACATCACTCTGTTGATTCCCTTCATCAGTGGGAACACTTGATATGTTATAAAGAAAGAGTTTAATGAATAATGCTTAGTTTCTCCACTGAACATCCATTAAATTCTGTTTGTCCATTGTACACTGAAAAGTACGTCAGATCAGCCTTGTGGGTCGAAATTATAAATACCAAGAAAATTTTGCAGACATATCCATATAACTGGAAACTTCTGGTTTCTGTATGAGTGGAATTAGAACTTGTAGCTTGTGACAGAAAAGATAATTTCTTATTTTGACTTGTGATGAACCACCAGAGTGTACCATTATTATTTAAAGGTATGTAAAAAAGGAGGAGTACACTGTTATAAGATGCCACGAATAACTGTCTTTGATTTAAAAGAACGGCTGGCTAACTCCTGGGGGATATTTTCTCGTAGGTGTTTTATTCACATGTTCCTTGTGTGTATTTGTTCCGTCATCTTTTGTAGACATAACAAGACGTGGTCATATTTCTTCTGCAGGTGCAATGTTTTTCAGCTGAGCTCCTTCGAGATGTCATCGTGATTGATCCAAAGTGGCTTTGCTCTACTGTGATTGGTCAGCTGTTAGCTCCTGAAAACATAGAGCAACCACAAGGCCATTACAGCATCCATTTTATTCAGGAACTATTTCCCACTGCAGAAGCTATCGACATTGCTCAACTTTTAGAGGCAATGGATGTTTGTCTCCGTGGAACGGCCATCTGCGAATTTCCTTCCATAATGCAGTGTGAACCACCTGTTGATGTTTGGGATAAAGTGGAGGAGGGCAACGAGTATGTGTATGGTGGGGTGAGGTTACAAGTTAGTGACTACCCTGTAATACTGCCAGTGGGGCTTTTTGCAAGGGTACAGATGGCCTTACGGAGACATTTTGAGCATGAGGTTGAGGACCCTGATACAGATCTGATTCTGTGGAAAGATGGAGCTAAATGCATCAGTGGAACAATTGAGGCTTTACTGGGATTGTGCAATGAGGGCCACAGCATAGATATACAGGTCAGAGGTCAAGCTGATAGTCGACAAGGGTGTTTTATATTTTTGGAGGACCTCATTCACCTGGTGAAACAGGTCAGTTTGGAATGTTATCCCAGCATGCTCCTCAACTATGATATTCTTAGTGCTTCACAGCTGAAAGTGCATGATCGATATGTCATGAGCTATGACCCACTGTCAATATTCAGGGCCCAAATGTCAGAGCAAAGATCGATAACCAATAAGATTACTTCAGAAGAAGAATCCTTCACTGATTTATTTTGCTATGGCAATGAGGCAGTTGAGTACAGTCTGATATCAGGTCTTGATCTCTTCATATCTGAACTCCCCGTCTTGGTCAGGAGACACCTGGCCATGCTTCTTGACCCCCCAGAACCCCTGGGAAAAGACTGGTGCCTCTTGGCTCTCAAACTAGGGCTTAATGAACAGATGCCCCACTTAGACACACTTGACTGCAAGTGTGGGCCTGATGAGTCTGAAAGCCCCACAGAAAGAACCCTTCTCCAGTGGTCAGCAACTTACAAAGAGGCCACGATAGGGGCCCTGGTGGAGAAGTTGGAGGAACTTGGAAGAGATGATGCTGTCAAACGTGTCCTCATGGGCTCACCCATCTTCAAATTCTTGCCAAACCCTCAAATGCTGGATGAAGTGGGTATTCCACACTCTGGTAGCTCTAACAATTCCACCAGTACTGTAGCATCAAGATAAATGGGATATTTTTTGGTATTTTTTTCTCACATATTTCTAGTTTAAGCTACATCATATTTGCAATGTCTTTTCTTAGAGTTTATATATTTTTTACAAGAGAGTTGGTATGGATACAGAGAGTTGGGAGGTTGTCAAATATTTTTGCAAGGAACTATGGAATTCAGTGAAAGTATGAAAAACATGTACTGATAACGGTGAAGACTTTATAGATCATGTTGCGTTGTGGAATTTTGCAAATTTTGTTACTGGACAGTTAAAATTTAAGTACCAGATTTTTCAGCCTTTTTTTATGTGAAATACTATTTTTACTCACAATAGGAATATTTTTTTTATAGCAGAATTTGCTTCCTTGAAAAAGTTGCGTTGTATGATATGAAAGTTCAGATGTCTGTGAAAGGACAACAGTATTTATATGAAAAATTTCACCATGTTCTATTTTATCAAAGGTATCTCAGTCTGAGCACTTTTATTTTATTATTTTATCTTCTGTCTTTAGTAGCACAATGAATAGTAAATGTAAAACTCATGGATCTTATTATTATTCAGAGGGCTTATGAAGACTTTACCTAAAATCTAGAATTCCAAATATTGAAAAATGAATCTCATTGATCCAACTCCCATTTTCATAGCTTACTCTGTTGTTGAGATGTAAAATGTTGAAGTTTATTCACTTAATTTGAAATGGTCGATTGCATAATAATTTGTGATGCCCTTCTTGTACAACTCACATTACCTGCTGTTGTTTCCTTTGAAACTAAAATGTTTATATGGCCTTGAAAAATATAATGTTTGCTTGTATGGCATGCCATGGGGAATAGGGCATGTAAAGCCAAGTCACCCTAAAACAGTCAGACAGAGATCACGTTTTGCCACAAGGTGCAGAAGCTTTCAAAAAACAAAGAAAGTAAGACGGTAATTTAAGTAGTACAAGAGAAACATCACAAATGATTATGCAGGCTACCACTTTTGATCCAGCGAATAAGCTTCAACATTTTATATCTCAGCCAGGAATGTCCTGTGAAGGTGGAAGTTGGACCATTTGGATGCATTTTTCAAGCTTTGTAACATGTATTTTTGAAATATTAGGCTTAAGGTTTACTTTAAGTCTAGGCCTGATACCAAAATGTAGTAGGAAATAATTCTTACAGATGAAGCCATTTGCATACATGAAGGATGTGTTGTTGATATACAATGTTTGACAGGAAAACTAACCCTACAAAATGATACACATCTGCATGCAGGAAAAGGAGTAATTATTAATTGTTAATAAAGTTAATGAAAGGGATCATCCATAGAAGTGTACAAACATTCCTTGGTGGCGGGGGTTGCTGGGAGCAAGGATCAAGATCTATGTATGCTCTTTCAAAGTGTAATAAGAGGTGATACTTTTTGGCCAAAAATCATTTTTTAAAGCTTTTGTTGTACGCTCTCTGTGGGGGGGGGGGGGAGGAGGTTGAAGAAAAAGTATGTTTTTTGCTCTTGTGAAAATAATCGCAAAACATTTACAATTCCCAATGAGCTTGCACACTGTGTGCAAATGAGACTGGTGTAATGTTCAAGAAGGTAGCGTTGGCAGTGAAAGGTAACATAAGTGTCCCATCCTCTTTACATTTACTAGAAACATTAAAAATTTTACAAAGTAAAATTTTCTCAATTTTGGATATGTTATCATTTATGAAGGGATAGCAATGTTCCAATGTATGTAAGTCCCAAGCCCAACTTTGACCTTGCAGTGTAACCTATGTTCAACTTACTGTATGACTTAATGAGCAATGAGATAGTGTGTTAGACAATAAGTTAGAATTTATTCATGAAAATTTATGAACTATAATTGTTAAGCCTGCGGAAGTAAGGGATTCCATTTCAGAGTGGGAGTTCTTGTTCAAATATGGAGAAAGAAAACCCTTCATTTTGAGTGGAGTCAAGACTTCACAGTCTCTGTGTACAGGAGAAAATCTGTTAACGAATTTTCAGAGTATGCAATAGTTTTCAACCAAATTTAATTTTCTTTGCCTCCTATGTTTTTTTTTTAAATGAGAAAGATTTCACAGCAGCCGCAAGTAGAGGTTTTTCTAGAATGTCGCAAATTAGATGAAGCTATTAGAAATGTATGCACAAAACATTTGTTAAAAATAGGAAAAGTGATTGGTTTGGATTCAGTTTGAAACAGTTTTATAACCATTTAAGCTCAATGTTATTATTATATGGAATGGCTTATTGACTAACTGTCTGGCCATAGCTAGGGACAGGGGGTGGTGGGTAAGGCAGGAGATGCCGCCCCCGAAATGCACCTCCCACAAGTTCTTTGAGAATTATCAGTTACTATTGCCTTAGTGTATTCCCCCTCCCCCATCTTTTCCAACCGCTTGTCTGTCTATTGGCCCACTAATAGTCATATTGCTTACATGAGCAAGCCAACCTCTTCGATTCTCAAAATATAATTACACTATAGAGCTATTAGGAAATAGATGATTAGAAGATGTAGAGCATGTATGATAAAGTGTGCAAGGATGTCAGGTAGCTTTAAATTTGAGTTTTTCTTGATTAGTTATCAATTGTATTTTTCTGGATTACGTCAACTTGACCAGCAATTCCCAATGAACCATAGATGTAAATATTTTTATTTACATTTTATCATGTCAGTTAAAACTTTCAGAAATTAGATTTTGTTTTAAATAATACCTGTCTTTCTGTTATCCCATTTATAAATTGTGAAGCAAGTTGCAATAGATGTGTGCTACCTATAACAGGGTTCTTTTATGTTAGACTGCTGTAAAATAGGAGCTCCTACCAATGAGTTGTATCAAAAAAGCAATGTACACATGTAAACTCGCTGAGATGTAGCCTCGAGATTTAAATTTTTAGTATGAAGTTTACCAGCCAGTAGATTATAAGTACATGCTTCATGAACTAGAATTAGCAAACCTTACAAATTTTTAAGAAGCATTTTGTAGAGCTAACATTTACTCTTGTCCCTGTTAGGGAGAAATTTTTACTGGTGAGTGTTAACTGTGCAAAATTTATTTTGCAAATTTTCTTAACAAATAGTTGGAGATGTAACTGTGGTTGTGGTATGTATCTGTTAATAGTGACAGTAAAGCTTTCTTGTGATCAAATCGAATGTTAACTTTCTTAAATAAAAAGCAAAACTTCAGCATTTCAGAAGCTGTGTTTGATAAGAAGGACTTTAGGTGAATCATCTCAGCATTTGTGAAGTTCAGTTAATACATTTATGCTACAGCAGACATCTTGCAAAATTGTTCAAACTGCACAAATATATGATGGTTATCCATCTGTACTGTTAGAGAAAGAGGGAATGTGTATATGCATTGGAGGGTCTTTTATTGAACCTTCTGCTCGAAACAGCACAAATTAATAGAGGGTAAATCCAATGGTTGTTTGATATTTTGCTTCTAAAGCCTGATCAGAATTTAAGTGAAGAGATAGAGAAACTTGATTTACCTGCAAAAAATGGAAATTAAAACACAAATTTACCAACAGGCTCAGGTGTTTATCAGCATTGGTGACTTAAATTATCTATCCTCTTCCTTCCCCCTGTTACAAATGAGTGAGATGGATGCTTCCCCCCTTCTACATTTTCATTTATGTAATTGTATGTAAAACAGAAATATGCTAGACAGTGCCTCATCTATTCTGAAAAGGTAAAGTTTAGTGTGACTTGGTGGACATATGGAGGGGGTACTTTACTTTTACATTGTCACTAGAGTGTAGTGTGTCTGTGTTAAGTTTAGTATTACATTAATGGACCCATCTCAGAGGAAGGTGATAGTGATGTACGGCTTGTTATTTGAAATATTTGAAATGGGACATCCTGTCATTTTGTCAGAATTAAGTGTTGCAATGTCTGGGTCCTACAAGTTTGATGCATTTCTTCACAGAAAGTGAGAATTTGTTGGTTTAGTTTTTTTCATTGTTAAAACTATTTATACACTTAGGTCTGTAATGGTCTGTGTGTCATGATGTATTGTAATCTAAAGAATGTCACTGTTAAGTAATATATTTTATGTGCCTTCATTTATTCATGGTCAAATTAAGTTCACATGGAAAAATTCTGTTTGAGTTTTGTCTATGACTTATTTGGAAAAGTTAGTTGAAACAGTTTGTATCTTTCTGTGTTCCACCAAAAGTAATAATGTACCTTTGTTTGTTTGTAGGTATATGTTACTCATAAAGTTAACTGTGCCCTTTTGCCCCTGATACATACCCTAAACCGTGCATTGTCTTTTCTATAAAGAGAAGTTCAGGTATGCTAGCGCTGTTGAATGCTTTCAAGTTTCTGACATTGCAGTGCTGCAAAATGTCCCCCTACTACAATAAGGTAAAGGTGCTCAGTTCAGTGGTATTGTCCCCTCTGGTGATCACAATTGTTTCCATAAATAAATCAGATTTTGAGTTCCCCTCAAGTATCCCCTTGATACTCTGACTGGGTATCCTTGATCTTTAGTCTGATTTCAGTAGTACAAGGTCGAGCATAACTATGTATGAAATAGGGCCCAGGCTTGTAACAAGGTTGTTTAATGGGAAGGTGGCTTTTCCAACTTGACATAGAATTTGTAATATTAGAATGAACTTATGAATGTGAATGCTGTCCTGGAGGTTGAGTGCTGCTAAAGGGAGGTTGCACTGAAGTTTTTTTTTTTTCTTTTTTAGTAAAAGTGGATGCTAGATGCTGTCTGGTGCAGCAGGGAGCTAGCATGAGCTGGGAGGAGGAGGAGGGGGGGGGTGGGGGTCATCTAACTCCCTCTGGTGTTGGGACTGTACTATAACTTCATAGAATAGTTCTGTACTTAAAACTGTACTGTATTTGATAGTGATTTCTTGAGGGCTCTAATGGGTTAACCAGTTTTAACAATGTGTTGGGTATCGATGTAAGTTACCATTTTAAGACCAAAGCTCAATTTCCCCCATCCTATAACAAAGCATAACTGAGCCTACCAATGTGGTATAACTTTTTCTGTGTAACACGAACATGGACCACAGCTTTAATGTGGTACAAGATAGGTACAAATCAGGGAGTTTTCTGGATAAAAAAAATTCAGAGAGGTTGGTAAAGTTGTAGTGTTGACCGAAAATATGGGACAATCGTGTGCCTTTAGATGATAAACAGGCGATACAAATGTAATGACATATCAGCATTACTTGAAAAGTGTCTGCATGTGTTGAAAAATGTGTGTGTGTGTGGGCATGTGCATGTGTGTAAATGTGACTCAGAATAGGGGTGCACAGTACCACATCAACGAAACCTACCAGTATGTTCTGTTTGTGAACATCACACGTCAAAGGTTAAGTGGTAACTTGTACAATTGGCTCGCACAAAGATAAACGTTATTATAATTGATAGAACAACAGACAAAAGACATATCAATGCATGCTTCCTGCTCATGGTGGGTGTCGACGCCATTGTGTATTTACATTGTCATGATTATTGTGGGAATCTATTTTTTATTAGTAATTACAATAATATATCATTTCTGTTACCAATTGAAAAGAACAATCTTCTGTACATTGTAAGGTAAAAGTTAAATATTCTGTACAAAAAAGTTAATATCTCTTTTTTACACCAACTTGAATAAAAGTCATGACGAGGTAAATGCCTTCTTCAAGTTTGTGATATTGCTGAAGTCTTGACTAAATGAAATTTTGAAAAGCAAAGAGGAACATTGCCTGAAAGACTGCCCCCTTCCTCTAGGTTGAAACAGAACAGACCATGGTTAGTGAATTGGGAAATGTCATGATATGCAGCATCAGCATAAATTAATCGATGATAAAGAGGCTTCACTCTGTCCCCCTTTTTTGGAACAAGTATGACTCTTCATTCGAAAGAATGTGGAGCGCAGTTGTCCACGTACACCGGCAATATGTCGAAACACAAAAATATACAGTTCTGCTCTGACTGCATGGTTAAGCAGCATCGGAGCATCCGACTTACAGCCGGAAGTTCTGGGGTTTGTCTCCTGGTCGAGTCATACCAAAGACTTTAAAAATAAAACCTACTGCTATTGTGCTTGGTGCTCAGCATAAGCAGTTGAGTACATAGGGAAAACAAGCCAGTGAGCCACAAGTGCAAAAAGGCTGTGGCCGGCCCGACTTTAACTGATTGGTTAGAAACGGAGCCATAAAACCTCTTCTAACTCTGTCACTTGTGATTTCTAAGATAGATCTCCAAATGAGAACTTGCCGTAAACAAATAAAAAGGGAAGTATTTTATACAAGTAGACTATTTGCAAGTGTATAGTATCGCCACACAGCTTAGTCCCCCTTAGACATACACGCATACACAGCAGTTTGTGGACGATCACGAGGCACAATCGTCTTTTCTTTTACGACGAGTAATAAGGCTTTAAAGGATAACATGCAGATGTATTCCTAATATTGTCCCGGTCCTGTTCCCACGGCCGTCATTCACTAGCGTAACCAAAGGGGGAAGGGGGCAGGGGGCATTCTCTCCCCCCCACTTAGCTTCCTGGTATGGTCTGTCGGTACATTTGCTGATCTTGTCAGTACATCCGTCCGGTGTGAACGACGACTAGTCTCCCTGACGGTTTACCAGTTTTTGCTCTCAAGAGGAAAATTTCTCTAATAAGAACCCAAACTTTTCGGAGCGCTACACGCGCTGTAGGGTCACTCCAGTTTCTTCAATAGTTCCTTTCCACATAGCTAGATAGCATAAGGCCTGTCACCCTTACCAAGTAACATGTAGGTACTGCACACAGGGTATGTAGAGGTCGTAAATTTCATCCCATATCGCAAAGCTTTTTGCTGTTCTTTCGTGTGTGTCATGCGGTAGGGTTTGTTGGTGAGAGACTAACGGAGCAAAGTTTGGCTATTCCATCGGGCAGTCCAGGTGCTTTCGACACAATGTATGTTATCCCCGATACGGTCTACAACCCCTATACTTTTTATTTTGTCTTTATTGTTCTTTATAATTACATATGTTTTTATTGTAAGCCTACTAAAAATTTCGCGCGCTTTGCAATTTCACGATTCAGACTCAAAAGAACACTATCAGCTGATCAGTGCGCAAGTCGGCTCTTGAAGTAATAAGTGATATTGTGCAAAATATGCCCTGCAATGGCATTAGATAGTCAGGTACCTTCACATCTACTTCTAACCAACCTCTCGGTAAAGGAGCTGACGGAACTTGGGGTCTCTGACATGGCCCGGTCCCCTGTCGGGCGCCACGTATGGTCAATTTATTTATTTTGACTTTCCAAAAAGGGTCATTTCTGACATAAAACCCAAAATTTTCGGCACGCTTTATTCACTGGTCCTCAGTTCCGTTACTTATAGCTAAATATAGTAGGCTACAAACCCTTTCCATCTTCTCAAGTAACTTCATAATTAGAATACATGGACTTACGTAAATGTCGGGAATTTCATCTCATTTCACTAGACTTAAATGTTCTCTTGTCTGCTTGTATCTGTCTTGCGGTACGGCTAGTGACTCGAGGAGGGAAGTAAAACTGCCCCCGGAAGCTCCTGCAACATAAGGTAATAAGACCGCCCTAAATTGGTTCTAGAGGCCTTATTGATCAGGTTTCGTTTGTTTCAGATTTTGTAAAATTCGATGTCAGTGACAGAGAGTTCAGGTTATCCTCTATGCGTTGAAAGCTGCAGTGTGCTACAGCATGTGTCACATACGTTGACAGGACTACGTTAAAGATCACGAGGCCAGTCAAGAAGGCTGCTTGAGATGATCGCAAAAGTTAACAGCACTGTTTCATCCTTAAACCTATATAGTTTACCATTACAGATGGTTAAAGTGACTAGCGCGAAGGGCGAAGGGCGAAGGGAACTTAATGAAAGTGGGCCTACCTGCACCATATGAGACAGATAGTGATATTGATAGCATCCTGTCTGATTATTCACTGGAGGACAATTGGAAGAGCTCTATCCTTTGGTAAATGAACAAAAAATGAAAAAAAATTCTCTTCTAATATCATTCTGTAGGCTACTTCTAAGTTTTGAGTGCCAGGGATGGCGCCAGGATTTGCCCGACAGGTGGCCAGACGGGCGGGGCAGCGACCTGAAGCCCCGACATCCTCGATGCCGTCAAGGGGGATGGTGAGGAGGGATCTGAAGAAAATCTGTGTACTAAACCATGCCATTGCGGGACATATGTTTCATAAAATGGGTGTATACACTAGAGGAACGTAGTTTCAGGGCTGATTTAATGTTTTCCCCAGAATCTAAAGTGTGAAATTGCAAAGCGAGCGAAAATTTTTTGGGCTATCCTTCACTAAAAAGAATCGGTATAATTATTAAAAGCTAATAAAGGTCAATTGTCCAGGCAGTTGGTCCCTATCGGGCATAACTTACATTGTACTTCTTTCCTCTTGTCACTATAGCCGTACCGCACAATAGACCCAAGAGAAGATTGACTGAATAACGTGAAATGCGGTGAAATTCCCAACTTTTACATAAATTCATGAATTCTACTTCTTCAGTTACTTGAGAAGGTGGAAATGGTTTGTATTATATTTAGCTATAAGTAACAGAACGGTGGAAGAGTGGGCAAAGCGTACCGGAAATCTTGGGTTTCATTGTAGAAATGACCCTTTGAAAGCCAAAACATGGAGCTACTACTTGGTCCAAGTAGTAGCTCCATGGCCAAAATAAGTAAACAGATCATGGGTGGCGACAGAATTTTCAGAAGGCTGGGCCATGCCAGCCACCCCAAGCTTCGACAGCCCCTCTGTCGAAGAGGGTGGTGACAAGGGAATATGACTTATTATCCCATGCCATTTCAGGGCATATTTTACATGATATCACTTAATACTTCATGAGCCGAGGTGCGCACTTTCTATAGTGTTCTTTCGAATCTGAAACTTGAATTTGCAAAGCGCGCGAAAATTTTTGGTAGACTTACACAAAAAAGATATGTGATCAAGAACATAAAGAAAACAAAAGAGAAAAACTGTAGGGCTTCTAGACCATATCGGGAATAACATGCATATTATCGAAACACTTGGACTACCCTATAAAACAGCCAAACTTTGGTCCGTGAGTCGCTCACAAACTGACCGTACCGCATGACACACATTAGAGAACAGTAACTAGGCTTAGCGACATGCGATGAAATTTTCGACCTACACATGAACAGTGTTCTCTGCCTATATGTTTCGTGGTAAGGTTGGCAGGACATGTGCTTTCTAGCAATGTGGAATGGAACTGCTGAAGATCCTGGAGTAACTATACAGCGCGCGTAGCGTGTCGAAAAATTTTGGTTCTTATTAGAGAAATTGTCCTCTCTCAGGCGCCGTCGGAGATTGCCTGCATACTCTATCGTATCGATTAAGACTCCCCGATTGGGTTCCTCTCCCCCACCTGGCGCCATTCCTGTTGAGAACTCAGTGTCTCTTCAATCTTTTTCTTTTCCCCTAACCCTTAAATCCCCCGACTAAGAGATTTTCCCCCGACTGGCTTCAGAGGTGGGGGGGGGGGGGAACAGTGCCCCCCTGCCCCCCCCCCCCTTGAACACGCTACTGTTTCTAGGGTCAAGGCTTGTGTGTCATTTCCTGCTAGGCTCCACAGCCTTGATACTAAATCTGCACTTTGAAGACATTAAAAGGATGTCATTACAAATTCATCCGAAAAGATTACAGTAAAGTTATGGGGAAAATATCTGCTGCGGGAGCTTAAACTGTTAAAGGAATCCAGTTACTGGTGAAAGCGATCAAATGGACCAGAAGCCTTATGGTAAATTTTCTTGAGCTAAGATTTCCAACTTAACTCCACCTAGTTCTCAAATGATAAATGCCAACTTTGACTTCTTGTTTGAACTAGCGTGAGACGAGTTTCCTTATCATAGTTTATACTGACACTGGTAACGAACATATGAGCTTGTACACAGGTATGAAGATTTAGATTTTTCAGTTTATCTGTCGACTATATATCGATTTATCGTGTTGTTACCTAAGTTACATACCACATATAGTTATGGACAATATTTCTTTTTGATTAACATAGAAAATCTGGTTCGTTCTTGCGATTTTTTAATTGTTATAGAAGTATTATCCCAAAATTACGGCCCTCACGGAAACTGACCTATTAATCCTGCAAATGCTTTCAGCTGACTTTTAAGCTGCATTTCGTGAGCAACAGAACCCTACCTACAACCACACTCCCCACACCGATAATTTGGTTAGTTAGTTAGATGAGATTTAACGTCCCAGTTTCCAACCAATTGGTTCAAGTCGAGACGACCACGGCGTTTGTTCCAGTTGTGGCTTACTGGCTTGTTTTCCCTACTTCATTACTTATGCTGAGCACCAAGCACAAAGGCAGTAGGTTCCATTTTTTAAGTATTTGGTATGACCCGGCCAGGATTTGAACCCTAGACCTTCCGGCTGCATGTCGGATGCTCTAACCACTTGGTCACTGCAGTCCGTCTCCCCACACCGATAAATTTAATACTTCGGAAAATTTAGTCGAGAGCAGGGGCGGATTTGATGTCTGAAAGTGGGGGCAAAGCCGGGTGGACTGTCCAACGGCCCGGCGCCGAAGGCGTTGCGGGAGCGCGAAGAGCTCCCCTTAATGGCGTCGTGCCCAGGGGCGAAGCCCCTGGAAGCTCTGGGGTATTTACGAAATTGTAAGAATTAAAATGATGCATTTTAGCTTCAACTTCAAATGACATAAGGTAGACAATTAACATACCACAAAAATCACAGTTTGACTTTTTTCAATTATATTCTTACTCCATGTGACTAACAGTCAGATGGGGTGGATAATGCTGAGGACTTGCGGAAGTAGGGGAGAATGGATTATTTTGAGACTTTCCCGGGTCTTTGGAACAATAATTTTAAGAATGGGATGGGAGATCTAGTATCTGAATGGGTGCGCGCGAAGCGCGCTGAAAAAAATCGTATTTTTCATACTTTTTAGTGATATGAATAATACAAATGCTAAGAAAGAAAAGTATCCTCAAGGAGAGGGCTCTTGCCCCCCTCCCCTTGCTAAGCGCCTGTCTCTTATTACGGTACTGAAAATGACATTTTCCGTGTCTTACAACTTGCATCTAAACAATCTTTAAAGAGTCGGTAAATTTACACAGATCGATGGTGATAAAAACTTTGCTTTGACAATTTCTAGGGGAGGGGCAACTTCCCCTACGGTGCGTACGGCCATGGGGGCATTGGTGGTTTCAATGATAATAGAAGAGTTTGTACGAAGCTATATAACAAGCAGGATGTTCTACAGGAAGTAACCCCGAAGCAATATTTAAAACGGGTGCGCCCGAAGCGCGCAGAAGAAAACAGCGTTGAAACATTTAATTGTAGCCTATTGTTTTTCTTTAGTTTGAAATACAGTATTTTATTGCATAAAAAGTTTCCTACTTTCCCCAGGTGCCTGTTCTTTTCATAGAGAGCAGGAAATGGGAACCTATATTCTGCTCTATGGAGGTTCTCTTTCATGTTTCATTTTGTCGATGGTCTGGGACAAGCGCCCTCAAACTTTCTTATTAGTGTGAAAAATGAGGTTAGTGTCGATTTTGAAGGTTATAGACAATGTGATACTTAAAGAAGTCAATGAAATCTTTTGTAGGTAGTTTTTACATGGACATTGTCAAGGGCATCGGCAGTTAAAGTGCCAGGGAAGTAATTTTTATTGGAGGCTGCATCGTGGAAAGTTATGCCCTGGGAACCCTTAAACGCGATCGCCGAAGGCGCGAAGCCGGAGGCTGGGGACTGAGGGTCCTCCCAGAGAAATCTTTCTTAAATTTGACAGCTTTTGCTGCCATTCTGTACCAGTTCTTGAGAAAATCCTGTTTCCCCCAGGTGTACTTTGAAATGCTAATGAAATATTCTTCATATGATGATCGCAAATTTCAGAGAGTGGTAGTTAGTGAGGAAAGTGAACAGCGAGAGGTGTAGCGAAGGTTTTGGAAATGGTAATTTAGTCAAACTGTCCTACACTGGAAGTAATAACGAGGCAATTCCACCAAAGATTTCCTTCGCACAGCAGTACTAATGAGACATCAATTTATATAAGGCTCATGCGAAGCACGCCAAATTTTTCGAGAATTGCTATTCCCTATACATGGGGAGGGTTTGCGACTTTGTTTGCAAGGTCTATAGTGCATTTTATGACGTACGTAAGTAATTTCAGTGACCCTTATTTCAGAGCTTAAAGTCACAAAAGGTGCAGCGGGTAGGAGGAAGAAATTTTACGGTGCCAGACAAACTTTTGAACTGTGTAAGTCACTTTTCTCTGGAGGTGCGCGCGAAGCGCCCAGAGAAAAATTTTCCTAGCATTTTTATGGTTTTTGATATTAACATTTTCCTTCATTCATTAAACTTTACAAAATTTATTCATAATAGGCTATTCAAAATTCTCTTATAATTTCTCTAGTCTCGCTTATTTTCGCTCATTTTTTTTATTATTTTTAAGCTCTGGAAAAAAGTGTGTGTGGGGGGGGAAGTGGCCTGCTTGCCCCCCTCGTAATCCCGCCTATGGTCGGGGGGATCCTTTTTTGTGATAAGTTACTTATCGAGCTGCTGTACGGTACCGCGTTTCATTCCTTAATCGTCAGTCTGCGATGCAGGCCAGGTTTGTAGCACCTTCATTCTGCAGGTTCTTATGAATTCTCGCAACTGTTACTCCGTCAGGCTCGTCAATAGAGGGCGTTCTTTCTGACGGTCTCCTTCCTGTCACCGTAAAGACACTTGTCCGTTTTCCATAGCAGTACGTAGTGATGGGAAACGCTAGAGGAAATTTATGTTTTGAATCTGCATTGATGTAGTTCCCACTCTTATCGAAAGGTTCAGGTAAACCCAGTGAGGCGAATTCACGAGAGATATTCTTTCTTTCTTCTTGTGTTGTGTTGTTTATGCCGTGTTCCACAATATCAGCTCCGAGAATTTCATGTTCAACAGAACATCTGTTGAGAATAAAGCATCATATAGTTTACAGACGTTCATAAAGCATTGCACTCGTATTGCGTGCAGATGATTACTTTGGGTTTATACGAAGATGACGCACGTGGTACAACCTTCGTTAGGATAATGGTGCGAGTACAATGATACATGTAATATCTGCCTGGGTTGTGATACTCAAGTAGGCTAATAGCACTGGTGCACTTAATTATTGTTATGCTCATTCATTACCTTAAATTACATACGATAGTCGGTAGTATGTAGACTCCCTTGGCATCATAGGCGCATGAGGCCGGGGAAGGGGCACCCCTTTATTTTTGAACAATTCAAACATTCGGGCGGAATCTGTAGAAATTTTAGGGCAAAACCTTTCCAAAAGGGCTTAGAATTTGGTCAAAAATTGTGCCCCAATCCAAATGATCCCCATACGCTTATTGCTTGGCATATAGCTTCCCTACAATGTTTTAATTTTAATTTAATACGCCTAATGTCTCGAAGAGCGAATGAAAACGTTGCTAATTCAGAAGTAATGTTTTGTTTGCGTGTGTTATCGTAATTGGGATAATTTAGAGATTTGAAGGACTATCTATGAGCAATAAAATGTGTAGATTTACTTTCCAAACTGTCCCATTTTTTTTCCAAAATGTCTTAAACCCAGTGTAATATAAATATTTCATTATAGTTTGCAATTTAAGTGACTTCAATCAGCTACAAGTGACTCCTTAATTTTTCACGTGATGATAAATATCGAATACCTTGAAAGAAGGGTCTGAGCTTAAATGAAGTTTTGATATTACATATACGGTACTTATTCAATGCATTCTGGTGAAATTTTGCATTGAAATCTGATGTGTGGTTCTCAAGATACTAGCGGAGAAAGTTATGACATTTCCAACTTGAAGTGAACTTGAAGCAATCACATATGACATCATCAACTCACATTAATGAGTTCTCTTTTGTATTCCTTTAAAATTAACAACCAATCTCTCCTTTATACTTATATGTTATTGTAATGGAATTTGGAAATGCATGAGAGGCAAGGAAATTTTACAAACTTCAAATCCCCCATGGGAAACTCATATCCCTATCAACTTTAAAATTAAATCGAAAAATGGAAAACAAAGAAAAAAAAACCATTGCTCATCAGTGTGATGAGATGATTATAATTCCTGCTTGCTTCAATTTCACTTCAGGACACAAATGTAGTTACTTCATTTGCTGATATCTCGATCACTTCACATCGGAACTAAATGAAAATGTCATCAGGATACTTATATTAAGTTCCTCTTTTACATATTTAAAACAATTGTTTCCTTTCAGGTCTACCCTTTCTTTTAGAACAGTTCCTAAACTAAGGAATATGGGATCTGGTTTAATCGATAAAGTTAATACAAATCGGTTGGCGATTACAAGTGATTAAGTGATGCATAAACTTATAACTTTTGAATGACTTTAATTTTAATTAACATCATATTTGTAGTGATTTTATTCAAAATAATCGTTGATTTTGTTATTTTATTACCTTAAACCGACTGACTTGTCGACAATGTAAAGGAGTAAATAAGACGACAGAGCCGTCCATACGATGATGGTAACACTCATAAGTAACTGTATACCGAGTAGTTCAAATCCACCACCGTAGATCAGTCCTGAAGAAAATTTAACAAAATATATAGAATTTTTACAATATTTTACTATCTAACATCTAGTAAACACATATTGAAGCTGTTACTTCTAAAATACCACTAAACTGTAGAAACAAAGTGAGTTTTCTTCATCTGCAAACGTTTCCTACTCCCGTCGTTACAAACCCATATCTTTTCATGTCACTGGGATAGGAAAATAATCTTATCGAATTATTGAAGTCTAATCTCTTTGGTTTGTGTGGCAGCGTAGTTAAAGAGGGGGACGGCATGGGGAATTTCACCCCTAGCCCATGCCCATGTGGGTTGCAAATCGGATTTTTTGGACTGATGTCCAAAGTTCCATGCTAGGAATGTTACAGAGGGGCGCAATAATCATGTCCAGGAGTGTTCACTACGCCCCTGGGGTTGAAATATAACCATGGAATTTTAATTCCACGGGATAATATAATAGGAATACTTGGGATATGACCTTATCATTCCCACAAGTATTATCAACAGTAGGTCGTCTGATTTTTCTCCTTTTGATTATCCCACTGTGTGATTTTCGAGGTTTCATAACACAAAAATGCATGCTACCAGGGAGTTGTTATTTGGAAGGAGATACATCGCTTTGAAGCGAGGTTTGACAACGCCAAGGTCACACAGTAATCTGTCTCTTGTATCTTTCTTGGCATTTCTTTAGGGCTTACACTGGATTAGGTAGTTCATACAATAGAGATTTGTTGTCTGCTACATCTACTGTGAGACTGGGGTTTTTCGCTAATGCCACAGCATTACCAGTCGCTAGGAAAATAAAGAATATTCCAGGTTTGGACGCCCGATGACGCAGGTGAGAGTATACGAGTGAGGTTTTATGTATAAATGTGAACATGATTCTATACTTGGTGATTCAGGAAACTTCCGGAAACTTTCGAGATTGTTGTGACAAAAATTAAACTTCTCCCTATGCAGCTCATTTGCATGAGGTTCGTTCTACAGGAAGGCCCAAACCTCACTGGTTTATTACAATGAAACAGTCGTTTCTAGTTTTGAAACACCTGCCCCTAAATTGGTGGCGGTTTCAACCTGCACATCAAAGCATTGTTCTAAGAAGGTCAATTGTGACAGGATTACTAGACGTAAATGATGTTGCTAGCGTATTGATATCATATTCAAGCAAACGAATAAAAGAAACAATCCCCTTTGGCGAATGAATAGCTTATCATTGATAATCTTCTCAAGTTGAAGTGGGTCTTAGGGTATTAGCATAAATTAATCTGTTCAATCTCCTTCCAAATAACAACCACAAAGATTGAAAAATGAATATCGTTGGTCCAAATCCCCCTACACAAGACGTTAGTCTGCAGTTCCCCATAGTTGACCATACTTTTATTACAGCCTTTTATGACATTAAAAAAAAAGAAATAAATAAACCTCATTTGTCATGTTGAGCTTCTTAAGACTACAAATCAAAAAGGTCGTTTCTAACGGGATGCACTCTACAATTGCAGGAAAGGTAGTACAAGAACTGGACAGCTGCGTTTCTTTCATTATAAAAAGAGCGAATTTCATATCAGATGTAAGAATTTTGAAAGGCAATACTCCACCTTCAAAATGTCACACTACAATGTTACACTAAGAGCTTGAACCACGTATAGAATGAACATAATTTTGTTGCCTTTCATAAAGAGAAGCATTTCTGAATATCCTGTAAACTGAAAATGGCTTCATTGATCTGCATATGAAAATCCAAATCAATAAGCACGCTGAGAGCAAGATTCACACAGGCCCGTAGTCAGACAAGGTATTCATGATGATCAGGGCGAGAACGCTTCCGGAGGGAAAATTATTTTCAAGGGACGAGATATGTTAAGAAGTAGTTTTTGTTCTCAAAATTACTACCAGCCGTAAATTTTTGTCGGCCTCTGCTACTGTTCCTTCTTGATAATGGGCTTGCATTAATGGAACGTACAGTGTAACGTTTCATTCGATTGGTCAACATATGATTATTTTAAGGCTATTTATAAACCTGTTTGACTCCTGAGTTAGCCATCCCGAGAAATAGTATTCTCAACAAGTCTTAAAGAGTAAAACTTATCACACAATCACACAACACTCAGAAGAAGCAAGTTATACGAAAAAACATTTTTGTATAAATTTTTATAAGAAGATTTTGGCAGGTAAAAGGATTTTTGGTTATATGTATGCTTATAAAGCATCATCCTCTCTAAACTTTAAGGTGGATAAACAGGATAACACGTTAAATACAATCTCTTCAACGAAAACAGGGAGAACAACTTAGCAGACAGTTCTAAAAGTTTTCAAAGGATGTTTATGGTTGTTCCCACCCACTCACTCACCCCCTCCCAAAAACAATTCTACAAGAGTTTTGACACATGCCTGCCGCACGTGTAGAAATAGCTATATGGCATCAAATTCATAATTACCCCTATAAATCAACAAGGCTAACTATCCTCCCGCGCTTTGATAGGGCTAACAAGAACCATGAAGATCATACGGTGAATAGTGTGGTTTTAAATTCTGTGACCTTTCCGTTTGAAATCTAAATGGTATTTTACTTGTGACCTGATAATAAGCAAAAACGGGGAGGATTATTTTTCAAACGACCAAAATAGGGAGAATGGGCGAAAGCATGCATAACATATTGTGTAACACCTCACAATCAGAAAAAAAACCTGTAGTGATTACAAAAATAAACGTTAATTGTTAAATCTTTTTGACTAAAGTGGAGACATTGCTGTACTTAATTATTCTGATAGGGCGGAAATCGATGCTACTGACAGTTGAACTCGGTACATTATGGTAATCTGAAAGATGAGTTAACAATAGAATCAAACCACTTATTTGTGACTCCACAGTAAGCCATATCCAGGTAGGCTGACAAGAGTTTTGCAAAACAAAACTGAGAAAAATAGCACAAGGTGAAATGGACGTTCAGGGAGAAGGGTTACCTTCCCTTCCTCTTTGACAAATTCTCATAGTTCTTGATGTTCTTGGGTGAAAACTGTCAGTACTGTGGTGGATAATACTTACAAATATTGTCTGTCGAGGGTAAACATAATTGAATTACCGTGTGTTGTCACTTACCTATATTTTATGAGCTTGTGTTCCTTCAACATCTCTTACTGTACATGTGTAACATTTTTCTGCGAAATGAACTTTTTGGCACAGAAACGGTACGGTGTTACTAAATTTATTGCTAACCCTCGCCCAAGACACGAGAGTAGCCTAGTTTTGCAATTAAACTAAATGTAACGTGAATAAATGATATTTTAAAATTGAATGGATTTCTGTTTAACTCTGTTGCACTTTCGGGAAAACTTGGTCATCGGGGACCGAAGATTGGAATCAGGCGGATTGTCCCTGAAATCGGGCACGTCTGATCGTTAAGAGAACGGGATGAATTCACGTTCAATCACTTTAACCCAAATTAATCACAGCCGATCATACATTCTACGAAAGGTGCCAAAGAAAATACGAGTTAGTACAAAGGCCGAATGACTAATTGATGACAACAAATCCCCGACCGAAAACACCTCCGAGTTTGTTGAATGATTTTTACCTTCGATCGTTTGTCGACAAAAGACGTATTCTGGTAGACAAAAGTCATAATTTCAATCTTTTTGAAGTAACTGTGTTTCCTAAAAAATCCTTTTCACTGTGCTAGATGTGGCTTGTATGTAAACTAGCACTCCCAAAGTGTGATCACTAAATACTGTCTGTATAACTTCACGAAAATGCAAGCAAAGCATCTATGAAATTGCAAAGTATCAACTGCGTTTCTACGAAGCTTTGCGTGAATTCATCCAAACAAGACATTGTTTTGAGAACTGCGAATAATTTTATTTAAAGGATATTTTGTGCAATACAAGATCAGGTCTTTTCGTGAATATGTGTCATTTTCATGTGTTAACTTGAAAACAACATCGAAAGATGAGAGAATCAGTCCCTGATTTTGCAGTAGAAGCTGAAAAATTATAATTAGTGCTCTACAGCTACAACTAATTATAATTTTATTCACCAGTGAACAAATTGACTTAATTCATGTAACAATTACCATCGGCCTACGGAACATTTTCTGGAAGAGGAGGGAAGGAGTGGGCTATGCCGTTCTCCCCGAGAAAAACCGTTGTTACCCGACTAACTGCCTAAGCTTTCCCAAAATCTGCCCGAGAAAAGTTTTTTCTGAACCCCAGGGGATGCAGCTCCCCAACCCCCGGCTCGTAAAGCATTATGACAAATACATTTGTCCTAGCCGTCTTAATAATCAGTAACATGTCCATCTGTCTATAGACCTAACAACTTTCACAAGAAAGAACTATGCAAACGACTGCTGGTCAACGTATGGTCTACAAATTGCCAACCGACTTAGGGGCCAATAATACCTTCAAAGAATATCTGCTCTCTCACTCTCAATTTTTAAAGGCTTTTTGATATCATAGGAGAGGTTCTTAGATATGCTCATTTGTCACTGAACGGGGACTATTTATTTCCTTAAAAAGGAAAGCTTTTAAAGAGAAACATAATCAGATAACTTCCAAGAAATTTCATGAACTGTAAAGAACGTTCCTATCTCTTGAAGAGCCGAGGAGGCCATGCCCACTTGTATTCAAAACATCGTACCCACAAAAACGTCAAAGGGCTCGAAAATCGCAGGTAACACATTGACACTTACAATATCAGTAGGTGCAGGGGCCTGTAATCCGAATAATTCGGATAACAACTCCCTGGTCGGTGTAAGTTCTCCCAAACCACTGTTCTTAGCCAATATGATAGGACAGCTAATTTATAAATCTAGATTTCAAAATAAGGGTAAAATGGAATCAATGTACTAACCGAGGCTCTTTAAAGAAGAGTTTATATCACCTGTAAATATACCAAACAAAACCAGAAGACCTCCTAAGTTCCACCTTAAAACCCGATAGCAGAAAAGTGTCTGTGTGATTAAACAATAAAATCCGAACTTTGTTACACTAAAATTTATAACTTCCATGCCTTTCCGAGAAAAGATGCTAGCTATTTGCCCTAATAAAAGTCAACATATTGGAACACTTTTAGACGGACACGTATTGTGTATGAATGGAATATTGCTACAGTCTACTCTATTTCACTCATCTGGTTCATGTTTGTTGGCAAATAGTAATTGCAATGACAGAAACACCTCAATGTAATAAATAAATTATTAAATTAAATAATTGAGTTACGTGATTGCCTCACATTTACTCTAATACAATGGTTCCATGCATACAACCGAAACAAAGGTACAAATTTTGCAGATACAGCATTAGAAATAAATTGTAAATTATAAATATTTCCAATATATCCCACTAAATTTCAAGGCTCGACAGGAGGGAGGAGAGGGCAGCTACTTAAAACCCTGGCAAAAGTGACGGGTAACAGAAAGGATGAAGAGAAGTAAAGTTTCGGCTCTACTTGCGCGGCGAAAATCTTGGGTTATTATTGGAGAAAATTTGATAACGTGGTATACCTATAGAAGGAATTTTGAAAATTTGGGTTTTTATTTAAGAAAATGCCAAAATGTGGGGTTTGCAATGTATTTGCAAAATTAGGGCTTGATTGATGAAATTCTCTTTTTTGAGACTTAACTTAACTAAACCTTCAGAGAGAACAGTCGCCGTTGGGGATTACATACTTCGTCGTACCCACTGACGCTCCTTAAATGAGTTGGAAACTTTCCCCGACGAGGACGTCAACCTTCCCCGACGGGGACCATGGCCCCCGTCTCCCACCTGTGCCCCGGCACCCCTGCTAAATTTAGTAGCTTTAAAATATCTGAGAAGATTCTGTTTGTGAGGGCCGATATGGGAAAACGTTAAATACACAACAGGTTTAAAAAGTGCGACCATCAATGACCCTTGACCTTAAAACTTTGCAAGTTCGGAAAATTTAGGAAACATTCGAAAAAAAAATATTTTTAGCATCACATTCCATAGTTTACAGAACCGGTGGGTTTCTTTGTGGACGCTTTTATTCTATGCACTACTAGTCTAGAACTGAAAGTTGTTGAAATCAGGCCGTTCAGTCTAAGTCAGTATTTAAATTTCCTTGTTAAGGCCATGAAAACACTCTATAAGCGGTTTATTATTCTTTGATTTTCTTCAAAATTTGAACGCTTTAAAATTGTGTAAATTGTCGACTTTGACTCGATGCATTTTGTAAGGACCGTCATAAAAGAATGTCAAAATTACTAAAATTTTGAAAATTTTACCTTTTTTACTTTCACCTTGAAAATTTGTATGACCAACCCTAAATTAAAAAGTTAGATTATAAGCATTACTTTTAGCGTTGCTTTATTTTACAAAATGGTGCCAGGTGGGTCATTTTTTAGATCTCTTTTCCCAATTCGCCGCAAGTCTAATAGAGCGACAGGTTCATACAGGCAAACTAGCATTCATTCCAAAGGTTGTTGGTCTCTGAATAAAAAAGAATCCCGTTTTGTGGGTCTTAAATTTTATAAAAAAAAAAAACCTCCTTACTTTTGTAATACGAAATTAAAAATACTCACACTTTGTAAGGGGTACACCCAGAGGTGGCTCTGCTGGGCATGATGGGGAAATTTACCCCAGATTTACCTCTGTTTCTTACTTCCCACCCTAAATATGGTAGCTCGCTTACCAGTTCGCATTAGAAACGGATTCCAATGAACTGCATTTAATTTGGGGTATCGTTACCATGGAAGTAAGCACCGTAACATTTATTTGCTTTTCGGTACACTTCGAGAGCTCCCATTACAGACGCTTCCCCCACTCACAATTACTTGACGGGGGTCAAATTAACGATCTGTTGATCTAAACCCCAAGACAACTCTGTAGTATCATTAAAATGCACCACTAAAATGGACTGTATACGTTAGTCTGAGTACAACCATTCTAAAAAAGAAATCCTCAAATTGTGATTTGTGGTTCAGTTTAGTGCATGCGCAACAATTTCATTTGAAGATGGTTATATGTGAACATCCCACGACTTCCGAGGGGTTCTCATCCGTCACCCCACACGGATTGCCTGTGTAACCCACAAGGTGCCTAGAGCGGGTCCCGAAACCCCATGCCATCACTAGTTACAGCGACCCCACACACACCCAAAGCCTCTCAGGCACTTCGAATCCTCAATGAGGTAACTTTGTTCTAATATTTTGTCGTCCTTGGATATAGTCCTGGATCCTCTGATAAAAAAAACATTCTGTTTCTTTCTGCTGCGTCCCTTGTACCTTCTTATAGCAACTCTCTGCACTCACAATACTTGAAAGTAGAGATGAAAAGTAGTTTCAAAACAAACAATTATAATGCCCAAACCGACGAAGATACTTGCCTTTTTCATGATGTAAATACAAACCGTCTAGCCACATTAGACATTATACAAATTGCTTTCTTTTCCGGAAGACATTTTCTGTTATGTTATTTTTCAGGGATTCAGACTAGTTAACTTTATCTGTGTTACTTGACCATTTTATTTCGCAAAAGGTGTATATTTTCATTAAAAGTTTAGGAAATTTGGTCTAACTGTTAGTGCTTGATGTGTGTCTGTGTGGTGATTGTTTTAATAGGCCTAAATATTCTTCTTACATTTTGACACCTTTCCTCGGGGATAAGTCTGACAATATTTTTGAGAGTATCAATAACCTCGAGTTCTCATTGAATCTTTTGTAACGTGACCTTGCTCTGCATTCGTCTGCAAACGTCTTGCTTTTAGTTCGTTTAAAATGAAGGGGGATGGGGGGGGGGGGAACTAAATACATTCCTTTAGTGCTGATAAAGAAACGGTAGAATGTTGTCAGTCTACAATCAATGCACGATTAGTGAGAACCCAAGTACTCAAAACATCACGGCATCTGCACATAAAACTACATTAAAACTTTTTATATTTCTACTTGTCAATTTCATACATTTTTTATAAAGCCGTTTTCGTAAACATACAACGTAGTGTTTAATTTACTTTCATATTGTCTGAAGGATTGGGTAAAATAGTATTTTGTAGCACCAAGCAGCTTTATGTAGACGTTTCCTTCCAAGCTGTATAGATTGTAGTTCTATGATGCTAATAGGCGCCCTCCTTAATAAATCAGGGAGATGATATCACTTCCCTGAATAAATCTTCGTATAAAGACATTTAGGCATTTTCTCCAATTTAGACATGATTGATATCTTCAGTATTTCAACACGCCATTTAAACCTATTATCACACTTAAAGGGAGAATGCAGTCACCCCAATAAAGAATTGCGCAGTAGACTATCCTATTTCCTGAAAGGCTCATGAGAGTCATGTGACAGTATTTTTCTCACTCAATTGTAAAATGTACGAGGAGGAACTGCTTGGTTTACCTTGAATATGCAAGATTTATGACCTAAAATATCATGAAAGATACTTGGAAGAGAAATAAAAAGAAATTTGTGACATTTAGCTATTGTTTCAAAATAAGTTTGGGGCGACTGTTTTTTATCTTTAAACGATATCTACCTCTGTAACTAGACCAATCAAGTCACTCAGTGAATCCCTGGCTTACAGATCATTGGCAAATGTTGGTCATACATTAATACAATGCATATGCATTGGAGCACGTGGGCCTATTATTTGTATAATTTCCTTTCCTTACCTCTTCTGTCGTTGAATGCTTCGATGGTATCTGGTTCTGCAAAGATCCCTGCAGATAGCAAACCCCAGACTGCCGCCACAGCGTGTACCCCTACTACACCAACTGGATCATCTATTTTCATCTTTTCGATTGCCCATGGTGAAAATATTGCTAGAAGACCTCCTACAGTGCCAATTAATAGTCCCTCCCACGGACGAGCCAAAGCACACAAACCTACGAAAAATAAAAGGTAAAGAAAAAATATCAGTCCACATGTTGTTCTGCGTGACCGGAGAACTCTCCCTCAGACGATTCCGACCCGGACAATTTCCTCCCGAAAAATCCCCACCAATAACCTTTATCCCTAAAAAAAAACTCCCCCCAAATATTTGGGAAGGTTATGGGTGGAAATTGTGCGGGGGGTTTCGGGTTGGGCATTGTCCGGTTGGGAATTGTCCTGGGGCGAACTGTCCCAAGAGAGTTGCCCCTGGAGAAATTCTCCCGGTAGGAATTGTCCGGGAACCGTTTTTCTGAAGATGTCATAAGTTGCGGAAATGTATCTGATGACATTTTACCTTTTGTATTAAAGAAACTATGAATGGTCTAATAATTCTACGGAATAATTGTTGTTCTTCGATGCAATGGTGGTGTTGTTTGTGTAGCGCTATACTGTGCACGTTGTGTCATGTGATGCGATGTGATGAGTTGTTTGCACGTTACGATCTTCTCGTGTCATTTTGTATTGAGCTGAAAAGCCTGCATCTTTTCGTGCGACTATTTTGGTTTGTATTATTTTGCAAGCCTACACATGAAATACGGTACTTTTTATTACGCATTCACTTGGAATGTTACATAAAGTGACATAGCAGTAATTAATGTTAAATAGCCATGCATTTTTCTACATTCCTAAAATCAGTGGAGCAAACTAATTGCTTGAATAAGTGAAAGCAGCTAGAAAGGAAATCTTCACTTACAAGGATGTTTTCTAAACCCCCTGATTTGCGTGTAGGTCTTACAGCAGTGATAGTTTCCATGCTAACGTGCCCAGAGCAAATAGAGTGTACATACCATTGCCATAACACAGTTAATCTAGCGTGATAACATATCCCAATCGCTGAAGGAAGCAAATTAGAAATATTATCACAAACATTAATTATTTCTACCAATTCCATTTCCGCAATATTTCCATTTTATTTAATATTTTATTTGGGGGAGAACACCAGCAGACTGACCATGGAATTTTGGTCAAGCAAACATTATCTGCTTATGCAGCTGAGAAAGAAGTCCACAAAGAATTTAAAGGTTAGCTCTGATTGTTCCAAAACCTACTGGAATACCTAATTCCACAGCCTAACTCCACTCTTTCACCAGCAGTCCGGTGTACAAGAGAATGCACCGCTTGGCATCGCACTTACGGACAATCCGAGTGTGATCTCAAAACCTTTAATGTGTAAATGAATATTTTCATTTAAGTTAGAAAAATCTCACTTTTTTAAGAAATTGTGTAGTAAGATTGCCTGCTTCCTTCATGAAAACGAAGGTTTTGCTTCTTCAAAACAAATCTTAATATCCGCGCACTTCCTTTAGATACAGAGTTTGAATAAAGCTTCTTTCGTCATTGCGTCCAAGCAATTGATAGAAAACAAGCTCCCACCACTTAAAGGGTAAGTGAAGTCACCCTAACTTGAATTAACTGTTATACCCTGTTATTCTAATTTGTGAATGACTACATTTAATCATGTGACAAGTCATTTGCCACTAAATTATTTAATTCACGTAAGCTGACTCCTTAGTTTACCTTTAGTATCCAACATGTATGTTTTAAATCACCCCGAAGATATTTGTGAGCGAAATAAAATGAAATTTCCAAGATTTAGATCATGTTTTGAAACACCTTTGATGCAGCGACTGCTTGTTCTCTTTAAAATTCTGTAGTTTACGTCACCTCCATTAGGTTGAAAATAAGAAAATAATTGAGTGAGCGATGTTATAAGAAATGAAGTTTTCACCCAGGCCAAGGAAAATAACAATTAGACTAATGTGTCACAGTTCTATGAACCTGATGAGTGCCTCTTTGTATATTTGACAGTATTATATTTTGAAAAAGCATGTCATGGAAAGCATGCTTTTAACAATTTCTGCTCTATGCATCAAAAGCTGGCAAAGGCTTTCTCTCTATAAAGATTGTTCTGTGGCTAAGGAGAAATACTTTTTGCGTTAAGCAATAATTTCAGCAGAAAACAAATTTAAAACAAGTGCTTCATTGAAGTGCTGGACTCAGACATTCGCCATCATTTTTATTTGAACAAAGGTTAGCTACACGCAGAAAAAATGCGTTGTAGTTACAACGTTAATGTCGAGAGCAAGTTAAAGCTGGCCTAGCAATTGAAATATTGGTTATAAGTATGAACCACCAAAGCGTTTCCTTTACACAAACTTTAAGGCTTTGGGATTGTAAAGGAACATAAAAGATATGCAGCTTCAAAACCACTATTTTTTCTTGGGGAAGGGGTGGGGGTAATGCTTCTATTCCAACAATTTCCCTTAAAAGCTTAAAGGCAATAGGCAGTCGCCCCAAAATTTTCTTTGAAAAATCAGCAAACTCTTGCAAATCTCCTCTTATTGCATTAAAAGCACTTCTGAAGACGTTTTGAACATAACTATTACAAAAAATAGGTAAAGCAAGGCAAGATTTTCCTTGAATTCCACAATTCACTATTGTCACATGATCAAAATAGGCCAATCATGAACTGGAGTGACAGGATACACTCACTCTGTTTGGGGTGACTGCCTACTGCCTTTAAATTTAGTGTTTTTAAAATTTGTAAGGTTCAAAAATCGATAAATTGCGTTACATGATGGCATGCGAATAATATTGAGGATTTATAGTAAACCATACGGAACACAATTACTTGTTATGGCAACCAGTCCGCCGAGGACTCCATTATTAAGAAAACTGATGTCGAATTTCCTTCCCATTGGCTTGACTATTCGACTTCCGATGATACCTGTTACACCGCCCCCAATTGAGGCTGTCAAAGTAGTCACAGCTGCCCTACGATAAAAAGAAATCAATTTAGAACATCAATTGTTAGTCGAACATGTCAACATTTTGATTCAAATTGATATAAACAGGAATCTTTTTGATTTCTTTCATCAACGAAAATTTGTAATGACCTACCTAAAACAAAAATGCCCCCTCCCCAACCCAGGCAGCCATGGATTGTCACTGGAATATCCTTCAGTACTACGTTAACATTAAATTTGCCTCCTTAAAGTATATATTTCGTCCTTCGTACTCTTTTAGGATGCTAAACTAGTTTACTGAACTGAAGAAAACTACAGTTGGTTGATTGGCTAATTTGGTAATTTTACATTTTAAACTCTCCATTCAAAACTACTTATTTGAAAAACTCTGCAAGTTCAACCGTTAATGATTTGTATTTAAGAATATGTTTTAAATTTTTTTTACTTTAAACCATTTTCTTACACTTTAAATTATATCGTAATTACACTAAGTGTCACCTCCTGTAATATCATCATAATCGAAAGCAACTTTCCAGTGTCAAATGAAGCCTACTCTTAATTGCAGTCATTGGTTTTACTTTTAAATTCGTCAAACACACGAGGACAAACATGTGATTTTTCTCTTGCTTGCCAAATCATGAAATCAGGCCTTTTAAATCCGTAAATTCGGTTTTTGTGAAAAGTACCTTGAAGCCCTATGCATACGTGCAATCAAAGGCTCCGTAAATACATTTTACCGTTACCAAAAAGGAGTGCTGTATTCATGGACACGTCACAGCAAATATAAGAGAACGAGAAAGAGCCGATATATGGCAAGCCGTTTAGGATAATTGCTAGCCAATCCTTCACAATTCAAATTACAGCAATTCTGTTTGAAGCTGATAACATCGCAGATCATACTTAGGCTACTGATAATACGTAAGGTTTTGGAATAACTCGTAAAACGTGTCCTTCACAAAAGTATGCTTCCTGTACCCGTTCCTCCATATGTATCAAATTCGCCTTTTGCGTACCGTATTTAAATTTTAGGATAGAGCACCAGTTAGAGAAGTTTATTTTGCAAGGAGTTTTATAAATCTGAAGGCAAGTACAAAAAAATCAAGAACATGATGGAATCCAAGCAGTCAAAGACATCTATACTGTTATACTTTCGAATTTGCAACACGTCACATCATATTGTATATATATATATATATTTCTCTAATTCGGCACTTAGGGGGAAAGTTGTTGTTGAAAAGTCGACCTTAAGGGGAAAAAATTTTTCGGGTGAAATATAAGTTTCGCCTTAACGTTTCCACACACTTTTTCTATAGGAATACGTAAACTTACAAGGGCGCCCTCTTAGATTTACAAACTAGATGCCATTACTTCAAAGTTGTCAAATTTACGGACACCTAGCTGTTAACACGAACGGATAGCTGGCCATTGAAATAACGTTAATTTATATGTTTAGACGTTAGGGCGAATTTATTTCTTATGTATTTTATTATCTTTTTTTCGCCCTATGTACAAGCAGATATAAGAATTTCCCCTTAAGGTGGGAATTAGCGTTATATATATATATATATATATATATATATATATATATATATATATATATATATATATATATATATATATATATATATATATATATATATATATATACATACTTCACATCGCAACACATCACTTCACCAAGTCCCCTACATATGTCACACCCCCATACTACAACACTTGCCGCTTTACATCACTAAACATCGTGTTGCACCCCATTATGCCCGTTGCAACGCACAAAACCCCGTCAAACAAAGTCACGTCCGTCGGAAGCAATAGTACAACGTACTAAATCACGCGACAATACTTGACAGGCCATGTCACACCACAGCACAACATATCACATAACATCACTTCATCACGAAATATCACAGCACATGCAATCATACCAAGGCACTGTAACGGTAGTAACAGCTCCCTGATCCTTCTCCATCACATTGCACCCATCGTGTCACGTTATATCACATCATATGACGTCATGTCAGTTTCATCATCTCATGTATATCGCACCATATTACGTCATGCTACATCAAATCACACCATGACAAGTAAAGCCATATCAAATCACAGCACATCACTGCAACAATGACATGAAACATATTTGGTATTCAAAAATTTATCGCAAGGCATGGTAACACATCTTCTGTGTTTCCTTGTTACAGTGGACCGACGAGCATGGTCAAGTGGTTAGAGAATCCGACTTGCAGCCGGAAGGTCTGGGGTTCGACTCCTGGCCGGGTCATACCAAAGACTTTAAAAATGGAACCTACTGCCATGGTGCTTGGTACTCAGCATAAGCAATGGAGTAGGGAAAACAAGCCAGTGAGCCAGTTGGTTAGAAACTGAGCCGCAACACCTCATCTAACTCACAAACTAACCTTGTTACAGTGTGACATAAAATGGCTATATTAGTCATTCCTTCTAAAATGGGCCTAATCAGGGCCGTCGGAAGATTTCTAAGATGAGGATTCGGCATCTTTAGACATATCATATGAATAATTTTGGAAAAACAAAACATTGAACTAAAATTGTTAATTACTGGTGGCTCCAGCTTTTCCCTTGTCCACGGCTCTGACGATCCTGAATAGCCCAGCTTTTGCAATGTGATTAATTTTCCATATGTGCAACCCAGTGGCTAGTTTACATATAAACAAAGCTTGGTGATAGTAGAGAAGGGGAATGTAGCTGACGAGGGTATTGAAAATTCCCTTACCTTGTGGCTAGCTTCCATTTTCCTCCTGAAATGCCGAATGTACTGCCGCAGTTGAATCCCAGCCATCCCCACCAGAGCATAAACATCCCCAAGATGGCGTTGGTAGGATTACTCATTTCAGCTGAACGAGAACCGTCAAATCTGCCTCTTCTTGGTTTTAACATTATGGTGGCAATAAGGCCCGTTATTCCCCCAACCAAATGAACTGCACCTGTGGGGAACGCAGAGAGAGGTACAATGTAACCATCTAAAACAAGCGACTGAAATTATGGTCATTTTTCACAAAGGCGACACACTAGGCGTTCGTGGCCCTCAGTCCCCAACATTGCCCCACTCAGATCAACTAGCCCCATAAAAGCACTTTTGGCATGTGAGGCTCAAACCACCCGAGACCAGCTGTAAGAATGAAGTCGTGTTCCGAGTCTCCTTTCAAGGTGATTTTCTTTCGCATTTTGCAAGAATGAAAATGTTGAAAATCGAGGTTTGCTGTAATTATGGTTTGCAAGCCCTGAGCTGAGGATCCGAGAAATTGCATACGAGTTTTTTTTTTGTTTGCTTTTTTTTTTGCATTTTTCCTGGAAGCCCCTGGACACCCCCATACGCACAGTTTCAATGCTCTTATCTGACGTCTTCACCCTGACTAATGGGCCCCCATCTCCTTTCTCCAAATCGTGCTTATGAAAATATAATTCAAGTGCCGTCGATTGATGGAAATGTCACTTTTGAGATTCCTTATTTAAGAAACTTGCACCCCCCCCTAAAAGAGTAATATAGATTAAAACCAGTAAAATTACCCTGTAGGGAAAAAAGGAACAAAGACGTCCTACAGGAATCAATAATGAAAAGATGACTATCTAAAATGTACTTGCGTTAGGCCCACCGAAGCAATTTTGCAAGACGTGTTAACAATGCTTTACTTCATTTTTACTGCATACTACACATTCAATTTAGTTTCTGTCTGAAATTTTCTTGTCACCTTCAGTTCTGCTTACTTTATCAAGACTATTTACTTTTTTGTCCCAATGTTCGACCCAACTAAGGGGAAGGCCTGAGAGAGGAGGTATATTCGAAATTTTCAGGGTACGGGGAGCTTTACAATTACATCAACGACAATAAAATTTTCAGCATTTTAAGCAGCAGTAAGGGCAATAATTAACGTCTGCGAGGATAAAGGGGCTCAGGCCAGGCGAGTTCGTGCCCTCTCGAAAACCACATCCGATAAAATTGTGACAAGAATGTCACGTGGGTAGAAATTAAAAGCAAGGGACATTGTCTTAGATAGGTAATATCTTATACTGGTGATTTGATTTATTATTGCAGATTTCGATGATTTAAGAGTCACAGATGCTTACCTAAATCATAAGATGCATTAAATGAACATAGCCTAACAGGAGTAAGAAGAAGGAAAACAAAACAGTTCTTTCAGATCTAGTCAGTCAAGAAAACATAGCTAAATGCCATTGCATTTTGCGTAGTTTTGCAAACGCTATTTGTCTGACAAAAAATAAACGTCATTGTAACATATTCATGAATTTAATTTTATGTGAGCTTTGTTTTTTCGAGGAAAAATCGATTACAAAATTAAATGACGTGAAACAAGGAGGGATAAGTGATTGTTATTAACATCCCCCCGATAAAAAGTTTGTTGCATTATATTGTATTCGCTGATTAGCCAGATATTACATAGTTGCTACTTGCTATAAAACTGCATTCAGTTTTCCATGGCAAGCACAGGTATTAAACAACAGCGAAAAGTTTTAATTATTAACATGCAGAGTGAAGTTAAATTTGCTAACACCCTCAAGTCAACCTCTAAAAGTGATCTAAACTTGGGTGAAACCGTACGGCCAGCTATGCAAGCTTCCAATTAAATACCCATAGGCATTTATTTGTCTTGTACAAAGGTATTATAATAAGTTGTTAGTACAACTGATACATAGAGTTAATGCTGGTGCAAATGTCTTCATTATTTGATGACCTTAGTCTGACATGTAAACGATATATGTACAAGGGTCACTGGCGTTTTCATGTTGACCATTGGACTAGGGGTAGGGTAGCACCGTCAAGAAATTTTCGGCCAGAAACTGGTATGAAAACATTGATATAATTGGGCTCGATGTTCTTGGTAAAACTATGCGGTGATGTCTTCATAAATGGTTAAAATTATTTCAGTGTGTGGTAACTACTTTACATATATAGTTGTCGACTAAAGTAAGCTACTAAAATTACTTTTTAAGTTTTTTTTTCACGTGGGAAGAAATTGTTTTATCATTATAGTTTAGGTCGAGTTCACACTTGAAGTGTGGTATGCTATACTTTGAAAATGTAGCGGAAAGTTTAAGCCAAGTTGTGTTCGTTTGCAACTTGAAATTCTCAACGTTTACCCTACACTTATACCCAACATGTTTTAGAATGACTAGAAAGTATGGGAAGGACTTTGAATAGTCTGATTGTTTCTTTATTTTAAAGGCTGATAAAATTTGGGTGAAGCTTTTAATTTTAATTTCACTGTATACAGCTTACACTTTTTCAAGGAACAATGACTATGCAAGCTAGACAGTTAACCTTGCTATTGCCATCAGAAGGACTTTCCTCCCAGGGGCGCCCTCTTTTAAATACTTTGCTTTCATTACTGTTAAGACGCAGAGAGACAGGTTAGGTCTCAAGGGGAATGAAATATTGCTTCTTTTTATGATCCCAGGCTAAACCCTAGGAACACATTCAAAATTTTTCCCTCGGAAAGTGTGTCACATGATTAATATTCAAGAATTTGATTGACTGTATACTTCTTTAGCTGTCCTGCAGATAAAAACACACCTCTGGACACACCCAAATATAACGTATAATTAACAGAGCAATACATGGTCAGCGGGTATTAATATATTATATTAGTATTCTCCAAACAAAAGTTTATGATTTTGGTCTTCCCTTAACCCCATTCACTTCCCTGACTACTATGTAACAATTTCTGGTACTTCTCCCACCAGAACTGATATTATTTTGCTATTTTTTCCGATATTAAAGAAAATCCTTTCCATAATTTAATCGCAAATATGGAAACCCATATGTGTAATTAGGTTCTCAGCAACAATTCTAGGTCAAGGTGAGATAATAAGAGCTTTGTTATAGGTCAGTTAATATACTTATTAAAGGTCCTTGTCGTTCCCTCGTCTACTTAATTTGCCAAGAGCTTTTTCAGCGCGATATGAGATATATCTTTTTTCTCCGAGAAGTTATTTCAGGTTCTCTTTTATACAATTACATTGATGATATCAGCAAATAGGTATTGTATCTTTCACGGAACTGAGGGGTAGTTAAAATCTTCATAAAACTAGTATTTAGTATTCGATCGATAGCAGATGAAGTAGCCCTTAAAGGTTTACTCAACAAAATACATTTCATTTAAAAGCTGTTCTTGTTTTAGAGGCATATCTTCAAATTTTTATTTACAATCTTGAAGGTTTAATTAAGTACTTCTTACAATTGCGTGCCGTTTTCACTGTTCGTCAATTCATTAGTTAATTTCAGCATAACCCTGACCCTGAGATTCAAGAAGAAAATCTGACCTTCAGATAATACACGACATTGAATTGCCCATATATGGAGAGAGCAATTTTAGGAGCAAATATGAAAATGTAATGGAATAATTCTTGTCAGCATTATACTGCCTAACAAGAGACGTCTTTTAATCTATATACATAACGGTAATAGAAAGCGTGTTTCAACAGCATGACAAAATGAAAACATAAAGAAATAAGTAATTAATAATTGAGGCACTCTTTGTACGTCTACCTTCTTCAGCATCAAGAAGCCAGACACAGTCTTCTAAGTGATCTCGCATTAAGTTGGAATCAGAGCTCAATTAGCAGACAGAATCTAATAGCAATGTAACATTACATAGAGTATGAAAGAGTTCTTAAAATTTGATGAGCCACATGTCTACCAGTTAATTAATTTCCTTTTAAATAGATGTTCATTTGACATGTCTGTTCTTAGACTCTCTTTTCATAAAATAAGTGTACAGAATTGGAATTAGACAATGAAGAATTGTTGTGGTCGTTCTTAGTCATGTGCACAACCGTCAATATTTTGTTACTTGAAGCAGAGACCACAATAAGTAAGTGGTGAAGTGTGGTTCTTTTTGTTACTTCGTACAAACATTTATGCCACTTTACAAAATTTAGCTCATTTTTACACTTTAAAACAAAGGTATAAATAACGGCAGCCACTATAAACCTTTGATTGCTTATTTTTCTTTCTCTCAAAGTCTCTTCGGCTGGATACTGGAAGGTGAAAACAGAACATTACCCCACCCCCCTCTCATCACTACAATTATGCTCAACTTTTGTGTAGAACAATAAAAAGGTGATTGAAGAGAGACGCAAAGTTTTTAGAAGGCCGTATTTTTTATTTATTTATTTACTCTTTTGAGCGTAGTTAGCTTTGATTTCCTTTCAAAATAGCAGACCACTAATTAAAATGTATCCCGTGGAATGGACAGATTATGGTTTAAGTTTTGTTCAGAATTATTTTCAGTCCACTGATTTGTCCTCAAAGTCTTAACGACATACAAAGGTTGGTGATAAGCTACTGGCGACAAGCAAGCCGAAACGGCACTACGGCTCTTACTGATAGTAGCCTATCATAACATTCAGTGATATCAATAATGCCTTCTTAAAAATCACACTGAAAATTAATTTAAACCTAAAGTATATTTCGTATTAAACATTCCCAAAACATTTCCAAAACATCCACTGGCAACAAATCCGAAAATATGCTTGTTTTCGGTTTGTTGCACAGTGTAGACAGAGTATACAGCATGTTTTGAAAATGTTTTCAAAATGTTGCAAAAGAAACGTCCTGTCAATTCTTTTCAAAACATTTTCAAATTGTTTTAACTCTGTCTACACTGTGCAACAAACCGAAAACAAGCATGTTTGGGTTTGTTGCAAGTGAAATGTTTTGAGAATGTTGTGCAAATGTTGCTCGTGTATACAGGCTTTGCTCTTCGAAAATAAATGACAATTATGGCAGTGCTCTTGCAAGTAGGATAAGAAATTGCAACAAACTACGAGCATGCTTTTCAATATTTTCCATCTAATATATAGAACGGTATGCGAAAATATTAACGCGTGTTGAAGAAATATGTTAAGGTAGTAGTACTCTTTTAAGAGAAGTGAGACTGATCTCAAAATAAGGACGGTAATTGCAATGTTGAAACAGTACATGACCCCCGGCCTTTCAGAGAAAAATGGTTGAAGGGACATAGTATCTTTCGTAATCGGAATGACCACTAAAGTTTGATTCTAGCTGGGTATAATATTTTGCAGATATTTATAAGAACCAGGCGATTAAACATCGCTTGATTATTGAAGAAAGTTTTCTTTCAAGGCGTGATCATGCCTGTTCAAAATGCATGGTTCTCAAGCATTAACGGTTTTGCGTATATCCCCGCGATTCATCCTGGCCTCATTTCTAATACCATACAAAATCGCGTCCCTGGCCCTATAGAACGTAACGTCACGTCATGACAGTAGAAAGTGAGTTTGAGATAGTTTGCTTCACAAACTTACAGATACTACGGCATTACCTTACTACTGTTTCCGTCAATCCTTCCCGTTTCTTCAAAGAAAAGTCCCCGCACGATAAACAAACATAGGCTAACAACGAGGATTCTCCCGTGTTCCCAACCTTCGTAGTACGTCGATTAATCGTATGATAAATGAGGCATGGTTTCGCGGCCCACCGGTTGAGAAGCGCTGATATAGACCTTATGCATTGACGTCACGTGACGTCAGTTTGGAGGAAAACAATGAAGCACAGTGCACGAACGGCGTAGATTTCGCACCCACATGTAGTAGACTTACGCGCGTACTCGATTGACTGACAAATCAGCTGTCTGCATTTGATGGTGTAACTTGAAATGATGCGCGCTTTTCCTCCAAACGAGGGAACACTTTTTGCTCTGAGACATCATATGCTTAAGGTCTATTGATGAGAGGCGGTATCGGTCTTGTCTCACATTTCCTAGTCACTCCCATTCATTCCTCCTTTCACCCAGAAACAAAAGAAAAGAAATCACACATTTGGATAAACGTGACTACCAGCTTACCTGCCCCTGCAATGTCAATAGCACCCATCTGAAAGAAGATACCTTCTTCTGCCCAGACCCAATGAGCAGGAAAGCAATATATAAGTGTGTTGAAGAGGGAAACAAGACAATACGATTCAAGCTTTGTCCTCTCCGCCATCGCTCCTGAAAATGAATGTGAAGATTTTTAAGGCTTTGTCCTAAAAGGGTTAACGAGTAAAATTTACATACTTCAGAGTTCTGTTCTGCCACAACTTTCTTGTTTATACGGAAATACAAAGGAAATGGAAACCACGAATTCGCTGAGAAATCAACTCCAGAGACATGAAAGTTTAACAATCTTTTAGTAAAGTACAAATAAATGAGAGTTTTTAGTAAATTGCAAATTTGAAGAGTAGGCCTATGTACTAATGTTACTTCTTTCGCAATGCCCTACATATACCAGGGAGCTGTTAGTAAGGAGACACAACAACTGAACCAAATCTGTCAGACAATATATAAGTACTTGAAAATTATTTAACAAGTATCAAACTTTGATTGACATGTTTCTTTGTTACTAATTGTTTAGCCCCGTTGACTTTCCTCATCGTAATGATGATCTGCCCTTTCACACCTTAGTAATCCTGAAACAATTATCTTTGTTAAAATATGCATGGTCAAGTGGTTAGAGCATCTGACTTGCAGTCGGATGGTCAAGGGTTCGACTCCTTGCCGGGTCATACCAAAGACTTTAAAAATGGAACCTACTGCCATTGTGCAAGGTGCTCAGCATAAGCAATGGAGTAGGAAAAGCAAGCCAATGAGCCACAACTGGAAAAAGGCCGTGGCCGGCCCGACTTAAACCAATTGGTTAGAAACTGAGCCGTAAACCTCATCTAACTCTAACTCTTGTTAAAATATGCTTTGAGGTTTGTTACCGAAGGGGACCAAGCTTTATTCAAGAGTTTTAACTGAACGGCTGTCAATGAAAGTTTAAATAATGTACTTCCTTTGTGTACCTACGAATTTGATGCGTCATCTGCTTTAAGCATTGTTCAAGCCTAAATCATTTTTCCCAATTCTGACAAATTACATCACTTAGAAACAAACTAGAAATGTAAGCTGTGTGGCAAGTCTTCCATGAAATTAACAGAAATCACAGTTATTGGAACCAATAACGACTGGCAACGAAAATTATCTGTTCAATATGAGGAGAAGATCAACTCATTGTCATTTTACTTATTGGTCACAAAATCCTAGTTGATTCTTGTAATCGTAATAGGCATTCTGAGGAGAAAGCAAGATTATCATCGGAAACGAGGATTGCTTCAAAGTGTCTGTAAAACAGTTTTTATTCTTTCTATAACAGCTCCCTAAATATACTTTGCTGCTTTTCAAAGCAATCTGTTGACTATTTGTGCAGCAACTAGTACCTTAGAAACTGGTTGCTGTATCAGTAGGCGATCACACCAGGGGGTTGTTAGGACCTCTCTGATCCCGGAAGGCCTTGCCGGCTTGGAGAAAGTTAAGCATAAGGGAATGCTTAAAGTTGGCCACATTGGACGCCGCGCCGTGCCGTGTGACGCCGCGTCGCTCTGCGCTTTGACAACAGATTTGAAAATGTTTTTCTTTTACGGCGCTACGTTTTCAAGCAGCTAATAACAGGGATTCATTTGAAGACTCGAAACATGCAAAACGATCTTCTTGACGGTGTTTCTTTGTTCATTGACACCTTTTGAAAGTTTTTTTTTTCAGATTACGTAAACGAAATTAGAGCAACCATTTGAGTTTTATAGGCCTGTTGTAATCATGTCTCATTTAATTGAAATTGAAAAGAATGCTAACATTTTTAATTAAACTGAAAAATGTGCTAACATTTCCTTCCCTCGTTGATTTTGCTAAATGAAATCAAGGTTAATGCCGTTCAGTTAATTTGATCTCAAAATTTCATTGAAACTTGTTGAATGAAAATTGCATAGCTTCATTACATACCACAAACATATTACTGGACTCTCTGGAACGGTTATAGCTCCTCTATAGTTTGTATTATCTCTCTCTGTTATAGGACTTACTACAGTAACCACGCAAGCTCTGTTGGGCCCATCGTTAAGTATTCTTCAAAGTACACCCTATCTTTTATTCAAGCACCAATCGGTGAAATTCACCCTACTGTTTTCTGGACTAGAGATTGAGGGTCCACAATTGAGGGTTAGTATCCGGGGGCAGGGGGTAGGGGACGACATCCTTCTCTTTAGGAAATATGCACAATTTTGTCGAGAGGCCTTACTGGGTATGCAAAGTATATGAAATCCCATGTCTAAGACATTTTATTTAATTTCTCTCTCAAGGACAGAACCTATATTTAAAAACACCCATGTTTTTTAATAGAAATCCCAAATTTTCATAATTTCTCCACATAAAACCCAACATTTTGGGCGCGACCGTCGCCCGGAAATTTTGGATTTGCCGTCCTTTCTGCTTATACTTCGGGGTTGCCAGTTTCCCAATGAGGAACTCTTCCTACTCAGTCCGGTGAATCCTATTGCTATCGTTGCCAATGTTTTAACGGCTTGTGACGTACGTGTAAAATGCACAGAACTAATAGCCTACTCTTCCTCAAATGTCGAGAATTTTGACCCGCTAAATTCACCCCGTCGTAAGAAATTACGGCGATGGGTATGCGTTTGGTGTGACCATCCTATTAGCTCTGCAAAGTTAAGTGCAGCCCCGCGCAGTGTTCCGGTGTGACCGAGCCAATAAAATTGATGAGTTTTACCTGATACGATAGTCGTGGCTGTAGTTGCAAAAGAGGCTTGAAAGACAAACTTGGCAAATATCCATCCCATGTTTTCTATATCATCCGAATCGGTGAAAAACATTCCAATGCCTATGAACATAAAAACGATGAAAGGAGGGGAAAGTAATCACATGTCGGTAACACAGAAGAAAGGAGGTCGAAAAAATTCTTACCTGTGATGAGAGAATATGTGTAGTTACTACATTTTCCTCTGAATCAGTAACTTCTTTTTTTCTGGAATGTACGTCATTTTTATCTGATGCCAACTCTCTCTGGCTGTCTTTACGAGTACTTCACGTGAAGGTCTCAAGTATTCCACTCCATCCCCTGGGGGCATATCCTCACAATTATACATTACACTATCCAAAGTACCCCACACGATCCTCAGAAATACCTCACATAAATCTTACAAGTACTTCAATCGATCCCCACAAGGGTTCTACACAGTTTTTACAATTACCTCATACGATCCTCTCAAGAACCCCACAGGATTGTCAAAATGCCTCTACGATTCTCAAAATTACCTCATTTTGTTCTCACAAGTACTTCACAAGGTTTCCGCAAGTATCTCATATGATCTAATATATATTATCATGGGTGATCAGATCTCTGTGTAAGCTCAGACTTTTGCATCTAATCTGCAACAACACTTAAGGATAAACATATACTGTATTTATTTTACTTTTTCATTACATAATGCTTTGAGAAATGTACATGGAATCAGACGTACCACAAAACCAGTTTGTTCCGGGATCGGTTCCAAAGCTGAAGGCGTATCCAAATATCCAATAAGATAATCCACCAAATATTACATCGACTGAATTTTTCACCATGATATTTACTTCATTTTTACGCGAAACCATTCCAGATTCCAATAAACCAAAACCTGATAAGAAACAAAGCAAATGTTATGTTTAACAAACATCTCATCCCCCGAAAACAATAAAAATTAAAGATAAAACTTAATGGTTCGTCTATTTTCAACATTTTCCAAGCCTGTAAAAGTACGTTAGGAGAAGGGGTCAAAAGCAAAAGTACGTTGTGGCAAGGGGTCAAAGAGCCATGTAGGCTTTTCCAATGCATAGTCATCATTACTCTGAGTGGGGGAGGAAGGGAAAGGGGTCCGAAGAAAGAATACGTTCGCTAGTCTTCTGAAAATGATGAGAAGATGTGCGAAGTTCTAGAAAGGAAAATACAAGGGTCTTATAAGTTTGTTGTCGGGATTTGGATATTCTTGGTTTGTACAATGTTTGCTGTACCTGTTTACACGATATATTCAGTACAAAACTAGAAAAACGGTGCAGTTCCTTATACATTTTTACATGTCATAATTAACCCCTACATTATCTAAAGGTTAGAAGACTACTATTTAAGAGTTCTATTTGATCACCAGGTGACATTTTTGTCCTTGAGATTTCTTCCCTCCTCAGTCTCTCCTTATGGGGAGCAATTTAAAGACCCAGTGGGACATAAACGCTGGGGCAACAGAGGGCGTTTAAACACATACTAAATTCAAACAGGGGCTAAAAATACTAATTACTGAATAGTTTCCACTGATTTCCTAAGTTGTATTAATAAAAAAAAAGTCATGTTACATAACCTAAAGTCGTAAAGTTACGTTACATAATCTCTAAAGGTAAGCAATGTCTCATTTACCAGATGCCAGGAAATTGCATCTAACAGTGTCTTATTTCAAAATATTTTTGGGGAAATATCTCAGACCATGGGCGTCAACAAGCGGTTTACAGGGGGCGTGTCCTCCACTTTTTGAAGGTTGAGGATAATTTCACATATACTTCACACCGTATTGGGCGTTAGCGTTAGCGTCAACCGCAATAGAAAAGTGAAGGGAACCACTTTTCTATTGTGGTTGACGCTAACGCCCCAGAGGGTGACCCTCCGTCAGTGTGTCGTACTTTCGGCGCCTGCTGACTCGGGCTTCGCCATCACAAAGAGCCCCCCCCCCCTCTTTGTACAACTATGGGTGTGCGCCTTGAAACACCGTCTTGGTATCCATTTGATCTGACACACAGTTCTCTCATTCTTTTCTTTATTTCATTCATATTTTTAGACATGTGGGAGTGGTCCTCAGAAAAGCCCCTCGTACGTTTCCTACTCACGGATTGCCCTTTCGATAGTTCCTAATGATTAAAGCACCCTCGGGCAACTGCACCTACAAAATGTCCATTATGCATAATGATAATCCAGAAGAATCCCCTGGACAGACTTCCCATCGGACAATTTCTCCAGGTCTATCTGTCTATAAGCTCAAGGGCAATGGCATAGATTGACTGTATATTTGTCCAAGGACTAGCCTTTGGACAATGGTCACGGTTGATAATCGTTTGAATGGAATTTGAGCCCGTTGGATACGAAGTGTCCTGATGGGCATTGTCCTGTCAAGGAAGGAGAGTTGTGTTTTCCCACAGCAATTAGAAAGTTTGGAAAAATGGAACCATTGTTTTAGAGGTACGGCTTCATCTTTAACACTTGTAAACAACACAGAAAAGTTCTAGAACGAGTTCTCAAAAGAGAATGTTGGAGGTACATATTGAGTACGCATTGTCCAAAGCTTGGTTGGTCATTGTTGAAAACAGTCATGTAGATGGTACACTCATGTACTCATGTACTGACTCATCTGTCTGTACTCATACTCATGAGTATAGATTTGTACTCTTACTCAATAGTTTGGAAGTTACCTGAGTATCAGTGCGATTGCAATATTGTGTAATTGTATTGGTGACCACGAAATGTACTAGTACTCACAACCAGACACATTGTGCTCATTTGTACTCAAGTATACTAATATTTGTACTAATAAAGTTTGAAAGTTACCTGAGTATTAGTTCTATTGCAACATTTTCTATTCTCATTGATGAAAAAGTGTACTCGTGCTCAACCAAACACAACCAGACACATTGCACCAGTAGTCATGGCATTATGCAACACTGTAAGTCTGACTGAACTGATTTCTAGACATCGAAACAAAAGTGATAACGCTATTGATAGATTGAGAGTTCCACATCTTATAATTGTATAGTTATCGACGAACTCTAGGGAAAATCTCCATCATCTTGCTGAAGGAGGCTTTGGTACTCGGTATTTGGCTTCGACGGCAGAAGGTATCCTTCGTGAAACAAATATGACGTAAAACCCTCTGGGAATGCAACAAATGAATCTTATTAAAAAGACTCAGTTTAATCTTTTTTTCAATTCATTAATGTAGCAAGACCATCGCGCATTGAAGAGAATCCTCCCCCGAAAATGACAACTGAAAAAATGTCCGTAAAATATTTCTGGCATCAGCGTTCACCAAGTTGCTTGAGACACGTACTCAATTGTGATGTGGACATTGCAGCAAATGATTTTTAGTACTCATTTCTCAAATATGGTAAAATTTAAGTGTTGTATTTGTCTTTTGTAGTGTCCTTTCACTGTGCAAATCGCATTTTGAGTGAAGAATCAATGAGGCAAAGGTCATCCTTTTTACAAAAGCTCTCTACGCTCAAAATGTTAACGGTCGCGGTACAGAAATTTGCAATTTGAAAAGATTTAAAGCTGTGAGATTTTACATTGAGGGAGCCTGTACCTATTGAAAAACTTTAACAAGGGTCCAGAGGCCAGTAAAAGGGCCCTTCACATTTAATAGGTAAGTCAATTAAGGAATAATAATTATATCTGTGGGTTTAGCCCTGCACCTTCAATGAGTACAACGTGTGAATAAATAAAAGAGCAAGTGAAAACACTCACCTTACACTGAGCAAATACAGTTTATGTGACTCGTCTAGGTGTCATATTTGACTAGATGTAAGTTTTGAGAAAACAAATATTTTGACGAGGTCAAAAACATTTATTGGTTTTTGTTTTACAGGGTAGTTGATGCACTATTTATAATTTTGACAGTTATCAATGTTACTCGATCAAGATTGGTTTCATACTGATAGTCACATTCATTTCTATGTCTGGAACAAAATAAAAGCAAACGAAAAAATTCCTTCCGCCGTGGAACTAAGGGAGTAATTATCTTAGAATAATTAACTTTGATTAAGGTACGACGGGAGAAAAAATAAGGAAAAGGGAAAGACGCGTGCGTGAGTACATTATCACAGAAAAATCTGCATTCTTTATTGAACAATCTTTATGTAACTAAACTATGTGAGGAAAATATTGTTTGTAAGCCTTCTTACCTGTGGTAAATGGTCGTTGTATGGTGGTTTTATGATTCGTGGGGGGGGGGGGGGGGGTTACAATGCTTTGCAACAAAATGTTTATTAAAGGTCTGTTGCGTGCCTGCATATTAACTGAAGTTCCAAACGTGTCTTAAAGAAATGATACAAAATTATTTACATGTCGCGTACAGTGTATTATTTTCATTAGTTTTCGTTTGGGGATGATACTGTTATTAAACATAAGTAACTGTCAAATACTGCAGTGAGATATCTACCCCATCCTCAATTTAAGTAATGAAGTTTCAATCAATAAACTGTGAGTTATCTTTTTCCACTTCTCTCCTTCTCTTATTATGCTTCTCTCATACCAATCTACTTGCAACTCTTCATATAAAGTTTTTCAAAAATTCTGGTTAATTTCTTTTCTTTAATTGGTCTACATGCATGGTGCCAAAGTGGGCGTGTCTTAATATAATAAACTATTCTAGTCTAAGTGTGTAACCCAACTAGGACGAGCCAGAGAGAAGTCTATACAATGAATCAGTCGTATATCTGAGTAATGTATCTCTGACATATGACGTATTAGGTATGTTGTCACTTTTGTAGACACGCAATGCCAAAACGTTCCTTTAAGCACTTAAACCAAGGCGTGAAGTCATAAGTAAGTTAATTCAGCAATGGTTCTAGAAATAAGTCTGATTGCGAACAGCTATAATTACACTTGATTACAAAAAAGAGCCTCTTATGGAATCTTTAAACCAGTATATGTTAAAAGGTGAAAGTGAATAACACAAGTGTGCCATCTGTATGATGTAAGAGATTAGCGAAAGCAACTCACAGCTTTGATCTTATAGAATTTCGCGTTGCAATTGCATTTGTTTGTCACGAGGATGTTAGTAATGTTAGCAATAAGAACGACTGGAGTTATGAAACTAGGAAGTAGGATTGCATTCACAGTCCATTGCTTGAAATGCAGTGAGTGTCTCCAAGAGGAAACATAGCCCTGCGTGCCTTACTGTAACCATATGATTAAAGAAATTGACACTATACACTATATACTCTACATATATGTGTATTAAGTAATCCTCGTCTCACGTCATATGTGGTGGTGCAATATTGGCAAGAGAAACGTTACGTTTTATGAAAATTAAATATTGAAGAAAATGCAACAATTTGGAAACTTTTATGACTAAATGTTGAACTGACTTGCAGCGGGTCTTTTAGAAAATTTTTTAATTATATAGTTTACAAGGGCTTTTCTCACAAACAGCTGTTACCCAAAAGAAAATCCAGACGCGGGCTATTCTACCATGGACACCCACGATAGTCTAAGCTATAATATAGTATAATATACTTGAGACAAATGCTTAGAATTTCCCACGTGTTGTAACCATTTTTTCAAACGTTAACGAGGTCTCTTTTGGAATATCGATGAAATTGTCGCCAACATATTTTGGGATACATGAAGTTGAGTAGAGAAAATGTAACATTGGAAGGAAGATATTTATCGATCAGATTATCAAACCACTGAAAATGACTCAATGAAACAAGTAAATGCACTAATTGATCCTTTCTCAAAACGACTGTCCTACAGAGGCTAAACTAAAAGTACTTTCAACTAAATGTTGTAAGGTATGACGACTACCGAAATGTATATCAAAAAATGTTATTTGTTCTAATCATTCTAACCATTATAGATCACTTGGATAAAAATAACAAAAACAGAATTAATTAAAGTTGGTACACCGTCTTCCTTGGAACTTTTATGAACTCTTTTTCCATTTACGATCTTCTTCTTTACAAAATTGTCTCAAATTTTATAAAATTTATAGCATTTTGCCAAGGGGGTTTCCTAGCGAATCGCCACATAAAGTCATCTATTAAAACAATTTTCATCTAGTGTTTTCTCAACGATGGTTTGCGTGCATAATGTGATCACCGGAGCGACGAAAGATGTACCTTGGGGTTATATTAGAGCTTCAGTATATAAAATTATTAACATAAAGAGTAGATAACTCATTTTTCAAATAAAAATTCGCAGTTTTTATAATCACACAATGAGCTCAAAGAAATTCTAGGCGTGTTTGTAATTAACTCTACATGCAGGGGAAAATGTGAGTAGATATCGAATACCTTGGAGAAATTTTAAGAACTATACTTTTATGTAGTTTTGATGCTATAATAAGGGGGAAAAGGTAAGGTGTGCTTTCCGGTGCTATCACGATAATGTATAAAATATGTTTGTAAATTACTGTTCGTATTCCAATGATAATGCCTGCATTTTTATTTAATACACTTGAACCTGCGTACTCAGTGTTGTTGATTTTATTAAGATAGCCCATCTACATGTATCTTTAAATCAAACTGCCCCAATTTGAACAAAGTTTACCGAATACGTTCCTTCCAACACGGGGACTAACTTTTACAGTGCTTTTAGTAACCTACTATTGACCATGGCGATAACGAGTTTAAGTGTATAACTTTAGTTGCGAATCCGAGTCTTCTGCGAATATTATTTTTGTATTAACAACACAAGTAAAAAGTACCAGCAGTAGACGTTCAAAATTTGAAGAGAACATTAGCCAGAAGTGCAAAGCTGGGATCTGTGAATATACCTATAGACAAACAGGCCTATTTGTAGGTGAGAGAGCAAGATAAAAATTCTGGTTTTGAGCACAGGTTATTTGGACATCATGAATACGTCGAACTGAATATATTCCATTAACATTAACCAAGCCCCTAGCAAAACGGAGGGGGAAGGGGCGGCCCTGGAAAACTCTCCCCTCCCCCCGAGAGATATAAATTACCATTACATTAATGCATTTAAGTGTATTCCCTCCCCTTCGAGTATACTCCGACCAATGGAAGCTGTCTCGCCCCCTTCTGTCTGGCTGCGGGCCTGACACCAAAACGTTTCAAGTCTTTGACTTCCATATGGCAATGCAAACGAAATGAGTATGTTATTTGAGTACAAGTTCTAACGGCTGTTTTCTATCTGGGAGTTGCCACTCGGATGGTAACTGCCTGCTCATATCATACTAAGATTAAGATTAAAGAACTCACAACCCGTCCCAATCAGACACGGTTTGGGGAACTTTTTATTGTTGTTGTTTTTTAGTAAGTATCACCGGTTGGCGCGAAAAGTATAAATATATTTTTTAATTTCTATATACATATATATTTATATATATAATAAGTAGAAAAGGAGTAATCATCCTCTGTCACCAACCAAAATAAATGGAAAAAATGGCACATCCTGTAAATGAAGCTTTGTTACAAAATGAAAAACAGAATGCAAACATTTACAGAACACCGTAACCTCTACCTCCTAGGTTCTCCCTCAATAGTAAAATGAAAAAGCTAAACATTGCTAAGTGGTACCAAAGTGCATGCGACCTCAACGGTCACGCTTGTTAGACATAAAAGAAAGGTCACGGTTAAGGCCGTGAACGTGGCTATCACATCTTAAGATAAGTCTTTACTCCTGTTTTTACGTGCCTCGGATGGAAAAAGCCCCGCCCCCACCCCCGTTAAGATAACTTATTTCAAGTTGCCGACACTGTGATTGATAAGTTAAAATCTAAATGTCTCGGAGGTGTCACCTATGTAAGAGATCGTGGGACACCTATAACACAAAAGTAGGTAGATGATATTAGAAGAATTACAGGAATACGGACCCCGTGAAAACTGTGTTCCCTTGGGGTTCACATAAAACCGTGCTTCCGGTGATCATGTGGTCGCACACTTGGCAACGTTTATTGGTACATAGAGAATTGCCACCTGTAGGTGTGTCCAAGGGAGCATTAACCTTGGCGTGTACCAGGAGACGGTGTAAGCAGCTGGCGATTGCCAGAATACACTGACTGAGGGCAGTGGTGTCGCCAAGGGAGGGAGGAGGCAAGGGGAACATGCTCCAAACGTTGGCTGTGCCCAAGTGTGCTCCAATGAGAATTTAGGTGTGAAAAAAATTAAGCACAAACACACCGTTCACGCAAGGACCCACTGTCACTTTATCAGTCAAACATGGGGCTAAGATTGCACATAATATTCTAAAATACTACAATTTCGTGCGCGCTTCGCGCACATCTACTCGTTGTACTGTGTGAAGGAATGCCTCATTGGGAGATGTAAACCACAGCTATTGTTTTCAACATTTATTTTCAACAGCTATGGGACCTACTGCGGCCGTGAGTCCTCCCCCTAATTCCTAAATCGATTACCTTTAAGTATGATTTCGTGTTCGAACTGTAAAACATTTGTAACTTCCGTGCCTTTTTCAACACATATCCAATAAAATAGATAATAGTTAAAAAGCTACACTCTCAAAGGCTTATTTCCGTTTATTTTAAATACCGGTGTCTTCAAATTTCCAAGAGGGGAATTTTGCTGTAGTGAATCCTCGCCGAGGCGCAGCCAAGCACTACACCAGGGATAATAGGTGATACCTCCGAAGTAGTATAAAAATTTGCACGAAATTTTCATACATGCTCAATACCAGAATTTTCTGGTCCATTCGCTCGTACACTAGGGATGGTCCGGAGGCCCTAGCCACCCTTTTTCATTTATTGCTGAAGAAAATGCAGGGAATATATCGGTCGTAATTATAATTTTAAGTCATCCAAAATCCATTGAACCGCATTCAAGAGCTTCTTTCTCCAAATTGCCCCGGATCTGTAGCAGTAGATGCACCTTCGATGCTCTAATGTTTGGGCTTCCTCTCAGTGGCGTACCTGGAAGATTGTTGTCTCAGCCTTAATTTCTTTAATTTTTAAAGCTCAGTACACACCTAAATAAGGATCCGTCATCCCCACTTACTTCCTCCACCCCTCCCATCATTAAATCGCCAGTGCGAGAAAAGCTAAATTAAAACCGTCAAATTGTGATTTCTATCAGTCGATTTTTGTGGCTGGTTTCGTACCCATCTAATGCCATTTTGGAAATAGTCAAATGCTTCATTCTAATGGTTACAAGTTTTAAATACCCCAGAGCCTCCTGGTTATTCTCCCCCTGGAGGCCCCAAATGAAGCCTTGCCCCATGGCCCCACTAGGGGCGAAATAGTGTACCCCTGGGGTCCAGCACCTATAAGGGGGAGCTGCGGTCACTACGACGCCTCCAGTGACTCTCAGTTCTTCATTTTGGTGTGTCCCTCAGGTGGAACGCTTGCCACCTTTGCTCCCGCTTTGAAAAGTCTGGCTGAGGGTTCTTTAAAGAATCACTGATTGAGGGGCCTAGACTGAGATTGCCACGATTCCTTTATTCTATTAAGTAGGTGGGAGCGCTTATAGGTGCCGACAGTGGGGATTCTTTTGTTTTCAACTCCGGTACGGTAACAGAACAGAGCGAGAGCTGTCCATATGCTGTACCTTTTTTGAAGTATTTTTCCACGAGTTTAAACGGATAACCCCTTTGTAGAAGGTATCCGGCAAATTCGATCATGTCTCGTAACTGGTCAACTTCAGTGGAGCAAGTACGTTTAATCCTTAGAACTGGCTAAATACGTCGATTGTTTGATGTGGAGAAGGTAAAGACTTTCAAATTGTAAAGAAGAATGACTGTCCTTAGCTTTCGTAAATCGAGAGGTTTGAAGCCATCTACGATCTAGGTACCCATGGCGGTTCCATTGGTTTGGTGCCTATCATGGAACTGGAAATGGTCATTTTTGAGGATGAACTTTACAAGGGTAACCAAGTCATTGGTTTTGCTTGGTGGATGATGCTTAAGTAGAAATTCCCGGCAAGCCCTAATTCCTTCCTCGTTAGTGTACAATGATGAAACATCAAGGGTAACTAAGACTGACCCTTCCTGAATATGGGGGTTTCCTGGAGACGCCTAAGAAAATGGGTGGTATCTTGTTTATAGCTGGGTATAGATCTTGGGGGAAATTACCAAAGGCTGGCACCACTTGGCCACATATCGGAGGTAGGGTCTGTTACACTATGCGTTGCTCGTGGTATGTGTAATGAACATTTTCTGTGTGTAAATACGCACAGTCGCACTCCCATGTTAGCTCGTACGTAAGGAGCGATGGTCCATTTGTGACGTCATAGTTTGTCAACCGCCTTGTGCTTGGGAATGTCACTAACTGGTGGTTTTACAAGAAATGCTCTCTTTTTATGAAAAACGTGGTAAATTGGGATGTAAAACAAGATTTCATGTGTAATTGTACACATAATCAACTGATAAGTATTTCCTCGTGAATGTTTATACATGTCAGAGCCACTTTAAGTAAGGGTTGTAAGAAACTGTCGACGTATGCAGACAGATACTCAGTGGGGGTATTGATGTCTGACACAAGAGGTCTACCTGGTGGGGAAACGCAGCACTTACGGGCTATGGCCTAGTCTGATAGTAGAATTACATTTCGGTCAATAATAGGTTTTTCAGAATCCAAAACAATTTTGTCAAGTTAAGAATATTTTGTTTGTCATTTAGGTAGAAGGTAACAAGGATGGGGGGGGGGGGTAATCAACGTTTGATTTTCTCTTGTGTGTCTATTTGAAAATGTTGCACAAGGGATTTAAGCTTCATCACGACTTTTGATGTTTGTTGATCTGAAGACTGAAGAAGTTGAAGTCAGATATGTAGTCCTCGCGGGTCCCAGAAACACAAGGAATTCATCACGTTATATATATATATATATATATATATATATATATATATATATATATATATATATATATATATATATATATAATATATATATATATATACATATAAAACATCTACAATCTTGTACTACCTACTCACGACCAGTGATACCAGTGATAACATAAGTACATGGAAGCGTACGTCACATGACTAACCTTCGTCGTCTGTACTCCTGCATACCCATTTTAACTAATTTTTGGTATTTGAAGAGGAAAGTCTGCCTGAATTAGAGGGCCCCCACTTGGCCTGAAATGCCTCCAGATGCACAGATTTACTTCAATTTTAAAACTTTCTGGGAACAAACATTCACATACACCTGGAACCTCACGTTAGTCTCACCTCTGGCACTTCTAAGGAGTCGGACCTTGGAGAAAAAGTACTCGTGAGACATGTTGCCCACTTTCCAAAGAGGTAAAAGTGAAAATAAAAAATAAGAACCTTCTAAATTTGCCTTAATCGTACAGATTCTGTGTAGAGTGGGATAAGGTGTACGTAATCTCAGACTCGAAGGGTGCCATGTTTTGTATGTGTACGGCATACTCAATCCTAAACTTCCCTGCTCTCATCGGGAGCACTATTGTCGCACTGTTAACTCCTCGATATCAATAACAAGGTAATTATGCATTTACTACACACCTCTTATTTCTGGAGCACAAAACTTCTCAAAGGGGAGGCACCCCCAAAGACTGCAATTCCTACTTACGATTTATTTAGATAGCGGTACATGCAAGCGCCCGTCCCCACAAAACAAAGTCGCTAACGCCCTATTGGTAAATGGACAGCACTGGCGCCACCTCAGTACACTTTGGCCGCTCGCAAGAGTCAAAGCTAACAGCCTTCCTTGGGGAAATCCCGGTAACGCCCATTTAAATTCACGTGTAGGCAATGAAAATTGACTAGAAATTGCTTGGAGTGCAACCTCTGAATGGTGGGAAGTAGTCAGTCCCAAGAATCGCACAAGGTCGTGTCTTTTCCCCCAGAGTTCCCAAGATTTTTAACTTCGTTACTAAAACACCGGAAATCGTAATAAATTATGCCCATTTCCGTTCAAATCTATTCCTCACCTGATTGCATCGTGAAGATGACAAAAGAACTCGTCAAAATCCAGGTAGCGTCATCCCAGCTATTCCCCACTCGGAAAATGGCGTCGGGTTGTGATATTGACGGAGGTGTGGTGTAATTCTCACCTTCCATTGCAGATGAACCTCTCGCTTTCTACCAGATAAACGGATAGTGGCCTTTAGATACCTAGATAAACGAGAATATAAATAAATGTTATGTGAATATATTGAGTTGTACTGCAAGATGCTTACGAAAAGTACAAAGGATATAAAAGTCAGTCCACTTAAAGGTCATGTATGAAGTGCGACGAAACGCTCCCACCTGATTTTCGAATGACCTTTTTAAAACGTTCAGTTAGTGACGGCACATTGGAGAGAATTCACATTTGCTTAACGGGCGAATGCTGCAACGGCAATTTGGATTAGTGTACACGTGTATCCTATTTCATGAATGGCCCTCGAGAATCATGTGACACTCACTTGTGAAATTCACTCAGAGTAATTCCTTGGTTTACCTTGAATATGCAACATTTATGTTCTTACATATCATGAAAGATACTTGCAGTAAGATATGGAACTGATCTTCCAGCTCCCTGAGTGAAATAAAAGGACATTTGCGAGATTTATCTCTTGTTCCAAAATAAGTTTGGAGAGACTGCTTATGCCCTTTAACGTGGCGGTGTGGAGACATTTCATTTTCGGCTATGCCGCCATCTTTATCTCCCACCAAGTAATTGTCTTCTAGCTCCCTGGATATGCCGAGGTAATCAAGGAAAGTCACTTGAAGTAATTAGATACGATACTCTCGTGAGCGACAAAGTTCCTTCCACAGACATTGTCAAATATAAAATTAAGCAAAACTGGTAAAAATAGCAACAACAAAAAAGTTAGCCTAACCATATTACCCGGCAATCTTTTATAAGTCTTGATGTGATCTTCTCCAAGGCGGCGATTACGGGAGTATGGTATCCCTCAGATTTGGTTGAGCGGTGCAAAATAATTTTATGGTGTATTCGCGTGTAACTGCTTGCATGAAGAATGGCAGCCGCGTTTACACTGCAAATATATAGGCCTACATAAGGGTGTACGACAATATGTTAACGTAAGACAACACTTGACTTTGTTAAGTGTCCTCCTCATTGGTACATTACAATATAGGCCTACAAATTTAAGTACACGACATAAAAGTTGACAACCAGATAGTATTACCTATATACATCTGTGAAACAGGCAACCGATTTTTCAAAACATATCATGGAAAACCCCCATCCACTCCCGCTTCTCAATTTGTGGGTCTGCCACTGCTCTCCTTAGCCATTTTTATTGTATTTTACGCTGTTTGAGTCATTTTATGGTTCCAACAGATTGTTCTACTTGTAGATTAAAACACGTGGTATACTAGCTTGAAGCCAGCTAAAGTCATGCCAGTTGTAAACCTATAAATATTTCTGTTTTCAGTGGATAGATAAAAACATGGTAGCAATGAACGAGGATATCATTAAATGTGTTTGCTGGCAATTTGAAGCCTCTCTTAACCAAATAACAGCTGAGTCTCTTATACGGATCATCTCTACTGTTTTTTTTTTAATAAACTCATAACTCATAACATGAAAACTTAGAAATTCCACGATTCTGACTTCCACTCATGCCATTCCAAGAATACTTTATGTAATCATTTGAGGAAATGACGCATCACTCAGATAAAATGTCCCTGAGTTGGAAGCATGGCTCAGAAAGTTTAACTTACTTCTAAGTTACATTATCAGTTCTTGAGATCAAGGCAAGAGACGTTTCTCAAGATCTTGTTAAGATATAGGTCTACATCTTAAAATATCATCATTTTCCAACCAACTTGAGGGTTTATCGACCATATGAAAGCTAGATATAGCCTACTACATTCAAGAAGCCTGATTTGAGTCATTTGGGAAAATGTCAGCTTTTAATTGCATTAAAACTTTTAAACGTTGCATGCAAACAAATATTTGGGTCTTACATATTTTCTACATGACATCTCTATCATGATTCCCCTGTAATTTCCATTTGCAAGCACTTAGCCTATTTTGCAGTCTTTCAAATTGACGATTTAATTGGTTTTAAGGTTGTGAAAGCTATTTTTTAACCCAGTTAGACTGCTAAAAATGAATAATTCTGAAGAATCTTAAAAACATATCCCTGAATACACGTGATGAAGATAGTATTGACAAAAAGCGTTTCATTTCCTTAATGCTCTTAAAGCTAAATGTACCACACATGGACAACGTAAAATTAGGCATCGAATTTTCAATGATGAGTCATCGAATTGTTCATTTGTTTTCAATAAAACATTAATGTTACTTTTTTCCCATAAGATATTTATTTGTGCAAATTATTTGTGTTTTTGTTTCAATCGTCGCAAAATAAAAAAAAATCGTGTCTATAAAAACATGATTTAATTACACATTTTAATGAACATGATTGTTTGTAAAGTTTTTGAATTTATGAGTGAAGTGTCTATGAAACTCGATAAATCTAATGGTATAACCTGTATATGGTATTCAGGTGCACATCGCATTTTGTACCAATGGGTTCACTCTTGAAGATAATCGTGCGTGATGACAGCATGTGATAGTGATAGCAATATTATAAATCAACCTCCACCTCAGTCATCGAACCTAACTGCTGTTCTCCCTCATCGTACTTATTTCGTCGTTTACATCTGTATATGTTTCTTTCAATGATTTATTTCAGATTTTTAAGTACCTCTAATTTTTTAAAATTCCTTTTAAAAATTTATTAAAAGAAAATACCGGTAATATATTTTAATTTCGTTGTCTGTACTTTCCTTTTACATTGAATTGCTATGGAAACGTTAGTGAAAAAGACGAAATACAGCTAAAATTGACGTCAAACTTGTAAGATGGTCCAACCCTCACTTTCTATGATAACTAGTTAATATGAACTGAAATAACAAGATCAGTCTAGAATATTAACAATAAAATAACGAAAACAATTACAAACTAAAACTGAAAACTGTTTTCTTTGTAATTTCGGAGAGGAAAAATAAATTCGATGGGAGAATTGACACGCCTAAATTCTACACTGTATTGGAGGGGAAGGGAATGACGCGTCACAGAAGGAATATTTAAGGGAGGAGAATGTTATAACACCTCATTGCATTTACCTAGAAAATTGTAGCGGGGACGATGAAAAACAGTTAAGCTATATATCTACCCTGAGCAAGCTAAACGGATAACTATACCGATGTATGCATTGTAAATTCCTTCTTCAACAATTATTGTTATAAAATTTGGCACTACCTTTCTCTTAATATAAGATTTAGCACTTAGCTTCATTATTTTTAAAAGAATATTAAAAATTTATTCATAAGAGGTTATCACTTCTAAGCTATAAAAGTACAACTGCATGCCTTAGTATCCAGACAAGTATTATTTTTATTTTCCTGACTGCCTTTTCTTTTTCTTTTATGTTTCTTTTGTTTCATGGTCACTAGCTTTGATGAACAGTAATGCTTTCTAGTGCCCATCATATGTATGTGAACTTAATGTCTTGAAGTTATTTTTTGTTGATAAATTATGCACACATGAGAACTAAATTGAATTGAAATATTTATACCAATAAAATCTCTCCTGGATTTGCCAGACAGTGGTCATTAAAAAACTGCCAACCATTTATGGTTTAATTCTAAAGCAAAACTAGTACCAGTTGCGGCAACAAAATCGGTCAGTTTCCACCGATGATGACTTAAAGGGGATACTGTGGATATAGTTACATTTATCTGTCATGTGAGCCCTCTAAAATTTACTGTAGTAATGTATTATCGTTACCGGTATACTACCCTGTCATCGCACTGGACAAATAACTTGGTTTAGTAGGTTTAAGGTTGCCAAATCTGACTATCAATCTTCTGCCAAATTTTTGCCGAAAAATTCGAAGTCACCTCTTTCACTGACAATTTGGAGAAAATGTCACAAATCACTACTTATTTTTGGCAAACAGGTCACAAAAACACTGAAGTTTATTTAAATTCAATTGTCTATATCTACTGAATGATGCTTTATTCACTGCCAGATCAATACATTTCAGTGTGTTTATCGGAATGTTTTAGTGACAAATTTTCCCGAATTTGGCAGTGAAAGGGACAGCTGCTGTTGCCTAACCTACACTTTCAGTTACGCCATGAAACGCTCTCTATTACGTAACCTACTCTGGGGGACAGAGTGCTCATTTCAACCGTTATATAATGAGCCTTTACCAATTATTACCCAACATTTGTAATTGGTAGGAGGTTATAAGTAATAGCTGTGATCACCATAAAGTGACATATCAACAGAAATTTTAGTTGTACTCGGGTTCACTGACAAGAATGGAAATGTGCAGGTGACGGCACAGAAAAACTTTGACACCACATTGGATGTCAACCAATACATATTTCATATACAAGGTGTATAGCATTGACATCATGGCCGTACGTACGGGGGCAGCAGGGGAAGTTGCCCCAAAGAAATTTTGAAATCAAAATTCTTATCACATCGATCTGTGAACATTCCCAACTTTTTAAAAGTGAAGTTTGTTTAGATGCAACCAGTAAGGCACGGAAAATACAATTTCCTGTAATATAGGACAGGCGAGAACAGAAGAGGAAGCCTCCCCCTCCTTGAGAATTTCTTTCTAATATTCATGTCGCTATAAAGTCTAAGCAGTGCGATTTTTGGTGCACTTCTCCTCCTCCCTTTAAGCCTTCTGTATCATCATGTTCTGGCCGACTGTTAGTTATACACAGTAAGACTACAACTGAAAAAGAAAATCAAATTGTGATTTTTGTAGTCTGTTAAGCGCCCATAACCAGTGTCATAAGGAGCTCAAATGCATCATTCTGATGCCAACATTTTCGTGAATATACCTAGAGCTCCCTGGGACTTGGCCACTGCACCTCAATCTTGGATTTGCCCCTGGATCTCACGAGGGGCCCTATTTCGCCTGGTTTTGACCCCCCCCCAGCCAAAAAATCAAAAGATCAAAGCTCTGAAAAAAACAAGAGGGCAATCAAAGAGTTGCTGATCTCATCCCACTACATCGTTTCGCTTCTTCTATTGTAGCACTCTGTCATTTTATTGTAGCCTAATGGATGAAGATAATCGACATAGCCTAAGATAAAAACTCTAATGAGGAAATGAGAAATTAAAACTGTGTGCATGTCGTCATTAACTATCCGCATGTTTACTATGATTCAACGGAGACAGCAAAAGACTATGCAGAAGTAAATGTGAAAAAATAATAAAAAACTTGCTCCATTCATAACTGCAGGTGCTTGTTCAATACGAAAAAAATGTCGTAATAATGATAAACAATGTGAGGCTGAGGCAAAGTGGCCAAGGTGGCCCGTAGCCAAGGTGGTGCGGGGGGGGGGGCAAAGCCCTGAAATATTTTTTCGCCCCATAGTAAGTTTTAAGCCGCCATTGATTTAATACATGTTTACACATGCCCCCCCCCCCACCCGAAAACTTTTTTCGCGCCTTCTGGAAGCCAGTTCGCCCCCTTGCCTGGTTACGGTGTTCTGTTACCCCGTTCCAGATTTAGCCTACCATCAAGCCATCATGACCAGTGTTGCCTCGTCACTCAGACTAATTCCCGCCCAATTTTTCTTTAAAACCCGCCCAAACCCGCCCACTTTTCACAAAACCCTCACAAAACCGCATAAACGTAAGATTGTTGTAAAACGTCTATGCTGTGCACCCTCAACATAATCTGGCTGTTATTGTACGGTATATAAGTAATTATGACGATTGGTGGTTTCGTTCCAGCTACGGAGTTTTTATTCACTGAAAGTGTTGTAGTGACTGCAGTCGATCGGAAAATAGGCCCTAATAGACAGATAGACGAGTTGGGAAACTGAACTTGGCTGTACCATGTGTAGTACCACCGTGACAGCAGGGTTACCGGCAAGGGTGGGAAAGGGGGATTAATCCCCACCTTTCCAGAAGAAGGAGGGTAAAATCCCCTCCTTTTCACTTCCATAAAAATATAAAACTTGACAAGATCTTGGTTTCTTACTTTAGATGAGGACACTTCTGCAGCAATGATTGAACTTATATAGATAAATGACCTTTAAAACCCTTCCAATTGCAACTTAAAGAGGCCTTAAAGAAAAAGAAAGCTTTTGCCCCCTGAACCCACTTGTTATTTTGGCTGAGGACAGCATCAATTCGGACTCAGGGTTTAGCAGTAGTAGATCCCCCCCCCCCTTTTTTGAGTTTCTGGCGGAATCCCTGTACTAATCAAGTCCACGGATATTTCTGTACCGATACGAAGTTTTCGAGTGACTGTTTTCTTGTCTTCCACAATTTGTCATACTGCCCAACCTTTTTGGTCCAAATTAAGGAGAAAATAACTACAAAAAGAACCATTTCCTCCAAAGAAAATTCTCTTTGACCCGTGATTGATGTCTAGAGAACCATCATTTTAAAGTCGAAATTTGTGCGTGATTACAAAAGTCTCTGTTATGGTACACTTTCCTTCCCAGCATGCATTGTGTATCGCACTTTCCCATCTCGCTTATTCGACTCGTCTCATGATCTGCAGATAGCGTTATCAACGGTTGTGCAGTCATTACCAGAATATCCCAGATAAACACATGATGACAAATGCCCTTTGTGATATAGGTATCCCTTTTAATATTTCCAACTTTCCAAAGATAATATCGTTAAAACGAACTAAGCAATAACAAGAACTCAGCGCAATAACACGCTTAATCATGAACTTTTAATACTAGAGTAGGCTACAGAAAATGTTTTAACGCCTTTTTAAATGTCTTAAAATGAACCCTTTAATCACATGCCCGAGTATCTCGAAGTTAGCGAACAGAAGCATTATAGTTAGAGCGAGCACTTTTCACTGGATGTTTCACAATACTGCATGAACTCTTTAGAAGGCGTTTCCTTTACGAGGAAATGGTAGTAATAAGATTGCTAGAAATGTCAGTATACACCGCAAAATAACCCCCAAAGCCAAGCAAGCCCAAAATTCCGCCAAAAAGCAAAAAAAAAAAAAAAACAGCCCAAAAACCGCAACCAGCCTGACCTTTAAAAAACCCACCTGAGTAGTAAAAAACCGCTCAATTGAGCGTGAAAACCTCTGTTGACCTCACATGATCTTTGAACCACACCAAATAAAACAAAAAAGAAAAAAGGAAGTGTCTTGAAAGGGGTTCGACCTCCAATGGATCTTGAATCTTGAAAATTCTTGAGAAATTTTGCTTTTTGACCTTTAGCGACCCCAGATGACAATCTTGGGAATTCTTGGGAAATTTTGCTTTTTTGACCTTTAGTGACCACAGATGACAATCTTGGGAATTCTTGGGAAATTTTGCTTTTTGACCTCTGGTGACAATAGATGACCTTTGACCTCCACCAAAAACAAAGGGTTCTTCCTCGGACCATAAGGTATCCACTTAACAAGTATGAAATCTATCCAAGCTTCCTACCTTGAGAAATCATCTTAAGAAGGTTCTCAGAGTTTGACACCCGATGACCCCAGATGACCTTCGACCCCACCTAAAGAAAATATGCTTCTTCTCACCATAAGGCATGCACATACCAAGTATGAAATCTATGCAAGCTTCCTACCTTGAGATATCATGTAAACAAGGTTTTCAGAGTTTGACCTCTGGTGACCCCAGATGAGCTTTGACCGGCTGACAAGTGTTCTTCCTCGAACTATAAGGCTTCCGCGTACTAGGTATGGAATCCATCAAAGCTTCCTATTTGGAAATATCGTGTTAAGTTTTGTTAACAACGTTTTCAGTGTTTGACCCCCGGTGACCATTGACTCTCACCAAAAACAATAGGCTTCCTACCATAACGCATCCACACACTAAGTATGAAATCTATCCAAGCTTCCTAACTTGAGATATTGTGTTAACAAAGTTTTCAGAGTTTTAACCCCCAGTGACCCCAGATAACCTTTGACCTCCACCAAAAACTATAGGGTTCTTCCTCTCAACATGACAAATCTTTATACCAAATATGAAGTGTCCTTCATTCCTTTCTTGAGATATCGTGATTACAAGGTATTCAGTCTTTGACCTCGGTGACGACCTGAAATGACCTTTGAACTTCACCAAGGACAATAGTGTTCTTCCTCTCAACATGGAAAATCTATATACCAAATATGAAAAGTTTCGGTCATTGCTATCTTGAGATATCGTGATTACAAGCCATTTACAAGGTTGTGCAGTTTAACCTCCGGTGACCCCAAATGACCTCTGACCTCTACCTAAAACAATAGGGTTCTTTCTCTTGACATGACAAATCCTTATACCAAATATGGAAAGTGTCGGACATTGCTATCTTGAGATATTGTGATTACAAGCCATTTACAAGGTCGTGCAGTTTAACCTCCGGTGACCCCAAATGACCTCTGACCTCTACCTAAAACAATAGGGTTCTTTCTCTTGACATGACAAATCCTTATACCAAATATGGAAAGTGTCGGACATTGCTATCTTGAGATATTGTGCTTACAAAGTTTTCGGTTTTTGACCTCTAGTGACCTCAAATGACCTTTGACCTCCACCAGAAACAATAGGCGTCTTTTCCTTAAAACGGCAAATCTATATATTAAATATGAAAAGTGTCGGCCATTGCTATCTTGAGATATCGTGTTTACAAGCTAAGTGTCACATACACACATACATACACACACGACATCACCATCGCATAGATCCCTTGCCTGCCTTCGGCAAAGAATCAAATAATTGATCCAAGCCGGATACCCTCTCCCCCTTAGACCCCCTCCACTAGACGGTGGCCTAAAACGTTCACAAACACGCCCACCATCTAAAAACGGCTTCCTACGCCTATATGTTTTGTCGACGTGTAATATCGTCGACGCGATGTCCGATTCCGATGGTGAAAGAGCCCTACAATTTAACTTCTCTTGGCCGACATCGAAGAATAAAATCACAAAATGGACCTCTTACATCCTTGAAGCCGTTCGAAAGAAGTGCGCTGGGAAACATTGTAGGGTTGAGGTAAAATGTGCTTTATATCATCATAACGTAGCCCCGAAAAATTTTGTCAATTGAGCAAAAACGGTGAGCTGAAAACACCGTTTGCACGAATCACCAGACAATGATTTTTACTTCCAATGGTAATTCAAATAACGCGTCCCTGGAGACTACTGTATGACTTAAGTTCTCGTGAAGTGTATTATAAAAGTTAAAGAGAACGTGCAGTCGCCCCAAATTTTCCTTGAAACGAACTAAATTTTTCAAATGTCTTAGTTCCCTTACAAGTGTCTTGTATGATCGATGTTTCAGAACATAATTATTACATTTAAAATTAGCTACTCATGAATTAGGATACCAGGCAATAATAGTTAAAATTGGAGTGACCACATTGTCCCTTTAAGCTAACCACTACCGCCAAAGCTATCCGCAAGGAAATGCACGTCATATGAAAGTTTTAAATACACCTGCATAACCTTTGTTATCTTCTCAAAGAAGTTATTGATGTAAAAAAGGTCTCTCGGTCGACTTCAGGGTTGATCATTCTGCTTGTGAATTTGGTTTTATTAATCTATTGAGGAATTGAATAGACTAGCGTGTAGCTTTCAAGAGGATACTTAAGCTTTTTCCATTACTCTGGTTGCATGCATGGTACTTTAAGTAGACGTTATTTACTGAAAGCATAGTCGAAAATTTGAATTTCAGGAAATTCGAGTGGCTAAAAGGAAGAAACTAATGCTTGTATTGTATGTCTTGAAATGATTTTCCTAACTTTTTAACCAGTATTTTCGTACATTTACTATATGTCTAAGCTATCTAGTTTGCAATACTCTATGGTTTTACTGTCTTTTGCATGAATTACGTACTGTACCATGCGGTGTTTGACGTATTCTTGGAAACGCGTCTCGGATGCCACTTTTTATAATACCATCTCTCTTAAGAAAAGTTCATTATACGATCATCAGCATCGGGTTTTGTCAGTCTAAGAGCCTGATAGGCCCAGGACTACGCGTATATATTTAACCTAGTATAAGAGCCCAACTTCTTTGTTAAACTATTGTTGGGATATTGATCTTAGCCCTACAGCCATTAGGTAGAGAACCGGGAGTACGGGTACTGTGATGGTAGGTCTATTACCTGGTTTAAGAGTATAAGACGCATTTTACCCTTTTCCCCTTCCCAAGTGAATCTGAGAGCCCACACGCGACGACCGGGCCCAGGGACCTAAACGACAACAATGACATTAATTTTGCGCATTGGTGGTACTCTGATAGCTATATGATGAGATAGTTCCGAAACTTCCAACCTACACTCTGTTCAGTATGACGCAAAGAATTTTGCAAAGAATGCATTTTTAGATTAATGAACAGTACGCAGTTTCCTCGAAATGATTAAGTTTGTTGATAGAACATAGATATTTAATACACCTCCCTCCGTTTAGACACTGCGATATAGATTATTCGGGTTGCACTTTGCTATTTAATGACGTTATCCAGTAATTTTCATTCACACCTGTACTATTAAGTAAACAAATCCGCTTTGATTGTTAACGTCAGTCATGTAACTCATAAAGCGGACTTTCATTTTTCGATTGTTATGTCGAACAACTATCGCCATTGATTCTATTCCTGGAGAGTATAGCGTGCTGAAAAAGAACACTGGTCGCACACCTGTCAATGCTCCTCAGAAGTTCCTCACAAGTTATTCAATTATGCAAATATTGGTTTTCAAAGATTTCAAGATGATTTAACCAAATGTTGTTACTGTGTAATGTACGTCAATGATGACGACTAGACAAATAGTTTGCGTGAAGGTACAGTACCGTAAGGTACAATTATCTGCTCAAGCAAGGAATATACTTTGAGAATCAAGCTTGAGTAGAAAATGATCTCTAAATGTCATGTGGACATTTAACCAAAGGGGCAGCAATGAAGAATCCGGTAGAAGTACTTAAACATCTTTCACTGTTCTTTAGACATACCGACTCTAATTTTGACCATTTCTGGGATTACTCATTAGCTATGCAAAACTTCAGATGTGGAGTGTTGCGAAGTAATTGTATCTCTTTAGTAAATCCTGCAAAATTACCTCAGACCTAATTGTCAGATAGTATCTTGTTTATTGTGAAATGTGCAAATTTTCCAAGTAGTCAACAGCTACTCCCAAAGTAAACCTCTAAGGCCTACTAACGTTAAAAATACCATTGGGATCAAGGCGAAACAAATTGAGGTCATAAGATATATATGTCTTGTGAGTCCCTCCTTCGATATCACAAATTTACATATGTAACTCAAATTTATTCATCATGTAGATGCCAAACAGTAATTGTCTTGTAAAGCTGTCATTAAGTTGATGGATTTTGATGCGAATCTTGGTTATTTTTTAAAGCTTTTAATGTTTTGTACATCAAAGGGGGTTCGTATGACATTCACACACAAACACACACACACACACACATATATATATATATATATATATATATGTATGATACGTATAAATGCAAGAAACGATTCTATTTATAATATATATATATATATATATATATATATATATATATATATCTATATGCATATATAAGTTCAAATTCATGAATTTATATCACGTATAATTTAAAATAATTATTCTAAGGCGCCCTACAAAAAAAGTGAAAAAGCAAAAAAAAAAAAAAAAAAAAAAAAGAAAGAATCAGACACAATCGAAGCAGGGAGTTGTTAGGGAAGGAGATCCGACGCCCAAATCTCTCAGACAATATGTGCTTGAACATAATTTAATCCCTTTTCTGGTAACAAACTTTGATAGGTCCCTTTAATACCATTGTTTAGCCTTTTCTGACTTACATTTCTAATGATGGCCCCTCCTTTTCAAACCCCTGTAATCCAGAAACAAAGGTCATTGTTGCCACGTTACTTTGAAATGCAGCCTCTTTGCCGACAAGGGCTAGGCTTCAATAACTATTTTAAGTTAAACGACTGTCCATAAAAGTTTAACTGATATAAGTTCTTTGTGTCCCTTAGATCTTGATGAGTTGTCTCCTTAACACATTGTTCAAACCTAACAAAAACATCACAATTTCCACAATTTTCCTCATTAGCAGGAAGCATTGTCGATAAAGGAGGTTTTAAGAAATTTTTCATTGAAATTAATTAAAATGAGGTTAATTGCGACGACAATTGACTGAAGCTTAAAATTTGCAATTTTTTCTTGACGACTGGCAATGTTATGTCAATTAATGAAATCATCACGATGAGTCCATGAGGTGTAGCAGACGACACAAACTTTTGTCTTCAGTCCCAAACTTCTTTCAAGTCTTAAAGAAGTTTCATGAGCAATACAATAGACAGATTAATGTCGGCAACCACCTAGTCCTAGTCTCAAAGGACATATAAATGATGGTTCTTCTTCCCTGACAACTCCCTGATCGAAGGCACAACTAAAGAGATAGGTTTTCAATAAGCTCTGAAAGTGTTTCAGAGAGCCTGCCGACTTAAATGTAAAGGACAAATCATTTCATAACTTAAAGGCAGTAGACAGTCGCCCCAAAATTTACTTTGAAAAATCAGCGAACTCTTGCAAATCTCCTCTTATTGCATTACAAGTACCTCTGAAGATCTTTTCAACATAACTATTACATACAATAGGTTCAGCAATTAAAAATTCTCCTTGAATTTCACAATTTACAAACACAAACATTTTCAAATGATCAAAATAGGCCATTCATGAACAAGAGTGACGGGGCATACTAACTCTGATTGGAGTAACTGCATTTTCCCTTTAAGGCCTTGGACTGCGAGACTCTAACCAAACATGGACCTGTATCTAGGAACAACAAGATTGAGAGTGGTCTCAGATCTGCTATGCTAGTCTACTAAGAACGTACTGGCGATGGGGATTTACAACTGCTCCCTGATCCCATGTATTACCCTTTACACTCAGAAAATTGTCAGGGATATGCGTAAGCGTGTGTAGCACACAACGATTAATTTCTCCGTGGAAGCATACCCATCCATTTGAGCTCTTGAAGAAAAAAGTACAGTTTAAAATGTGAAAGTCCAAAGAAGGGGCGAGGGGCGTAATAACCTTTCTATCCCCCCTCCATTGCCGCCTATGCCCTCGAAGGTACACTTTTCTCGTCCACTCTCGTGGAAATCATTGTTCGTACTTCTTACTAAAGGACCGGTTGGCTGTATGCCGAGGGTACATTATAGCCTGCTGGTAAATGTGAACAATCTAAAATAATAAAAAAGAGCTTTGCTTAGTAACATGAGGCAAAACTTGACGTATTTAGTCAAAATGCTGTCTTCTTTGACAATTGAGCCTGTTGACTAACTTATCCTTACAGTCGAGAACTTATCCTACTTGCTTTAAACTTCTCAAACTTTTCTTACCTTAATTTGTTTACTTGCTTTCGTAATAAGATTTTTTATACTTTTGTCTTATATTGATTATTACTGTTTTATGGCTTCAACGTGTTTTTTAAGCAGTCTTTTGTTTTGTTTTGATTTGTTTTGTTTTTGTGTACGAGTTATATGTAAACGTTACCCCAAAAGAAGTTACTCTCAATGAAGAAGCTACGTCCCCAGAAGGGACAGTATGGCTACAATTACCAACCTCTTCCCCTTCAGACCTAAATTATGGGTCAGTCATCTGTTTTAAACTGGAGAAAAAGAACAGATACTACAGATTAAACGAAAAGGCTAAGAAAAGTAAGATCTTACATAGGGCTAGGAAACGCGTTAGGGATACAGCTTAGTGCAATGTGAAACCGAGTGTTGTGTGCTTTTAACATTTATTGTGTATGTGTTCTGTTATCTGTTAAACACTGATGCAGTTATCTCATCTACCTACATGTAATGTATACCGAGATGCAATAATGTACTTTACAAAACATAAAACTGTGAAACTGTGAGTGCCTGCGCAGTGTGTCAGTGTGTGCGCGTGCGCGTGCGCGTGTTTGTGAGTGTATGTGGGAGAGAGAGGGCAAAAGAGTATTTCACGAACCCTTCTAACCGTTCCTAGCGATCAAGTTCAAACTTGTTAAGGTGCGTTCACACCAGAACCGAGTTCTGCTGCGTTTTGCGGACGAGAGCCACAAAGCAAATGGCTAGCACGTATTTCTATGGAACCGTGGCACGCAGAAACTTTTTCACAACGAGAGCTATTTGCTTTGTGGCTCCCGCCCGCAAAACGCAGCAGTTTTCGGTTTTGGTGTGAACGCACCCTTAGGTAGGTACCTGGCCATGAAACCTGCATACGTAACTAACGATGTCATAGGTCAAAAGGTCTAATTTGCTAAATATTGTTTTTTGTAACTATTTCCCTGTCGGTATGTAACAGAAGGTAGTTAAACAACATCATACGTAGAGAACGTGATTCAAATGGAAAAATAGTGCTTTTTGGTTGCTTAGGGTCAACATCAAAGGTCAAATGTTGGTCAAAGGTCAAATTGCCATGTGTTTTGTAAAAAATGTGCGTCGCTTGCTCCTCCTAAACCGTACATCCGATCAAGTTCAAACTAATTGAGTGGTATCTGACCATGGACACTTCTGCATGGCCAACCGATGGAGATCATAGGTTAAAGTTCAGGGGTCAAGTAGCTAACAATTGGGTTTTTATTTGCACATCCGTATGTTGAAAACGGTCGTTAAACCACATCATATGCAGTGAATGATGATCAAAATTTTGAAATAGTGCTTCTTGGTTGCAAAGGGTAGGGGTCAAAAGTCAAATATAGGTGAGAGGTCAAATTCGCCTAAATGTTGCACAAAATGTGTCACAAACTCTTCCTAAACCATAAGACCGATCATGATCATGTTCAAACGTGGGTTTAAGGTACCTGTCCATCAAATCTTGTGTATGCAGATTTACGACGTCATAGGTGCAAGGTCAGAGGTCAAAGGAAAAATTAGCTAAAATTGTTTTTTATCGTTACTTGTCTGTCAATATGTTACAGAAACTCGTCAAACCATATGTCTAGAAAACGATGAGACATTTCAAGAAAGTTATATTTTGTTGCTGAAGATCAAGGCCAAATCTCAAATGCAGGTCAACATTCAAACCCTAGTTTGCATGCGTTATGGGAAACGTAAAAAGTCGAAGGTAAATGTTAAAATAACCTGTAAATAGATAGGTTTGAAGCCCTGTTTTTTCTATCAGTATGTGGAAATAACCATTGCACCACATTATGTAAAGAATTATGGGCAAAATTTAATATAGTGCCTTTTGGTTGCTAAGGGTCGAAGTGAAAGGTCCTAAAGTATGCGAAAAAGGTTGTCACCAACTCCTTATCCAAAGTCCTATCAAGTTGAGGCACATGAAATTGCAACTCCATGGACTGCATCCTTTTTCAGTTTTTGTTTGTCTGTCCGTTTGTTTAGCTATTTACTTTCTCACATTTTCCTGTTTTAATGTTTTTATTTTCTTTTGAACTAATTTTTAATCTTTTTGTATTTGCAAGTCTCCTAGAAGATTTACGTTTCATATCTTGTAGCTTATTCTAGAAAGGCCGTCCCATACCTCCCCATTTAATACCGCCTTAAAATAATATTGTGTGCATTTTTATTGCTCCGATATTCAAAGTCACTCCTAATTAAAGGCACAGCACATACTACCCTTACTCAACGTTAATTTTTCCCAGAGATAATCTCTCTAGTATGGCAACAGATCTGATGCCAGGGCCGTAGCGAGTGGGGGTGTGGGGGATGTCACACCCCCAATATTTGGTCGCCGTCGGCAAATTTTCGGTTTGTCGGCAAAAGGGGAGAGGGAAAGGAAAAGAAGAGGAAAAGAGGAAAGAAAAGGAAAAGGAGGCCAGCCTCCCCCCCCCCCGTCGGGGAAATTTTCCGATTTCGTCGGGGAGATGTTATGTATACGATAAACTATGTAGTCCCTGACAACGGCCAGTCGCCCCGACGATTTACTTAATTTTGGTCTAAATTAGGGCAAATTCTTCAATAAAACTCCCAAATTTTCCAATTTTCTCTTCTAAAAACCTTTTTTCAAATTTTCCATGTTAAAAGCCCAATTTTTTCAAATTTTCTCGAGATAGAGCCCAAAATTTTCGGCGCGCTTCGCTAGCCAAATTTTCCTTCAAACATCGTTTCGGCACTCTATCGGCCTCGTTGAGGCTTTGGGTTGTTGGCCCCCTGTCGGCAAATCCTGGCGCCAAACCTGAAGGAAATTAAAGGCTTCCATAAAGGCGCACTATTTCGGGTCATATGACATTCTTAAAGTGTACCTAAAGTCTGAAAATTCAAAAATATATATTACAGAGCATGAAAACTGAATTCCAATGGTCCAATTCCCATCTTCACAGGACTTTCTTAAGCTGAGATATAAAATGTTGAAGTTTATTCACTCGATTTAAAAAGGCAGATTGCGCAATAATTTGTGATGTCATTGTTGTACTACTCAAATTACAATCTTTGTATTTCTTTGTTTTTCTGAAAGCCACCGCACCTTGTGCCAAAATGTGGTCGCGTTCTTACTGCTTTGGGGTGACTTGACTATATAAGCCCTCTCTGTACAGCATGTCATGCAAGAAAACAGGAAGCGGTCAAGGTCATATAAACATTTTTTATTTTAAAAGAAAACAAAGCATTTAATGTGAGTTGTACAACAAGAATGTCAAAAATTATTGCGCAATGAACTGTTTGGATTTAAGTGAATAAATTTTAACATTTAATATCTCAGCAATGGAATAAGCTATGACAATGGGAGTTGGACCAATAAGATTAATTTTGTAACCTCTAAAATATATATTTTTGAATTTTTAGACTTTAGGTCCACTTTAAAAACCACTTTCTGCACATTATTCCTCAATTTTATCATCCCCATGGGGAGCAGCACCCTATAACCCATGGAGTAGGCATTCTTAGCCCGTTTTCTAAACCCTAACCTTGACTTAAAACACATTTTGCAAACTCCCGAGGATCCAGTTTACCCACAAACATCCTGGGAAAAATAATGCATCCTGGGGAAAAATGCGTGCCGCACGTCTTCCCTTCACTGCACTCTCAGGCTTTTAACTTTTGAACACCAAAATGAAACAGATACAGAACCCGTCCTGGCGTTCAAAGCATATTTTGAACGCTTGTGTTAAGATTACGAACACTTTTTCTCCCTTTTTGAACGCCGGACGCCTATTCGAACACTTACCGTTTGAACGCCTGACGCGGCTAGTGTTCAAATGCTGAACGCATAGTGTTCCAATTCTGAACGACAGGTCCAGCTCCTCAAGTATAGCGGCATGACGGGACGAATACCCTAACACATTAAAATTATCCGGAATCTTTGCACTGGATAATGTATTATGAACCAAAACATACCTATCCTGCATGAGACTTAATTTTTTACCCAGAGATTATGCTAAAACCTCAGAGCTTCTGGGGGCTTTGCCCCCTGGACCCCCACCAGTTGCCCAGTGTTTTAGCCAGCCCCTGGTTGTGCGACAATGTCGCATAAACGGCTACAAATGTCGCACAATAAAAATCTGACAAACAAATTCTACCCGGGTGTCAATTTTGATGTTCCTCATTAGGGAGAAAGCCACTCAAATATTGCACCATTTACAATCTAGGCACCTTTCAAATTCCAAAAATTTCCAAAGACCCCCTCCCCTTCGACCCCTCCCCCAGGCCACAGATCAATAAATGTGCCATTGAGAAAACGTCCTAGCTGAAATACTGGCGGACCTCTGGATACCAACCGCAAAAACTACAGCGGCTTGACGAGAGGAATAGCCTCAAACATCAAAATTATGGGGAATCTTTGCATTTGATGATGCATTATGAACAAAAATATATGCATCCTAAAACTGAAATTTCCACCCAGAGATGTGCTTAAACCTCAGAGTTTCTGGGGTCTTCGCCCCTTTCTCCCTTCCCCCTTCCCTCGGGACTTTGCCCCTAAACCCCACCATGGGCAGTAAGGCGGGCCTCTGGACCCTACCCGCTAAAGCTCGTTTCTGCGCTACGCATTACCAGATCTGTCGGCACCCCCCACCCACCCAAAAAAAAACCTTCGCTACGCCCCTGGGAGTATCAGTAGTCAAGTTACGTTACAGGTACCCATTTTACCCTAGGCAGAGAGGGGCAGCTGAGATAAAGTATCTTGCCCAAGGACACAACAATAATACAGGTGGGAATCAAAAATGAATCCTTGCATCACAAGTCGATTACTTCTATTTTTAAAAGTCTCCACGGCTGGATGCTGGGGGGGAGGCGAAAACCAAACATACCTTTGAAGGGGGTCTGCCTCCTGAAGGAGGTACGACCCTGGTGGGACACTATGACTTAAAGTGACCTTTCTCTCATCCTCATGGATCTGTCATGCATGGTCCCGTTCTTAACTGGCTGAAAAGATAAGATACCTTTCATGATCACGCAAGTGCAGTTCGAGCGACCTGACATGATCGACTTGGGAAAGCTTTTTTCTAAAAGTAACTTCGGCTTGATAGGCAAAAGCAAACGGTACCCCCGAGAGGGTCCTACTCCCAGAAGAAGCTAAGCCCCTTGATGGAACAATAGCATTTATCGTGACCCCATCTCAGCCATCAGACCTTCCAACGTGCATCTGTCACACATGACCCTGTTTCAGACAGGCTGAAAAAACATATACCACGCTACGTCCCCTGATGAGACACTGTTGCATCAAAGAGAGAAGAAATGACTTGCATATGGAAAAGTTTCCTTTTTTGTTTACCTTCAAACAGAGTAATGATTTTTTCCTCTATTCTTTATTTTCATCTTCTTTTCTTATACCAGAGAATGTCTTTCATAACTGCAGAGTTTTTAACTTTTGTCTTTTAAAGTCTGCAGATTGTTAAAAGTTCATATCTGCAAACTGAATGTAAAAACATTGAAAACGTAAAAATATCAGTTCCCATCAAAGTTCATCAAACATTGCCATTTACAAAACAAATGCATCTTAAAATAACATCATGAATAAACATTACTTAGCTATGCAAATTTATGACATAAAGGCTGGGATCAAGGACAGTCGTAAGATTTATAATTATGCCCTCAGGGGTTTATTTTGTTAGTAAGAAATCAGCTTAAGAAACGTTAATATTATCAAAAAAGCCCACTTCTTGAAATATAGTGTTTATAACATTTTAACCTTTTGACCTCTAGTGACCGACCCCAAATGACCTGTGACCTCCACCTCAATGTATAGGAATCCATATGCTAAGTATGGGTACCTCATAGTTACCCTTCTGGAGATATAGTGTTCACAATGTATTTTCCTTTTGACCTCTGGTGACCCCAAATGACCTTTGACATCCACCAAAAACAATGGGGATCATCAACTTAATAGGGGCAATACACCAGCTAGGTATGAGATTCCTCATGGTTACCCCTTTTGAGATATAGTGTTTACAAGGTTTTAACCTTTTCAGCTCTAGTGATCCAAATGATCTTTGACCTCCACCAAAAATAGTAGGTATTATATACTTAAAAGGTCGTGTGATATGCCACCAGAAAAAGCTGCTTCACTTGTCAGCTAAAGAATTAAGTCTTCCAATGAAAGATCTGTTGAAATTATTTAAATATCTTTTACCATTCTTAAAATAAGCGTCTTCCAAAGTTTGGTGGTGTCTGAAGTAAGTCTCTGCCTCTGCAAAAATAATGATGTGGAGTGTTGCACAGTGTTAAGATTTCTTTTGTTAACCCTATATAAACTTTCAACTTTTTAACTTTCATACTAAACTTCTCAGGAGATAACAATACCTACCAGTGTCCTTGAAATTAAGGTTGAAAAAAAAACAAAGGCTAACATTAGCCATATATGGTATGTCCATCTTTCGATGCCACATATTTGCAGATTGTAGCTCATATTTATTCATGATACAAAGGTGAAATAGAAATTACCCCGTAAAATGGTCAATATTTGATGGATTTTAATGGAAATTGCAGCTATTTTCTGAATTTTTAATGCTTTTTACAAAAAATATCCATTATGTAATTTTTCTGTCACCAGACCTTTAATATGGGTAATCCACATGCTAAGTATGAGACTTTTTCACAGTTACCTTTCTTGAGATAAAAGGTGTTTACAAGGTTTTAATCTTTTGACCACTGGTGACTCCAAATTATCTTTGACCTCTACTAAAACCAACAAGAATCATCTACTTAATATGGGCAATCCACATGGTAAGTATGAGATCCCTCACATTTATCCTACTGGAGATATTGTGTTTACAAGCAATTTCCACGGTATTTCCATTTGACCAAAAACAATAGGGATCTACTCAGTTAGAGGTATCTACTTCCTCAGAATGAGATCCATTGAGGTTTCCCTTCTTGTTTACAAGCAAAGTGTTACATACACACATGTACACACACACAGAATCACCATCGCATAGATTCCTCTGAATACTTCAAGGATCAAAAAGAGAAAGTCATGGAGTATCGTTCATTTGGGACGATTTAACATCTTTTCAAGCTATGATATATCCTCTCTACATAACACAATTACCATTCCTTTAAACGATGTATGAATAACTTAGAACATCCCCATTTTGCCGCATACTGTAAAGGTGACATTACACTGAGTCTTTTTGTGAACAGTATACCGAATAACCCCGATCCGCTCCCTATCTACTGTGACCTTGACCGTGACAATATCTCTAAAACAAATGGTCACAGTTGGATTCACCTATATTCAGGAATGTCCCCCGTTTTAGTCCTTGACATCTGCAAATAGGTCTTTTGTTACTGTCTATATCGCCAAAAGCTCATTGAGAAAGAAAATAATGAAACGCACATGTTGCTTTGTTTCACGATTACCCCAAGGACTTGGACGTTCTTTGAGCTTCATTTACCTTTTTATGCCAAAAATGTATCATGAAAAAAGAGCAAGAAAGAGAATGTGCTCATATGCAGTGAAATAACAAGAGCAGAGACAAACTGAATGAAATTGGATCATTTACATATGTCGAAAGGGAAGTCAAGAAAGAGAATGCGCTCATATGCAGTGAAATAACAAGAGCAGAAAACAAACTGAATGTAATTGGATCATTTACATATGTCGAGAGGGAAGTCATTAAACCATTGGCGTAAATGATGTCTGGGGAAAGCATCACATTGAGAGAGGTACAGTGAAAAATTTTGCGAATCATTAGTACAAGCACATGTCAACTTGCACGACTAGGTAGTTATCATCAGGGAAGATGAATTCTTATTTGCCCCATCGTGAGGATGGGGGTAGGACTATGAACACCCCCTGCACGGGAATGGGTAGCGGTATATATTCTTCTGGGAATGTATCTCGGTGTTTCCATTGATAACATACTTTTGTAACTTTTGCATCTTAATTCGCACGTGTCTGCACTCAGGGCCGCTGGGGCAAGTTGGTATGATGATATAACTTTTTTGAGGTGCGGTTGCTAAGCAGGCCCGTAGCCAGAGCAACCAGTTTTAGGGAGCACATCGATGTTGAAGTTTCGCCGGCCTGGGGGAGGGGTCTAAGGGGAGGGAATGTCCCCCTCCCCTTTGAAAATTTTGGCATTTCAAAGGACTCTAGATGCAAAATGGGGTGCGAGATTTTCCATTTTTTCTTCTTATATTTGTATTCCAAAAATGCTGGTCTCGTATTAAAATTTTTCCTCCTTCAGTGCAAGACCTTTTATTGAAAAATTGGGGGGGGGGCACGTTCCCCCGTGCCCCCCGTGGCTGCGGGCCTGTTGCTAAGCCCCCGATGCTCTTTCGGGCATTTGGGTCCAGAACCGCGCTAGTGGGATCTAGAGGCAAAGTCAAGTTAGGAACCAGGGGAAAACATGTTACCCCTGTGATTTCTAAACAACGTGGATGTTTAAATAAGCATTTAACCGTTTTCAAAAATCCCTGCATATCACAATTTGGAATTTTCTTTTCTTTTGTAAAAGCCTTACTTGGGCAACGACCTGTCAATTTGATGATGCAGTAGTTTTGTAGGTAAAAGAATGGATGGTTGAGATGCATGGGGCTTTGAAGCAGTAATTATTATTTGTTTTTATTCCTTCGGTGGTGAAGGGGGCTGAAAAGGAGACCGCAGCCCCCATGCCTACCTGGGGAGGTGTTTTAACGCCCTTTCTATACCACCCTCTATCAAACAGCTATGTACGTTGTTTATACACTTATTTGGTTTAATGGTATGAACTAATAACCCCATTCCATTTCTGTCACAGTCATACGCTGACTAAATATAACTTTTTCGATTAAATTGATTTAACACCTCATCTTGCACTGTTATGTCGTCCAAGTCTTCCCGTTTCTTTTGACGGTTTTAATGACTTTTCGAGTAATCTTTCTGCCAAAATGTTACAAAACCATTCCGATGTCCATACAGCTTTATAGGGAATTTTACATTAACGCTAAAGTACAATAATACCGTATGAAATTTCCTGTATAGGTTTAAGGACCAGTTATTACTTACTAGAGCAATAACTAACACATCGAGTATTTGCACCTGATGGAATAAAGAAGAGCTTGCAGAACAAGAAAACCTACAGAACTTACCTGTTCTTAATTTTTCTCCACACCCAAAATGACTAGAGTCACCGTCAAACGATTCCCTTCAAAGTAAAACCATAATTTCGTGGAAGGTGTAATCTTTCCTTTCAAAATCATTACACTTAGATGCAGATTGACTTCTAGCTTCCACTGGACGGACTCGGTGCGAAAGTGACGCTCAATCAGGGAATTGTTGCAATGAAGAAAAGCTGTATTGTACGTTGTCCAGACGGCTTTATGAAGAAATTGTTTGATGCAGGTATTGAACGAGCGATCTGTAATATATGATGTCTCTATACGATAGATTCAGATTTTAACATTATCCTCCCTGCTGACGTCCATCATTCTGTCGCACCTGATCAGTAATTAGGTTATAGATCTATGTATGTCAGAAAGAAAAATGCAAGATTCAACCCCTGATACACACGATAAGACCTAATACTTCTCGTTTTCTCTTCATTATAGTGATTGGATTCTGCAAATTTTATATGAATATATATGGGAAATTTTGGAAAAAGGTAATACCTTGGAGTAAAGCAACCACCGTGTTGACCCTGTTTAGAGCCAGTCAGATTTATATACTTTGGGTATTATATATCTATGGTTCATGGATAAGAAATCGGGTCGTATTCTCGTAGGTTGAAATGTTCAGCATCTGTAAGCCGTCGTCATGATAATATAAATACTTGTCACGATAAGCCATTTTACTTGGCCGGTTAGGTCACAGAATATATTTCTCTGCCTTTAAGTATGACAGAGGATGTAATGATGTGGAAAATGTATGACGTAAAAAGGATCAAAGTTATAGCAAAGTACTCAAAGATGCATCAACACTCGGATAAACCCTAATTTTGCCTTTTATTTCACAATCAAGGAAAATAGGTGAGTTCTTCTGTGGAGGATAAGACAGACTTGTAGTGAGTACATTGTCATGAGTACGAGTACAATTGGAGTGTCTTTAGTTGTGAGTTCGAGCACGAGTACACTTCTTTTTAATGAGTACGAATAGAAAATTTTGCATTAGCCCCGATGCATAACTTCCAAAATTTGTGAGTAAGAGTAGAGTAACCATTTACAAGAGCACGAGTACGATTACTTCGAGTACAGGCAATTATGCAAAATCGTAATTACGAGAACGTACTCACCACAAGTCTGCAGGTTAAAGTATTGTCCCTTACATCGTTTACAATACTGCTATGTTACCAGTGCAAGTAGGTTTCTAATTGACCAATTGCATTTATCTTGCTTGTAAATGAACGGCTTTATTTGATACAAACAAAATGCACGGCAGTCCTAAACCCATTGGGCTTTCAGGGCAGGGTTCTCTTTTCGAACGACCCTCTACTCACAAACACAAAATACGCCTTAAGGTTTCGATTTCTACCTGCTTTTTCATCGTAATGGTGTATTAAAAACGTTTACAGTTACACAATGATTTGAATTTTGAGATTCTGAAACACCCTCTAGAAAAAAATTGGCCCTTTTTGAACCCGTAATGGACCGTTTCCACACGGTTGTACCTAAAAACTTTGCCTATACTAGTAGCCCATTCGGTGTCCCTACCGAATGGTAATTCGAAGTCATCTATTGTTCCTTCATTGCGATAAGCGTATGGTACCATTTCAAAAGGGTGGGGCATAAAAATTTTTTACCCGAATCTCCGATCCTTCTTAAAAAAATTTTGCCCGAATTTCTACAGATTCTGCCCGAATTTTGGGGTTGTTCAAAAATATGGGGTACACAGTGCGCCTCCTCCTCCTAATACGCCTATGTTTAGTGCCCATTACTGACTTACACTTCTCCAAGACGACTAGAATAACAATAGTAGTAAAAGCTCATTTACAGGGCCGGATCCAGGAATGTGAGAAAGGGGGGCGTAACCGTCTGCAGAAAGTACTGATAGACAGCTGATTCAGAAAAGGTTCAAAGTTCTTATAGTTGCCAAAATTTGGTTAATCTTGTATTCATGTATTCTGTTACGATTCTTCTGATAATACTTTTTTACGGTTAAAACGTTTGCTTGCCTAACCATTGTTGAATCATTGCTTTGCGAAAATCGGGGGCATACGCCCCTCATGCCCACTCTCGATCCGGCCCTGATTTATTTGTTTCATCGCAACAAACTAATGACATATACTTCAATCTTCAAACCAGAAAGCCCAAAGGCTTAGTGATTCCTTGCCGAATGGGGATGCTTTGTTGCACTGAGGTTTATCCCTCAAATTTATCTTTCTTGAGTACATAATTTTACGATGTTTTAACAATTTGACCTATGCTGACCTCACATGAACTTTGAACCCCACCAAATATAACAAAAAAGAAACTCTGAAGTGTCTTGAAAGGGATTCAACTCCAATGGATCTTGGATCTTGAAAATTCTTGGAAAATTTTGCTTTTTGACCTCAAGTGACCCTACATGACGATCTTATGAGTACTTGGGATATTTTGCTGTTTGACCTCTGGTGACTCCTAATGACTATCTTGGGAATTCTTGGGAAATTTCACTTTTTGACCTCTGGTGACCCCATATCATGATCTTGGGAATTCTTGGGATATTTTGCTTTTTGACCTCTGGTGACCTCATATAACAATCTTGGGAATTCTTGGGAAATTTTGCTTTTGCTTTTTGGCCTCTGATAACTTCAGATGATGATCTTGGGAATTCTTGGGATATTTTGCTTTTTGACCTCTGGTGACCCCATATGGCAATATTGGGAATTCTTGGGAAATGTTGCTTTTTGACCCCAGTGATGCCAGATTACAATCTTGGGAATTCTTGGGAAATTTTGCTTTTTGACCTTTGGTAACCCAAGATGACCTTTGACCTCCACCAAAAACAATAGGGTTCTTCCTTACATCATGACAAATCTATATACCAAATATGAAGTGTCGGTCATTCCTATCTTGAGATATCGCCATTACGAGCTTTTCAGCTTTTTACCTCCAGTGACCTCAAATGACCTTTGACCTTCACCAAAAACAAAAGGCTTCTCCCTGTCAACATGACAAATCTATGTACCAAATAAGAAAAGTGTCGGTCATTGCTATCTGGAGATATCGTGTTTACAAGCCGTTTACGAGGTTTTCGCAGTTTAACCTCTGGTGACCTCAGATGACCTTTGACCTCTACCGAAAACAACAGGATTATTCCTCTCAACATGACAAATCTATATAGGCCATTCCCATCTTGACATATGACGATTTCAAGGTTTTCGGTGTTTGACCTCTAGTGACCACAAATGACCTTTGACCTCCACCGAAAACAATAGGATTCTTTCTCTCAACATGACAAGTCTATATACCAAATATGAAAAGTGTCTGTCATTCCTATCTTGAGATATCGTCATTAACGAGCTGTCGGCTTTTTACCTCCGGTGACCCCAAGTGACCTTTGACCTTCAGCAAAAACAAGAGGGTTCTTCCTCTCAACATGACAAATCTACATACCAAATATGAAAAGGGTCGGTCATCCCTATCTTGAGATATCGCGATTACAAGGTTTTTTGGTTTTTTACCTATGGTGACCTCAGATGACCTTTGACCTCTTCCAAAAACAATAGGGTTCTTCCTCTCAACACGACAAATCCATACAGGCCGCCACTCCTATCTTGAGATATCGTTATTCCAAGGTTTTCTGTCTTTGACCTCTGGTGACCTCAAATAACCTTTGACCTCCACCAAAAACAATAGGATTCTTCCTCTCAAGATGACAAACTTATATATCAAATATGAAAAGTGTCCGTCATTCCTACCTTGAGATATCGCGATTACGAGCTTTTCGGCTTTTTACCTCCGGTGACCTCAAATGACCTTTGACCTTCACCAAAAACAATAGGGTTCTTTCTCTCAACATGTCAAATCTATATACCAAATATGAAAAGTGTCGGTCATCGCTATCTCGAGATAGCGCGATTACAAGCCATTTGCGAGGTTTTCGCAATTTAACCTATGGTGACCTAAGATGACCTTTGACCTCTACCAAAAACAATAGTGTTCTTCCTCTCAACATGACAAATCTATATACCAAATATGAAAAGTGTCGGTCATCCTTATCTCGAGATAACGCGATTACAAGGTTTTCGGTTTTTGACCTCTGGTGACCTCCGATGACCTTCGACCTCCTCCAAAAACAATAGGGTTCTTTCTCTTAACATGACAAATCTATACACCAAATATGAAAAGTGTCGGTCAATCCTATCTTGAGATATCGCGATTACAAGCAGCGTCACACCCACACACACACACACTACATCACCATCGCATAGATTCCTTGCCTGCCTACGGCAAGGAATCAAAAAGTGAAGTCAATGTTGTGACCGTGGTAGTTACCGTATAATTGACTTTTGTTTAAGTCATAACTGATGCGACACAAGTTACTTGTAGAAACTAGGTGTTACTTTTTGCAAATAAGATGTTTGTTATCAGCTAGAAAAGGCACTATATAGCAAGACTTATACCCCTTTCACACTGGCAAGATTTTCAACGGGTGCACCCGGGTGCACCCGTTGAATGTCTCAATATGAAAGGGAATTCGGATGAAATACAGGTGAAACACCGATTCAATTTTCAGAATTTTTTACCCATCGAAGCGTCGAGGGTAAACTACCGGGAAATACCAGGGTTCCACCGTTTGAAGCCTAGTGTGAAAGGTCGTCTCGGTGAAACGCCGTGCGAAATTCAGGTTAAATGTTGAAGTCATGTTTTGGCTGAGGTCACACACACACACGTTTTTCCATGGGCGTAGCAGTCCAATTTGATTGGGGGGAGGGGGACTGTAACGACTTGCCTGAAAAACGCAACAAAAAGTTTTCGCGCGTTTCGCGTGCGTCCAATATGTTAATGTACTTATCATATAGATATACATCGGTTATAACATCGCAATGATCCCATGCAAATTAAATTCAATCACTTTGGGCTTGTTGTTACCCTTCCATTTTGGTTATAAATTTTGGTGAAGTCCTTTACAGTAATAATGATAATAATCAGTGGCGTAGCCGGAATTTACCTCACAGGGGCCATGCAGTATGGTTGTGTGATTTCCGGCCTTGAGGAGGGGTTTCAGGGGAGGGGGTTGAAATTTTTGAAAAATCACGTGTCGTTACATGCAATCTAGTGTCACATATGCTACCTGTGAAGTAAAATTTGTGTTAAAAAATTTATGTATATTACCGGTTATACTAAAAAAATATCAGCATTAGTGAGGCATGGCCCAATGACATGCATGCCCTAAATACGCCACTGATAGTAACAATACAATAATACAAGTTAAACCACACTGGTGAATTACCGAATACATATAATAGGTACTGGTGCAATTCAAATTAGAACTAGAATTAGAATCAGTAAACGGTGATTGATGCGGGTCTGGCTAAGAAGTTTATTCTAGGCTTTTACAGATTAGGGTCGGGGATTGATCAATAAGGAGAAATAACACATCTTGTTTTTAATATTTTATTCACCAAGGAAGTCTTTTAAACTATTGATTTACTTTAGCTACATCATTGCAATTTATTTTTCTTTCAGTAGGTGCCAGAAAAATTCTCAGCATATTGCCTAAATTTTCAAAGAAATTTTTGGTTGGGGGCTGCAGTCCCCCAGCTTCCCACCCCGCCTCCTCATGCAGAGGCTATGCCTAATTGATTCGCACGTAACACATAGCGTTCGCATGAGTCTTTTGTATTTCGACATATTTCGTTGTAGGCCTAATACATTTCTATTTCAGTAGACACGAGTAAATTGCAAATATCGCGACCTTTAACACTATAGAATCTGGTAAAATAGTGCAGGCCTATATGTGTTCAGTATATTTGGGCGTCCAGCATTTAGTATACTGACAGTGCTTCCGCTACGGGACGCACGTTGCAAATTTATCGGTGTATTCTTGCTGCAGTATGAAAGGACGGTGTTGGAATTTTCAACGGAGGTTCACCGTTTAGTCCAACGACGAATCCAACGGTGAACCACCGTTAGAAGCAGTGTGAAAAAGGCATTAGAGACATGACTTGGAGTGGGTATTACACAGAAATGCCCTTCCTTTGTAACCTTTTAGCTACCGGTCTGAGGTAATCCATACTCGTGAAAGTAGAATTATACATAGCAAGATATTCTATTTCCAAAGCATGATTCTAATCTCCAATGATTTATTACTTCAATGATTTCACATATCCCTTTTATTAATTCATTGTGACCTAATTCTGAATACCATCAATCTTTGTGATATCTACTCATCTTATGGAGAGCTTTCACCTCCCACGATAGTTTGTGAAAGTTTCCGAAAAAGGAGAATTGGAACGAATCAGTAAACGGTGATTGATACGGGTCTGGCTAAGAAGTTTATTCTAGGCTTTTACAGATTAGGGTCGGGGATTGACCAATAAGGAGAAATAACACATCTTGTTTTAAATATTTTATTTGATCAGTTGCTATGAGTGTTTATGCTCTAGATACCCCTTTCATTCTATGGCAACATCAAACTTTCGCAACTTCTTGACTTTAAAGGCTGTGAAATGTCATAGTTCTATTTAATAGATGGCCCTAAGTATCCCACAACGAACTTTGAGAGTTATTACAAGACGTTTTTATTAAAAGTTTAATACGCCTGCTTGCCTAACCATTGTTGAATTGCTCAGCTATAGACCTCATTATTGACGTCAGTTTGGAGGCAAATAATGAAGCTCACGTGAATGCACGACGTAGATTAGCAGGCGCGTGTAGTAGACTTAACACGCGTATCCCCAGGTGCACAAGTCAGTTAACCGCATTTGTTGGTGTGAGTTGCAATGACGCAAGCTTGCCTCCATTAGAGGGCGTACTTTTGCTCTGTGACGTCATATGCATAATAGTCTATACTAAAAAGTAAGACATCCCCGACAAAGTTGCGACTCTTACAGACGTTCTTAAAGTAATCCAGAGGGAATGATGTCTCCATGACTTTGCAACTGTGTTAAAGAACCTTCACAAGTAGCGCAATGAGCAGAAGTATGTGGGGTTGGGCTTATTTTCTCAAGTGAATTATCTTAATAAAAGCACCTCCTCGAGAATTTCTCATGTTTATGCCAAAGTAGGTAGAAGAACCCTTCGTCATTTTTCAACGTCCCAAATGATTGTAAAATTTTTAAGACGTTCTCTACGTGTCCTTAGCCAATGCTATGAACGAACAGTGTGTTCTGCAGATACTGGCCTACCGCTACCACTTGCGCAAAAACTATTTCCGTCGAACTGGCCAACTCGTGACCAATTCACGTACTGCTTGAGAACCTTTTCTGGCATCAGCAGTTATCTATGAAATGGGTTAAAGCAGTACTTTTAAATAGCGGTAAAATTTGCGATTTTACTGCAGCAGTCTTCATTACCATCATGCCATAAACTCACGCTTTAGGGTTCAGGTCCAGGCCCGGATTTAGAGGCACCTCGTGAGCCTTGCCCCCAACCCGGCCGAAACGATGAAAACGAAGGGGGAAGTGAAAGTAGCAAAGGAGAAAAGGAAGCGAATAGGCGGAAAAAGTAAACATTTCCGAATAGAACTATGATTTTTAATCCCTGGTAGGTTAGTGAGGAGTATTTTCTTGCAAGTGATCAGATAAGCTTTCAGTTAAAACCAATAGCAATTCAAAGAAAAAGTTGAAGGCCAGGCTAAGGGCTACATGGTGTGAAGAGCAGTTGAGATGCTTGGCATTGACAACAATTTACAGAATCGTTGGATGTCATCCTCACGAATTGGTGTAGCAATTGACCCGGGGGGGGGGGGGATGGGCACATACGGTAAAAGTGAAACTGCAGTGAAAAGTTTGTCTTGAAGAGTGGGATTTCCTGCAAATTACGGGGTTTGGAATGCTTTGTACGCATGGGCTCTCTTCGGTGCAAATGAGGTTCGCCATCGTGGGGACTCTAGTGGGGAAAATTCCTAGATCCGCACCTGTAAGGACCGTTTCCTTGATCAGCCTTCATCTGTACCTTTGTTAACTCACTGTGCAGCTTGCAGCTACCTTGTAAGGAGTTATAGAGATTTTGTACAACTCCCAGGCTGTTTTGGTGTTCTGTTATTGCTACTGAGCTGTGTTCAAGTGCCAGGTTGAGTCCTTCTGCATAGCAATGAACATGCAAAGATTCTGGTGTAACCATCCTAGTAGAGAAGTCTTGAGTATTCCCGCTCATATAACTTGCCTCCATCGTATCCTTTACCAATGAGATTTTGCAGACTGAATTGAAGGAATGTAAAAACTTTGGTCAATATTTCTTAGAGGCGCTTACGTTTTTAAGAAGACGTTTTGTTAGAACCTCGAATTTCCCATGACTAATCCTTAAATACATTAAATGATTGTAATATCATGACTAATCCTTAAATACATTTCATGACGTTAATATCAAACATGTTCTTTGCTAATCTAAATCCCTAGCCTCATTCATAATAAAGTTATAGAACCCTGGTAGTGTGTGCCTCTATACATATTGTTCTATGTACCGATCAACCATAAATTGAAGTTTATTTTGGGTGGTTGGTAGCAGGCGCAGATACAGAAATTTTCGAGGGGGCCCACGATGGGCAATCTCAAGTGCACTAGAGATGCATCACGAGTTACTTCATGGCGAGTTACTTCAGAAACCGTAAAGTAACTCGCGATGAAGTAACTCGTGATGCACCTCTGTTAAAATTATTTCAATATCTTCTACCGTTCTCAACATATACCTCCTAAAACTTTTAGGAGGTATATCCTGAGAACGGTAAAAGATATTGAAATAATTTCAACAGATCTTTCATTGGGGCATTTTATTCTTCAACAGCCAATTGCCAAGTAAAAAACAGCTCTCTTCGGTGGCATGTCACCATAACTTTAAGTTCTGAATGGTTTTACCTGCGTCACTTTACTTTGCCCTTACAAATGACAAAATCAATAAGGAAAAACAAAACGCTTCCACAAAGCGTTTGCATTGTCCAGCTCACTAGTTTTCTGGCTGCCTTGTTTCTCCTAGCCGGGTTATCTTAGCTGCACATCAAAGATTCTGTAGGCCTATAACTTTAGCACAAGATACGACTAAGTTACTTGGCAAAGAGAACTTTGGCACCAAAAGTCACTTCTTTATGGATATCCAACGTACTAGTTTACAAAAGGTGGATAAACTCCTGTCAACAAGGCGAAGGAAGCGGTAGACGGTGGGGCTACAGTTTGCTTTCAATCTACTTTTTAAGGACAAGCTTCCGGGAGTGAGCATTTTTGGGGGGCGGGGGGGGGGCGGGGAGATATAATGCATTATGCATAATAGCAATACTAATTTTTCTTTTCTTTTTTTTTTTTGAGGGTGAGAGAATTTGCTAGGGCCGCCTCCCCTTCCCTCTCCTTTGGCTATGAGTCTGCTGGGGACAAGAAATAGTGGGTCAGCACTTGTAATATTTGGAAGTTTAAGGTACCGTTTGGTTGAGGGGTGGAATACTTTTTCCAGACTCCAATATTTTAAATTTGCCAAAGACCGTAATATTCAGCTCAATTGGTGATTAAAAGCTGTCTGACGATTGCTTTGAGTCTCACAAAAACAGTGTTACAAATACATGGCCTGGACTTTAATTAAAGCACTGAATGGGGTAACGATGGGGATCATGGAGGGATAGGATAAATCATTCCCGCTAATTATCTGGATTGGCGGGACCTCTTTCGGTCCTCTAATATTTGGTCAGCCGTCGTAATAGTTGCTGAAATTTGTTAGTGTGAGACAAAGTCCCTTCCAATAATGTGACTGAATACGTTTTAATTTTCGAGGACAGTAATATTCTCAGTGGTGTGGAAAACCGTTAGTACCTTTAATGACGTACATTTTAGATGATTACCGAGACGCTCGCGCAGAAACATTCATTCTATACACTATGGCGGCGATCATTTCTTCCCCCTCGATTTGTACACGGACGGAATACCTTTGTTTATCCCCCAATAGTTAAGATTTTCAATCTCCGTAATATTTTCCGCTATTTGGGGTAGACCAGGGAGCTGTGAGAGATGTGGAAACATTGACCAAATCTGTCAGACAATATGTGCTTGAGAAAGATTTAATCCTTTTCGGGTACCAAAGTTTGATTGACAGATCTCTTTGTTCATATCGTTTATCCACTGTTGACTTTTCTGCTTAATGAACATCTTCTTTCGAAGCCTAGTAATCCTGAAACAAAGACCATTGTAAAGATACTGCTTTGAAGATAACTGCGCAGCCGATAAATTGAAAAGTTTTCAGCGTTTTAAGATCAAAACGACTGTTCATGCACTCTTCAGTTGCACAATTCCATTGTTATTCTAATTTCTTCATTAAGTAAGGAATATACCCTTTTGAAAAGCAGTAGAAGTCTAAATTTTGATGAGGACATTTCAAACGATTCCGGACGTTTCCTGAAATAGCAGAAAATGTATACCGGTATATGTTCAAAAAGTAACATTAAGATACACTGTACCCTTTTTATTAGTGGCACTAGGCGGCGCAAGATGTAATAACTTTTACTCTCCTTGACGACTGGCAATGTGATACCAATGGGTGAAATCATCCTATGAGCTCTCTCAGATGTAGCAGACAACACTGAGCAATTGTCTTCGCTGCCTAATCCCTCTAACTTTTAGAGCAATTCAGGAACCAGTCACAGAGCTTAGGCATCGGCAGAGCACCTAGTTTTAAAGGAGGAAAAATCGTTGTTTCTCCATCTCTTACAGCTCCCTGGGTAGTCTAAACGGCCCCTTTTTAATTGGGTTGAAGGGGAAGGAATATGTCTTACCCCAATATTTAACAACTGCTCACTTGTTCTGAAAATTCATTTATTGCAACTGACAAGACCGATCCCTATAACATTCTTAAATAAAGACAAGAAACATTATAAACAAGTACATATATATATATATATATATATATATATATATATATATATATATATATATATATATATATATATATATATATATATACAGGGACTTCAGATTAATACATTAAAGGTCAAAAGCAGTCGCCCCAAACTTATTTTGAAACAATACCTAAATGTCATAAATTTCTTCTTATTTCTCTTCCAAGTATATTTCATAATATTTTAGGACATAAATATTGCATATTCAAGGTAAACCAAGCAGTTGCTCCTTGTAAATTTTACAATTGAGTGAGAAAAATACTGTCACATGATTCTCAAGAGCCATTCAGGAAATAGAATAGTCTACTATACAATTCTTTATTGGGGTGGCTGCATTTTCCCTTTAAATGCTGCTCACCAGGCATGGGGTGTGACGTTTCCTTTTCCTCCCACACCATGCGAGAACTGATGGAGGCGCTTCGCTTAGACAGTGCCAGAAATAATAATTTGATCAGTGATAAAAATTGCTTAAAATTTGGCCTTGCAGAGACCCACGTTACCCGATGCATTCCATTGGAGTACTAACCGAAAGGGTAGTGGCAAATGGCGGTGGTGGTTCGTTGTCCATACCATTGTGGAATTCAGGGACGAAGCTGCCGTTGAAGTTAAAGACTGAGTAGATGAGTGTCTACAAATGTATGGATACCAGTTTAACGGGTTAAAGCGTTCGCAGTACTTGTGGTTTCGTTGATATCATCACCAAGTTGTAAAATGTCAGACCACGTCATTTGGCATCGTATTATACTCAGTACATGGTTTAGCCAAGCATGGACTTGCTGGGTCTCAGAAAACTCCCTCCCACGGGGTTGAAATTATACGTTCAAAAGATAGGAAATGAAAGGAGAATGGGAAAACAAAGGATACTTTGAGAAAATATATTAAATTTTGCTAATTTTTTCATACTGCTGTTGTCATGTTGCTGTTGTGGTTGCTTTTTGTCTTGTTTGTTGTTGTTGTTGTTGTTTGTTGTTGTGACTGTAGTGGAAATGGTTTAGTTGTCGTGGTTCTGGATAAGCTTGCTACAGTTCTTGTTGTGGTTATGGTTGTGTTGTTGTATTTGTGGTTAATTTCTAATCCTCCCTAACTTTCCCTACATCCACGCTTAATGTCGGGAATCACGCAGGAGGGCACCCTCACAAACCGTTTGCTCAATAGCGGCTCACTCGAAAGAAAAAAAAAAAAGAAAAAAACGCTTAATTAAATTGTCTGCCTTCTACGTCCGTCAATGTTGCACATGCGTCCACGCCGGGGAAAATTCAAAATGGATAACATTTGATTTTGCTCACATAAGCAAGTTTTCGTTATGAATGTAATTCATTCCCATCGCGTTTTGCCCCCATCCTTCAATTTGGCATGTGGTACTGTAGTGCCTTCTTATATGTCTGTAGACTTTGAAGTTAGCCTATAATACAAGGGAGGATCCAGGGCAGTTGCCCCCCATGACCAGTCTGGCGCCCCCAAATACAAGAAAAATGCACCCCTCCTGTGTCCTAAGAAATTAAGTAAAACTACCACTTGCTGGCGTCCCCCTTTTCAAACTGCCGCCATGAGCTAGAGGCTGGATCCACTCTTGCTAAAGGAAATGAAATTATTGAAAACACCGTAATTACCCTTAAAAAGTCAGCTAATATTTCAGTGTGAGAGTTACACGAATTGACAGGAATGTGGTATGTCTTGAAACTTCCTTGTCCCCCAGACTGAAATCTATTTTATTCCATACGAAGGTAAACCAGTTTATAGCGTGAAGCATGAAAACGTTATCCTATAAAGAAATGACAGTTTCTACAACTATTTAGCAAATTAAGATGAGCCTATGGCAGATGGTAACTATGATTGTTAGCAGATTGTCTGCCAAATAAAAATGAAAGATAACAATGTATTCCATAGACCTTTTTCCAAATAGCAATTACAAAAGATTGGGGGATAGAAGTCTGGTGTCGTCGATTTGGCCACATTAAAATGCCATTGACAAAAACGACTCACAACAAAATTCTATCGATCAAGCCTTTGTAATTGCTATTTGGGAAAAGGGTCTATTTATGTAAATCATAATTTTATTTATTGCATTTCATGCAAGCACATCCTTAATTTGACTCACTTGAAAATATCAAATTAATACTTTCTTGCAAAATGTTATCTCCTTCCGTAGAAAATCTTTTTACCAGTCTTGAAGGTATGAAGTCTGAAATCGCTGGAGGTCAAATCATTAACAGGTTCGGGAGTACTTATATTGATCGAAAAATAAACGTTTTAAAATTCACTTTCATTTCAAAACTTTGTTTATGCAATTTTTACGATTATGGCACAAAGACACATAAGGAAGACTCAGGGTAATAGTCTTGTATTGGATAAAAGAGACAGGAGAAAATCATGACAATTTTATAAAAAAGGCCTGAATGCAGCATTTCACTTTTCACAAAAGAAAAGAGTAATATACAGAAAAATAAAAAGATAACACCGTAGAGAGTGAAAGGGCTAATGTTAAATGATGCATGATATACCTTTTAAATTTTATAAAGTATATAGTGTTATGTTCTTTTTATGTCAGGAGTTTCAGGTAATAAGCTGACAGCAGATGCGTGGATAAATTTAAAGTTTAGGGCCACTCTTTAAAAATGCCATAATGGGAAGTTTATATACGGCTATAACACACGATATGTGTGTGCGTTAAATGTTGATAGTCTCTAGAGGCCAATCGCACCAGTGAAGTCAATTGTAATACCTCTGTAGATGACAGAACTGGTAAATAGTCGATAACGTTACAACAGCCCAAATAATAAGTAAGAAAACGATGGCTTGGGCTATAAAACTGAATGACAAGACCCCTTATACTTGGATTCTGTATATAATTTGATCTTCCACAGTTAAAGTACTACGGTTCTACATAGATCTTTCAGAACGTTCAGAACATTTTCCTATGCGGCATGGTCAACAATCAGCCAGGTAAACTGAGGACGTAGGACTATAACAGGCTTCATTAACGTCATGGTGTAATGATTTAGAGCCAATTACAAGAGAAACAAATTGAATTTTTAACAATGTTTACAGGTGCAATTTTAGTACCTTCTCTTTGATTTACAAAAATTAGTAGGAAGCTATCTTGGCCAGAGACATTTTGTAACCTTTACTAAATTGTTCATAGTATCTGAAATTAATCTATATCCAAATTAAGAAAAGTCATCCCAAAAGTTTAAAAATAAATTACTCATAAAAACCCCGGTTAACAGCTCCGAAGATGACGTCATACAATTACATGGCAGTCCATACATAGTCATACTGGCTGCAGACGAGATAGAATATCATGTTTACATCAAAGTCAAATTTCTCTAGTTACATACTAAACCTGGGACACTTTGCGTGAGATGGCAAGGAATGTAAGTGCCTTAATTTCTTCTCGAGAAGAAAGAGATTTAAATGTTCACATTAAATCTGTTTTTACCCGTTTAACTCTGCTCATTGTAGAATGAAGTCGATAATTGGCTTACTATTCCAAAAAGCTTTATAAATCCATGTTAGCTTTAAACAGCCTTCAATTCTGAGCGCATGTAAAACGTGTTTTACTATAGCTCTTTGGGTCAACGTGAGTTTCATCAAATTTCATTTTATCAAATCGTGGTACTTTAAAACCCCATTAAGATTACTTTACGTAAAGACGATCGATCAAGGTTAGCATGTCTGTTACTGAGCACAGTGCTTTTAAAAATGACACCTCATTTTTGTGTTAAACAAAATTGAGTGAAAGTTGCAATACTAGTGTGTTCTATTTATTCTTCTGCATGAAAAACTGACTTTCAAGCAAATTGTCTCTTACTTTTTTCTCTCGGTTAGGTGGAAAAAAATGTGTTAAAAGAAGGTCAGATGACAAGCGTTGCTATAAGTATGGAACTCCATGTACTGTATCTTATACGAAATTTTGCTATTTAGCCTGACTGCCCTAATTATATCTTGGCACAATTGAAGGAAAATTGTAGATTTATATCGAACTTAATATTGCTAGGGAGTGCTTGAGTTGCAATTACTGGATGTTGCTTGGGCACTTTGTGTGGCATACTTCTTAGCAGGAAGCTTTATCTATCTATCAGATATGTAAAGCCACTGCGTGCAAAATGAGTGCCACATACTTACACAAGTTGGCTCTACTGGATATGGAAATGACTGGTTTCGAATTGCAACGAATAAATACCGCAATATCATGAGATGTACAGGAAACAAAAAACATTTTTAGTAAGACTACAGCGCAAACATAAAAAGGTAAAGAGTTAGTAATATGTCACAAACCATACAGGTAAAATTGATTGTTATAAAAAACTCACTGCCCACGGGATACGCCGGAATTTCTCGAAAGAAAGGAGGAGGGTATGAGAGAAAAAAATCGGTACACATCGATATTTCATTGCAAACTCAGAAGTATAGGTCTACTTTTTATAAACATCTACCTTAAGACGGTTCATACTTCAGTATAGGGCTATAAAGCTATGAGTTGAACACTGTTCAGCTCTGAGCTATATGTCTATGGTTGGTAGGGAAGAGCAAGGAATGACCATATATTGTCCTTATAGCTTTTTACATAACACCTTATTAATTTCTCTACATTTGATTGGAGAACTGGTGGTCACATGTCATGAGTGATTCGGCACCATCACCATGGTCGTGTGTTATCCATCGTGCAACAGTCTAGTATAACACACGTGTGTTATACTTAGTATAACACACGGCGGTGACGTCAGCTATCTCTGTGGTACGTACAAACTATGCCGCAACTCAATAAATCAAATACAGCTTTAGGGATCGCACATTGCATATCGTACGTAAGTAATAGGAACGTTAAGTAAAAACGCGTAGCTGTAAACGACAAACCATGTAGCTGACGTACAAACACAAGCCACACTGACTATCAAAACACAAATTACTGAACCAACTATCAAAGTTATACGGTGTTATATAAAAAAATAATGTTTTTTCATTGGTGCGATAGTATGAATAATTTCATTCCTTGAAAGATTTAACGTTCTATTCAACTCGGCTTTGCCTCGTTGAATAGAACATTTAGTCTTTCAACTCATGAAATAATTCACACTATCGCACTCATAAACATTATTTGTATAATAGCCCATGAAAATGTGGAAGTATAAACCGGCGTGAACGCAGGGAGCAATGAACATTTACAATTCTAGGAATCACCTTGATGTTCAAAGTTTATGAAATAAATGTCACATCTAAGTAAACAATAGAACATCATTTTTACGATAAACTCTTAAGGACAGAAGCGATCTATGCACTGTATCCAATTCTTTGTAAACATAATTAGTTCCACCAGTAAAGAGTATCGTTCTGGGAGAATGGAATGACATCAGCGATACAAAAAGCTTTCTTTAAAACTAAAAAAACAGTCACATGCACACTGATGTCATTTGCATGGTTTATGTGAATAGTTCGTAAACATGTAGCAAGGTATGGTGTTTTGAGTTCATGAAATCAAAATGGTGTTTACTTTATTGAGAAAATTAAAAAAAACTCGATTTTCAACAACTTTTTGAGATAGTTGTTATAACTCAATGGACTTCTAAGACATTCCATGAAGTCTGTAACTCACAATTATTCTATTTTTTTCCTTTTGTACAGAATGTAAACCTTGTTAGTTATAGAATTTTATAAAGAATAAGGATTGAATCAAGCCGTCTTAACCAGCCGGGTTTTTCCTCGAAAACTTATGCTTTGTCGAACTTTTATCCAGGCAGCTTTTGGTAAAAATCGATGCAGGCCGGGATATGCTAAGTGGATCAATAGCCGCTCTGTGATAAGCGTGAGTGTCACTCTTTTACTAGAGAAAGAAAATAGAAATACTCTGACTTTGAATTAATTGCCTGATTAGATATCAGTTAGTCATCTAGAATGAGCTATGGACTAACTTTCAAGCAAAGATGGACAGATATATCATTTGACATAATGTTTATGCTATTGTTGTCTGTCAAAGTATTATCATAATGGCTTTTAGATGATGCGGTACCATAAGTGCCTGTAAAAATATGTTAATGTATGTTAATAACATCTTTTTAGGTTTTTAATAAAGGCATATTTCAGTGCCATTTTTCGAGGGTCTCATGTGGAAAAAAAAATTTCAATTTATGTCCTCCAAACCCTGTAGCAATTCTCTGTGCCTAACTCAAAATATGTCATTTTGAAGATTATTTATTTTTGTCAAGAAATATCTACAATTCTCATCAAGGTCACAGAATGTAATGTAAAGTGGGCACATTACCTCAAATTCTTTTTATCTTGATAATTGAATGTCCTGATTGTTCTTGAAAGCTGATACTGTTGGAATGTTTGAATATCTTTCCATGTAGATGTAGCATAAAACTACACCTTATGTAGGGTTTAGCAAATAAAGTTGTTAGGTATTCCGTATAGCGGTGTCAATGTCATAAAGAAATACAACTCCATGTCTAATCAATGTGCCGCATGACATCACAGATTTCCCATAATGCACTGTTTCTCTCGGAAAAAAACAAATTTCTTTTAAAAAATATTTTCTTCCAAATGCTACATGCTATCTGATGCGATTTCACGTCCTAAAGCAGACACATTTTCTACATTTTTTGAAGTCATAAAATTTAGTGCCTGGTAAACCCCGTTAACAATATTCGTCGCTTGTGCTACACTACGGATGCTGTTACAGCCTAGGCACCAGTCATCCAATGTTCCAATCAGTTGTGTGTCCTATCTTTGAGTTACAAGCAGCACGTTTTGAACAAGTAACGCCGCCTTACAAGACAAGAAAGTAACAAGCTAAACCGTAAAATGTCATATCCGGTCTTCCGTATACTTTCTGACAGCTGAGCAATGCCACTACATGACAACAGATAATAACCATCTGTGATCGAAGCTCGCGAAAAATTTTGGTTGTTACGGGGAGTTGCAACACTCTGGTTGTTATGTCCTGTCTTTACAAGGTATCTCTGAGCTTTCGCTAGATCTTCGCATGGATAACAATCAGTGTAACCTCAATAACGCTGCGAGACAAGCCGCACTGTGGCGCCCGAAATTATAGGCTATCATGTCTAATCTCTGGGTCATGGACGATGGCATTATGGGCAGGGTTTCTTTAACGGTGGCCCTTTAAATAGTGTGAACCTTTGTTGGATTTCCTACAAATTTTGGGGGTCGGTTTTGGGCAAGGAAAACGACTGAGAGGGATGGGGAGAATGTAAAGAAAACTACCACATAAAAGGCTCCTCGTAGCCGAGGGGCCGGGGAGAGCCGCCACCCTAGGAAACTTTTCTCCCCCATAGAAATTAAAAGTTACCATATAAGTTTATCTCTTTCTCTAAAAATATTTCCCCCAAGCAATCTAGCCCCCTTCAGTATCTTGTCTGGATACCGGCCTGCATGGCTTATTTGGCACAATATAAATACTTGATGCATCGTGTTTGGTTCGTATTTACACACTAGATTTGAAAAGTTGGATGAAGAGAAAGATTTGTAATCATTGAGGAAAGAAACAGTTCAACTTTCAGGGAGGATGACGCCTATTGGAGCTAACTTGCCTTGTGTTGTACCCATCGCCTACACAGATGATCAAATCTCTTGGAAAATATAGAAGAAAACAACTATGCGATTGAGGATGACTTTCCCACATTCCAACTGTGTAGACTACATATGTTATGATTAATTGGTAGGAGTCTCTATTTTGCTGTAAGAATCCAAAATATGACTGAAGACCAAACTATGCTAAAGGCGCGCGAAGTGTGCCGAAAATTTTTGGTGAAATTTCGACAAAATCCGCATAATCTCGAAATAAATCGGGCCCACACAAAATGTGTTAGACAAATCATGCCCTCATCCACATTTATTGGGGATATAATTCACAAATCCCACCAACCCATTTTGGTGGGGGATACATCTCTCCAGGATAGTCCCCCTGGACATATGTGAACCTTTTTACAGTAAACCTCTAAAGTCAGCTATAGTTATCTGTTACATATGTCACTATATCATGTTTTAATTAAATGTGAATTTTTGCAATGGTGAATGCTTAAGGCTCAGGTTCTCTTTTTGGTATAACTTCTCGATCTGCAAAAATTAACCAGAAAGCCAAAAGGCTTAGTGATTCCTTGCCGAATGGGGATGCTTTGTTGCACTGAGCTTTATCCCTCAAATTTATCTTTCTTGACTACATCATTTTATGATGTTTTAACAATTTGACCTCTGCTGACCTCACATGACCTCTGAACACCACCAAATATAACAAAAAAGGAAAAACTCCAATGGTTCTTGGATCTTGAAAATTCTTGGGAAATTTTGCTTTTTGACCTCTGGTGACCCCAGATGACGATCTTGGGAATTCTTTGGAAATTTTGCTTTTTGACCTCTGGTAACCCCAGATGACCTTTGACCTCCACCAAAAACAATAGGATTCTTCCTTACATCATGAAAAATCTATACACTAAATATCAAAAGTGTCCTTCATTTCTATCTTGAGATATTGTGATTACAAGCTTTTCGGTTTTTTAGCTCCTGCGACCCCAAATGACCTTTGACCTTCACCAACAACAATAGGGTTCTTCCTCTCAACACGACAACTCTATATACCAAATATGAAAGGGTCTGTCATTGCTATCTTGAGACATAGTAATTTCAAGCCATTTACAAGATTTCCGCAGTTTAACCTCTGGTGACCTCAGATGACCTTTGGCCTCTACCAAAAACAATAGGGTTCTTCCTCTCAACATGAAAAATATATATCAGTCATTCCTATCTTGACATATCGTGATTTCAAGGTTTTCGGTCTTTGACATCTGGTGACCTCAAATGACCTTTGACCTCCACCAAATACAATAGGGTTCTTTCTCTCAACATGACAAATCTAGATACATAATATGAAAAGTGTTGGTCATTCCTATCTTGAGATATCGCGATTACGAGCTTTTCAGCTTTTACCCCCGGTGACCTCAAATGACCTTTGACCTTCACCAAAAACAATAGGGTTCTTTCTCTCAACATGACGAATCTGTATACCAAAAATGAAAAGTGTCTGTCATTGTTATCTTGAGATATTGTGTTTACAAGCTGTTTAGGTGGTTTTCGCAGTTTAACCGGCGGTGACCTCGGATGACCTTCGACCTCTACCAAAAACAATAGGGTTTTTCCTTTTGACACGACAAATCTATATACCAAATATGAAAAGTGTCGGTCATTGCTAACTTGAGATATCGTGTTTACAAAGTTTTCGGTTTTTGACATCTGGTGACCTCAAATGACCTTTGACCTCCACCAAAACAATAGGCTTCTTTCTTTTAACATTACAAATCTATATACCAAATATGAAAAGTGTCGGTCATTGCTATCTTGAGATATCGTGTTTACAAGTTAGGCGTCACATACACACCCATACACACACACACACACACACACACGACATCACCATCGCACAGATTCCTTGCCTGCCTTCGGCAAGGAATCAAAAATGAAAATATCGGGCAGACTAAGCCGAAAAATGAAAATTCCTGGACACAAATTTTACTTTAAAAATTAATATAACACACCATTTACTTTTAAGGACACTTTTTCATTTGAAGATATTTCAAAGGGATAGGAGAGGGAGCAGGACACTGGTCACTAAACGTAATCAAATGCCATTTTGAGTGTACCGTACATAAGAGTACATGAACCTTATCAAAAATGTTATAAAAGCTGTATCTCACGTTAGCACCACTTAATATCCGTAATCTTGTGTAGAGTTTACGAACCTGACCAATGTGATGTTTCCTAGGAAACAGGCTCTCCCCCCCCCTCCCTCGATCCTGACAAGTGACTTCTATCAGGTTCATGCATGTACACACATTTCTAGAGAGATGCACTTCTCATGTGAAAAAGCATAGACAATCTTTACTTAAACTGAAAATGCTGGGAAGTTTTAAATGCATGGCATAAGTTATGCACAAAGCTTCGTTTTTGGCAAAAGTAGAATACGCTGCAATGCAAATATCACCAAGTGAAATAAGGATTTGGGTTTTTTAGTTGATCCACACTTATTACAATCAGGGAATTGTTACAATCTACTACAAGCCAGCTGATTAACCTCTGAACAGCAGCGGGCTGCTCAAAACTTAAGTGTCACATGATTGTACATTATATATTTTGGATATTCTGTCTATTTATAAGCTATTCAATTTTACAAATTTTTTTGTATGGCGCCGATCCAACTTAACGCGAAATTTGAAAAACAAAACTATGTTTCAAAAATTTGGGACCGGTACCAAGGAACCTCAGAACTAACTTATGAAGGCCGGAGCTTTTCTTGTCTCATCTCCCTGACCTGACCAACCCATCATGCAGTTTTAGGAAGAGTATCCCATGTTGCACCCGAAAAATAACAGATACTTCATGTGATAAAGGCACGAAAACCGCATTTTTTGCAATCAACAATACGATCAACCTCACACGCCAATGCACGATAGCATTCCTTGTACAGTAAGCCATGATCCTGTTTCGTTTTAAGAACATCATAACAGGCTATTACACATTGCGAGCGAATCACTGAAACTACTCCAGAAGGTCTTACAGCCTATTAGAGACATAGGAATTAGGAAGAAGCACCGGCAGTAGTAATATGACATTACCAGCAAGAGCTTCCTTTATCTATTCATCGGTTGTAAAACAGTTTCCCTTCACATTTTCTATTCAATACATTTATTCGGAGCCTAAGGGTGGTTTCATGCATGGTTATTTATTTGGTTTCAACTCAGGCTCAGTCCAGTAAAAGCCTCTTACATATATTAAGGTTTGTTTATTAACTCTGACCTTCAGTTTATTTTTCTTGCGTATTTTAGAATTTTCTTTTCAAGGACAGTTTTGACCAAAGACGCTTTAAAAATACACTTAAACCATGTTTTAAATCGTGGGATGCACCTCAGGATTCCATGTTTTGTCAACAGACGGTTGAATATTTACAAAATAAGTCCCTTGATATATTAAAATTTTAGTGAAGTAAAAACAAAAATCAGTTCCACCCCTAGTCGTGTACCCGCCCCTTCCCTCTCAAAACCTGTGAAATTTTTACACAGGAACAAACGGCGGAAAAGCTCATTCCTATTAGATTTAAGTTAAATACCAGGTTTGGCAAGTCTTCGCATACTGGAAAACAACTTCAAACTCGGTAACCTAGCAACAGAATTGAACCTCCCGGCATCATTTTCTTATTGCCTAAATGATTTGTAATGGGAACTGAATCGCCTGATGACGTTGTAATGTAGTCTTTCTAAAGGTCTACTTCAGAATTCCAATGATAAATTATCACTGTAAAGAAAGAAGTTGATGAGCATAAACAAACTTTTTCAGAAGACTTTGTCAAGGATTCCATAGAATTTAAAAGTAACGGACATTGACAAACAGTCTAAATTTTAGATAACGAAAAAATGTATTACGTACTGTTCCTTTGTGTACAAGATCTGAGTTCTTTCACTGTCATGTCCATAACATCGTTTTTATCACGTTTGATTCCAAATTCATTGTCTAGACTTACACTTCTACAGCTTATTAATACATCTATCCTACTCAATGGATATGTCTCGTCGAACGGAAATATTTTCCCGAGTCGTTGCTGTATAAAACTTCCTCGCTGTCATAACCGTCTTATTAAATAAGTGTACAGAAAGGAACCCTCAGTCACGGTGTCATGAGCTTCATCATCATCATCATGAGCTTCATCATCATCAGCTTAAAATGAATTACTGCTTTGTTTACGTTAACTAAGAATTCACCGTTTACATTGTTCTTAAACGGTAAATTCAATTAAAATATAGCTCCCTCACATCCTCCAACTTTGAGCCTTAAGCTCTTTGCAAACTACTCGCTACTACCCTTTGTCACTTGCTATAATACCTGAATATCCCCGGGGTGGGGTACAATAAGTATAAACACTCCTCATATGGGCCATTGGCCCACACTTCTACACTACACATACAATATGTTAACTACCGAGACGAACCACACCTTGTTCATATATCCTATCTTTTTCCCATACTCATTTCTCATTCTAAATCAAATATTTAGGCTAGTGTTTGATTCTCCTTTCAAACACTCTCAAATTTTTCGTTTCACTTTTAACATCCATTCCTCTTACTAACAGCCTCTTCTATGGCCCACTGCATGCATAATAATAATAAAACTTCAACTTACGGTTTGATATAGTAGATGACCAAGTCGAACATATTCTTATCTTTACGAAGTGTTTTCTCCACAAATAGCACATAGCCAACAACCTTTGCATATTATTAGTGTTGTCACAAACTCTTTCCACACAATTCGGCAACGGGTTTTCTTCTCTTTAAGTCGTGGCTGAAACTCCACCACTGTTTCATCCCCACTGTCAGTGACTGTTTCATTGTGGTTGGCCAGCCCCTTCGACCAGGGAGGTGATCACTTCCTGCTCCAACAAACACGTTTTACTGTGCGTTTTACGTGGTTGAAAACGGACACGAACGGAACACAAAGTACAAAACCAAAACTGGGACCAGATATGAACACAAAAACAAACCTATATACATTAAACTAGCAAAGAGAAGAGTAACTATTCACAGCACCCACAAGCTGACCCTTCAACAAACACGTTTTACTCTCTGGAAGTGTGTCTTGCTATATCTTTTCTTACATAAAGCAACCCAGCTTAACTTGGATGGGCTTGCCACATCACATACCTCAAACTATTCTTCACACAATGCATTCAGCTTAATAATAAGTCGCACTCATTGATCCTATTCATTTTGAGCCCTGATGCAGCATTGCCTGCATTAGTTACGACATACCATAAGCAATGATAGGATGATCAAATACCAAACCATGGTTACACCAAACAAATCACAGTGCCCACAAAATAAAGAAACTTCGTCCCACTGTGATAGACTTTACGGCCAGCCTGCTTCTTCCCTTACCCAAATACCACAGCAGAAATGCATACCCCTCTTGCCTTACCATTGATAATTATGTGGCTCCTCTTTTTAAATTTTATTATGTAAAGATTGCATCATCACTTATAGTTATAGTCTGATAGTAAAATCTGGACGAAGGATGTTTTACCAAACTGACGTGATTTAAAACCTATCTGAATTTTACATTTACAAGAATGTATATTTCATAGCTTATTCCGTTGATGAGATATAAAATGGTGAAATATATTTCCTTAATTTGATTAGCCGATTGCGCAACAAGTTGTGGTGTCCTCCTTGTAAAACTTATTTTACCAACTTTTGTTTCGTTTTGAAATTAAAATGCATGTACGCCCTTGGACAAATTACTGTTTTCTTGCTCAGAATTTTGTAAAGAGATGCTTTATATAGTCAAGTTACTTCATAACAATGAGACAGTGATCACAGTTTGGTTTTGTGTCTTATGGAAAAACAAAACAAAAGACTGAAATGGGAGTAGTAAAAGAATGACGTCACAAATTATTGCCCAATCTACCAATTTAAATTGGGTGAATAAACTCCGCCATTTCATATCTCAGCACAGAAGTGTCTTATGAAGCTTGGAGTTAGACCGTTGGGATTTACTTTTCAAAGTTTGTAAGATACATACTTTTGGAAGTTTAGACTTTATACATACATTTTAATCTGTTTGATGGCATGAATGGCTCAATTAGACTATGGACAATTGTTTGTCAAGAGCAAGGTAGGTTCACGGGATCAGAGTTTATCCATCTGACCTTGCGTTTCAAACCGAAACAAAACTTTCACAGAACTACATTAGAAATGTTATGTTGCTATGACTACCGTGGTCATATGGGTATTACTGAATCCATTGCACTGCACTAAAAGGCCAGTTCCTGTTTAAACACAACATCTGATATGAAAATAGCTTTATGGATTGACAAAATCTCTAGGTTCCCAGCTTTCTACTTTAGTGTCCTTCGACAATGCCCTCTTTTGTATGTTCACATATTTCCATGACAAGTAAGGGATAAGAATTTGTGATTTCTTGAGTTAATCCGCCATTACATCCAAAAACCTAAAATGTTTAATTTGTTGTATTTTGACATTGATGGGTTATTTTTAAAACATACCATTTGTTCCCTATTCATGTTACGGTACCTAAGTAATCATGATTAGAATCCAAGGTTATGAAACGCGTCCTGTTTTCTTCTTGTTGAAACAATGCACATTTTAAGCCCTAGGGCTTTTAAATAATTGCTCGTCAGTAAAGATAGAAAATAAAATGTGGGCTACCCTTGGTTAAAAATAGCAAAATGTTTCGACTAATGTTACTTAATCATTACAGGCAGACAGGAGTGATGAGAAAGGTTCTTGAAAAAGTTGTGCAATTCACTTGACCTATTTTTTCTTGCTGAAAGTTTGAAACATTAAATAATTATGGGCTTTTAAGTATTTTTCAGTAGATACAAGTATATAAAACTTGCAAATTGCACAGACTACTTGTTTCGACTAAAGTTATAGAAAGCTTTTCCAAATAGTTGTATTAAATAACGAGTGACTACACAAAGCCAAAGTATTGAAAGTGTCACGGTATCAGCCAAAAAGCTCATCTTTTCCTAATTTACTGCTATAATTCTTTGCTTGCAAACATTAAAATCTGAGATGTGTAATAAACCTTCGGAAAAAAATGTGTTCACTGAAAAGGATTGCTGTTTATAGTTTCTGGATGGAGACAACACATTTACTGGCGATTATCCCAGCCCAAGATTTCTTTTAAAACCCCAATATTGCACACCGTCAATTAGACATGTGACTGAAGCAAAAATAAGAGAAAGTACAATCTTTGCTAGTAGATATATAAGCAGGACATATTGAATAAAATGTTGCTTTAAAAGTTGAAGATACGTTTGAAAAATGTCCAACCTGTGTAATTCTGCACACTATGAGTCATTGAGGTTAATCCTTTGAAAAGACGGGGGTTTGGGATGTTCACTCAATCTCTTGGTAGTCAGACAAAATAAGTCTATTCGATCAAGAACTTTCTAATACGGGATATAAAATACCTGATGGTAGCTCTGATAAATCAGCATGATATTATACCTCTTGCATTAAGTTTAGTTAGTGGTTCATTAAATTCACCAATAACTAAGAGGTAGTAAAGGAGTTATCTTTCTCCTAGGTAAACTTTGAACATATTCATTCAAAGAAACTCAACTTTAAGCAAAAACAATCATGGCAGTATGCCGTCTTCCCCACAGTCCGCCTTTGCCCTAGATTTTAAAGGGAAATATTGCGTTTGCAGTACAGAAAAGTTTAATATCTTTAAAACCATGATTTACAGACACAGAATGATAGGTTATTCAAAATAAGGCATCATGGTGACTTTATTTACAAGAAAGAAGGTCCTCACAAAGAAACTTAGGTTTTTGTATCTTTTGTATCCTTTTGTAATTAATAATATTTTAGGAAGATAAAGCTATTGTTTGAGTTAATAAAGTAGACACAATGTTTAATAATGACTCTAGCTACTTTCGTTGTATGCCAAGTTGGTGCATTTCAAATGCAATATTTCCTTTTAATTAAAATCTTAACTTTAAATTCACTGTAGAACCGTGGAAGTTCAACAGACTGTTACTTGTTTTAATCAAAGAAAGATAAAAATGTGCCATGAAATTTATTGATAATGTGTCATTTATAAAGGTGCACTTGCATTTTATAAAAGCTGAATATACGGGCAGTAATAATTCTCTTCACTTTTTCACATTTGACTTGACGGTGAAATCTCAAAGTCTTAAAAACCGACAGATGAAAAAAAAAATAATACATAAATGCGCCTAAGAGTGGCATCTGTTCAGCAGAGTTGTTTGTGATCAAAATTTCATTAGTACGAGTGCAAGCTTTTTCTAGCTAATACTAAACATTTTCATTGGCTAAGTACATGATATAACTTTGGCATAAATGTATCTTTCAAAATCTGTGCATACGGGTACCGAATGCGAGAAGAAAAATCCAATCTCAAGAGCACAAGTTCAGGCAAAAATGTCAAAGCGTAAGTCTAAAGAAGTCTACTATTAGCACAGAAAGAGTTCAATGGTAACATCGGACAGTGAATGGTAGATAGCGTACGATATGATAGCTAATCGTAAGAACAAAGAACAGGGAAAGAAAGAACAGTTGGGCTTTAGACTCCAAACATTACGTTTTATGTAAGATACAGTTTAAAGTTTTCAAGACATTTCGTGAACTTAAATTAGCCATCGAAAATTGACATTTTTGTTATTCAGTTTCCGTAACCTTTAAAGAGACATGGAAATAATATATAAAGTGGTATACCTTTACATCTGTACATTCGTGTAAAATTATATTGTCTTGCAAAAGTAAGCAGCTCTTACGCACTCACGTGCCCATATAGAAGGCGCTGATGACGTCACCGATGAGTTAAAAGTCTGCTTTGGACAATGACTGTTTCATAATTCACCCACAAATTATACTTTGTGATGATAGCATGAAGTTTCATCCACTATTGCACGCACGTACGCACAGGTATAATTAGGTACTTTGACTGCTGTTGTGGGCTTTGCCCGGTCAACGTGTTTTATGTAAACAAAACTGATGACTTAGTCGCACGTAACTTAATATATTAATGGTGATGATACTCAATATTTGCCAAAAGAATGAACATTGTAATTACGAAACTCTCTGTTTGGTGAAACTCCTCAAGGTCATTTAACACTCTCCTTTTTTACATGGAAGGAAAGTTTCCAAATAGCCGAATAGGTTAAATGGATACCACTAATTAATGAAAAGGGTCAAGACCTAGTCCTAATTTTTGCAATTTTCCAGGAAGTTCAGTAATATTTTAAAAAAGCGGTTTTACTGCCTTTAATGAACTTACTTGCATTTCAGCAGTGCAGTCTAACCTACCGTATATGTTTGGGTAAGGGTTAGGAATCGGTGCATCTTTCCTTGAAATGTGGCATAGAACGTTCTGGATTGGTATGAAGGCAATTGTTGATTTTACCTGGAAAATTTTTGACAGTTATTATTTCTAAACAGCATTTTTTTAAAATATTTTTAGAGATTCTGAAACACAAATTTTCAAAACTAACTTTTCCAAATTTTGAGGTGGAAAAGTCCAACTGCCATCTAAAATGCTAATTCCGTCGGTAGCAAAAGGACTAAATATAGAAATTTACTCCCACATTTTCAGTTTTTACATGGGAAAAAGTTTTAATTTCATTCATGTACTATTTGTGTTACACGCTTTAGGGTTTTCTTAAAATTTTAAAGCATGGAAGTTGGTCTTTTAAAAGCACTTTGTGGAAAGTTGAGGGGTAATAAAGTCAAAACATTGTTTGACCAAAAAGAACGGTTTACAATCTTCAAGAAAGTAAAATCACTTCAAGAATAACGGAGAACCACAAAGTCAGATTATGAGAGTTAAGTTTAAGAGCGTCATAACATTTTTTGCGCAATCTATAGGTTTCAGTCATGTCAATGAATTCCTGTACTGATTCACTGTACAGATGTGAATAGTTACATCCAATTCGTGTTGTTAATGTTTATAAGACACTGTTAAATAGTTCTAAGCTTTAGATATCTAATTTTAAGTCTTGTAACCTCCTATTTCTTGAGACGATCGTCAAGTACAATAATCAACATTTGACTGTACAAATTGGTATTGGTTCCCTCACAACTTCCAAGGACAATTCCCACTATGGACAATACCCGAATGGAAATTTCTCCTCCCGGACAAGGCTTTCATCGAGCAATTTCTCCTTTAACATCTTCCCGCACAGTTGACTCACGAACAAGTTAGTTAACATGCCACCTTCCCAGTGAAACTGTTCGGAGAACCAACAGGTTCGTTCTTCCCGACTGAAGTCGGCGCGACTTAAAACTGGTCCTAAAACTTCCAGTCGCAGTCATAAACTCATGCACACTTTACGACTGTTGGAGACCCGACTATCGAGTTGAGTTGCGGTGTGCAAACTCGTGTAGTGTGCGGCTGGCTTTAGGTATCATTCGTACGATAGTCCGTGAGTCTCCCATTTCCATTCCACTACGGAAGCCTACGGAAGCATTCCACTCTCTACGGAAATGTGACGTGCCAGTTTTCGCACCCCTTTCTTCGGTAAAAATGGAAAGGAGAAATCAAGATACGACTTCTCCTTACCATTATCCACCGATACTGTGGAGTAGAGAAAACCAAAGTTTGTGAGGGGTACTTCAAGAAAGGACCATTACACAGAGCCTATTTTAGAACGCCCTGTCCATAAATGGACGCGCCCACACATGACACGGATTGGCGCTGTATAACTTTGGTTATATTATTACCAACGTGGGATAATCCCACCGTTGTACGGAGAAAGCGTCGACGAGCGAGCTAGCTATGTTACCTAAATTGAAAAGAGGATCGATGGACATAGTCCATTTTTGGACAGGGTGCTCGAAAATAGACACTGAGAAATGATCCTTTCTTGAAGATTTCACACCACCGCGATGATCTCGGCTTCCGTAACTCTCCCTGCAAAACCCAAACACGGTGCCGTACCGATCGAGGAGTCTCAGCCCAGATAGGAAATGTTACACCCACCCAAAAGTCTTTACCAAAGATTCACCTTTGTTTCTTCCACGGAAGTCTGGTGCTTCCCTTAATTTGGAGGCACATGCCAACTTGTCCACCAAATTAACAGAATTGAAATGAGAGTAAAAACCTTACACTAGAAAATGTAAGTCATATTTCCAAACCAATATAAATTTACTAATTCTTAAAAAAAAAAAAGAATTAATATTATGGAGGTAATTTTATGGTAAAATGTTGGACCGATCATCGGTATTCACTATCGGTATCGGCCGATATTACACATTTTCGTCCAGTATCAGTATCGGTAAAATTCAAATTATATGACGATATTGCCTTACCGATATTTCTCATCTTATACTTCATGAAAAAATGTTTCATTAATTAAGTAACTTTGACTGTAAATTCTTATCTTTTGACCCATGAAAAAGATGTGTTTGAACGGGTACAAAGACAGGCGCTATATGCTCCGCTAACAGCAGGTGTAGCAGGTCCACCGTTCTCCTTTTGTAGGTAGCTACTACTGAAATTCGGGTACCCTTCATTCTATTAAGAACTTTGCACGAGTGCCATTTTGATGCTCTTTAATTTTTATATTATGGCTTGATCCATAACTTTTCATAAACATTTATAGTACTAATAGTCTTATAATGGTACTCCACTCATGGTACAGGTTTGCTTCGCTCTGTATATTGACAAATATAACCCTTACTCGAGGTTTCTACTTTGGTAGTATGCTTCAGGTGTGTAGTGGGAATGTGCGGCATAGCCTAGGCCCAATTAGGGCTATTGCAACTGCTGTAAGGCTACGTGTATACTGTTTCCGTACATTGAAGGCCTATATCCCGAGGTGACTGTTATAAATGTCATACTCGCATGCACAGGAAGTCCACAGATAACGAATGTAATTACATTAATACTATAAATTAGAGTAGATGTTTTTTTTTTGGGGGGGGGTTAATGAAAAATTTTGAAAAAAAAAAAGTTTTGAATGGTTAAATTCGGATTCAGGGATTTGGAAACGTAAGCACAGCTAGGCCTGTTTGGGCTATCTTAGGCTTAGTTAACATAGAGGTTTCGGCTTCATTTATTCATGAGCGGATAATTCAACAGCTAATGGCTGATCAGAATCTTGTAACCAATCTTACTCTACGCAATGATGACTTTGCCATTTTTTGATGGATGTAGTGTGTATTGCTCATACCTCAAGTATCGGTATCGGATCGGTATCGGATCGGTATCGGATCGGTATCGGCCGATATTGAGAAGTGAAATATCGGTATCGGCACTATCGGCTACTTGACATATCGTTACACTAAATATTACCACTCGATCTTTGATATGGTTTTGTAGAAGAGGGGTACTTAGAGTCCAGTATCCTCGTCCCCCTGCTAATAAGGGGTGACTTTGGTGACGTTGAAAGGTTCTTAAAACTCGATTAAAGTGTACCTAAAGTCTAAAATTTAAAAAATATATGTTACAAAGCTTGAAAAATGATGCAAACTCTCATCGTCACAGGACATTCCTGAGCTGAGATATAAAATGTTGAAGCTTATTTACTCAATTTAAAATGGTACATTGCGCCATAATACGTGATGTCATTCTGGTACTACTCAAATTACTGTCTTTGTTTTTCTTTCTTTTTTTCGAAAGCCATTGCCCCTTTGTACCGAAATGTGATCACTATCTTACTGTTATAGATGACTTGGCTATATAAGCCCTCTTCGTACAACATGCTATGCAAGGGAACAATAAATGTTTCAAGGTTAAATAAACATCTTAATTTGAAAAGTAAACAAAAGCAGGTAGTGTGAGTTGTACAAGAAGACATCACAAATTATTGCGCAATGGACTATTTCAAATTAACTGAATACATATAAACATTTTATATCTCAGCAGTGGAGTAAGCTATGAAAATGGGAGGTGCATGGATGGGATTTATTTTTTCAACCCCTAAAATATATGTTCTTGTAATTCTAGACTTTAGGTCCACTTTAAATTAAGTACGAAATGCATCTGGGATAGCAATGTCAAGTGACTCTGATTGTCTGAAAAAAGAATGTCGAAAGACGAAAGACCCACAATCTTCATTACTCATGTAAATGGTTTTGAATAGAGAAAGCAGAGAGCATTTCCCTTAGGGGATAAATCGATATAGTACGTTTTTTTATGTGAATACACTCACCCACATAGTGAAGGTTTGTGCATTGCCAATGACAATCAGATAGTCAATCTATTCAATCACAAAAACTGTCTCGTCAAATTCATCCAACGCATGAAGTGAGCATTGGTAGACAGGTCTTTTGTCCACTAATTATGTCAAAATTTTTTGTACATTTATCTAAAGCCTATACAAGGATAGCACTTACTTCAAACCAACCCAATACAGACATTTTTGTGTTGACCTTAAGGAACTTTGATTAGAATTTCGTTGAATGAGTAGTCGGTATTGTTAATAAAAATCGAAGGAGACACGCCTTATAGAGTGTAATTATCCAGTACCATGCAGGGACTAAGTCGAATCTGATGCTGCATTTTAACATTTTAAATAACCTGAAGGTATTCGCCTTGACCTCCAAAACGAGAAGTAGGGATAAAATTACAGGATAAGGAGGCATATTAGCAAAAAAGTGGTGTCTTTTGATTGGTTTTCAACTGTAGAACCGTTCCCAGTACGCATGGGCATCATGCGCATGATTTGTCACAAGAACTATTGTTGCCTAAAATTCATGGTAAACATTTTTACACTAAAACACAAAGAAGCAAACAAGCTTTGCGTGATCTAGTTTCTTAGGACAGTTTAGAAGATAAATACTCATTTTCTTTAGCACTTTCAAGAATGAGATGTATTGCGTCCTTTCTTTCTCCCAATTTAATGTCGTATCCACTAAATAAAACTGCCAGGACCCTCCGAGAAAAAAACCCTCAAGACTAAAACAGAAGAAAAACCAAACCATACAGTCTTTTCCGCGATTCATGAAAACCACAGAATTGTTTAAATTATTCAGGTGACCACAGATAATCAAATGAAATGCTCTCTTCCAATGCACTATCGAAACCAATTTTGATAAGATTCTCTTTGATAATTGTATCAATATACTGGTACGTTGAAAAAGTATTGTGTGATTTACCGGTAGTTTAATTCTTAGGATAGTTTAGAAGATCAATTCTCATTTTCTTTAGCACTTCTAAGAGTGAGACGTTTGACAATTTAAAAATTTGTTTCAATTACATACGCTTTCCGATCACTTTTCTAACTTAACGGTTCCATATTGAATTCTGTCCTGTAAAAAAAAAATGGGTCAAAACTGGCATACAAAAATTGACTGGTAAGTATCGCAGCTGCAGTAGTCAGTCCTTTGTAAACAAGAGGTGTAGATGTTAATTTTTGTGTATGCCTATGGATAAAAAAATTACTTGAATGTCACGTTCTGTCCTGATTCAAGAACATAAAGATTACGAGACCTGAAGCTTGATAACATCCAGCAGAGAAGTCATAAACCCATTTTCTGAACCCTCATTCTGCTGGAATTTGATCCGAAGATCTCTAGAATGCAAGTCGTACGCACCCTAACAACTCCCTACTGAGTTTAATATACTACAAGCCCAGTTCATAACATGTACAGGATAAAGTACTCTATCGCCATCTATTTAGTTTAAGCAATATTAGCAATGCTAAAATTCGTCAAATACCATGTCTTTTAACTTAGTTTAGATTCGTTGATGCGATTTTATTACAATAGATATGGTATTAATCATTGGACGAGCAAATCTTGAGATTCATGGAAATATGTTCATCAATATATTGTGACAGAATTTCTGTTTTTACCCTTCTCATCGAGTGTATCGATAAATTAGATGTGTTTCTGATTTAAAACTAAAATTGTGACGGAAATCGATGAAGGAATAATTGTCATATTTACAATGATTCAGAAAACGTCAAGATGTGGTGCTGGAAAAATGTTTCTGGATAAAAAGCTGGAGTAAAGACATTGAAATATATCATTATCTGAAGCAATATCTAATAAAAAAGATTTCATGCTTTTACCAAAACATTTGGGGGGAAATGGCTTCGAAATATTATAGTTGCCACAAAAGAAGTAAATGTTACTCACAAAAAATCATTAGAATGATGTCTTATGAATACGTTTTATGTATCAAACATCACTTACTAGAGTGTTATATAATAACCCAATAGACAAGTTGGGAAAATGCTTTCACACAATGCATCATGGGATGGGGCAAAGGTCAAGTGAACCACTTACCCTGTCAAACAAGTTGTCACGGCACAGCTGACCTTGTAACCCCACGGCAATTACTGAATTACCCAACTGGCTTATTATATGTATGAAGTGGAGTACCAGGAATGATTGCAGTACATGACATATTCCTATCTTTATTATATCACTTGGTTTTCAAACGGCATAATAGGTCTTTCTTTTTTATAAGACGCTCAATTCTTTACTTTTAAATGAATAGCTTATTCCATAATTGATACTTCTTTTTAAATTTCTTGTGTTCTTCACGGTTATTAGTTTAAAAGCGATAAATTGGATTTCTTTGTTTTAGAGACAGAAATTTTTCAACCTTTTGAATATGTTCTGCATGGATTGTCTCAATTAGGAAAATTCAGTGATAATGATCATGGTATTTGATAGGGTGACGAATTTACCTCTCTAACATGGTCAGCTGGTGGTTTCGTAGTTAAGCCTATGGGTTCGGATAACTCAGCTCGAAGATACATATAACACAATCATCTTCCACAGAAATGAATTTCCGAATTCCTTGCATTTATAAAGACCATTAGACCTAGGGTGAGCAACATCATAAACCCAACTTTGATAATAAAATGCTAAAATTTGAAGAACAGCCAAGACAGCGCAGTCAACACAGCGGATTGAAAGAGGTTGCTTTCATTGAAAAGGGTATTTCCCCATGTCCAAGTATGTCTCCATCAAGAAAATTGACTTTCCACTGTTAATGTTTGCGATGTTTCACTTTTTTACGAAGGTAAATAACTGACAAAGAGGCCTTCTCACTATGTGCCAGCGTTACATAACGTAAGTAGATTCAAATAGGTGTCACGTTTGTAAAGGAGAAAAGCTCTTACCCTTAAACGAATGGCCCAGACCTGATTTAACTATTGATATGTAAACAAGGAACTCATTTCTGGCGTTTTGGTGGAACTTTTATTTAATTACTAAGTGGCCTTTGATTCGAGAGATATTAGCAGCTGAAGTTACAATCCTTCTATAAAAATGAACTCTCAGTAAGTTAGCGCGATGCTAAAGGTTCACATCAATCAGGGGACTGGAAGACAATCTTCCACCTCCCTGCATCAATGACCAAAGTTTTGTGAGTCTTATTTCGTCATGAAGTTCTTCTTTAACACGTTTAAATTAAATCAAAGGTTGGGGTGTTTTTCCTAAGGACGAAGGACAGTAACATATTCCTGTTATGTAATGAGCCGTATGCAAACTATAAACTTTGGTATATTTTGTTTAAATTTATCTTAGTCAATAATTGAAATACATTTGTGTTATAAACAGTTCAATATATTACAATTTAAATTCAAATCTGGTACATAAATTTTTTAAACCCAACTCTGAACGAGAGCAGCTGTGATTCACTTCGAATGCATGAGAAAAACCAGAATTTAGAAACTAGTGGATATTGTTGTAATAGTTGAACTTCACTTTTTATCCGTCCTACATTTTACACTGTTGCGAAGATCTCTTCGCTGTCGTAAGCGATAATAATAATTCAGATTCATGCGGTTAGCCTATTATGAAAATTTTCCAGTCTGTGGATATAGTTCACAAGAGGCTCTGGTGTCCCCTTGGAAAAAGGTTCATGACAACGGCATATCAGTAATGAAGTACATTGTGTCTCAGACACGTTTTTTCAAGTACTTTGAATGTTTGATATGAAATTTTTACTTGCGCAATAACATTTAAAGTGTAAAAAAATGTTTAACATAAAACGATTTTATACCGTAAAAGCCCCATTATAAGATGGCTATGTAAGGAACCATGTTTTCACATTTATAAAGTAAAGTGTTTTCTCGTAATGAGAGACTCTCTAACTCAAAAGAAACTGTCATTTGACATGTCGTAAATTGTTATTGAAATTTTGCCTTTTCTGGTAAACATGACACCCAATTTATCTCACGGTAAACTACAAAAACAAATAGCACCCAAAGAACTCTTGTAAGCAAATACGACTTTTCCTGTCTGTGATATTTATCTAATTTCAGTGGCTTTCCGACGAACCCTTTTTGAACATTATCAAACGTCAGGTTTGACCATTGAGATGCAACCTGTACTAAATTATTTCTAAAAACATAGAAAAAATCAACTGCTAATTGCTAACATTTTCCTTCTCTTTAGAATATACCTCAGGTGCTTAGCTGTTGACCATCGTTTGCCCTTTGCTAGAACAATAGAACTGAAGTATGGTCACAAACAAAAAATTCGTTAGGAATTCTGGTTTCATCGATATATGAATTAAAATACACACTAGCCATAAAACATGGCTTTACCAATCTTGATTTCTAAGGCAACATTGCCATGTCGAAGGTGCAAAACTCAGTAATCTACTTCCAATGGGGTCGGTCGGTGACACATCACTTCCGCACGACAACAATATGTTGTAGTGAAAACAATGTATTGTGCGAGTGTGTTCCCATATGGTCAAACTGTAGTCAGTTGTTTTCACTCCAAAGTCGCTAGGGTAACGGAGAAAGACCCGTATGACCAACCGACCCCACATATTCAAATGCATCAATAAAAACAGCTTTAATATTGCTTAATATGAATTTCCTATGCATTGTCACGACTGGGTCCCCACCAAATCATCTCAACCGTAAAATTCTCAGTATTGTGGAAGGTGGGCAAGTCGGGTGAATGCGTGAGTGTCAAATATATTCGACTTCTTCTAGAATAACTCTCCACGACCATGTCGCCTAAATTCGTCTTGATACTATTTCCATTCACCCTTCCCCCAGTTTTCCCAGTTCGTGTCCGAATAGTTTGCTTTTAGTGCAAATTTTCTGTAGGATTTTAATTGACAATCTTCGGTACGCTTCATTATTTAAAAGAGAGTGTACCCAACAACTCAGTGATATTAGTCTCAATATCGATACGACGTTTGAACCTGTTCTACAATCTCACATAGTGAACTTACTTTAAAATCCTGTAGAACAGCAGCCATGTGATTTTTATTTTTCCTCTTAAAAATACCTGAACAAAAGCCTTCAAATCAGACTTCCTGAAAGGTTTTCATGTATTTAAGAAAATAAAAGAAAAAGACAAGGATGAATGTTTCTCCCCACATTGGCAATGTTGGTAAGTTGTAAAGCTTATTGAAGGCAACATGAAAGCTCTACATCCTGGGGGATATAAATTTCATTCTCAACTCTCTGAGATGTCCTTAAAACCTTCACCCGATTAACATATTTTGAATAGCAAATCAACTGAAAAAAGATCAATACATTAGAAAGTCCACCCACGTTTCAACTTCTCCATTAGTCAGATTACTCTACAGTAACAGCTGTTCAGGACTAAAACTAAGTTGAACGCTCAGGGTGCACTAGATTTTTATGTTGTGCTGAATAGTGCAAGAACAGGGCACGTTTACCCATTTAAGTGGTCAAAGGAGGATCCCCTGGTCTAGACAGGCTGGAACTAAAGTGATCGCAAAGAGGTTTCCATGGAGAATGCGAATATTCTCTCCATTGGTATGCCACCCCCCCCCTCCAAAAGAGTATTTGAAAGGACAACAGAAATAAACTGTAGAACAGGAAATGACACAGACGACAGGAAAGATCAGATAGATGTAAAAGAAGGGTCTGAGCTCAAATCAAGTTTTGATATGTTAGAGGTACTAATTCTAAGCACTCTGGTGAAATTTGCGTTGAAATCCGGTGAGTGGTTCTCAAGATATTAGCAGTTAAAGTTGTCACATTTTCAACACAACGTGAAAGTGAAGCAAGCACATATGACGTCATACCCTCACATTAATGGCCTGTCTTTTGTTTTTCTTTAAACTTTAAGAACAATTTTCTCCTTCACAATAACATTTTATCTGAATGGAATTGCATGAGAGGCAAAAGAATTTTACAAACTTCACATTCCAAATGGGAGGTCCAATACCAGTCAACTTCAAGGTGAGCACATTAGACTGAAAAAACAAAGGAAACAAAGCACTTCTCATCAATGTGAGGAAGTGATATAACCCCTGCTTGCCTCAAGCTCACTTTGGGTTACAAATGTAGTAACTTCATTTGCTGATATCTCGAGTACTACATGTCCGATTTCAATGAAAGTTTCACCAAATTACGTAGATTTAGCTCCTCTTTTACATATAAAAATTAAGCTTTTGCTTAAACCCTTCCTTTAAATAACACCACAAAGAAATATGACCGATACTTAATGGTTGAATAGTTTGTAAGATCGGTGGTAGGATAGTTTCGTAATAATTGACGTTTGCTAATGAAAGCACTCTTTCATCTAACATTGACAACCATTTCTCAAGAAAGTGTGGCGCCGTCTTAACAGACAAAGCAAAACATTAATCAACTAGCATTTGGACTCAGCTTGATGATAAGAAGCAGTATTAAAACATGAGCAATCTTAAAGTAATTAACAGGATTTAGGAATAGAAATAGAATAGGTTTGCTACAGATGGCATCATTTTTCATCTATACCTTACATTGACAACAATTACTCATGGTGGAAGGTATCAGCCCTCCACATAGTCCCCGAAGGATGTCATTCCTTAAACGGGGTGACAAAAGAAGGAGTGGACAATCATTCTACAAAAACATTTGCGTTACATGCCATCGTGATTGAGTATCAAATATTTGAATTGTATAAGTATCCATGTTTGCTTCTTTAGACAATCCATCCATCCATCCATTAATCCATCTTCCGTCCGTCTGTCCGTCCACCCATCCACCCATCCACCTACTCATCCACCCATCCAGGTATTTAGTGTACACAAATATAAATACAATTTAAAAGTGCAGCATAAGTTTACATAGGATACACTCCAAGAACGAACAAAAGTTCAATAATTGACAATACATTGACTGATAGAAAACGACCAAGTGAGGGAAAAGGATAGTTATTCCTGATTCACATGAATGTAGTCAATTTAAGTTTGGGGTGACCAGTATCACAGAAAACATCTGGTAGAATATTGTTAACGTACTTGAACATATTATGCATCTTAAACCTGTGAATATCACTAACTTCAAGTATTCCAAGGCTATAATATAAGAAATAAGTTTAGAAGCACCAATGTTTAAACGTTATCTTTTTAACATTCTATTTCACAGAACTTGCAACCCTCTGTGTAGAAAAATACAAGTCATACCGTAAATTCAATACCACAGGCAATCTTTGCATACACAAGCGATCGAATAGCTAATCTGAGGGAGTGAGGAATGGTTGGTTTTAGACGGCAAAAATACCGGCGAATTAAACAAGATGATTACATAAGTTATCTATGTCAGGTTTAAATGACAGCTTGTCTTCAACGGGAAGACCCAAGTAGTTTTGTGAATCCGATTGTCAATAATTATGAAAGCATTTAGGCATGAGTGGTTATTCCGCACTCTGGCGAACAAAACACTATAAGTAGCCAAGATAAAGCGTGCGTTTGTTGGCATCAAACCATGTTTTGAGGTTGCCAACGGCATTATTGAACTATTTTTACATTTTTCACAGTAACAACCCATATGGGGTTTTCGTCCTTGAATATTGGGGGCTGAAGCATACTTCCGCCCTACCACTTCTTGCCTGGGCGGGCTTTAGCCCCTAATCCCCGCTTCCTAGGCGTATGATCTAGTAGAAAGAACAAACAGAGCTAACGGTTTCAAGAAGGGCGTGACTGGTATCATGTCCCTCCCGAGAAGCCTAACTGAAAGTCAAACAAGATTTTATTTTCTTTTCAGAACTTACGAAGACTTTTTTCAGTAACTCTTTCGAGAATTTTGTTTGTTTTTCAGGAACATTTTGTCAGTGGCGTAGCCAGGTTTTATTTTTGTCAAGAGCAAGAGCACCAAGATTCCCCATTTAGTGATCTCCTTCCTATTAATCAGTGTTCTCCGCAGGCCCAGATTTTGTCCGAGTGCTTTCTTCTGACCTGGTTATGTGACTGATCGCCGTCCTGGGGAGGGAGTGTCCCCCTCCCCTTTGGAATATTTTTGCTCAAGTAGGTTGGGCTAGATGCAAAATGGTGCCACATTTGGTGCTAAATGTAAACTGAATACATTACCAAGAATTCCTACTTTTAGGAAACTTTTTTATCTTGCTTGTCTTGGTGAATGTTTCTTGAATCCTACTGGTAGTTCAGAATCACAATGGGTGAAGTGCAGTAGTTAAGTGAACCCTGGTACACCTTTCCCTTCATCAGTTCACCACATTCATTACTATCAGTCCAAATTTTACGAGGACCTGCCCTTGTAGCAGAGTATAGCACTTGACCACTGACCCATTCTAACAAACTGCATATACCACAATGCTGCTGCTTTAATTATCAAGAAACATTGGAAGTATACAGTAAAAGGACAGAATACCTTGTCAGAGTTCCAGAGATACCATGCTGTATAAAACAGATAGTAAAACATAACTAGTACAACTATAAGCATGGTGTCATCATTCCATCTCTGAAAACGTTAATGAGGACTGGTTGTGCCAGTGTGGCATATACCTTAAAATAAGTAGTGGATTGGTTGAGGAATTTAAAATTTTATTAGATCATGCGCAAATTTCACCATATATTCACTTTCAAAATTTCCCCAAAGATTTTTCCAGAGGGGGAAACTGCCCCCTGTCCCCCTGGCTACGCCACTGATTCTTGTTGTCCTTTTTGCAGATCAGAATAAGCTAAAATTTTTTAAATCATTCGGCAAAGGTACTGGTATAGAATACCAAACTGAAGATATGGTGCAAGACAGGGGCAACGTTTTGGGAAACACTTCAAAACTTGGAGAGGGATTCCGTCGATACCAGTTTCCAGTAAATATATGGATGAGTCTAGAACAAATTGAAACAAAATGTTTTGGCTTTCGATGATTAGGATGGCTACACTGAATATCTATTCAAAATCAGACAAAATCTGACAAAATCTGACACCCAGAAATAAGGTTATTTGCATAAATTCAAAATGTCCGTCATGAATGACTGCGGCCCCATGTATCGAAAACTGTTGTTTTTAAACCCTATAAGTGTGTTACGAGTGTATGAAAATATGGTATCAAAGATCAAATGACCTGATGTTAAAGTGCTTCATGACATACGTATGACGTCATCACGCCTATTTGATGGTTAGTACGTAATCGACCTTAATGAAATGACATACTTTAAAAAATGTGTTTTTCCTTATAAATTTATTGTGAGTAGATATTAGACGTGAAGATGATAGCATATTTAATAGCACAAAGAGGTACTTTGCACGTTATGGAGTCGATATGATGTCACATGACCTCACCATGATATAAACGAAGGATGTAAAGGTACCATTATTAATATTTACATAAAGAGGTTCTTTCCAGTGAAAATAGCTCTTCCACTGTTTTTATCCTATCAGTGTAAAAGAATGCACTGCACTTTAACATTTTGCCGTATGCATGACATCCCATTGCTTGTCACTGTGATCTAGCCTATATATAGACATTGAGGAATAACTGTTTCATCCACTCGCAGTGACAGAGCTTCAGATCGAAAAGCGATTGACAAAATTTAAATCCACACACACAGTCGTTGGATTAGCACTGAAAGCACATTTATTGGAGTAAATGACACTGTTTGGACTGTAAATGTAATTCCTCATAGCATAAATGTTCATTTAAAAAGGTTACCATACTGAGTTTGCAAGAGGCCGAAATCTGAGTACGATATCGGGCAAAAGTTTTGGTTGATTAAATTTCTTCACATTGTTGAAACGGAGACAGTAATGTTGTACTTGAGACCTGTACCGGTCACGGTCTCGACACCCTTTGGTATCGGTCTCGGTCTAGGACCCTTGCGACCTTGGAAATTTTTTCGGTCTCCCTTCGAGACCGGCAAAAGAACTTGTTTTTTTTTTTTCATTTTTTCAAAACAAACTCATTTATTTTGAAATAATTGTTAGTTCATTTACTTTGAAGAAATAGTTCATTGAGATAGAAAATCATTCATCTAGCCAGTCCATACACCATATCTATTATGGGTTGAACTTTATTCTTTGAGCTAGTGAGTGGGTCTTTAACTTGGTCAATGGGGATAACAGGGAATTCGACTAGCACACAGGTCAGGTTACTCAGTGTAACAAGAACAGTGGCCCTCTGGTATTGCACTGCTTTGCTTGTAAACTGTGTGTGTATGTTGAAATCCCCTTCTCAGTGTTTGTTCAGTCGGTGCTATAGCTTTTTCTAGCCCTTTGGGATTGCCTGTTGGCCTTTTCATGACCATATTTAACTCATTTTTTATACGAATGATCATTTGAATTTGATTATTGATCAAAAATAGAATTAACTAGTATACCAGTTCCATACATAAATAAGCTATCTACCAGAATTCTTTCTTATATGGGAAAAAAGTGCAACTGCAAAACATTTGGCCATCACGATCAGACATGATACGACAGCTATCTGGCAACTCTGAAGGATATGAGTCCAGACCTTAATATTACACTTTGTTAACTGTTTATTATATGCCAGGCCTACATAGTTATCTGCAATCCTATCCTAGGCTCGAAAACAAAATGTCCGGTAATTGAACCCCATGGTCATGTCTGGTCCGAAGGAAACTTGGTTGACACTACCTAGAGTTCTGTGACCCATTTTTCTGTGGGTTGGACAAACTCACTATGATGCATTAATTGACACCAAGTTCATTAACACTGGGCACTTGTAGCACTGACTGACTCCGATTTAAAGAGAAGGGCCACATTAGAAAAAATACATGATTATGTTAAGTTATTCGTAATATTAACTACGTTTGGCATATGGCAATAGAAAACATGTGTATATATCAATGAGCTGATGCACCCTTGGTGCTACAGGTCGTTTGTAGAGCATAAGATAATAAAGTCACATAAAAGAAAGTATTCAGAAAGTTGGACAGTTTCTTTCATTTTCCTATACAATATTTACATTCGGTCTCGGTCTCGGTCTCCAACCTTGTTGGTCTCGGTCTCGGTCTCGAAGTTCTGCTCCTGGTCTCGGTCTCGACACCCTCTGGTCTCGGATATGCTGGTCTCGACTACTACACTAAAGGGAGAGCACGGTACGTTATAATATCCCATGATGAACACATTATATCTAACTCAAGGACATAAGAAATTCAGTTTTGTGGAAATAATTTGAGAGCACCGAAGACGTGGTCGGGCGCCTAGGGTAGCAGGATTGGCGCCGGGTAGGGGAAAAGGGATATTTCAATCGAGAGGTTCTTCCTTCCCGTCACTGAAATTTTCTTCTAATTTCATCTTAAAAGGGTACGATATAGGACGTTATCCCCGACGTGATAACAAATTTTTTTCCAATAAAAGACTAAATTTTCAAATTTCCTTTCATAAACCTAAATTTGAAAATTTTCCTCAACAAAAACAAAAAACGAAAAATAATCGACGTAGGAAGCGCCCGGAAAAATTTGCTTACGTCATCCTTCCAGTAGCCCATCTTCTTTGTTGATCCCCTCGAGGAGCTCGGCCCCTCGTTGGGCTAATCCTAGCGCCACCAGGACATTCCATCCGAATGCTGCCCCAGTAAAATTTGAAATCTAGAAGCCCTGACAACCCTCTGATATTCCTAAAACACCATTTTTAACATTTTAGGGATAGTAGTGTTCATCCTGACATAGGTGCACGAGGCGGGGAGGGCCTAGGAGCTGCAGCCCTCCCCCATTAGGGAAGGATATTTGAGATTTTCAGGCAAAATATATGCTATTTTCGAGCAAACATGTATAAAAATTGTCGGCAGAAGTTCTGCAGCAACCCCTCCCCTCATTGGAAATCATTCCGTACGCTTATGAATGCTGAAAGGTCTCGAGAACATGACCGTCAGTCTTTTTATTTCTACAAAAATATATATAAAAACAGGGGGCGGAGAAACAGGGCTGAGGGGTTACAACCCCCACTTTCAAAGAATTCCCCCATTGACTTTGTGTTTTTCACACAGTATTTTTTTTTTGAAAGATCGTGACCCCCCACCCCCCGTTGAGAAGAAATCCCCTCCCCTGTATAAAAATAAATCTTGAGTCATTAAATAAATACAATGACCTGACAGTAAAGAAATAACATATCTTAATGAGATCAAGACATTTGAGGTAGTACTTTGAAAATTCAACAACATATTGCTTGTAGATCGAGGGAGCAGATTTCCAAGATGAGAATATTTCTGATCCCGACCAAAGTCACATTGATATTCAGGTTTTCGAAGCATAGTTGGGACAATAAACACTATAAAATTGGGATGGCTGATAACGCAAGTCTAACGGGTATGGCTGGTAACTATATAGGTATGGGCTGAATGTACTGACAAAGGCCGATGCCAGCAAATGATGATACAATATAACGGACTGTGCATAGGTGAATGTCAAAAACAACCTTGTTAAATATGGAAATTGGTGAATCTACATTTCAAATAAATGACGCAGTTAGATGGTCAAATGTCAAGGAAATTTCGACTTAGATCTACTTCATATCACAAAAACCCCAACCTGACTATAAGTCGGTATGGGAGTTTCCCTTATAATTACGATCGTACCTCACATAACTGATAACCGACATTAACTGATGTCCTCATTCACAAAAATCTTGGTAACTTCAATATTTTGTTTCTATAAATTTTAGATATGTGAGTCTCTCTTTTTGAAGCCGGATGGAAATTTCCCCATTCAGGTCATCTTTCGATATCATGAACTATTACTTTATATTGTCTACTTTAATAGTTGGAAAAATATGCAGAACTGAGTTGGGCCTCTTCACCTTCAGTAGAATTGACTGCGCATTGCAGCAAAATGCCCATCTACAGTCATATCCAAATGTATAATCAGAATGATAAAATGGGGGTATATGTGGGGAATGTAATCGTTACCTTGTATTACACATCAAAGGAAAATGCAGCAATAATGCCGTGGGAAATCGCTTGGAAAAATAAGGTTTCCTACTGAGTGTAGGATAGTTTTGTGTGGAATGGCATCTGTTGTCCTAAAAACCTCACCACCTACAAAATTACAGTATATCTACTTTTATATGGTTTTAATATCCTTGTTTCTCTGAGAGGTAGGGCCCGTGCCTTTCACCCACTGTTCTGCCGACGGTGTAAATAACCCTTGAAAGTGACGTAATGTATTGGTACAAAATTGTATACAGGATGTTATGGTCTTTTCAAGCACAGATCTGCTATACCTTTTAAATGTAGGCCTACTGGTGCATAACTATATAGTTGAAAATTTACATAACGTACTGTGCGGTTGGTCAAGTTCATCTGTTTGCGTGACACTGAGAGGTATATTTTGGCAATTTACCCCCTTGTACAACACATACATTACAAAAGATGTTCTCAACCTGGTGGGGCGGGGATCGTCACCCTCGATGAGATCATATTGAATTTGCAGGGTTGTTGTTAAAAAACCAGTCCTATGCATTAATTTATCATTTTTTGAACTGCCATGCAGATAATATTTTATATTTAGACATGATTTCTCCATTATTAAAAGTGTGCCTATCAATTGACCTAAATTTTTGCATTTTAATTCCCCAGTGCGAGTTGGAAGATTCACAGGTTCTGTTTGTATTATTTGATACTTTAGTCGGAGTTACATTTCCCACAAATCTATCGCATTTTTTTTACTGGCTGGATATGGCATGGTTGGGTCATTGTACTTCCAAGTGAAAAGGGAAAAGGTTCAAAGCCACTGCATTCGATAATTGGCGTTGCTCAAGTAAAGAATATTGAACGTGAAAGTATGGATGACGAGTAACTTTGTGAATTGCAATGTATTGATATTCCCAAACATACCACAACGGTTAATTAAAGTATCCGAGTACTTACACTCTAAAAACTTAAGTGCTGATTTCATTCAGCACTTAAAGATCTGATTTATAGCACGTTGAAAGAGCCCTATAACGGACAGCACCTGAAGTCCTAAATTAGCACCTACTTCGGTGCTATTTCTTCAGCACCCCAAAAGTGCTAACACAGATTGGATCATATTTTGATAAATTTTGCTTTAAAATATTGTTTATGTTTGTTAATATCTTGCATTACATGCATAACCCATACCATGGAATGACGCCATGGCTTTTTTTTCCAAAAGTCCCCTGACTCTCTGGCGAAGAGCCAGGGGCGAAAACCAAACAATACTCCCGAAGGAGTTCTGCTCCCCGAAGGAGTAACAACGTCCCCAAGGGACAAACTTTGACTTAACTGACACCACCTGACAGTGGTCCCGTTCTAGACTGGCTTTTTTTTTCAAAAGTCCCCTGACTCTCTGGCGAAGAGCCAGGGGCGAAAACCAAACAATACTCCCAAAGGAGTTCTGCTCCCCGAAGGAGTAACAACGTCCCCAAGGGACAAACTTTGACTTAACTGAAACCACCTGACAGTGGTCCCGTTCTAGACTGGCTGAATAGAACAGGTCCCACCCTGGGAGCTCCGCCGTCGTGATCACGGATACTCCTGCGCCAGGTAAGTATGGCTATTCTTTAATTTTTTTTCCAAAAGTCCCCTGACTCTCTGGCGAAGAGCCAGGGGCGAAAACCAAACAATACTCCCGAAGGAGTTCTGCTCCCCGAAGGAGTAACAACGTCCCCAAGGGACAAACTTTGACTTAACTGACACCACCTGACAGTGGTCCCGTTCTAGACTGGCTGAAAGTATGGCCGTTTGGAAAGGATTTTCCTTGTCCAAAGTCCCCTCGACCAATTAGAAGGTCAGTAAAATCTATTTATAGTCATGTTGACAGTTCTTATGTAATACTTAATAATTGCTTACGAAATAAATGTTATAAAAAATACCATTACACAGGTATTAAAATTTCCAAGCAGGGCAATTAGCAGTTAATTAATTCCTAACTAAATGGAAGAATCAAATACATTTGTTGTCGAAATTGAAATCATTGAACAGAAAATTGTCTAGATAAATAAGCTCCGCCTACCAAACTGGAATATTCCATTATTTCCAAAAACTATCAGCACCCATAAGGTCCTGTGCATTAGCACTAAACAAGTGTTAAAACAGCACTTCATGTGATGACTCAACATCGGCATCCGTGAAGTGCTACCATTTTAGCACTTTAGTTTTTAGAGTGTACAGTAAAAGGCATACTCTTCATATCGTCTGAAGGTATGTAACTCGTTAAGTCATTAGGATGGCCTACAACGACTTTCATTCAAAAAGGCAAATTACGAAGTGTGGGACTTCAAAATGTGCGTGTATGAATTCAGTGTACGTAGGTGTTCGAACTTAATATCAATACCTTGCCACGTGGGCCTTTGATGCCCCGGTGGGCCAGAATGCCGACTGTGACATCTATGGTTACCGTATTTCTAAACTGTCGGAATGCTCATTTATCAACACAAATAACTAGTTTTAACAGAGGCAAAGTTTGAATTGTCACGGTACTTTTAGGTAGGTATATCTAATTTTTAAAACCGGAAACGGCAACCTGTCATCGACGTATAGATAAATTAATTCTGTATGACATATATGGCGTCATTCGAACCTCTCGACGTAAAGACTTCATATCGCATTCTTACTGAAGTGAATTTCTTCAGTTTCATGCATCTGTTATATACTCACAATTAATTTATATAGGATAAACACATTTTCCTTCAGGTTTGTCTCCATTTTAAATCCTAATGACGAAATATGACTCGATATTGGCATTATGACCTCATATACGTCATGAAGATTTTCAGTCTGGTCATTTGAGTCTTCGGTATCATATTCCTATAGCCTTCCTTTGTAACACATTTATGGGGTATGAATCAACCGTTTTCGATACATGGAACCTAAGAGTTGACAATGACAGCCATTTTGAATTTATGCAAATTAGACTGTTTACCGTTGTTAGATTTTGTCTGATTTTGGATATAATGCTCAGTGGGACCATTCTGATAGTTCGAAGCAATTAAACCTTCTGTTGCAATTTGTTTTAGGTTCCCCTAAATAGGGCTTATTTTTACTGGACTACGGGGGCTTTGGCCTTTTGGCTAAGATCACGTGTAGCATCTGTTCTTTTCAACCAACCAAGAACGGGACCACGCATGACAAACCCTTGATGTAGAGGTCTAAGGGTCGACAGGTTGGGTGGTTGAGTTTATTGTCCTTTCGGGGACGTTGCTCCTTTGGGGAACAGAGCCCCATCGGAAGTGGCGTTTGGTTTCGCCTCTTAGATCTTCGCCAGAGAGTCGAGGGGACTTTGGAAAAAGTAGGGGCTTTGGAGTCATCTAGGAAATGAATTTTTCCTCAGAATTTCTTTAACAGTGACAGTTATGAGAAACAGAGAATTGAAAACACCAGGGTCTTTAAATTGCTGTAAGTCGGTATTGCTGTGAATGCGTTCACTAAGTTAGCTGCCAACGACACAAAAAACAATCACTAAAAAGCATTTATAATGCCAGCATCGTCGGTGATTTGCGTTTTTTCATAAACAAGATTGCTGGGCAAAGGGAAAGTCTTTCTTTTCCTCTTCAAAAGCTCTTCCAATATAGACCAAGTATTCTGGGGTGAAATTGGACTAGCCCTGAATTTTGTTTTGTAAAACGAAGACTCCTCATGTCTAATGGACTTACTGAGAATACTGTACTTGAACTATTTAACACGCCCTTCAGGAGAAGGTGCTCCCTGAATGTACCCATGACAAGGAAATACTTATGGCTTATGGACTTTACAATACCAGTTGTTCTCCAAGGTTTATTCGTTACCTTCTTCCTGGAAGCTTGACCTCAGGAAAATGAATTTCATGTAAGGTGCTCACCTTGTAGGTAAATACACTGTACAAGCCTTACTAAAATCATGCAAACTCCGTTCCGTAGACCTTGCTGATAGGTCTTGTAACAACTTATTAGTCATTCGTAAATCGTGTTTAAATCGGTTCTTTTCAACTCGAAGAAAAGTTTCCACGCATTCTGCGAGCCTTCTTAATTGTGAGTTAGCAATTTAAACACTTCCGTTTCGCAAAGTAATAAAGTTATGCTTCTGCCTTGTCAAAACTTTAACAGAAGATACACAAGCTCATACGATGTGCATGTAAAGATTTTCCCTATGACTGAATTGCGTTCTGGCTTATAACAGCAAAAAGCTAAAAAGGGCTCACAGAGACAAAAGCGTCAGTTAAAAGTGAGAATACAGAAACAATTTTAATCGAAACAAAGAAAAATGAAGACGTTTAATCCCACACAATTTGAGAAAATCAATATAGAAGGTAAATAAAGGTGAATGTATGACTTATCACAATAATTATTAACAGCCCTACTGTAGTGTCCTATAGTTGGAACAACCAGGGAGCTGTTATTTGGAACAACCATGGTGATTCATTTAACACTTTGGTATAATTCTAGATGAGGAGTAAATTGGTGAGTGATATCCTTTCATGCATCTAGAGAGTGGCTCTGTAGAATCATAGCGCTATAACGGGGATCCTGACTGAGACAGGAATGTGGATTTTAGGGCAAGAATTTTACATTTTCAGGGAAAAACGTATTCCGAGTTGTGCAAAACACTTGCCTGCCCCTTTTGAAATGTCTTCCCGTACGATTTTGAAGAGAATATGGCTCCTCTGAAGTAGTTACACCGTAAAAAGTTTGAATCAAGGGGTAACTAACACGCTCATCTCGGTGTCCTAACTTAAGGGGTGCAAATAGTGAAGTACACTGTGGTACTTGGGTGAAATAGGATTATATCTTAGAGCAACTGACAGACTGGTTGGAATGTCTGCAGTAAATGAAGCTGGCTAAAATGTAGAGTAAGCAAATGTGGTGTATGTGAAGGACTTTCAGCTAAGAAGAAAGTGTCACATTTGATTTAAAATGGGTTATTCCCAAGTAACATGCAGTACAGAGTCATATTACCACATACAATGTAAGGATTAAACCCAAAGCATGAGTGCATAGTAATGAGAACTGATGTACAAACGATACTTTACACGTAGTTAGACGCGTTGTTTTCATATAATAGAAAACCGTTTCAATTTTGGTGTTCCAGAAACACCACGACGCATGACTATCCATATGCAATAATTGGCCTATATAACGATAATTTGATATATAGGTTGCCGGTATAAAAGATGGAAGAAATCTTATTAGTTAACATCTAACAACTGTTAGAATACTTTGAACCAATTTAGGTTTGCTATAGATTTCATGAGAAATTGTGCCGTGAGCCAATTAGCAAAAGAGAAGTGTAATTTTTCTATTGTGTTTTAGAAATTTTTCAGAACTTCCCTCAAGTTAGCGTACCACATATCGTCTAGGTAAAAATTCCTCCATCACATTGGTGAAAACGCTTTGACGTGATTCATACGAGATTGAGCCAGTTAGTGCACGTGACTATGACAGTCGGTGTGGAACCCCTTGTCGTCTACTGCTATGATTGTTGATGTGCGGTAAGTTGGAAGTAATACTGCTTTGGTTGCAGTCTAAGGGAGGGGGTGTCTCCTTCCCCTTTGGAAAGTTCTTTAAATACTTGAGGGTTCTTAGATGAAATCTGATGCTACATTCTGCGCAGGTTTTGAAGTACATCTATTGAAAACGTTTGATTAATTTTACAGAGAGGAATACAGTGTTTTGTCCTCTCAAAGAGAGGAGGCGAAAGCATAGTTAACTTTATATTTTTTAGTGGGGGATGAGCCGCCTCACCGCTTCCTACGCAGCTTCCTTCACCTATATGACATAAACAATTATAAAAGTTTGTTACCTATGACCATCCTAGTATTTTCCTTTTCCCTTTCACCGATACTATCCAATAACACGTCACGAAAGACAAAATATGGAAAACAGGTAAACTTTGCTCCGCTTAGAGCGTCCCACCCCCTTTTGGCATGCCCATTTTGGATGTAGCTATAACAGTTTTTCCCAAATTACATTTCGTTATTATAATTAAGGTCAGCCTGCCCACTAAAGTGACATTGAACTTACGACTTTTTAAGTATTGTCACATAGTTAAAGGTATTTCTGATACTAGTATTTTGTTTTAGGTGCACTACATTCGTGGTTGTCAGTCTGAGTCCTAAACGTTATTGTCGTCCGACGAAAAACTTGGACTGCAAGTAGCAATTATAAATATGTTGCAATAGGTTTTTCACAATCTCGAGTCAGAACCCTTCGAACCCTTCCACTTGACCTAAAAGAGACGATTTAAACATCTTTCTACAATAAATTCAATTTTGGGGGCGTGTTGCATGCAAAACACTGTCATTGCTCATCCTCAGATTTTCAGGGTGTGCACATGTGGAGTCGAGATTGCAAAAAGACGTATTATCGAAAGAATGTCATCCAGCAACGTAGCCGAATTTGCAAGGGGGAAGCACATTTGTGACTGATATGGGGGAGGAGTCTAAGGGGAGGGTCGTCCCCCACCCCTTTGAGAAATTTTTGAACAGTCGAAGGTCCTTAGATGCAATCTGGTGCAATGTTTTGCCAGTTTCATCATTATCATATATCATATTATCAGCAGATTTTTTTCCTGTTTGAATTAAGAACGTGTTAAAAAAATTCAAACAGGAAAAAAATCTGCTTGGTAATATGATATCTTATGATAATGATGAAACTGACAAGACATTCCATCTTTTACATGTCCTTTTATCTTTGAAATTCTCTGACTAAGGAAGACTAATGTTACCATCTGGACAAGTTTAGGCAACCCATTTTTACAAAGTACTTAGTACCAACCACAATAGAGTAGATTTGGGAGAAGCCGATAATTTGATAAGAGAATAAACTTGCCGAGCTCCTTAAAAGTGGGATGGAGTTGGACCTGATCGTTACTGATTCGAATTATCAGATATCTGGATATAATTAGAAAACGCTGGGAGTATTTATTGAAAACAATTGCCATTTATATATATATAGATATATATATATATATATATATAATATATATATATATATATATATATATATATATATATATATATATATATATATATATATATATATATATATATATAGTTGTGAAACAACACTGGAAATAGTGCTCAACCGATGGGAGCGAGTATAAATCCAAATAATAAGTAAACTCTATGACATTTTCAAGATACAAATTTGTTTCGTATGGGCTTGTAGCCCACACTCTTCAGTCTTAAAATGTTATATCCTAACCGTTACACAATAACAATAACAATATGAAAATCTGAAAGCGCGCCTGGAAGAGCCATAGATGTGTCATCAACAAGAGCAAAGCGTCTTTTATGTATTCAACAGATTATTATCGGCGTCGCACGCAAACAGTGCAACCTTTGTATAACCGAGAAATATTTTATCATCTACAGACCACATATGTCTTCCTTGAATAATAGGAATGAACTGGCAAGCAGCTGTAGACACCGTAAAAAGAATCTATTATCTTTTAATAACTTTCGTGATTTGCAATGACGTAAAAAGACGCTTCTACATTTCTATTATGTTTATACTGCCAATATCTTGCGCATATATCGTTTGCTTGTGACGCCGTTGTAGCTTCTTCGTATGTGAAACTGTTTCTCTATAGATGCATCGACGTCACTGCGCTGCGCGGCTCTTTATTTTAACGGTGAGGCGTCCATTGTACAACAGTGGTAACTAAGGTCCTTTCGTCCTTTGCGCATGAGCAGTGACGGCCAGTTTGCCAAATTTTAACGCACTGACGTCACAAAAAACTATTACTATACGGCTGCTATCTTGTGCGTACACTGTTCGCACGCGACGCCGTTACTCTGTAACCTACATATATTCTCATATAAGACGCTTTGCTTTTATTATACTACCGCTATCTTGCGCGTACACTGTTTGCGTGCGACGCCGATAATAATCTGTTGAATACATAAAAGACGCTTTGCTCTTGTTGATGACGCATCTATGGCTCTTCCAGGCGCGCTTTCAGATTTTCATATTGTTATTGTTATTGTGTAACGGTTAGGATATCACATTTTAAGACTGAAGAGTGTGGGCTACAAGCCCATACGAAACAAATTTGTATCTTGAAAATGTCATAGAGTTTACTTATTATTTGGATTTATATATATATATATATATATATATATATATATATATATATATATATACGGCAAGCCCCATTATAAAAAAGAATAACATATATAACACTTTAACAGAGGCATTTGTTGTTGCATGTAAAGCGACAACCCATTGTAACATGGGAGATGCCCCAAAAGAAAAAATCCCCAAGAGTGCTAGTTGGCGTTTATTTATTTATTTTTTATTTCGTATATCATCACTACTATATTGTCATACGAACATACGAACATGTGTGTTGTGATTCTTCTTAGTTAGGGTGACGCGTTATGTAAAGTAGCTTAGTCAGGAGGCATGAATGTTACTACGATTATGATGGAGTTAGCAGAGCTGACGAGAATTTAAGATCAAAAGAGCACTGACAAAATACCCTGCAAAAACATCACAGTTTTAACATTTTTTTCGACACTGAAAGGGGGAGCGGACGCTCCCTCTGCTCCCCCCTTGCAACTTCCCTGGTGTCATCCTCAATTTCCAGTAAAAGTGCATAGTAAAGGCCAAAAGTCATAAAACTTTAGAACAGAAAAACTGCTGTCAATACTGAGGTCAAAATTAAAGCCTCTTATCATACTCGGTCTCTCTCAATGGACTTAAAAAGCCAATCTTTCGTAATTTATTTCTTAAATCTGAAACGAAAGTCACTTATCGTGCAAAGCAGGCTTCACCAACCTTAATTAGAGCTTTTTCTGTGTCAAGGATTTATATAAATGACAATTTCAGATATTTAACTATCATTTTCGTCGTCACCAATCATTTTGTTACATATGAAACTAGACTAAAGCTCCATAACGAAGTAAAACTGCTCCCTGGGTCTCTAGGACTGGAAATGTAGTACGATTCTGTACGAAAGTTGGAATACGCAGGTCTAGCCCCACCTGAATAAATGCATTACAAGTAACTCGTGTAGCTTGGGTAAAAATCCAATCGGCTCGATTTCCTTTTAAATTTTCAAGGATTCTGTTCTGACCTCGTTGCTTCTCTCATTTATTGATGACCCTCACGCCCCTGGGAACTAGGCCTATTCCGCGAGGGCTTCCAGACACCTCCCCTACCGTAAATACCCCTCCTAGGCTATTGTGAAAGAGTTCCACCAAATAGAATATTCCTTTGCCATCCTCTAATTTCTGGTTCCGTCTTTACATTTATTCCATTTTGGGAAATTTTTTTAAAGCTCCACCTACATGGAATGAGCCTGATGTGACCATAATGTGGAACAAATGCATGCACTGGGCTTCAATACAACTTTAAACAGTTAAAAGTATTCAAACCGCAATGACGATCGGAAGCTGTCATTTGATTGTGTTTCAAATGTCGTTTTTCTGGTTCAGCTCCTGGCTCATCAAGTTTTGAACTCGGCCTGGTTGAACCTTTTCTTCGATTTTGACCACGTTTTACAAAAAGTGTTGATGTTGCTGTTGGAGAGACAGATGCAACACTGTAGTCAGTTTCACCCTCTGCTGCTGTGGTATGCTTGCAAATATCCTTACAGCAAAGAAAACTCTTTATTTCACTTTCCCGTTGAAAGTGAGCACTCAGACCCCGTATCTTACCTCATACATGCACCTCATCTTAGATTCTGTAAGGTATTTATTGACTCTCGTAAGTTATATGAAAAGATGATATGAACGAACCTCACTTACCAAATAGAACAGAGAGTTTGGAAGACTTTTGGGGTGACACCCAGCCCCGTAAGCGACAAATTACTTCCAGTTTTTGAGAACAATGTGAAAATATCGATTCCGTTTATAGCAGACAGCAACCATCAGGTTGCTACAATTTTTTAGGGCAGAGAACCTATTGACTGCATTTTTTATGTAGAATATTGTTATGGCTTGTACTTGTTTGATACTACAACTTGTCAGTTTCCAGTGTTAAATTTGCTTCCTAGGGCTGAAAGCATGTAAAAGAGTAGCAGGACTTTGTTAGCTAATCTATGTGAGTAATAATATTTCTGCAGCAGGGGAAATGTAAAACTCGTCAACCTCTTCCATTTTTTCACCTTAAGAACAGATCCATTAATAAATTAAGGTTATATGAAATATAAGTTGCATTAATGAAAAATATTCAAAGTTCATTTTAAATCACGTTAAATGGAAAACCGTTTCGTAGCTAAGTGGTTTCAAATGAAATCAGATTAAAAAAGAACCACAAACACGCAAACCTCACTTTTTAGTATAAATAAAGGCAATTTAATAGATTAGTTGTACTTTTTCCCCAGACGTTGATTCCAAGGAAAGCCACGAATATCATTTTAAAATTACACATCATCTGTAAAAATAACGATTGTCGGGGGTTACAGCACTTAAATGCTTAGGTGTTTTCTCGTTTACTTTTTTTTTTTATTTTTTGCTAGCTATCAGAGCGTTTGGAATGGATTTGATTGTTCGTGTACTATGTAAAGGTTTAAAGAAATGGCGGTATATAAACTTGAGCTGAAACATATCTCAATTAAAATGCTGGGCTATTCCTTTGCAGATTAAAGATGTTTTTAAGCTTCTGGGCTTTTATCGCAGCGTTACAAAGGTATGAAGCTGAGACATTTTCAGCAAAGGCACTCTGCAGATATAAGCAGTAGAACTGAATACTTAGCCATGTAAAAAGGGTTTTCAGTGTTCAGGGACCGAAACATCTTGCCCTTAATATTTCTAATAAGCGTAAGTGCGTAAACCTGGAGCATTATTGTGGTAAAAATAACCATTTAACAAGTAACAAGAGAATTACTTCTGTATGCCTGTTGAAGAGTTTCATATTAGAAAACTTCTGCGAAAGAAGGATGAATAGCATCAGCTAGGTCACTAAGATGAGATTAGAAAAATTTCAAACAAATGAGATAATAATATTCTTCAAATTTGCTCATATCACAAACACAATAAAGGAAACAGAACCCCATTCTATAAAAGTTCACAAGGGATCGAGTTACAGTCTGCCCTACATCCCTGCAGGGCATACCATGATGACCAAAACTACACCATCTGAGGTTAGAAAAACAAATTTTAACTCATTTTAAAGTGAATAAAAACGATATACATTTTGGGGCTGAATTAAGTGACTTAAAGCTACGTTTTAATATAGTGTGTTTGGGGGGAATGGCCCCACATGGGGAAAGGTACCCCAGCCTTGGAATACTCTTTTAGAGACAATGAATATGTCTTGAGAACATGAAATGTCACAATGTAACAACTGCTGGACACGTTTGCCACGTGACAAACTGTTTGTTAAAGAACTACCCTGTTTAGCTAAAAAAAAAAAATGCGCGAATGTTGGATAAATTTTGCGTACTTTTTACACACGTGGGCAGTTTCTTCACCCAACACTTTCTCATATAGAATACGTGCCCAACACTTATTAAAGAGCAGGAAGAACACTTCACACAAGTTGGAAAAGCAGGTTAGCATTGAAAATACGGCAACCGAGACGTACCCGAATTTCCAGTGCAGGCTATCGCCCTACTTCTCCCCCAATTTACCTGCTCTATGCTTCTTTTTCTACCTTGGTTACGGTGACTCCCTTTCACTATATTGTTTGACGCAAGTAATAGATAACTCGGTTACAAACCCATACAGTAGCGGAGAGCATCCTTCTCCAAGAACATTCAATTTGATCTACAGACTCCTGTATTTAGATGGTGTTGCTTTGTTGTTAAAGATCAAAGTAACAGATCACATGTATGTCAAAGGTCAATTTAGCCAAAATTTTGAAAAAAGGATGTGCTGCCAACTCGTTTAAAGTCGCAAGATTAAGTTCACACAGGATGGGGAAATACCTCACCATGAAAACTTGTGCATGAAACAATTGATGGTGTCTTATTAAAAGGTCAGGGTCAAAGGAAGATTGTTTTTCAACTACTGTTTGCTTGTCGGTATCTTAAAAAATGCACTAAAAAACCACAAAATATATAAAATGAGGAGGTAAAATTTGCAAAGCCACATATTACCCCTTTGTATCAATGTTATTCAATACAATTTGCTTTACCCCCTGAATCAGTCAGAATATACCAGCTTAAAAAGTTCCATGTTTCGCCCATTTTTCCAGTCTAATAATTTTTAATCGGGGTTTTTCCAATGTTTTACTTAAGATTACTTTAGGAACTTGTTGTGTCGGCCCTCGCCAATTTTTTTGTTTGCTTGGTGAGATTTAGGTCGTATGCCATTGTATTTTGATCCTTATTGATTGCAATTCTTACAATGCGCAAATCCAGGTGGGGATAAACCACTCCTTCCATTTTTGCAGATTTCAAAAAAAAATGGAAATCTTAGGCGACCTGCCCTTTTGCAGTTTGTTTTTACATTTTTTGCTTTTATTAAAATAGTGAAATAATGTTAAGGCTCTCAGAACCCAGGAAATTGCAAAAACGTTTTTCATTTTTAGAATTTTTTCCTAGGGAATTGTCAAGAAATCTTTACTTTTCTTGCAAAACATATAGTGAGGAAAGGACTTGTACAGTCGAGTCACCCTATAGAAAGGAGAAAGTGATGCAAAAGTATAACACCACAAATATTTAGCAATGAACTATTTCTAATAAATAAATACTTCTACATTTTAAAAATCTCAACACAGGGATGTTCTTTTAAGCTTTAAGCTGGATCAATGACAGTAATTTTTTACTAGCTTAAAACAGTAAGTACTCAGAATGGCTGATTTAAAAGGTGGACCTAGGACGGAAAAGGTTACGGACCACATTTTTTTTGTTGTTACACAGCTTTAGCAAAAGTCAAATTTGTCGTCCCACAAGGCTCAAGGCTATTCCCCTTACATATCACACTTCACAAAAGAAATTCCTAGACATTTTTACATCATATATAAGCCCTCTTAACAACTTTTCCTTGGTTTATGAAAAAAAAACTTGACATTTTTTGAACTTCATACTGCCAAGGGTCATTTTAATCGCATTTGGGGGCTTTTAAGATGGGAGCAGGACAAAACTGTTCGAATTTCCCTTCGGTCCCTCGGTTGAGGACCGAGGGGCGAAAACCAAAGGTTACCCTCCGACGAGGTTCTGCTGCCCGACGGAGTAACGTCAACTACTGGTCCAAACGTTTTTGCTGTACTTGAAGTACGTCTCTTGCTGAAGCGGATTTTTTCCGCGATGTTGCCAATAAAAATGCTGATAATCTACACTAAATTTCCTTAATTATAATTTTGAAGTTCGGGAATTGCATATAACGGCTACTTTTAATAGCTTTCACAAGGATGAACTCAGACTATCCATTGAGGCACACATTCGATGCTATTATATGATGCCCTAACAAATGGCCGGATTCCTTTTCTCGAACTCCTGGATCCTCCTACGCTGATCAAAATGTAAATATTTCTACCCACCTGTGTAAAACAATGAATAAAAAAGAGCTAATAACATAAGGGAAAGTCATATTTCTCCCCTACACAGTTTGGTTTCTGGGCACACTACACAGCAAGTGAAGGTGGCGCTCCTCCTTTTTAGTGGCACCAATAAAACTTATCCATATAAAGATGTTGGGCCGACTTCCGACTTTAAATACCTGAGGCTGACTTCTTGCGGGAATTTAAATATGGCTATTCAAGTCTAGTTTTTAAAGAGCCGAAAAAAGAAAAATATCAGTTGCTCGAATTCCTTACCAAAATATCTTGTTGAATGGTCCATCTCTCTTTCGTCCCTCGCTCACTACTCCTATGCCAATAAGAGTCCGTGACATGCAGAATAAAAACGAGGTATAGCCTATACATACAAAGCATTTGTAACCATTTGTTCACGATGGGCCTATTTTGGCAGGCGCCTGAGGTTGCGGGATCCAGTGTAGGTGCAGGCCCCTGAGGCTAAGGGCCCAGCAGGCCCAGTCTTCATCCGGCCTTGGGTGAAACCATTCCCATTCTTGAAGTTAAAAAAATAACGATGACGTTTAAATGAGCATTACATGTAGTTTTGATTCTAGGTGATGGAACAGGGCGGTGGAATGAAATTACAGAAATGGGAAAACCTTTATGTATCAGTCCTTTTGCTGGAGAGAGATAGTTTAAGCCCCTTTACTGATGCTAGTCACTGAAAGTGTAATCAACCAAAATGTAAAAAAAAATTGGTTAAAATTGGTCACGGGTGTAGCCTACATTCCTCAGTGAGTCCTTGTGGAAGTGACTGAGACAACACCAGCAGTACCTATTTAAGTTAACCGTTCAGACAGAATACGCTGGGCACTTTTTATTGACTAAAATTAGTGAATAAGGAGCATAGGGAGAGCAAAGGAGAAGGAAGGGGATAGACAGTATACATTTAGTAAGTGAAGGAAGCACACGACAAAGGAGCCACAACTGGAAAAAAGGCCGTGGTCGTGGTCGTGGTCGTGGTCGTGGTCGTGGTCGTGGTCGTGGTCGTGGTCGTGGTCGTGGTCGTGGTCGTGGTCGTGGTCGTGGTCGTGGTCGTGGTCGTGGTCGTGGTCGTGGTCGTCTCGACTTGAACCAATTGGTTGGAAACTGGGACGTTAAACCTCATCTAACTAACTAACTAACTAACACACGACAAAGGACCACACAATTACTGAAAATGTTGCTAAACGTGACAATAATTAGTTCCTACCTTCCCAGGACATCTGACGGAGAGGAAGAGAAAAAGAAGGTAGGACATCTAATTCAATCATTTGAGTCTCGTATAGTTGACCTTATAGATTAGATCTTTATGAAAGACTGGAGACCCTCTGCTTTAATCTTCACTCCTCAAAGCGGCGAGCTTACGTATTCTCGTGGGATTTTCTCATGTTTCCTTTTATAACACTTTTTCGTCAAATGACACCTTTCGAAAATTTTATAGTATATGATGTGCACTTAATTTCGGTTTCAACTTATGACCATCTTGATAAAGGAATAGTTCCTGTTTCCTTTATCAGAACCAATACGTTGCTATTTTTTTCAAATCATTCACAAAATGATTTAATTTTCATTCAGGTTTTACATCTGTTATGTGCTGTAACATGTTATTTGAGTTTACAACTCGTACAGAAGCCGTTTTGGTCGTGACGTCAGAAATTGCCTTAGAACTATGATACCTAACTAACATTCGATATGCAAAACCTCGACAAAGCAACACAGTACTCACTACACAGTAAATGATTTGGATTCCAAAACAACAGACCCACCTTTATTCCATACCAACCTCCTGTTTAGGTGAACATAAAGATGCATAATCAATATGAACTATCCTTGGAGTCTATTCGACGTTGTCTCTGACACGTTTTTCTCTTGTCTCGATTAAGCTTTTGGGAACTGACTCAATAATTTCAGAATATAATGCATTAGTCACTAAATAGGTGCGAATTGAATTGACATGGCTTTCTGAATTGTTCCTATAAATATCCGATGGAAAGGAAATACATCCCTGATGAAATATGTATGTTTTCAATTGTTCCAACATACAAGGCAGTCCTCGCAAAATATATATCTGTCGTTCATCTGATGTCAATTAGATTGTCTCAGTACACGTGCTGTTTATTAATATTCCATTCTCATCCTTTGCAATGAATATTCATACCGTTACCGATACCGTTACCCAGTGTTGACAATTATCTCCATTCAATCGAGCAGTTCACGGCAAATGCCGTGAACTGCTACGTCCCAAAACATTTAGCGCGATCTCGGAATAACAATAGGAGAGCAAAGAAATGACATTTTGAAATTACTTAGTAAATTCTGCTCTCTCCAAATAAGTCTTTTACAGAGCGATGCCTTTTTTAGGCTGTACCAACACTGGTTGTGAGTACAATATAGCACCCAGGGATTTTGGAATCTTGAATTTCATACACTGATGCTGCTTTCAAAATCTACATCAAAGATTATTTATTGCGAGTTTGGATCACACAATCTCTATACCTCTCTTCATTTCGTCCACAGAAGAAAGTGAAGTGTCTCTGTTACGCGGACGCTAGACATTAGGGCTTTTATCGAGTCAGCTGGAAGACGGTTTTGTGCATTCTCAAACATTTGAGGGTAAATTTAGGTGACGAGTTGTTCTCACGTGGCCTCTAGAAGTAACACTTCAAATTCAAACGAGTTCCCTGCTTTTCTTCCTGTTCTTAGTTTGGATCATGGAGAACTTAAAAAACGTCTCCAACGCTTTTACCACTGAGGCTGCGAAACCTATGATCACTGACGACCCGGATATAAGACGTTGGGACGATGCCACATGGATCCTGACTAGTGCCTTCATCATTTTTACTATGCAGTCAGGATTCGGTCTGCTTGAATCTGGAAGCGCCTCTCGGAAAAATGAAGTCAACATCATGGTGAAAAATGCAGTCGACGTTTTGTTCGGGGGTATCAGCTACTGGATGTTTGGCTTCGGTTTCAGCTTTGGGAAGGAGCAAGGATCGGGCCCCTTTATTGGGATCGGATACTTCTTCGTCGACACCGGCAAAAATGATGACCAGTTGGGTCACCTATTTTCCTTATTTTTCTTCCAAGCTTCATTCGCTACGACCGCTACGACCATTGTCAGTGGATCCATGGCAGAGAGAACTAAACTTGAGACTTACATTCTCTTTTCTTTCCTTAACACCTTCATATATTGCCTGCCGGCCCATTGGATATGGAGCCCAGAACACGGGTGGTTGAGCAAACTTGGTGCGACAGATATTGCAGGTGAGTAAAGATACATCTCTAAGTGGGTGGGGGTGGTTCAGTTAATGACACTATTTAGGACGAGGACACAGAGACGCCCTAAGATAGTTGGCATCCGTGGTGGATGTTTACTTTATCACCTCATGCAGGGTGCCGTCCTAGGGGAGAGATCTGAGGGAAGGAAGGTGGCACCCCTCTCTTCGATTTTTTTTTGTTTATGTAAGGTTACATAGATACAAAGTTTCATTGCCTCTCAAGTTTGAATACATTTTTTCATCATTCGGTAAATTTGTGTTACTTCGGCTGGCTGTACGGAAGGGGTGTCAAGTAATGGAAAGGTTGAACCCCTTTTAAGAAATTTTGTTTACAGAAGGTGGCTTAGAGGAAGCAGGAAAACTATCTTTGAACAGTCTTTGAACTAATTATGCATTTAGAAGTTTGTTCACCTATACTGGCGTAATACAAAATGGTGTTATCTTTGGCGAAGCGTTGAAGTGAGTATATGTTTGGGAATTCTCATTATTTTGTAATATTTCGGCTGTGCTATGCTACTACTCCAAGGCTGGTACCTGGACATACAGGCCCCCTTAGTACACCAGTAGAAGCCTCACCATCAGCTGGTATGTATAGTAGACTACCGACGAAATTTTTGTCAAAATGCGTCTTCCATCTCTGGACATGGCACTTTCTAGAGAGCGTAACATATACCTAAACATTTTGTTCTGAGTTTTCGTGATGTAGAAATTAACACTTCAAGGCAAAATGGCAAATGCATATTTGGGAAAAGACATGTAGTTACTAACTTGAAATCACCTTGCTTTTAATTTAAGGTGTTCTGAAGCTATTTGAAAAGAGCAACCTGTGCCACCCAGTGCGAAATGATTCTAAGGTGTTTTAAACTATGGATTTTTATTTTCTATGTATCCTGTGTTTAAGGCACCAACATTTCCTACCGATTGTGGGAGGATCTACCGTTGGAGAAAGGGGTTTAGTTGGTCAAGGGGCGTAACCACAATGAACACGTCCACAGCAGAGTTCGAGGATCTTTCCCCATATAGAATGCGATTTTATGACTTTAAAGAATCTTAAAATCAAATCGTTAGCACAAATGTTTCAGCATTTTCAACTGGAATTCTTTCAAGAGCATGGCCGAACGGGACTGTCTTTCTCAGAGAGAGAGGTGATTTTTGCCCGACTCCAGACCCAATTTAACTGTCCAATTTTCCGCCCGACTGAGACAAAATATCTGCCCGATTTAGTCAGGTTTCTGACATTTGGAAGTGGGCCGCCCCCAGTCCCCGGCCCGTACGGCCATGTTCAAGAGTGCCAATTTTCATTCAGGGTTTGGAAATTTCAAGCTCCCAACTGCTCCCTGCCCCTTCCTTTTCAGGCAACAGCCCTTATCGTTCTCTGGAAAAGTTCCCCTTAATTTTGCAAAACATTTTTCGTCCAAACCAGACCTGACGTTTTCCTGTCAGGCAGGCCCGTAGCCAGACAAGGTGTCTAAGGGGGGCGAAAAAGCTTCTGGGGAAATTTTTGATCTTCTAGGGGGGCGAAAATTTTTCCAAGGGGGCTTAGCCCCGCCCCCTCGCCCCCTGCCCCCCTTGACTACGGGCCTGCTGTCAGGTTACATCTCAAGGCGTAAAAAGTGGATAGATGCAAAAAAAGATATCACAACACGATTCACAAGTTGTCGCATCACCGCTCTTTAAACTTTGCTAAAATCATTCCCAATTGCCACATCTCACAAAGTGTACCTTATATTTTGTATCCTAAGTGTGGTCGTCTCGGTAGTTTCTTCAACGTAGGCTTTTCACTTAATATGATATCCAACATCACCTATAGAGGGATTTCATGTGACGTCACGCACAATGGATTCCCGGGCACTGGAGGGCAAAACACAAGCAGTAAGAGTATTTGCAGCACACGCGCACGGCATAACCATAGATACTACTGTGACACAATCAAAACAAAAAAGACGCGCAATCTTGCCCTTCAAAATTGCGTCTAGTTGGTTAAAGTCACGTGACTGAAATCCCTCTATAAGTATCACCGTGTTTAACTAGTATCTGACATAATTTATCAAGGTCTTATTAAAATAATTTGCTTATTTGATGGATTAATGGTCCCTGTGATGCTTTCCCATGGAGCCAAAACAAGAGTATTTCAAACAAAGGAGACCAAAACCAAGTCGGGACCTTCTTAAGGGTCTACTTAAATCCCATTTACAACCTTATACGTACATCTAGGAATGTCATTTAGTTTAATCTTAATTTAGTGCAAATATGATCAGCAAATATGAAATGTTCAAGGTAAAATCACTAGAATGAAACAGAAGCAGACAGGGGAACCCTCCTACTCCCTTAACTGGTGTTGCATTATATCAATCCTTTGCACTCATTTGCACTTTGTGCCAAACCAACTGATTCTAGCGAATCATCACACTATTCAACAACTCCTTGATCCATAAGCTTATACACACTTTTGGCTGTAACCTGAGAAAGTGTAAATCATAATGAAACGAAGCCTATTACACCCATAAGTAATATTAAAAGGCTGAATCGAATCACCACATAATTTCCAAAGTTCAACTGACCTAAGATCTAGCTTACTCAATTTATCCTGACAAAGAGTTTCCTTCTAAGAACTAATTAATCCACTTATACCATTTTGGTTCTTTTAAAATACTTCTGGTTTTGACTTTGTGAGGTCCAGGCCAGGTCTGCAGAGCATATCCTAAGTATAGTGACAGAATTGTGCAGCGTCTTTTAGCAACTTTGACATTTATTTTTCATAACTGAATCTACTTGTCAACGATGATTGATCTTTCAACTACCAACTTCTCAATTCTTTATCATCGAAATAGTTTGTCTCAGTTCTACCTAATAAAAGCGTTGATGTGTTTATATTTTCAGTTCAATGTGTAACAAAGCAATAGCTTCTTTATGATCTTACCTTTTAAGTAAGATCATGTGCAGTATTGTTCTCTTCAGCCAGTCTAGAAAGGGACCACGCATGACAGACCCATGATGTAGAGGTTTGAAGGTTGATAAGTTGGTCACGTTGGGTATGTTGTCCCATCAGGGGAAGTAGCTTCTTCATGAAACGAAACCCCTTGGAGGTAACTTTTGGTTTTCGCACTCCAGCTTCTAGCAGGATTTCTAGAAAAAGATACTGAAGTGTTTCCTACTGTTCCATCAGTTAATTGTCCCAACCTATGCGCCCAGTCTGTCCCTTTCAGAGTTGACTACTTATGACTTGATTCCAGGATAGGGAGGAAGACATAGAGGGTGTAAAGAGAAAAGAACAGGAATAGGAAGTGAAGATATTGGACTATATCACCAGAAATAGTGTCACTTTGTCTACATGCGAATTTTCGATTTAGTCTTGGGTTTATTCGAGCTATATTGTAAAAGATGTGGTAAAGAAAAAAAAAACGCATCAGCTCTTTCTAAATTATTTTGAAATTTGAAATCCTGAATAACCATTGATTTTAAAGGAGCATATAAAGAACACAAGTACCAAAAAAATTAGGTGTCCTCACATGCAATCTGGTGCCACATATACTACCTTTAAAGTAAAAGTTGTGTACGTATTTTATGTACTAAAAACAATCGGCATCAGTGAGGGGAGTATGACCCAATCCCCCCTAAATACACGACTGATTTTAGGAGCCGATTCGTCCTGTAGATAGAGGCTGCAATGTCAAGTTGAACATATCATTAACGATACTTTCACTATAGAGGTTTCGTAATGGATCAGCCTCAGCTCATTGCTATTGCACGACAAACGCTTTTCAAGTATACATTCCAAACAACAGTATAGATACGAGAGCAAAAATTAAAATGTGACATTTTACACCAAACCAGTATCTTTGCTAGATTAACATAGATTGCTTACACAATTTTCCTCATGAATGCATAATATGGAGAATATATGACACGAACAGGAAAACCTAGCATAGCTTCGACGTCTTCCTTTGGAAGTTATTAATACATCACGCCAACGTAGCCGGAATTGTCAACGCACAACGCCACACCTCCATAATTAGAAGTTTCTGTTGATACAGAAGTCAACATTTGACATATTATGGGTGTGATTACATTCCTTCTACAGCCTTTCACGAATCGACCTGCATTTTCATAGTAGCAAGGAGGAACTGTAAAATTATTGTTATAACAAACGCCCCTCATCTTTAAGTACTGATAACATTTTGGGGTTTGTATATATTGACAGAAGATGATATAACTATCGAGACAGTTAAGATTAAGATACATTTGCTAAACTTCGCCCCTTCTGTTCGTTATCGTTGCGACATAAGTAAATCTAGTGGAGGGAGAGAGGAGCAAAGTATAACTGTCAAACGACTTTGCAGCACAACATTACAAATTTACGAGAAACAAATTTGTTTGATCAAGGATGTGGGCAAACCCCATTCCCGTAGTCACAGCCCTGCCGTCCTCTCCTTTCCTCATTGATCATAGATGAGAAGGCGTAGAAAGTTGTTCTTAACTTGGGGGCCGAACGTTTTAAGCTGCCGTCCTGGAAGAGGGTCTTAGGGGAGGAGATGTCCCTTCCCCTTTGGGAAAATTGAATATTTGAGCGTCCTTTAGTGCAGATGAATGCTACATGTGTAGTTTTATAAGTGTAAGTTAAAATTTTAATAAAAAAGTTTGATATATTTCTCAAAGGTGAAAAATCAGGGGTTATGGTCATGGAAATGAGACGAAAGGATGCTTTATTCCCATCATTTTTGGCTGGGGAATTAAGCGCCCAGCATCTTCTACTTTCGAAACTTGTCTTTCCATGTATTCCTTAATTCTTTAAATAAGAAAAAGCACCTTATTATAACCTGTCTTTTTTAATGTGAATTAAATTAAGAATGATCGGTCAAGCAAATTATTCAGTTCAGGGTATATTTTTATTTGATTTGATTTGATTTATTTTGTACTACATAAAACAATAAAGACAAAGAAATATAAAAGAAACGTAAGAGACAAACAAACAATAAATGAGACGTAAAAGACGAGAGAATGAAATTACACAACAAAGCAGAGTACCAGGGATAACCCAAAAAGCCTAAAGAATCTTATTTCCATTTGGGTCCCTAAAGATGGAACAAGGAACAATTGCACAAAGAAAAGCCATGGAATGAATATTGCACTAGAGCCAGATTTGTGATTAATTTGCGTACCGTGTGTTTGAACATTCAACATAGTCACTCTCATTTTTGAACCTCCTATGCATGCAGTTGTTAGGTTTAAATACTAGGCTTAACGATACAATCTACAAGAGTCAGTTGGATGGTCATTAGTTGAGTATTGTCTGTCTATTCTCTTACTAAATATCCTATTGAAAATGGAACACTGAGATCACAAACAAGTATCGTCTGAGTGATCAAATGATTTTGCATAAAGCTACTAAAATGTCACCTGGGTATGTAATGAATACTACTGGTTGCACAGTATCAATGGCAATTTCACTGAAGAGACATATTAAACCATTCACTGTTCATCGACCTTCAAGCTGCATTCTCATTCACTCACTTTGCCATGAGCTCTACCTGTGTAATTACCAGACACAGCTCACATTTGAAAGTCATTAGAGCAATTAAGGGCTTGCTTGTAATTACTTTTGTATTCACAGGAGCTCTCGTGGAATCGCAATCCCTTCCCACCCGGTTTTAAGAAAAACTGGTGTAATCACTTCACATGCCTGCATATCGTAAGAACAGTTAATATGTAGTGAATATGTAGTGAATTCTCTGCTTGGTCCTAAACAATTGAATGAACAATAATATTGCTACAGCTGACGTACAAAGCATTAATCAGGTGCTCTCAATGGGTTACACTCAGGGCCGTCGCGACCGGGGGTTGTGTGGGGTGTCTCCCCCCCCAAAGGTCGTCAGAGCGACGATAGTCGGAAAATCTGAAATACCAGTTGGAATTTCTGATATCTTGGTCTAGCACATTTTTCCGACTGGTTAGGTTAGGTTAGATGAGGTTTAACGTCCCAGTTTCCAACCAATTGGTTCAAGTCGAGACGACCACGGCCTTTTTTCCAGTTGTGGCTCACTGGCTTGTTTTCCCTACTCCATTGTTTATGCTGAGCACCAAGCACAAAGGCAGTAGGTTCCATTTTTAAAGTCTTTGGTATGACCCGGCCAGGATTTGAACCGACTGAGCCTATGTCAACTTTGTATATATTTTCCAACTAAATCCAATGAGAATAATACCAAACGTTATTTTTCTCACGAAAATCGAATCGAAACTGTCCTTTTTTCGCAAATTCTTCTCAAACTTCAAAATTTCGCGCGCTCCGCGCGCTTCAAACCTTACCTCAGTATTGTTCCTATTATCAATATCTTCCGATAGCAACTTTCGGAGAAGCACAACAGCAGAAGTTGAAAGCTGTTTACAAATTACCAGGTAAAAGACTGGCTTTTTGAGTGGTATGTTGGTTTGTTGGGCAATTGAAAGTATCTCGATGCAGATTCTGAATGCAGGTTTTGTCATGGAAATCTTATTTAATGAAAATTTCGGCGCGCTTTGCGCGCATGCGTCACGACGATTTGCAAGCAATCTCATGAACATTATTAAGGTGATTATACCAGGCACAGTTCTAGGGGGGCTAGGGGCTTTAGCCAGTAAGTTCTGTAACGATTTTTTCTATAACTTCAAAAAATTTGGGCGCCCTACGCGCGCCTTCATCTATAGTTCTGTCTAGTGGTAAAGCCCCCCGTTTCAAACATATTGGATTTATTCAACGTTTCCACAAATATTGTTCTTCCGTGTAGGCGTGATTCTAGAGAATCATGAAAATGCATCGTTGAGAAGTTCTTTCCTCTTTTTCCTATTTTGGAAGATTCTTTCTTCAGCATCACTGTTGTGGCAAACATATTTAGTAAGAAAAAGATTTTTCAGTTTCGTCTAGGAGCCTTAATGGGTAAGATAAAGAATGTAATCCCCGAAGACGACCATGCAGTCGCCCTCACAAATTTCACGGTTTTGCTTAGATTCTTCAATAAAAAACCCACATTTTTTCAACTTTGCTTAATGAAAAAAAAACATTAATTTTTTTCAATATAACCCCAAATTTTTCGGCGCGCTTCGCGCGCCTTATATTTCGATTTCGGCAACCCATTGCATCTGTCGGGACTAAGAGTAGCTGGCCCCCAGTCAGGGTGCTTCGCCCCCTGTCGGCAAATCAAAGCACCACCCATGGCTGAGCCTGCATGCAGGTTTTTCATTTTAGCATTGAAGTATGTAAGCGTTATGTCTGCCCCATTTTATATAATTGATCCAGAGCTACCAGGAGGTCCTATATATATGGGTATATGTCAGCCTTAGATGCCCGAACAGAAGGCAGTAAAGTAGTCAAAGAGGGAGGGCTTTAGGAGGTCTGTTGACAACGTATTCTTCTCTCAGACAACATACTCTCTGCTTTAATCTAACCAAATCTTTATCAAATTATGGACATTTTCCCGCCATGTATGATCAGTTCCAAAAATATCCCACAGATAGCACCATTTTGCATCAAAGCAACCTTACCTTAACAAAAATTTCTCAGAGGGGAGGGGGAAACCCCTTTCCTTAGACCGCTTCCCCAGGACGGCACTTTTATGTAGTGACAAAGGAAGAATCCCCACTGCTGTATACAAACGCAGGGCGCATAAAAACGAAGGTGCAATTTACGAGCGGCCACTCATTTGGAAAAAGAATCCAGCCAGTCGGAAAAATTAGGATTTACTTAATTATGGACATATTCTATCCGTATATGATCAGCTCCAAAATATCCCAAAGATAGCACCATTTTGCATCTAAGCAACCTTAAATTAAGAAAACTTTCTCAAAGGGGAGGGGGACACCCCCTCCCCAGGACGGCACCTTTATGTAGTGACAAAGGAAGGATCCCCACTATTGTATATAAAAACGCGGGACGCATAAAAATGGTGCAATTTACGCGCCACCATTCAGTTGGAAAAAAATCCATCCAGTCGGAATTTGGGACCTTCACACCCCCCCCCCAAACATATGACCCTAGCTACGGCCCTGGTTACACTGTGTAAGTATTGTAATCAATTAGTTCAAAAGGCAACAAGTGCAGAGTGTGACACCAATGCGAATAATACAAGTTTGAATTTTCTCTCATGTTGTTTGTATTTGGGAAAGAAATGACCAATCTGGTATATTTGGTATTTGCTCGTCTATTTATTTGTTGGTCCGTTGCTTTCATTTTCCACTTTTCTTAGCCAAAAAAGCAGTGCAGTTAGTAATCCCCATCAGTAGACCCAAAGATAATACGGTAACAAAGATAAATGCATAAAAAAGTATAAACAACAATAATCTGTTTTTCTCCAGAAAATGAAAACCACTTTCTATTTAATTCAAATAAGTTCATCATAGTTAATCACTGTAACACACGAAAAAATGCCGTCCTTTAAGGAAAACGGCCGTCAAATACCAAAGGTTTTGGTTTAATGCAAAACATGTAAGCATCTTTAGTCAGCCTCTTGAATTCGACTTTTACATTGTATAACTTGTTCCAAGTTCTCAATCACACTACACAGATGCTATTGATAAACCTTCTCTATCACTTCTTATCATCGGTTCATTCTGTGCCGGTTTTCTACTTTCAAATTCCCCAGAACACAAACCAAGCCTATATCTTTCCACAAAATTCTTTGTAGGAAATTGTCTTCCAGTATTTGCTGTAAGTTACCTCATTCATAATCTGATTTAACTTTCGCAATGAGTGTTTGATACAAAAGAAACTTCTCAAAGTGGAGAGAATGACATGCATTACGAACATTAATGTGATTACGGTAACATTACTTCGTGATATATATAATGTGATTAAGGTACATGCAATATCATTTAAGGATGCTAACGTGCAGTATCAAATGTAATTTAAATCTTGCATTCTACGAAAAAATAGTCTGTAGTACATGATGCAGGGTTCTCTGCGTGGGCAATAGAATGACTTATGATTGGTCTCATAGGATAATTTTAGCGTTCTGTTTGTTTACATAGGTTATCAAGAGCGTGGTGGCCTATTTGTTAAAGCGGCACATTGAGTTGGTTCATGAAATTCATCAAATTTTGCCAGACCTATTAAGTTTTCTTCTCATACTAATGACAAATAGTCAAACTTAAACCATCCCCACATCTCTGCATACAAATAAATGTTTCATAAGTGAGTAATAAACAGTTCAATTCGGTTTTCAAAAATTCGTGACCAGACACTTTTTCAAATTATGCACACAACCGTTACAAGCCAAGATACCAAAAAATCAAAATTTTAACTTTATGCGTAACTATTGGATGTGAGACTTGACTAATTGTGCGAATAATAACCATTGCCATGTGGTAGTACCCTTCAACGCCCTCGTTAAGTTATCGATATCAACTCAATATGCCCCTTTAAGCTGTTGGAATTGCAACCGAATGATGGCAGGTTGGACTCCCGCCTGGGTCATTATATTGTGTCCTTGGGTAAAAAGCTTTATCTCCAATGTCTCCCTCCACCCTGGGCTTAAATGGGTACTTGTGAGGTAAATTGTCATCTGGCGCGAAGATACAACTGCTGCCGGACTGGAGGAATTGCCTCCGGAACGATTATTGTTGACTAGGGGTAACATTGTGCTGCGCCCTTGATTGGGGTTGCCTAGATACTAACTCTCAGTTGAAAGATCATATATTTAAGTACACGCGGGGCTAAAAATACTTGATTAAATGACATTAAAGGGGAATTTTCATCATCCCAGACAGTTCCAATTCTCCCAACTATGCATCTTCTAGCTCCTCCCATAACTGTATGAGACTCTTCGTTGTGCAAGAATAAACCTGTTTTATTGCTTAAGGCCATGTCCTGGTGAGCACACAAGGCTATAAAATGTAATAAAAGTACTCTCTCTCTGCCTTGTGTGGAATGTGAGCTACTCTGCATCTTTCAAATTTTCAAACTTTGATGTCAATCAAAGAGCAGTCACCAACTGAGAATTTTGATATACATACACTAAAAATATACTTTGGGGTGATGACAGTCTGTCTTTAAATAATCCTAAGAGCAATATGAATATCGGTGGCTTGCTATATGATCACCTATATAGCAAAATGTAAAATATTCTTGTTATAAAGAAGAGCTGATAATTTGTCAAACAAAACAAGACCGAGTCACTGAGCACCTGAGGTCAATCAAACAAAACCTCAAAAACAATCCCCCGTCAACATGCTCGATCCGTGACTTGATGGTTTCGGCGGCCATCTCGTGTCGAGGTTCCGATCATGATCGCCTGGCTGCCGAAAACCGTCTCATCATGAAATTGGAACCCTGTCCCCACATGGTCTGAACGTTGGACTTGAACTTTTATAAATCAGCAATTCATGCATTGTTGTCACCTGTGTTAACCACTTAACACTGTCTGTTTTCTTAGTCGGTTTGCTCTCGCCCAATTTTATTGTGTGTTTTCTAATTTGTACGTTTGGCCGTGTCAACAATCAACTGCATTTTTGCTACCGAATGAAGGGTTTAAACCCGAAACGTCGTGGACTTTTTTCACAAACTGTTAGCACTATTTACTACTTCTTTTTTACCTACTTACTTCATAAGTGCTTCCAGGGAGGTGTTAGGAAGGAGACTCTTTGAAGCAATGTTGGTTTCCGACAGTTATCTTGCTCTTCTTCTCAAAATTCTTGTAGCAATACCTAGATCAACTAAGAGCAGTGATTCATTGTTAAAATGACAATGAGAAGACACACCTCTTACGTTGAACTCGTTAACTTTTCGTTGCCAGCCGTCATGCAAAAATGTGAAATTTTAACCTTCCGTCGTCATTCGTCACACTAAATATTATTTCATTTAAAGTCAGCTAAGAATTTCTTTACAACTTGCTTTTCGAATATATTTTCTAATGATGGGAAAATTTGCTTAAAACTAAGAGAAATGTATAGGCTTGAACAATGTTTCCAGCAGGTGACGTATAAAATCGTAAGGACACAATTGAAGTACATTATTTTAACGCTTGTTGCCAGTCGTTTTACTGAAAATCCTGATTAAATTTTGTTCATTGGCGGAAAGAAACCTTACTTCAAAGCATGTAAAAACAATGTCCTTTTCTCGGGATTACTTGGAAACGAAAGACGGCGATCATCGTTAAAAGGGTTTAGTCAACAGAGACTTATTAATAGGAACAAAGGGACCTGTCAATCAAATAGCAGTGCTTGAAAAGAATGAAATCATTCTCAAGCAGATATTGTCTGACAGATTTGGCTTTGTATCTCCTTCCTAACAACTCCCTGGTGCTACGCAGTATTTTGTCCTTATATATATATATATATATATGTATATATATATATATATATATATATATATATATATATATATATATATATATATATATATATATATATATATATATATATATATATACATATATATATATATATATATATCCGTGTGGGAGATGTTTAAACCTCCACAAAGAGAAAGAGGCCCCTCTCCTAGCAATATCAATGAAAATAAGAGTTCAAAGTCATCGCTGCTAAAACTCGTTATTTCACTATAATTGCTGACAGATTTTTTTTTTCATCTCATTTATTTCTCAATAAGTTTCAAAGTTTCGTGAACACTTTTTACCAAGGCTATATACAGATACACGTATGGAAAAAGAAAATAACGTATCGGAAGCAAGTTAATTCTCCATTCAGTGTAACAGAACCTGTATATAAAGTGCTAATTGTCATCTCCAATCAACATATCACAATCGGCGAAGGCTTCTTTTAATTGCTCATATGAAACAGAACGTTTAGTTTTACCACAATTGCTTCTCGAGATACTTTTTCCACTTCTATAGAAAATTTAAATTTAAAATAGAAATCATCAATTTTAAGGAGAGCATTGCTTTGCTTTTGCTGGAAAATATAAAACTTAACATTTAAGATAAAAAAAATTATATGGGTGCCTTCTTAATAGCTTATAACCAAAATAAATATCTTCTTTTGAAAAGAAAAACTGTCTTTTCAAAAAACATTTCTCTACTTCCAACCAGAAAGAAGAGATTATTTGGCATCCCCAAAAAGGTGTTCAATAGTTTCATCGTAAACATTACAGAACGAACAGAGTTGGTTGTCACGAATATTCATTAAAAACAGGAGGTGATTTGTGCCTAAAGTTCTGTGTAGAAATCTGTACTGAAAATACTGTAACTTAACCTCTCTGACAGAGTGCCACGGGCTTAAGAAAGTTTTTTGCCAAACATTATTACAAAATCTAAAGTTTTCACTCCATTTTGATAAAGCCTTTGGAGGGACAGAGACATTTTCCACCAAGTTCGAGTAAACAAATTTGGAAATTCTTGGTTTTTGTTTTATGGCATTAAAAAGGCTTTCACCTTTACTCGTACTAATGTGATCAAGATGGCGATAAATCTTCCAATCCATAGGAATAGCACAGACAAGACCCCAGTAAGTAGTGAAATGACAATGAATGATATTAAACTTCTGTAAAAACATATGATAGTTTAAAACTGTTCCATTTTCCTGCAAAATATCTCTGACATACATAACTCCTTTGTCAAACAGTGACTGATAGAATACGACTTCATTGTTCACTTTAATAGAAGAATTATTCCATATAATTTCATTCTCATAACTACAACTTGGGCTTTTTTGTGAAATTATGTATGTCAACCAAGCATTACAGACATTGGCAATAAAACTATTTCTAATATTAGTGACGTCACTTGGATTACAATTACATTTAAATAAGAGGGTTCCGCCATATCTGTGAAGGTAAAAGTAAAAAAACAGCTTCCAGTAACCCTGAGTGTTATCACTATATCTGCGAACCCATGTACATTTTAGACCGGCAATGAAGCTATCGATGTGAATGATATTTAAACCCCCTAAATAATAAGGACTAATAACAGTATTCCGCCTGATTTTTTCTGGGTTACCTGACCAAATGAAATTGAAAATAATGCCATTCAGCTCCTTTATAAAATGAACAGGTGGATTAGGGAGAACAAGAAACAGAAATACTAACTGAGAAATAGCATAACTTTTAACAATAATATTCTTACCAACAGATGTCAAATCTCTAATTGCTGACAGATTAGTAGTAAAACTGCCAATCTTATGGCTAAGAATGTGTTTCTTTTTTTCTATTGTCTTACAGGAGCCTCGGCGGTCCATTTAGTTGGTGGCGTTACCGGTCTTATAGCTACTGTGATGTTGGGACCTCGAACAGGCCGCTTCGACAAAGAAGGAGAATCACCAAAAATGAGTTCACCAACAAATGCTATTTTTGGTTTGTTCATGCTTTGGTAAGACGCCTTCTTACGCAACTCTAGAATTTGTTTAAAGGAGGGATGATATTGGCACGCAGTATTTATAATACTTCTTCATGTTTTACACTTCACTCACTTACTGAACTAATTTCATTGATAACGTCCTCAAAGTCTGAGACTAGGTTACTCACTTCCAAGTCCTTTGTTATATGCTCATTTGATGTGGAAATGCAAATAACTGATATAAGGTGTGAATAGTTGTGTAGTTGTGGAGGGCCAGTCCATTTCCCTTTGAACCCAAAAACGTATACCACTTATGCAAGACCTAAAAATAAAATGAAATTGTGTTTGAAGCACTTTTTCAAGGCAGTTGACTACTTGTGAGTATGGGATTACGTCAAGACGCTGACAAGCTACGTCAGAATAAAATTTATTTGGGTTAAGCTGGAAAAATGGGAATATGAAACCATTTGAAAGATGTTTGATACGTGTAAGGTTCAGGCATCAGGGGTAACCATAACAAAGTGCTTCAGAACTAGTTACAATGAATTCAATAAAAGCAGTCTTTATCCATCTGCAAGAGAGTTAATACATTCAACAGAAAATAACGAATTACATGTACATGAGAAGTTGATACGAACAGAATTTCAGCGGCGCCATTTAATCCTCATGGCATTCTTCTCCATGTATGCTGAGTTTGTTCACAATGTGAAAGAAAATTTGTAATTCATGTGCTTTCTACTATTTATAAAGTTTGTCATAACAAAGCGAGTGGTAATTCTGTTTAAGAGAATCAGTACATTTAACGATGCATCAACACGCACACATCAGTTACACACATTACATTTCGTGCAGTATAACAAACTTTTCAGTTCATTGGCCACCACAACCGTGTGCTGTGTTACTGATGCGATGGTCAATTCTACACCGCAACAAACGTGTTGAGCAATTTAATACTCTTGCTCCACTGTATGAACTCACACAGGTTAAAACCCTTAATATGTTTGGCAGTTAAACACTATACATTGAGAAATTAAACATGTTTTAACACAGATCGTTAAGGAATTTGTGAACCGTGTTTAGCATCTAAACATCAAAACATGTAACAAAATGGTGGCGAAAAAGTTTCAGAAAAGTTTTAACTTCTAAACACTACTTTCAGAGTGTACTTTCCACAGCGTACTCTCCCTTTTCTGGCTGCCACCCAGGAGAGACATGAATGTGGTGTATAGTGTAACGTTTCTGGGGGGTGTAGGTGCTTCCCTGGTAGCGATGCGGTCGGCAGGGTGGAATCTTGGCCTAAGCTGTCGTACTTCAATCAGCCCTAACAGCGACAAAAGACGATAATGAAAAAAGAAACTCGAAGTCCATTGTGAAATTCGGCTGTTCAATAGAGCCTTGTAAGTCTTAGAAGTAAAAGTGACTGACACCGTACAATAAGTCAACAAAACGCTTGAAAGAAGATGTTCTGAGAGCTGGACTTACGGCTAAAGGGCGTGTTTGGTTCCCTGTCAATAAGATGAATTACCCACTTCTGCGTGCTTATCACGGTCCTGACACTAAGTGATTCTGAGATTAACTGTTCGTATCTAAAAAAACATGTTATACAGACAGGAATACAACAGTTTTAAAATGAAAATCGTATGCACGATGGTCTTGCAAAACTTAGAATATAAGGCGACTTTGATATTAAACACAACAAGAAACGTACTGCCTCAGAACCCTCAAGTCGTATATCCATTCTACGAAAAATAGAACATTATACATCTGGTTACATAAGTGATTACATAATGTTAACATAATCTTACATGACCGATGTGGATAAGCAGGGATAATCTACGTGGAGGGACAATGGTCTACAGGGTGACAGGAATAAAGCTCTATTCCACATAAAAAACAGGATTATCCCCGTAGAATGGAGAGACCATTTGCGGAGCAGCCCCACAGCAGCTTCACATAATCCCGAGGCGCACCGCACAACCTATTACAATACGTTACAATATCAAACGTTGTACTGCAGTGTAAATGTGGAAAGCGAAGAGTTTTCTGAAATGAGCATCCAATTACATAAAGAAATGAGCATCCAATTACATAAAGAATTCATACCGTTGCTCTGACCGAATGTCATTACGGTAACAACTCTCTGCTCTGACTACGAGAAGTCACAGGTCGTCACCAAGTTGATAGAAATTTAGCTCCACGATAATGGTAGACATGGAAGTACTGGTATTAGGACGGAATGATTCACGATTTTTTTGAATAATTTAACCGCAGAAATAACTTGGTTGCATGACAAAGTTGAAAATGTTTTCAACGGAATTAATGAGTTCAGTTTTGAGTAACATTGAACATTTCTAGTCCAACTTAAAAATTTTAAGTGTATATTTCTTTACGGCTACCATGGTTTACAAACCTATTTTTCATATCACTTAGCATGTCCAGTCAGCAACTCCAAGTTTTACGACTCTCTCAATACCTAGGTACGCGATTTGCAATCCATCTTATTCTAGGAAGATCTTGTAATTTCCATGCTTATTCTGGGCTACCTCTTCTTACGTCAAAAATTTTGTTTTCTATCTTCAAGCAGTGGCCTTATAACAAAGATTAGGCGTCAAAAAGGTCTTTAGTAATTAGAAGTGTGGCAAAAGTAATCGGAGAAAATCTGTAACATTACGCGTAGCTAAGTATCAGTGAAGAAGAGATTAATGTCGAGAAGTTGAAAAAAGCCATTTGCCTTCAAAAGTCAGTTGGATGTTTTGTCTATTTGTTACTTTTGGTTCTGTGTAAATTTTTGAGTTCGTTGTAGAATGTAGGACAAAGGCATTGACCATATCTTCAAAACAAAGTTTTTCCTCCGAATATAAAAGGTTGGATGGTGAACTGGAAATGGCATGAATTCAGATCGAAAGTGAGTTTTTATGTGGTTTTACAACTGAATAGATGGTGTTCATTATTTTAAGGAAACATTAGTTACGTTCCTCTAAAGAGCCTTCGTCGTGGAGTTTTTGACAGGTTTCATTTGTATATAGCACATTATTAGCAACGAATTCGTAAAGGGTTCTGAAAGGGTAAAATTGTATGAATAGGAACCAAAAAGTATGAATTTTGCTGGTACTTATGGCTTTCTTCGTTTTTTTCACAGGTGGGGGTGGCTTGGATTCAACTGTGGAAGTACATATGGTATCACTGAAAAGAAATGGGTATTAGCGACCAGGTAGTACTATTCTCTTCCCCTTAACCACAATATTGAAAATAAGCTGCGGGGTCACGTTATGATTAACATTTTACAAACATTCACACACTCATGCTGACGAAAACAATGTAATCCATTATGATGGATGTAAGTTCATTGGTCAGTTCTGAAGAAGATCTCAGGGAGATCGAAACGTTAATAAACCTACATGTTACTAATTCTTGTTGGATTTCAGTGTTTTCTTTTGCTATTACTGCCATGTATATATATAGCTCGAAATTAATTTCGACCTATATATATATATATATATATATATATATATATATATATATATAAAGTAGGCAAGACCAACAGGCCCGCTGACATTTTGAAACACATTGAAATCTATGGAAAATACCGTAATATACTTTTATACGAAATTTTCGAACACGCCTGTACGCCTGTGTCCTTCATCAGCGTATAACAACGATTAAACACTGAATAAGACAATACGAAAGTCCATCAAGCAAAAGCTCGGTAGTCAGGTAGATCGGGGTTGTGAAAGGTGTAATCACTGATTATCCCTAAATCCCTATTCAGATCCGCGATGTGTGTATTGATAGCTAGGACCCATTTGGTTTCAGATTTACGACGGATCTGTTGAGAAGTAATAGAACAGCTCAGTAGTACACACTTTAAGTTGTTGAGTTTGTGACCGGGTTAGTTAAATGTCAACAGGCCCGTTGGCCTCCTCTACTTTAATTGTATTTATTATATAAATAAATAATATAAATAAATACAAAGTGTAAATAGGACGATTAACACCTTTGACCTACATTTCTAAAGTCGATCTACCATACTCGACCTATATATATATATATATATATATATATATATATATATATATATATATATATATATATATATATATATATATATATATATATATATATATATGGGGGGGGGGAGCAAAATCCGGAAAAACGACAAACAGGACATGTCCGAATGAGGGTAGGATCAATAAAGATGATACCGTGCTACACTAAATGTATTAAGAAAGAAGCATTATTAACACAAACTACCCTGCCAAGCTTTCGGGCCCTCCACGGGTCCTTCATCAAGGCTGTACAAAACAAAAATGACGACAAATAGAGAGAGGGCAGCAGAGGACGAACAAAATCACCTACTCGGAATATTGAGACCAGAAGGGCGGTCAGTACACAGGGTTTCTATCCAGAAACGCTCCTTATACAGGCGGCGAAACTTGGACCCAGAACCCAGATGATCAATGACAATAAGTCTGAGGTCGTCAACCGTGTGGTCATTGGTGGAGAAGTGAACCGCCACAGGTTTATCCCCATGTCTCACCGAGTGCTTGATATTAGAACGGTGGTTGTTCATCCTCTGCCTAATCTCGTTACCAGTCTCACCCACATATTGGATACCACATTTACCACATTGTATAAGATAAATAGCATTCACCGACCTACAGCTAGTAGGACGGCGGATGTCAAAAGTAACACCCGTAACATGACTGGTAAATGTTGTAGTAGCAATAACATGCTTACACGTTTTGCAAGAAACATTACTACACTTAGTGCAACCTATCTCCCCAGGAATAACAGTACCGACGTCATCACAGGTGCGCGGGACCGCAGCGCGAACTAGGATATCCCTCAAACTAGGAGGGCGCCTGAAGGAAATAACAGGAGGTCTTGGGAAAATCTTCTTCAGCCTACCATGGGACTGAATAATAGGCCAGTGTTTACGAAGAATATGATTAAGAGGTGGCAGGTGAGGGTGATAAGTGGTCACAAGAGGAACCCTATCAGAATTAACCCTCTTAGTATATCTGATGGCGTCAATTCTAGCAACACCACGGGCTTTCCGTATACCATCCCCTACCACCCTAGGGTTATAGCCCCTCTTGGCAAAATGATTGGCCAGCTGGTCACATCTCCGTTTAAACGACTCATCCTCAGAGCAAATTCTACGGAGTCGGAGGGCCTGGCTATATGGGATATTTCTGGTAAAATGTTTAGGATGGCAGCTCCTAGGATGCAGATACATGTGGGAGTCAGTTGGTTTTGTATACAAATCAGTGACAATTTTCTGGCCATTAGCTACCTGATTTTGTTCGTCCTCTGCTGCCCTCTCTCTATTTGTCGTCATTTTTGTTTTGTACAGCCTTGATGAAGGACCCGTGGAGGGCCCGAAAGCTTGGCAGGGTAGTTTGTGTTAATAATGCTTCTTTCTATATATATATATATATATATATATATATATATATATATATATATATATATATATATATATATATATATATATATATATATATATATATATATATATATATATATATATATATATATATATATATATATATATATAGGTCTAATATGGTAGTTCTATTTAGACCTTCGACCTTTATATGCCTAAATACGCGCAAATGTCTCAAAAACTAATGAAGGTTGTTTGTTAGTGATGGTTTTACCTAAGTAGGTCAATCGTCCTTTTTTGCTTTTATGGACAAGAAGAGGACGTGCGACCTGTGGAAAAGATATTGAGCTACCTGTTACTTTAATAACAACGACAGGTATGCATAATCTAAAGGATAACGACATATATTTTACTTCTCGTTTTTGTCAGGGAATGCAACTTTAAGAAACTTATGCTACAAGCAATCATTGAGGCATCAAGATTGTCTCTCGTCATGCATAAATCATTGTATAAATGACAGCATCAGTGTGCAGTTTTATTAATGCGTCAATGGGCGATTGTAATCTGAAGAGGCCTGCAAACCATTTATATAGGAGATTTGTTGAAGATGCTTCGATAAGTCTGGCAAAGCTTTAATGCTTTCCATCTTTAAAGCTTTTAGAATAATGCTCTGTATTTCTTCTGCTAAAACATTGAATAACTGTTCCTCAATGTCTCAAAGAAACATATATCTTATAAATTCTATGATATCTTTGACTACTTTAACCATCCATTAATTATAAATCTAAACATTCACGTCGTAATTTTTATGGTCGAAATGCTGCCATCTATCCTCACCTATTACAGTTTCTACTGTTTGAATTGTCCTTTACTTGATTGAAGTTTGTTAAGCTTTAAATCATATCAGAATTACCGGTAACAGTAACAGAAGCCATAGCAAAAGGTACATAACAATAGGCATGAATTTTGAAAGTACTAATACCAGGGCCGTAGGCAGCGGTGGGCAGGGTGACAGTTGCCCCTTTCTGAGATTTCCAAACCGTAAATGAAAGTCTGCCTACTTAAGGAAACAAATACTGAAATGCTGAAGATTTCACTGTCCAAATTATGATTTCAAGGCCCCCAAAAGCTGGGATATTGCATGTAATTATTCCCTTTCCCAAAATTTTCAGGGGAGGTCCTCCCGGACCCCCGTCATGGAAGCGTTTTTATGTGGGTCTTTCTTCCCGACGAATAAACCATCTTCCTCCTACAAGATACACCGCCTGAATACACCGGCATATACACTGACCAACGATAAAATAGCCCATGATTACCATGTTAATTATTAGCTAAACTCAAAACACTTGTAAAGTAACTTTTAGTTAAAAGGGCATAAGCAGTCGCCGCAAACTTATTTTGAAAAGATAGCTAAATCTCACAAATTTCCTCTTATTTCACTTCAAGTAGGCCTGTCTTTCATAGTATGTTAGAACATGAATATTGCATATTATAACAAAGAGTAGATGTGTCACCGCACATTACAGTGTTCAAGTTTATCAACAAGTCTTTTTAATACAATTGAGGCAGTCCTTACAAGATGATTCTATGTGAGGTCCTCCCCTGCAGCTGATGAAACCCTCACTCGGTTTCGTGGTGGCTAACTTATTTCTCTGAAAATTAGTCCTTAAGCAAGGTCACAATGACTCCAGTCATTTGAGGTTAATTGCTTTTATCAGAATTGTAATTATACATGAAGCCAAATGTTGACGAATCCTGTCAGATATATTAGATATACTAGAAAATGTCTTCTATTTTCAATAAATTGAAACCAAATTTATTCTCAGATCGGCAGTTTCTACGATTACGTCGTCAATCGGAGGTGGAATGGTTGGGATTGCTTTCAGGTAAATATTATTTTTATATCAAGCTGGTGCGAAATATATACTTAAAAAAAATTCATACATAGTCAGTGGAATTATGTCACTTAATTGTGTTAAATGGGCTCTTTGAGTTGGTTCACAAAATTCATGATTTTTTCACACCTGGCGAGGTTTACTCACATCTTGATGGTAAATGGTCAAACTAAGAAACCTTACACACCTAACACACACCTGAATGGCAACGATTGGGTAAATAACGATTAAAATCCTTTATTACAAACTCGTGACCAGACGCTTTTTACGGTTAGAAATAAACCATATGCAACCCCTATCCACAAAACCTACAGTTTCTCAAATTTTTGGTAACTAGAAGATGTGATGCATGAGTAATGAGGCTAATTAGAAACATTTTCATGCAATAATTTCTTTCAAACTCGTCACAAAATAATCGCTATCAACTCAATGAGCCCCTTTAACACCGTGTAAATTTACTACAGTCAGCCATACGCCTATTGACCTTGGTGTATTTTAAATACTTTTTAGTTACTGAATATAATATTTTTTTAGATAATGGTCAAAAATTATCATATTGTGGCGTCGATTTTTATTGCTAGCCGAAAGAAAAAGGAATCCATGCAATCACTCTTGAGTGTATGTATGTGCGTACGTATGTGTGTCTATGTATTTACCTTGTAAACAATAACTCAAGGTACCAACGATAGATACTTCTCGTACTTGTTGTATAGATTTATCATATTGAGAAAAAAGAACCCTATGTTTTGGTGCAGGTCAGAGGTCATGTGAGGTCACAGAGGTCAAAAACAGACAACCTTGTAAAAACGATATTTGAAGATAGGAATGATGGTCACCCTGCACTGCCTAGCAAAGCTCGGCACTGGCCAACACCACCCAACACCGCCCCTCATCACACAAAATGAAACTAAAACTGACACAGACTACTCTTTCGGCAAGGAAGTGTCATTTTTGTACTATATCTGTGTAATTTACAACATTAATAATGAACTGATAACTATCGAGATAGTAGTATGTAGACATCAGCTTTTTAGTATGTTACATTTCTCTTTTTTGTTAGTAGTTAAGGCAACATCGTATTATAAATTTTTAATGTCTAATGAAGAAATTTCTATTACTTTATCACCTCCTTTTATGAGTTGAGCAGTTTATGTTAAAAGAGTCACGAAATTGAATCATTAGTACTTCTAAAAGTTGAAAAGAAGCTAATTTTAAATTCATGGTTTTACGAGTCATGCCAGCATATCGTGTTACATATGGTATAATTGTCAGTGTACCAAGGTATTTGCCGCTACTAATAGTACGTTGACAAACTTCCCCTTTGAAGAAGGTACCGGACGAATTTAATCACTAAAACTTTCGCGAGCTCCCTGGAGACTATGAGCCAATTATTTTGTCACTCATATGTGTTACTCTTTCCAATTTGCAAAATAATATCTCGTTCAAGAGGGCACCACCACCCTTTTATAGAAGATCTTGTAGCTGAATATTTAAACAGTTATGATTTACAATGCAGTAGCAGGGGTATATCTTTGAGATGTTGAATAAAGGTTAGTCGTACCTGAGGAAAACTTGCTTGATGATGTAAATGTCACTAATCAGAACAAATTAAGTGTTTAAGTCTATAGAGATTTTTTTACTTTGGTGGTGTTCATCCTTAAACTCCTTTTAGGCTCTTCAACCTCTCACTGTCGTCATGAGTTTCATGACACTCTATGTGGTGAGGTGAAGTTTCCTTTTCATTCCGTAAACAGGGACCATGTTTAACACGCAAAGGGAAAGAAGAGTTCCTGTTGAAAAACGTTGACTTGATTAAATATTCCTTTAAAGTAAAAATATACCTTATGCAATGACGTCACAGAAAAGAAAGTGCGCCCTCTGATGAGATACTTACACCATCACAAATGCAGACAGCTAATTTTTTACCCGTCGGATAAGCGCCTAAGTCTGCGTATGCTTGCAAATGCTACGACGTTTGCACTCATGTACCTTACCTAGCTAGTTTCATTGTCTGTCCTCGGACATGACGTCGTGTGACGTCAATGGGCAAAGTCTATGAGATAAATAATTACAAATGTGTATCTCATCTTCACTACTTTCTTCTTTGGTTTTCTGAACAGCTACGTTACCAAAAAGTACAAGTTCGACATAGTGTACATTATTGATGGAATTCTTGGCGCCCTCGTATCAATTACAGGTTGGTAAAGTACGTTGTATACTATATGATGGTCTGTAAGTACCAGTTGCACGAAAGAAAATTAAATCGTAGCTTAACAGGTAAGGCCCCCACACGTTCAAATGTAATAATCAGAGACAGGTTGGCATCCATATCTAAAAGTTATACGTACTCCACCATTGTTTGGGCAGGCTTACCTAATTCCGGCCTTTTCAGTTACCTTAATCCTTCAAACCGTATGCATAAAAAGTGTAGAGAATGTTTTCTTTCACAGCAATACAGCGTTTAACTTTCTTGATCCCTTTTCCCCACCTGTTGTTATCAGGAAATTAGGTCTAGTCCCAATCCATCGAGGGTGAGCAGATGTAACATAGTATTCACTGTGCATCAAGACCTCATTCTGCTCAATGGCATAAAATTTGATTGTGTAAGGAGGAACCCACAAGGAAGTTGAGGAATAAATCTTTTATGAACGTACGCAGTATTGACGAAGTCAGTTTATCATAAAAACAGAAATTGATTTTCCTACAGCATTATTACAGAATTCCGGCAGATAAGATTGACATTTCTCTTTGAAGTTACGTAAACTTGAAACTTTTCTGTCTCTTGCAAAAAATTAAAAATACATGTAACTGAAATAAAATTTTTGCCTTCCTTGAAATCCACGCAATACGATAAAAAGGGCGTTGAATATTTCGTGTCATTAACGCCTTTGTTTTGCGTAAGTTGAAACGCATCAGCATTAATGTCTAACTTTGACGTCAAATTATCAGGCAGAATTTAAAGTCCCTCTTGCAACCGTTACATGAAGAGAGATTCAGTTAGTTTACGTGGGGCATCCAACTCCAGTCATACATTCTCTGCATAAAGTAGTTTGCTATTTTAACCTTCTTTATTTCTTTTGAAGAAACCAATGGAACTTTAACAAAGTGACAAGGTGACTTTCTCAAACGCGAGCAAAGTGTTCCATCGAAACTCTGTTTGTTAAAATCGCCCAATCACTTCAGTCTGATCTCCTCTCTAAAAACCATCGTTAATAGTATCTCTCTCCTTTAGTATATTAGTGCTTAAGGTTGTTAAGTGGCCGGAAGAATTTAGTGTCCAGTGTCAACAATTATTTTATCAGGTCAGCAGAAGCAAGGAAATCAGCCATAAAATACAGCTGTCGTAAGGCCCGGGGACTTAAAAAGTGCACAATGTTTACAACTGCTAGTCTTTTGACATTTCTGTATTCTTTATGAACCAAATTACAAGTTTAATCAAGTTAGCACAAAGAAGCAAAATATTATGTATCCATTAGACTAACATTCTTTGCATAGTCAAAAATTAACAATATGCACTAGACCAAAGATGCCATCATCTTATTATTATTAATTTGCTTCTTACGTTGCGATTATCTTTTTGTTTACAGACTGTCCAATAATCTAAGATTTGTAAGGATATTTACTTTCAACCTGCTCTGCAGAAAATGCGTGCAAAGCAGATGATCAAGTTTGAAATCATGTTTCGATCCAAATAAATCATGCTAATGAGCCATATAATGTGTATACAATATATAAGAATGTACCAAACGTTTTCATTGACGCATGAAGGATTTTTATCAAGAGGGAAAGGTACTTCACAAACAAGAGGAGGGATATTTAGGAGTGGAAAGATTTGAACATTCAAAACTGATTAAGCGTAAAGTGAAAAGTATGTGAAAATGAAAAAGGCGTAATATGATACATAATGTAGCTGCAGTAAAAGAAACCATGGAAACCAAAATTTCTCCTACTCATGACTTTTTATATTACGCGACAAAATATTTCTTTGGATCAAGAAGTAATCTTTCAAAAATATAAGCAATCGAAATTGATTTGGTAAAGTCTTAATTTTACCTTAAATCAGTAGAAGGGGATATTTTCTTTCGTTTTGTACCCTTTTCCTTTAACAACGAGTTTTGGATGGAAAGAATAACGATAAGATTTTTGAAACCTGCTATGGCATATTTCTATCTAGAAGCTTGAAAGCTTTCAAAGGTATACGTTCCATTGTACACTTTTACTGGCATGATTCTACAAGAAGTTGTAAGGTTTACTCTCCTTTTCTCCTCCCCTATTCCAGCGTACTGTGCCTTAGCGCGACCATGGGAAGGACTAGTGATAGGTGCCATAGGGGGTCTGATAACCTGTCTAAGTGTTCCACTGATAGAAAAGCTCAAGATAGACGACCCTGTGGGGGTCATTCCGGTCCATTTTATCGCAGCCATTTGGGGCATGTTGTCGGTGGGGCTATTTGGTGAAGTTGACCAGTTGGAAAGTTTCTTGCATCTTAATGGTGAGTTCATTACTTCCAAACACCCTTTTCTATTTTCAGCTTTGTCCATATCCTGTCTTAAGTAGATTCAGGCAAACTGTCACTGATATTTACTGGGACATCTTGCTTGGACATACTATGTTCAACTTTAGATACCTTAACCAAGGGCACTGGGAACTCATCCTGCAGATCATCCTCCCATTTTATTCATCCGATAGTGGAGTTCAGAGTTCGCAAGTGTTTGCTGGCCTATAAACATGTAACCAATACGATTGAACACCTTCAAATGCTAAAGTTTAAACCAAACCACAGAGTCAGAAAACGGTGCTGCTGAGATTCTTATTGTTTCCCATGGACGATTGTTGTTCTTGGCGGTTTGTCTGAGGCAAGCCATTTTGGCGTACCGTATTTGTTTTGCTTCAAATTGGCTTAACTTTTTCAACTAAATCTTCCTATCCACCTTTCAAGTAATCCCAGATTTCTCCCTTGGAAATAAATTTTCATCATAATGATAGAAATAAAAAGAGCTATTGACGTCATAGATAAGCATAAAAATCTTGTTCTCCGATATTTGTAAATAAATGATGGCATAAAAGAAAAGCGCCATTCGTTCATCTGCTTTGTAAATAAGCCACACGGATCCAGTACCTGTGTAATCCAATAATACTTCCCATGTACCTTCTGTCATTGTTGTAATGAAAATTGGCTCGAGTTGTAAAGTTTGCTTTCCCTTGAGGTTTCAACGCAACAAAATATTGTTCATTTACCTGTCCCACGTCAGCAGCTTCAATCATTTGGCAACTAGAATCATGGCAGTTTAATCCACAATAATGCAAATCTGATATTTAGATCCAGACTACAATTGACTGACTTTTCTGTACAAATGATACAGATTCCTGACAGTTGCAGCAAGAGACGAACGATGTTACATGTGTCTTGCTTTCACCTACTAAGTCTGTAATTAAAATCGAAAATTACTTGGTAATCTAAGTATTTCAAATTAGAGCATGGCCTATTGTTTTGGGCATTAAATTTGTCTGAAGTTCACCCTTAAACAAAAAACTCAGTCACCCCAGTTTGAATTAGTTAAGTTAAACCCTGGTAGCCTAAGTTATTAATGGCTCTTTTTAATCATGTGCAAATATCTCTTTTAGGCAATTGTTAAATTCATGAGAATAATATCCTTGCTCTACGTTTTTAAGTAATATTTATGTTAAAAGAAGGTCTTCAGATGTACTTGCTAGGCAAATAAGAGGGGATTTGCAAAAGCTTACTTATTTTTTCAAAATAACTTAGAGTGACTGCCTATTCCCTTTAATACTTTGTATCTTCTGGGAGAAGTTGCATTCAAATTTTTATGTATACATTCTCTGGTACCGCCAATAATGCCCACTATATACATACTGTCCCTACAACTCAGTTCCAATTCTTTGCCCTCTCTCCACCATTATTTGGTAATTTTGTAGGGCAAAGAATACTTTCTGTATCTTTGTCATTTTACAACCTGGTTTTCTCAAGTTAAGTAAGCTATCGCTCGATTTATGATTTATAAATTTATAAATTTTTGAGATGTCCTGAGCAAAGGTGTTTTCATTTATAAACCTTGATGATTGATCGAGATTACGAAGCGACTGACCTTTGGAATCGGCCTCAATCATGTAGCAAAATCAGCCAACATAATACTAGGATGTTGAGCAATCTATCTTTTCCTTTTACCCTGTCTGGGGCATGATCTCAGTGATCTGAGATATAAAGAGAGTTACCTGAAGAAAAATGGAGAACATTTTCATTGTTCCATTTATTTAGAGGCAGAATATAAGAAGGCATTTCCTGGGTTCCATTTATTAAGTGTCTGTATATGTATTGAACTACTTCTTACTTTTTAATTAAGGTCTCTTTCGGGGAGGCGGATTCAAACTTCTTGGAATTCAACTTTTGGCTGTGTTGGTTATCACTTTCTGGACTGCTGTCGCATCCTACGTAGTCCTCAAGGTACTAGATTTGACCATTGGTTTACGGGTTCCACTTCACGAAGAAATTCTCGGGGCGGACATCGTAGAACACTCTATTAACGGGTCTTACGACAAAACGAGCGGAGAATGGAATGACAGTGAGGGAAGGTTAATTATGATTGTGGATAAATCAAATCCAGCGAACTATGAAAGAACGATAAGGGAACTGAAATATCATATGAGGGAGGAAGGAGCTGATAACGTATGGGTGCGTCGAACTTCCTTCATGGGGTTCTCGAGAAGCAATCGCCCGTCCAGGAGTCACTGGGAAGAGCCTAGGTTGGATGTGGACCAAGTGTCTGATAGATCATCCGGCTTCGTGTCAACAAATCACTCTCCGAAAGTAGCGACCATATCAGTGCCGAATGGGATAGACGAAGAGTTACCACCTCGACGTCGCTCTGTGGACAGCGACGGCCTAGAGGTATTGGTAATTCCCAGTATCAGTGTAAAGCCAGGGCAAAATAGTGGAGAATTCTGGTCAGAAGAGATTGTGAAACAACTGAGAAGGAAAAGTCAAAGGGGAAGAAGAGGAAATTCAAGATGAAAGGGCTGAAGGAAAAAAACAAATTCGATTAAACAGGTGACTTGTCAAGAACTTTTCAAGGACAATGAATAAAACGATTTTGTTATAATATTTAAAGAATGATTTTATTCAAACTGTAAAAACCTAAGATTAACGTAAAAACAGTAAACCCCGAAAGCATGTATTTACGTTATGTTGGATTTTACATCTAATGATATTTTTTAGTGAGCCTATCTTGCCTTTTCTCTAAGACTTGGATTCATTCGAGATTGTCATATAATGTAGGTTTAAGAGGTAACCTTCACAAAACAAGAGTACTGAACAATCAGTTTTATCTATGTTAAATTGTTCTTTAAAACAATTCGATCAATACCTAAGACAGACAAAGCAAAGGCATTCTAGTAAATCTTTTGAGATTTTGCCAAGTGTTTTGAGCTTCAGTTAAGCTATGTCTATGTGGACACATGGAGCTATTAGAGTACTAACCTAGGACGTAATATGCATGGTATATGTCTTTCTATCACTTTTTTGGAAACACAATACTTTAAGTTCAATGTTGATAATTACTACGGTTGCTAAAGTCTTACTCACACGATATCATATGACACAATATACTTAATGACAATAGCCCTTGTGATCATATTCAACTCTTTCAAAAGTTACCAACATAAACAGATCAGTTCCACAGTTCTAAACCAAATGGTAAATATTTAGAGAGTGGGTTTACAATACAAAGATGGCTTGCTCCTAAACAGAACGGATAGATTACATGCAAGGATCTATAGTAACTAGCGAAAAAGACGTTTCGAAAATGCTATCGTTTTCTTAAACTCTAATAAAGGTCCCCTCCAATTAATCCTACAAGCTCTAGAGAACAGATCCCTATGGAAAGAATATGAAAATTAAACACTGAAAAGAGGGCGCTAATACTCATTAAAAGAAGGGCAATAAAAAGGCGCTCTGGAAACGCTTTGATAAACAAAAGCAGCCAATTTGTTTTAACTAGTTGATCAAGTAACTGGCTAATTACATCTGACTACACCGAATGTAATGCTTTCCTGCATATTGATTTATTTTTTGGTATACCTCAAATATATTGGTTGAGGATTAGATGAGACCCAATTAAACACCAATTACTTGCGATTAAAGACATACTACATAACTATATATATATATATATATATAGTTATATATATATATATAGTTATATATAGTTATATATATATATATATATATATATATATATATATATATATATATATATATATATATATATATATATATATATATATATATATATAGTTATGATTGGAAGAAAGTAATGAGGGAGCGGGACTATGATGATATATCTCCTCCTGTCTGTGCTACTAAAGGCTACTCCGCAAAAGGATTGTTAATGAGGAAGTTTGCTCATTAGTCAAATGTATTGTGTATACTTCTCGATCTTTGAGAAATCCACAGTCACATTTTTCGAGTGCAACGAACTGTAAACATTTTCTTTCAAAATTTTTATATAATTCAAATGCGAACGATGTTTTGATTTTAGTTAGAGTTACGTGTTGCTAGCTATTTAATGTTTAAAATAAACTTTCTTTGTGGTGGATTGTGACGGTAGCGTACTAACATGCAACTGGCTCACAATGTTTCTATTATTAATCCCAATTGCACAATAATGCACTTACGTGAAGAGCAAATTAACTTAGATCAGGTTTTCACAAATTTGTTTTTATTATGGAGAATACCTTCGTCCTGTCATTTTAGCACAAAACACCAAAATTTTATATCACTTTAATAAAATTGAAAATATGTTTATATACATATATTTTGACATGTACGACCTTTCCTTTTGTCCTTTTTTGTTTATAGAGCGTGTTTATGGACTTGATTTAAGCATCATTTGATTATACAGACTGCAACCTCCAGCCGTTCGGAGTATTATCGCACGTAGTCATGAGTGAACTATTACACTTAAGTTGTTTGCGCTGACAGAGGTCACAAAGGAGACAACTAGACCACCTTTCAGAATGAAACACTGTAGGCTAACCTCCTAAATTTCTCCTAATAGCCATAGATGTTGCTCCGCAAGAAATATCTGCTTCCATTTGCACCATACCACATCAATTCTCTGTCCTTTTGCCGGGATCCATCATCCTTTGTCTACGTTTCTTCGCATTCATAGTAAAATAATCATACCTAGGAGTTCGAACATATCTCTATTAAGAATTGGTGAATTCATTTTGATTGATGGCATAGATTCAAACAAAGGCATATCTGTCATTAGTTAATGATAACTTGTTCAGTCATTAGCCAATACACATTTGCACATCAGACAGCTCACACATAGTAGTATGTGAATATGGCCTTGAGTAATATACAACTCTGCACATGCTCCTGTGACTTGGACAGGGAATGGAATAGACAGATGTTTTCCTTTCAAATTAGAGAAGCTGGAGGTAAACTTAAAGGGAAAATTTTTACTGTCTGAGCGAAGTTTATTGCTCTCAATTAATCTTGTAGTGCAAAGATAGGCTACCGTCAGGGAGTTACTACCGGCCTTTGAATGCATATTGATTGCTTCATGCAGGGAGTTGTTACTCCATACTTAATGTAAGCTTAGCTCAAACCAGGGAGCTGTTACGGAACAGCTCCCTGATCTCAGCTGCTCAGTTTGAGCAGGGAGCTGTTACGGAAAACTGAGCAGCTGAGATTTAAAGATACCTGATGCGAAAAGAATGGGCCAAATAGGATTACTAGGTGTTTTCTCACTTCATTTTGAGTTTCACTAACGTGAAGCATGTGTCAGTTCCCCGCTGCTTCTTGAAACGATGTCATCCTGCAAATGATTCGCTCGTTATACTGGGGTCAACTTTTATGGTGAGTTCTTCAAAGATTTTCGTAACAGTAAAGAGCCATAGCAGTACAAATGGGAGGTGTTTTGACCAAAAATGGGGGGACAACAGTTTTTTGAGGGGTAGGCTCCTTTACAGTTTCACGTCTTCCAGAGACCGGATCTGCGCCCCCCCCCCTTTTTATGGCGGGTGCTTGCGGAAGCTGTGGTCTGAGGCGTCCTTTTTGGTCTGTGGCAAGTTTGGAGGATCCATTGCGAAATGCAGGTAAGTCAGGTAAAACAACTTTTACTTTTTTCCCTTCGTCTCTATTTGGAGAAATGTGGGACATGAAATTAATGAGAGCTTCGAAACTACCATTGTGAAGATCATTGTAACCGCTCTTGAAACTGAATGAAAATTTTCAAAACAGCCCATAATAATTTTACGACAAGGAAATAAGTACAAACCACAACTAGTGCACACTGCTGAAGCATAATCTTGGTAAGGCACCAAGTTCGTTTCCCTAGAAAACAAATAACTGACCATCAAAAGATGCAAAGCCAGCCGATAAGGTCTTACAAGATGGAAACAAGCCAACGAACCCGAGGAGAAAAAGCAAACCAGTATCAGAGTTTAAACTTATGTTTTTATTGGTGTGAACTAAAACAAATCACTCGACAAACTTCTAACAAGGAAGAGTATATCCTACATACTGTCTAGGTTAGCGTTCATACAAGAAATCATGTTTATTCTCAATCTAGAAATTTTAATTATTATCTAACTGCTATTCAACTATCTGAACTGGTTGTAAAATGAAGGAAGCAAAACTTGTTGAGATATTAAACCTTGTTACCTTGAATATTAGTAAGCAGGATTGGGATATCCTTTCCTAACTTGTATCATTATTACATCAATCCAGGGGCGTCAATCCGTATTCAAATGTGGGGGGACGGGGGACATACATGACTTAGCACAAAACAATCCCTTTGGTTTTGAAGAGGGGGTGTCTTCCTATAGGCCCTTTCCTCTCCCCCCCCCCTTATGATGACTGACGCCCTATTCTAATAACCGGCCCGTAGCCAGGAATTCTGATATAGGGGAGCACCTACACCTCATAGAGGGGCACCGAAGAAGATTATGTTTGTTGTCAGTAGTACCACCACAGGATTACAGTTTGACGAAACTACAGGGGATTATATCTCAAGCTTACCACACATAGCATAAAGGTATCGGTTTTACGTGTGCACATACGCGCGCCGAAGCGAAAATTTCACTCTTCTGATGGAAATTTTTCCCTCCGCTTGCAATACAGAGACGTAGAAATTCTCCACAACTGAAGGGAACACGACTATAATCATGATATATCTTCAGCTCAGCCAGCGCAGGTGAAGCCGGTTAAGTACTTTGCGAACGGCGAGGCGGGACCAGGGGCTGCCATAAGGCAGGCTTGGTGTGATCCAGTATGATTTTGTTAGGACCCAGAGGGAAATTCCCCGAATATGTGGCGAATTAACAATATTGGAGCACTAGTATGGAGCTCTGAGCAGGACTTTGAATGACAGTGAGAGCACACCAATTTCTTCACAGTTCACAATTCGGATGGTCATTATCGTATTTCTACTTTGAACGAAATTTTACATGAAAAAAAAAAACAGAAAAAGTAAATTTTGGAATAAATTTTTGGTGCGAGTAAATTTAGCTTCAAACCAAATAGTCGTCGCTGGAAGAGTTCACTTGAATTTTCTTACTAATAATGTTCATGGGTGATATTACTTTGCCTGTGAGAATTGCGCGCGAAGCGCGACGAAATTATGCAAGAAAGTTATTTACCACGTTAAAACCTGCATACAGACTCAGCAAGGGGTGGTGGAAAGATAAGCCCGACGAAGGGACCAGGCTCCCCTAAGAGGTCCAGTAACCCGAAGCCCCGTCAGAAGCAATGGGTTACAGATTGGATACCGAACGCAAAATTTTGGGCCACCGGCGAAAAATTTGGGGTTCTGTTGAAGAAAAATTGAAAATAATTGGTTCTTATTAAGGAAAGTTAGAAAATTTGGGTTTCTATGGAAGAATCTGCCCTCTTCGTCCTAGACCAGTCGTTCTCAAACTTTTTAGACTACCGCCCCTTAAACAACCCCCTCTCCTCGTCCTACCGTTCACAGTCAGATGCTCAAGATTGTTTAAAGATATGTATGAATTCAAAAAGGGGTGTTACAAAATTAAAAATTAGCCGTTACAAGAAATGTCTCTGCTACTGTAATATAATCCAAACACAGAAGAAATTGGACCAAGGGGCAGACTTATTGAAATTCTGATACCATTTATGGATGATTTGGGGTCACAAAAATATTTTTTCTATCCCCAGACCCCCTGAATGCCTTATTGTGCCTTAAATGGCTGCAGTCACAGTGATGTGTCATAAACGCCAGGGACCCTAAATCAGTCTCAACGCCCCCTATTCCCCATGTACTCCGTAGCGCCCACCTTAGACTTCTCAACGCCCCCTGGGGGCAATAGGGACCACTTTGAGAAACACTGTCCTAGACAGTTCCAATTCTCCCGACTAAGTTACTCCTTCCAAAACTGTTTGAGCCCCTCCTTATGCAGACACAAACCTAGTTTATTGCTTAAGGGCATATTCTGTTGGGCTTACAAGGACATAATATGTAACCAGAACATTCTCTGCGCATGCTGTGTACTGTGAGCGTTGATGTCAATCAAAGAGTATTCACCTATGACCAATTGAGAATTTTGCTTTCACCCAACCAAAATATATTTGGGGTGATGAGTGTCTGTCTGTAAGAACAAAACCAAGACGCCGGGCGACTGGTTGCGAGGGGATGCCCCCTCCCACCACCCCTGGACACTGAGACACTTTACGTTTCATACAAAAATGATTAACATGATGTTGCGTCTGAATTAAGAATCTTCCCGATCGTAAGAGAAAGAGCATGGAACTTTTTATGGATTCAGTTTTGTTTTTTGGGGAATCACACCTGCACGAACGAACACTACCCTAATTGTGGAACCTGTACATTTATAACTTAAGCCAACATATCTGAAATGGGTGTTAAAGCTATATGTAACTGAAGATGAAAGCGCGCGTAGCGCACCAAAATTTTTGTGATTTTAGAACAAAAATGTTACAGAGAACAAAATACGTTCATTATTAAACTCCTTTTGGGATCATTTTGGTTACAAATCGCTTGGTGTCATACCAGGGCCACCGTTTACATGTACTAAACTTTTATTTTGGATCGATTTTCCGTATAGGGGGTACAGTGGTCCGCACGGGGGGGGGGGATCGCCCCCTCGTGCCCCGGCCTGGCTACTGGCCTGTCTAATAAGAATTATCATTTCAAAGTTAACATGACCATCATAGAGAGCTGCCAGGTGAAATACACGGAGTCCACGGAATTACTTCAAGATGTTATTTCACCATGTCCCAAAATAGCTGAAACCAGGCTTCGCAGCGTGGATCATGGTCGGAGATCATGGACTCGACCAGGCCCGTTGCTAGGGTGACATGTTTGTGGGTGTGAAGGTGACCGTCCCAAATTCCGACTGGCTGGAAGTTTTTTCCAACTGAGTGGAGGCGTGTAAATTACACTTTGTTTATGAGCGCTCTGCGATTTGTATACAGCAGTGGGGATCCTTCCTTTGTCACTAAATAAATGTGTCGTCATGGGGAGGGGTGTAAGAGGAGGAGGCGTCCCCCTTCCCTTTGAGAAATTTTTGTTAATTTAAGGCTGCTTAGGTGCAAAACGGTGCTATCTTTGGGATATTTTTGGAGCTGATCGTATATGGCTGGAAAATGTCCATAATTTAGTAAATTCTAATTTTCCCGACTGTCTAGATGTTTTTACTAACTGCAGTAGCGGGGCGTAAATTGTACCTTTTTTATGCACCCTGCGTTTGTATACAGCAGTGGGGGTCCTTCCTTTGTCACTATATAAAGGCGTCATCCTGGGGGAGGGGTCTAAGGGGAGGGAGCGTTCCCCTACCCTTTGAGAAATCTTGTTAATTTAAGGTTGCTTAGATGCAAAATGGTGCTATCTTTGGGATATTTTTGGAGCTGATCGTAGTATAGCAAAAGTGTGAAGGACTAGCAAGGGCGTTTTCAGAATGCTTTTTAGTCATAAGTGTAATAACAATCACCATCTATACCGATAATGGCTTCGGCGAAGCGCTCTGTAAAAATTTTTGAAAAATGTTTAACGGCAACAAAGTACTTTAAACCTTCCACATCATGCTACAAATTAGACTGAATGCAGTGGCGTACCCAGGATTTGTCTCAAGGGGGGTATGCAGTATGTTGTGTGACCGCCGGCCTGGGGGAGGGGTCTAAGGGGGAATGTCCCCCTCCCCTTTGAAATTTTTTGAAAAATTAGGTTTCCTTACATGCAATCTGGTGCCACATATGTTACCTTTTGAAGTAAAGTCTGTGTTAAAAAATTTACTTTTTTTAGGAACTAAAAAATAGGCATCAGTGAGGGGGGCATGGCCCAATGGGGTCTCCCCCTCCCCCTTTGAAAATTTTTGAAAAATTAGGTGTCCTTACATGCAATCTGGTGCCAAATATGCTACCTTTTGAAGTACAATTTGTGTTAAAAAGTTACTAAAAATAGGCATCAGTGAGGGGGCAGAATAAATTAACGTATTTTTAGGAACTTAAAAAAATCGGAATAAGTGAGGGGGAATGGCCGAATGGCCCTCCCCTCTGCGTACGCCACTGATTGAATGATCCGGGCCCATATTGATGAGAGGCCCCTTCAGATGTTTGGAGATGTATGTCTGTTTTCGGAGAGTGCTGTGATCAGAATAGTTCAATGTATTTACCTTTTAAATGGTCATGAGAAAGAGTGCAAACCGTGACGCATGCGCGCGAAGCGCGCCGAAGTTTTGTCATTAAATAAGATTTCCCTGACGAAATCTACATTCAGAATCTGCATCGAGATTCTTAACAATTGCCCAACAAACCTACATACCACTCAAAAAGCCAGTCAAATAGAGCCACGACACTACTCTTTTACGCAAATGTGGGGGGGGACATTTGATATTGTGTCCCCCATACATCAAAATATGGGGGGACTTGTCCCCCCGTCCCCTCCCCCCAGGATTGACGCCCATGCATCAATCTGCATTAAGTCTAAATTCTTTGAAGCTTTGTTAAAGCTTAATAATCAGTCAAACCTTATGGAAGATGTTGTTTCATTTATTAATTGTGTGTACCAACGAGATGTTAAAGTTGTCAAGTATGCCACATCAGACAATCTTGAGGAGATCTGTTCCACATGATCAATGCCGAATGACTTCATTTCAATAAAATTTCCAAGAGAAAGCAAATATCCATACTTTATGATATTTCATGGGGGAGAGTAACGTTAGTTCCCCTGGCCTTCAAAGATAATTCAAAACTCTATCATTCTTTTTCACAAAAAAAGGAAATTAAAGCAAAATCTGTGTAACGAAAGGAGTGAAAGCCGACGAAAGATAGAAATGAAATCATGAGACTGATTCTACCGACCTTCACTTGAATCAATTTGAAGTAGATATGCATAATGTTTACCAAATCTAAAGATTTTAGACGAAGTAGACACCTTGAGCTACAGGAATAGTTATTGTACATTCTTGACTTTGTGCAACGTTAGATCTTCAACTGTTAAACGACTGGAAGGATCCTTTGTAAATAAATGATATAAAGCTCTTTCTCAAGTCATATTTGAGGACCACAAGAATCTATCAGTGGGGGTCTTTATTCAAAACAGGTATTCAGTTCTTCTCGGATGACCACAGAAATTGCTTCTTCTTTTCCTCTCATAAACGTCATATCACATTAAGTACTGCTAAACACGTTATGCTAGCACCTTCATCTGAACAAAGAACTAAAGTTGTCAACGGATCCCTTTATCGTTGAGACATGCTGATATTACACCACTAAATAACAAACCTCGTTTTGTTACATTTTAGGTCAAATTTACACAGTTCTATTTATTGCATCTCTTCCTTCGGTCTTGCTTTTAGAGTCAGTCAGAATAAAACGTAACTTGACGGAATCTTACATGAATGCTCAGAATACTGATACTGCTGCAAAAGTAAAATTCTTTCATAGACAATGCTCGAAATAATCAGATGGAGAACGGTTTGATTAAGGAATAAGCTGCTTTTGGCAGACCTTCAATTGGTGAATAAAGTTTCGAGAATACAAATTTGATTAACGGACAAGATGAAGTCGAGTCCATTATTTTAGCAATTGTCAGTCGAGACGGTTTATGGACTGGCAATAGCCCCACAAATTTGGTTTAGGCCATATCTACTAAAGAAAATTGTGAAAATTTGTTGCTTTTAATAATGTTTACATGATCTAACCAAAATTAAAATACTTGTAGAAGGCACAATAAAAGGTCACTTTCTAACCAATCAAACGTGATACATTTGGCGATCTTTAGAACTGAAGGAGCAATGGCTGTTTTCTTGGAACGTAGGTTGAGTTGGTCAGCTATTAAGAGTGATTGCTACTGTTTTAAAAGATTTCACTCCCACCCTCCCTTGCATCCTATTTTCCAACATCTTATTTCAATTACTATATGTTTATAAATTCTGTACCTAATTTAATTGCAATGTCAAGAAGCCTGGTCTGTTATTTCAACAGAGCAAATCACCTAGCTTAATTGATGAAACCTCATTTGCATCAAGTACCATTGACTTCATATTTCCCTCGCATTCTTTAATGCACACCAACTGTAGAAACTCAGTTTGGCAAAAAATTTTTAACACCGAGTGCAAACGTGTTTTAGTTTCCAAATGTTATCGATGACCCCCCCCCCCCCTCGGTCAATTTCATAATTTCGATAGGAAAGTAAAGACTTGGTTAAGTAACTTCAATGTAATTTCTGTATATACACCAGTTCAAAGCTATCAACATTCAAATCTAGAAGGATTTCGTATGAACTTTATTAACAAATATATGTTATTCCTGTAATTTCATGGAGTGACACCAAAAACATACATCTTCCAACTAAATTTAATTTTACGTCTTTGGGTTTTCACGATAACTTTGCGGAATATTGCAAACAAGTCAAATGAAACAAAACCATCATACCATGCTTTTGTTGTCGGTATGCGGTTATATATCTGTTTCCTGCTGAACATGAAATATTATTCTAAATGACAACTTTTAGAAAGTATTCTATCACAAAAATTCACAAAAGTTAATCATTCATCGAATAAACTTGTTCTTTGATTTTTCTTTAATGCTACCAGCTTTTCGAAACTATCCTACGATTTTTGATTCCTTCCCGAAGGCAAAAAGAATCTATGTTATCACATGCTCGTATATGTATGTTGGCATTTATGTGTGTGTGTATGTGTGTGTTTGTGACACTTTGTAAACAAGATGTCTCAAGGTAGCAATTTTGGATACATCTCATACTTAGTTTATGAATTTATAATATTAAGAGTAAGATACCTATTGTTTTTCGTGAAGGCCGAAGGTCATGTGAAGTCAAAATCAAAAGCCTTGTGAACAAGATATGTCAAGGTGGAAAAAAGGATACTCTTCATTCTTGGCATGTGGATGCGTTATAATTAGAAAATGAACCCTATTATTTTTGGTAGAGGCCAGTGCGGGTAAAAATACGAAAACAATTGGAAATTGCTTGTAAACACGAAATTTCAAAATAGGAACAACAGACGCTTTTTATTCTGTACGTGGTATGCATGTTTATCATATTGGTAAAAAACCTCTATCCTTTGTGGTGGAGGTCAGGAGTCATTTGAGGTCTCCACAGCTGTAAAAACCGAAACCTTGTAAACATGATATTTAAAGACAGTATAATGGATTTTTTTCATAGTTGGTATGTTGCTTTGTCATATTAAGAGAGACAACCCCATGGGTTTGGTGGAGGTGAAAGATCATTTGAGGTAAACATAGGTAAAACTACGAAAACCTCATAGACTTAATAGACAGTGGGCCGTACCTCTAAGTTGTGTTTTTCGTGCTCACTGAAAAAGGAGAGCAAAATTTTTGTGCCATTCCAAAGATAAATTACAGAGAACAAGATATATATTTTCACAAGCATGACTGTGGTACATTTATTAGAAATTCTAATTTTCATTACTTATTATGAAGACGTTTGACGGATGCTGTGACTATAAATAATATACTTAGAAATACCTTCAAATCAAAGTGTGTGTTGATGGTGTACACTGTAGTGGAACTGAATTCTAGCTAAGATACTTATGCCTTCAATTTTTGTCATTCCTTCTTGTTTTCTGTTACTTACCATACTTAGGGTATAGATTTGTCATATTTATAGAAAAGTTTCTATTGTTTTAACTGGAGGTCAAATGTCATTTTGAGGTCACCAGAGGTCAAAAACCGAGAACATCTTAAAACACGATATTTCAAATTAGAAATGATGGACAACTGCACTGCCCGGCTGAGCCCCGTAGCGCACTGTGCCACCCGGCATCTCCTCGCACATCCCGCTCATGCAGAATGACAAAATAAACTTGACAAGGACTACTTTTTCGTCAAGGAATTATAGAACGGACCTCCTGAATTGAAGAAAACAATCCGAAATGCTTTTTAACTTTTTGCTGACAAAATGAGGTACAACGAAATATCACTATTTTCATTTTTCGAACCTTGCTTAAGGGATGTTGTCCATCGTAATATGGGGACATTTAATCTTTGGTGTTGTGATTCTTTAAAAATAAATTCCATGATCCAGTCTCTGAACCCCTTTGAAGTTTAACCTTTCATGTATCTCTTCCAAATACATGACGCCGGTGGACAAATGACATGTTGACCTGTTATGGTCAAAGAAGAAGAACGAAGGTCCTTGGAGAATCTCAAATTCAAATGTGAGGGTTAGGTCAACAATACAACTTCTATAACCTTAAGTAATATCTACGGTACGTTTATCATCTCAGTTTACCTTTCTTGTTTCGTAAAGGCTACAAGGATATGAGGGTATTGTAAACAGGCAAATCAAGCAATTAAGCAATGCGCTTCGTGGTGGTGGCGACATGGTAAAAACGTGACTGTCCACTCTGTTTACACATAACTAAGGTTTATTATAGGGCAATTTCAGCAATACACGAAAATGCAGGACATGTCCCGAAGGGCCCAAGTATTTACAGAGAGGCCTCTGAAGGTCTCCATACACTGACGATAAGTAGATTGTCTGCGATTACATCCTGTGCAATCTAAAGAGTTCGTCTTTTATTTTAAAATTATATCTTGGAATAGATCTACTCTAACGTTAGAAAATTATAGTTACACAGTATTTAATCTTTTCACAATATTTGCTTCACAACTACACAGCTTAACTTAACAACTGTACAAGCGGAAAGTTATTACTATAAGTAACACACTCCTGGTACAAATAGGGTCCATAATCTGTCCTAAGATTAATTTTATATATTTAAGAAGGCTGAAAAAGATACTCTCAAATTGGAAATACGCATGTAATCCCATTTAAGTGTTTGGATACAATCACCACAATTTCTCAAGAGTACGTGCTTTATTTCCACTTATGTTCCTTTACGTTAGATGGTTGCAAGAAATAAGGTGGGTTGGGAGATTTAGTATTTTTCCAGTACACTGCCTCTCAAGAAGGTGACATCTGGTGCAGAGTCTATTTCGCATGAAAAGGAACAATGGAAGCATTTGAAGTCTTTCTTAACAACGAAATCTTTTTGAAGAAAAAACTTTTCAATATAGATGTCAGCCATTGTGATCTTTCATCTTTAAGTGTCGTGGTACCTGTAAAAGATGACCCAAAGTTAAAGGGAGAAGGCAGTCGGCTTAAGTTTATTTTCAAAAATTTGCTAAATCTTACAGATCTCCTCTTTTTCTCTTTCAAGTTTTTCTTAATTCATTGAATATTGGGGGTAAACCAATGAGTTATTCTGCATAAAATTGGGAAATAAGTAAGAAAAATATTGTCACGTGATTGATATAGGAACCATTCCTGAACTAGTGTGACGGGATACACTAATTCAAATTAGGGGGACTGCACTTTTTTGCAAAATTCTGTGAGAAGCAATTCTAAGGCGATGTGAGTTCACGTCGTTTCCACCCACGGCTTAAAGCATTGAGTGTGGCCAGCCTTGTTCAAAGGTTTTTGTTATCCATAATTAACTAAATGCAACCCACGGTAATGACTTACGGGCTTATGTAAGCATTGACAACCTAATATGGCAAGGTGGAATAAAGCAACGACCAAAGTTAACTATAAAATAACACTCATGAATTGTAACTAAAGGTTTAGTGGCATTATCTTACACTTCAAGACAGCGACAAACAAGACAAAAGAAGTAACGAAGTAGCCTAATTGTCCTAATCTGTCAATCTCATTATATACACTTCTGACGCCGTGCTATGCGAAAGGCTAAATAATCGAGTTAAGGTCACTGCCTACCTTATTATCGTAAATTTACAACTTTTATCTTCAATTTCATTTCAAAAAGGGCTGCTATTGAAGATAACTTTTGCTCAATTCACCTTCGCTGCAAATATCACGTTTTTCCGAGAAGAACGTGTAATTGATCGTTTACGTGAAGTAAAAAGTGCAAATGCCTTTGCCAAGAAACGTGTAAGCATATTTCAAGTAGTTAAATAGTGCAAAATATTGTTTTCAAGAATACGGAAGATATGAGGCTATATAACACAAGACAGTGATCGCAAAAGGATTACGAATCTTTGCTATGGGAAAACAGTGCGAGCTACCGTAACTGCCTCTGTTGCAGGATCCCTTCTTTGAAAAAAAAAAGGAAACATGGGGTTTAGATATCTTAGTACGGAAGGAATCTTGGGAAATCTTCCTCGCCCTCTTCCGAATACTTTAGCATTTCAAAGACTGCAGACAAGCAGTCGATGCATACCTCAGTCACAAAAGAGTTGAGATGTTTTGATTCCCTTCTAGACTCTTTAATTTCCTGGTTAGGTACCTGCAAAGAAACGATAGGAAAATATTCTGACTGAGCGGATTTAGGATCACAAATATTGGGATAAGGTCTCAACCTTTCATTCAAGGGCGCAGAGTTAAAACAATCTTTGGGTTGAATGAAAGACGCCCTCTTTATGACTTGCCTCTCTGTTTTGATATTAGTGAAGCGCAATTCATGACATAAATTGGGGGCGCCCCATCAGTACGACGCCTCTGATTTTACTTGTACGTAAACCCTCCTCCTCTATTTGCTTTCCAGAAATACTATTTACACTATAATATTGAGATTTGCAAACCCCATGATATTTTACATATTTCCCATATTCCTTGACATTTCCATCGGCATCATTTGCTCTTTATCAAATGAAGGAACGTTTAGAAACAGCGAAACAATCTTGTCTTGAAATATTGAATTTCATACGTTAGTACATTATCATCAGAAGAAGTACTAAAGCAACTGCTATAACTAGGCATGCTAAATTGGTTACAAGACAATGAAATTTTACCAATTCTTACATAAGTGACTTACAATAAACTATGTAACAGATTACATGATCTTGCATAGCAAAGCTTTTGTAACCTATAACACTAACCCCAAATGCCCGACTTAATTCATCACTTTTTACTCCTGATTTTCCGTTCTGACATTAAAGAACTTATCCCCTAGACATAGGCATACGGGGGGTTAATATTTCTGGGGGGTCAGGGAAAATTTTTGCCCGAATTTAGAATTTTGGACCAAGTTGCCCGAATTTTGATACCGTTGTGTCGGTTCCAAAAAGGCATAATTTGTTTTCTCGGCTGTCTCATTTGCCCGAATGGATCCACTATTTTTGCCCGAATTGGGAGGGCATATGCCCCCCTGCCCCCCGCCTCGTACGCTTATGCCCCTAGACAATCTTTCCATACTTCCGTGGAAGGTGTTTCGAACAGAAGTAAAACATTTCCAAACACATTTTTTAATTGCCTTAAGAACTTTCTGTTAATGTGTGGTATTCATCTCTATTTCATTATCAATATGGGTGGCTTGTGAGGCAAACATCATATAAATTCATTAACCTTCATGTCTTGATAATTATAGGTTGTACTAAAAATCTACCCAGCCCACAGATCATCAACATCTGTGCAAGTAGCATTCGTGTTCAAATACGTTGTTGTGGAAGCTTAGAACTTCAAACCAGTAGATTTTATTAATACAATTTACATTTTAATTCTAAATAGATTCGTATGGTATACATTTAGAGAGAGAGAGATGGCGACATTAAACATGTTCAGGAAGACATAGGTACAAGTTACGATCAAGAATTTGTTCACAAAAAGATAGACAAAGAAAACTTTGAACCACTTAGTCTACATGATACAGATCTGCATGGATTTATTTTTGTGAAGCACTGATGAAACAGAATTTGGAATGGAAGACCCAAATGTAACAAACGCGACTGTAGACGAAACTGTACAAGCAGGGTTGTTCGAGATACAGTGGGACGATGCCACATGGATTCTAACAAGTGCGTTTATTATCTTCACTATGCAATCAGGATTTGGACTGCTGGAATCAGGAAGCGTGTCTTGTAGAAATGAAGTCAACATTATGATTAAGAACACAGTGGATGTAGTATTTGGAGGGTTAACCTACTGGATGTTCGGTTTCGGGATCAGTATATGGGTAGAGGGTGAATCGAATCAGTTTATGGGGGTCAGTAACTTTTTCTTAGATGCCGATAGCGAGGTAAGCGGTCAATTATTCTCTCTTTTCTTTTTCCAAACATCATTTGCGACAACCGCCACAACGATCGTTAGTGGTTCCATGGCCGAAAGAACCAAGTTAGAGGCATACATTCTGTTTTCAATTTTTAACACTCTTATCTACTGTTTCCCATCACACTGGTTGTGGAGGACTCCAGAAAGTTGGTTTCATCAAATCGGTGCCGTGGACCTTGCAGGTGAGTCGAATGCCAATTGTATTGCATAGATTTGCTGAAAGGGTACTTGGGCATTAGATGGACCGCCAGTTTAGAGTCGACAGTTGAGAGGAAAGCATACAGTAAGCAAGAAGTAGTTAACTACTCAATATTTGGTAGGAACATTGCGAAAGTTTCATGCAAGCCTTGACTATTGAATGCTGTAGAGCAGTAGATCTTAACAATTTAGTAGTAGGCTCTGTAGTGATATTTTAAGCCGCCCCCACATTCATGATGTAACGTTCCTACTAAATTTAAGTACTGCAAAACTTATTCAATATTATAGCTCTTCGTTTTGCATTAAACGTACATCACCAAAACAACACTTTACATGCGTAATGAGTGGTCAAAACATTCATAACTTATAAGATCGATATCTCAAGCCGAAAAACATCCATGAATCTCGTACTCAGCATGTGGTTGTTTCATATCAAGTAAAAGAAGCTCATTTTTCGTGGAGGGCAAAGGTCATTTGGGGTCATCAGAGGTCAAATGATAAAAATTTTATCAGAAAAGGAAACTCCAAGGGATCTCATACTTGGCATGTGGATGACCCATATTAGGTAATGATTCCTATTGATTTTTTGGAGGTCAAGGTCATTTGAGGTCACCAAAGATAAAACGGTGTAAACCTTCTAAAGAAGATATCTCAAGCAGAGAAACTGTGATAAACCTTGTACTTACCTTGTACTAGTATGCCCATACCAAGCTAATGGTTCTAATCGATTTTGATGGAGGTCAAAGGTCACTTGTGGTCACCAGAGGCCAAAAAGGTGAAAAATTGTAAACAAAATATCTGAAGCAGGAAAACATGAAATGAACCTTATACTTGACGTGTGAATGGTCAGTATTAAAGGTCAAAGGTTTATAATAGGTAACAGTGCGGTTAAAACCTTGTAAACACGATATTTCAAGCAGGGAAAAATTGATGAACCTCATACTGGACATGTGGATGGTCCATATTGAGTACATGATCCTTTTATTTTGGTAAAGGTCAAAGGTCATTTTGGGTCACCGGAGGTCAAAGGTTTATAATATTGCGACAGTGTGTTAGATGGATCCTAGAAATTATGTTCCAAATTGTAAACACAATAATTTATGGACACTGTCAATTTGAAAATACAGTAGCCTACTAGACTCACACTTCAGTGGCAAACAATAACTCTGTCGTTTGGCTTTCTGGTTATGAGGGTACTATGTCTTAGACTAGTTGATTCGGTTGTGTATGAAATACTTCTTAAGTTCTTCATCAACAAAAGAAATATTTAGAGCTGTCCCACCCTTGAGACTTCTTACAGCTCCTTTGGAATAAAGTTCATTTCTCTCCGAATTTTTATCATTTATATCAATGTTTCACGGTAGTGAGTAGAAGATGCTGCAATGCACTATTTTATGAAAGATGGAAGGTTAAAATTTCGTCAAAGTGAGTTGTGCAGAAGAGGAAGTAAAAACGTTACGTGTTCTAATTGATCCTACTCTAATAATAATAGCCAAAATTATTCAGTCTTTCATCGCAATGAGTAGAATCAATACAAGGACTTGGTTACAACTATACTCGTCGGGTCTCTTCAAATGCAAAATGTTAGCCCAAAATTGGATTTGTCCATATTTTCAGAAAGAAAATCATAAATTGGTCTTAAATAATGAAAAAGCCACCTTGTTGTAACCTTGCCCGGAATCGAACTCCCTACCTCTCGATCATGCTACGCTTCAATGCTACTTACATTCCGGTGTTAATGTAATCATACTTGTCATTTGGTATACTTGTATTAAACTGTTTAATACTCGTAATCAGTATTAAAGAACTACGTACTGTTCTGAGCAAGTACCTGAGGAGGACTTAATAAAAATTATAATAAATAATAATCAATGAACTTACAGCGCGCTAAAATCTACTGAGTATTCAATAGCGCTGTACATCCCTAACGAAAAGTCAACTTGAAAAACTTAAGTCTTTAAACGAGACTTAAATTGTGTGTGAGAGAGAGGGCAGACGATTCCAGAGCTTGGACCCAGTTGACGGAAAGGAACGATCGCCTTAGGTTTTCAGTGTAGTTCTGGGAACAGAGAGGGTAAGTGTATTGCTAGAACGCAACTTATAACGAGTATTGACCTGAAAAGTCAGATTTTCCGCCAAATAGAAGGGTGCCATACTGTGAATGCATTAATGCACTTATACACAATGAGTGGTAATTTGAAGTACTTACACTCTACGAAATGCAGTTGTGTAAAATTAACAATCTGTTACAACACAGGTAACATTTTTAGACCTTTTTGGCTATTCAAAGTTATTTTCTCAACAGATAATGACAACATGGACTTCCAATTAGTATCGACAGAAGATCACGTGATCAAACAAAACGCCACCGTTCGAACAAAATTCCAGCTGGCTACTATCGTCTCCTTAGTTTTAATATGTAACATTTCAGACAAAATACAGGCTAAATGAAAAAAGTAAAATGTGGAAATTCTCCATTCCATTTCTGCCGAGCCTTGTTATTTTTTTTCCAAAATGTTACACGGTTTTGTCTTTCTGAATGTCGCTAATAAAATTAAGAACAGTTCAATTTTTTTGCTCCTTTATACCTGCTGAGAGGTTTGAAAGTCAATACAAAAACGATTTGTAAAAATTACAATAACAAAAGCACGAAATAATCTACGAAATTTAGCTCCCTGTAAATCAACAAAAACCACTTTTACATATAGTAGTCAGCATATCATTATGTGAAAAAGCAAGAATGAAATTACCCAAACAGAGAGAGAGAGAGAGCACAAACGTGGAAGTATATTAAAACATTAATACACAGACACACGTACATACGAATCTACGTATGTACATGACGTCACATCTGCAAGCATACGGGTCACTTATATCAATTGCATATAACACTTCAAAAAGCGGCTATTTTTGTTTGCACATTTTTACTTGAGAAGTCAAAATTTCGTTCATTTTTGTTATATTTGGAGCGACCAAGTCATAACGCTTTAAATAAAGCCTTAAATAAAACTTTCTTTCGAAAGTCGTAAATTTACAAAGCTAATGAAATTCATCGCCAAAGAACTACTACTAAACAGCTCACAACGCCTCTACTTCAGGTCAAAGGTATGGAACCGCCTAGGAAATCCAGCGTATCCTACCCACTTGAGTAAGTCCAAAATTAACACATACGACATTCGGCAGCCATCTTGGTAGGCCTAACATGTAGGAAGTGTCTCTTTACTTCTTATTCCTCCCATGACTAACACCTTAAATTTGGTCCGTTTCATGGCCTTCAATAGGTACAAGTTAGCCTTCATATGGAAGCAAAGCAAAGTTGGCTATTTAAATGTTTCAGTCAGGCGCGCAACCGACTTTGTCGGCTGGCAACCGATTTTAACGGCAAGACAAATGCCAAGTGGGAGGAAAACCGGAGTACCCGGAGAAAACCTCACGTACATCGAGCGGGATTTTAACCAACGCACATGTGAAACATATTGGTGCACGTGACAACAGCTGGAATAGACCACTCTGCCACTCGACTACCGTAAAAGTGAGATGTTATTATATCATGGCGGTTGAAATTTTGATGTAAGAGAGCATAAATATAAGAGTGGTGGTTCCTGCCTTTTCACTTCCTTCAGAATGCCATTTTGCATAGCGGAAGGATATGATGCAAAATGGTGCCTAAATACAGTACGTTCAGTTTTCTTTGTTTTTACACAAAGAATACCTCCAGGATTTGGGAAATAACGAGTTACAAGTAACGCCGTTACTGTAAAGAGTTACGTATTTTGTAATGAAACCTTGTAACTAATTACATTTGCATTCCAGTAACGGAGCAAGTAACTAGTTTGCCTAAAAGTAACGGTCTTTTATTTGGTCCAGTTACAAAAATAACCGCAAATTACATTTTCCTTGAAATGGTAACATAGGCCCCTAGCCAGAAATTATGGTATAGGGGTCATCGGCAAAACCGAAGAAGACTAGGTTTATAGCCACTGGTGCCACTATGATGGCAGTTTGCGAGGACCACATGTACAAGGAATGATATCTCAAGCCCACCACAGATAGCTTAGAGACATCAGACATTCGTATGCACGTGCTCGCAAATCTTGACCTTCCTTGGTAGCAATTTTCCTCTCCTCTTGCTGTGCAGAGACTTGTAAAGTCTACAAGTCTCCACAAGTGAACAGAACAAGTGTAATGGTGCTTCATCATCTCCGTAAGCGAAGGTGAAGAGTTAAGTACTTTGCAAACGATGAGGCAACCATGGGCTGCCATAAGGCCCCTATGTGGTCCCGTACAATTTAGGTGGGATCCAGTGGAAAAAATCCCCGAAATCTCTGAGGAATTAGCAAAATGGGAGTACTAATGGAACTTTGAGCTGGCCTTTAACTGACCCTGAGAACACAGCACCTCTTCTCAGTTCACAATTACAGTATTTTTACTTTGAACGAAATTTTCCATGAACAGCTTGCAACAGGATGAGATGTACAGTTATCAGGGACATGAAAGTGAATCTCTGAATAAATTTGTGGTACGAGTAAAATTAGCTTCAACCTCATATAGTCATCACGTTACGAAACGTACTCAAGGTATCTGATTGCTACCAGAAAACCCCATGTCTGGCCTCTATAACATTTCAGGCCTTTGAGTGTACATCTAGTTTTCACTAGAATAGTTTACTGGTATTTTTGTGTTAAAAATGTTCATAGATGACACAATGTCGATTGTGAGGATTGCGCGAGAAGCGCTTCGAAATTTTGCAAGAAAATTTTTGAAAAGGTAAAACTGCGTGCAGGTTCAGCTAGGGGTGGTTCCAGTATTTTCCGGAAAGGGGACCCCGACAGTGGGCTAGCAATCCGAAGGCCCTGGCAGATGGGACGGGTTGCCAAAAGGATGAGGGACGCCACATTCCAGTCGAGCTAAGGGCGCAGAAAACTCTGGGTTCAATTGAAAAAATTGAAAATTTGTGGTTTTTACTAAGGAAAAATGGAAAATTTTGGTTTTGTATTGCCCTCCTTAAGAGGAAAACAAGGACTCGTCGGGTGGATGGTCGTCGTCGGGGATTACATACATTATCGTGCTCATTAAGGCTCCGGACGAAACTGAATAAATTCCCGACGGGCGGTAGCCTCCCCTAATGGGGGCATGCTACGTTCCCTGGGCTCCCCTACCCCCACCCAAACTCAGCACTGAGGCAATTAATTTTCTTACAAAATATGTTTGCCACGATTGCGTAGAATTTTCCAAAAGGTAGGAAAAAGAGGAAAGAACTTCGCATTGTTGCAATTTCGTGTTCCTCCAAAATCACGCCTACACGTAAGAACAATAATCATGTAACATTTACCGTCGAATAAAGCTAATAAGTTTTTAAATGCAGGTATTAAAGCAATGCAGGAACAAAGATAAAAGCTCGCGCAGCGCCCAAAAAACTTCTGTGCTTTTTGAAAAATTAATATTGTGGTAGAAAACAAAGAACGATCATCATTAAACGGCTTTGGGATCATTTGATCTTTTGGTCGCTAGAGGCATGCCAGGGCCACAGTGCACATTATTTTATTTTCTATCAATTTGCCAAATGGAGGGCACGGTGGTCCGCACGGGTGGGCACGGTCCCCGTGTCCCCGCCTAGCCAATTATGAGTCGTCAAGTTGCAGCCAGTTCTGACTCCAGTGGCTGCAATTCCGAGACCAATTCATTTGCCAATGTACAGCATATCATACATCGGATTTTTTTAATACTATGTGCATGTCCACCATTAATAAGGTCATCGTTTCGACTCACTTGCATAACCTGACCTCAGTAATTTAGTTGATTGTGTGTGACCATACTTTACATCTGTACATTGAGCAAAATATAAATATGGGACTGGAAAGCTTTTAATGTAATTTACATTTGAGAACTTGGTTGGAATGGACTCATAAGTCCGAGTTTCTAGTCGCAGCACTCCTTTTGGACCAATTTCGATTCCAGAGTTACCTATTCCGGGCCAATTCGTAGTCTGGTAAAACCCACTCCAGTCCTGCATTGAGTCCGAATCCTGTCGCGAGCGTTGAAGGCCAGTTTACGGTACCAAGCGTCAGTTTATACCGTGGGTCCATTCATGTATCTAATTCATTAAGCATGTATGATATCCTTGTTTGATGAATCAAACGTATGAATTTAGGCTTTACTGCATTTTCTGCAATGTCAGTAACTCCTTACACTGAAATAATAGTAAGTATAGTATAACTCTAAGGCAACAGCAGAGTATTAAAATGGTCAAATGACATTAAGGGTATCCTACCAAAACTAATTGAAAGAGGAGAGAATTAGTGTCCGACTTAAAGTTTTACCTATTGTAAAGGGTTAGTTAGTTAGTTAGATGGAGTTTTACGTCCCAGTTTCCAACCTATTGGTTCAAGTCGAGACGACCACGGCCTTTTTTCCAGTTGTGGCTCACTGGCTTGTTTTCCCTACTCCATTGTTTATGCGGAGCATCACGCACAACGGCACTTGTGTTCCCTATTGTAAAGGGAACATGGCTGCTATGAGCGCATGGTCTGTATGAGTAACTTGCACCAATCTCAGTATTTTTATTCTTTGTTTTATATCAACACAAAATGAAACTTGAATTTGTAATTTGGAAAATATGACTTAGCCTCACTTTAGACCAGTGGTTCTCAAACGCGGCCCTTAGGGCCGCATGCGGCCCCGGGCCCTGTCAGTGGGGCCCCTGAACTGATTTTACGTTTTGAGAAAATCATAGTCGACAAGAAAATTGTAGCACAGTAGGAAAGGGGGCGAATAATCCATGACATGTATGTTTATATTTTGTACTTTAGAGTCACTACTTGACTCCTTCCTAATTCATTCTTCTGAAGTGGTGCTAGTTTGCCTACGTAGCAGGCTGTTCGGCATGTTCCATGAAAAGTCATATCCAGCCAAGACTTATTTCGTGTGCCGTTTTGTTGACAATCATGTTATGTACACGGTAGCATATGGTTGTGTGGTGGTGCATTGGGGAGTAGTTACATTTGAAGTGACAAAGCTTGTAGCAAAGTTACATCTCAGAAATTTAATTTGCGAAGTGAAGTGACTGTATGTATCGTATTAACCGTTGATTGGTAACTGAAATTTAAATTCTGCAATTTATCTTTCGGTACTCGTAAAAACTAAACCAAATGTAATCAGAGTGGTATTGGGGGCGCTTTTTCCACAGCTCTGTTAAATGAATAGAATCATTCAATCAACTTCAAGTTTTTTCGACTTTTTAGAAATCGAACTCGGCATGCCCATTTCTCTATCTGACCTCGCTTGAGAATAATTGATTAAGAGTTTCTCCTCACATGCTGGCCACTAACGCAGGATAAGTACAGAATTGGTGTGACTAAATTCTTACGTTTCAGAGTATATTTTCGTCCGCAACATACTTAGTTTGGAAAACAACGCATGATAAACATCAAAATGACCATACTGGTGACTCACGCATGATGCAAAATTGTACACAGGGGTGGCGCCAGGTGGGGGAGGAAAGGGCCATGGCCCCTATCCTCTGGGAAACTTCATTTCGTCAAGGAGTCTTAATCTGTACGATAAAGTATGTAACGCCCCCAACAACGACCAGGCGCTGCGACGAATTTCTTGATTTTGTCCCGTGTAGTGCAAATTGCTCAATAAAAACCGCAATTTCTCAAAGTTGCTTCAACAGTAACCAAATTTTTCGGCGCGCTTCACGCGCCAAAATTCCGCGTTTGCCATCCTTTCAGCAACCCGTCGACCTTGTCGGGGCTTCTGGTTACCGGCCGCTCCGTCGAGGAACTTGGCCGCCCTGTTGAGCAAAGACTGGCGTCTCCCCAATTGCAGAGGCAAATTTGTGGTAAAGAGTGTAATTTTCTGCAATCTTCAGGGCTTTGCATGGAAAGTAAAATTGTCTGACTTCAGCCCCAACAATGGTGGGGCTGAGATCAGGTTGCTTCTGTTGGACGCTGCAAAAGTGCATAACCATCTTAAGGAACCGTTTGCTATGAAAAAAGTCATCCTTCTGCTTCTGTTTAGATACAGCTTCGTGACCTCTTCAGTGTGAATTTCGCTCTTTCCAATTATTGTCCTCTCTCTAAGCTGAGATCCTCCCCTGCGGCCCTCTACCTCATCCCAGCCTCTGCATTTGTCCCTCACCCTCAAAAAGATTGAGAACCACTGCTTTAGACTGTGGAATTTTAGATTTTATCGCTTATAATTATAGGACATCGTATTACCATATTTATGCTCTTGAGGAGTGTAGAATTTCATCACTTTTATAACACCGACTTTTCCCTTTTAACCGACCCTAACTTCTTTAAATTATGTGATGGGATTTTAAAGATTTTCATCTTTAAAATATATTCTCATATTCTGATTCGCTGCCTCATGTCGAGCGTTAAGAGACTCTGCCTGCATGAGTGAAGACCTACTGTGATAGTTCTATATATTCACATTCAAGTAACGTGTTAATTTTTAGTGGAGCTAGTTATGTGTCAGTCAATAGTAACCGTAACTAGTTACTTTTTCAACATTGTAACTAGTAACTGTAAAGAGTTACAATTTTATAGAAATAACTGTAAATTTAACGAGTTTTTTTCAAAGGGTAACGGGACACAATCCTGCTTACTTCAGTACATTTTCTACAAAATCCATTTTGTAAAATAAGCACATCACTTCAGTAACGTGGCTTAGACTGTGCCCCCCACCCCGTCCCAAGAAAAATAAGGGTGTTAAATTTGTAGGTTTACACTGTCCAAGGGGAACATCCTTAAATTATTAACTTACTGTACCTACGGTGACGACACTTTACGCAAGGACGTAAGTGTACGACGATTTGTCCATACTTATGGAGGAGTCCGCGAATACCACTCATGTAGCTTGATTCCAGTGCAGTTCTGTGATGTTCACCACTTGCTAACAGTAATGCAGTTTTTACCACTGCGTTAAAGCGTGTCTATCGATGGAGTTGGATTCACGCATAGATATTAAAGTAAGGAAGAACGCTCACGCAGTGCTTCCCTGTGTTTACCCAGTGAAGCCAGGAAAATAATGAGAGCGCTTCCGCCGTAAGGCAAAATCAGATGATTTGTATGTTTCCTTACGTGCAACGCGCATTCAACTTAATAAGTTAAATTTCGTTTTTCAAAAGATTAGGAGTAATTTACACAACAGAGATAAGTCTTGGAGCCTTCAATTCTGTTTTTTTATTTCAAATTCCTGCCACTGAAAACTTGTAGTTCTTTTTCCAATAAATGGGGCAAAAGCAACTACGAAATGTTTTTTATCACCCGCCGGTGCTCTGTTGCGTACAAATAGCCAGATGAGTGGTTTCAGTCCAGGATATCATTCCTCCTCCCTTCAATTTTTATGAATTCTCGTCACTTTCGCATACGTCTCAAGGCAACCAAGTGAAATCAATGTTTAGCGCGTGTTGCACACGCACTGTAGTCCATTAGGTGTTTCCAATAAGGCGATTTTGTGCACAATGGGTTGTAACCTAAGGTTACGGTTTCCAGCCCAGAGAATATGAACGCTGCTGCTAACGTACTGCAGCACGAATGTGTATGGAACTTTTCAAACTATCTGAACCTTCATGGGTAGAAAGAAAAATGGTCTTTAAAAATCCCTTTTCTCGGCAACGTAGCTTCCAAGTGTAGGATATGAAGGTATCGATGGATGGAGTGGACACTATTTTGTCAGGAAAGCTGTTCCATATATTCACAACCCTCTGACTGTAAAAATTCTTACGGATATCCAGTTTGATCCGAGTTGTATAAAATTTAGACTTTTGGTCAAGTCTATCGCAGACATCCAATATGCAAAAATACTATGTTTACTTTAGATCATGCATGTGTAGCTTAAACATGATTTTAGTATGTGTAGAAAATTTGTAGTTTAGGGAAATTCTAAAATGCAACATTATGATAATAATTTCTTGAAAACATGACTGATAACTGAATGTAAGACATACGTTTGGGCCCCTTACTTGGAGACTACATATTTTAAACAGTCTGGTATTAACTGTTAACTTCTAGCTCTTTTTTAACTTCTCATCTACCATTCGGAAAATATGTAGCCTTTAGATCAGGGGTGGGGAACCTCCGGCCTGCGAGACCATTTTATCCGGCCCGCGAGGCAATTCATAAATATAAATTCAGAATCACTTGAAAAATAATTGATAAAAATGTTTTCGCCAACGGTGTCCACCGTTTATACTGCTTGTACCACTTTCCGGGTATTTCATATAGAATTTTTGCGAAACAGTTCTAGCATATCACTAAAACCCTATGCAAAATGTAACATGCCTACCGTTTCGTAATAAAAATATCTAGGTGCAGAATCTGAGTACTCATGGTGGTAATGGAGGCTTTGCACGGGATGCTACAAAGCATTGAACAGAAGGTCTATTAGAGCGATACGCAGTGGGCACTGTATTTATTGCCGTAGATTCGGGGGTATGATTGTTCCTCTGAAGAGAATTAAACGTTAAAAGTGGATAAGTTTGCAATATCAAGTGGACAAAAAAAGGAAGTTGGTTTCAAAATATGGCGCTTTGCGCGCACTTTTCATATGTGCTCATTATTACTCTATACATAATAAATAAAACGCAAATGGTCATTATAGTGTGATACTTCTGGTCAGTGTAGCTTTGCGCATTGAATGTCATTTCATGATAGTGGATGGATAAACATTTTATTGCCTACAAATTTCTACAATTTCTAGAGGTTCCGGGGCTTCGTCCATAGCCTGTCTGGATCCCCTTGGCCTGCGTCTTATGGGGAAAGCTTGTAGCGCCCTCGCTATCTGCGGTCCGCGAGTGGATTGTGACTATTGTTACGGCTAGGTACACTACTCAAAACCGTAACAGCGAAAAGATGCAGAAGAATGAGATTAAGGTTCCCAACTGAATTATTATTTAACCTCCCTTTTTTCCTTAATTTCTACAAAATGCACCAAAATTTTCACTTAGGCCTATATTTACAATATTTAATCCGTATACGTATGTCTCGTCTTGGCTGACAGTAGTCGTAGTGACCCTCGTTATAAGCTTAGGCCTTGGTCGACGCGGTAGGGTACTCGTAGCACTGGTAGGCACGACGTTGGTGGCTGAATTCGTTGGCCATTATTTCTCTCTTTTAAACAGTTCGAGATTGGTAAGACTCTATCAGGAACTCTCGAACGAGTAGGCAGTTCACCAGTAGCAAGAATGCAGGAACAGTTTGCTACGACAACTGTATGTTAGAGTTTTGCGCTGTACGGTCGATATCTCTCTCAGTATACACGGTGAACAATAACGTCTAGCTTGTGGTTAATCTGTCTCTCTTTCTGTCCTGTAATTGTGAGTTTTTACCAGGGGCGGCGCCAGGGTTTTTCGATAGGGGGGGCAAAGCATGCTGGGTCGGACCCAGCTTTATTGTTTGGGGGTGCAGGCATTGAAGACTTCCGAGCCTCACTCTACCCCCCCCCCCACCCCACCCCCGTGTCAGAACGTGCATTTTTGGCGTTTTCATTTTCTTGGACTTTATTTTTCTCTCAAAAAGAAAAAAAGAAAAACTTTTTTTCTAAAATAAATACGAACTGTGAGAAGGGTTGGGTGTCTGTCAGTGAAAATCGGCCCCTCACTGAATGAGACGCTTCAACTATGCAGCAGGCGCGGCGGAACGAAAAATGTTGGGGGGGGGGGGGGCTGAGTGCAGCAAGACTATCTAAGCGGAGCGCCACCATTGGTTGGCGCGGAGCGTAAAAGAAATTTTTGGCTTCACAAACCCTTCACATGGCCGGAAATGGCACTTCCCGAGAGTTCTAAGCTGCATGTACCCAGCCTTGAAATATGGATCATATGTCTGCAATTTCTCAATTAAGGAGAAAAAAATAAATCTATGAAAAATGGTAATACATATTTCTAAGCGGAGCGCCACCATCAGTTGGCGCGGAGCGTTCAAGCCAATTTTTGACTTTGCAACCCTCCAGATGGCCGGAAACGGCACTTCCCGAGTGTTCTAAACTGTATGTATTCATCCTTGAAATAAGGATCTCATGCCTGAAATTTCGTAATTAATGAGAAAAAAATAATCCTCATTATGTGATTATTTCTTGCTTGTAGAAAAGCCGAATCACTGAGTAAGGGTTATACGCAAAATTGAATTTTATAAAAGGGAGAGGAATCATAACTCTTATGAGATAACATTAAATTTTTACCTATAGTTTTCGAGTTTTTGAACCAATGATGTAACCAAATTTGCAAGCTAAAGTAAACTTTACGCAAACAGGATTGACGTCATTTCCTCACATTAATAGACTGATTTACGTATATCGTTAAATTTAAATCCGATTTAGTGTCCTTCATAATCGTATGGTATCATTACGTAATATGCATAGGAGATATTGAAATTTTGCAAATTGCACCCTTAAGGGTCTGTAAGTCAAAACGATCGAAAGGCACAGAAAAGGGAGAACTGCTCATCAATGTGAGAATGTGAAATCACTCCAGCTTGCTTTGAGTTCACTTTGCTTTGAAAAAACAGTTAAATCAACTTTTTATATCGAAAGAAACGCACATAAAAAATGCATTTTTTTGTCTACAAAGAACTGCCAAATTTTAGCTAAATTTAAAGTGTACCTAAAGGCTAAAAATTCAAAAACATATGTTACGAAGCTTGAAAAATGCATCCAAATGGTCTAACTGCCATCTTTACAGGAATTCCTGAGCTGAGATATATAAAATGTTGGTGCTTATCCAATTTAAAATGGTAGATGGCGCAATAATTTGTAATGTCATTCTTGTACTACTCAAATTACATTCTTTGTTTTCTTTATTTTTTCGAAAGCCTCTGCACCTTGTGCTAAAATGTGATCACTTTCTCACTGTTATAGGGTGACTTGACTATACAAAACCTCTCCGTACAACAGTAATTTTTGCAAGGTTATATAAAAATTTCAATTTTAAAAGGAAACAAAAGCAAGTAATGTGAGTTTTACAAGAAGATCATCACAAATTATTGCGCAATCGACTATTTCAAATAAAGTGAATAAATTTTAACTTTTCATATCTCAGCAACAGGGTGAGCTATGAAAATGAGAGTTGGATGAGTGAAATTCGTTTCCAACGTTTAAAATACATATTCTTATAATTCTACACTTAAGGTCCACTTTAAACTCCTAAAATGGAACGTGCATGTATGGGATAAGAGACAAAACTGATTGAAATTGATTTTATTGCAGTTTTATTTATGTAAAATTTGGACTTAAACCTTAAGAATAGATTCACAGGCAGAGATATAAATAAGTAGTTGGGATGGCGTCACCAGGGAGGGAGAGGGAGGAGGGAGGAAGATACCGTACCATTACACACGTCAGTCTTTAAGCGCGTGTCACACCTCACCGGATTGCAATAACGGACAGGAAACGAAGACCCAAAATGGCACTCCGTTGATGTACGTTAGTATCCGTTTAGTCTCCTGTTCTCCTCCGCCGACTTCGTTTCATGACCGGGAACGTCCGGTATGAACGGCGAGAGATTTTGAACATGCACAAAACTTGGACCGGACGTACGTCGACCGAAATAGGTCCCCCTTACGTATTCGTTACTTATCCGTTAAGCTTCCGTTTTATCATTTTCTCGTGCGTTTCTCATACTGGACTTCTCCGTTAGTATCCGTTCGTCTCCGGTGATTGCTATTTGCTCACCGGATTATTTCCGGATAACAAACGGATGAACTTGAAGTACAGTACCTGTACCGAATGTTCGACGGACACTAACGCATAAGTAACGGAAGCGTAAAGGAATAGAAATGACAATGAACGGATACGTAACGTACGTTTAACTGAAGAAACGAAAAAACACAGGCAAAGAAACTTATAGGGGACGGACATAGACCGAAGATGCCGCGCACTTGCATCCTGTCCTCCTCATAGTATAGCTTAACAAGCGTTTTTGCCGCTTTTTCTTGAATTTTTGGGGTGCGACTGCATCCTTCTCCATGCATCCGCCTCAGGCATGAGATGAGTGATCGCGGTTCCGTGGGAGGGGTTAAGGGGAGGGGGTGTGAAAGATTTTCGACTACCGGGAAGCCTTAGACGCAATCTGGTACAATAGTTTGCATCTTTTGAAGTCATATTTTTTTCTCGAGAAATCTAGTTTCTAGGTAAGTAATCCAACGTTCTTTACTTTTGGCCGACTACAGTTTTCCAATTTTGTTGCACTTATTGTCGACGATTACATAACAAACGGGCAAGGGCGGCGATTTGTGTTGGCTATTGGGGAAGGGGCGCAGAATGAAAGTTGCCATTGAAGCGGAGCGCCATCATAGTTTGGTGCGAAGCGTACAAGAGAATTTTCGCCCTACAGCCCCCCCCCCCCCCCACTGCATGAAATAGCACTTCTCGGGATGTTGGAGGCAGTTTTAATCCGTACGATACTTGATACGTGACAACTGACAGACATGAGCGTGTGAACGGCGTTTGGTTGCGTTGGTATAGAAGCGGAGCGCCACTAACTGTTGGCACGGATCGTACCGTTTAAAATGTTGCCAAAATGGCTTCTATATCGCAATTAAATGGTCCTTCTCAGACCTTCCAAATTGCACTGAAGCCATCTTGATATGTGGCATGATTTCTATTGGCTGGCGGGGACTGCGCCGATACAATTTTTGCCAAAACAGCTCCCAGATCGCAAGAAATGGCCCTTCCCAGATCATTCAACTTGCAGTGAAGACATCTAGATATGTTACACGCCTTATATATATTTTCCCACTTTCACGGAACTGTTACTCTTCCTCTGGTATGACCTTCCCTGCGTACCAATTTAACCATTTTGTGATTGTTGTGATATGATTGAACAATGTACACGGAAGTGAAATCCTACCCCCCCCCCCTCTTCCCCTGGTTGGATACGATACTGCACTACAGACATGTCACTGCATTTGTAGGGCAAGTGTACAACTAGAGCTGGTAGGTCCATGCGTACTGGATTTACACACTAAAATATGATGTAGGCCTACTTCTCCGTGAGCCACGGTCGTGAAGGTAGCTATGGAATTCGTAATAGATACCACACTCGCGCGTAGTCCGAGAATTTACAGAATTTTGATAAATACGTCGGTCAAATACGGATTTGAATTAACTTTTAATCACTCAAATCAGTCAGTTTAGTGTTGAATACTATGTTTTGCTGGTTTTCAAATAGACAGCAATTTTCACAAAATCTCGCCAGGGGATATACTGTATTTTGGCCCCCCATTGTTTACGCTACTAGGTATTAACCCTTAAACGACCAAAAAAAAAAAAAAAACTCAGAGAGAAATTCAATCATGGGTCTTCTGGGATGTAGAAGAGGCTTAAGTGTAAGCTCTGAGGTGAATGAAGATAGGCTATATAGCAAATGATGAATGCGTGTATATGCGAACATTCCAAATATTTGCACGAAGGACTATTGCAGTATGGGGCGGATGTATAATGAGTTAGACAGAGAAGACAACGCGCGGGAAGCGCGCAAAATTTTCGGGGATTTTCACCGATAATGTCCTATATGCAACGGATAATGTATCACAATACTTTATTCCATGATACTGTTACACCTCACCCCACCCCCTACAAAAATTATGTGTCTTAAAACGTTATTTCGACGATTTTATTTTTTGGGTAAAAAACCATAGGGGGGGCAAATGCCTGCCCTGCCCCCCCTGTGGCGCCGCCCCTGGTTTTTACTTTTATATAGATCATTAATTGTTCCAGAGATTTCTCCCTTAGTAAATTCTAGCATGTTCTCGCAAACAACGTATTCATTGACGAAAACTTTCTCAAAAGGAAGAATCTAGAGGCGATCATAGCTAAAATTAGAATTTCGAGGTAATCAGTCCTTTCCACAAGGAATAAGCTGAAGTAGAAGTAACAGTTCTATCCAGGTCGAAGATGCCTGGAGCTTTCATTCGTCTACTCAACAAAGGATTCGACCCGTGATTCTTGGAACAACGTTCGTGCCACGTAACACTATCAAAATGGCCCGTGTGAGGGAAAAGGTTCCCCACCCATGCTTTATATGTAGCCAGTTATTAATTATCTAAGGCAACTACGAAGCAATGGCTTGCCTTGCAGATCTGACTACAGATGCTTATGGGAAAGAAGAGATCACCATTTTCTTTTAAAATTGGTGCAGCAAAAAAATACCACATACCCACCAAAGGTAAAGTCGAGCATTTTTCACAGACAAAGAGTTCGTAAACAGCTTGTACAGCACCAGAAATTGCACTAACCCTAAAGCTCCTATGCCGTACGTAGACCCTGCGCCAGATTTGCCAACGTCATTTGCGCCGTCATCGCGTGGGCTATGCTCCTGTGCTCTGCATTCAGCATGGAGAACAATGTTTAGATATTGGGTACTTTGACTCGACGGAAATTTCAGTAGTGCAAAAACTGAAGAAAGGCGAAGATACATTTAGAGATTTGTTTAAATACTACAAAAACTCAAAGGACTGTTTGTTATATCATATCCGCTAACTTCAAATCAGTCTACATGGAATTTTAAATTTAAAATATAATTGGAACAGAAGCAAATCTGAAAGATTAAAAGCTAGGCTTAAGAGGATTTAGCGAGCAATGGATTTTCGCCTGACAACTTATGGTATTTGCTCACATGACTCAGTGTTTGATGAAATATAATTAAAATGCCATTTTTTCAAGCTTTCTTATTTCCGTATATTGTTTTCATTTAGAAAAAAGTAGCGACGCCTACTACCAACTTGAAGGGGACAGGGACACCCCTACCAAATTTTTGTCACTCAGGAAATTTGTAGAAGCAAAAATCTTCATTGCCTTTAATTATCTAAACATGTCTCGGCCCCTGAAAATATCTCGTCTCTTGAAATAAATTAAATAATGTCATTGGCAACTTCAACGGTTAAAAATGCCTGCATCAAACGAACAAGTTCTCTTCTTTGGTGCTCGTAAAATACTCGAATAAAAAGTGCTGGTTCTAACTACTCAGATTCCAAAACCTTAAGTACTCCGAAATGTTTGGTATTTCGAGAAGACTACTTGACTGCAACTGTCTTAATCCACCCGGTCATTGTACCGATCAGATGAAGGCTGTTTATAGTAACAAAGAAAGTTTCTATATTACGTAAAAAACATTGTAATTCTAAAATTTCTCAAAGTTCGGAATGGAATATAGGGCCCTCGGGCGAGATTTTTTTCACCCGGGTTCTACTTGTTTTTGTCTAACATCGAGGGTGGAGAGGCGCCTTACGTGTGGGTTTGCTGGTAACGTCCCGGTTCCGCCTATAACTTTACATAGACCATTTTATTAATCTGGCCAAAATAAAATCAAACTTAATCGAAAGCAGCTCTGATTGGTTTTCAGCTTGAAAGTTCTTGGATTATGACAATTCAACATTTACTGCCAACTTAGGAGTAATGATAATTTTCAAGTTGATTTTTATTGTTCGTTGTCCAGTTTCAAATGATTAAATAACCACGGGTGACATGTCATGTCTGAAAATAATGTGAACTTCGTGGATCCTACTTCTTAGAAAAAGTTTTGGATTTCGTAATGCCCCTGAATGAAATGTTGAACAAAGTTTAATGGTTATTCCTCACTAATAGTTATAGCGTGAGTCAAATGAATAGGGAACTTGAGGAATGTGAAACGTGGGAGCAAGTGTTTTCCCCAAATGACCACTTCATTATCCCACTAAGAACGCAGGAGGAACACGACAAAGATCTATTATCACTTATTATCAACCATTGTTATATTCTTACTCAAAGTGTAAAGACCTTACTTTGATACATTTACAAAAGTTTTGTTTGTTTTCTGTGGGACCAAGCATAGCCATTGACTGCAATGGAAAGCAGCATTTACATAGTCTTTATACAACACTATGCCTTGTTGAAAACTAAATATTGCAACTGGTTTTGTATATTTTTATGATTTAATCGAAAATAACTGTTAGGCTGACCCCCTCTGAAGAGGCTGTAAACGGTTAAGGTTAATTTACACAGTCATGTATACTAAAAACTCGCACAAACAACGTTTAAAATAATAAATGTTGTCATGTTAATGCTCATGATGTAAGTATTTTTACCCTTTCCCATTGGTTCTTTTACCCCTTTCTTTCTTTCTTTACCTGTGCGCTCTCCCATCATCCCTAGATACGCACCTGATAAGAAATTGTTAGAGCTACACTAAAAATTTTATGGAGCATCGTTCCTATAAGTCAGCAGTTTTATTTGTCTTGTCTTGACAGCCGAAACGGAAAGATATCTTAGTAAATCGTAAGATCAATCAAAGACACCGTTGAATCCATACTAGTTCGTGGCTTGAGGCAATCAAACAACCCCTCTGCTTAATTTATAATGTCAATAAAAGATGTGAAGTAACGAAATTAGCAATTTTCATAGACTTTTTAATATGACGTTAATGTCAGTCCGGCTTTCCTTCCCTTCAAAATTAATAACCTACACGTAATAACACACTTCTGATGGGTGGTGTATCACCGGAAAATTTGTTGTTAAGGACATTTTGCTTTCGCAAAACTGTAATGACAAGATATGGTGATCTTATAACAAGGCGCACTTTTTCAGAACGTGAATACACGTTTATGGAGAAAGTTATTGACAAGAAGATACAGTGTGTTTTTCTCGGTATTCAGTATAACATCGTTTCATAATGCAGGACGAAATATGCCTTAAATTTACCTCTCAAGGATTAGACTTCGGTGTTGTATTATTTTTAACACCTTTGTTACCCACGTAATGTCGATACAAACAGTACAGACATGAAATTCATGCTCAGGGTATATAATAAAACCACAGAAGTAGCCGTTTTTGCTTCTCTTCCATCCCTACATCAACCCTCCTCTGCCTTCTCAAACATGACGCTTCTTTGTCTGTTTGTCATCACAGTGACTTATTGCATACTTGATAGCTTTTAAACGTCACTTGTCACTCTTAGCAGAGAACTAAGTACTTTTCGGCCAACTAACCGGGTAGCATTTCCAACATTGTAAGTAAAAAGTATAAAGGCTAGCAGTGGTGGTGATGTGACTGTGTATCTATGACAACTTTTAACTACAACTTGACCACTCCTTAATAATTTGAAAAAAGTTAAATACACTCTAGCTAACCAATTGTTGATAGGCTATACGCATTGTCCACTGTCAGTAATAAAACCCATCGAAGGTGTCTGAAATGAAACTTTATGGTGAACAAAAGAGTTAGCCTGGTAGTAGCAACATGTCTGTCCTTTTCTCAGGCTGGACGCTGGCCAACCATGCAAAAGTGAAACACACCCGTATTTGAATAGCTCTAACGGCGCCATTTTTTATCATTTATGACGTTTAGATGAAATAGCTTGTCGTGTTTGTGGCTTATTTATGGTTTTATCAAGGTCTTTTTTGTTTTCAACTGAATAAGAATGATTACACAGTTTGCTTTTTTATATTTTGATGCAATTTCAAGAAAGTATTGACTTAATTTTCCCGTTTTATGTTTATGTAACAAACTAAAGTGAGTATTTTAGTCACAATAATTTAAAACAGAATGCACATTTTTAACCTCAATCGATGAATTGTTAAAGAGTATTAGGTTTAATCTACATACAGCTTATAACAAGCTGAAATTTTCAGCAGAGGTCCAGGAGTACTTGTAAAATAGTTTACTAAAAGTTCCCTAGAATCCGTCAGTGAAACTTTTCCCAAACTTAAAATGTCGTCCAAAATGCCCACTATTCTCACATGTAGTTCTATGTTTGCAACTACGCAAGTCAGGAAAATGATTCTAATGTCCTTGGAAAGCATCAGGAGTCTAATAAGATTATGATTTTGAGATTTGAGACTAACCATAACAAGATGGCGCCTTTTAAAATAGCCGCTTTTTTCGATAGGATATTTTTGTACGCCTTTCTTAGTACTGTTTTTTGTTCACAGCTTTGAAGGTTTCTTCATAACATCTTGTCCTGCTATGCATGTGATGTGTTTTGATTTTTGCGCCTTCTCTATACCGGTGACTTATTTTGCTAGACTTGTATCATGTTGACTTTTTGCAACTCTGCTCTGGTTGTATAATCTAAATGAGTAATTTCTACGTAAGCTTGCAGCCCCCCTTTTTTTGTTCGAAATTTGCTTCCGCGAGCTGGTTCCACCTTAATACATGTGCTGTTGTGCGGCGGGGTATTCAAGAAGCTTGCGGCCTCTTGTGAATTCACAGGATCCTTGCCTTCTTTAAACCGGCTTCTGTTTTCGGTAACTCTTGCCCCCAACATTGGCAATATCAGAGTCGCTGATATTTCAAAAGTAAGAGATTTCTGCCCAGTGGAACAATTACTGTTGCTGTCAAAAATTCCACTCTTGTTCCACTGGAGAGTGTTGTACCTACAATGACTGAGTTCACTAGAAAAGATGCTCCTCCAAGGAGCTCTGAAACAGTAAAAGACTGTAGAGAAGAATTAAGTCCTCTACTTCAAATCCTCCCAGAAGAGTAAAGTTTCTTCTACTTTAGGAAGAAAGTAGACTAGAACAAAGATCGGAGTTATTATGGCCCCTTAGACTGCTTCACAAAAGAACTTCACATTCTCTTTAGCACGGGGGGTGGGGGTTCGAACAAGACCAGTAATACAAGAAGTCGGGAGTAGGAGTTCACGGTAGGGGTTAATAACCAAGGAAGGTGGGCGTGTTTTTCTCCGACATAGACCGTCCTTATAAGGAATTCTAACGGGTTCCAGGACTTGGAGACAATCCAAGCTAAGGTTGTCCTCACCAGATCCAGCAAAGGAGAGAGACTCCGCCGTGTGTAGTCTTCATCATCTTCGTCCGATTCGTCGGGGGTTCTCTAAAGAGGTAAGAAGGAGAGCCTTATCCGAGATTGGGAAGGTACGTCGGCAGGAATGCTGAACCTACTGCTAACTTTGTAAACTCAGTCGAAACATCTTTGGGGGTGATGCTCCTCCGCAGAGGCAGAATCATGATCAGTCGGACTCACTACAATATCAGAACGATAAACAGAGGCCGGTGAGGCTGCTCTATCATAGATTTAAACAAACCCTTCGAAAGAAAACTACCGACAAACATGTTCAGAGCAGTGGAGCTGGACCAGGCTGAACAGTTCCCGGCTGGAGCCCAGAGGTACCGATTCTACCGTCATTGCACATAGGACAAGTAAAATTACAAAGGATTGACTCTTTTGAGAAGGTGATCGATGAGTTTAGAAAGCGGCTGGGTTTTGATGCCGTCCAACTTCGCAAACAAACGAATTAACCTTAAGTAACAAAAGTTCAGCTACATGTGGACAAAGGCCTTTAGTGTAGTTCAACTGTAGTTACAGTGTAAATTTTCAAAATAAATATTACAAAGCTGGAAAATGAATCCAAATAGTACAACTCGTTTCTTCACAGGACAGTCCTGAGCTGAGATATAAATTGTTAAAGCTTATTCACTCAATTTAAAATGGCGCAATAAATTGCGCAATGTTTTATGATGTCATTTTATACTACTCAAATTACCGTCTTTTTTCTTTCTTCGTTTTGCGAAAGCCCGTGCAAAACTGTGATCAATGCCTTACTGCCATAGGGTTTCTTGGCTATACAAACCCTCTCTGTACAACATGCTTTTACAAGGTCATATAAACAATTTTTATTTCATAAGGAGACAAAAGTAGTTAATGTGCGTTGTACAAGGAGAACATCACAAATTATTGCGCAATTGACTAGCTATTTCAAATTAAGTAAATAAAGTTCAACATTTTATATCTCGGCAACGGGGTAAGCTACGCCAATGAAAGTTGGATGAATGAAATTCATTTTCCAACTGTCAGATACATATCCTTGTAATTCTAGACTTTAGGTACACTTTAGAAAAGGAAGGCTTGTCTCGAGGGACCTTGACAGCTTGTCTGATCAATTTAAAAGGGTCATTATGAAATTGAGGCAGACGTGTCACCAATTCTTAAGGGTAGCCATCTAGTCTGTGATATTGAAACCCTCGAAATAAGTCCAGATGGTAAATGGCTGCTTTGTTTGCTAACTGCTGAAAATGTAAAAATTGCATATCGGCACGTAGTATTCTTTTAGCAAAAATGACATGTAGGTCGTTAATAGATTCAAAATGTCGGTCTTTTGCAACTATTTCAACAGTTAACATGCCTAACTATTTTAAATATTTTAATGATTTTTTTCTTCGCATGGCATCCCTCCAACGCTGGTATCTGAGGCTGGCATTTTACTTCCTGGAAGCTCTGGGGAAATTAAAAAATGAGAACACTAGCATGATGCTTTTAACTGAATTACAAAAGAAACTTACGTTGAGCACACCAAGCACTCCACAAAATTTGTAATTTAAATAATTTTGAACGAGAATCCAGACGAACAGTTTCCAATGGGGATTGTTTATAAGAGGAGTATGGTTTACCCAAAGGGGTAGAGGACTAAAAAACATGCTTCATAATAATGATTCATTGCAAATGCATTAATAAGCAGGTAGTGTTCTTTAGATAAGCTCAATTCAAATTTTGTATATCACGTTACAAATGTTGTTCAAAGTGTAAGATCGCCACATTATTCCTCTTGCAGTAAGCTTGAGGGTGGAGCTCCTACCTTTGATTTAAAAGAAATAATTTTCACCAGAATCATCTCCTGCATTATCGTCCTAAAAATGCTCATAAGACATCGAGTGTGAACCGTGGCAATAGTGAGCGAAAAGACCGAAATTTTGCATAAAAATTGTTGTAAAATGTTTACTGTTGAACAATGGGAATGCGTTCGAGACTGAAGGTTAGAGCGTGCGGAGCACACAAATATTATGTAAGTTTGCGAACGAATTTTGAGAGGAACGATTAAAAACCACCCATCTTTCGTTCGGGAGACACGTCATCCTAACCCCTGCAGACAGATGTTGGAGAGATAGGCCTACCTCTAATTTTCTGGAAAGTATTTCGGCCAGAATGCTTCCATGTATTATTACACTAATTGTGTTCATAAGATACGAAGTGCAAACCGTGACAAGCACGCCAAGGGTGCCAATTTTTTACAGTAGAAGTAATTTATTTCCATGAAAAAACTTACATGTAGACTCTGCACCGAGACATGTTAAGTTCCCTAAATGTGTTTGCCAATTGTATGGATAGGCTACTGCCTGGTCATCCGTTAAAACTTTCAGTTTTCATAGAGCATGCCTTCCCAACAGAAGGGTAAAGCGAAAACATTTCCCCTGCTGTGCATTCTTGAATGCTGTACTCATCCATAATCACGCCTAGGCACACAAACTTCTGACCTGTTTGTAAAACCTTCACCGAGAAGTAATATGAAAACGTTCAAGATGATATTTACAGTAAGCACAGAAATGAGACTGTGAGCGCTCAGAGCGCTCGAAATTTTTTGATCGTTTAGGAAGGTTTCGCCAAAGTTTTAAGAGGTTTCTAACGGTTTGTGACAGAATCTGATAAAACAGATCCATCAATCAGTCAAAAACACACCTCACCCTACTTCCTACAGAACTCTATCCCTTAACGCCATTGAGCTCAGTTTAAAAAAATTTCGGAAATCGACGGGTTGGCACGCCTTCCGTGGGGCGCCACGGCTGTTCGAAACCCCACTTTTCAGTAATTTCCGTCTCAACTTACAGTCGTATCAGTGGCGGATCCAGGATTTTGAGAAGGGGGGGGGGCGCACACATTGTCGGGAAGGCCGACGCGCAAAAAAAAGGGTCTTCAAAATTTTTAAGACCTTTTTTTTTTGCTTTTTCTCATCTGGGAAGCATTTTTCCATATCTACTTGCTCATTTTTTCATATCACTGGTAAAAAAATCATTGGTCATCGAAAAAAAGGGGGCGTGCGCCGGGTGCGACCCCTTCTGGATCCTCGCCTGCGTATTACTTGTCTTAATGGCTGACATGCTTTCTTTGCAATACAATTTTGTTCTTCTGCTTTGATCTGTTGATAGATTGATGGAGTAGAGCATCGTGATGAACGTGAGTTACCAATAGCTTATGTCATACGTGTCCACCGAATTTTAGCCCAAACCCTTCACTGTATGTTTGAGTTTTTTAGGCTGTTGACTGCGGTGCGTTAAAAGACGCTTCCCAAATTATTTCAACATCCTTTGAAATTATTACAGTAATATCAATGGCGTATGGAAGACATTTTTAAAGGGCCGGAGGGTATTTGCCTTGGCATTTTCCCTAATTAGCAAACAAATTTGCTCTTTAAAACAACTTTTTGTCCTAAAACAAATGTTTTTGTTCAGTGAGGAGGCGGAGGGGGATGCTTCCCAGACTACTTTTTATTCATACGCCACCTATGTTCAATATTAAGTAGAAGCAGACCCTGAGAGCTCGAAGGCACAAGCATGAGTTCAGATCTGAAGTTACTGCTCCCCAGTTTTACTTGTGCAACTTTGTTACCTAAATAAAATCATTTTCGTACATACCACAAGTGGTAACCAAAAGGAAATGTTCCACCTGTGAAAGCCACAATTGCATCATATTCATTCTTACCGCACGAGAAAGTCTAAAATATTATTAAAGGAATGAGTGGCTTGATTAAATGATACCCTAGTAACAAAATTTCTCATTTATTGAAGTCTTCCATTCTTGCCACCTTAAGATTTTTCAAGTGAAGGATTTAATAAAGTATTCAACTACTTCTCAATGTACAAATAATGAAAAGCTGGTTCCTCCCTAAGCAAACACAGGGTAATGTTATATAGTAAGTACTGGGGTCATTATATCCAAAGTAATATGTAAAGTATATCTAAATTAAACGTTTGCACTTTCAAGGCGGCATCTATCATAATTTCATGCAGCTGAGTATTGTCCATGCAATTGCCGTAAAAACATTTATTCATTACAGAGTATTTCGTAAATAATATACGCTGTGAGGAGAGGCAACAGATGTGTCTCATGTGATGAACTACGTAACAGCAAACAGATGACACAATGAAAAATTTTAATATGTTTTGAAAGGTTCTGTTACCGAATAAATAATCGTGTCATCTACTGGTTCCAGTTTTGTTATGAAAAATACCTTAAGCCTCCAAACATTTTGTTAATCACTTAGTGGAAATTTGGGAAATTATATACACTTTATTAAAGGTGGGAACCACCTGTAGAAAACAGTAAGGTCTAAAAATCTCCACACCGCATGCAATTTGTTGTATTTTTATGCCCTAACGGCAGAGAGAAGTTAATCTTAGGTTGTCAACGTGAATGTTTTTCAACCAGCACAATTTTCGAAGGGGCGACGTTTCTACACATCTTGCAAAGAAGCTTCTGTTTATGGGAAATGGTGCATTGACTTTTCAAGCATGAATTCTATCAATATTTGAACGAATCATTCTTCGTTGCATTCATGAATTGAGAGTTGAACATGGCGGAGAATTATACAGTTTCGACTCCCACATCTATCGATTTTGAGGACACGATGTCAGGAGTAGAAAACGACTCTAACTATACAAGTGACGAGGAGACGTTCTTCTTCGGAGGCTTGGAAGAAATACAGTGGGACGATGCAACCTGGATTCTGACGAGTGGTTTCATAATATTCACGATGCAGTCAGGATTTGGATTGCTCGAATCTGGGAGCGTCTCAGTGAAAAACGAAGTCAATATTATGATTAAGAATGCAGTGGACGTATTGTTTGGAGGATTGACCTATTGGATGGTCGGATTTGGACTTAATACGTGGGTAGATGGTGAATCGAACCAGTTCATGGGAACAAGCAATTTTTTCGTCGACGCAGACAAAACTGCCGATCACAATGGACATATATTTTCATTGTTTTTCTTCCAAACATCATTTGCTACCACTGCCACTACTATCGTAAGTGGTTCAATGGCAGAGAGGACTAAATTGGAGTCTTACATCATTTTTTCTGTGTTTAATACTTTTGTGTACTGTTTTCCTTCACATTGGATGTGGAGAAGCAAGGAAGGCTGGCTACATAAACTTGGGGCAATTGATTTGGCCGGTAAGATCGCCAACCGCTTCTGCATATGTGCTTTACAGTTTTTTCCCCTTAACATTAAACTATATGTATACATCCATCTTACGTTGAAATACAGGTAGGTCTTTTTAAAGCCTTCTGTTGTTCTAGCAAGTAACCCCGACCCTCCCCCCCCATGTTACCTAATGACTCATACAGAACATAAGAGAAAACTTAATGAATTGAAAAATGTCCAACTTCTTAAATTCTCGGACGTATGAATTGGTCGGGAGTTAAGAACATTCGAACGACTTAATGTAGCCGACGGCAACCGACTGCGCCAAGCCGAAGATCTTGCCGTTATTGTAGTAAATGCAGCTAGGGATGCTAAACTCAGTTACTAAATTACCGCGGTCGGCGACTAGACAACCCCCACCCTTACTATTCCCACAGGACAATTCCTACCCACAACAATTTCCCCACGGAAAACTCCCCAACGAAAAATCCGGATATATCAAGGGTGAAAAGTTGTGGGAGGATCGTCTCGGTAGAAATTGTTAAGGAGTACAAGAACCCATTGATATGACCTCTGTATTGAACAATGAGCTCGCAAAACACAAAACTAACATGTATTCTACTAGGGAGGCAATTTATAAGATTTAGTCGACCTATTCCACGTTCAATTTATTAGCCTAAGCTGCTGCTAATGTTGTATTCTCGTTACCACATCAACTTTATACTCTATAGTGCACAAACCCACTATGACAAACTGCACGAAGCTGTAACCGGGACTGTAAAAATATAAACATGACGCCATTTTGCATTAAAGCACCAACATCCATGCAAACGTTCCTCAGAAGAGGTAACGTTCCGGTCCTCATTCACTCCGTTTATCACGACACAGATAAATCCTTTTGGCGCAAGCGCACTAGAAGATTGCTGACAGTTGAATTACACAGGCACCATTACTTACCTTGGAAAGGTTTCATTTGTCCTTCAAGTAAATTTTCACATGATTATCTAGCAAGGACATATTTAAACGTATTTTCAGAACCCTTTAAAATCGAAGTCAGCGGTCTCGCTCACCAAGCACCAAGAAACACTCTGAATTTAATAATATCGCCCTTATGGCTAACAGCTTAACCTATATTTAACAGAGTTCATGGAAAGGTTTGAACTAAGAAAGTTGACAAAAAGATGCAACATATGAAGAAAAGTTAAATAACTGTGTGAAAGAAGTACAGGTGCAAGAACTATAGCATAGTTGACTTCACAAAGTATTCATCTTCTCAATGTCTGACTCATTTTGATGCAGTAGTTTCGGGCGGCAAAAACATTAGAAAGACTTGATTATTTCAATTTTAACAGTGTTTTGCCACATTCTGCCAATCTAGCACATTCTTTCTTACCAGAGCAGTTGGAGATGGGGGCTTTAGCCCCAAATAAATTTCAGTTTGAAGGGTTCTGTCTTAAACCCCCAGAAGATGCCTAAACCTCTGAATCTGTATGGTAACGTCAACCCCTCCCCCCCCCTTGTCATGGAGCACTTCCCACGGCACTGCTTATAGCTGCCTACGTAATATTATCTCATTATTATCTCATCTCCATACATGTAATGTAGAGGGAGACGGAAGTAGTTCACTTAATATCAGAAATGTAAAGCTGTGTCTGAGTGTCTAATTATCTTTGTATCTAGTTTGTGTGTGATGAGTGTGTGTCTGTAAGGACAAACAATGTGTCGCAAACTACTGATCAAGACGAAACTTGTTTGGTACTTGACCATGAAGACTTGAAAATGTAACACCATAGGTCAAAGGTAAGAATCAAAAGAGCAAATTAGCTAACAGTTGTTTTTTCCTGGCTTTTGATCAATAGTGAAATGGAAAAGCCCCTATATAACATGATATGTAGAGACAGATGGGACAAATTTTAACATAGTGCTTTTTGGTTGCTAAGGGTCAAGGTTAAGGGTCAACCGTAGATCAAAGGTAAAACTTGCCTAAAGTTTGCTAAAAGTGTGACGCGAACTCTCTTTGACTGTTAGTCTGAACAAGTTGATACTTGATGGTAGGTACATGGCCATGGCGACTTTGCATGTGTACTTAATGACGTTATAGGTCACAGGTCAGATTAGCTGGAAATTTGTTTTAATCATTATTTGCAGGTTCATCAGTACGATAGAAAAAGTGTGATGTAATCAAGCACATGATATGAAGTGATATGAAGTGAATGAATAATAGCTTAGGGTCAAGGTCAAATCTAAACTGTAGGTCAAAGGTCTTAAATATTTGAAAAGCGTGGCATTCACCTCCTAAATATCAAATCTGATGAAGTTCAAATTTTCTGGGAAAACTACATGTGTAATTGATGATATAGGCCAAAGGTAAAACGTAAAAGGTCGAGTAATCTAATATTGTTTCTAGCCTATGTCTATTTGTCAGTGTGTGGAAAATTCTATCCACAAAATATGTATAGAAGTTAAAGCAGATGAGATGTGCAACTTCGTAGATTACCTCCTTGTTTCAATTGTAATGCTGGAGAAAAGATCAAAGTAAGGAATAAGAAACAGTCTTGGTTATCTGAACTAATGCTGACACAATCAGTGAGCGCTTGTTCCCCTGCGTTGATTTTCATTATTTAAGGGCATATTTATGTCTGCTTTACTATATTTTGATGAAAGATTTGTTATTAAACCCAAGAAAATGTACCTCGTCGTTGAAACAAGATAGAGCTGAACACAGACAACGATGTTCTTTTAGCATTATTACATTTTTAATTGCATTGAATCATGTAATGGTTGAGGGAATTCTCAGTTAAAAAATGAACGACGTAAGTGAAAGGTCAAAATGTCATCTACTTCAATAGTTGGGCATCCCAACAGTGCCAACACTCACACAGGAAACAATTGTACCCTTGCTTGTTAAGACACCTCGTTAACCTTAACATTTACATGTGCACCTGTTTTAAAAGAAAACACGCCTTTTGCATATTTTCTGGACCGGGCTGCCGAAGAGTCATCGTAACTTTTATTACAGTGAAATACGTTCATCCTTCTCTGTGGGGTAGATATCTTTGTCCAATTGTAAAGGTATTAGCGTGCTGGCTTTTGAAATGGTACTGTCAATATTACAATGACATCGGTAGCTTCTATGAACTTGGGGGCAAGACCTTCACCAGACGTAATGCGAGCCAGAAGTGTGAAGACTTGGCGTAATGGGGACTGACCTACGTAGGACCAGGGAGGTGTAATCTTATCACCTCAATGGTAGGACCCTCGAATACATGCTATTCTAGCTGCCCTGTGGTGTAATCTGATGCATTTTTTCTATCATACCGTTTAAATTCATCCTTTTTACTTTCGCTAGTCTTTTTTTTTGACACGTTCTAGTTTGATTTCATTGAAGTGGCCATTATGAGCTATAAAGTCAAGCATATGCCCACTATTTTAACTAGGATTCCCGGGAAAGTGGGGGATGGATGATATGATAGCCCCTCACAAAAGTGAGGTAAATGTCCCCGTCCCCTCATGTTGACACCATGTACCTTGATAGGAGACTACATTACTACCTCCATGGCCAACATATACAAATAAAGGAAGCCGAATAACAAACTAAAGGCTCAACTTTTGAGCACTAGACCCTTCTACCAAATTGCACAAAGAAGTGAAAGCTAGCTGTCACTCGTTTTAAGTGTGCATCAATGATCAATAACAACATTTGTAGGTACGTGACTTCAACACAAAAAAGGGACTCCACGTTCAGTAACGCAACTAGCACTTCCGTTAGAGTCTGGCTAGACCTAAAATTGCAGACCTATACATGAATCGGACAAGACAGAAACACCTACAAAGATTCAGTGGCTTCAGATGCCATTGAAATAAAACTTGAGAAAAAATTTCTTTTAATCATCACAAACTAGGCAAAACCTAAAAGGGAGGGGTCATTACAAATTAGTTACTTATTTAAGAAGGATTGTATGTTCAGTTGGTAGAGTGATGTCATGGTTTGTAAACAACTCTTATTGTCGGAATAGATGTTTATGCATATTTAACGTGTTCTTCAAAAGTACGGTCACGGAGTAATAGCAAAAAGGGGTGATGATGACGCCAAAGACAGTTGAGAAAATGCTTTAAGAAAAATGAATACATTTATTGACAGCTTCGAATGTTTTTTGTTCGAATGTTTTTCCTTCGAATGTTTTTCCACTAAAACTTGTAAGGAAGGCATAATGGTTGAGTCTTCCATAATATGTGCCGCAAATCAGCTCGGATTAAGGGAAGGGGCCTTATAGGCCTATTTCCCTACCGCCCCTCCCCCTGAAAAGATAACGTAAAGGTAGAAGTGAAAGTAGCAAAAGACAAAATGAAAAAAGAGGAAAAAATCAACTGTTCCACTTACATGCCTACAATGTAGAACTTTCGGTAAGGGTATGGTAGAGCTTCTTGTTAGTGATCAGTACTAAGCCTGCTAAGTTAAAATCAGCTGTACTAGCAATCCGGAGATTAGGTTAAAGGTCACACTGTAGGCTTCATTGTGCGAAGAGTAGCTGAGCTATTGAGTTGTTTAGCATTGATGATAATTCACATCTCTGGATGTGGACGTAAGGAATTAGTGCTGCACTTACGGGATGGGGGTGGGGGGGGGGGGGAGTAACACGTGAGCGTGGAACTGAAGTGACCAAGTTGTCTTGAATCTTGCAACTTCGTGCAACCCAAGGGCTTTTGGAATGCTTCGCACGGTGCGATTGAGACTCACCATCGTGAGCGCCCTCCCACGGAAATTCCCTGGATCGTGCGTGCTGCAAATAGCATCTCTTTGTTACTCATCGTCAATAAATTTACAGAAATACACGAAAACCTTTCGAGACATTTTTCTAGATCTGCAACATATCTATAGCGCCTTTGCAGATTTTACATTCGTATTAGAAAACAAAATTTCGTCAGCATGTCAGCATTATGGATACTTGACAAACAGACTGGGTTTATTTTGAAGCAAAGTTAATCATGTAAAACGAAGATGGGTTTACACTTTAAAAAGCAAGGTTGAATTTTATTTGGCACTCGCTTCCTATCGAAGGACACTAAAACGTAGTAGCGTCAGCACGTGTGTATATAAAAGACATGGCTGGCTTGTGCCGTTTAGTCAGAGATATCTGTTATTTGGTAATGAGTAAAGGAAGTGAATAACTCTGCCAAAGTGATATACAAAAACTGCTGACGAGAATGTTTAAGTTGCCTCCTGTTGAATGGTTCCTTTTAGCATAACGAAGTATAAACAAACAAGCCACATAACTGGTTGAAATATAAGAAGATATGGTCTTAAGTTGAAGTCCATCTCTTCCTACTATATTAACGATGCAAAAAGTCAGTTTATGGCAAGATTCTGTGGTCATTGTTTTTATGATAAAGACCAGGGGGCAGTTTGACAATATCGGAGAGAGAGGTTGTTGTTTCAGTTTACGTTATACCCTTTTAATCCCATATTTAGATATGAATTGAGTTTTGTCAGATACTGACGTTATTCATGATTTAATGTAGTTTCATCTGTAATATGCTGAAAATTGTTCCTTTTATACTCCTCAAATTTTATCATCCAGGGTAGTTAAACAGCTTTTGGATATCATATTAGGTCTATGAAATTAACATCTAGGTGTTTCGTCTGACCTTTTGATTCTCGCTACTTGTTTTCTCTTTGCTTCATTTTGTGATGAATTAAAGTACTTCAATGCAAGTGTTTGCTACCATTTGTCAATATTCAGGATAGCGGCTGTGTGAATAGTATCACATGGGTATGGGCCGGTGCTTAAGGCAGCAACTCTCCCATCGCCCAACCCTTACCCCCTCGATAAACAATGTCGACTCCAGGGCAAAGAAATTTCGTTATTAAAGGAAAATTTAAATCATTATTGTTAGCTAATTAGGGAAAATTTAGGTTAACTACCTTCCACCCTCTTGTGAAGTACCTCCCGTACTCTTATAAGTAGTACTGGGACACGAAACATTTTGAATCATTTTTTGAAGTAATCGTCTGGTAAAGTGAATCAAATTTGCATTTCCGCTAAGAAGATTTCCACAAGAAAGATGACTTTACATTGGCCCATAAACAGATAATACAGAGAAAGTAACACATTTCTAGGACTTACATTTCTGATTTTATAAAGGACAATTTTATTAACATAAACGACACGATGAATATCCACTTTGAATGCTAAGTTCGGACAAATGTTTCTCAAGATTAACATTCATGCCTTTTAAGTGTGACTTTTCATGTGTTGCTGTCACGTCTTACATGAGGTTTTCTCCGATATCTTAGAATAAGCTTGAGGTCGATTATAATATCTTATATTTCCCTTCAATTGCAAGGTGTCACTCTCACGGACACAACCTATTTATGCTACATTCTCGAAATGAAAATCCGTTTAGACAGAGATATCAACAGGAAGTTGAACGAACAAGCAGACCTGAAAAACTGTAGTAACATTATCTACTTTCCAGTTTTTCCGCAACTTATGTAAAAATTTGATGAAAGCACAAATTTAGTAATTTTTATTGTCATTGCATAGGTGCTTCCACTGTTCATTTACTTGGCGGTGTAACAGGTCTGGTTGCAACAGTGATGCTGGGGCCGAGGACAGGGAGATTCGATTCCAGTGAGGCAGGAGTTGTAAGTGAAATGGGATCACCAACGAACGCCGTTCTCGGACTCTTCATGTTATGGTAATTACGCTTAGTATTAACATTTGTGTGCAACGAGATTCTAAATGCTTTCAGAGATGAAACAGTCATGAGGAAAAGAATCTTTTAACTTAGCTCTCTCATATCTCTGTTTCTGTCTAGTCCCCTTCAGCCCCTCATAATACAGAACAATATGGCCGTGTTTTTGTCTAAGTCATAAAATTGTCACCTTTTCCCGCCTTATCAATTCATCAGTGGTATGAAAGCTCTTTAATAGGTCTAAAAGAATAACTGCGACACCACAGTAGATTTTTATTTTTTGTAGGTTTAAGTAACGTTTTCACGAATAATAGAATCACCGTGCACTCTGTCCTAAGACTGTTCAATTTCAAAAATGTTAATGGAATCAATGTTGCTGGATGAAATTTTAGAGGGAAACTGTAAGGTTGTCGAGAATTGCCATTGATAAACAGCACGGGATTCCTCCATTAAAAGAGGTGTAATTTTGGTGACCTACACAAGCCAACCTGTAATTTAGTGTTTCAAAATGTTTTCTATTGGGCACGCAGAAAGAGATTTTTGCACGTGAAGCGTGGTTCATCTTCGCAAAGCCAAATAAAAACGAACGATAATAAGATACTTTTTCGTGCAGTTTTGACAGTGGACAATTTAAAACTTGTTTGGTAAATTTACCAACTCAACAAATATACTGCTATAAGACAAAATGATGTATAATAGTGTTAACTGAGATGTAATTGCCGGAAATTGAAAGTCACTGGTTATCGAATGAGAAATCTATTTTGATTACACTTCAGACAAAAAGATTACTCCAAATGCAAGCCAACCACTAGGATTTGTCATTCTTATGTCTGCTAAATTATCAACTGACCTCCTATTGCATTCGTTACTGTTGTATTGTCGGTGTTTTTATTATCGAAGACCCTTATATCTTATGAGTTACTGATGTCAACTATTCTCAATAATACAATAAACAACACTAACAGCGTTGGCATTCGGATGAATCCACTCCACTCAACGCATGTAAGTACACTCTCAAGGCACTTAAAAAATGAATCACAGAGGAGTAAAAACGTCGGTTAATTATTTCATGACCCATAGTAGACGTATGCGGTTTCTTTTGTTGTACATGACAATTAAAACCAATCATATTGTTTATGCGAAAGAATTCACGCTTCTCTAGCCTTCTTTTATTTGTAACTCCGGCATTCATAATCCCATCAACTAGTTTGTCGCTTTTCATTCTCTGAATTCTACCACTGAAATTCGCTTGTTCACCATACAGTGCGGGTCACTTTTTGTGCCTCAAGAGCTCTCAATCCCACAGCGGTTTGTGGGTATTTATGTGTTAATACTAAAACAAACTTGAATACTACAGTGCTACCTTAGAAAATATTTACAAAAAGATGTTACACACGCCCTCATACTGTTATACCATGGAGGTGTTACCTCCCAGCAACGCCGTACAGGCTGAAACCTTGTATGTCCATGCCGGCTTTGCATCTCATGACAGCTAAATCGAGGATCTTAATACTTCGTTTTTATACAGTTATGTGTAAAGTCAAACATTAAACTGCATTTTTTCGCCTTTATTTACATCTTATGCAACAGTGTTTTCCTCTTGACGTAATACCATCGACTTTTCTGGTGCCGGCGATTTTAAGCGTTGGATTCCAAGCATTTAACAGTGTTGTAACCAGAAATGGAAAGAGATAATAACAAATTGCTTTTCCCCCAAGTGCATCCCCTAGCTACAATATATAGCCACTATGTGGTACAGAACGAAGCAATATTTTTCGTCTAGATGATTAAAAGCACCACTTTTATTCCCTTTCCTAGCCTTATAAATTTAGTCGCATGATTTACTTTATCATTATCTTTGTTTAATGAGAGAGCATTTACAGCTTTGCCTTCGTCATTTAAAATGACAATTAATCAGTTTTATGGTAAACAATTCGAAAAGCAATATTTAAATATTATATTGTTGTCGATTATGATGAAAGAAGTGATCTTTCAACACTATATTTGTACTGTATCCTCTCATGACACTTTATGGTACAATTAAATGGTATGGGAGGCCTTTTACGACAAGTGTTTCTTTTGGCTATACCTTCAGTGTTTCTTTGTCCATTACATCACCGTCATGACATGTGCAAGTTAGAATCAATAAAACGATTGACTACCAAATATTGTTTACTTTAGGTTTATTGATAAATTTATTATTTCAAAAGAATGGTAGCGAGTCAATTGTAAACGCAATTACCAGAAAGCTCATAGGCTTATTCATTTCTTGCCGAAAGTGGATGTTTTCTTGCACTGAGGGTTATCCCTCAAGTTTGTCCTTCTTGAGACATTACTTTTTACATCTGCTGACCTCAAATGACCTTTGAATTCCACCAAAATTGAATAACCAGAAATGAACAAAGGGAATGGTCTTGGAAAAAATAAAAAATAAATGTTGTTTCTATAATTTTATCTTTGGAATGACACAAAAATTCACCCCTAGCTTTTCATTGGTCACAAAAGGCCGGGCACAATTTGGAGATACCGCCCACTGTCTATTGAGTTCACAAGGTTTTCATGGTTTCACCTCTGATGACCTCAGATGATCTTCTACCCCAACAAAAGCCATAGGACTCTCTCTCCCTCTTCAAGTGGCAAATCGATACACCAAGTATGAAAAGTATCCGTCACCTCTGTCTTGAATATCGTGTTTTTCAAGGTTTTCGGTTTTGACCTTGATGACCTGAAATGAGCTCTAACGCCCACTGAAAACAGTAGGGTTCCAGGGTTTCCCCTGGGTTTTAGAGTGTGTGAGGTGGTATTAGCCCATGGAGGTAATATGGTGCCAGCTTTGACCATCAGTGAGGGAGAACTGTCAATACTTTATAGCCATTACAGTACAGTTGGAAATTATAGCAAATTTCTGTGAGGTGGCCGCTTCACAGAAAGAATGCCAGGGGAAACCCTGGGATTCTTCTTCTTGTTAGGTACAATACACAAAACCGAAACAGCGAAAAGATGCAGAAGAATGAGATTAAGATTCCAAACTGATTATTATTTAACCCCCTTTCCTTAATTTCTACAAAAAAAAAATGAAAAATTTCCACTTAGGCTTATGTTTACATAACTTAATCCGTATACTTATCTCTAGTTTTGGCTGGCTGTATACCCTCCTCGTTGTAAGGCTAGGCCTCGGTCGACGCGGTAGGGTTCAAGGCTGGTTAGGCTCTATCAGAAACTCTCGAAAGAGCAGGCAGTTCACCAATAGCAAGCATGCATGAACAGTTTGCTACGACAACGGTATGTTAGAGTTTCTGAGCTGTATGACCTATATTTCTCAGTAGGTTACGTACAGTGAATTGTTAATTTGTCTCTCTGTCCTGTTATTGTGAGTGGTTTCTTTTATATATAGATCATCAATTGTTCCAGAGATTCCTCCCTTAGTAACTACAATGCATTCATTGAAAAAACTTCCTCGAAAAGAAGATTCTAAAGGCGATCATCCTCAAAATTAGAATTTTGAGGTAATCAGTCCTTTCCACAAGGAAATTGAAGGTTCTCGAAATAGAGCACAGTAGTTCCAGAAGGATCTCGAACGTTCATGCGCAGTTCTAACCAGGTTGCAGATCTTTAGAGTTTTCGTTCGTCCACTCAACAAAGGATTCGGACCGGGATTCGTGCCACGTAACACTCCCAATATGATAAATATATATACCAAGTATGAAAAGTGACCATCTTGCCATCTTGAAATATCGTGTTTAAAAGCAGTTTATTTTAAGGACAGATTTGCATCACCCCAAGTATAACTTTTAGTTGGGGGTAAGCAAAAGTCTCAGTTGGTTACTACTCTTTGATTGACATCAGAGTTAAAATTCAAAAGATGCAGAGCAGCTCATATTACACAGCACGCACAGAGAATGTTTTGATTACACATAGGGGTCTTTTATGCTCACCAGGATGTGGCCTTGAACAGTGAACTGTTTGTGTCTGTACAAGGAGAAGCAGTAAAGACAATTATGGGCGGGGCTTACCACTAAGTAAAAATCATACTTGGGGTGATGCAAATCCCTCTTTAACCTCCAGTGACCTCAGTAACCTTTGACCTCAATCAAAACTACAGGAATCATTTTCTGACTATTACACATTCAGACTCCAAGTACGAAAAGTATCCATGTTTCATACCTAGAGATACCGTCTTTACAACGTTTTCGGTTTATAACCTGTGATTACCTCAACTGACCTTTCACCCCTTTCTCTTTATATGATGATTTTATATATTATGTATGAGAAGTATCCACCGTTGCTATCTCGAGATATCGTGTTTACAAGCCAAGCGTCACAATCACACATATATACAGCACACACACACCCACACATACACTCGCCAGCGTGATTGCATAGATTCCTTTTGTCTTCCGCAAGGAATCAAAGGCGGTACTTAAATATTATGTGTTTTGTTCTTGTTGGTGGCTCTAAGTATATTACGTCTATTTAATGTACGTGTTTATATTACATCTGGAGTCAGGTGGCCTTACATTAAGAGAGCACGTTTTACACAAGGGAAGAATTGGTCTAAGAGGGTTTTAAAGGTGTTTGCCCTGTAGATATTTCCTGTTTGCCAAACAATCATGAACTTAATTTCACCTAGACAATTGAGAATCAATGTCCTAACATTGAAAATCAGTGCCATGAAATTGACAATTTTACACAATTGACATTTATATGCACTTTTTCGGCCCGGGTCTAAGATAAGGGCCCCCCACATCTATGATTTTAGATATGCTGTACGTTTGCTTGTAAGTTGAAATGATTAGCAGTGTGTGATCACGTCGAATACATGTGACGACAACACTACGATAGCCTGATGAATAATCCCCGAGAAAGTAAACATGGCACACAGTGTATCTGTGTGATGCACGGTTTTTGGCTGAATAATTTGTAAACAATCTAGCCCGCATTTGCCAAACCACGGAGCAGATTAACATTGCCTTACTTCGTTTGCCCTTCTACAGAGGCAACGTGTAATCAAGCTCAGTCCTCATCTTACTTTAACTGACTGAATATTCTACGAAGAGAAAAATTTAGATTTTGCTGAATAGTATCCAAGAGATGAAAATTTGGAACAATGAATGCCAATGGTAAAATATATAGTACCATCAATGGTACGAGTCTTTAGTTAAAGGATATAATAACGTCGTCCACTGCAAGCTAATCCTTGAGTTAGATTTTGTCTTCCATTTTCCTCTTGAGGTTGGATATAGGGTTTTCGGACCTTACGTATCACGTTTTAATCTAGTGTGGAGCCGAGTAACTGTCCTGAGCCGTCATCGGGGAGAAGGTTTTAATTAGTTCAACTTAATAGTGAATACACTAAATTTATTTATAACATTATTTCTTCCTTCTGTTACATTTTTCATACCGCCTGCGCAGGTGGGGGTGGCTCGGATTCAACTGCGGTAGCACGTATGGAATAGCAAACAAGAAATGGGTCTTGGCGACCAGGTATGTTAACCTTAGGGTACTTTTTTAAGAAATAACATTGATAACCTTTCCTCGTGAGCTGATTTCTACTGAATCCCCCTTTTATTTCTGGCAAAACCATCTGTAGACATGTCACTAGTACAACTACCAATAATATTTAAATGTCTAGTCGTTCTTGTGTTTAAAACGCACCTCGCGTGAAATTCTTTGACCAGCTTAAATCACTAAACAAAGGACAGCTGGCGGTTGCGGCTGCATAACTCAGACAGGCCACGTAATGTAAATAAATATATGATAATTAATTGTATGGTAAATTCTTCATACGTACAGTGCTTCTTTTCTGAAAACCATTCCAGCTGGAAGACTGAGGTCACTGACGGAAATTACGAGGTTAAAGTATACAGCTCACAAGTGTATCATTGCAAGCATTCTGTACCTTTAAGTCTTTCCTTGTATTAAGAGTAGTAATATTTATACATTTATTGCATTTGCTGGATTCTCAAGTTCCATCGTAAATCTTAGACAATTATTAACAAGATCAGACGTAAAGTAGACGTAAAGATAGTTAGTATACACTTTACGTAGGACGACTGCAGTAATTGCCTAATTATGGTATTTAGCTATGGGTGTTTCCGATAATTTCGTACAGTAATAACGTGTGCGACAAAAAAGATTCATGTCGACAATGAATGGGCATCCTTACTAGTAACAATTCCATTTAAGACATATTTTGAATGCAAAATGAGGGATAAAACAACTTTCCTTTTTACAAATTTGTCGAAGGATAATTTGAATACAACTTCAAATACTAGTTCTGCTTGCTGTTTCTTACAACATGAGCATCCGAAGTGCAAAACTAATCATGTTAAAGTTACAAGTTCAGTATATCGTATAAAGTTCAACTTAAGATTTAATTCACAAAAATATACATGGCAGAGGTTGAAAAATAACTCTCTTACTGGGGGAAGTCCCAACGTGGTCAGTAGTTGAGGTAGTTGAGGTAACGTTGAAATTTATTAATTTGACTTAAAATTGTCGATTGCGCAGTATTGTGATCACATGCCCTTTTTTGATTAAGTTTGAAAAACCGTTTAAACTTGTTACCTGAGATATAATTATTCTATTCAGCTAGATGTGTAGACAACTATGGTCAAGTCACGCTAGAATTAAAACTGCAAAGAACATGATTTGGAACAATGATGACAAATGGCTTTAGGAAAAGACTTAACAAAATGCAAAGACTGCAATCTCATTAGTAAAAGGGTTACATCAAAATTATTGTTCAATCTACTATTTTAATTGTGTAAATAAACCTCACTGTTTTACGTTATTGCACACATATGACCTGTGAAGAGGAGGCTAGATCAGTTTACTAGTGTTTTAGTATATTTTCTGTAATTTCATATTCTGAATACCCTTACATTCTGCAATAGGTAAAGAAAATGAAAATCACCGAATTTTACTAGTGAATTTATCTATAGCATAGTGTGAACAGCAAGTAATTAGTGTAATCTATATAATGTTTCAATTCGCTTTCCAATTTATCCTTGCATTCTTTAAAATTGTTTTTCTTGTCTTATAATATAGTATGTTGAATCTTATTTATCGTAGATCTGCGGTGGCTACTATTCTAGCCTCTGTTGGAGGAGGAGTGACTGCGATCACTCTTAGGTAAGTACACGTTGACGATTAGTCAGGAAGCGAGGGGAAATATTTCTCAATTCTTTTTCATTAATTAAATCTTTCTTCATTTTTTCATAATTGCATCATACACACTAAATACGTTACCATAGTTTAATGCCAACTAAAATGCACATCAAGCAGTCCCCTTCCATATTTGCTGGTAATTGATTTGACTATAGTATCAATTTCAACCAGAACATATTCTTTATTTCCAACATAGACAGTCAATAAATTTATCCGTGGTACTTGAGGTAGAGAAAAGTTAAATTTTATTTAATCTTCATTAGGAAACCCATTTACGTAAGCTTAATGAATAGATACAGTTTAATCAATAAATCTTTGTAATACACAAGTTTCACTTTCTCATGTTGCCAAATTCTTGGGGGTTTTAATTGATAAGCACGTATCGTGGAAAGACCACATTTCCTTTGTTGCTAAGAAAATTTCTAAAAATGTTGGAATCATCGGCCGTTTACGCTCAACTTTGCCTAGGAAAATTCTCATTACTCTCTACAATACTCTCGTCCTCCCCTTTCTTTCTTATTGTAATATTGTTTGGGGTTCTACTTATCCGTCTAAGTTACAGTCATTGTTTATCCTTCAAAAAAGAGTTATTCGGTATATTTTTAATACTCATCATCTTCATCATACGCCCCCACTTTTTTAAAAAATTGAACCTTTTGTCAATTTATGATATAAATCGTTATCAATGTGGAATTCTTGTTCACAACTTTTTTGGTAAAAAATTACCCGATATCTTTAGCGATTACTTTAAGATGTGCTATGAGGTAAATACCTATCACACTCGCTCAGCTAACCGCTTGACAACACCACTTTACAGACTTCAGTCTTCCCTTCATTGTGTGCGTTATGTTGCTCCCTGTATTTGGAATTCCCTTCCCTCTTCAGTTACTCAATGTTCTTCTATATGCATGTTCAAAAGAAACTTAAAACGCGTTTTAACAAACAACAGTCTATAACACTTTCTATATTTAAAATGTGCCACGTTCTTCTCTTCTTCATTGCAGTGTATTGTTCTGTATTTGTTAGTTTTTCTGTAATCTATTTAGTTGTACTCTTTTTCATGTTGTAGGGGTATCCACTCTTATAAACTTTGTCAAGCTTCCTGTGGGTACTCCCCGGTCTGTCTCCTGTATCTCTGTATATATCTTGTATTTTTTCCTGCATGTAAATGACCGAAATAAAATTGTTGAAACTTTTTTTTTTTTAAAAAAAGATAAATTTCCATGTTAACACGATTACAGGTGTTGCATTATACTCTTGTGACAAGTAAGTGATTTTTGATGTTTGCTTTACTTTAATAAAAGTATAACTCCAGGAAGAATGATTTTAAAACTCAAATTAGCCTCTCTAAAAATCGCCAACTATTGTATTGTACGTTCCTTGTTTGACCTATAGCTGTACCAGTTTAGTTGACACATGTCTGAAAATCAATTGGTTGACCAAACTTTCGCAGAGTGTGTTTAAGAGTCCCTGCATTTAAACGACCTTAGGCTTTAAGGCTGGCAACGAGATAAACTTGACCTAAACCGGGGGGGGGGGGGGGGTTAGGAAGGAGATACAACAGTCTATAGACTCATTTAAGCAATGTTCGTTTCCGATGATAATCTTGCTTTTCTCTCCAAAATTCTTATCTCAATACCAAGATCAACTTAGTTCAGCGATGCAGTGTCAAAAAGAGAATGATAAAAACCACTCCTCACGTTGAACCTATAAACTTTTTGTTGCCAACCGTTATGCACGAATGTGAAATTTTAATATTTCGTCGTAATTCATCACAATGAATCTCTATTCAGTTAACTTCGGTGAAGAATTTTTCCAGAACTTTCCTTTGCGAATGTTTCCTACTTATGGGGAAATTTGACAAATTAAAGAAAAGTACATTATTCAAACGTTTGTTGACAGTCGTTTTACTGAAAATCTTGACTAAAGCTTGGCCATTGCGGCAAACAAACCTCGCTTCAAAGCATGTCTAAACAATGACCTTTGCTTCGGGATTACTGGGATAATGAAGGAGCAGACCATCATTAAGAGAGTTAAGTCAACAGAGGCTTAACAATAGGAATAAAGAGACCTGTGGAATGGTGGGGTGCGAAAAACGGCTTTTCAGCGCAATAGAGTATGATAATGGCTATTGGACTTTTCGTGTATTGAGATTAAAGTGCAGATAAAATTTGCATGGATTAATAATGCATACTTAATGCATTGTAAGTCCCTGGGATTACACTGAGGTGAATTTGCCGAGCCCCATACGTGATTTTGATGAAAGAAAGACCTGTTACGTCTCCTAACAGCTATATCAGTTTCAAGCCAAACGTGAAATTGTGACTTCCAGACAGAATTACACCACCTTCCTTACTCTTCAAGAATCGCCAAATTTATTAGGGATGCACCGTATTCAAATTTCCAGATCTAGCCTGAACCGGATCTTGCCGGATAGTATTTCAAATCGGATAAGGTCCGGCGGAACTGGATATTCACTTTTAAAGAGAAATATCAAAATAACACTGCATGCATGTGGTGGAAGTGTTGAGGTCCGGGTAGGGGAGCTGGTGATTGTCGTGATATGAATACAGTAGGTAAGTAAGCTGTCACGTGTGATTTTGAAAAGTTTAGACTCTAGAACGATGCAGGCAGAACATCCACTACACAAAAGGGGAAATTACCCTTGATATCGTACTGTACTGTTCCTTTAAACAAATAAAATCCAATAGATAACCAGAGTGATAGTGGATATTATTAGCCCAAGCATGATCTGAAGAATGTGACTCACACTGTGCATATTGTAAAGAGGTCATTGACAGAGGTTTTAAATATACATTATGCCAGTTGCAAATGTGGGTCCTTTGGGATAACTGTAAATAGGATACCGTTTGAAATTGTCTTCATTTTCATTGTTTGTTCCACTATTTTTGGACATGTATATAAAGGCTACTCTAAGCTTAATTACAAAATGCAAGTTGTGTCCCTACCAGTGCCAAAATAAACTGAGAGCACCTACCCTACAGTACAATACCTTAATTGGACAATTTCGTACGACATTATGTAAAGGGGACAAATGAAAAATGGAAAGTTCTGCAAAGATACTAAAAAACTTACAAGACTACCAGAGACTATCATTTAATGATGGAGGTAATTCTGGAGGAATCTAAGAAATATTCTGCGGCATTTCTTCAAAGATTTGGTGTATCCCTAAATATATTTCTTTATTCCAATTTATACTGTACTAATAATTCAAGTCCCCAACGTGTTTACGTTTTATAACGCACTCTACAGTTACAATGACAAACGTTATGATGAAGTAAGAAAGTTTAAAAGTAGAAAATTAACGACCCATTTGTTCATTAATAGGTGAGTAATCAACCTCTAGCTAACTGAGTCATTAAATGATGCCTGCCATACGTGTTGTTGTAACAAGTAACTGACATTTATGTTTGCGTTCGTCCACAGTTACATTACAAAAAAAAGGAAATTCGACGTTTCCTACATCATCAATGGCGTGCTTGGTGCTTTAGTGTCAGTAACAGGTGCGTTAACTTGTTGTGATCTATGGACAAGGAACCCTCAGTATGATATAAAATGTAATACAGCAATGTCCCAGTAACCCATCCGTAGTTTATCGACTGTTCAAAAAATTTCCCAGCAACTTTTAAGCTGTAAAAGCGAAGGATAAAGCGTCATTATCAAACTCATTTTAAGAGAATGGACACAAACACGAAAAGACTGTGCAACAATTATGTATTTATTGCATTTCAGTAGTTACATTGCCAATTCGTGGTCTGTTTGAGTTTGTAAGTTTGCAACGATAAAGGCAAATTATTATATGAAGGAAACTATAAACTAATATCAACCTTTTCAGTTCATCGCTTTATTTTAAAGATGACCAGTTTTTAGTATAAAAGATCCTTCCACGTAGAACAATAACAATTGACACTGGTGAATATTTATTTCTCTTTGATCTTTCATCATTTTGATCCACGCGGTTGATAATGTGTTAAATGTTGAATAATGGAACCGTAAATAGGCGTCATAAATGGAAACAATATTCTAAGAGTGACTTGAAAGGAAAGGAAGAACCCAGAGGCTTTAATCAATCATTCTTGTCGTTCTTTATGTTTTTGTTACTTTGCAGGGGGTTGCAAAGTGTTCATATTCCATTATAACATTTACCGATAATAACCTGACTCGTCTTGCTTCTATATACTTGCTGACATCAACCCAGCTATAAAACAAGCCTGACATGAGATCATGATGCAGAGGGTGGAATTTTTTAGAGTTTTAGACTATTCTGAGGACAATGCAAGTTTTAACAACTTTTGACAACATATTTGCTGATATTCGTAACTTATTCAGCTATAAGTAGTCACTACTCTATGTACTGACAGTAATCGGACAAGTTAAGAAAGATAACACATTTTAATTATTAGTATTACAGAATCAACTCCATCAAAAAGTCTAGTAATTTTGAGGAAGCGTAGTTCTCAGGAGTTGCTAACAATATCAATCATATCTTTACTATATTTCTCTCACACGGTCTTATTTGCATATACTCCCAGCGCTTGAAAAGAGAACAAAAAAACATTATTCAGAAATACACGCACAAGGTTAATATGTTAAACAACTGTATCTTGGCATATGCATTTAAAAATTTTTTATCATAGTAAGCGGGATACTATATTTTCAAGAGGCTTGTCTTGAGTATACAACATTATGAAATATGTTTTATATAAAGTTTTCAGATTAATCATCAAAGTGTCCTTATAACAGTGGTGAATTAATTTAAATAGGTTTAGAAATAAACACCTGCAAAGATGGAAGCTTATACTTTACGACGTAGCTTAAAGTGTCAATTTTACCAAGATGATGAAGACTGCGTATCGTGGGTCCATATGTATCCGTAGCTCTGTTACATTAGATGCCAGATTAACTAAGAGGTCTGTTTACGATTTGAGTTGTGACCAGATGAAATTAGACTTAACATTTGTTATAATCATTTTAAGACGGAGATGTGTAACTTAAGGTTGATTTGTTGCAGAGCCAGTGTCAATGTTCTTTTCATCATACATCATTTCCTTATCTTTATTACGATTTGTACAAAACTGGCTCTTGTAATCTGGATCATAATACAGTAGCGTTGCAGTTGAAGGATATCAAACCCTGGTAAAATACGATTCATCGGTGTAAAAACTCGAGAAAAAACACATGTCGATAAACTCTTGTCGTGTTGGTCTCGAACAATAACCTCAAAACGTAAGATGTGTTTGGTTCACTTTAACGGAAAGCACAGCATAAGAGTACTAAAAATAGCTGCATTAACTTCTTCCAAGCAAGACAGAAAATGACCAAATGCTACAATGAAGTTATAACCACAAGCAATAGTTGGGCTGTAAATAATTCTTACTTAGGTATACCTACGAGGAGAGCTTAGTTTTTCAAAACAGGTGGTTAAATTGCCGTTTATCACATTTCTTGTAATGTAAAATAGGTTTCGGAAAGGTTCAATAAAATGACGATTGAAAGAAATGTTTGGAAAACTTTCTCAAGGTAAGACAAATTTTATGTGTCTGTTCATCCGTCACCAGTCAACAAAAGAATCCATTCAGGTTTTGACTTCATTAAAAATGGGAAAAATCCCTGAAGTTTTTTTTTTGAAAGCATATAGTATACAAATTTTATCGTCATGAACGATATGAGTTCTGAGCAGGTTAAACTACACCTTGTAACGAAAATTGATACTCAAGGATGCTATGCTTGTATTGACAAGTGATTACTCAACAAAATACCGTGCAAAAGATCAGGATCTCTTTGTGTCTGTAGATGTCTGTGTAGAGTCTCTGGATTTTCCTCATTTCTCCTGTTTTCGCACACTAGACTGTAGCCAGCACTTCTCGATGTAACACCTAAAATCAATTGCAATCATGAACTAAAAAGAGGGTGATCATCCATTCAGATGTGTTTTAGATGTAGCGGATCTTCGGGACAGTTTCCAGTAAATTCACTTGATTGGTCAAGTCCTAAAGGACTTTTTCACACACTATCATCTTCTAATCTTTCCCTTGAGCAGCGTATTGTGCCTTAGCAAGACCATGGGAAGCCCTCTTGATGGGATCCATTGGAGCAATCTTTGCCTGTCTGAGTGTACCAGTGATCGAAAAATTGAAAATTGATGATCCTGTAGGTGTCATTCCGGTCCACGTTGTTTCGGCAGTTTGGGGAATGCTTGCAGTCGGGCTCTTCGGTGAAGTTGACAATCTAGAGAACCTTCTTGCATTTAATGGTTAGTCTTTTTATATAACGTTTAGGTATGGTCATCTTAGATCATAAAGAACGTATCTGGACCGAATTCGACTATCATTTTTAACATCATTTTTATGCCAGGATGTTTAAGCTTCTTAGTTGAGATGAATCACAATTGTATCTGTTTCCATGTAGTCAATACGTCTACAAGACTTAACTTAAACTTCAAGCTTTGGTTTAAGTCAGGTCGAAATTGTGGGCAAATCTTACAAGTTCAACATTTTCAACGAATTGTAACACGAGTTCCGTGGAGGGTTATGTTTCTTGTTCGCTAATTTGATGCCGAACACGGTTTTTATTAATTCTGTTGATATTATAACTTATGGAGCTAATGAAGAAATTTCTGAATAATGTACAAAAAAATTACAGAAGTTGTTGGTCTTAAGTGTACCATGTTCCAGCATGAATTTAAAGTTCATGTTTACCAGTCTTCTTATATCTTCCAGGTCTATTCCGAGGAGGAGGTTTCAGACTACTGGGTGTTCAGTTATTTGTGGTTGTCTTGGTGATTGTCTGGTCTGCAACTTTATCGTTTATAATTCTCAAAGCAATTGATCTTACCGTCGGTCTCCGAGTTCCACTTCACGAGGAGCTACTTGGTGCTGACCTGGTGGAACACTCCGTAAAGGGGTCTTTCGAAAAGGAGACAGGGAAATGGTTTGACCTGTCCGGAAAATTGTTGTTGAGAATAGACGAGACCGACGAGGAAAGCTATAAAAATTCCATAATGCAACTTCGAGCAATACTGCAGATGGAAAACAATGCGGATCAAAGGTTGGAGAGTAGATCAGCCTATGGATTTAGAAGGCAATCCAGAAGGAGACGATACAGTGAAAAAGCGAATACAGATATAGACAAAGAGAATTGCGTCATTAATTCTGCTCACTCTAATGGAAAAGAATTACAAGGTCCCTCCATAGGAGATGGTACAGTGTCACATTCGGTTCACGTAAAAACCCACTCTTCGGAAGAAGAAACACAGCATAATTCAGTTGTCTAGGCCAACGGAATTCAAAGTGTATCCCACTTTGCCACAAACATGAGACTAGAGCTGGGAGTTGTTAATTAGTAGGCTAAGTTCAGGTAAACTAGGGAGTAATAAAGCATCTTTTCACATTATAGTTGTGAGTTACTGGGTTACATCGAGTCCATACACCCATATATGGCCTTTATTTTCTACTAAGAAATTATTGTTTACTGACATATATACAAAGACAGTGGGCCACCGAAGGGGGCTCTGTTTTTCTGAAACCAGTTCACGCTTGCGTCATCAAATGTATTTCATCTTGGTGTGAATATTCCGTGTTTAAATGATAAGGCATCTATTTGCAAAGGGGGCTATGTAATGTGGAAAGAACATATTATCATGTTCAAAGACTACGTATATTGATGCTTTGACAGTGTGCTTTTCCTTGATCAAACGTCTGTAAAATTTATATTGCATGCTTTGATTTTGTTAACATACAATTCTTGGAGCAGGAATGACGTAATGTAATTATATTTAATGAAGCATGAGAAGCTAACGAAATATTAGACTTGAAAGGTTTTGCTGGGGGAAGGGGAGCAACGACAAAAAGCGAGGTCAATTGTTGATATGCCTCAGTGTTTAGAATCCCGTCCTCTACTTCTCATACCCTTTCTTTACAGTATCAAATAGCTAAGAGCTCGCTTGAAAAATCATTCCTGGGTAAATTACTTGCCAGTTATGTGAGAAAACCTCTTAGATCTGTACAAGTAACTGTAGTGGCTACGCTGGCGACTTCAAACTCTTTGTTTTTCTTGTGTGTGTTTTTGCTTTTGTAACCTTTGCAACAAAATATTATCACTTGTGCCTTATGCAGCTCTTATTACGATTAATAACTTTTATTATTGTCAAATTACACCTTACGCCTTTTTTATTAAACTCATAAAATGTCAAAGAGGACAAACCACAAAATAATATTTTTCAAAGTATATAGATGCTGTTCTATATTGTGCCTAATATTGCCTTGGATCCTTTATGACACAGAATGTTCCTTTTTCCTGGATTTCTAACTACAACACCATGTTTTCTTTCCCTAGACTATGTACAGATGTACTGGTATTATTTGCTCCATAGTATCGTTTTTGGTTCCTTCCTACCCTCCTCTTTCCTCTCTCTAATCACCTGTTTCGTTTTTTATTGGAAATCATTTAATCTAACTTGTACATCGAATCAAAATAAGTTACCTTCAATTGCGACTTGCATATATATAATTCTTTCATTTTACGTTGACACCGGAATGGTGTCCTCAGAATTTCTGCATGCTTACACTTTTGTGTGTTGAAGTCCACGTGAAGGTGATCGGGGAAAAATTGAAGTACATTTACACTGTGTTACTGATACGTACCACTCAAAAATTTTCTTTCCCATTCTGTCTTTCGAGACTTTGGTGATTACATAGACAACTAACCTACTATGGATAACATGCCAACTATGCCTCAAGTAGAATTTTAGCAAATAAGCTTACTTTAATAATACCTCAATCAATCTGCATATGAGAATTTGTTTCTGCTGTTATGTTTAGTCGACTAGTTTATGCAAAGTCTTTACTAATTAGTGAATCGTCTAATTGTTATGATACATCACGAAATATTATGAATACTGCTGGACCGACTGCAGTGGCCAAGTGGTTAGAGCATCCGACTTGCAGCCGGAAGGTCTAGGGTTCAAATCCTGGCCGGATCATACCAAAGACTTTAAAAATGGAACCTACTGTCTTTGTGCTTGGTGCTCAGCATAAGCAATGGAGTAAGGAAAAACAAGCCAGTGAGCCACAACTGGAAAAAAGACCGTGATCGTCTCGACTTGAACCAATTGGTTGGAAACTGGGACGTTAAACCTCATCTAACTAACTAACTAACTAACTAACTAACTAACTAACTAACTAACTAACTAACTAACTAACTAACTAACTAACTAACTAACTAACTAACTAACTAACTAACTAACTAACTAACTAACTAACTAACTAACTAACTAACTAACTAACTAACTAACTAACTAACTAACTAACTAACTAACTAACTAACTAACTAACTAACTAACTAACTAACTAACTAACTAACTAACTAACTAACTAACTAACTAACTAACTAACTAACTAACTAACTAACTAACTAACTAACTAACTAACTAACTAACCAACTAACTAACTAACCAACTAACTAACTAACCCCAAACAAGAAGAAGACACACTGTTGGAGAGTTCCACTAGTTGCCAGTAAAGTGCTCGTGTTTAACAAAATCCTGATCTTTGCTTTTTAGTTCTCTTTAATTTGGTACTCAGTCTCCTAGCGCCATTCGAGCCGAAGATGTGGCTACTTGCTCCAACTGTTATTTCCATTGTCTGCAAACAAGAAATTCAGTGGTCCCACATTCTATCATGCATGTTTGTCTGTGGAACTCTTTACTAGTGGTAATCAAGTCATTCGATTCTTAAAATCAGTTAAAACGTTTCCTTAAAACGTTTGGCTGAAGTTGTGAAGGTTTTTGTGTGTCTAGCACCTATAAAAGTCATTGAACGACACTGGTTTTGGGGGGTCTGCGCTGTAAAGACTAAGTATCATAACTTATTTTTATTGGAAAGTTGATTATTTAATATAAATTTAATGAACAAATACTGTTTTGTGTAAACTGTATAAATAATAAGATTAGATATTTAGCCTTTATTATCGCCCTTTTTGACTGACAAACTAAATCCATTTTCATTTAAAGTACATACGTTTGAATAAGAAATTCCTCTTTCAGATGTTATTTCATCTATATTATGGTCAGTATAGTGCTGAAATTTTGTTAAGATGTTGGAAATGATGTCACCTCTCCCACTTAGTGCTAATGCTATGGTATTCGAGCATTTTAGTGGACATTGTCCATGTAACTAATTTGAACAAACATTGATCATATGAAGTAATTTTCCTCGGAATTTCACTTCCCAAGTGTACCTCTTATGGTATTGGAGAAAATGGTAGTTGTCCTTTATTGTCAAAGAAATATACTTGTTTATTCCGTATAAAAGTTTCTTACATGTTACCGTGTGAAAGAAAAAAAAGGTTGCAGAATGTACATATCACATTTTAACGAATATATTAAATACCTTAAAGGGAAAGCTTATAGTGGATAACGATTGTTTTTGCCGGGCTAACTACAGTTTCTTGTATCCAAAAGATTGCCGTAGTGTGGCGAAGTCTCACATCATGATTCACTCCAAGTGAAGCATGATGGCCAGCCTCTACATATTAATAAGTGAAATTGTCAATGGAGACATTTTGTAGAGCGTTGACGTCACTTATTGAACTGAAGTCAACAGTTGATAAACATGAAACCAAAAGTTCCCCAACCATGCAATAAGCATTACGTATTAATGAAAATTCTACTCTCCATCACTCTGACAATAACATTCACAAATATTATATCATCTACTTAACCAGTCAAAATTGTTTCTTGGTACTAAGGAGAAGCTTTGATGATTATAAATCTAAATCATTACAAAACTTTGGCTTTTCTTTATTCTATATGTAAAATCAGTACTTTGCCATTTGAGTGAACAATTAACGCGTCACTGACAAGCCTAATGTTTAGTGTCTACATGAGTTGTGTTTTGTCGCTTTGGAAAAAGCCTTCTCTGAACAAGAATTTTGTTTTAACATCTCCCAAGAAGTGACGGAATATTTCAGAAAACCTTTTAATTTACTTCGACATTAAGTAACGTACTTCAGAAAATTTTCATCAGTTCGCAAAACAACATCCATTAGCAATATAATTGATCATTTGGAAATGGTTGGACGATTACGATGACCATTCCTGGAATGCACCCGTCAATCGTGCTTAAAATATCTCCAGCAAACTTAATAGAGAAGCTTCTTGTTCCATTTGGCTAGATGCTTCAGTCCAAATGGACATTCATGGATGAAATTTAGGATTTAATTTGACACATCAGAGAAATTGATATAACCAACTTCTATAGTAATTAAGAGGTTTCATTCATAAATTATAGTACTTGTATGTCACATCATTAGTTCGGTGGAAATAATTTTGCAGAACGTTTGTGTGTGTCACTACCAGTACAGTCAGTGAAGATGAAACTAAAAGTCCCTTCCGAATCAAAGCATTCAGATTCAAATCAAAGTAATGGCCTATTTGCTTCGTTTGTTGAATCAAATTGGCAATACTGGATTACTCTGGGAACCTTTCAGTAGTACCCTTGTGTCTTAATCCAGACAGCGTACAGAGAAGAATGTTGTAGTAGAAGGTAATAATATAGGTCCACGTAAGTCACTAGGAAAAATTATGGCAGTCCTTTTATTCTTGATGAATCTCAACAAAGTTGGTCAAACACACAAGCATTCTAAAGACATTTCAGAAGGACGTCGAAGGTGCTGCCCTCAAATTGTTTGCATAAAACGACTTTTGCCCTGAAGTTGACATTTTATGCACAGGTGGGTTGTTATCACCATTCCTATGCCTCATACGGAATGATCAAACATAAAACAATATAAAAAGGCATGAGGTGGCTTCAGGACCAACACGTGCCCTCTCTTTGCCTTTAACTAATAGTTTACCTAGCGGTGTAGCTAAATCAAACATCAGGCCCGTTCTGAAGGATTACAACTTGCAAAAAGAAAACTGATTTTCTGAATATTTTATACACAATCAGATTTTAGTATTGTCATATACAACCGATTTAATGCTACAACATTACTGAATTTAAAAAAAAAAAAAAAAACAGAAAGCCCAAACGCTTGGCGATTCCTTGCCCAAAGGAAATGCTATGTCGTACTGAGGTTTATCCCCCAAAGTTATATCCTTTTTCTGATATCATGTTTACAATGTTTTAACAAGTTTAACTCTTGTGATCCCACGTCCTTCGACCCCACCAAAAACAATGGGATCTTTGCAAACAAGATGGGTCGTCCACCTGCTACATATTAGATTTTCAGAGTGACCTTTGACCGCTACAAAACTTAAATTATTGAACGTTATATGGGACATCCACATGCCAACTAAGAGAATAGTCAAGATTACGCTTTATGATGTATCTTGTTGACGAGGTTTTCACCATGGCGCTTCTAGTGACTCCAAATGAACTTTCACCTCCACCAAAAACAAAAGGTTTCTTCTAATAAATGTGCGGCATCCAAGTATGAGATACTTCAGTTTACAAGGTTTTCGTAGTTTCAACTCCAGTGACCTCGGATGACCTTTGCACTCTACCGAAACAACACGGGAATTTTCTAAGTATAGCGCAGCCACATTCCAAGTATGCAAAAAATTCATGATTCCTAATTTGAGATATGGTGTATTAGAGGTTTTAGAGTTTTTGACCTCTGTTGACCTAAAATGACATCTTACCTCCACCAAAACAATAGGGTTCTTCCTCTCAATATCAAAACTCTTTATCCCAAGTATGATAAGTAACAGAAGACAAAAACTGGTAAAATGAGTGTTTGCATGGGATTCAAACCCGGCCGTGAGAATGGGAAATCGAGCACTTTCCAGCCAACGACAGAAACGTTAACTGTAAGCTGTTTTTAATTAATTTGTATTAACATCATTTGGTCATAGAATCTGTCACACAAGTGCATCATTTGGTAATTAAAATTGGAATTACTTATGGATTTACCAGACTTATGCTTGTGAAAAGATATATCTTGTTCTCTGTAAGTTAACCCTTGGAATGGTATAAACATCCAACCCTACATTTTCGATGGTCCCCAAACAATACGATTTGGAGGTAAGGCCCACTGTCTATTCTTGAAATATCGTGTTTGCGAGCAATTCACAAGGTTTTCTTACTTTCAGGTCTGTTGACCTAAGATGACCTTGTAATTCCAACAAACCAATAGGGATCTTCCTCATAATATGACAAATCTAGTAACTAAATCTGAAAAGTATCCATTATTCCCCTGTCTTGACATTTTGTCAGTTTTGGACCTCTGGAAACCTCAAATTACCTCCATCACAAAACAACAGAAACCTTTCTCCCAATAATTCAAATCTATATACCCAGTATGAAAAAGTATCCATTGTTGCTTTCTCGAGATAACGTGCTTTTAAGCGTTTTACAAGTTTTTCGTAGTTTCACCTCTCGTGACCTCAGATGACCTTCGATCTCCACCAAACACTATATGGTTGTTTCTCGTAATATGAGAAGCCTACATACCAAGTGATACAAGTGGCCATTTTTGCTATCTTGAAACATCGCGTTCACAATGTTCGGTTTTTGACCTATCATGACCTCAAATGAACTCTGACCTTTCTTAAAAACAATAGGCTACTTTGTCTCAATATGACGATATATGTGCTAAATGTAAAAAGTTTCCATCATTGCTTTCTTGGTTTAACGTAATTGTAAACGTTTTACAAGTTTTTCGTAGTTTCACCTCTGGTGACCTTTAATGACCTTTGACCTCCACCAAAAACAATAGGGTTCTTTTTCTTTATATGATAAATTTATATAGTAAGTATGAAGAGTATCCCTCACTGCTGTATTTAGATATCGTGTTTACAAGCTAAGAGACACAAACACCCATACATACACACATGCACACACCTAAACACGCACATACACAAACGCAAACACACATACTTGCACTCTCCCGCCTGGTTGCATAGAACCCCTCCGCCCTCGGCAAGGAATCAAAACATTCAAATTCATGGATAGTCAAACAAATCATGCTGCCGCAATCATTTGAGCAATATGTAATAACCTGTCTTCAGCCGTCGTATCAAGTCCAAATACAATTCTTAGAATAGTTCCGTTTTTGATCGTGACCGTCCATGTGATTGATGTATATAATCTCTACTTACTGCGAAATTTCAAATTGTCCCTCCCACAACTACACGAGTACTTGGTTCAGTTAGTTACTAGTTTATGAACAGGCATCGTTTTAATATCCTTGTGAAAAAAGTTACAAATAAAGGAATCAAATGACATTAATAGAGCCCAGTCCATCTAACAGCTCGGTTGTTACAAGATAATGACATAAATCGTCCATACATGTTTTGCCTGTCTGTAGTATGTTGTTTATCACAAAAGTCACTTATGTTGGAGTTTGTGCGACGTTTTTTTCTTTACAATGAGTAAATTGAAATGAAGGTAACGGTAAAATTAGCTTTAAGAGTACGAACAGTTACCCAAGTTGCCTTGGTACAAGCATTTTGTTCCTCTGAAAGTACCTCCTTCGCTGCAACTGATAATTCAAATGACACATTGTGCTAGGAAAGTCAAAAATTTTAATGTCTAACTTTACAAACTTATGAACAAGCAAATGAAACGAATTCTGTTTGTGCTATAAATGCTCTATAGGAACATCTACTTTTTACTGGTTTTATGATAGTACAAAATATACAGTGAGAAGGGGGTCAGAGACTCATAATGACATTTTGAAAATGTGGTAAATTTTCATGATTTTTGCAGAAAAGGTAGGGGTGGCGCCAGGATTTGCCCGAGGGGGGCAGACTCCCCGACGGGGGGTCAGCGATCCGAAGCCCCGACAGCCCCGATGCCCTCGAGGGTTTGGTTAGGGGGATTTGAAGGTGTTTTGAGAAAGAGAAAGAAATCTGAAGAAAGATTTGAGTCTTTTTATGACAAAAATGGTCTATTTATTAAGAAAGAGAGCAGTGACGATTGAATCAATTAACTAGTGTTCCCGCTTTTTACCTTAAAATGATTCAGGTCAGATGGTGAAAAGATCCTTTAACTGCCAGGATGGCTAAAACATGAAAACAAAATTCGCTGAAAACGAACAAACCATGCATGTAAAGTGTATAAGGTTCGTAGTCTAGGGGACCAGGGGTGCCACCTCATGGAAACCATCTTTTTAAAAATTGTAAGAACAAATTGCTCTTATATATCATAACATATATTGCCCCCCGTATATTTGGACCTCACGCTATCTCGCCCCACCTCAAAACCTTGTCTAGGTACGGGATATACAGGATAAGGTGTACTGTAAAGAGATGTTTACGACTAGGGCTGATCTACCCATGATTCCCCTGAGGGGCAGGTTCCTTAATCTATCCGATATTCGTTAGCTGCCTGATATTTAGTTAACAAATTTTTAAAAGACTATGTATAAATGTGGTCCGGTACATTCTAGCATTAAGTAGTTAGTTGCGACGAAAAATTTTATAAGTGAACTGCTACTGCGGTTAAGTTGCTGAGAACCAGTCAAACACGCATTGATATTACCTACACGGAATTTACACATAACATTTAACTCCATCACATCAAAACACATGTTTATGTGCAATATTACCTATGCAATGTTCAGTCAGCGAGTTGCAACTCTCTGGTTCAAGTGAACATTCAGAGGTGCTGATTGTCAAAGCGCTCTGGAACTCATAGAACTAGTAGGATATTTCAAACAGTAGCAACCTGGTCTCTAACTGCGTTTTGACATTTGGATACTCACAGAGAGGCAATGACTTTTCCCTTATAAGCTTTTACATTACAAGATAATGTGAAGCGGAATTATTGGCTGGTACTTCAGTTACCTCTAATTTACTCGTTTTCTGCCATATAAACATTCTGAAATGCAATTAGGGCGGGATGAATGCTTTGTCTTTGTCTTCGTCTTCGATTAGGTGGCAATGTAGCGAGTAATGATGTCGTCATGCCATTCATCTAAGCCGCGACGTTAGTGACTAACCAGCGCAGAAGAGAATTCTGCAAGGTTGATTTCTAAGCTAGCATAAGAGACAGGAGCATTTTTACGAGAAAGTGAAACATGCCGTCGACGGGGGTTTCAACAAATATTTCAAGGTTATTGAGAGAAGAACAGAGAGGAACAATAGTGGGACTTGACGGCGTTCAATGGGATGATGCAACGTGGATTCTAACTAGCGCTTTTATCATTTTCACGATGCAATCTGGTTTCGGTCTGTTGGAGTCGGGAAGCGTATCTGTTAAGAACGAGGTTAATATCATGGTAAAAAATGCAGTGGACGTTCTTTTTGGTGGGATTAGTTACTGGATGCTAGGGTTCGGATTCAGTGCCTGGGTGGACGGGGAATCGAATCAGTTTATGGGAGTCAGCAACTTTTTCCTGGACGCTGATAGAAACGACGAGAGCAGTGGTCACATTTATGCTCTGTTTTTCTTTAAAACGTCGTTCGCTACTACAGCTACTACCATAGTGAGTGGAGCAATGGCGGAAAGGACCAAACTAGAGGCCTACATTGTATTTTCCTTTATTAATACGTTTGTATACTGTTTTCCATCTCATTGGATGTGGAGCAGTAATGAGAACTGGTTTCGTCAACTTGGAGCAATAGACATTGCTGGTGAGAATAATTTTACGTCTTTCCTAATCTTATGTTATGATAATAGGCCTACACTTATGCCTCATCATATTTTATCTTCACTTAATGCACACATACAGCTTTTGTTTTATACTATAAAACAAAGAAAAAAATCAATTGCACCGGTACTGTACGGTTGTATTGTAAATAGACGAAACCCTAAATTAACTGTTAAAGAAAATATTGCTTTTGTTGTTCAGAAAATTTTCATGTTTTAAAACCAATAAGGTAGCACGGTAGAAACATGGTTCTCAAGAGAAAAATTTAGTTATGTATTGCTCAAGAACAATTTGTAGGTCCAAAATTTCAAATGATACAACATCCTTAACTCTTGTATTACACAGCATTCTGAGGAGGTAAAGCTTTTGTTTGAGTTTATTGCTGGGACTGACAGTTTAATGGTGACTATAGCTATATTCTTTGCACGACATGTTGGTGTGTTTTAAACGCAATATTTTCCCTTAAACTTCGTGCACCAAGTACCTGTAAGTAAAGCAAAAATCACGTCAGGTGAAAATGACGAGGTCATTACAAGGTTGTAGCCAGGATTTTATGGGAAAGGGGGTAGGGGTCTCAGACCACACTAAGTAGGAAAGGTAGTGGAGTCGCTTTTGTTCGAAGTTGGTTTCGACGAAGAGGCAAGCCGTTATGACTTTCTAAGCAGCGTCAGAGGCATGAACGTATCTTGGAGTCCAGGTAAACGTCTTATGGCAAACGCCATGGTGAAGACCAGGGGCGAAGCCCCCCGAAGCGCTAGTATTTTGCAAAGATTTAGGCATTAAAACGAAGCATTTAATTGCCTTCAAATGACACTGGATGTGCAATAAACGGACCACAAAAAACACAATTTGACTTTTTTATTATTACATTTTAACTCGGAATAATTTCTGAACGATTTGATGATGCAGAGGGTTTTTGGGTGAGGAGGATGGATGACGTTAGGAATTGTAAGGGGTTTGAAACAAGAATTCTATTCAAGCTGCCATACAAAAAGAAGTAATGAGACAAATATTTGCCATGGGCTCCTAAAGAGCACCGAAAATGACATTTTATACATTTTGGTAACGTTTTGTTTCATTTTTACATCCCAAACGTTATACATTATACTAGTAGGGAGACATATGGGAGTGTTCTTCCAAGAAACAGGTAATTTGGTGGCATTATTTGTTCGTGCTTCCGTCATTGAGGGTCCCACCCCACTTGGCGTCCCTGCTAGGTCATTACCATGGAATCTTGTTATCTTCTTTCTTATGGGTAAATTGTCATTTTTCTAAAACATAAACATTATTCAATTAGTGAAGAATACAATCATGTTTGTCTTGCAACTTAAAATAATGCTTTTGCCTTGACTAGTGAACATTGCTTGAAGAGTAAACAAAAAATACCTTCAGCCATAGCAAGAGCAACTCTAGTTTTACTCAAATTAACTAACATTTCCCGAAATGCTCTTTCTTGAAGCCCAGTTCCAACTTAAGGTTTTTCCGCCAGTAACCCAAGTCTGTACCTACCTTTGTCCTTCTTTCCCCCTACCCCTCCGTTTCCTCAAAGACCTTTAGGTAATGTCACCGACTATGCCTTTAAAATCTAGTTCCTTGTTTCTACCCCTCCTAAAACTTCTTTTCCTGTTTTATAATTTGCTAAATTTGTCTACTCCACTTGTTCGTTTCAGCTGACAGTATTGTAGAAATTCGTTACAAATCTAAGAGATTTCTTTAAAAGGAAAACAACTTTGACTTTTTCAGCATGTTGCCTGTATTTTCCTTTGTTAGAAAATCAAAGTTCGCTTCCCAGTCCGTTTGAAAGTCAATCAAAAATTTCGTAGAAATTTGTGTTACTATCCTAATTGAACAACTGTTCCTTTATTTTATTCTTTTATTTTACTCCCTAGCTTAGAAAATCTTGTAATCAATTAGCTTGTTGTAAGTAACGCTTAAAGGTGACATATCCCCGTTACATTTATTTTGTGAAAAATGCATCGAAAATTTAACAGCTTTGTGCGAGAATGCCGTACAAACAGTGGCGTAGCCAGCAGGGGTATGGGACAGAGTGCCCCCACAGAAATTTTGGGGACGCGATGGGCGATGTTGAAAACATGAGGGAGAGCAAAAACAAAAACGGCGAGAGGGGGACGGATGGGAAGTTGGTGGGCGGAGTGGGGGTAGGGACCTAGTGGAGGGTAATTGGGAAATATTGGCTTCTCAAGTGTGATCTTTTAATGATATTGAAAACTAAGATGAAACAGATTAACAGAACAATTGAAACAAAGTGTTCGGGAAGGTGTGAAATTATCGTTGATTCGAGGTTTCGATTGGCCATACATGTGCCTGTTGCTTATACGCAGTCGAAAAACACGAGTATGCGACTCCGGGAAGAGTAATTATGATGGAAGCTGCAGCAGAACGGATGACATATTTATTTTATGCAGAACGCATTGGAAATAGGCCTACGAACAGTCAATTAAACCTTGGATATTAATGATGTGATAGCTTTTGGAAACAGTGTTCCGGATCTTTTCTCCTTTTTTCAACAGATTATGCCTTGGATACTGAACCCTAACGTTCATTTTTCGAACCCTAATCCTGATTTTGGAAAAAATAAATAAATCCCGAAAGAGTATTGGTTGCAGTGGCGTAGCCATGGGGGAAAGGGGGCACTGCCCCCAAATTAGTTTGGTTCACATTCTTGCCCCACCCCCAAATAATTTCAAGTGATGTGTTTGAAAGAAACAACGGGGAAGAGTTTTCTTTAACAGACGAAAATACGACATTTACATTATATTCAAAATTTGATAAATATGACCAGCTTGGCAATTAATCAATTCGGCCAGTTGACAGGTACGATCTTAACTGAACCCAATAACAAGAAATGATGGCGCCCTGGTCTAATTTGTCAAAACATAGCATTCATGCAGTATCAACATATACCGTACCATAGTCATGTACAATGTACATTTTACATGCTGCTGCACGCTGCACTAGGCTTAAGTACAGTAAGTGCATACAAAGCTTATTTTGGTTGACCCCCCTTGAGAAAAGCCTTGCCCCCTAACGAAGGAATTCTGGCTACGCCACTGATTGGTTGTCAATGCCACCTAAGGCTATTGCCAAAGCGCCCTACAATAAATAAATATATGCGAACAGTCGCTAGGTGTAGGGCTGCCTTTTGCGTATATGACCTGTCTACAACACTGCATACTCAATATTGGATTTCATCAAGCCAGTGAGCCACAACTGGAAAAAAGGCCGTGGCCGTCCCGACTTAAACCTATTGGTTAGAAACTGAGCCGTTAAACCTCATCTAACTCTAACTCTACATCAGAATTACTTTTCGCCTAGTAATAATGTCCCAGAATAACATAAATATGACTGAGCAGTTCGAAAATCCCAGAGATTATCATTTCAGGCTTGACAGTCATATATTGTGGAACAGTTTTCCAGCCTGATTTTTTGGAAAATGTTCGATTACAGGTGCGGTTATCCGGGAGTACGCTCAACACATTCCGATTTCCGAATCAGTCGGCAGACGTGTCGGTGTTGGGAAGCTGTGTGGACATTCGTTAACTATAGAATTTAATTGCTAAGAAATATTATGAGAGTAAATGTGAGGGTGTGTCTTCAGAGGGGCGGATAAATTGTTTGGTGGGCGGCAAATATTTTTGAGGGGCGGCCATTTTCACTCGGAGGGCGGGCCGCCCCTCTTAAAAGCCCTGTGAAGAACACTGGATCTAGTATAAAAAGAAGCAAAATGTAGCACCATTTTGCATCTTAGCCCTTCGAGACAGCAAAAAATTCAAAAGGGAAGGGAACACCCTCTCCCTTTATACCTCTCCCCCAGGAGGACAGTCAAGAATGGGGACGATGAGCCGACTTTGCGCCCCACACCAAAAAATAAACTGGCTACGCCCCTGTGTACAAAGTGAAGGGTACACTGTAAATTGAACTTTACTGTCTAAAGAGAATTTATGTGCTGCATGTGGTCAATATTTGGAAAAGCGCCAAGATAAGTTTCATTATAATTACTGTACATGCTGCCTAAAAGCTACTTCACCTTTAAATTTCTCGATTTCTTAAATATTTCTACGTAGTTGTATCTTGACAGCAAGACGGTGAATGTAGCGTAGTCCATTTAAATGTAAGTTGAGAATGTTTAAAATGCACCCTGTAAACAGCAGAAAAGTTTCTCCAATGAATAGTGTGAAAAAATCACTACAAATTTTGCCCACTGGGAGGCTGTCTATGATGACGCTGGCTTTGGTGGACAAATCATATTTTAATTTACACATGAGTATAACTTGAACATACTGAAATTTAGTAATAAACAGTTTAAGTAACTCCATGTTTGGAGCCCAAATTGTTGGCTTAAGTTGTTTATATAATTCGAATGTGATTCGGTGTATACAATTGCTGTCACGGACTACTAAAAATTTAACACTGGGAAACAATCTATTGGACAGGTGTTACTTTATTTTTCCCTTCATAGATTCAGTTAAGTGTTAGGAGAATGCCATTACATCAATGTGTTCAAATAGGATAACGTGCGTGTAATCTGATAACGATTATCAGATCAACTTTTTCATGTTAACGCCCTTGTCATCATGATACACTTCCTGGAGAGAGACAACGGGTCGGCATATCATCAAGACCTCGAGCTCGTTATCAAATCACGATAAAAAACTGCATGGAACAGTCGCATCATCCTGATAACGAGTGTAAGTCTGAACAGTCTTTCGCACGCTTTTCGTATCGTGGTATAATTCTTGCTTTTTAATGTTTCTCGATTCCCATGGCATATTTAAGGCTGAAGTTGATACCCCTGTTTCTGGTAATGATATAGGCGGAACGAAACTTGGTCACCAGTTTTGGTTGTAATTTGGCTGTAAAGTCGCTATTAGAATTGCAAAGTTTATGTAGTCTTTTGTTCTGCTTGCGGTAACCATCTTGAGCAAGTCAAGCGTTACATGACGCACGTTCCTGCACTCTTAGCTAGATGATGATCATCACGGCAGACGTTGTGTAAGCACTGAGGGTTTTCTTGCTAAATGTAACCAAATACTAGCAAGATTGGGAAGGTGATGTGCGTAGTGAAATACACACTTAACTGGCTTAAATCAGGGAGCTGACTGAGAAAATTGTCATTCGACGTTCAGTAAGACCGTGCAGTATGCCTACTACCGTATATACAATGTAAACTAATTCGTTGCTCGGGCAATAAGAAAAACAGCATGCTCTGGAGACAGAAGTTGTTTTTTCGGACAGACTTTACTCCTTTTACAACAGATAAACATAAAAGGATTATTAGATAAAGAAGGCCTAAATTAGCTCGGGATCCCTATTGATGAGAGGCGAAGAAGTAAATTTTCTCCAAAGAATGAGGGATCATCGTTTTAAGTTTGCCTAGATCGACAGTTAAGTTCCCGGGGGTGTCATTTATTTGGTCTTTACAAGGTTAAATTTTAGGATATAAGGAAGAATATATAAGGAAAATAGCAGGAATGAGACAAATTATAAATTTTGACAGAAACCTAGTTAAACAGTTGTTTTTTTTTAATTCTGAGAGACAAAAATGGTGACTTTCGCCCAAAGAGTTGACTTGAGATTACCTTTAGGTAGACTTACACCTGAGTTTCACGACCGATATCGACTTGCCTTGATATAGCCTTAAAAGGATATACGGTACGTTAGGGGAATATTCAGCTGTGAAAATGTGTACTTAGCAATATGCCTGCCTGCATGACAGGTAAATTGAACAAATTTCTCATTCAAAGTTAGCAGACTCGACATAGGCCTATTTCTATAGTGTGCCCAACTGGCTCAATCAAAATAATAATTTAACACCAAGAGAGAACAGTGAGAAGCAAATGCCAATGTATTCAATGCCTGAATTAGCCTCAGAAGGCTCAAGTGGCTGGGTAGAATGTTTGCTTTTTCACGCAAACATACATTTAAATTGCGGACAAAAGTGTTTAGCCCCCATTTCTTTCCCAAACGAAAGTATTCCTTGGGCTTATAACTGGCATCTTTAAGTCAAAAAGTTGGAAAAAGTTCAGATAACTGCTTTGAGGGAAAATCGACCGCGTAAACAATGTAGTGTAGCTACGATTCTGCTAACCACATTTTTCTAGTTCCAAGTGCCGCACAATTTACTGTGAGAAAAACATGTTCAATACCCAAACATGACTTACTAAACTCTCCAAAGGGAATTCTTGAAAGTTTGATGAAGCCCTCGTTATCTTGATTACCTGTTTGCCACATTATGTAAAGGCAAAGGTGATCGTCATGGCCCTTCTGGTTTTCCTTATTCAAGATGACGTGCTCGTATTCCATGTGACAACATGGAGCTACTACCAAGTATTAGCTCCATGGTGGCAACATGGCAACTAACTGATGAAGTGACAAATTGTTAATTTTTCTTTCAGTAAGCTCTATAATAGGCTCATTTACACGTAAACTCTGTGTTCACTACTATGGATGATAATACCGGTTGATCCCCTGTATCGTCTGGAAGGATTTTTAAAAACATGAGATCTGGAAAACAGATTATTGCCAGAGCAGACCTAAAGCTTTCACGTCGAAGAAATATGCATACTATAAATCTCTCCTATCAACATATTCATGATTATAAATGAGAAAGAAATGCAAATGACCCATTATTCAATTTTTCTGAGGCCCGCGGAGGGGAAATGTATTTTCTCACAACTAAGGGATTGCAAGAAAATACATCCCTAATGTAGAGAAAGTTTTGCCTACCAGCTATGCAGGCTACTTGATATGGGTCTTAACGGTTACTTCTGATGTGTATGGTCACAAGTTGCATAAATTAAGGGTTAAAATGTATAACACGTTTTGGAGAAGATTCTATATCCTATTTCTTTTTTCCATCATCAGGTGCATCTACCGTTCATCTCGTTGGCGGAGTGACTGGGCTAGTAGCAACCATCATGCTAGGACCGAGAACAGGAAGGTTTGATGAGAGTGGAATCGTTAGCAAGATGGGCTCACCGACTAATGCTGTATTGGGATTATTCATGTTATGGTAAGGCTGTCCATGTGTACAAACCAGAAGCCATTTTATTCCGTACACGTCTATGGAAAGATTAAATAAATATTATATAAACAACCCTACTCCGTCACAATGTCATACATATAGTGAGAAAAACATCTAGGCTACATGGTGGAAGAATGTTATTCGAGAGTGTAGTAATTGCTTAAATACTGAGTCTTGGGGAACACAGGACAATGCTCTAAGGCAGCATGGACTTGAAAATTAAACTTTATTCCGGCATCACAAAATGTGATTAAAGGGCCCTAAGTCGCCATTTTATTTTGTAATCCGTCAACATGATCTTTTGTCGTTTTCAAGCCTAAGTTCGTTCCTATACCAGGTTATGACAATGATTTAAAGTGGGCTCATTACCGATTAAAGCTTAGCTGTACCGAAAATTACCTGCAGTGAAAAGGATGCTCATAAACTTCCAATAATCTGCTTTCATTTTGTCTCTACGAAGCTGAGTATGGGACGTTTACTTGAAAAGTTGTTGATTAAGTTCGAGTCTGAAACGTTTCTCACATTTTGAACTTTTTCGGGGCAATGGGGATACTAAGGAAATTCAGAATGAAAGATTTGTAAAAGTTCCTTACCAGCACTCTTAACACACCTTTACTAAGAGAAAACTTAAACAAATTTTGGAGTCAATTTTTACCCAAACTGAAGCGAATATAAACGCACTGTTTGAGCCGAAATTTTCCTCTTGAAGTCACATTGATTCAAATGTTCCAGGGTGTAAGATAATTGAATGGAGAGTATTGCAAAGGAAGGCAACAAAACTTCCAAAATGTAGAACGATAGGACACTTATTTTGGCTACTAGAAGGTAATCCACTTTGAACAGCGTTATTCGGTTCTAACAGATAACGGCTTGTGTTTAAATTAATCCCCGTTCACTTTGCATTGATTTAAAAGCTTCATATTACTATTAAGGTTGCATTGCATCTGCAGTCTTCATGCCAAGTAAATGTACAAATCTATATTTCCTTCGAAATAGAACTCTTTCCATAACCATAGCAAATGTCACGGAATAGTACAGTACAGTATTCACTAAAAGGTCATTTCTTCGTGTGAACTGGATTCTTCACTACTTTAAAAACACTAGTCAACGTTTTCAAAAAGGAGGGGCATTTCCCCTCCCAGACATAATGTTGTTTGATACATTGGTATAAAACATTGGAATATATCAGGATTATTTACTTTACCAAAAATCTTTTAAGATACAAAGCACATTAAAATTAACCTTATCACTCGCAGTAGCCGTTAAATTGACCAAACTCCCTCAAAAGATCACTCATTTTATTATATCTTTCCACTCTTGCTAAAAGTCATCTCATATTTGCTTTTATAACGAATGAGGCCACAAATCAACCTTGGTGTAAGTTTGGAAGTCTAGGTTTAGACTAAGGATGACGGCTCTGCGTGGGAAATATTAATTATTGCTTTTTAAGGGAATTTTACACAATTTGTACTTTGATTGTGCATGGAGAACGAAACGCTGAATTTAAAATTGTTTTACAAATATCAGATCAGTAGGTTATGAACAAAGATTTCATTCATTCCTGATTTCCTTCATTATATTTCACTCTAACCCATAAATATGCTTGTGCCAGTCTTCCAAAACAAAGGACTTTTATCCTTTTTTATGAACAAGTAAACTTAACAAATTAGTAAGTCTACATGATCAGACTATAAAGGTGTGGCCTGCAGTGCACCGTCCGTCATTTTAATTGGATCACTACTCTGTGATAAGGATACATGTTCGTCTGGTGTTATCGGAGAAGTTCTTTAAAATACATTTTATCATATATATAATCATGCTAACAGCTATCCTACAGAACAATCCTGCCCTCTTTTAGAGATAGGGTTTTTACGTGCACTATGGTCTGGCCCCTGAAGGTTAATAATTTAGAAACTATTGTGTCACACAAGTTGCCAAGAGTATAATATCAAGTAGCCTACCAGATTGTCTAGATGAAGAGCAATCAGTCCTTACGTGGTTACGATCATTTATATAAGTATTCAGTCAAGTTCCTGAGGATCAGTCTAATCAACGAAGGCTATGGTTATATATTAGCCATCTGTATTTATATACAGAATAATAACAACTTTGCTATTTTAGCGACCTTTCAGCCTGTTGTTTCTTTGTTTGACAATTTTTGGAGATTCATCGAAATGTGGTTAGTAAATATTTCACTGCTAGGTATTTTCTACCTCCAGCCTCTGTCTTGTTTGCAAATTAGTAAAGCCAAAGTTTGGCTTTACTACTTCTACCTCACTTGATAGTGTGTTCGAGGCTCGTACCTTGCACTACATGGAAGAAATTGACATTAATGATTTGCACGCATCTTATTACGCAGAAAAGGAAACTTTTGCACTGTTGTAATATACAGAAATTTTAAAAGGAAAATAGTTCATGGATAGCTGTATATTTTTAACATATACAAGGGAAAATGGTAAAACGGTAGACATAAACTCGCCATGCAACAAGTTGCATATCCTGATAAGTTAATTCAGCTTTGGCTTTACTACTTCTACCTCACTTGATAATGTATTCGAGGTTCATACCTTGCACTAACATGAAAGAAATTTATATTAATGATTTGCACGCATCTCATAGCTCGTCGGTTGCATAATCAAACTTTTGATTATATGATGAGCCAATTACTAATACCCTGAAAGAAGGCGTAGCAGTCGCTTACACATGCTGACAGTGAGAAATAACTCCAAATAATATTTTATACGGTCTAAGCGGCAATACTCTGTTACCTGAGATATTACCAAAGCTGCATATGGAAACGTATCCTAGAGCAACATAGAAACATTCACATTATCACCATGCATATTGTGGTTATGTCAACCTGTCTTCGGCCTCACTTAATACCCAGGTATGTTTATAGAAGCAAAGTGAAGCAAAAGTGAAGACCATAGTTCCCGAAGACACTACGAGACAAATGCTACATTTGAAAAAGATAATTAGTTGTCAAGTGAACCCACAATTACCCCTTCCGGAAAACCCCAAAGTGATCCAAGCGTAGTACATGAGTATAGAACAAGCAATATTAAATCAATCATAGATCAATCAATAAATCATACATAATTAATTGTAAAACACTCTGAACAGGGGCGACATGTCTGAGAGTGGGGGGCAAAACCGGACGGTAAACCAAATGGTACCAAATCAGGAAGCACTCCCTTAAAGTAGTGGGGTCCAGGGGCCCTCCTTAAGGTCCCTGTTGGGGTCCAGGGGCAACGCCCCGAAGCCCTGGGATATTTAAAGAGTTAAAAAAGATAGAATGAAGCATTTAGTTATCTTGAAACTCAACGGATGTGCATTAAACAGATCACAAAAGTCACATTTTGACAATTCTTGTAATAGCCTTACTAAGAATAACAGGTCATTTTTATGGTGTAAAGCGTTTTGCTTGTGGGTGATTACATTGACAGTGGAAGAGTTTTTCACGGAGCATGGATTACGCAAGATGTTCTACAGGAAGTACCTACGAAACAATATGTGAAAGGGATGCGCGGGGAGCTCGCCGAAGAAAACAGCGTGATTTAAGACATTTTATTGAAGCCTATTATATATTTTTATTTTTCAAATGCAATATTATCCATTACATAAAGACTCTAATACTTTCCCTAGCCACCTATTCTGTCTCTATATTTCTCTTTTGTCGATGGTCTGGGACAAGGGACCCCTCACATTTTTATGACTGTGAAAAATGATTACAATGTTGTAAGGATGATCAAAGTTTGAGGTTTATGGAATATGAATACTTCAAAAATCAAGGAAATGTTGTTATGGGTAAATCCTACAGAAACATGGCTATGGGAGTCCCCAGTAAAAATGTCAGGGAAGCAAGTTTCACTGAAAGCTGCATCTTCATAAGTTGTGGTAGGCGAAGTCTTCAACTGAAACCGAGGGTCCTCCCCGATAACTCAATAAATTTGATGGCTTTCGTCCATTCTGGACCATTTCTAGAGAAAATCCTGCGTCCACCAGGTAAAATGTGAAATACAATTACATATTTTTCTTATCATGATCGCAAATTTGAGATAGTAACCATACGTCAATTTGATGAGTATGATGGTAGTTAATGGGGAAAATGAACAGTGGGAGCCTGGGAGGAGTTGCAAAGGGTTTTGGAAATAGAAATTAACTCAAGCTATCCCACAGGATGTAATGACAATACAGTCCTAACGTGACACCTGCTTACATTGAATTCACGCGAAGCACGCCGAAAAATTCCTTGAGAATCGTAATTCCCTTTGCACGATTAGATTTCTGACTAGTGTATACAAGGCCCATTGTGCGGGAAATGGAGTGCATTCAGTGCTGTCACTCAATTTATCTCAGGGCTTCAAGTCGCAAAAGTGTGGCTGGGAGTAGACGCCCATGCTTTGAAAGAAATTTTAATTCAGGTACCAACCAAAATTTTCAACAACTGTTACCCCTTGCCTCCCTACTTGTGAGTTCCACCACTGTATTAGTTAGTTGCTATTGCGGATGCGCGCGAAGGACGTCGAGAAAAGCTCTTCTAGCATTCTTATGGCATATGATGCTAATGTTTTCATTTATTTTGCATTTCAAAATTTACCAAAAAATAAAAATTCCCTCATAATTTCTCTGGCCTCGCTTCCTTTCGTTTATTCTTTTTTTAAGATCTAAAAAAAAGTAGGGGCAAGTGCCTACCCCAGTAATCCTGCCTTATGCCTCTGAACCTGCAAGCTAATATTCGAACCTCACACCTCCACGCAATACACAAATGTGTACGGTACTCATTAAGTATGTAGTATACACAAATCGCCATTAAGATTTGAGTCAACCACCCACTTTATGAGAAATTCGCACTTCTCGTTAGTATGGCGACTCTGTGAAAACAAGCTTTGACATTCTCACAATTAATGGCTATTGAGGGATGGAAAGCTATTGCTGATATTTAATTGTCGTCAGTAACTACTAATTTACCTGTGGGATTCTAAGAGTACTGGTTATAAATCACATCCCCAAATTTCTAGCCCCATTAGACTTTAATATTGAACCATTTCAAAATTTTAACAAGCATTAAAAAAAGTTCAGAAGCATTGTATGGGTTTTCTAAATTGCCACCTTCGTGCCACCTTAAGTTACTCACAGAATAGGCAGACACGTATCAACAAAACAACACCAGGTGATATATTACCAACCGTGTATACTTTGTATTATATGCACAAGGTCAATGATTACGAAGATGACCAGTGACTTCTAAAAATGTCGGTTAATGTTGTGTAGACAGCTAAATGCAATTTATATTTCTAAAATTTATCAAACAGAGCCGTGTAGAAACTGGGCAGAAACCACAGTTTGACTAGACATAGGCTGATAGAACCTTGTACTCGAATTGACGAGCTTTTCTTTGGCTATTAGAAGGGGCCACTATGGATGTAAATTGTCGTTGTTAAGCAAACCATTTTAAATGATAGCTATCGAGTTATGAAATAGAAATTTATCCACAAAGAAGTCATACCCTACGTCATTTTTCTTCGTTCTGCTATGTAAACCGTTGTTAAGCAAAACTTTTAACACGATAACTATCCGGCAATAAAATACAAATTTGTCCACGAAGAAGTCATACCTCTCTACGCCCTGCTCCGCTCCCGTAACCCTAACCAAAAAGGGGGCGATAACAATTTTATATGGGTTTGCTTTAACTCATGTACCTCTTCCTTAAAGTTTATTGGCGAACTAAAGGTTTAAAACTGGTTTTGACACAAACAATGTAAATTTGCCGATTAGCAAGTTTCATCGAAACTAATTTGCTCCAACAATGACTTCTTCAAAATAAGCAAATCTGCTGATAACCACTTCGATAGAGGTGTTGTAAAAGTGTTTATCTGACGATTTATCGGAACACATTTCGCAAATACATTCTCTGTGTAACCAGTGTGTGGAAAGATCTATTTTCACTATGATGTTGATGATGCTTACAAATTATGTCATCATAACAAACTGACCGAGAAGAACTTACCTGTTGAATTTGCCCATCGGCCTGCCATATAAATTGACGATGGCCATCAAAACATTGTTTTCATTCCTGTTTTTCTTAAAATAGTATTTTACTGTTTATTTTACCTATTAAGTGCAAGAAAGCTCTAAAAGCATTTACTGACAAACATTTGAAAGACGAAAAATCTCCAACATACTTCCGAACATAAATAAATTACAATTTCGTGTTAGGGCATGCCTAAGTTGATTTTTTTCTTTTGCTCTAAATGAGCATCACTCTATTTACTGTCGTGGAAATGGTTATAGTTCGTCCTCAACGCATTTTGGCGTATACGAATAATGCAGCTCAATACGTTCAGTAAAATCTAATTTTTAAAGCTAATGGCGACACATTTCTCTTTGAAGTAGTTTTACACTTTTTCTGGAAAGGCAGAATGGGAGGAAACTCCCCTGTTATTTTTACGTACGTGGTTCAAAAACAGGAATATTAGAACTTTCATTGGTGTAGTTGTGAAAAACAAGCTACGCTAGTGAATGAATATTTTGTTTCATCCTTGCTACTTGGTATACTTCTTAGTAGCATATGTACTATAATTTTCTAGTATTCTGTGGAAGATATCTGATTGTAGAGCTGACCGGGAGATACCGTGCCTTGAAATTGAAGTTCCGTAGAATTTGTTCTGAATTGACAGAGTAATCGTTAAAAATAGCACTAGGCTTGTGAATTTTAATTAGCAAAGAAAATTGTTCATAGGTTGTAAAAGTTTATTCTAGCTTCACTGTAAAAATAGACGTCTTCATTTTTTAACACATATATGGCGTTTAAGAATTAGAAAACGAACAAACACTGAGTAAAGATTCTTGAAATTTAGTACGTTCACTTATACTCATGTGAAACAATTAACATCTCATTGAAGGAGTCAGCAATAGAACTGTTCCGACATATCAGCAACTGGAGTTCAAATAAGCACTAAAAGTTTAAAATCGTGAATCTTCATCTTTGTGTAGACAACGTCGTTAACTGTTCTGAGAAATACATACAGGCTGTGAACATCTGTGATGTGAGTGGTCATAAGGAGAGGTTTAGCAAAGATATGTCATAGCAGACAGTACATGTTTGACAGGGTAATCGCTCATTACGACAATTATATGTAACACGGTTAAGCATGATCAAATCCGTAAAGACAGGATGTCATACAAGCTAGTAACGTAAATTGATGTTTCTATGGCAACAAAATTTTGGCGTGTCAATTACTCTAAAGCTGTAGCACTTGCCGTGTATTTCTGACATTGCAAGCATTCATGTAGTATCACAAAAATATATAAATTTAGTATTTCTTCATCTCTTCTGGCCGCTGGTGATGACGTCATAGTATTGTATCTTGTTATCCCCATGAGGGGAATGAATTTTCTAGCACAAGAAAACTCACTGTACAATCCTTTTAATGATATACATACCAATTTCACTATGCAGTTCAGTAACAAGTAGGATGTAGTTTAATTGCTCATGTAATTTTGCGGTAACTTGCTAAAATTGAAACTCCGTTTTTATCATCTTTCTTGTCTGGAATAGGTGGGGATGGCTCGGTTTCAACTGTGGTAGTACGTACGGTATTGCAAACAATAAATGGGTTCTTGCTACTAGGTAAGTCGGCGGTTGTTTTTGAAACTAATGTCACATTCCAAATTTCTGTTCAGGAATATCTTAAGGGTTGAAGAACGAGTTTTCCTTTAATGAAAGAAACATCCATCCAAAACTTTTCGCCATGTCCCCGCCGCAACCACTTATTAATCGACATATACTAACTTTCAACAGTCCAAGCTAAACATGTAAGGTTAGAGAAAATAATTCATCCATCCTGGCAGTTGATCAAAAGTTATTAAACAAGCAAGGTTAAAGCACTTAAAAACAAGAGCTTGAGTTCTTTCCCCCATATTTTTGTTATGGATATGTTTGCCGTAAAATAGTTTCATGTTAGCAGGATTGTGGACTGTCATTGATGTATCCAAAGAGACGTTTTTAATTACACTAAAAATATTTACATGGTTTAAGGAATCTTCTTGGGATGAAAGTTATGTAAATTTCGCTTTACATTCATCAATCACTGTACATTTTTATCCTGTAACGTCATATTTTCTTTGATGACATAAACTTTAATTTTTCTCCTTTCTTTATGTTTGATGTTAAGGTCTGCTGTCGCCACGATAACCTCCTCTATTGGTGGAGGAATCGTCGGAATAGCCTTGAGGTATGATAGTTTAAGAGGAATAATATTCTCAACATTATGGTTCGGAAACAAAAAATTGCTGCTTGAGAGTTGAGAGTCATTTTTCTTCGCATGGTTTTACCGCCTTGACTTAAGAGACAGTAATTGCCTGAGATGTTATCCTTTAGAGACGTTTAGTTTATCTCTTTGAGAAGGATGGGTCCCGGTGACGTTCAGTCTATTCAATTAAACTTGAATGCACAGACCGACAGATATATTTTATTAACATTAGCTGCAAGATTAAAAGGAAGAAAAGGTACCGGGATTTACGAACAGAACGTGTACGTTTACCTTGTTTGCTTAGAAAAGATAAAGGTTTACCTTTTCGTAGAATTGCCTTTAAGTGAGTTTTACACAAGTCAGTCTAAACAGCATGAAATCGCTCTTACGAATTTCACTATTGATCTTCAGATAATGAGCATACCATTAAATAAGAGTGCAAGTAAACTCAAACTAACTAGGCCTATTACAGCTTGATGGAAAGCCAGTGAAAACTTAAGAAAAAAAAAAAAAGATAAAGGAAAGTTTAAGGTAAAGCAATACTCATGTTATCAAAAGGTTATTACGGGATTCAAACGTTGTATACGTTCGAATTGTGTTATATAATGGATTTTGTTCTATCTCTAGTTACACGTTTTTGAAATGATTTCAGCCCTTTTATGTTACTGACTTTTGGCCAATCAATTGAAGTGCCATAGTCCAGTCCATTTCATTCGTTAGCTTTTGATTTAATAAAACACTAAGTTCAACGCTATCAGCAGACTATGCTTATGTGTATCTGAATACAATATTTCAATGCATAAGTTAAGTTGTGCGATGCCCTTTTATAAATGCTTATCTTCTTTTTATGTCTGTTATGATAACCAAAATCGTACTTCCTTGCGTTCCATCATTAAAGAATTTTATTCAAAGGCTGGACAGGAATTAGATCATGTGTGTAGCTGTACTACTCTTTCGTTAACACCCTATCTAGCTGACCCCTTGAATCACTCCTAATCTTGACCCCCTGACCCACTCATAATCATAACACAAACACATTTAATTCAAGCCACCTTGTCCTCGGCTGCTTGGGTATTTGCAAAATATATTGTGTTGTGGAAAATAATAAATGTGTAATAAATGTGTCATGTGACGCTCTTAAGACTAAATCATCTTCGTTTCTCCTTACAGTTACGTAACGAAGCGCAGGAAGTTTGATATTGTATACATTATCAACGGAATTCTTGGTGCCTTGGTCTCCATAACAGGTAATATGAAAAAATTCTTATCTTGACTTTCGTGTTATGCATCATATCAGGGAGATGTTAGGAAAGAGACACATCAACCAAATGTGCCAGACAATAAGTACTTGAAAATGATTTAATCCCCTTCAGGTACCAGACTTTGATTGACAGGTCTCTTTGTTCCTATTGTTTAGCCCTGTGTTAACACCCCCTTTCTAATGCTGATCGACCCCTTTCACACCCAAGTAATCCTAAAAAAGTTGCCTTTGTTAAGACCATGCTTTGATTTGAGGTTTGTTACCGACGGGGGCCAAGTTTTAAAGAGGGCATGACACAGCCAAAATAACTTTTGTGTATTGCAAGATTGAATACAGTATTCTATAAATATAATCTCACACACAGTTAAAACCGGTACCATTCGTCATAAATGAAATTTGAAGAAAAACGTTCAAAATCCAATTTCGAAAAATGCCGCAACAGGTCACATGACTTTTATGACGCAATTGGAGGCACAAACACTGCGCTATTAAGGACGCGCATCTAGATGTGGAACTAATATAACGCTTGGTAAAGTTATCATATCTTAGCAACTTCATGAAAAGGATTACATCACAATACCCGCCCAACATACAGAGCGCAAAGCGCGGACCATGTTTGGGGCTTCTTAGCATATCATTGGCCAATATGTTCGCGCGCATATGAGCCCGTGTTTAGCTTCCTTGCATATAATAAACGGCTTTGTTTTTGTGCAAAAAGGATGCGGTCCCGGCGCGCTGTACAGCACAGCTATGAACATGTATGGACAGTCCATAACAAGCGCTCCTTTACTCATTGAGCTGTTCAGTAACGTTGCTGTTGTGAATGGTAAGCAGTCACCGCGCAACGACGCATAGTTCACAATGTGGTCACTGGTCACGCGCGCTGCTGTAGTATCGTAGCACAGGTGTTTGCAATGATGTACCCGCTAACACGCGTTAGCATGCACATGATTCGATGTGTAGAACGATGGGTGAGCTGCCTGGTACAGTGTTACTAACCGTGCCTCCAATGACGTCACGATCTTGAGACGCGCTCACATACGTTTTTTCGCTTTCGGATTTCAGATGGGCTGAGTCTGGCCTGTAATTGGGAATTCACAAGGTCGTATTACTGTGTTTATGGACGTAGTTTAGTCGGGAAAACATTCGCTTCATTTCAAGCTGTACCCAAAGAATATTTACTGAGAAACGTACTTTGGCCGTGTCATACCCTCTTTAACCAAGATTTAGCTAAACGACTGTCAGTGAAAGTTTACATAATGTACTTTCTTTGTGTCCCTACGAATTTGATACGTCGTCTGTTTTAAGAGTTATTCAAGCCTTAATCATTTTTTCTAATTTTGGAAAATTTCCTTATCACTTAGAAACAAATTCGAAATGTAAGATGTGCGGAAAGACTTCAATGAAGGTAACAGAAGTGACATTTATTGTGACCAAAAACGACAATAGTGTAAAATTTCAATCGTTTGTGTGACGACTGGCAACGAAAAGTTAACTGTTCAATGTAAGGAGTGGAATTATTCATTGTAAGTTTAACAATAAATCACCAAATCCTAGTTGATTAATTGTGGTAGACATTTTGAGGATAAGAGAAATATTACCAAAGGAAACGAACGTTACTTCAAAGAGTCATTAGAATGTTGGGTCTCCTTCCTAACAGCTCCTTGAGCACATATTGCACTGAACTTACAAGAGGTTAAAATACAGAGGTAAATCTCTTTTACACAAAGAGAGACGGAGTATCAAATAATTGGGAAAAGAAACGTTTAAGAAGTTATGACTTTGTTCATTCATTAATCTGATATGCATCAATTTCAGTCAGTAAGTGGGGATGTATCCATACCAGAGTCGGCCAATTTATCCCAGTTTAGGACATTTTTACGAGTTATTCAACATACTCTTTGAAAATAGGAACAGGTTACTTTTTAGCTGGATATTTTTTGCTGTATTTCTTCTTTATATAGCTCATGCACCGGCCAGAAACTTGTTTCGAAATTCCAACCAGAGCCTTGAAGATATGTCTCCTTTCTTTTCATAATGCATAAAGTCCTGAACAAACAAATTTACATGAAGTTGACCCTCAAAGGAAATTCTATACTCTTTACTAAGAAGCAAAACTGGACAGGCGGTTGAGACACTTCTAACTATAAAATTGCAATTAATTCAGTGTGTGAGGCTGTAACTACCATTTACATACAGATATCATTTTTTTTTACTTGAGACATAAAGGTACACCTTTGATGTTGACCTACCTGAATTTAAGTGAGTCGTATCAGTCCTTCCAAGATAGGGATAGTATGCAGAAAAGACATTTAATATGTGGCCTACATCTTTGCTTCGGTGATTTTTGAACCTTAAAACACTCATGAATCAACAACTTCTATCTTTAATCAAGTTTCCATTGAATCTGAGCAAACTTAGTCAACTAACATGGTTGGCATCATAGAAGCAAGACTGTAATACCGCAATTATAAAGGCTAAATTTTCAACTTTCTTTTGAAGTGGCGTTCAGCCAATGAAAGTTTCTGTTTAAAGTTTTTTGTAGCTACTGCTTAAGATGACTTAGTATTTGAAGAGCTGGTTTCGTACAAGTTATCAAAGGATCTCAACGTGCATTAAGTTTCAGTAAATAAATGCAATCACTGCTTGACATGCCCTTCGGGAGATTATTTTGGTTTAAAGTATTAACATTTATGATATACACTTGTTGTGATGTTATTTTATGGTTCAGTCTGTTTGTGTCATATATAATTCATATGATGAGGGCGAATTCAGGTATGAATTTATCCTTGACTTAATTTTAAGCTACAACCAGCTTAATTTGACATGTTTGTTTATTTTGTTTTGAAAAAGAAGCAATATGCTACAAGTGACAACGGTAGTATTATCAAGCAAAACGTATTTAAACAATAACCACCAGCGGCTTTACCTTTCGACAAAACTATCCCAAGACTGGATTTTTAAAGGTCTGAATCTTTCCTTAATGACAAACTTTTTTAATACCAAAACAGGTTTAGAGGGTAAATCTTTGATTGCTCTAAACTTTTATCACTAAAAATATTCTAACCACTAATTTTTGTTTTAATTTTATCAGTTGGAGAACCATCACAGTGTCAAACTTCCTCGCCTCTAGGTTAATATTTTGACAAAGTGTCAATGAGAGAAACTAATTACTCTTGATTTAATTTTTGTTGTATTTTTTCTCTTCTATTCATACTTTCGTTTTGTTTAAATTGATATTCAAATAAGTTTTCTACAATGAACATTATCTGATGGCCAATTTAAAAAGGCTTTTAACTTCACCAATATGTAACTATTTCTGTAGTGGTACATGCATTAGTACTGAGCCTGAATAAAGATACATCACAGTTGCATCTTACACCGTATTAAAACATATTATGTATAACACCACTTTTGCTCAAATATCTTTTATCTGTTTAATGGTAAGAGCCAGAAGTAATTATGGAAGCGGGGATCCAAGGAGGATGCCCAGAGGGGCACGTCCCCTCCTATTTTTCACCGGTAAAAACTCGTGAAATGTCAGTTTATGACGTTGTACCAAACAAAAGTAAATTAACGGTGTGTTTTGTTCAGGGACTTCCTACCAATATAATTGATATTTTAACCTGTTTGCCTATAACTGGTATGTCTAGGTCTGATATGGTAATATTTTGCTGATAGTTATGAGAAATGGACGACTTTTCTCACATTTTATGGTCAAAAAAATGCTATTTTCACCCCAGACACATAGCAGACTTTCGACATTGAAACTGACGAAATTAATAAAACCCACACATACATGTACTAATGCGCTTTCATGCATACGTACGTTTTATTCAACGTAGGTAATATTTTGCTGATATTAATGGGTACAAAACGACTTAGCCTGAAGCATATGATCACAGGAAGTCTATTTTCCGGCGACCTTCGCGAGCACCTTTTGCCAACTTCGTGGCAACCAAACATAAACAGACAAAAAGGCTACTTTTTTACTGTACGTGTAAGATTTACGTATACCTTTACACGAACACACGTAATATTACGTTCAGGGACAAAGACTCAGCACTTGGCTGAAGATTTCAAGTACAAATGACTTTCGCCCCCCCCCCCCCCTTGTTGGTTACACAGGAGGTTATTTTCCGCCGTGCTTGGGAGTGTCTACCAAATTAGTATAGTACAGGATGAATGATTGACTAACGAAACAATATATGTAATCCCATGGGTAGGGAAAGGTTGGGCAAGGAGCCATGACCTTCCTGAAGGGTGGTCTCATCGGGTACAATAAGTATGTAACCCCCGACCTGCCTTCATTCGTCCCAGGTTTCCTATTTTTGCAGAGGAGGGCAGACTCACCAATAGGAACTCAATTTTCTGTGGGCTTCCAGATAGCCTAATATTATAACCCTCCTCCCTTACCGAGTAAACTTTGATAGCCTACAAATCTTCTGTAGAGTTCGAAAATTTCATTATTAATGGCAAATTTGTTCTATTGTATTTGTAGCACAGTAGACTATACGCTAAACGACTCGCTGCTGTAGGTCAGTGGCTATTTCCTTGAGCAGCCGGATTGGATACAATAAAATACATAATTGTTCATTGTCCCTATAGAAGGGCAGCCAGCCCGACAGTTGATCCAGTTTTGCTCTGTATGAGTTTATAGAATCTGCAATCTGTACCAAATACGCAAGAGCGACGATTTGTTCTCTATACTGGGGGGGGGGGGCATGACCAGATTTTCCAATAATTTACTGTGTGAAAAATCAAAGTCAATGGGCTATTTCTCAAATATTGGGGGGACATGTCCCCTCTGTCCCCCGGGATAGCCGCCCATGCAAATACGTCTTCATTACGACCCCAGATGAACGAATTGGAAAAGTTCTGAACCCTCTTAGAGCTCTTTAATGTCTTTAACCCTACCACAGTTTAGGTTTTATACGTTAATAGTAACCCTCAGACCAAAGTGGCATAGCAAAACACATTGTACGTAGCTTACACAGCTTTCTGTACAGGTCGATCGGAAGTTCTATCCTCGATCGGATACCGGTACTTATCCTCTTGTATTTGTCTATCCGTAGCATACAGTGAATAACCCGGAAAACCTCGTAGGAAGACCGTTGGGGGAGGGGTCAAAACAATACATGTTGTTCCCGTTCTGGGCAGCTGCCGCGGCATCTATTTTGGCTCTCAATGAGGAAATATTCTTCTATGTGTCCCTGAAATATATTAGCGCCCTTCGCGCCACTCTTCAAGTAGGATTTTCCAACAAAACATTGAATCAGCAATGAACGAACGCTGTGCATCAACGTTGTATTTTGTGCAAAATATACTTTGAAAGTTATATTTGATGCTATGACGTCATACAAATTTAGGTCTGAACACAATGTGGTATGCAAAGTGACCAACAACGTATCATATTCGGTACTATTGTTATGGAAATTGCTTGCCCCCCAGTCGGGGACGCTAGCCCTTGTAGGCAAATCCTGACTGCCCCGACTGCCTCATACCGCGTCCAGTCAGAGCTTTGCACCTTCGGCGCTCGCAGGTTCAAGATTACAATCACAAAGTATGAACCTTTCCTCCTTTGTAAAATCCTCCTCGCCTGTTATGAAAATGTCGTCAGATTGTTTTGCATGCACGAGAGATAGATAAGGTATCTAAATAACATGTAAAAGTAGTTTGCTTTTATATAACACCTTATTAATTTCTCTATATTTGATTGGAGGATTGGTGGTCACATGCCATGAATGATTCGGCACTTTCATCACGGTCGTGTGTTATCCATCGTGCCATAGTCTAGTATAGCACACGGTGGTGTGTTATACTAGTAAAACACACGTCGGTGACGTCACAATCACTGCGCGTACGTACAAACTGTGCCGCAACTCAATAAATGAATGCAGCTTTGGGGATGGCACATTGCATATCGTACGTAACAGCTGGATACATAAACGCGTAGCTAGCAAACGATAATGCCCCAGTCACATTACAAAAAAAAAAAAAAAAAAAAAAAAAAACTGCTTGCAACTGTACTGCAACTCGTGGTATTGCAAATGCCATGCATCTGCTTGCAACTAGTGCCATCTAAAATGGAGGCGGGAGTGTGACGCAGACAGTACTGCTACCTGGCTGCGTCGGTCTGCGTTGTACTGTAAATAGTCTGCAAACCAAAATGTGCAACTATTCGCAAATCGTACTGCGTTGTGTTGCGTCGATCGGCGAACGACGGCAAATGTGTGCAGCACGGTCGGAGCCTGAGTTGCGACTGGGCATGAAACGTATGCAGACCGTTTTGCGATCTACTGTGAACGTTTTGCGATGTACTGCTAATTTCGGCGCATGTTATAGTTGGAATAGTTGCAGTCCGTGTACAGTCGCCTTGCTGCGTCGTGCTGAAAACGTGTTGAGACTTCCTCGCAGCTGGTTGCAATCAGGCGCAGTAGAGACTGCGTCGGAAGGACCCAGGCGCAGACTCGTTCGCAGTAGCTGCTGCGTCGTGCTGCGCATGTTCGCAATACGTTCGCATGCATGCTGCGATTAGGCTAGTTTTTAGGAGGGTAAAAGGGTGTTTTCCGTACTGCGTTTGTTTCCGCAGTACAGCGCAGTACAGCGCAGTACGACGCTGCATGACGCCGCACGGTATGGGTCTGTTGAGGTCTGTAGCGTAGTTGCTAGCTGAGATGCAAATCGTACTGGGTATGTTCGGCGCTGAGCGCAGTAGATAGCAGCATTGTTGCCGCACATCGGCTAACTGACTGCAACTATTTGCAAGATATTTCGAGTTGCAAGTAGTTGCTTCATGTGCTCCGGTGCGCACCGGAGCACACGTAGCAACTAACGACTCGGCCGCAACTGACGCAACTAGTCGCAAACCCAATGCAACTCGACGGAGTCTATGCGGAGATGTAACAAACATTTGTATTTTGACTCAGTTGCAAGGAGACGCAGTACGCGGTTTACTATAGTGTGACTGGGGTATAAACCATGGACCTACCGCACGGCCAAACACGAATCACAGTGACCGCCAAAACACAAATTTACTGAACCAACGGACTAGATCAACGTTATAACCTAAGCTGTTAGATAAAACAAATAATGAATGTTTTTCATTGGTGCGATAGTATGAATAACTTCATTCGTTGAAAGATTTAACGTTCTATTCAACTCGGCTTCGTCTCGTTGAATAGGACGTTCAATCTTTCAACTCATGAAATAATTCATATTATATAACACCTTATTAATTTCTCTACATCTGATTGGAAGATTGGTGGTCACATGCCATGCGTGATTCGGCACTATCCTCAAGATTGTGGTGCTCGACCGTTGGTTAGTATATACTAACCCACGATCGTTGGTTAGTATATACTAACCCACTGCAATGAGTCAGCGATGCATTGAGCGCGCTACGTACAAGCTATGCCGCGTCTCAAAAAATCACTGCAGCATTGGGGATCATACATTGTTTCACCGACGTCAAGTGATCGCGCGTCTCTTTGGCTTTGAAGGACAAGCGTCCATTGTGTCACAGAAGTCTCTATGGTAATGCCGTGCGCGTGTGCTGTAAATACGCTTATTGCGTATGTGTGTTTTGCCCTTCAGTGCCTGAGAATCCAAAGCGCTTGACGTCACAAAGAATCCCTCTTTATTAGGTACATAAACGCGCAGTTAGAAAACGACAAACCACGGAGCCACTACACGGACAAACACGAATCCATAGTGACCTCCAAAACGCAAATTTAACCAACGACTAGATCAAAATTATAAGGTGTTATATAAAACAAATAATGAATGTTTTTCATTCGTGCGATAGTATGAATAATTTCATTCGTTGAAAGCTTTAACGTTCTATTCAACTCGGCTTCGCCTCGTTGAATAGACGTTCAATCTTTCAACTCATGAAATTATTCATACTATCGCACTCATAAACATTCATTATTTGTATACTATCGCACTCAGTTACTATCAGTTCGCTTGAATGTGATTGTTGTAATAACCCTTTTATTTGTGCCATTTGGAAACTTTGTATCATGTTTAACGCAAAGAACTTGTGATTGTTCCAAATAATGTTGAAAAATGCAAAACAATGATTCAGATACATTTAATAAAGAAACCAAAATGAATGAATCAATTAAGGTGTTATCGTGGCGTAGTTTCATTGTCAGAATTATATGTCATTGGCATCTAATAAAAGTCCGTCTGTTTGAAAGATCAGTTCATTATTTTAAGCAATTTAACATGTCGTTGTGTTCATTAAATTTCCAACAAAATGGAAACGTAAAAATTGTCAGTTATCAGTGATTGTATTGTAATTTAATTGTATACGTTGGTGTAGAGCTGACGAGTAGAACCGGTAGAATTCCTTTTTTCGTACTGTAAGTGACTGGCAAGGTCGCTTTTTTCAAAATTAAATTGCTTATGTAAATTGTGTACATTACCTAGGAATAAATACAGATTAGATTCATTAGTCTTAAATGCAGTACTCCATAGAGTAGCTGTAATGTTTCAAAGACTGTGGTCGACATTTTAAGTGTTCATCATGCGCCAAGTTGTTACTCTCGCTTACGATGAATTCTTTCTTTCCCTCCAACTAGCGTATTGTGCCTTAGCAAGACCATGGGAAGGCCTTTTGATTGGAGCTATCGGTGGTTGTTTAACGTGCCTGAGCGTTCCTGTAATTGAAAAACTAAAAATTGATGATCCGGTAGGAGTCATCCCAGTACATTTTGTAGCAGCTATTTGGGGAATGCTCTCTGTTGGTTTGTTTGGCGAGGTGGATGCTCTCGATGATTCCTTACGATACCCTGGTAGGATTATTATTATTATTATTATTATTATTATTATTATTATTATTATTATTATTATTATTATTATTATTATTATTATTATTATTATTATTATTATTATTATTATTATTATTATTATTATTATTATTATTATTATTATTATTATTATTATTATTATTATTATTATTATTATTATTATTATTATTATTATTATTATTATTATTATTATTATTATTATTATTATTATTATTATTATTATTATTATTATTATTATTATTATTATTATTATTATTATTATTATTATTATTATTATTATTATTATTATTATTATTATTATTATTATTATTATTATTATTATTATTATTATTATTATTATTATTATTATTATTATTATTATTATTATTATTATTATTATTATTATTATTATTATTATTATTATTATTATTATTATTATTATTATTATTATTATTATTATTATTATTATTATTATTATTATTATTATTATTATTATTATTATTATTATTATTATTATTATTATTATTATTATTATTATTATTATTATTATTATTATTATTATTATTATTATTATTATTATTATTATTATTATTATTATTATTATTATTATTATTATTATTATTATTTTATTATTATTATTATTATTATTATTATTATTATTATTATTATTATTATTATTATTATTATTATTATTATTATTATTATTATTATTATTATTATTATTATTATTATTATTATTATTATTATTATTATTATTATTATTATTATTATTATTATTATTATTATTATTATTATTATTATTATTGTATGGTTGTAGCTTACCTCACAACTGTTTATTTAATGTTTAATAGTTTGTCCATCTTTCCCCCCAAATGTGGTCGTTCAGGCTATTTAGCTACTGACCTGTCAACTTCATGGCAGCAGGGAACTGTTAAGGAGACCCATCATTCTACTGACCCTTTGAAGCAGTGCTCGTTTCTCATGGTAATCTTGCTTTTCTCCCCAAAAGGTCTATCACAATTACGAGGATCAACCAGGATTTAGTGACCTATTGTTAAAATGACAATGAAAAAATCTACTCCTGACACGGAACAGTTAACTTTTCGTTCCCAGTCGTCACAAAAACATTTGAAATTTTACACTTTTGTCGTTATTGGTCACAATAAATGTCACTTCTGTTACCTTCATTGAATACTGTCCACACATCTTACATTTCGAATATGTTTCTAAGTGATTAGGAAATTTTCCAAAATTATGAAAATGATTAAGGCTCGAATAACTCTTAAAACAGACGACACATCAAATTCTTAGGGACACAAAGAAAGTACATTATCGAAAGTTTCATTGATAGAAGTTTAGCTAAAAATCTGAATTAAAGCTTGGCCCCCGTCGGTAACAAACCTCAAATCAAAGCATGTCTTAACAAAGGCAATTATTTCAGGATTACTTTGGTGTGAAAGGGGTCGATCATCAGTAGGAAGAGGGATGTAAACAGGGCTAAACAATAGGAATAAAGAGACCTGTCAATCAAAGTTAGATACCTGAAAGGGAAAGCTCATTTTCAAGTACTTATTGTCTGACAAGTTTAGTTGTTGTTTCTGGTTTTCTGTTTAATGGTATTTCAAAGTTCAGTACACAAGCCCTGCATTGCGTTTTACTTCTATGCAATAAATAAAGCACGAGGGTGCTGCCACTTTCACAAATTTATTTTTAGGTCTGTTAGAATGTCACAGAATTACATCCTTCTATCAGGTTGTTATGTCTTCTTCTCTCCATTTATGTCGGCGGTGCAACTATGCTTTCATGTAAACCACAATAATAGCGATATTTCCACCATGTTCAAGATTTTAGATAGGATCAAGCTAGAAGTTTTTAAAACCTTCAAAACTCGTCCAAGTCCACAGAGTAACTTTAGACTAAAGCGACTGTCAATCTTTAAGAAATTTGCTCAATTTACCGAATGCTTTTATGGTGTAGTAGAAGAGTTAAGTTTTCATGTCTAGCTCCTGACACCCTTCGAGCTTGTTGAATATTCAATTAGAGAAAAAATGCCAGCAACTGATAAGGATCATCTTCAATTAGAGAAAAAAGTGCCAGCAACTGATAAGGATCAAGAAAATGTGAAGAAGTTGCTTCTATTTCAAAATTCACCTCTGTCCTTCTTTCGAAATCCTTCGGGGAAATTCGAAATATGTACTTTATGTCCTATTTATCCATATCTTCCAAGTACCGACTGATATTTTTCAAAGACAAAATGCTTCAACAAAATGTGCAAACATACACATTGTTGTATGTTTCAAGTAAGGCACTCCATCATTTGCTACTTGCTGTATTATGTTCCTATAAAATATTCAGTGTAGGGGAAATTTAAGTCATAAATAAACAAAAACAGTATGGGTGACCATTCCTTTTCGGAAGCCAACTCTATGACATATTAATAATCACTGTCGAAATAAAAGAAAACACAACAATGATGATATCTCTTCATTGTTGATGCAGTTACAAATAAGAGCTCGAAGCGACTTTGAACCTTGAATGTGGGAAAATCCCGCATAGGCTTGAGGATTTCAACTTCATATTGGGTTGTCTTGTTATAACACGCCCTGGCTGAGATTTGGGGTGTTCATTAAAAAGTGCTTTATATCATAACTCAGTTATGACATGGTAAATAGGACTGTACCAACATAGGAAGAGGGGGGGGGGGGAAGACATTTTAAAAGGAGCTTAAGGTGTTTGCACTGACGTTTCTCTCATTGAAGCACACCCATGATGTGAATTATGCCATTAAAATTATATTTTTTCCTAATATTGACAATTGACAAAGTACAATATAGTCAAGACATGTTTTATGTTACTAATTACAGAATATTTTTAAAGATATGTGTTCAGGAAGTCGTGCTGCTCTCAATGTTTTCTGTTTATATTTTTCAAGGTCTGTTTCGAGGAGGTGGCTTCAGACTTCTTGGTGTTCAGTTTGCTGTGGTAGTCGTGGTCAGTGTCTGGGCAGCCGTAATATCTTTCCTAGCTTTGAAAGTTATCGATCTGTCGATTGGTATTCGCATTCCCCTCCACGAGGAACTCTTAGGAGCTGACCTGGTCGAACATTCTGTGAGGGGATCCTTTGATAAAGGGACTGGGGAATGGTATGACGCCACGGGTAACCTTGTAATGATAATCGATAGGTCTGACGAAGATTCTTACAAGAAATCGATTCAGGAATTGCGAGAACTTCTTAGTAATGATTGCATTAGTCATTCAGCATTTGGGAATAGAAATTCGGTCTGTAGCTACAGAAGAACTTTGTCTTTCAAAGAAAGAAACAGACATGGGGATGTCTTTCGAGCATCATCATGCAACGGTAAAGCAAGGAGGCGATCTCGAACTTTTTCAACCGAGTTACCTGAACTTCGAATAATATCTTCTCCTCAGATTGATGCTGATATTTCACATCAGTTAAACGAAATGTTTGAGCAGAATGACCCGGATGTGATAATGACTTCCGGTGAAGACAGCAAGTAGAACCAGACTGAACACTGGCTTAAATAGGGGACAAGAGTTTACGGAATCTTTGATGAACACTATACTGCATAATGTTTAGAATAATTATGCTAGAACACATTAAGTGAGCAACAAATAAATAAAGTTTTAGAAAGTCTGATAGTATATTTTCTATAGGCTCTACAATTTCTAATTAATTCTGCTCAGTTTGCTGGAAAAAAATAATTCTAAGGGACAAACACCACTTGGCAACTGATCAGCTTGCATTAAATCCCCGAGTAGACGGCAAATCTTACTTTAAGGTGATACCAACGAAAGATCAGTCGTAGACGAAAAACATACAAATATGATAAAGATTGCATACTTCTATAAATCTACAACTGCTTAGTAACGCTACTAGTCTGTAGAGTCTGGGTAAAAAATGTGTGGGGCTGATATGATATCCTGTCGTTGTGGCAAATGTTCCCATGTATTACATTAAAATGTGTTCAAGGACGATGCTAACGTTGAAATTCTTTCATGTGGGTGTACCATAGAAACGCTGTAGTTGTTTGTATTTTTAAAATCTGATAGACCTTCGGCATATTGATAATTATGTCGCCGAAATGCAAAATACTTTAATAAATCAGCTTTGCTGTTACATGGAGTTACGTGTACCCTATATGGTCATTTAATAACGTGCGAGTCATGAAATGAATGACATTGGATGACGAGCCTGACATTTGATCAGAGCGAAATATTTGGCTATGAACCGATATTTTTTTATATTACGGACCAGTCATCAAGTATAATCATAATAATGTTCAACTGAGACTGTCTAGCAAGTTTTATGTATCACTATGTTTAACTGCCGTAGGGGCAAATTATTATTTTAAAATAACGTGAATCTCAGAATTTTAACAACTTTCTGGAGAGTACTGAATACAGGCTGGTGGTTTCAAGCTACAAGCAGGGAGTTGTTATTTGGAAGGAGATACGTCGCCAAGGTCACACAGAAATGTGTCTCTTGTATTTTATGGCATTTCTGTAAGACTGACACTGGATTAGGTAGCTCATACAAAAGGGATCTGTCGTCTGTTACATCTATAGTAAGACTGGGACGGTTGTCGCTACAGCCAAAGCATTGCCAGTTGCTAGGAAGTTCAAAAATAATTTCATCTTTAGACGCTGGGTGACGCGGATGAGAGTATACCAGTAAGTTTTATGTAAAAATGTAAACATGAATCTATATCTGGTCATTTCAGGACACTTCCGGAAACTTTCCGAATTGATGCGACAAAAATTAGACTTCTGCCTCGGTAGCTCATTTGCATGACGTTCGTTCTTCGGGAAGAGGCAGATCTCATTGATTTATTTCAATGAAACAGCCGTTTCGAGTTTTGGAACACCTTCCTCTATTGGAGGCGTCAACCTACCCATCAAAGCATTGTTCTTAGTAAGCCATTTGTGATAGGATTACTAGACCTCTGTGACATGAGCGTACGAGGCGGGGGGCAGGGGGCATATGCCCTCCCAATTCGGGCAAAATAGTGGATCCATTCAAGCAAATGACAGGCAAGAATATACATTACGCCCTTTTGCAACCGGCAATTTGGTCCAAAATTCTAAATTCGGGCAAAAATTATCCCTGACCCCCCAGAGATATTGACCCCCGTACGCCTATGCTCAGGATGTTGCTAACATATTGATATCAAATTTTAGCTTACAAATAAAAGAAAGAAATCTCCATCAGCTGAATAAGAAGCTTATCATTGATAATCTCATTGGGGATTAAGGGGTCTTAGAGTAGTAGCATGAATTAAACTTTCCGTTCAACCTCCTTCCATATAACAACTCCCCGGTACAAGTGCGAAATTATACTTCACATACAGCAGTATGAATTAGTGCCAATAGCTATCGTTATTCACTCCCTCAATCACAGCGAGCCGATTTTTGCAGCGCCATTTCTTGCAAGTTCAAAAAGGTATAAGGAAACTGACCACTGTTTTGCATATGTATGTTATGCCTACTATTTAGCTGTAACTAGGGAGTTGCATCAGACTGTTGCAAGTCCCTACTGCAACCAAACTGAAACTTGCTCAGGTACTAATATCACCTACCTGCTGAAGTGTAGATCACGACCCTTGTGCTGTCATTTTTATGCTTGTAAAAAAAATATGGCTATGTAGAGGGCGTTATTTCAGTATGAATTTCTGTCGTTTGGTACTGTTTGTGTTTAAAGGGTGATTCTGTCGATTCTACAAATCACTCTGGTAAGACCTGATCTAAATGCTTTGGCTATTCACTTTAGAGGGTCTGTTGTATCACGCCAAACTATTGAGGAATATCCCTATGTCTCCAAATACAACTGGTGACAGCACTGTAATTGACATTTATTTAAACAACAATTTCACTCTATCTGTCAATGATGACTAGTGCAGTCAGTTGTGTTTCCAATCAAGCCCACACACAGTAATATGACTTTGAGTAACTTAAACTCATTGCAGGTTACTGTAGCTTTGTCTGGAAAGTGCAATAGAAGTGTTTTTGGTGGAAGGGAGAGAAGTAAACTTGGTAGGGAAAATTTTACTATCTAAGGCGAGCCTGTGGGGCCTTAAGCGTGTTATCTTTTTAGTTATCGATTTATGGACGAAAACAAATACTATGTATTATTATTTTGTCGAAATAGATTTGGTAATTATGGATGTTTTACCTAGTTTTTTCAGAGGTTTTTGTTTAAAGGGTCTATATACCTCAATCTCACTTTGAGATGTTAGTTGATCCTATCAAACCTCCAATATTCCCACAAATGCAGTTGGTCGTGATATTTCACTGAACTGGATATAACACATCCAACCTTAAACAAAGAGTGATTTCGTATCATTATATAAATTAAACGAATCTTAAACAAGGAAATTGGCATATCTGTAAAACAGCCTATCCTAAGATAGCACTGTCTTGTATGTCGATTGCTATAGGGATAAATTTAAGTGCATTTTTTTTTCATTTATTCGTGCCTGGTATTTCTTAGGAGTCACGCAAAGAGAGGCCTTAACTTTTCTTCTGCTGTGTTGCCGGTAGTTTGTTATTGAGTTGTTAGGGTGGCTCTTCTATGTTTATATTTAAAATAATTCAATAAAGTACTAAGAAAACGACTTAAAATACAGCAAGCAAAGTAATTGTCAGGTTGAGTCCGCCTACTGATGATACTTTGCAGTTCTATTGCCTTTCACCGGCGGCAAAGAGACATGTAATTCCGTTAGATGTAAACAAACGATGACAAAACACCTTAAAGCACTAGCATTAGCACTTGTCCTAACCCTACTTTAAAACATCTGCAAAATCTAAAAACTTTCCTTTTGTTTACATCCAAACATATCTTTCATGATGTTTTAAAACATAATTTTTTCATATCAAAGCAAACCAATGAGCTATCTGTAATGAATTTAACAATTTATTTGACCTTTTGAGGGAATAAGATTTACAAATTCGTAGTGATGTTGGAGCTACTGCTTATTCATTCCTACTAAAAGGCTGACGTCATCTTTACCTTAATATCCCAGTGGTTTGAGAAAACATACCTTTATAAACAATACATCGTTAATTCTGCGCCTACTAATCACCAGGCATGATCGTGTAGCGGTGGCTGGGCTCTTTTCATTAAAAAAATTTGACAGACATGCTACGAATTTTTTTAACAGATCATATAGTTTAAGGATGGGAAGTGTATATCGAACCTTGTGCATGTTGCAAAAAGACATGAAGCCTAGGCATGCCAACCAAATTGTATAACGGATTCGACAAGGATGTATAGCCTTGGCTGCTGTTTCAATAGAATGCTAATTTAGCTTTTTCATTTACTCTTCGTTATGAAAAGTATCAGTTATTATTATCGTGCATTTGGGGGGTGGGTTTCTTTTTGTTCCATAAGTTTTCTCCAATAAAGAAATAATTTTGATAGATTTTAAACTTCATCTTTGAGCATTATGTATTTACCATTATCCTTTCTTAGAATTTAAAACAAGAGTAATGAAATGAAAACAAAGATTAAGTGGGTTTTGCTATCAAACTGTTAGAACTGATACAACTAAACTGGCTTTTCAAAAGATATTTGATCTAAATTTGATCTAATATTGTTGAGTTGGTTAGCCAACCGACGTGATTTTGTAATTCATAAGCTATATATGCTTGTCCCACATTTGTGGTCGCAAAGCGTCGTAAACAACTGCCCTTCAAGACCTGAATTAATTACTTAATTATGAATGCTACTGACATTATTCACACGATAATTTACTAGACTTTCAAACTAAGACAGAGGTTTACGTTTTCTTACTTGCTTCAGGTAAATAATGATCTGTAGCTGCAATGCTACAAAGACATATTACACATAATAAATCGAAAGACTTTCATTTTGTGTAAATAAATCTACTTAATTGAAGAGGAAATTTGTTCATTGCAGTAAGAGTCATCAGGGAATTGCTACTTGTCAAATAGCAACTCTATTGTCCTATTGTCCGTGAGATGAAAGGACAAGCTCGCCTTGTCAACTTAGGGTGATCTATCACTCGTGTATACCATGCCTGATACATGCGATTAACTGCAGCTGTAAAGGTTAGTATCTGCTCCTAAGCGAGCTATATTTAACGACTAACAGATACATGTAAAAAAAATGTTCATTTTCTTGATTGCGCATGCGTCTATTACTGTAAACGCCGTCTTTTTGCTCTATGTATATGTAAAATACACATGCAGTATATTCGGAGTACAATGACATATGATAAGTGGACAGTGCAGACAAATCCAGACATGCCCAGATACTAACCTTTACAACTGCAGTTCGCAAACTTCTTGGAAGACTTTGAAATGAAGATTGCCCTGACTTTCAATAGTTTTACTCCAAAGAGATGTACAGAACACGAAAGCAAGCTTCATGTCTCTACCTTTGTGCTCATCTTAGTATGTATCTATATATATATAGGGAGCTTACACCAAACTTCAAAAGGTCAAATTCAGTGAAACGCGTTAGCTGTTCTGGAGGACAAATGCCCCACCCACCCACCACTGCCAAACTCATGGCTAATTTAATACATGGCCAAGCGTCCACCTTTGTTTGTTTGTCCTCCAGGGCGTGGCTGCGTTAGGTGCCTTTTGCGCGCGTGAAACCTCCCCAAAGACCTTGTGCATATGACGTCACAAAAAATAGGCAGACGTAAGCGCGTATCAGAACTAACACCAACACAAATGCAGGCAGCCGATTTGTTTGTATGCGAGCAAGTCTCCTGAGAGCGCTTAAGAAGGCTACGTAGTGCGTAGTGTGTTTCATTGTTGGCCTCCATAATAACCTCCACGTGACGTCAATGCATAAGGTCTATATCGAGTCCTATGTGTTTGGGAGTTCAGTTTATACATAAAACACTGTGAAAATTTATGCCTATGTTTTGATATTTGAAGTTTCATCGGTGGCTCCATTGGGCCATTCAACTGACAGCAAGTTTTGGCAAAGTAGACAGAATAACTGTATGATCACAAGTTTAAAAAAATGTAAAACTATGGTTATTTAATCTTGCCCCTTCCTCACAATTCTGTCTACCTCTATCTATACCCCTATAAAAGACAAAATGGTATGATAGAATAAATAAATAGTAATTGCTTATCAGTTCTGGAATTGATCTATTTACTCCATCTTGATTGGCAGATATATTTAAAACAACAGATAAAAAATGCAAGCACGCGCGTGTGGGAAGGGCTGAGAAAATATTAATTTGCAACTCAGCCTTGCAAACCCTTACTTGAATTGAATTGCAATGGGGTTTCATGGGTGGCAAACTGTGATGCGAATCTGATTATTTCGTCCCTTGCCCAATCGCTGGTCCTGACTCTGTCGTGACTCACTGCATAGTCATGTTGCATGAATTACATAGCTTCATTATGACACACACATAGCATTTTTTAAACCATGTGCTCGTATAAACTGTTCCAATCATGAGGATCCAAAATTCGTTTTTTCATCTTTAATTGTTGTGTGTCTCTTTGTTCTGTCTCGTGCATATTCAAGATTGTCCATTCAGGATCCGGTTCATGCATATTCAGAACCCTCCATTCAGTATCAGCTGTCAAGAATATCCAATCCGTTTGTGTTCCAACATTCCTTGTAGTGACAGCATACTTGCTGCAATAACTTGAACCCCAATTAGAAGTCGCGTTTACGTACTGAATATCATTCAAATCGCAAGTGGTATCTAAAACTTCTTGCCATTTTAGTGGCGCTCCATTTACCCTTTTGGCTCCTCGCCTGTGCTGTGGTATTGTAAGTACATCGCGATTCCTTTCCAAAATATTAAAGCTTTCTCCGTACTTCCCATTCACTGCATCGATGGGGAAGGCAGACATATGGTGAGGTGAAGGTCTATCTTTCCTTTTTTGTCTCCTCGATTTTTTGAACTTCGATATAGAATATGGGAGTACTTTAAATCTTGGTACTCGACTTTTTCTGTGAAATGAATTTTGCTCTGACCCTGAGGATTTCTTTTTGCGTGGGACGGATTCCGCGGCATTTTCAACTTCTCTGATAGAGAACTCTCGAGGTTTTAACAAACCTTGCCTCTCCAGTCGTTTTAACCATTTTGGACGGCTTATTAATCTACCCTTTGTCTTGTCATAAATTCTGTTTCCAATATTGTGTTCCACCAAGTCTGCACCCAAGAGTTCCTCGTGATATGAGAGCCGAAGACCAATTGTCGAGGAGAGAAGGAGGAGGACTATGGCGGAGAAGATAGCACACCATCCGATGATACACACAATAGCCAGTAGCTGGACCCAAAGGAGTCGAGTTCCTCCTCCCTTTGAAAGAAGAAACCCCAAAATTTTTACTTCAATTAAACGACTCATATTCATATCATAATGGCAATTATAAATGCAAATTTACACTGTGAATTTAACAAACTTACCGTTTAAGTCCTTTCCAACTGTGTAGAGCTCTGTACAGGTACAAACACCGTATTATGATCAAATTAGAATACAAACTACCATTTACGAGGTTTCCCGAAATTTAAAGAACATATAGCGATCCATTAGTTTATAATACTTCGTGCATGGTATGTATCCTAAATCAGCGTGGTAGTTTGTGAAAGCAGGAGATGTCTGCAAGCAATGGATCTGATATTTCGGAAACTTATTTTCGCCATGGAGGTTGTTATCAGTGAAGCACAGGTGTTACATGACTGGCATACTGACATGTGGTTTAAGTAATGTGTCTTCTTTGAAAAGTGATACAACTGGCATAGTGATGGGAACGTTGTTTGAAAGGCTTAAGCCCCATCCCCGTTAAAATGTGGAGAGTTAAAAGTATGATTCTGCTGCCATTTTACAAGGACGAAAGTTTCTTACTTGTTACTTCTGTGAAATACTTTAAAATTGTCAGTTACATATCAAACTTTCTTCATAAATGTAATCAAATTGCATATAAGGATGCTCAAAATTCACTTTTTAAGAGGGGGCGGGGGTTATAGTACAGATCCATTTTCCCTAATAACCCTCCTCGGGGCCGTCTGAGATATCTATCCCCCAGGGAAAACAGATTCCCACGCCTACAGCAACTGATGCGATTTCTGTTTAATGACTTGTAGGCTGTAAACCAGCAAAAATGTAGATGACTGAGATCAATAGAGACCCTATGGTGGGAGAGATTGGCCAACTTATTTCATGGGCGTCATTTTGGAGCCAAATGTTAACTATGACCAGATATCATATACACTGTGTGCGTACAGTTTCCGTACAAAATGTAAAACAAAGTGAGTGACAGCGTTCTGTTCTCTTGTGACAATCATTCGTATTGGTTGACTCAGGCTGGCACTGTCTGCCGGATCCTTTAGTTTGTCACCCGGTGCAAGAAAAGCCGTCCTGGGAGGGGTCTAGCGGGAGGGGATAACACCCTCCTCCATTTTGAGTAACTTTTGCTAAAAGAAAGTGGCGAAAATGCAGAATAGTGTATATATTTTGACAGTTTTAAAAGTGATTTTATTTTTAAAAAAATCTTATTTTAGTGTGTCTTATTTTTGTGCTGGTAAGAAAGGGGGAGGGGTGGGTCTATTCTGGGCTATGTCTATCTCTTCTTTCTAAGAAAACTACTAGTACGATAATGCAGGATGGCATACATGCAAAATGGTGATTTTTTATGGAAGGTTCTAATCAAGTTGAACTAATCATTTAAGATTTTTCATTATTTAGTGAAAGTTTCAGTAGAGGTCAGAGGGAAGGGGTAAATATAGGGGAGCACTTCCTAGTGATCGAGACTTCGTGATTTTATGGAAAGGCCTAGGCCTAGGTTTTATAAAATTGTGACTGACCAGGGTGTATTCCATGTAAAAACCTACATCAAAGGTACACAGATGTTTCAGTTTTCTCATGTTACTAGTAGATCCAGGAACAATGTTTGATCTGTTATTGTGTCCCCCTACCCTATGAAAATTTTTGAAAAATTGGGTGTCCTTACATGCAATTTTGTGTCACTAGTATGCTACATTTGAAGTAAATTTGTGTTAAAAAATTGACGTATTTTTAGGAACTAAAACAAAAACATCGGCATCAGTGAGGGGAACCATGGCCCAATGGGGTGCCCCCTCCCTTTTGAAAATTTTTGAAAATTAGGTGTCCTTACATGCAATCTAACTGCCACATATGCTACCATTTGCAGTAAAATTTGTGTTAAAAGATTTACGTATCTTTAGGAAGTAAAAAAAATCGGCATCAGTGAGGGGGTGGGGGCATGGCCCAATGGCCCCTTAAATTCGCCACTGCTCCTACACCTATGACTGGGGACTGCAGCTCTGGTATTCCAACGTCTCTATGGGGATGTTCCGACAACTCTCCAATAGGGTTAGTATTAGGATTAGGGTTAGCCGGTTAGGCCAAAGGGTTAGGAGTTGTATTTGGGTTTATGTGTTGGAATATCAACCAGTCAAAATATAGAGATGGAACCGCCGCATACGGTACAGGCTAGGCCTTGTACAGAACGTCGTAATCTAACGATAAGGCTAAGCCTACTCTAACGTTAGGCTACATGTATTACTAAGTTATATAGTTAAAGTAAAGTTACATCGCATAAGCGATCGCTACTTGATGGATTCCAATTGAACCTTCTAACTTTCTCAGCCCACCGAAGCCTTCTTTTTGGACAGGATGGGAATCTATACAACTTGTTACCCTTTTCTGGTCTGTTCGTGCATCCAGCTGCAGCACAACCCGAAACAAAGCATGTCTGTCTTACATAGGATGCGTACGTCCGGCGGTACGTACAGCCTGCACAACTTCTCGAATGAACATAGGTTACACATGATCTTGCAAGCTCGTACTTTGGCTCCAAAATGGTGCCCATACATTTCGTCCAATCAGAATGCGTATCTGAGAACAATGGTTGGCCAATCTCTCCCACTATATGGTCTCTAGAGATCAAGTAGGAAAGGCACCCTCTACTTTGGTAGTATAAATGCACAATGCGAAACCGTCAAACCAGAGTCCATGGTGACATTCAAAGTTACCGAGAAGATACCACTGATTGAAAATGTCGCAGGCGAGATACACTGTTTTCCCAAACAGAAGACCTCATTGCTTTCATTGACCAGAGAGTGTTTAATAGCAACTCCCTACACTGAAAGCGACTGAACTCCATATGTTATCATGACTTCAAGCATTTAGTCTATGGCATGGCTGGTTTAACCTTACCTGTTTACGCCATATGTTACCATATTTTCATTCATGTTTCACATGGCTTCTTAAATATTTACGCTCTACTCAATCACTATGTTTTCAAGTTTCTCTTCTCCTCACTACTATGGAGCTTCGATTTACGCAAAGCATTATGGGATATTAAGAAGACAATGTGCTTGCTTCTCTAGAAACGAAATCCACATGCACGACCTGTTATTATAGTTCTAATCAATCTGACAGAATCGATTCAAATACAGCTTCAGTAAGAGATGCTGAGTTTTGGAGTCCGTTTTTAGGTACCGTAGTGTTATTTTCTTACTAGACTTTAAGGATGTGAGTATGTAGTGTGTAAACTCCACACAGATTTACAACACTCTACACATGCCAATAGTATAACCTTTTAAATCAATACTATAATTGACATGTTATATCCGAGTGATGCTCCCTGAACCTTTTAACATGACCACTTGTTCGTAAATAAAACATGTCTACTTAATTGGGTGTACCATAAGCTAATGTAAATTTGATGAGGCCAGTCTCAATATGAAGTCGAAAAAGTGAATCTGAAAACAGTTGAGTAGAATAAGTTGGAGGGAAATTTTTCTAAGCTGATTGCTTCGATACAAACGGGTTAGTTTTCAAAGTGTTTCTAGGAAAACACAATATAATCAAGAGCCTGGGGCAATTGACACATGATGAAAAAGCTTTTTTATGCAAAGCTTTGAATAAGCGACTAATAATAATAAGACCAACAATGTACATAACGCGTAGGCCGAGTAGGAATTACGGTATACATGCTGATATGGCGGAGGATTACAAATTGGATATACAAAAAGAATAAACTTTAGAAGAGAAGAACAAGGGATTTACATTCAAAGACAAAATTACGTGATAAAATAAATGTCACGTCATATTAAGCAAAGCCTTTGTGTCACAACAATCAACTGGATGAAATGTAGGAAAAGTACAATTCTGTACGGGCTTTACCTGCATTATATTTAGTTAAGTTACGTTTGGCATTATCTCGATTTGAAAAAAAAAAGAAAACGACGCTGAAGACTTTTTACATTTTACTTTCATCTTTTTGTATATATTACATGGTTTTCATTACATCTGCCTACATATCCATTTCACGTGACAGTTAGTTTGTTTACTCCGGAATATTGGAGATAACCAGGGACTGAGCCAGATGGAGAATTGGGCCATGGTCCTTTGTCTAGGAAGGTTACCCCCCCCCCCGGAAAGTTACAGTTTCATCAAGGAGCCTTAGTGAGTATGATAAAGTGTGCAATATCCAACGGCAGCCAATCCCCCGAATAAGGTTACTTTTTTATCTGAAGGGAGAAATTTTTCACTAAAGACTCAAAATTTTCCTCAATAGGACCCCCAACTTTCTTACAAGAAAGCCCTGGGGGTTTATCTTTTCTACAATAAAACCCCAGATCATTTCAATTTTCTTCATTAAAAGCCCATAATTTGTAGTGCGCTCCCCTTGACGAAAATTTTCTCTGCGACGTCTTTCTGGTGACCTGTCGCGGTTGTGGTACCCCGCGGAGCGGACTCTGTTTGCTCAGCTCCTCAGCTTCCCATATGACTGAACAAGGAATATGCCGTACAGCCTGCTACGTAGGCAACGGTTGTGGGGGCTTCGAATTGCTGGACTCCGTCGGGGTCCTGTCGGACAAATCCTGATGCTGTAAATGTAGATTGTCCCTCATGTCCCCACGGAGAGAAATCAAGTGCAGAATGTCCCCTAGCAAACTATACTGCAGGGTAATTTACCTCTAGCAGTGTGGAATGTTCTCTTGCCTGTCATAGCAAAAACTGTCTTCTTGAGGCATTTTTGGTAATATACATTCACAAACTCTATTCCACATTTTAAAATCCAATTTCCTGAAATAAATTTTAAAATTTCCTTAAATTTTTTCGCATTTTCTTTCATCTAGATTTTCCACTCATATTCCGTTACAGCGAGTTAGATATACCACGCTGCTACTCACAGAGTATCTCCAAAGTTGAAAAGTTTGCATCCATATTACATACACTATCTCTTCTGCATTCTGCTATTTCAACATATTCCTTTGGCTTTCCATAAATGAACAGTTCTCTCACATTTTGGTCGATTTCCTTAGATTGTACTTACATATTCATTAAATTCATTTAATTTCCTTCAACTTGGTGTTTCCTTAAAAAAGGCAAGCCTTTAGACTTCGTTATACTTCTCCAAACAATGGAAATTTCCTTCAGATTAAAAGCCCTGTTGAGCGTGCAGAATGCGACGGATAGACGGTATGTTACCCTCTACATTACACTGTGTACAAGGGACTGGGGTCCATCACAACAGGGGCAACATTTCTCAAACATAAACAGCAAAAAATGTTGTCCCCTGAAGTTTATCGTAGTGAGAAGTGTCTCACCAGACACTCTCCTCAATAATCATGCCCCACCTGACAAGGATATTATGTCCAGGTAGAAATAAGATGGAAAATGACATCGTATACTGGTCTTAAAGGCCCTCTAAACTCACCCCAGACAGTAAAAATTCTCCAAACGAACCTAACTTCTAGCCCCGCCTCTAATTTAAACACAAACAACTGTCTACTAGTACAACACTTCGAAGAGAGAGCCACAGTAGTGAGTTACAATTTCTCGAGGCAATATTGAAATACAAACTGTGTGTGACTGTGAGCCTTGTTAGGAACACAACTGACTGTCCAAGTCATCATTATCAACCATATCGAGTGGTGCTATTATTGTTTGAATGAATGCCAATCAAAGTACAGTCACCAACTGGATTTAGAACTATGGGGATATGTCAATATATTTGGGGGATGCCATTGCTCCTTTAAGTCCGTGGGGGCATTCTGTACTACGTTTCTGTCTAAGGAGACAGGAGGAACAACCTGCACTTTTACAGGACCATCCCTGGAGATAACAAGTAGGGACTTTGCATGTTTTGTACACTGTTTAATAAATATGTTAAGTTGCAGATATTCTCTGGTAAACATGTTTCCAAAGAATTTCCCAAATTCAAGTAACTAAAATTTCCTATTAAAGTTATATTGTCTTTGTGTGTAAATTCGAAAAAAAAAACATCATAAAGAGAGCTTACATATGTGTTTATGTAAAACCCACTCATTTGAAACATTAGTCGCGTACTTTAATGGGTCACGTGGGCAACTTTTCAGGAATCAGATCACCTTTTTGTTCAGAAGTCCCTTTGAATGGACGCCAGAAGGCGAAAACCAAACGTTACCCCAAAGGGTTTGGGCCCCCCTGTCATACATGACAAACTAGGCAAAATTCTGTTTATCACAGTATGCTTACATATATGATAATTTTATAGCTGGGACATTTACAGTTCTCGAATAACATAATCATTGTTTCCAAAATAAATACTAAGACTGCATAATATCAGTTGTACATATTTTCGAGCAAGGAAAGTAATTATTATTCAGTTCCTCAAAACACATTACATTAATCTAATGAATCACAATCATTGTAAAGAAAAATATTAAACAAATTTAAACTCTGCCTACTAACGTTTGATATTCTGTACGCATGAATATGTAAATTTATAAACATTTCTACAGAAGGGCATGTCTTTAATACAAAGGCTGTTTTTTTTTCTTTTGAAAAACCTAAATTTGATGTTAATTCACTGATAATTGAAGTTAAAAAGTGAATATTGGTTAAATAACAATATATTCTATAACACAGAATGTCTTCTTATTTGACAGAAAGCTTCTCTAGGTTATCATTTCACGTCATCTCCCACCTCTAAGTTCGCATCTGGGGTACAGCTATCACTCTGATATATACAAAGCCCTGTGAATTACTTACCATAAAAAGCCCATACAGCTCAAAACCTTGCCCAATATCATCTTCAGGTGTAAGTAATCCCGCGGCGATTAAACTCCAGATTCCACAAAAAAGATGTACGGGAACTACTCCTACGGGATCGTCAATGTGAAGAAAATTTAGTAGCTCGATTCCAGCGCAGGTGATCACGCCACCGACTACACCAACTACTATTGCCATCCGAGGACTACACATCGTGCACATGGCTGTGAGGACGAGAAAATTGAAATGAACGTTTCGACTTTAATGACAAAAAACACGAAAAGTATCAAGATCGCGTTCTGTGGCATTTTACCTGTTGGTTTACATCCGTACATAAAAAGGGGGGGGGGGAGGGGAGACTTCCCAGAAAAAATATTGGACTTCAGAGCAAAATTCATGTCCTGATGTTTTACCAGTTAAAGGTCAAAAGCAGTCGCCCCAAATTTATTTTGAAACAATAGCTAAATGTCACAAATTTCTTCCTATTTCTCTTCCATGTATCATAAATATTGCATATTCAAGGTAAATTACGCAGTTGCTCCTTGTAAATTTAACAATTGAGTGAGAAAAATACTGTCACATGATTCTCAAGATCCATTCAGGAAATAGGATAGTCTACTATACAATTCTTTATTGGGGTGACAGCATTCTCCCTTTAAGGAAAACTTCAGTGCATACACCTTCCAAGCCCCCCCCCCTTCTTTATGAAATGTATTCCCATGAGCCCATTTCAACAATCTTTAACCTTCCATCCTCTTAACCATATGATGAAATCTGCTAAACTAAAGCGAAAAAATTTGCTTTTTATATATGTTATTCCAATTTTTACTCTATAAAGTCAATTGAAGGTTGCAAAAGATTATCTACATCACTTCATCAAGTGCAGTCTACAGCCACATCGATCCCCAGAAAAGCTACCTGACACAGCTTTTGTGAATGTAGAGCAGGGCTGGAGGACTCGAGTCCGGACTCGGACTCGAGTCCGGACTCGAGTCCAATTTTTTGTGGACTCGGACTTGGCTCGGACTCGGACCTCTCTGGACTCGGACTTGGCTTGGACTCGAACCTCTGAGGACTCGGACTTGAGGCCGAGTCCAGTCGAGTCCACCAGGATTAGGCCTAATTTCAAAATTTGCAAAAAGTGCATGTTGACTTTTTGAGTAATCAGGACAATTTATCTACATAGCTTTACCAGAATAACTATACAGCTGCAAACTTGCACCAATGGCTCTTGCTGTGTACAGTGACATGACCATGAATGTACATGTTGCACAACCAGTAGTACCTATATTACTCCAATCAAAGCTAATTAACAGATTAAATTACAACAACAGTAGTTAGTTCAAGTTGCTGAATCTGAAAGTTTAAAAGGAGGGTTACACAAATCTTCAATTACTAAGAAGCTCCAAAGAATAGAACCAATGACTTGAACCTAGTTCCATTCATTATGGTATAAAGAATTAGGCCTGATGCTTATTGATTATTGCACACCTTGCACACTGCAAACAATCTACAGGTTTGTGCCTTGCCTAGCAGCACATTGTAAGTAAACTTGAATCTCCTAAAGCTTCCTATTCAAACCATGAAGTTATCATGGACTTTGTGGAGAGGGCAATTGTTGTTTCCAGCATTATGCCCTCTGTGTGTTTAGAAACTTTACAAAAGAAGAGAGAAATAATCAACCTTGTATATAGTCAGACAATGCTTAGTAATGCTACACAGGGACTTCTTGCTTTTATATTAAGTCATCCTGATCAGTAGGCTAGTATGTGAATAAACTGTCCACCTGCATAGGTCAACTGGTGGCTGCTGATTTGTCTAAGTTTACTGAAGAGGAATTATGTAGGATGCAGATTGGCCATTCACTCATTTAGTCCCCCTTTGTAGGACCAATAGTCATTTACACAATGCACTATAATATCATGCAGAGCTTAAATTTTCAGTTCATTTTATTCAGGGGACTTATTGTGCTATAGTCTATATTTGTTGATGGGAATGTAGTACTGTGAGGGAAGAGACTGGGTTTGGATGAAATGGGTGAGCAGGAATTAGTGATATTGTCCACATTACAAAGTTTGGTCACAATTTTTATAAAGCGCCTCTTCAATTATCTGACCCTGTAAGAAGCCATGCTAGCTTTACAGCAGTTTTATCCATAGGCAATAATATTTTTATAATTTAGTGCATACTGTACTGTGCATACCAATTAATGTTGTGGGGATCCTACTGTATGCATGTGCTCCAGTCCGAATGTTTGTACCTATAAGTTTTGTACATGTGGTACTAGTTCTGCTAGAACGTCCCCACAGTACATTAAGTTACACATTACCTTATTACTACCTTACCTACCTGGGGACCAACCTTCAATGATAGCTTTAATTTACAGTGTCGTTTTAGCTGTAAAAACTTCATCATGCTTACTACTCTAAATTGTGGAGCTCACATCCCTGCTTGGAAGACACAGTATGAGTAAGCAGCTTTATATTCACTTTCTGGATAGATCTATCAAATAGTTACCGCTAACACTTTGCTGTTGGAAGTTGTAGGCTACAGTAAAAGCATGATGCTTGTAAGTACACACCACTTACCATATGCATGCCAGTTGTAGGCCGCAGCATAGCCTTCGGTCTGTGACATGTAAATTGTACTAGCATTTCTTTGAATAGTGTAACGTTAGTACAGAATGATCAGGCAGGAACTAACGTTAAGCTTATGTGCACTGTATGTATTGACTTGTTCAGTGTGCACGCTCTGTGTCCAGTATATAAACTGCACAAAAACACCAGTCTAGTTTTGGGCACATGAACTTGAATTAGCCAGTTCTGTGAGGCGCTACCAACTTGCATGTAGACTATGTGCAACTCAGTGCTTGTGCGTAATGTGCATTCGCTACGTACCACTGTCAAAATTTTATCATGGCTACCTGCATATGTGTTGTACTGCAGTACTAGTAGCTGCAGGTACAAGGCCCATGCAGGTATAGACATGAATTGCATAAACAATACAAAATGATCATAGGCTTGTGTCTTAATTACAATACAGGGAGGGTTGAGCTTTTGAACAGATTAGCATGCTACTGCAGTGAGACCTGCACTTTAGGTTAAATTAGGAAGCCATTCAAGTAGAGGCCCATGTGCCATTTTTGGAAATTTTGGCCCCCATGCAACATGTACAATAATAGTCCACAGAAGATTGCTCTCTTCCTTTGACAATTCCCCTCCCTTCTCTCTCAAGATGGTGGTTTAAAATGTTGAGCAACACCCCATCCATCAGAAACTAAGAGCAGCTCCTGTGCCTATGAAAATAGTGATATCAGACCATAAATAGCTAGGCATGTATGCTGTTAGCTTACTGTATGACTGTTGTTTCGTTATAAAATTAACAGGATTTGTTTTTAAGACCTCTATAGGTGGTTTTTAACTAGTAATTTGGATTTCCATCATTCGAACTGTAAGTGTGCATTTCATCTTTCTCCAATGCAGAAGCTGCAGTGCACATTTTCATGTGGTCTTTTATTTTGTATGTTTAGTTGTAGCCTGGCGGGGTGTAAATAAGAAATAATGGTAGCTAGGAGCAAAGAAAATGTTCTTTAATGTGGCTATATGTTATTGGTAGTACCAGTAAAGAAAGTGTTTGAAGGGCATTTGGTACTTATGTAACAATTAATTTGGGGTTTGCAAAGAGGCAATGTACTTGCCAAAAAATACATTGGTGACATATTACAGTACTTATGGACCCCAAAGCTCCAAACTACTGTAGGTGGGGAAAATTACCACATACAAGTCAAGTCACTTTGATGCAACACCAAAGTGGCCATATATATAGGGAAATCCTCAGTTTTTATGCTTAGGTATGCTCTACATACTTGTTCTGTATACTTATTTCATTCCCAGCCCTGCATGTTTGTTCCATACACATCTTATTCCATTCCTCTGCCCTGCATGCTTGTTCTGTATATATTTGATTCCCCCTTCTATGTAAAATTTACTGCCCCTCGCAGAGGCTGCAGCTAGAGCCAATTTTGAAGTGGGGGTGGGGGTGGGGGCTAATCATTAAAGCAGCCAAATTATATGTTTAAAAAAGCAGTTTAAGGTGGCCCTACATGACTATGGCAGCAAAAGTGCAGGGACTATAGCCCCGAAACCCCCCCCCTTCCTCACCGCAGTCCCTGCCTCGCCCCATTGAGGACCTTGTCATCCCCATGCAAGTTTTCAAGTTTGCAGGTAACAACGCTGATAGTCCACAGTGTCATTCTCAATAGACTGTGCTTTTGTGTGGAACAATTTTAGCCATACAGGTTTCAGCTAGTCATCTGTTATATGAGCTCGCCCCGCCCCCAGGGCAACCTTTGAACCCTGTCGAAAGAGAGGTTCCAAGATGCAGCTGGACTCGGACTCGGCTCGGACTCGGAGCCTGTGGACTCGGACTCGGCCCAGACTCGAGGTGTTCTGGACTCGGACTTGGCTTGGACTCGGGCCCTTCTGGACTCGGACTCGGCTCGGACTCGAGATGTATGGACTCGACTCCAGCCCTGATGTAGAGTCCCCTCCCCCCTCCCCCCATTGTTGGAGTATATATAGGATTGTTTTTCTGCCTCAGTCTTTATCCTTCCCTAAGCCCTGAGTTCGATTCACCTTTAAGGATTGGTTTATTGCCAAATTTCGTTTCAAATTAGATAGATAAACCCCTGCAGGGTGACATCTACCTGATTTGTTCTCCCTCCTCTCTAAGGATTCACTATTCGTCATTTCTACAGTTCCCTTTTCACATTCACACACTAACACCATAAACAGAGAACAGGCATTAGTCCTTGTTGTGTCAAGATGACGGGGCTTGCAGACTCATGACCTTTGTGCTGAAACTATCCAAGACACTTTCTACAAGGCTTGCACTAAAATGCAATGTCTGAGGTCTTAAGTATCTTGTCTCCTCTGTTTGGGGGGGGGGGGGGGATAGTGTTGGAATTTTTCGTGCAATGGGAGATAGCTCACATGACTTTCTTTGAAAAAGAATGACCCTTGCCTAAGTGTACAGCATTTAAGCTGTAGCCTAAATTAATGCTTTGAATGGTATTCAGTAACATTTAGAGAAACATGTAACAAATCTTTCTGAATTTTTATTGTTGAATGTAGTGGCACCTCAAATCAGTCTTGTCTAGGAAGTCAAGGATTAAAGGTCTCTATATAGTAATTGTCTTTAATATTGTAGGTTAAATCAACCTATACTTATTGATCATGACAAGAAGAGACTAAACCATATTACATCGAAAACATTGGAATTTTTTGTTAATTTTTATGATACTGATGTGTTTGTGTGTCACGTTACTTCAACCATAGACAAATGGGAAGATATCTTTTAAGGGGTAGGGAGGTGTTTCCCTTGAAAGTATGCCTCACTGGCAAAAACCTATGACAGGAAAGATTTCATGAAAAAAAGACATCTTGGCCCTGAAGGCTAATTTTTTTGCTGGGGTAGCCGATCCTTAGACCCCCTTCCCATATGTGTATTCTTCAAACCGTTATTTTGGGGATGGAGACTAGCGAAGAAGATGAGGCAGTCTGTTTTACGGGTACTCGTTAACTCTCGTGTTCCTTCTGGTTTTTAACTTCAGTAAGTAGTGCCATTTATTCCTCTTCAGTGGAAGATAGCCTACAGAACTTTTCTTTCTTCTAAAAGACTCCTCGACTCTGTTGGCGAAGAACCGAGGGGTGAATACCACACGTTTACCCCGAAGAGGTTCTGCTACCCAAAGGAGCTACGTCCCCAGAAGAGACACGTGGACTCGAACTGATGAACAACTTAACCTTCGGACCTATATATCATGGATTTTTCTACTTTTTCCAAAGTCCCCTCGACTTTTTGGCGAAAAAGTTCTGCTCCCCAAAAGAGCTACGTCCCCAAGGGACAATGCGTCTTAACATGACCAACCTCTTGACCTTCAGAACTCTACATCATGAGTCTGTCATGGCTGACCCCGTTCTAGACTGGCTGAAAAGAATAGATACTACGCATAACTTTAGCCAAAAGGCCGAAAGAGATCCGATATGATTCCCTGTCCCCTTTGCTTGCAATCCTCACAACGAACAAACGCCTTGAGAAGGGTCTTTGAACCCTGTGCCAATAGGCATGGCTCTGCAGTCTTGCAGTGCCTCGGGCGTAATTGGGTTATTATTGTCTGAACACCCTCCCCCTCACACCCTACCCCCCTCTCCAGCCACCAAATTCCAGCTACTCGTACCTTCTTCTAACAAACAACTTTGTATTCAGTTCACACTACGGGTTTCCTCTCAGAATCCTTTGCTGACATTGCTTTCCATTGTAAAGGCTACTCGTGATAACCAGAAAGCCCAAAGGCTTAGTGATTCCTTGCTGAAAGGGGTTGATTTGTCTTGATTATATTATTTTTAAGATATTTTTACAACTTGACCTCTGCTGACCTCATGTGACCTTGAATCCCACCAAAAACTGAGTAATGAGAAATAAAAAAACATCTCTCATGGAAGATTCGGACCCGGACCGTATGCGTGAGGAACCGAGCTCTTATCCACTTCGCCATCAATGCACTCGTTCAGCTATAGGTATTTGTAATCATTCTATAGTCACAGCATCCTTTTCACGTGTTCATCATAATAAAGTAATTTGAATCAATATTATTACTGTAACAGTTACGCTTGTGAAAAGCAACTGTTTTTCCCTATTACTTTTTTTTTTTTTTGGAATGGTAGAAAATTCAGGCATAATTTTTCATTAGTCACGAAATGCCGGACGCAGTTTAGAGGTTACCGCCCACTGTGTATTTAGTTTACGAGGTTTTCGTAGTTTCAACTCTGATAAACTCATATGACCTTTTGACCTTCAAAAATCCATATTGTTCACTCTCTTAAAGTAACACATCTTTACACCAAGTATGAAAAGAATCCATCAATCCCTGTCTAGAATTATCGTTTTTTTTCAAGGTTTTCCGTTTTTGACCTCAGATGACCTTTGACCTCCACTGGAAACAATAAGGTTCTTCTATTCAATATGATAGAGGTCCATACCATGTATGAAGATTGCTATCTTGAAATATCGTGTTTACAAGCAGTTTTTAAGAATTTCGTCATTTCACCCCGGTAAACTCCGATAACCTTTGATCTTTAGTAAAATCAATAGGGTTCATCTTTTGACTATACCGTATCCACATGCCAAGTATGGAAAGCATCCATGCTTCCTAACTAGAGATATCGTGTTTACAAGGTTTTCGGTTTTTGACCTCTGGTGACCTCACATGACCTTTGACCTCCACCTAAAACAATAGGGATCTTTCTCTTAATATGATAATTCTATATTTGAAGTTTGAAATTATCCATCATGCTATCTTTTGATATCGTGTTTACAAGCCAAGCGTCCCAAACACACATACATACACATACACACAATCGCCGGCCTGATTGCATAGATTCCTTTTGCTTACAGCACGGAATCAAAAAGGGGCAGGCACTGGCAAAGTGTCGTTACTTGTAATTGTACTTCAATGTTAAGCCAAAGCACATGTTCTGGCAAAATGAGTTGCACATGACAAACATACAATTATGTGTAATGATGTGTGTATAAGGAACCCGTGGGAAATCATTTTTTCTCTGCTCTGTAGGGAAGGGCAACAAACCTGCTTTCCGCAGATACCTTGGTTACTACCAGAAGCTAGTAAGAAGTTAACCATCTTAAAAATGTCATGTAAGTTGATATCCACGGCAGGTGATTTATTTTAATGAACCCGTGGCAGGTGAAATTTATGTTTAAATGCTTTAGTTTAAAACTAAAAAAAAGGGAAAAAAATAACTAACCGTGAACACAATGTGAGATGAATCGTTTCACAAGAAAGTGTGAGCACAATGCACGAAAGGTCATTTATATCGGTCATTACCGGGTTCTTTCTCGTATACCATGTCACAGCAGATACGGTAATCAATTATAAATGCAAAACACTCTTAAACCGGGAAGGGTTTGAAACAAAGTTACCTGTCACTGAAACGAGAGATCCAAGAACACTGCTGACGAGGTAACTCAGTTCAAACTTTCTACTTTTTGTCAGATAACTGTAAAAGAAAAAATATATTTCTTATGGAGATTGGTAAAGTACATTTTTAAGTATATATATCCTCGGTACATGAAGAAATATGGTGAATTTCTTTAAACGAACATGAAAACAGAATAACACTTACATTTATAGCTATTTTTACCTGGTTTTGCACAAAGAGTGGCTCGCATAATTTCTGTTATACTACTACGTTTTTACAATGACCATAGTACGTTATTTGTTAGGGAATGCATCCTTCTTTGCTACGATAACTATCGGAAGGGAGGTTAAGTAATACTTTCGGTCAAATTACATTAATTGAGTTTTGATAGATGAGATCCCCAAAAGAGAAGTACGCGTGGAACATAGTAGGCGTAACTTAAAGTGTACCTAAAGTCTGGAAATTCAAAAATACATATTACAGAGCATGAAAACTGAATTCCAACGGTCCAATTCCCATCTTCACAGGACTTTCTTAAGTTGAGATATAAAATGTTGAAGTTTATTCACTCGATTTAAAAAGGTAGATTGCGCAATAATTTGTGATGTCATTGTTGTACTACTCAAATTACAATCTTTGTATTTCTTTGTTTTTCTGAAAGCCACCGCACCTTGTGCCAAAATGTGATCGCGTTCTTACTGCTTTGGGGTGACTTGACTATATAAGCCCTCTCTGTACAGCATGTCATGCAAGAAAACAGGAAGCGGTCAAGGTCATATAAACATTTTTAATTTTAAAAGAAAACAAAGCATTCAATGTGAGTTGTACAACAAGAATGTCAAAAATTATTGCGCAATGAACTGTTTGGATTTAAGTGAATAAATTTTAACATTTAGTATCTCAGCAATAGAATAAGCTATGACAATGGGAGTTGGACCAATAAGATTAATTTTGTAACCTCTAAAATATATATTTTTGAATTTTTAGACTTTAGGTCCACTTTAATCAGTGAAACGCCAGGCAGAATTTAATTTTACACCCCATTACCAATTCCAAACACAAGAAACAAACAATGCTCTTCTCACTGCATCTTCCTGACCTTTCTTATCAAATGAAGCTAGCCCCACGAAAGCTTCCTTTTTTTGCTTTTCACGATGCTCAAATGTCAATATTACAATATCCAATACAGCCTAACCTTTTAAGAATAAGTGAATTAAGCCATTAAATTCAATTTATAAGCTACTTTGCAATTAAATTTACTATTTCTTACCCCTGTTTGATTATCTCTGTTGCATATGTTTGAAATTTTATAGAACCCCTGGCGACTATTTGTATATGCAAGTCATCCATATAATTTTAAAAATCCAAGTAAATAGCATCCTGTTTTTTGCGTCCCCACGTCTACGTTTCCTGAATATTATCAATTCATCTTTAAAATTGCAACGACAGGTACCGGTAATATATGGATTACATAAAGAAGTTTAACTGAAACCAAAGATGAACTTAGATAACCATGTAAACGAAAATTGATAATTACAATTAAGAGACAAGTTAGGGATTATTCACCATAGTATGCTATAAAACGCCCGATTCTATTTTATCTATTGGCTATCTTCCTAAAACTTCTTCATGGGGCTTTAACGAAAAAGTTCACCAACCTTTTTTTTAAGAAATGTTTGACTAGAACTTTTTTGTTCAATAATTGATAATCAATTTGGATGCTAATTATGAATTTTGCTTGAATAATGCATAATACCTGTCCGACATACTCAGTCTAAGCATAGAGGTACCCTAGAAATACATAAATAGCTTTCTCCGGCGTAAGCGGTACGGTAGTTAAGGTCAGTTGCTACATCTGTTTTGAATGTCTCTTGTTCAAGGTGTATCTTTTATGTAAATGTCGCGATGCCGCACAGTGCCCGCAAGATTCAGATGTAAAAATCTTGTTTTTAAATCTCGCTTATTAGCAGTAGTGGTGAGAATCGGCCTAGTTTGCATATGTTTGCCGTCAAGTTATGCGGTAGTTTATGATTTTAGGTTCAGAACCTCAAGATCCGTGTTCTTATGAATAGCCTACACGTTTTTACTTACGTTGTTAAATTGTTAACTTTGTGGAAATTATATCACCGTCGCAGACGTTGCCCTTTATAGGGCTTGCAAAGTTAAAGAGGGCTGGAAATTATTCTGCATAAACTGGGGTTACATTTTTGTTGAACGAATAGCGACAGACCTGAACCTGTAGCATACCCGGCGAACTCTGAAATTTGTTTATGAGAGGGGCGGCCATCATCACTACGGCTGAAGTTGGGAAGCTTATTGTCAGGTAGTTTTGGCCTACTTCTATTATATTTAATAGCAACCACAATCAGTTTACTTCATGGAGATCCAATTAATCAGCAAATAGTCCTTTTGTTTGTAGGTTTACGTAAGGTCATGTAGTTTCTCGCCAGGATACTCTTGTCATGCAACTCATATAAATTTGTATATTTTTAAGGAGAAAGGTACGTTACTTTCCGGGGATTTTTCCATAATTTGTAAATTAGTCATTTTCTTGCCAAATTTCTTATATTGATTATCTTTCTCGTTCAAAGATTCAAAGAAAACGGACATGTCCAACTTTTTGCAGTTATACAACAAGTTTGTAAATAAAGTAAACATATTTGGAGACTAACTTAACTTAACTGCGTGCTATTTAGTGGACTAAAATTGTCCTTAATCCTAAATCTGACAATAAACAGCAGACAAAAGCCAGGCAAGGGGTTTCTTTTCCTTTGTTGTTGTGTGAGTGTTTTTTTTTTTACGGCCAACAAACCTGCAATAGCCTGTAATGAATTAGTTCAAATTGCTATTGGCCATCTACAGCAGAGTGCTTTGCCCTATTGTGTGTTAGTAATGCTGCTGCAATCTGACCTGTCTAAGCTATGAAGTACACCATATTGCATTTGACAGGTCATCTTTGACCAATCTGACCAAAGCTATTGTTTTAACTTATATCAATCAAAATGCAGTCAACGATCATGAATTATCCTAAATATTTTTAGGGTGATGCAACATATATCAAACTCGTAATAGCAACTTCATACTCAATCTTCCCAACTCGGCCTTTCGCCAGTTGCAGTTAAAGAAATGACGTATTAAAAAAAAAAAAAAAAAAAAAAAAAAAAAAAATTTTTTGCCCCTTCAATAACCCAAACACATCTGCATTATCGCTTGAGTGCAATTTTAGGTCAACGGAGAAGGTAGAACGAGATTACCCCATCAGACGATTTTTTTTTTTTTTGGTCATAGCATTTTTCATTTTTATCCATCCAGGCTTTCATTAACTTTGCAATGTCACTCCCGAACTTTTCACCTGTGACTTTGTACATTAAATTGAAAGTAATAAACTTTAGCATCTTATCTTAGTAAAGTAACTTTGATTTTCCTGTTATTACTTGCTACTACTGTGAAGGTGATTAGACTGAATTTAAATGTATATAGAAAAACCGATTTGTCTCCTGTTTATTATCTAAGCACATGTCAACGGTCGCCGCTAACTTGGAGAGAGGAGTCAAATTTAAAAACAAACTTAAATGTAGGTGAAAGAATACATGCCAGCTCTAATTTTGGCAAAATATCACCTTTACTAGAATATCTGGTAAATGTGAAGGTAGAAAAGATGAGAAGAGATGTGAACAGAAGACCTATGCACAGATCTTATGCATATGACGTCACAGAATAGAAAATGAGCCCTCAATGGAGGCAAGCGCGTATCATTGCAGCTGACACCAACAAATGCAGACAGCTAATTCGTGCAACCGTCAGATACTCGCGTAGTCTTCTACGAACGTATGGGAAGTCTGCGTCCTGCTTGCAGTGTGCTTCATTGTTTTGCCGCCAAAATGAAGTCACGTGACGTCAATGCGTAAGGTCGATTACTTGAGGTGTTGAGTTTAAACTTTAAAAATAAGAACAGGATTAGAGAAACCCTTTCAGTTTGCCATAAATTTAGAAGGATTCTGCACAAAACCATTATAACAGTACGGATTAAAGGCGATCGATGAAATTTTAAATGATCGCAAAGAAGAAAATTTATGTTAACTCGGGTAATTTAAAAGTAACATGCTGACTTTTAACAAAAAAAATATCCTTACCTTAACATGATACCGGTTATACCGCCACCAATAGAGGCGTTGATAGTAGCAATGGCTGATCTGTAACAAACCAATGGGAGCATTATATATTGTAACAGTTTTAGATTGAAGAAGATGTAAAAGTAAAACAATAAAACACTCACAATATATGGACCATAATTGAACTACAGTTTCATGATTGCTGGTTTTTGATGTTGGGTGGTTATGAGAGAAAAGTATGTAAAAAAGCGTTGTGAAATTGTGGGACATAGTGGAAATTGTGGAAAATGGAAAGTGATTAGTAAGGGATTGCATGAATGAAACTTCAGACTTTAGCTCGCTGACCAGCTCTTAGGGGCGAACGTAAAGCCTTACAATTCGTCCCCATATGCTCAAAAGGTAAACGTTGATGTTAATGCAATGATACACCAACTCCTTATACCTTCATTTGGTGGGTACCACGTTAAGGCTGTGAACAGTTAGAAGTCCCTCTGGACCCGAAAGGGGGCAAATTTAGTAAATCAATAACAGTCCTTATTGCGGTGTGCTAGCAAATTCTCCACAGCCAAACACGGGACTAAGCTGCATTTATGTGCATGGGGTTTCATTTTTTCTCAATCTTTCCTTTTACCTCACAAGAATCTGAATTGCTTCTTCTTTGAAAGTTGGACACCATAAAATGGACAGGTGAAGAGCTTGCTTTAGGTCAAAATAGCGCCATTAACTTAAAAAGTATTTACAAAGCCGAAATATTTTTAATATGGATGGGCGACAGAACTCGTTTCCGTCATATTTCACTCACTTTCAGTGAAACAAATTCTATAGATATGCTAAACGAGATGACCCTGTACAGATATTACTTTGACGGGAGAAAAACCTTTTTGTGTGAAAATGGCTTTACCCTAAAGGTTATTACTGATGTAATCATTTTAAAGGGAACAGGTCGTCATATCATTTCGAGTGAGGGATACCAAAGCTTCAAAACAGTTGTACAAGGTCATTATAAAAGATCAATTGACGAACCGAACTTCCCCTAGCTGAAACACAATTTGATGTACTATAGTTCATCAATATTTGATAAGCTGGGGTAATTATTATAATAATCACTGTAGGGTTTGTCTGAAAAAAGGACGACCAGGCAACTTTAATATATTTAAAGCAACGCCTCGATTAATTAACATTATTCAAATAACATTTGAACAGTTGATTTCGTGATAGCCTGACATCTTATTTACTAAAAGTAGGGTCCGGCGGAATACCGATATATTCGAAAAATACCAGTATAGGAATGTATTCATTCCGACGGAATTAAAATCCGGAAATAACGATACATCAAAATACCGGTATTCTCAAAAATACCGGTAATATGAAAATACCGATATCAGATGGTAATGCAGGAATACCGATGTAAACAAGTTTAAGTATATATTCATAGTCACGAGCATTACCATTACCCGTGATATCAGCAACTGAACATGCACTACACTTTGGCAATGTGCGAAGCGTCGGTGGGTACTACAGTCGGCACCATGAGTAAGCAGGCAACTTTTGTACGTAAACGTAGGCCCATACTATAGTATTAATAGGTGAATGTAATTTCGGAATTCCGATGTATATACACGTAGCCTATATCATTTTCATGAGTGATACCGGTAATGTGGATGAATCAGGTTCACTGCGAAGCGCATGTATCAATATTACATTCAGTACTCGTCAATAGCTCCGTACATAAACGTAGTTGTACAGATTATAGCCCTTTGTAAGGATTAGCCTACTGAATGTATTAATACCGATATTACTCGACAATTACCGGTAATGTGAATAGGGCCTAACTGTATATGTATGCAGACCACAGAAATATACACCTAGAATTGGCTTTGCACAAGCACCTGTAGTAAGTTTTGCAGCGAATTGAATAGATTTGAACAAGTTCAGTATCTTCCCAAAACAAACATTCGCCGATTTGATTTCAACGTTATACCAACGTGAAGTCGACGAAGTCTGCTACAAGCATCAAAATTTGCTAGAATTTCTCAACAATAAATCAGTTTTTACTTACAATTCTGCCAAAGTTTTGTGGAAATTAAAATTTCAAGTGCATTCAGAGGCCGATGTGATTGGAAAGCCTCAAACAAAGGGCAAATTAAAGAAATAACTCTGTCGGTGAAAATGTGCCGTACGGTATCGATTACTTTAAACTTACATTCAGTGTTGGCAAGATGACGGGTAAAAATCTTTCACATTTTTTCAAGATTATGTTATTTTAATGTACCACCGTCATCATAGATGATTGCAACATGACAAAACGTGTAATTTTTCTTATAGTTCTTTTATTTTTTACCGTTCCTTGCCAGTTGGGGAGCGCATTCTAGTGTCCATTCCTTACGCACGTGAGGTATGCATGTACACATACACGCTACACCCTACAATTATGTATAATCGAGATACACAATGTTGCGCAGTACATAATGTTGCGCACCCCTTGAATTTCCTGGATTTTACCACTGCAATGCAATTGTAAAGGCAATTCCACAAACCTACACACGAGGTATAATATTGAGTTAATAATAACGTAACATGAATGAACAAGGGATAACGCCTAGCCTAAAATGTGGCTAAATTATGACCTTGATTATGATTTTCCGCTGCGGTGCTTTTCATGTGCTTATAAATGGGCACGGTCAAACCAATCAGGCCACAAAAATCAAGATACTCGTGGCTCATACTGCTAATTTCTGACTCATTTGTGTAGGGAACAAATACTTTTCATCCCTTATCTACAATCCATGTTTTTTCTGACATTAGGTGGGGTCGTTGTGAGGTAATCAGCAGCCCTTTTTACCGTAGTGCGCAACATGACGACACTCAAGATTCGAAATCGCTCAACGGTACCTGTAAAAAACGTGGCAAAATTTTCACCAAATCGTGCTGATCACCAGAAATTCGCAAGTTAGGTTACAGAAAAGAAATGCACGAGTCGATATCCGTGTCATTTTTGATTATATTTACTTCTTTGTCTCCGCAATCTCCAATATTTTGCTTAAGTGCGCAACATTCCAACCCTCCATGCTACAGGTAGTACTGCCTATACCAGGGAGCTGGAAGACGTCTTCCAGACGTCTTCTTTCTACTGTCTGATCGTCGATATATTGGTCACGTGCTCTACTGGACCTTGTAAATTTTGCATCATGATTTCTTTTTCCGTTGCTGTCTTACAGAATTATTATTGTAACGTAACTCATGTCCGAATAGATATAATTAAGGAGTAGCCAATATTTCTTTTTTTACAGCTGGTCAAATTTAAGGTACAAATTAATGTTTTCTCTATCAATCTCCAAAGATGGTCTCAATTGTTCAAGATTTCGCTGTTTCTGGATCTTGGAAGTTTTCAAGATGGACCTAATTTTGTCAAGATATAGTGATTGTTTTCAAGGGGTGGCAAAACTGCTTACATTGAGGCAACATTACGGAGTACTAACCTACACTAAACGGCAGAGGGCATACATCCCAGTCCTTGATATACTCAATGCCTGGCGATGGTAGGCGCACTTTACCTTAGGTGGCATTTCATAGTTATTTATGAACTGAAATATGAAAGTAGATCTGAAATATGAAAGTAGAGAATGTGAATCAATGTATAACCCTAACAAGTTACACTACAGAAGGGGAGATTTTCATTTTACGTTTGTAAATGCCACCCCCCCCCCCCTCTTTATAAATTAGAAGGGATGGGAAATGGTCCATGTCCTCCTACATAGTGCATCTAAAATGACCTAAAATTCTGTCCTTAGAAGTTACTCTGCTAAGTTCCAGCGAAAATTTAGTTTTGAAAGCATCGGTAGAGTACGGTCCCTTTTTCTTTTTGTCATATAGTGTCCGGTTCTACTTGACTACATAGCTTTTTACACAGGGGCATTTTATTTCTTGCCCTTAGGCAGTGAAAGTGTTTGAACAAATTCTTACTAGCTGACATAATTGGCAAAATGTCTGCAATCAAAGCTGCAAGCAAACTGAAAGGCACATCAGGGACCACAGCCTGGCGTTTGAAACTGTTGTTAGCTGGGGAGGGGGAGAAAGCCTGTTATGGACAGCTGTCTCGTGGAGTGGGCTAATGTCCAAGTTTGACAATACCCCAAGGTTTCTGAGACCCCTGGACCGCAGTGGGTAAGTTGTCCTGTACCCTGAACCTCACCAGTACTGTTAGGTGGAGCACTAAGCAAAATTACAAAAAAAAACCTTGTCTCAAGCCTAATTGCAACCATCTACAGCTGAAGTATTTCATATGCATGCCATATTAAACCTCAAAGACAAAAGATTTGGTGAATAACAATAGTCTATTGTAGCAAACAGAGACAAGTTTGAAGGAAAAGTTAAAAATAGGTACCTAGGCGCCACCATGCCTGCAGCTTTGGTGTCAGATGCACCTGTGGTGCCTGCAAGCCACATGTCAAGAGGATTCAACGTCTGAATTAAAATCATTTGTCCCCATCATTTTCTTTGTGAAGCGCTTAATTACTATGAATTTTCACATACCAAAAATTTTGAGCGTTTCTTTGTAAAATTTTCCAGTGGGGGAGCGGTACCCTCCACGCAACCAAAGGGGTGAAACCTCTCACCTTACACCCCTCTCATAGAAGGCAATTGCACCTTAAGCCAAAATCTCCCCCACCTTCACCTGCCCCCCCCCCCACACACACACACACACTTACATCAAATAATGTTGACTCTCCCACAACAAGGCTTTGACTGAAGACAGACTAAAGTATTCCATTTCAAAACAGGAGTAAGCTAAAATGGGAGTTAAGTCTTTGTACTTGCATAAAATATTCTAGTCGCACCACTGGCAATATTAAAAGAAGTTGCAGGCGCAATGTATTTGGTCCTTTAATTAAGAATACGTACATAGGCATGCACAATACTTGTTTTGCGGAACTGGATTTTCCTGCGTTTAGAGTTAATGGAACTATTTCCTGTCACATTTCATTTCACCAGTAAACACATATTTTTCGTTAAAAGCAAATTTTTAATACCCCTCAACTTTCGAAATAAGACAAATTTAAATGCCACTCCGTTAACTATAATGTTCACTGTCAACGCAAAACAGCTGTGCAGGCTATCGCTTTTGGGTGCAGAGCAAATCTTCAACTCGCTGCATACGACATGGATAAAGCCACTTCTAGGTACATATTTCTGTGATGCAGTTTGTAGACCCACTGTTCTAGCATGTGGGAAGCATATAGATATTGGTTATTGGCCTGTACTATAGCCATCTCGGCATTGTGACTAAAGTTCATTTATTTTTTTTCATTTGTTTATTTCAAGTATAAATACAAATATTCATAAACAGGACATCAAAAGTGATTTTTATACGAAAATGTTAGCGTACAAAACAATAAAAATATATACAAAACGTACAAGTGCAGCTATCTACAATAAATTATCCAGATTACCGTTTTGTAAATAAAAAGCAGCACGATAAATAAAGCTATTTCCATACACATTAATTCTGAATTTGGTGTTATTGCTTTGTTGTACTAGTTATACCTAGTAGTTTCTCGAATTAGAGAGTTTAGTTCGGTATGCAAAGAATGTCTGTCATTTCTCTGTATGCAATTTACACTTCTAATGAACTCATTTTTAGCAGCATTGTTTACGGTACTCATAAGAAAGTTAAATTCTATATTAAAAATTTTAGAACATAACTTTAAAAAGTAATAATTCTTTTCTTATTTTTGATTAGTAGAAAGTGATACCAAGCAGAAACAGCATATATTAGATGTGGTAGTACATTGGCAGTACACTCTAAAAATATCTGGTTAAATTTTTCACCAGATTCCGTGTTCATATGCCACCCACACAATCCTGGTTAATTTAACCAGGAATTCTTATTCGACTTAACGAAAAAACTGGTTAAAAACTAGAATAATAACCAGGTTTTTGGTTAAATTCACCGGTGTATTGGTTCACATGACCATTATTTCCTGCTAAAATAAATAACCAGTATTGTGTAGGTGGCATATCAACACGGACTGGTGAAATTTCACCAGACGTTTTTTTAGAGTGTAAAAACTCTTTCCCTTACATCAGCAAAAAATATGGAACTATGTACGATAGAGTTGAGACTATGAAGTACACCCGTTTCAGTATTCTGCTTATATGACCAGTGAAACTCAGTTTATCATCAATACAAACATCTACATATACTGTATGATGAGTACGTTCTACTTCGGTATCTTTAACTGTGATTTTAGTCAACTTACATGATAAGAGACCTTCGTGTTTCATATTTACATTCTCAGAAACTGTTTCCTTAAAAAGAAACTACCTGAACAGCCTACTACCGGACTATAAGTACTGAGAGTAAAGTGTTGCACCTCTTAACTTGTGGCTACAGGTTTGTGCGAGGAACTTCTATTAAGAAAAAAAGCTGCAAATGAAACAAGTGGTCCTTATTCCAACAGACCATCTTACCAGCTGACATTTCATTTTTCATTTTTCCCTTGCCAGAATCTGTTTCACTCCTAAGTTTACTCTTCGCCACAAAAAGAAGGGGCAAGTTGTACTTTAGACGGGGTGGGGTCAGAAACGTTTTCAGGTGGATAGGCGGAAGTCGATATTTCCTTCACCTCTCAAAACCTTAAGTAGGGCTAGGATTTTTCAGGTGGGGTGTCATTCTTTCGCACCAAGGTTATAAGCCCTGCAAATTGAACATATCCTGAATATCATGAAATCGGGTGACGCGATGTAAGTAAAAAGGTCAAGGGCAGGAATAGGGTTCTATTGTTTTAACTACTTTAGTAGAAAACAGTGTGTTATCTCTTTTCTTGATCAATGAAACATTAGGTCCGTTTTCTTGTTGATCGTACATGGAATTAGTGTCCACAGAGCCAATGTGTCACTTCCTAATTTCGCCAAATTTCGCATCTAGAAATTTATATATTACCGGTCTTAACGGTATTTCGCACCGGAACACCGGTACGTGATTTACGTGATACTGTTTGTTGGATACGCACATAAATTAACTCGTAATCTCGCATGACTAACGGTACGTTTTAAGCTGGATTGATGTTTAGATTGGATGCGGCCATTAAAATTCAAATATTTTTCATAGAGCTGGAAATATTTAATCTTTTTCTCATCTCTAGAATATTATTATCAAATGGAATTACTGCTTCTTACAGTTTAGTAAGAGTTGTGTACGTCAATTGCCTCAGCTTCCGGATTGCATAAATATCCAGGTAAGCGTTTTCGTCTGAAAATAGTTTATAAAACGTACGACATCGCTTTTTAAAGAAATATTTATGTTATTGATGTCAGTCAGTGATGTAAATAAACTAATCTGAATGCTGACAAATAAGAAGCGATTTAAAGTGGGTGAATCTGTGATAATCGTTTCTCGAGCGTTAATGCTTATATATACATTCCCGGTATCCCCTCCATTTGTAGGAATGCCAATGCTCACAGTGCATTTGGAAAGATTGCTGAATACGTACTGACAGCTTATGATTGTTGGTAACGGTGCATGGTTAAATCGAGGAAATCTTTAATTAACAATTAGATCAGATGCTATTTGAAAACCTGAAACTTCTCCAGGAATGAGATACTGCCCCCAAGAATATGAGACTCAAAAGGAAGCCCTTAGACTGCCCTGCGATGGTGCAAGTTAGGGTTGTGTTGCACACTTTTCACAAATTTTCAAGCATTATATTCAATTTTATTATGAACAAAAGTTCTAAGCCCAACACCTGAAACCACTACCGAAAGAAAGGGAAATTTTTTGTCAAGCCTCAATTCGAAGCCAAAGGTTGACGCCAGAAAAGACTACCCTACAGAAGTTACGTCCCCTAAGAGACACCATACTTAATGTGGCAAAGGCTACTTAACAGTGATTTATTTATGTACGCCCTGTCAGACTACGGTATTCTCACAACATGCTTTGTCAGACCAGGGAATTGCAACAGATGCAACACCCTGGTCTGACGAGGGTAGTTTTGTAAGGTCATATGAGCATTTTAGTTTCAAAAGGAACCAAAAGCGGGTAATGTGAGTTGTACAAGTAGGAAATCATAAATTATTCCGTCATTAACTGTTTCAAGTTAAGCAACTGAATAAGCCATAAAGGTGGAAGTTGGACCAATGAGATTGATTTTGTAAACTTTGTAATATATTTCCTTGAAATTTTAGAATTAAAGGGAAATGCAGTCCCCCCCCCCGCCCAATATGAATTAGTGTACCCTGTCATCCTAATTCAGGAATGGCTACGATCAATCATGTCACAATATTTTGTTACTTATTTATAATTCATGCGGAATAACTCCTTGGTTTACTTTCAATATTCAAAATAAAGGTACTTGTGAGCAAAACAAGGGGAGATTTGTAAGATTTAGCAGATTTTCGAAAGTAAGCCAGGGTCGAATGCCATCTCCCTTTAAGGTACACTTTAAAAAGCAGAAAGGTCAAACGGTGTGCCACTTTTCAATTCTTGTTTTAAGTCACAAAGCTATAGTCTCGGTTAGACATTTTTCTTGTGTTTTCCTTTTTTTGTCCGGTACATTTTGAGCTGCTGTAAAAGCATTTCTTGTTTACCATAACTACGGCGACCACAAGTCATTAATGCATTTTTCTTCTCAATTTGACACTTTTACTAGGTATGTATTTATTATTGTAGCCCTTGTCGTAGATTTTTTTTTCTCTGTAACGATCCCAAGAAAAGAGCCAAATTTTAAAGTTGTCCAAGATTGAAATATTTTAAAATTTTGACATTATATGTTGGATGTTGCTTGCTAAGAAATAACAGATCATTTTACTGCTTACTTTGGGTGGAAGTTATTTTAAAGCAGGAAAGATTTCAAATCATTATCTGTTATATGAAGAGTAAAGCCGTCACTTGAGCCATCTATTGTTTGAGGCCTATTGAAGTCAACTCTTGAATTAAAGATTGAACACAGGCAATAAAGAACTACCGGTACTCCTTCGTAAGGACAACAAATCAAAATATTATTCGATGGTCACTGCAGTGCAACGTACTATTAACAGTAAATAAACTATGTGTGAAATCTTTGCACAATATGAGAATACGAAAATAACTCTTACACAAGAGGATATAAGGACATGGGGGTTAAACAGCGTTTGGAGCACATTCAAAGGAATCATACTTGTGACTGTGTGGATACGAAACATACCTTGCTGCTAAGGTCCACTTTAGACCTGTCACGCCTTGAGTGCTTCCACAATTGAATCCTAGCCATCCCCACCTAAGAGAGAAAGAGCAGTAGGGACAGTTGAAGTGATGAAAAAAATTATGTTCATATACAACACATGTCAAAAATCAAAATAAACTAAAAAGTAAACAAGAGGGCAATCCATGGAGTTGCAATCCCATCCCTCTCATATTTTCTACATACCGTGGGGTTAAAGAAATTTCCCAACACATTAATATGCAGATCATGACGAAAGACCACTTTTAAGTCATTTAAAATTCGATCTCTAGCTTAAGCAACCAGAATGTACTGTTTAAAAAGATCTGCCATCACTCTGCAAGTATGAAGCGGTTTTATGATCTTTTCTAACAAAGGCCTACTGTTATACAAATATAGCTAAAAACCAAGTTTTACTCATTTTGAATTTTGCCTATTAGGCCTATTAGGCATGCAAATGTTTTCATGGTCAGGTACCTTTCCACCAACTTTGAAATTGATGAGGTAAGGTTCAGGAGGAGTTACGATGGACTCATTAGCAAAATTTTGCCAAAGTTGATCTTTAAAGTACATTGTGACCTTTAAGTTCTTAACTTACCAACCAAGAAGCACAGTATTAAGTTAATTCAAACATATGCAAAAACCAATTGTTAGCAGATTTGGCCTTTGACCTGAGAGGTCATCAATTAAACATGTACATGTTTTCATGATCAGGTACGTACCCACGAAGTATGAATTTCACTGAACTCAGTTACGGTTTAGTAGAGGTTCAAGACACACTTTTGCACAAAATTTGGGCAAATTTAATCTTTGACCAACATTTTGGCCTTTGGTCTCACCCTTAGCAACCAAGCAGCACCATTTTAAAATTGTTTTATCGGTCCTAACATATCATGCGGTTTTATTATTTTTTTTATATATACTGATGGGCAATAATGGACAAAACCAGTATTAGCTAATTGACCTTTGACCTATGACGTCATCAATTACTCATGCATAATGTTTCATGACCAGGTACCTCCCTAACAAGTTTCAACTTTACGACTTACGGTTAAGGACGAGTAAGCCACAACACTTTGTTCACTTTGTTCACTTTGTTCACGTACGCACGCACACACTCACACACACATGCACAGCTTCACATTGCTGATGTTAGGTGAAGTAGAATATCTCACCTTTCAATACATTAAATGTAGGGATATGAAATAAGAATAAGACTTTGCCACGTTAAAAATCCACTAAACAGTAAAGAGGACCAAAAGCCTTTGAGAAGGAATTCTACTCCGAAACGTTTTTCCATATCGTTCTCAATATGCATCAATGACCTACTTTCAGTATAATACACCAGTCTTAAAGATGGAAACCAGCAATAGGCCTATTGCATTCTGGATTTTGCGTGAAGTCACAGCTACTATACTTCTTTTCTGAAGTTCGATTGAAAAGCCAAGTTTTGTCATCAACTTTCAGAAAAAAAAAAAGCTGTGACGTCAAGTAATATTCTGCGTACAATGGTACTGGCGTCTGTTGAAACCACGGAGCTACTACTTGGAGTACATATATAGTAGCTCCATGATAATTGCAAAACAGGTAATTCGTATTTTATCTGTAGTTTCTCCATAGAGCAGGATATAGTTCCTCTATCCTGTTCTATGGGTTTCTCTTTGTGTATTTGCTGCTGTGTTTCTAAGTATGCATTTTACAACTTTTGCTAGAATGGGTAGCATCGAGGCCATTAGCCTATGCCTCTGCAGAGAATCTGTGTATTAAATGAAAAGGGCAAAGTTAAACATTTTCAAATTCTTCTCGCTTGGCAACGATGCCTTGCAGCAAAATGACTTGCAAATGAATAATTTTGTTTATTATACCATGCTTTCTACTGTCTTGAAGCCTCAATTACTCTTTTAAGCACAGATACTGAAGGTAAGGAGTTCATCGAAGCCACATGTTTAAGCCGAACGATTTAGATTTATGGTAAACGTTGACAAGCCCAACTGGTTAGTCTCATGCATTTTTCCCTCTGTTTATCTCTCTTTCGTTTTCGGTCGCTCCCTTGTGTTATGATTAATTTCTAATGTGTTTTAATACAACCATTTGTTTTTGTAATGAAGTACCACGAATTTCTTGAATAGTAAACAAAGGTTGTGCTAAAACTTGAATTGGTGGATTTCATAGATAACAATCACTGAAGGTTGAAGACGAATGACTTAAGATTTGTCAGTTTCTTGTCTTTTGTAATAAACAGTGTTGCATACAGCCGGGTTCATAAAGACATTATATTGCATTCAAATACTTAGTCTTTTTATCCATTGAACACTAAGGTTTCAAACGATCCCGATCGAATTTTTTCATAAGCTGATGTGCGTTTTCTTTTTTTACGAATTTTCTTACCCTCTGCATTATAAAGTATTTTAACGGATGGTTAGAAATGTACCATCTTGAATCAGTGAACCTCTTGACGAAAAGATGACATTTAAAAATTCTTGTTAGTAAATTATTTAATAGTGATGGCGGTGCTGCAGTGGCGTAGCCAGGTTTTTTTGTCGGGGGGGGGCAAGAGCACCAAGATTTCCCCCAATTAGTGATCTGCTTCCTAATAATCAGTGTTCTCCGCAGGTCCAGATTTTGTCCGGGTGCTTTCCTCTAACGTGGCTGATGTGACTGATCGCCGTCCTGGGGGAGGGGTCTAAGGGGAGGGGGTTCCCCCTCCCCTTTGGAAAATTTTTGCTCATATAAGGTGGGCTGGATGCAAAATGGTGCCACATTTGGTGCTAAATGTAAACTGAATACATCACCAAGAATTCCTATTTTTTTAGGAAGCTTTTTTATCTTGCTTGTCTTCAGGTATTGGTGAATTTTTCTTGAGTCCTACTGGTAGATCAGAATCACAATGGGTGAAGTACAGTAATTAAGTGAACCCTGGTACACCTTTCCCTTCATCAGTTCACCACATTCACCACAATCAGTCAAAATTTTACGAGACCTGCCCTTGTAGCAGAGTATAGCACTTGACCCATTCTAGCAAACTGCATATACCACAATGCTGCTGCTTTAATTATCAAGAAACATTGGAAGTGTACAGTAAAAGGACAGAGTCCCTTGTCAGAGGTCCAGAGATCTCATGCTGTATAAAACAGATATTAAAACATTACTAGTACAACTATAAGCATGGTGTCATCATTCCATCTCGAAAACCTTAATGAGGACTGGTTGTGCCAGTGTGGCATATACTTTTAAATAAGTAAAGTGTACTGGTTGAGAAATTTAAAATTTTACCAGATCATGCGCAACTTTCACCATATATTCACTTTCAAAATTTCCCCCAAGATTTTTCCAGAGGGGGCAACTCGCAACTCGGAAATAGCATTTCCCAGGCTTGTAAGTAGAACCTAAGCAGTCGTTACTTTGAGCTTTTGTTTGCCAAAAAAATGTTCCCTTCAATTAAAAGTGAGAAAATTGCAAAAACTTGCTTCATGAACTAAACCAAAATTTACTTGATCTTGATTTAAGCTAAGATCACTCTTTAAACACTTTTGATGAAATATCTTTCCAAAAATATGTCGGTTCGGAAAAAGTGGTCTAAAGATAAGGGGGATCCTCACACAAGGTACAGAGAGGAGAATCTTTCCTTTTTAATTTTGAATAAAAATTCGTTACAACCTATAATTCTATGAACGTAAAAAAACTGAAAGAATTGAATTTTGGGGTCTCCAACAGCTTCAAAGACGATGGTGAAAATATCTGACCAAGAATACGATGCACTGCTGTAAGATTCATATTTGAGATCGCAGTAGCTTTTAAAGTCTTTTGCTTGATGAAATATACCACTTTATTGTCATGTGCATGAGAGATAAACATTGTTAAACGCTTTGCGTTATCATTGATTTCATTAGTGGCATGTAGATTCAGTCTCCACTCCCTCGGGATAGCAGAATTTTTCCATAATACAATTTAAAAGGAAAAATACCAGTAAAATTACATTTATGGCAGAAATCATTCTAATTAAGCACTCAGTCGACTCTCTGATTAAAAAAATTACTTTGTAAGTTTTAGTGGCCATGAGAGCTCTGGCATAGATAAGTTTATTGTCAGTTTTAATAAGAATTATTCAAATTATATTGATTAGCATACACATCCGGAGGGCGTAAAATAAGATCAAGTGCAACAGACATCATAAATACTTGTTTTCAATGATAACATATTAATTGGAAAGGTTACATTAAAACACATATATTCTGCCATATTTCTTGAGCTTACTATCAAACAAAACTTTCCAAAAAGCAAAGCCATCCTGAAAATAATTTGTCCCTCATTTACACTTTAAGCTATAAGCAAAAGGGCGTAATTCGACCATTTCTAAACCACCTTCACATTTTGCACATATTAGAACAGAACGTTTCCCCTAATTGTCTGGTTTGTGTGACCAAATAAATTTATATAAAATACTCCCTAGTTCATGAAAAACTCCACATCTGATGAACCCAAATAGAAGATGGATTGTAAGAAAAAGTTTAGTGTTCTACATAAAGCGTGGTCCGAAATAGGGTTGAGACCTTCGATATCACTCTATTGACATTTTATAGGAAAACTTGAAACTGTGTGCTCTAAATTGCTATTACTTTGTAACAACTATAATTACATAGTTTGAAAATTATAAGATAATACAACATTATGTAGAAACAAGTAGGCTAAATGATCTATTTAGTGAAAGTAAAAATAAGCTTTGGAAAATTTTAGGGGGGCGCGCGTCGGGTGCGCCCCCGCCTAAATCCGCCACTGGTCATTGACGTATGCGAATGAGTGAGATGCAATCATGTAGACATGATAAATGACTGCGGCTAAACAGTAGTGGGGCTGAACAGACATGCAGCCCACTGTGGCGCAGCATGGGGGCAATCAATTCAATTTAATACTTTAATCAACTAATGCAAAAACAAAATATACCTCAGAAATTTTGTTTGCTAAAGCTCACACAAAAGTTTACAACAATGAAATGGTCGCCTTCCCGCTCCTGCACAAAGGTATACAATGCGCATGCAAAATATTTCCACCTTCCAAATTTTGCTTACCCCATTTCCCCCATTCCCGCTTTTGAAAACTCTAGTGGTGCCACTGACAACCCATTCAGATTTTTACTTCGCTGTAGGTTGTTTGGCAAAAGTTACCACCTTATCATATTGTACATCGTCCTTAAAACTTTTTCAGGACACGGCAGACCCGATTTATACATTGGACAAGTTGGGTTCACATTCTTCTGAAATCATATTTCTGCTCAAACCATCAGTTTAACACATGAGTTGGCCAAGTGTAAAACTATCCTTCTTCTAGCTACTCAAAGATCATGTTACATGAATGTACTTATCCTGTGGATGTCTGTAACGTAAGTCTTTGATTATTCCTATCAAGTTATTCACGGCTCGTTAAACTTGGCTTCGCTAAGTTGTGATTAACTGTCGCCTGCCTTGCAGACTTGGATAGCTTGCATCTGTTTAATAGATCATAGACAATTAACCACCACTGTTAATTATCTCAAAAAAGGAAAGTGGACTATTGCTGCATCGTCAGTGGCGATAAACACGTAATGTCTTGGGTTTGTAGATGGTTGCCCTCAGCAATGAACGGTTGCGCTCAGACAATTGAGAAAACAAAAAAATAATCTAAATGTTATGTGTAGAATTTAACTAATTGGATAGGAAAATCATACGGATTCCTTAAAAGGTCTTTTTTAAAAGGCCTACTATTTTCTTAAGAAATGTGATATGTCTTCCAAGAGGGTCTGCGTGTCGCAAGTGCTCCTTGCCTCGCATTCCTATCCCCTTAAATTATTACTTACCAGTGTTTAATGCAAGATTGATGTTTTATATTTGTGTAAACAAGTGTGTATTCATAGGCCTGCTTGAAATTGTGCACTATTTTTAATCAGAAATCAGCTGACGGATTGGCCTGAGTTATTCCGAGGGTCGCACTCGTGCTCTGTAACCTGCAGCAGAAAGATTGGCGCCAAAGAACAAAGATAAAAAGCTATGATGGGGTATTAACTGGGCTGTTGCATCTCTCCAAACGTTCGTTCATTCATTCATTCATTCATTCATTCATTCATTCATTCATTCATTCATTCATTCATTCATTCATTCATTCATTCATTCACATTCTACTCACATTTGGAGACTGCACTTTGACACTACGGAGACAATAAACGGTCAATAAAATTTCATAAAACATCGTTGATTAAAGCTTTCCAACGATTTAAAGTTGCTGCACCCTAATACTGTTGGAAAGATCATTCCATTCTTTTGACCCAGTATAAAAGAACCTGTTGTTATTCAAATCAGTTCGCTACTCTGATCCCCAGCAACGTCCCCTGCTGAGTGTTCTTTAGTCTGTTGCCATCAAAATAGGCATTTAAGGTGTCAGCTTCAGAAAGATTGTGTTGCTTCTGTTTGGAGCATATCAACATGCTTTTTGTTTCATCTGCATTTATGACCATTTTGTTTCGTTGCACCATTTATGTATATTGTTTAGATCCTCGTTTAATTTTATAGATAGTTCTTCTGTGCCTTTACAGGAAACATGAAAATTGGTGTCATCGGCATACATGTCAGCTGAAGAATGTGAATGACATAAATCGAAATCATTGATGTAGATGAGGAACGGAAGTGAGCCATTGATCGACCTCTGAGGTAACCACTTACAACTGGTAAACTTGAAGGGTTGGAATACTTATCATTTAAGTGGAAACATTGTTTCCTGTCGGGTAAGTTTGACTGAAACCAGTAAATAACTTTCTCGGAACATTGTTGATACAATCGCAATTTCTTAAGTAAAATATCATAGCTTACAAACTCAGATGCCTTTCTTAAGTCTAGAAGGACAGATCCTATCATTTTACCATCATCAGTGGCTTTAAACCATTCTTCTGTCATCTTCAGTAACGCTGTTTCGCAGAAGTGCTTCTCTCTGAATCCAGTCTGTGCGACTCTTAGAAGTTGAAATCTTTCTACAAAATCGTAAAGGGCTAAGTGTACATGCTTTTCAAGAATTTTTAAAACAATAGGTAGTACAGAGATGGGTATATAGTTGCTTATGTCTAGACTTGACCCGCTTTTATAAATAGGCACGACTTTTGCTAAGTTTCCATCCAGTTGGAAAGACACTGTACCTGATACTTTGAATAGGTATATAGGAAAGACACACACAATAAGACGCACACAATTTAAAAACTTAAGCACTTATTCCATCAATACCTGTAGACTTTTCGTGTCAATAGTACTAAAATACTTTAAAACAAATTCTTCAGATACGTTCGGGATATCAAAAAACAACCATCATTGGTTATTTTGGATGATAAGTAATGCCGTAGAGACTCGACACTGTTGTTATTGCACTTATTTTCTTTTGTAAAATACTTCTCGGAGACAGAGGCGAAAAAAGGGTTCTGAGCCTCCACAATGTCGTCTTCATCACCACCAATGTCTTTCCCGTCAACATGAAGAAGATTAATTTCCGAGAACTATGCTGTATTACAACTTGATTGTACGCTTTTTAGAATTTGCCAAATTTCCTTAGTATCACCCTGTTTCTTTGCAATAACATTTTTGAAATAATCCCTCTGTGCCTGTCTAATAAGGGATGTAACTTTGTTTCTCCAAAACCTGTAAACATCTTGTTCTTTGACCTTTTGACTTATCTCTATTTCTTACTGCCTATCTTATATCTTCATTGAACCACTCTGGTTGAAATTAAGGAGTAAATCACATTTGGCGGACTATTATTGGTGAATAACGGACGAGGCGAAGCCGAGTCCGTTATTTTGCAAATTTGGAGACGAGACGGTTTATGAGACAATAATAGTCCGACAAATGTGGTTTGTTCCTATTCTACCACCGAAAATGTGTAAAATCAGTGTTTACGTTTACCGACCGTTTGTTGTGGAATAACAGGTCAGTGTTTAACCAATCAGAATGCAGGATTCTCAATAACGGATGGCTAGAGGTGGTAGAACTTCCTTTTTTTACACTCTTTACTTTTTCGTAGGACATGTTGATTTACAGTGAGTTAAAACATGTTTTCCCATAAGCTAAGGTCGGCATCCACATTATTTCACATTATTTATAACATCACCCCATCTAGAATCTGCTAGTCCCGTATAAAAGCTTGCTTATTTATCTAACTAACATCTCTGGAAGTGATTGAGGTATGGTCAGCCTTACAACTTTGTTCCTTTTCTTACTTTAAACTAAAATGAACAGGAGAATGTCACTGATTCTGACGTTAGGAACCCTAGGACCATTTACTAACCTCTTCTGTTGCGTGTATATATATATATATATATATATATATATATATATATATATATATATATATATATATATATATATATATATATATATATGATCTATCATGGAACTGGTAGTTTCAGTGACTCTGGTAGGTTGATTCACCACTTGCTTAAATAAAAATGTCACACTGTATTTTTCCATGCATTGTTAGCCCCTACTATGTTACAATTGAAATCATCTTTAGTGACAAAATCATTGCAAGAACTGTACGGCAAGTTAAGCATATTATGGAAGGAACTTATCCAATCTGCCTTGGCATTAGGAGGAGGGTAGATTAAACATAAAAGTATGCTCTTAGAATAGGAAGGCTTAGTTTCCAATCAGCTTACCTCAATATTAATTCAAACTATAGCCTCACTCTGACTGGATAATAATTACTTTGCGGATCAGTAAAATGTGACTTAGTGTAGTCCATTGCATTAACCGATCAGATTCAGTAGCATTAAAATAACACACAGTAGCCTAATTCACTCTGCAGAAAATTGCCTTGAGCAATTTAAACTCAGTTCAGGCTATTGTAGCCTTGTCTGGGAAGTGCAGTGGGAAGATATTTCTTACTTCAGGAGGAGAAAGACGAAAAAAATTGGTTGGATATACTTTTGCTGACTGTGACAAGTAATTGATCCTTAAAGTATGACGCTAGAAAAAACTAACCTGTATCATTTAGATCAGGGGTCTCCAAACTTTTTTGCTTGGTGGCCCAAACTTTCTACTAGGGAATTTTGGTGGCCCTCAAATTGACGAGTCGATGAGAGGTTGGAATTATTTTTTCGTTCCCGAATCCTTTTCGCGACCCTCCGAAATATTTTTGCGACCCTCAAAAGGGTCGCGACCCCCAGTTTGCCGAACCCTGATTTAAATTTATTGCTGATTATTCTCAATGCCAATTTTTAATGTAAGGTATTTATGATGCAATAAGCCTTTTCGTGCCATCAGGGCAATATCATTTCTCAACTTGATTTTTTGCGAATATCATTGTCCTGCGTCTTTTACTAGCATGACTATTTCGGTCATTGAGGTGATATGCAAGATATATTATCCGTTTGTGTGACGCAGGGAATCGCCTTAATGAACATAATTATCTCAAGGTTTACTTCGTACCATAGCGTTCCTTAATTAAGGAAACTCTAACCCTTAAGTCCAAGTTACAGCCATTGTCTTTGTAACCAGTTTTAGTCACACGGATAACTACGAAACGTTGTATAGGCTTAAATGGGACAGATGCGAAGGCTTGAGCTGCTTGGTATGTATCATAATTTATACATGAAAGAGAGCCTATCTTGCATTTTGATACAAATTGCGAAAATGAAAACGGGTAAGCACCAGGTTTTCTTTACCTGATTACCCATAGGCACCTTCCTCTTCCAGTTTTGTTTTTTTTTTCTCCCTCAGTGCAAAGTGGTTTACTCCCAAAAATCCTTCCCCCAATCACTCACTTATTGAAGTATCTTATAGAGGAACTATACGTACCAAAGCATAAACATCCCAAGTACCACGTTTGTCGGCGAGCCCATCGGAGGAGCTGTTTTCATCTTGTATCTCCTATGACGAGGTCTTAAAACCAGTGTAGCAACCAGCCCGGTGACTCCGCCTACAATATGAACTACTCCGCCCCCTGCAATGTCAATCACACCTAATTTTCGAAGAAATCCACTGGGGGCCCATACCCACCGAACGGGAAAACTAGACTGGATGGTATTTACCAAGGAAAATATAATGTAGGCTTCCAGTCGGGTTCTTTCTATCATAGCTCCGGACACTATGGTGGTAGTTGTTGTACTGAAAGCCAGCTGGAAAATAAAATAAGTGTAATTATATCCTTCAGAAAAATGGCTTTCTGAGTCTACCAGAAACGGTTTTCCTAATCCTATAAATCCGTTATCTCCAAGATAGTGGCCAAAGCTCAACCCGTAGCCAACAATGTAAAACGAAAACCCTCCAAAGATGACGTCAACTGCATTCTTTACCATGATGTTGACTTCATTTTTTGCAGTCGCAGTGCCACTTTCCAGCAAGCCAAATCCTAGAAATAAAAAACGGAGAGAGATTGGTGCTAGACAAACTAATGAACTAAATTTGAACCAAAATGCAAAATTTGTTTCAAGAGTGGCGTCCAGAGTTGCCTTTTGCCCGACGAGGGGTCATGCCTACCCCTCCCCCGTGGAGAGGGCAACAACCTGAAGAACCGACAAAGGTAACAGATTGAGGGAAGGTCGGCAAACGAGCACCAAAAATTGGTGTTTGGAGTAACATTGAGAGTATTATTGAAGAAGTTTTATTGAAAAAGTGTGGGTTTCTAATGCAGAAAATTTGGGTTTTTATTGACGAATCTGCCTTTTCTGAGAGCAAAACGAAGTAAAGCGTGGGGAAGGTGGGGTAAGAGGGGACTGGTGATGGTCGGAGAGGAAATACTTCATCTTACCCATTAAGGCTCCCGAAACTGGAGAAAACCTTGCCCGATAAGAAATGATCACCTTCCCCGACCTAGCGTCACCCCTAAACTTCTTCAAAAATAAACTCAAATTTTCAAACGCTCCCTACAAAACACCAATTTTCGAGGCCCGCTTGCCGTCCTTCCCCAACCTGTTGCTTTCTCTTGTCTTCAGGGTGCTACCCTTCCCAGTCGGGGACAAGGCCCCTTGTCGACAGTGGTAATCCAATTTTCATTCCCTCCCCCGGGAGGGATGTTTATTGACAGGTTTTTCCAGCTGTCTCCCCTATTTTCGGTGTCTGTGAGTCAGGTATCAACAGTTCAAAATCATCTGTTTTACGGTAACGTTACTTAAATTTGTTTTGGCTGTCCTTGTAAGGATAAAATTGTTACTATGATACGATAGGCTACTGACTCATTATAGATACATATGCTGACTGTATTATTTAAAAATTAACAGTGTTTAAACTCTTTTAAAGATTTGCCTGTACGACAAAAGTTGATGGCATCTAGTGTTTGGACCATGTACAACTTCTCAACGGCATTGCAGGCTATGTAAGTTACTTAGTCCAGTGTGGTCATAGAAGAATGACACGAGTGTTCTGGGTGGCATCCGGAGGAGAAAAAAATCTCCCATTTCAGGCAAAAAAAAACGTTATTTTAGGGCAAATTCATATTATGGCCATTTCCTAATTAGGGAAAATTTCAGGCCAAAATCTTTTGCCTCTCCCCTCCTCTTTTATGAAATGTCTTACAGTAATCCTATATGAATACAGAACTTCTAAGTTGAATACATCAAAACCTACATCCGTGACCGCAATTCCAGTAAGAAACAGCGAGTATGTATAGGCATGATCTACTTTTTGTAACTGAAAGCTTTGTAGCGTACATTTTTCTTTAGCAATCAAGAAAATTGCAAATGGCGCCAGTATAATACCAATCAATCATCCGCTCAAATTTGATGCGTTTGCTAATTTATCCTTTAGATGGGAGATAATCAGTGTGATTGATTTAAACATATAAAAACATTTTCACCGGAAGGTTTAAAAGAGTAACAACTTGTGTGCCGTGAACGAACGGAATTAATGCCTGAGACTCCACATTGCCTTGATCTTTACGCTCTGAGGATTGAAATACTGCTTATAATAGCAGACACTTGAATCAAATACGTATGAAATATAAAAGAAGAGAAGATGATCACACGACCTGTATATCAGCCAGCACGTTCAACACGTGCGCCACTATCAGTGGTGCACGTACTTAGAGTTTGTGCCTCCCTGAACCGTAAATGAGTCGTCGCCACCTAATGGGGAATCCCTGTCCTTTTCATTACAGTAAACCACAACTCCTCCGCCCAACAGTGCTACTCAGGAAAGACGGCCCTTTGCCCGCCCCTCTCCCCCTAGCCACATTAGTAAAAGTAAGTGTTACGGCTAGGTATACACAGAACCGAAACAGATGCGTAAGCATGAGATTAAGATTCCAAACTGATTATTATTAAACCCTTTTTCCTTACTTTATACAAAATACACTAAAATTTTCACTTAGGCCTATACCAACAATACTTAATCCCTATACTTAGGCCTATCTCTAGTCATAGCTGGATGGAGTCATGGGCGTCAATCCTGTGGGGACAGGGGGACACGTCCCCCCACATTTTGGAAATACATCCATTGACTTAAGATTTTTATACAGTAACTACCCCCCACACACACTCGAGTAAAGATTGACGCCCATGGCTGGAGCCATAGCAGTCTCATCGTTACAAGCTTAGGCTTTAGTCGACGGGGTAGGGTGTTCTCGTAGTACTGGTAGGTACGACGTTGGTAGCTGAATTTGTTGGCGATTATTCCTCTCTCTAACAGTTCAAGGTTAGTAAGACCAGGGAGGTGATATCAGAGACTCCATCAGGACCTCTCGAACGAGCAGGCAGCTAGTTCACTAACAGCAAGAACACAGGAACAGTTTGCTATGACAACTGTATGTTAGAGTTTCTGCGCTGTATGGTCGATATCTCTCTCAGTATACACGGTGAATAATAACGTCTAGCTTGTGGTTAATCTGTGTCTCTTTCTGTCCTGTTATTGTGAGTGTTTCCTTTTATATAGATCATCAACTGTTCCAGAAATTTCTCCCTTAGTAAATTCCAGAATATTCTTGCAAAGAACGCATTCATGAATCTAGAGGCGGTCATCGCTAAAATTAGAATATCATAGTAATCAGTCCTTTCCACAAGGAAATCGAGGGTTCTCGAGTTAGAAGCACAGTTCCAGAATTATCTCCAACCTGCCAACGTTCATGCGAACAGTTCTAACCAGGTAGAAGATGCTATCGTTCGTCAACTCAACAGAGGATTCGAACCGGGGTTCTTGGGACGCCGTTCGTGCATCGAACAAATGTTATCACGGCCGAAATTGAAAAAGCGGTGGACTTTTGAAACTGAGAGACCCGGGGTTCGATCCCCGGTCGGGTCATGGTAAGGTGGGATCTACCGTTTGCCATCTGAAACGAGCTTCCACTTAATATTAATCTAATCTTGATATTAATTCTTGAGTGTCTTAGCGAGACGACCTGAATTACCGGTAGGAATTTGGAGGCTTCTTTTACATTTTGTTGGTGGTAGTCTGGCTTCTTGATAGGCACTTGATATTACAAGAATATAGATTAAAATGTACATCCCATTCATCCAATTCCGGCGGTTAAAGCTTATTCAGTTGCTGAGATGTAAAATATTTAAATATACTCACTTATCTTCAAGTTGTTGATTGAGCAATAATTTGTGATACCCTTCTTGACAAATTTACATTGCCTGCTTTGTTCCCTTTTAAAATAAAAATGTTTTAATGACCTTGGAAAAGTTATCCTTTCCTTGCTACTCAAATTGCAAGGGGAATGCAAATATAGTTAAGTCACTCTATACAAATGAAATCAGTGTCACTTCACTTCAAAGAAGACTTAACATGAATAGCATATGATACATATTAATCTACCATTTTCAATGGAGTAAATAAACTTGAACATTTCCTGTATCAGTACAGGAATGAGAGGGTACTGGTTTGTACATACAGAATGAATTTTCGAACATGACATACTGATTCGTTTTATGTTCATCCTTATACAGAATCTTGTTGGCGTAATATATCCAGTGGCGGCACCAGGATTTCAAAAGTGGGGGGGGGGGGCAAATGGAGGGCAAAAGGAAATGTTGGGGGGCAAATGCCCCCTCATGCCCCCGTAGCGCCGCCACTGAATATATCCCAAGCGAAATTACCTTTAGCTTACATAATATACTTGCAATAAGATCATATTGAAGATGTCTATGTTTCCGGTAGATATGTTTTTTTTTCAGGGTCTTACATGGTACATGCATAGTGCACTGTACTGCACTGCGTGTTTTACGGCGCGTTTCTTGGAATCTCAAAAAAATTTCAGCACATCCCTCGTAGAAGCTGCGTAAAATTCTGATTTTCAGAACTTCCGTTACCCCTATGGTAGCGTTAGTCGAAATCTCCATAAAAACCACTTTGTCTTTTCCTTATTGTTAACATCATCCTAGGCAACCAGAGTCAGTATGATTCAGTATGTAGAAATTTTAAAATCGTTTTATCTCACGAAAGAAAAGGAACTACAAGTGCGTAGGCTCATATGAGCCATACATAAAAGTTTCCACTGTTATCGTACCGCAAATTTCATATAGTACCATTTTTGTATATTGACACCCTTCCTATCTATTATAAATGGCTAGCACAATGCATTTGCAACTTCCTTCTCAATTCGAAAAATTTCACTAACAGATAAAATATACTATTGTCAAATAGAGGGCGCTCCACTTAACTATTAGCTAGAGACCCTATAGTGGGAGAGATTGGCCAACCATTGTTCTCAGATATGCATTCTGATTGGTCGAAATATATGGGCACCATTCTGGAGCCAAAGTACGAGCTTGCAAGATCATGTGTAGTCTATGCACACTCGAGAAGTTGTGCAGGCTGTACTGTACGTACGTACGGCCGGGCGTACGTATCCTATGTATGATAGATATGTTTTGTTTCCAAAATTTCGGCCAGGTTGTGCTGCATTTGGATGCACGAACAGACTAGAAAGGGTTACAAGTTGTACAGATTCCCAAAAGAAGGCTTCGGTGGGCTGTAAAAGTTAGAAGGTTCAATTGGAATCCATCAAAAAGCAATAGCTTATGCGACGTAACTTTACAGTATACAACTTAGTATACATGTAGCTAACGTTAGAGTAGGCTTAGCCTTAGAGTTAGATTACGACGTTCTGTACAAGGCCTAGCCTATACCGTATACGGCGGTTCCATCTCTATATTCCGACTGCTTGATATTCCAACACATAAACCCAAATACAACTCCTAACCCTTTGGCCTAACCGGCTAACCCTAATCCTAACCCAACTGGAGAGTTGTCGGAACTTCCCCATAGAGACGTCGGAATACCAGAGCTGCAGTCCCCAGTCATAGGTGTAGGAGTAGTGGCGTGTTCAGGGGGGGGGGCAGTGAGCCATACCCCCACCCAATGCCGATTTTTTTTTTACTTCCTAAAGATACGTAAAGTTTTTAACACAAATTTTACTGCAAATGGTAGCATATGTGGCACCAGATTGCATGTAAGGACACATAATTTTTCAAAAATTTTCAAAGAAGAGGGGGGCACCCGGTTGGTCCATGTTTCCCCCTCAAAGTCACTGATGCCGATGTTTTTAGTTCCTAAAAATACGTCAATTTTTAACACAAATTTTACTTCTAATGTGGCCTATGTGGCACAAGATTGCATGTAATGACAGGCACCCAATTTTTCAAAAATTTTCATAGGGGAGGGGGACACAATATAACAGATCAAACATTGCTCCTGGATCTATTAGTAACATGAGAAAACTGAAACATTTGAGTAGCTTTGACTTTGATGTAGGTTTTTACATGGAATACACCCTGGTCAGTCACAATTTTATAAAACCTAGGCCTAGGCCCATGGGCGTCAATACTGGGGGAACAGGGGGACACGTTCCCACCACACATTTTGGAAAAACACCCATTGACTTAAGATTTTTACACAGTAAATTTTTGACAGGAGTGGCCATGTCCCCCCACACTCGAGTAAAGATTGACGCCCATGCCTAGGCCTTTCCATAAAAGTCTCACTAGGAAGTGCCCCCTATATTTACCCCTTCCCCAGACCTCGCCTGAATCTTTCACTAAATAACGAAAAATCTTAAATAATTAGTTCAACTTGCTTGAACTTTCCAAAAAAGCACCATTTTTCATGTATGCCATCCTGCATTAACGTACTAGTAGTTTTCTTACTTGAAGGGGTAGACCCAGTCCAGTATAGACCCAGCCCAGTATAGACCCACCACAGTATAGACCCACCTCCTCTTACAAGCACAAAAATAAGACATACTAAAATGAGATTTTTTTAAATAAAATCACTTTTAAAACTGTCAAAATAGCATACACCATTCTGCATTTTCGTCACTTTCTATTAGCAAAAGTTACTCAAAATGGAGGGTGTTATACCCTCCCTCTAGACCCCTCCCAGGACGGCTTTTCTTGCACTGGGTGACAAACTAAAGGATTCGGCAGACAGTGCTAGCCAGAGTCAACCGATACGAATGATTGCCACAAGACATGCAAGACAACAGAACGCTGTAACTCACTTTGTTTTACATTTTGTACGGAAAACTGAGCGCACACAGTGTATATGATATCTGGCCATAGTTAACATTTGGCTCCAAATTGGCGCCCATGAAATAAGTTGGCCAATCTCTCCCACTATAGGGTCTCTACTATTAGCTAGATTACCTTAAAAGGAACTATGCAATTAGCTCCAATAGCAATAATGTGACAAAACGGTCTGTTTTTTTTTTAAAGAATGCTTTCTGTCATCCGAAGTCTAATTTATCGCTACATGCGAAATGCCGAGTAAATAATTGCAGACAGACTGCTTCACGACGCTGAAAAATATTAACGGCTTATTAGAATAGAGTTTTTACTTTCATTACGAGAAGTACTTTATTCTGATCAATATGACAATATAGAGGAAGTTAACTGGTTAAGCAGAGAATAATTGCTTTCGCCAAATGGTCCGAGTGTGAGTGTAATTTGCAAGTGACCTGTTGTACGTAATTGCTGGGAGGGTAACCAAAGGAACATGTAGGTTTGCATTTTCGAAAAAATTCGTTCTCAAAGAGTGTGTACCCATAAGCGAAGGAGGTGGGGGCTACAGAAAATTGCTTAAAGACTCGAGCATAAGAGCTATGCCGTCCCCCATTCAATTTTAAGTAGTCCTATATGCTTTTGTTATTACCACGGACAGGCCTACGTCCCCAAGACCGTAGCATTTGTTTCATCATACTGGGAGGAACGTTTGGTACCATCTGGGAATTTAAGTGGGTAACCAGAAATGAGAGACATCTGTCAGCAAAGAATTTTTACCATGACCATGAGTGATTATAGTGATTAATACAAATAATAAGATCAAACATTGTTTCCTTGTCCAAGGTAACGCCTTCAAAGTACAGCCTAGGAATAAAGGTTCTTCATGAATTTTTACTGGAAAAGTCTAGCAGGGAGTTAGCAATTATCTGATTTGAGTAAGCCCCAGTCAGGGTTCTACATCAATTCACCATCCCTTTATATCAACTTATCTGTCAAATCGTGGACATGCTTTAACTTTGACACAATGATTGTTGTTAATAAGACAACTTTGATTCACCCGATCAAAGGTCATTTAGGAGTCATTAAAGTTTATAATGCAAAGCTTTCAAAATATAACCCCTCTTTCCCAGAATACACCATTTCTGGCAAGTTGTTTATTTTGGTGTAGATCAGTTTTCATCTGGGGTTACCATCAGTCAATTTTCAAAACCTTGTACAAAACATGATATCTCAATGTGCACAGTGATCGTGAACTTTTAATTCTTACACAAAGTGGGTGGATGCGTCACGTCGAGTACAGAACCCAATTGTTTTGGTGATGAATTGCTTAAGTTGCTTGACCTGGTTTATCGTGCAATGATTGGTATTAATTGGGTTTTTTCACAAAATGGTTCAGGTTAACAATATTGTTATAGCTATTTATGTGTACAATCAGATGTCTAGTCCACTGACGTCATCAAAAATTCAACACAATTGTTCCATGTTCCAAGTAAACGGAATCATAACTCTCCTACGTCATTCATCCCATTTTAAAATATGCCATCTCCATTATTTCAAAAGAATCACAAATTATATTTGTCATTTGAGGGAATGATCCTCTGTCAGCCAGGTAACAAGTGCACCTACTAAAAATTCATCAACTTAATCTGTACGTAATACTGTTAGATGCAGGTGTGTGTTATGTTTACCCATTCGGCTAACCTGTGGATGATCATTCTTGTAACAAAAGATGTTGGCATTAAGTCAAATTGACAGGTTTGAGCTGTTAGGGAGTCGGTTTTCTAGTATGTTAATTTGTGTTAAGTAGCTCTCTTAAACTTTCAGAATCTGTTTGTGAATGTAAAAGAGTCGAAAACTCAGGAATTTCGATTGTTTATAAGACTTATTTGCGGGTAAGGAATTAACATGGTCAAAAATCTTGTTAAGTGTCTAATGAGAAGTGTTTCGATTGATACCGGTACCTCCAGAAAACTGATTATCAGTTCAAGGGAATTAAGTGAGAACGAGGCTCCACTAATTGGTCAAGGAAATAGGAGAGGTTATGACACCGACTTTATGGGCTCTTTCAGAATAAAGGTCACTTTAGTAGTGATCCTGACCCTTCCCTGTTTTTAAGTCACTTCATGCAAAATCTACTTATACTAGCACACTAGCACACTAGCACACTAGCACACTAGCACACAATATAATATAATATAATATAATATAATATAATATAATATAATATAATATAATATAATATAATATAATATAATATAATATAATATAATATAATATAATATAATATAATATAATATAATATAATATAATATAATATAATATAATATAATATAATGATATATAATATAATATAATATAATATAATATATATAATATAATATAATATAATATAATATAATATATATAATATAATATAATATAATATAATAATATATGATATAATATAATATAATATAATATAATATGCATGGAATACCCCTTGCGTACTAAGGACAATTTGAAAGATGATAAGTCCTGGCTTCTTGGGATCAGGCCAAGAAACCTAATAGCAGTATTTGTGGTTTCATAAAAGTAATATTCTCACCAAAATGTCTAGATGAACTTAAGATACAACTAATCTTGTCTGTTGCAAGGAAAGTGTAAGTTAGAAACAATCTGATTGTATCTATGGCATGTGTAATGCATAATCCCCTCCAGTAAAGAAAAAATGCATGCATTTGAATCACAAAAATGATCGCTACAGTGTGAGGCTCTGATGATCTACTCTTAGCGAAACATGAAGGGAAAGTAACTTTCGGTTAGTCTGCCCTGCTTCTGCTTGTTGCTGATTAGGTGGGGTAACGTACATACACTATGCATACTAATCAGTCTTATATTCATGCTTCTTGCGTCTTCCCGAAAGTGTGTAATACTTTGAATAACAAAATCAAAATCAAATTTGCCTGTATAACAAAAAATCTAATTGCCTATTTATGTAATTGATTACTTTGCGAAGAAGAGCAGATAAGGTAAACACGCATTTCGTGGTAATTGTACAAAAATTGTTTGTGCCATTCATACCATTACCATTATAGATAATGCCTCAAGGAACGGCAGTTTTTAACTTTAACTGTTAACCATGGCATCTCTTACAGCGTCAAACCAACGCATTTACCAATGTGGCAACTTAGGCTATAGTACGAATTTTAATGTTAATGCACTTTTGCCTGCTCTTCGTTGTGACAGATTATCCAGTTTGTGACTTCCCTGGAAGTGATTTGGAGACCATTATTACACTACAGAGGAACTGACGCAACTTACTTTGTGTTACCAGTCATAGTTTCATTCTTTTCATTTGTAGCATTTTTATTCAATTCTCTTTGAAGAAGATTAAACATTCCTCCATCAAGTTTCACACCTGCACAAACATGGAAGTTTTGTTTTCTTTACACAGTCAAATCTCAAATAACACATAGGCTATGTTCTTAACAATGTGTGTTATGATATAGATCCTTGCTATTAAATTAAATACCAGTTGATGTAACAAGGTAACGGTGTCCCTACTTCTTCCAAAGTACTTTATAGTACATACCATTGTGGCTATGGACCCAAAAACACCAATAAAAGGCTCAGCCTATCCCACCACTTTTAAGGAAGACTTTGATGTAAGAGGTAAGTGTTTTCGTCGTGTATTTTGCCATAATTATCCTCCTTTGAATTATATTTCAACAGGCCTAGCAACATTTCAAAATGTAAGCCCTCTTCGTGCACACACATTCATTCTAGTTACATTCATTGCCATTTGAAGATGCTCAAATATCTCATCAAAATGCCATTAACAATTCTGTAAATACCTAGAGATTTCGTAAGCTTCGTCCATGATTCCACACCAGGCCTTGGACTGGACTCCACAAAGGGCCCTACATTACGGCCCCCGTGGGTTATCACCATTGCTCCATTATCAGTAATTTACGTCCCCCACTTTTCCATTCGAATTGCCAACACAAGAATGGGAAGTAATATTTCTAGCAATCTTGGAGGCAGTTTTGGCGAAACTTTCTTTCCTGCGCTATTAGATAATTGACTTTAGTGCTCCAGATTCGCAATACAGCAGTAGAGAAAGTGGGGGATAACCACCTCCTGCTTATATTTGGTTAGTACAGGGGCCGCTGCAGGATTTTTTTCAAATTGGGGAGGGGGCTAATTCCGTGAAGGCAAAGTTCGAGTCAACGAGCATCAAATATACGAAACCTTCATGGGGAGCAGGGGGGGGGGGGCTCTGGAAAAAGTTAAATTAGACACTGTTGAATAATATTTCCTGGCATCTAGCTATCAAAATTAGTATACATTAACTTTGTAGTGCAACTTTGGAAATATCTACGAAAAGAAAGTGATGCCGAAAAGGAGCGGGCTGAAGCCGGAACATTCCCCTCTAGATCGGCGCCTGTAGAAGACAGTTGGTCGGTTTATCAGTGGGTCTTTGGGTGAATTTCTTGTTTGTACATCATCATTTTTGTTGGTATAATTTTAAGTTCCGGTGATGTTTGCACAGATATCAGTGGCGCCGGCACGGGGGGTCATGGGGCGCGGGCATGGGGGCGCGTGCCCCCCATGAATTTTTTTGAAAATTTTAAAATGATCCCAAAAGGCGATTAAGCTATAGATTTCTGTAGGGGGTAGGGTGAGGTGTGCTCCAACCGAGTGGTAGATTTATTTAATCATTTTCTATCACAAATGTTTCTCAAACTATCAGAATTTTCGCAAATCCTTCGCAAACTATCAAAAATTTCGCACCTCCGCGCGCTTCAAACCTTACAACTGTGTTCTTATTATCAATATCTTCTGATAGTATCTCCCGCAGAAGCACAGCAGCAAAATTTGAAAGCTGTTCACGAATTAACAGGTAAAAGACTGGCTTTTTGAGTGGCATGTAGGTTTGTTGGGCAATTGAAAGTGTCTCGATGCAGATTCTGAATGCAGGTTTTGTCATGGAAATCTCATTTAATGAAAAATTTCGCGCGCTTTGCGCGCATGCTTTACGGTTTGCACTCCATCTCATGACCATTATTAACATAATAATACATGGAACTATAATCACAACATCTGTAGGGGCCTAGCATAGATATGCGATCTTTCAATCTAAGTTGTTGTAGCATGATTTGGAAAGTTGAAATTATGTATTTGCCGTTATATATTTTCCAAAAAAATTTACCGAGTGCTTTGCGCGCAGCCATTATCGGTATAGATGGCAGACACGTAGCCAAGGGGGGTGAAGGGGGCAGCCGCCCCCTTGAGCATATTTTTGGTATTTTTTAATGTTTTTTTACAATATTGCTAGTGTTTCCCCTATTTATATGCGGTAAAATAGGCTTGGGAAATGCCATTTCCAGCGATCTGGGAGGCACTTTGGGCCAAAATTTTCTTGCGCTTTGCGCCAACCCGTGGTGGCGCAAAGCGCTGAGAGTCTGTCTATGGGTTTCGCCCTCCTTGAAAAATTCCTGGTTATGCCCTTGATAGATGGTGATTTTTAAAACACTTCGACAAAAAAACTTTCTGAAAACGTCTTTGTTAGTCCTTCACCCCTTTTGCTATACCTATCAGGGAGGTCTTATATCACCTTCCTGCACCAATAGTCTCCCTCCCGCCATTGAAGCTGTTCATCTGGATTTTCGTTCAAAATTAGAAAAAATACAATAGTTGTAAAGTGCTCTACTCTATATTATCATTTGGATGTCAAGTAATAAGCATTATGTCATTGTTCCATTTTATGTACTTTATCCAGAGCTTCCGGAAGGCCCTATACAGGTATCTGCCAGCCTTAGATGCCTTTTTATAATGCACAATGAAGGGGAGGAAAAATTTCGTTATATGCCAACAATGTTTCTGTGGACTGCACTCACGTATTTTTGGGTAAAAACTTTGCAAATAAAAGGCAATAAAGTAGCCAAAAAGAAGTCTTCAGGAGGTTTTTTGACAACGTATTCTTCTCATAGTCACCATGCTCTCCTTTTTCACCTAACCAAAAATTCGAATTCACCAGATTATGGACATTTTCCAGCTATATATGATCACCCAAAAAAATATTCCAAAAGATAGCACCATTTTGCATCTAACAAACCTTAAATAAGCAAAAATTTCTCAAAGGGGAGGGGGACACCCCCTTCCCTTAGACCCCTCCCCCAGGACGGCACCTTTGTGTAGTGACAAAGGAAGATCGTCACTGCTGTATTCAAAACGCAGGGCACATAAAAGAGGGAATATTTAAGCGTCGCCACTCAGTTGGAAAAAAACATCCAGCCAGTCGGGAAATTCCGATTTCACTGAACTATGGACATTTTCCAGTCATACAGGCATGTGATCAGCTCAAAAAATATCATAAAGATTGCACCATTTTGCATGTAAGCAACTTTAAATAAACGAAAATTTCTCAAAGGGGAGGGGGCACTTCCTCCCCTTAGACCCCTCCCCCAGGACGACACCTTTGTGTAGTGACAAAGGAAGATCCTCACTGCTGTATTCAAAACGCAGGGCGCATAAGAAAGGGAATATTTAAGCGTCGCCACTCAGTTGGAAAAAACATCCAGCCAGTCGGAAAAATTCGAATTCACTGAACTATGGACATTTTCCAGCCATACAGGTATGTGATCTGCTCAAAAAATGTCATAAAGATAGCACCATTTTGCATGTAAGCAACTTTAAATGAACAAAAATTTCTCAAAGGGGAGGGGGACCCCTCTCCCCTTAGACCCCTCCCCCAGGACGGCACATTAGTGCAGTGGCACCTGACAAAGGTAGGATCCCCACTGTGTATACAAAGCAGGGAGCACACGAAAAAAAAGTATTTTGCGCAGACTAGGGAGGTTAACTGAAGTGCCATTACGACATCATCTGTTGTGCCCCCCCCCCCCATCACCAAAGCCTGGCGGCGCCACTGCAGATATCCTATCGTTACGCCACTCAAAGGAACTGCCACACTTGTACCTCAATATGGATAAGTGTACCCCGGTATCCTGTTTCATGAATGGCTCTTAAGAATCATGTGACAACATTTTTCAAACTGACTTGTAAATTTCACGCAGAGTAACTCGTTGGTTTACCTTAAATATGCAATATTTATGTTCTGAAATATCATGAATGATACTTGAAGGAAAATAAGAGGATATTTTTAAGATTTAGCTGTTGTTTCAAAATAAGTTTGGGGCGACTTCCTATGCCCTTAAAGGTTTCAATCAAACCTGGCCATTCACACTTGCAGACTTTTCGTTCTAATTCTTTATCCCCTTGCTTCATTGTTGTAAGTTGATAACATGAGACATATCCTATAGAAGACATATTAATACGGTTTTTTTTTTTAAATTTTCAATTTCGACTTAATTCCAACTTACTTGAATCGTAAATGTTTTATCTAATATCTGTTATGACAGTGCTGGAAAGAAGGGAGGGACGAACGCATCTCGAGGTTTGCATACTTCAGTGCTTAGGCAGGGAGTTGCCAGCCCTGGCAACTCCCTGGTCCAAGGAACATTCCGTCCAGGAAGTTGATTCTAGAAGTAAACTGGTAAAGTGGTGCAGTGTTACTAAATTAGGTTTTACGTTGCCAAACAGGGTTACCGTTGCCCAATCACTATTCTTTTCTTGTATTACTATTTTTTTGTAACTGAATGTTTTTGTGTTTTGTATGATACTACATTTATGTCACTTGTCATCTTTTTAAAATTTTATTGTGTTATTAACTGAACTGTAAATATGTCTCTTGCACCTCAGTGAGGTGGTTTGGAGACAATAAACCGAACTGAACTGTAAGCCTTCAATTGTCCCCTTCCCTTTGCCCTTTGAGTGCACCACCGATTGGTTGCTTGAAATTAATCCAACCGTGTTATTGTTCATTATACTTAAGTTTTTAGGTACCCTATGATCAAAATTTAACCGTTTCGTTTTCCTTCCCGGGAGACTCAAAACGCCTACGGTTTTGCACTTATTTTATAAACAATAAGGTTAGTACAAACAATAAGTTCAGTATAAGCTACCTTTAATTGCAAAGTGGATTTTGTGGAGCTTGCGGTTTTTCCTTTGTGGAGTCTTTTGACACGGATAGAAGCTACATCTGAATATATTCTGTCATGAGTACGACATACAGGAGCAGTATAAGGAGACGTAACAATACTCATGAAATGGTTCATTTCCTGAACCCCCTTTGTAAAGACAACAGACGGACTCACCTGACTGCATGGTGAATATGACAAACGCACTTGTCAATACCCACGTAGCATCGTCCCATGGGTTTCCCTTCAGTGCAATAACATTTGAAGGATCCGTCGGCGTAATACTAGTTTGATTTACGGTGCAAATACATGTCTCTCCCAAGACAATCGTAGTGTTTTCCATCCTGTCGAAATCGCCACTGAGAAAATTGTCAATTGAAAGTTGCAGGATCCTGAGAGCGAGCTTATTACAACTAAACAACAAACATCAGCATGTTGTTACTCGTATAAATCTCCTTGTAATCATTTGTGTGGTAACAGAGCTTTGTCGTCATTGTTTTAATCACACAGCACAAGTATAGAGTTACTTAGAATCTGTCGTGCTTAATGACATGACTGTATGATAATGGAAGCCTACCGGTGAATTCTACTATAATATTATTTCATCGAAAAGAAAGCCACCGCGTTATCCATTCAAGTGACATTTGCAGACAGTACTTTCTTAATTTCACCGTAGCCGTTGTTGACCAAATGGCCTTAATCACACTATGGGGAGGTCATGTTATCTGTCGAGCAAATATATATTAGTTATAAACTTCTAGATTTATCCAACAGTTATGAGACGAACGGGCTTAATGAGGTGGATGTCACATCGACTCTAGTATGAGATTTTCCGTCTAATACATGAAATGTCCAAAAAACACGGACATGTGCATCTGAAAGCAGTTTTCAGGAAATATACCACTTTCAACTCTGAAAAGTTCTCATCAGTCAGGCACCGAAGCGGGTTCAGGTCAAATATTTGACCAAATTCGTTTCAAAAAAGGATCAATTCTGGTCACTTTTTGCCAAATCTAGTCAAATAATAATTCTTTTTCGGTTTGGTGTTTTGTAATTTGAAAAGGATGTTTTACAGTTTATCCAACATTTCAATTACATACATGAAGAAAATAGTTTAATATTGAGCAAGATCTTTAAAAAATGAGGATAATCTCGTCTTATTGTGGAGTAGAAGGGGTACCATCAAGTTGTAACATTTTACTTGTAAACTAAAGGTAGGCAACTTAAACTATACCGGTATTTCTCTTGCTTTTTTTAAAAAATTACATTGTAAAGTGAATGCTAAATCAGCAAATGAAAGCAATACACGTTTATTACACTATCTTCACAATATGATAGCTGTGGGTTAATTTATAATCAATGAAGACATCTCTTAATGTGCAAAAGGTAGGCTCGAAGAACCTGGCTTGAAAGATAAACTGTTCTCTTCCATAAGAACATAGCAACCATCCAGTTTTGTTTTTTTATTATCAATTGAGCTTATCGAAATCATTCAGCTGTGCAAGAGACTTCAACGATAAGCAATGTTACACATCTTGCATTAGATTCAAACATACAATTAATGAGCTGTTCATATATATATATATATATATATATATATATATATATATATATATATATATATATATATATATATATAGCCTAAATTCACTGCATCGTAAAGAAACAAATATCTACAGATAAGGCTGAGAAAATTTCAAAAGTTTTCGTAAGATAAATCCTAAATTCATGTTTCGGTCTCAACATTGTACCTCATTATTTCTTGTTTGTTCAATGTTTCCAAGTACTCGGATACTCAGTTTTAATGTATTTCACAAGGATTTTTTTAATATAAACAGGTAATTCAGTTGTAAAAGACTGTCAAAGTTATTGATCTTTCTGTCTTTACATCTCGCTGACTGTGCTTTTAGAGATATTGCATGAATCCGTGGTTTCATAAAATATTAATTGTAGCGCTGCAGGCTAATTCACACAGTCATAGTGAATTTCATCTATGTGAACAGAGCAAAGTACTTTAGTGGTTATCTAAGCAGGGAGTTTAAGTCGGGTGCTGTGTGGGCTGATGTGGCAATCTATCTAACAAAAAGGGAAAAGCCGGTCAATTGTAACAAAGAATTCATTGGAAAGCATACAGACTAGTGGAGTGTCCAGAGGGCAGCCAGCCATGCCCCCATTAAAAAATGAGGGAAAAAATGCGAAAAAGGGGAGAAAAAATGAAAAGAGAAAAGAAAAAGAAGGGCGAGAAAAGAGGAGAAAAGGGGAATCGAGAGAAAAAGGAAAAATAAGAAACTGTCCTATATATATATATACATATATATTATGTATATATATTTCACAAACTTTTAGCACTATTTACTACTTCTTTTTTACCTACCTACTTCATAAGTGCTACGCAGTACTTTGACCTTACATATATATTATATATATATATATATATATATAATAGAAATTTCTTTTTTTAATAGAAATTTCTTTTAAATGTATTCCTGCTGTGTCAACTATGCTTTGTGTTCTGCTTGTTTATCTATATATATATATATATATATATATATATATATATATATATATATATGCATTTTGCTAGGATTTTAAAGCGTCTCGGTGCAAAGTCTGCACGCAACTTTTGTATGGAAATGATTTCTAATTCAAAATTCGGCCCGCTTCGCGCGCTCGTCACGGCATACACTTCATATCTTGAAACCATTAATGGGGCAATAATAAATTGCTATCGTAAATGAACAAAAATTTCGCAAAGGGGAGGGACAAATATTTCGCAAAGGGGAGGGGTATCCCCTCCCCTTGACCTCCCCCAGGACATCACCTGCACCAGGTGACAAAGGAAGGATTGCCCCGAATGCAAACTGCCACGGATGCGACCATGCACATATTACACCGACTTTCTGGGTTTATCTGGGGTGGGCTTAAGGCATCATCTTCTGTAGTGCCCCCATCACCAACCTCTGAGGCGCCATATTTTACGGTAAAATATCGGCAATCCCGCGAGGCTAGGTTGCATCTTCTTGCTTTCATATTCAAGTGTAATAAAGTCGTCAGTTTGGAAACACAATTGTTTTCTTGTTTAACGTGTTTTTTTCAGTCCATTATCATGTGTTCTGAGCATTGTTAGTGACAGCGATACGTTACTGTACATTCTCTTTTAACAACTGGCTATTGATATTTGTATAGCTTACAAGTGTTTGACTTGTTTAATTTTTGAGACAAATGCGTAACTATTCATTCATTAATTTGTGCATTCTCTCCAAGTTGATTAAACTGAAGAAACGAGATGGAAAAAGTTAGTCATCTTGTCCGCCTACATGTATAGCAGGAAAGATCATTGCAAAAATGAAAAAAAAAACAAAAATAGATCCTTGAAATTTGCAAAATATTACACCAAAATGCGACTAAGGACCCTCAAATATTCAAAAATTTTCCAAAGGGAGGAGACCCCCCCTCCCCTTAGATTCTCATCCCAGGACGGCGGTCCGAGGAGCTGCTTTGCTAGGGGGCGACTTGACTGGCAATCGGACCACTGTACTGAGACAGAGTTGTTTTCCCTCAACCGTTCTAGGTTTTTTGTTTACCTTTTTATTGGTTTAATGGCAAGGAACTGCATAACTGTATCTCTTTCTACAATGCTTAGTGAAGTGAAACAAATTAACTTAGACAACAGATTCTTCATCTACCTTAAGTATGGATTTAGGAAACCAGGAGCATCAACGCTGCTGAAGTTTCCTTACATAGGTTTGTGCGGATAATAGTCTCACTAGTTTCTTGCTTGATTTGTTAAATTGACAATTCTCAAAATTTTTACAGTGCCACAACTTACAAGGTAGTTTTGCCAACATGACTTGCTTTGTGTCATTTAAGGTTGCAGGTTGCTTTACGAGAAGATGGAGGGACAGGCTGGATTTCTTAAAAATTACAGTGAGACCCTTTACCCTTTTCCTCCCACTCACTGTCAGTTAGTTTCAGACAGTCAATTTTTAAGTACCATGCGTGACTCTAGGGCAGTATTCGACTCCCTGTTTTGTAACAGAGAACAGTGTTCTCATACAGGTCGATCACGAAAGAACACGTTCGCGAACAGTTCTTGCACTCAAATCTCACACCACCTCGGCTGGTGGTGCAGCGAGAACGAACATAAACAAAGATGGTGGAGATGTCTTCTCACGGAAGAAACGCTAGGGAAATCTCAATGTCCTTTCTAGATGTATTTATGCCATTTTTCAAATTACAACAACTTAAGCAGAATATGTACCCGGCAGGAGCACATGACCTAGAACAGACTTGTGGGATTATTATGAAAAGTAAACCAAGTTAATAGTGAAAGTATGAAACGGTTCGGCGGCACGCTAGGGCCTATGTACCTAGAGTGACGTTAGACTAAATATTGTACATAGGCTAAACAGTATTGTCACTTTGAGGTACCTGAAAGTCAGGTGCCATGAAGTTTGACTATACGATGTCATGATATGGACCTCCCCTATGTCCCCGGATGGGCAGTCTTAATTACAGCCATAAGTGTACAGTCCATGTATCCATGGTAACTGTACGTGCACTGTAGGGTCCGTGTTCGACACTGCATAACGAGTTCCCATCTTCTCGTCATGTTCCGGAAAAGTCAAGAACAGGGTGTCGAGTTCAGTCTAGAAGTCCAAGCACACTTTGGCCAGAATTCATATTTTTGTGTTAGGACAATAAGACATGTTGAACGTTAATTAGTACGATTGTACTAACATTAGGCTATGTCCTTGTGCTCTCGCCATCTCCTTAGCGGTAAACTTACATTAATTTTCCACACTATATGTGTTTTTCATGTTTTAAAGAATATTTCACCAACACTCCTTATTTGAATTAAACAAAAAAAAAAAAAAAAACAGTTAGCCTAATTGAAATGCATCGTCATAAACTTAACGCGGACAACATATGGACGAAGTTTTAACCAAATCGATACATCATTCGCGAAATACAAACAATTTAAACAAAGTGCCAAAAATGCAATAGCAGAGCTGAACTAAAGGGCATGAATTTCTATTTTAATCACAATATACGTTTCAAATGTCAAACTACGACTGTAAAGAATCTTTACATGGTAAATTCAATGTTCTTAGCAAGGTTAGGCTTAAAGAAACCTTCATTCTGTCGATCTTTTTAGAATGAATTAACCTTTTAGACAAATTCATCCCACACAAAAACATCCGTCAAGATAAGAACAATTTACTTACTTTAACATATTTTCCTGTTGCCATATTTTTGTTGCTTTTGTAGTGATGATTTATTCTTCTAGTATGCAGATCTCACTATTTAAGACATCCGCTTACTCATATCTGACAAATTTCTGGCACATTTAAATCTTCTAATTTTGTCGCAAAGACCCATGGACGGTAACAGGTGAGGGGAAGGGAGACATGTCCCACACTTTGAAAGTGGAAGGGATTGCCGGCTCCCACTTTTTTCAGAACCTTCACAAAGCTTTGTAGGCAAATGTTGATTCCACAGCTTGTAATATATCACTCTAAAAACAGTTGGGCAAAAAATACCCAATGTTGGTGAAACATAGCACATGCAACATTTTTTAGCAAACTTTGCTAAATTTATTGGTCAAAATTTATATAATAGTAAGGGAAAGTCGTGATATTTTGCCCAACCTTTAGCAATTTTCTTACCCAACTGTTTATCATGTGCTATGTTTGCCCAACTGTTTTTAGAGTGTAGCTGATTCAATGCCATTAGTACCAACACCACATGTCACGTGGCCCCCAAATTAAACCAGGGTACTTAAAGGGCATATGTCATCCTCCCAAACCAGGGATTTACGAGCAAATACCCGTCCAAACATAATTAGGAATAAAGTTCTAAATACAGTCCATGACTGCACTTTGATTGACAATAATTCAAACAATAAAGCTTCACTCTGATTTGTCAACGATGACTTGTACAATCAGTTGTGTTCCAAATTAAGCTCACACACGGTTACTGTGTGTCAATATGACCTCGAGCAATTGAACTCAATGCAGGCTAGGTACTGTTCCTCTCTCTTGGAGGTGTACTAGACAGTTTTTTTAATTGGGGAAGGGGCTAAAATTAAACTGAGTAGGAAGAATTGTTACTGTCTGGGGTGAGATTAGAGAACCTTCAAATGAGCCCGGGGTCCCTTGCTTGTACGGCTTGAGCGATTCGCGAATGAAGCATATTTGGTAAAGGTCATTCCCCTAACTTTTGAGAAGCTGTTGACTCTCTTCTAAAGATTTTTTCTTTCTTTGTGAGGCTTCCTCATAATGAGCAGAAACCAGAAAACGTCACCAGTAAAGTGGTATTTGTAGCTCAAAGTTGGTACTTCCCACTAGAACTCTCTGTTTTAAGGAAACTAAACAAAGAACAGTAATGACAATGACATAAAACAAAACCGATTTAAGGTACAGAGGTTTGGTGAGGGATGTTCGCTTATCTCCGCTTCATTTACACTACGGTTTAAGTTACCTATAACAGTATAAGTTGTATTCGCATAGGCCCTGAAAGACGGGCGGCCTCCTTTATTATATCCCACGAAGGGTAATTGCACACCCGCAAGTACAGAAGTACAAACAGATTAAATGGAATACAAAATTAAAAGGATATACCAGAGATAGAGATGAAATAATAAAAATATGACATTTTATTTAAAAGTAAATGATGGAATATAGGTCAACCAGTTGAAGAAAATGTAAAAGACCGATGAAATGATAAAACTTAAAAGTTTATCTATTAAAATGATTGTTTAATAATTTACTACAATGTGGAATAAAGGATGATTTGTGTCTACTAGTGGTAGCATTCGGTAGTCTCCATCCAACCTCTACGGTGGATAATAGCGATGTCAAGATTCAAATTCGGGGGGTGTTTGCAATCCTCAAGGATATTTCTCAGCTTTACTTCGAAAACACGCTTTTTAGAGTCCACCGTATGCTGCGAAACTGGTAATACACGATTTACGTGATTGATAGTGGAATCGATCCGTTTGTTATTTACAATACCTACGTTCCCATCCCAGCAGACAATAGCGTACATCCATACACTACATAAAATTGAATTATACAATGGCGAGGATACGATGATCAATATTAAACTTAATTAGTTTACGGACGCAGTACAATCTCAGATTTAATTTCTTCATCAAATAAAGCCGCGGTCACACTACAACGAATTCGGATCGGATTCCGATCCGATTTTTGTGAGTGTTTATTAAAAACTTCTCCATTTCGGGTCGGAAAGAACCCAAAATTTGCCAACCTGTGTAATTACATGATTTTTATCGCTGGACTACGAAAATTAAATTTATACGAATTATTTCGTGACGTCACATCGACAGCCAGCTTTTATCGGACTACGCGTGTCCGATAAAAGCTGTCTGTCGGTGTGACGTCACGAAAAAAATCAGTTAACATTTCATTTTCATAGATCTCTGATGCAAATCATATATTTACACTGGTTGGCAAATTTTGGGCTCTTTCCGACTCGAAATGGAGAAGATTTCAATAAAAACTCACAAAAATCGGATCGGAATAATCCGATCCGAATTCGTTGTAGTGTGACCGCGGCTTAATCGATATGATCAGGGTAAGCAAGTTGGTTATCTTACACTACATCCAGATACTTATAACTTGAAACCCATCCTTCAACACTGTCTTTGATGTTTACATGATTTGGTTCAGGGTTACATTTTCAAAATATATAATCATCTCCTTTGTCTTCTTTTACATTCAGTTCAAGAAATTTCGAGTCTCAGTAATCAACGAAACACTTAATTTGTTGCATATAAGCACTATCATTATTTGCTTAAATCAAACCAATTAGGACAGTATCATCTGCAAACTTAATTAAGGGACAACAATCAGCAGATAATCGGGCATCAGAGGTGTAAAGTGTAAATAAGAAAGGGGCTAAAACTGTACCCTGAGGTGAACCGGTGTTTGAAATGATCGTGCTTGAAATACAGTAAATGATGTGATCGTTACATATTGAGATCGACTGGTTAAAAAGTGAAAAGCCATAAGATAAAAATCATGTGGAACATTCATTTCAGACAGCTTCCTAGTGTTGTAAGACGACCCGTCGGGAACACCGGATTGAATCCATCGACGAGCGAATGGAAAGTTCCAGAAAATTCAACTTCAACGCAGCCTTTCTAGAACTGTCTAGAAGTGAGAACTGTTTACGTTATGTCCCAATTACAACTACTGTGTGTTCTAGAAGTTTCTATTAAGGAACGTTCTCGTAATTGCTGGACTGTGTACACTAGAAGTTTCTGTTAAATTCTGGAGAGTTCTCGAATAAAAGCCTAGCATATAAAAGGCAGTTCAACAACTGTTATCGGAGAGAGATACCCTAATACTTCATCGAGAGACATCGAGAGATTTCAACGAGACCAGACTGTCACACTACTGAGATATCATAAGCCAGCCACTGACACTGAACACTTCTGATAAATTGCCTTACGCCGTTTCTACGCTGTGTATTGAGATTGTTATCATCCATCATCGCTAGCCTTGTCGTTATTCGCTCGTGAACCAGTTCCTACGCTACAGCACGCTACAGGTCTACTACCGTACCATCGTCAACGTGCATGCACTACCAGCCCTTGGACCAAACCAGGCAAATATTAATTAAAGGATTGTGAGTAAGTCTAATTAATTATTGTAAATTTAAGTGAGATAAGGAGATTGTAAATAATCATTAAGTTGTTGAATTTTAATCTCGTTCTTCTGTGATCTTTCGCTGTTATTGGTTTGACTCGCGACCACAAGCCGTAACAGAATTGGGGGCCTATCCGGGAACGAAAAATACTAGAAAATTCGAGAAATTCTGTTGTGAATCGTAAGCAACTGTGTTTGCTCAGACTACTTATTTGTTTGTTGAAGGCTTGATACAATTTCAAAATGCCATTCAACTTAGATAAATTCGTGGCTAGTCCCTCAGTCGAGGAACTAGATTCATTAAAAGAGTCTGAGATTGTAAAGGTCGCAAAACATTATGGCATTGAATTTCAGCCTTTAATGCGGAAAGACGAGATTAAAAGATATGTTCTAGAATATCTTGTGGATGAAAGTATCCTACCTAGTACAGTATTGGAAACAGCTATCACTGTGCCAACTGACAACACATTTGAACTGAAAAGGCTTGAAATGGAAATGAATAAGGAGGTTAGATTAAAAGAAATGGAAAGAGAAATGCAAAAGGAAAAAGAGGAAAGAGAAATGCAAAAGGAAAGGGAGGAAAGAGAAGAAAGAGAAAGAAGGGAGGTAAGAGAAGAAAGAGAAAGAAGGGAGGAAAAGGCAAGAGAACATGAATTTAGGTTGAAGCAACTAGAGTTAGGGGTCATAAAAGGCTCAGACCCTAAAATAGGCTTGGATACTGGGGTATTCGATGTTTCAAAGCACGTAAAATTTGTCCCCAAATTTCAGGAGGATAATGTGGAGAAATTCTTTAACCACTTCGAAAAGCTGGGTGAGCAATTAAAGTGGCCAAGAGATAAATGGTCCATACTCATCCAGAGTAATTTCACAGGCAAGGCTCAAGAAGTGTATTCCGCACTGTCAATAGAGGACAGCATGGATTATGATAAGGTTAAAAAGGCCATATTGCAAGCCTATGAATTGGTGCCCGAAGCTTATCGCCAAAAATTTAGAAAGTATCGTAAGGCGGATACACAAACATACGTAGAGTTTGCTTATCAAAAAGAAAGGCATTTCGATAGATGGTGTGCTTCCAAAAAGGTCTCCACATTTGACGCCTTAAGACAACTGATGCTGGTCGAGGAATTCAAACGGTGTGTGAATGATGACATTAAGACTTACCTTGAGGAAAATAAGGCTGACAACTTGAAAGAAGTGGCAAATTTGGCTGATCAGTATGCACTTACCCATAAGTTTGGTAAAGTGGGTCAGACTCAAAACAAGGGTCAGTTTAGTAAGCCAAATAAGAAATATGGCAACAGTAGTGGCACAACAAGTAACAGTGGATCTCAGTCTGGTTCTATCTCTCCAACAAATTCTGGTAAAAAGCAACCAGATTCAACTCGTCAAAAGAACGACCAGGTCAGCTCAAACAAAGCTGCCTTTAAAGACATTATAATTTGTGGTTTCTGTCACAAAAAGGGCCACACAACGGCAAATTGCTTCAAATTGGCAAAATTAAGGGAGACTGAAACAGCTCCAAATGCCTTAGCCATTGTAGAGAACTCTTCTGAGGTAGTCGTGACTTTACGGCCTAATTCTAACGACAAAATTAAGGAAGAATACCTTCCATTTGTGTCTGAGGGGTTTATTTCCCTAGATGGGAATTCAGCTCATCCACCCGTCAAAATTAAAATTGTGCGTGACACAGGCGCAACTCAGTCGTTGCTTCTTGATGGAGTTTGCCATTATCGGACTCTACTTCCACAGGGGCAAATGTACGAATTCAGGGGGTTGAGTGTGGATTTATTTCTGTCCCTCTCCACAAAATTAATTTGAAGTCAGATTTAGTTTCTGGGTCGGTCATAGTAGGGGTCAGACCTACTCGACCTGTAAAGGGGGTATCTCTGTTGCTGGGCAATGACCTAGCTGGTGGAAAGGTAGTAGCCAATGCAATTTTGACAGATAAACCATGTGATTATAACAACACAGAGCAATTAGAAAAGGAATTTCCAAATTTATTCCCTGCCTGTGCTGTCACTAGAGCTATGTCACAAAAGCTCGCCATGGATGATAATCTTAAACATCCACCCTCCAAAAGTGAGGATACAGTTCCCAAAAGTGGAACAAGTAGGGAATCATGTAAGGATGATAATCTTAAACATCCACTCTCTAAAAATGAGGGTATGATTTCTGAAAATAAGGATGATAAACTTAATCATCCGCCCTCTAAAGTTGAGGAATTAGTTCCTAAAAATGGAACAACACTCCCAAAGGAGGAGTCAGAGTCTGAAAAAGATTCTAGTAAAAATATTCATGAAAATGAAGATTCTTGGTATGATCTCAGCCAATCTTTTATGACTAATCTTAATGATAGTCAGGATTGTGAGTCTCCTGACCCCACACATAGTGAGGGGGTAAAACAGGAAAAATCAAAAATGTCTGACACACTCCACAGAGACAGCTGTCAGTGCAACAACAACATGATGAAGAGCTTCAGCCATTAATGGCTGGTGCACTCACTGAGGATGAATCGAAAGACGTCCCAGTATGCTTTTATTTTAAGAACAATGTTTTGATGCGTAAGTGGCGACCACCTTATGCACCATTAGATGAAGAGTGGAGAATTTACCATCAAATTGTGGTACCTAGAACTTATAGAAGGGAAATACTGAGTATTGCTCATGAAATGCCATTTGCAGGGCACCTAGGAGTCAATAAGACTTACCACAGAATTCTAAATCACTTTTATTGGCCAAAACTTAAAAGTGATGTGGCCAAATTTTGTAAGACCTGTCACTCATGTCAAATGGTTGGGAAGCCGAATCAGAATATTCCGGCTGCACCCTTAAAGCCAATTCCTGCTTTTGAAGAGCCGTTTAGTAGAGTCATCATTGATTGTGTAGGTCCCCTACCTAAGAGTAGGGCAGGGCATCAGTATATATTAACCATTATGTGTGCTTCTACGAGGTTTCCAGAGGCAATACCTCTGAGAAATATTAAGGCTCGGACAGTCTTACAAGCTTTACTTAAATTTTTCACATTGTTTGGGTTGCCGAAAGAGATCCAATCAGATCAAGGGTCTAATTTCATGTCAACTGTATTCCAGCAGATGTTGTATGAGTTAGGCATAGACCAAATTAAGTCTTCGGCTTATCATCCTGAAAGCCAAGGGGCTTTAGAAAGGTTTCACCAAACATTGAAGAATATGTTCAAGACATATTGTCATGATAATGAGAGAGATTGGGATGAAGGCATTCCATTTGTAATGTTTGCTGCCAGGGAATCTATACAAGAGTCACTTGGGTTCAGTCCATTTGAACTTGTCTTTGGACACACAGTTCGTGGACCATTGAAATTGTTGAAGGAGAAGTGGTTATCAGAACCAGGTGAAGACATACATCTACTTGATTATGTATCCCGCTTTAAAGATCGTCTTCATGGAGCATGTGAACTTGCTCAGGAAAATCTGAGGCACTCTCAGAAGAAAATGAAAGCGTGGTACGACAAGACCACTGTGAAAAGAGAGTTTAAGCCTGGTGATAAGCTGCTAGTGTTTTTGCTTGTTTCTGGTCAGCCACTTCAAGCTCGCTTTCAAGGACCTTATGTCATTGAGAGAAAAGTTAGTGACACAGATTACGTCATTTTGACACCTGACAAGCGTAAATCTAGAAGAGTATGTCATATTAATATGATGAAGAGATATTATGAAAGAGAAGATTGTGACATTTCTAAGGATGAAAGTGTACATGATGTAAATAGTAACACTAATGATACAGGTGATCAAGTGTGTACTATCAATGCTGATCATGAACTCAGTAATGATGAGATCAAAGCTAATAATGTTCCTGACATGTGTATTAAATTACAAAATTCTGATGTGTTGAAAAATCTTGACCAGAAATTAAGTCATCTGGATCACAAAGAAAAGTCAGAAATGAAATCATTAATCTATGAATATGCATGCTTGTTCTCAGATGATCCTACTAGGACAAATTTGATTGAACATGATGTTGATGTGGGAGATGCCACACCAATCAAGCAGCATCCTTACCGAGTTAACCCTCGAAAACGACAACATCTCAGGGATGAGGTTCGGTATATGTTAGACCATGACATTATAGAACCTAGTAATAGTGAATGGTCTTCCCCTTGTATATTGGTCCCCAAGCCAGACGGTGGGTACAGATTTTGTACTGATTACCGAAAGGTGAATGCGGTCATAAGAACGGATTCCTATCCGATACCCCGTATCGATGATTGTATTGATAGGATTGGGAAAGCTACGTATGTGTCAAAGTTTGACTTACTAAAGGGGTACTGGGAGATACCACTCACTGAGAGGGCTCGGAAAATCTCGGCATTCGTGACGCCAGATGGGCTATTTCAGTATAAGGTTATGCCGTTTGGTATGAAAAATTCACAAATGACCTTTAAACGCTTAGTAAATAACCTTACGTCAGACTTAGAAAATTGTGAAGTATATATTGATGACCTTATTGTGTACAGCAACTCATGGGATGAACATGTACAACATGTTAGGGCATTATTTGACAAGCTTGCCGAAGCTAATTTGACTGTCAATTTGGTCAAAAGTGAGATTTCTTGTGCCCATGTGGTGTACTTAGGGCATGTGGTTGGTCAGGGTAAAGGTAGACCAATTAAGGCTAAAGTTGAGGGCATTGACAAATTCCCTGCCCCAACTGATAAAAGGCAGCTCGTGCGCTTCCTAGGCATGGCTGGTTACTACAGACGTTTTTGTCCGAATTTCTCTGACATTGCTGCACCATTGACAAAATTATTAAAGAAAAATGAAAAGTTTGATTGGACGGATAATTGCCAAGCAGCATTTGAATCATTGAAAAAGGCACTAATGAGTTCACCAGTGTTGATTGCTCCAGATTTTGAGAAGCAATTTAAGTTGGCAGTAGATGCCAGTGACAATGGCATAGGAGCAGTTTTGCTTCAAGCTGATGAGCATGGTGTTGATCACCCTGTTTGTTATTATTCTAATAAATTTGACAAACACCAGAAAAATTATTCAACAATTGAAAAAGAGACATTAGCTTTGATACTTGGTCTTCAACACTTTGATGTTTATTTGGGAACTACTAGTTTCCCTATCACTGTATACACTGATCATAACCCTTTGACATTTTTATCTAAGATGAAGAACAAAAATCAAAGATTGATGAGGTGGAGTTTATTTCTGCAATCATATAATGTAGATATTAAGCACATTAAAGGAAAAGACAATGTTGTACCAGACTCGTTGTCAAGAATTTGATCTGATGCAGTATGTTGAAAATATCACTATAAGTTTTGAAATTTTGTGTTAACTATGGCACAATGTGTATTGATGATGTTACTGTATTCATGTATTATCATCACCTTGCAATGTATGTTATGATTATACCTTCCATTGAATATTGGACTACATGCTGTACATACTGTAGTTATTACTGTAAAGTTATACATTGTAAATATTGTAACTTAAGTTTTGTCCGAGACGTCGAAAACTTTTTCAAGGGGGGGGGGGTGTTGCAAGACGACCCGTCAGGAACACTGGATTGAATCCATCAACGAGCGAATGGAAAGTTCCAGAAAATTCAACTTCAACGCAGCCTTTCTAGAACTGTCTAGAAGTGAGAACTGTTTACGTTATGTCCCAATTACAACTACTGTGTGTTCTAGAAGTTTCTATTAAGGAACGTTCTCGTAATTGCTGGACTGTGTACACTAGAAGTTTCTGTTAAATTCTGGAGGGTTCTCGAATAAAAGCCTAGCATATAAAAGGCAGTTCAACAACTGTTATCGGAGAGAGATACCCTAATACTTCATCGAGAAACATCGAGAGATTTCAACGAGACCAGACTGTCACACTACTGAGATATCATAAGCCAACCACTGACACTGAACACTTCTGATAAATTGCCTTACGCCGTTTCTACGCTGTGTATTGAGATTGTTATCATCCATCATCGCTAGCCTTGTCGTTATTCGCTCGTGGAACCAGTTCCTACGCTACAGCACGCTACAGGTCTACTACCGTACCATCGTCAACGTGCATGCACTACCAGCCCTTGGACCAGACCAGACAAATATTAATTAAAGGATTGTGAGTAAGTCTAATTAATTATTGTAAATTTAAGTGAGATAAGGAGATTGTAAATAATCATTAAGTTGTTGAATTTTAATCTCGTTCTTCTGTGATCTTTCGCTGTTATTGGTTTGACTCGCGACCACAAGCCGTAACACTAGCCACAATATGCAGATGAATTGTACAGAATGCAGAGGAAAAATAAAAAAAAACATAATTCTTGCTGAGTGACCTAACAGCCTAAGTTGGTGCTCTCCAGGTGAGAATATATCTTCTCCAAACAGTACAAGGTAGGATCGTCAGTATTTCGTTTTGCTTGGTAGCGCATTGAACTGGATATAAGTGTGCTTCCACCATTGGCTTGGGTCGGTTTAAAATAATACGTTCGCGTGTCTTCATTACGACAGAAGTTAAAGCAAAAGGTCTAAGGTCATTCATGCAAGTGATAGTGGGTTCCTTGGGGACCGGGATTGTACAGAAACGTTTCCAGAGGTAGGGAACTTTCTCAAACGGAATGAAAGATTAAAAATATACACAAAAATATTGGGAAGTTGATTAGCAAAAAGGTTTTAAAACCCAGGGGAGAGATAATCAGGATCAGCGGTTTTAGAAACATTGAAACTGGAGAATTTCCGATAAACATCTATTCTTGTTACACATACAAAGGGGCATGCAGCATCCACTATTGTCTAAAGTTTGTTGTATATTCTCAGCCTGTGAAGAAAAATCATTGCCATCAAATCTATTATAGCTATAGCTTTAGGGCATTGTATTCTCACTTTTCGTATCATCTGTTTTAGAAATTTTGCCATTGAGACAATAAACCATTCGTGGAAGTCCTTCATCCTCGAAACAAGATGAAGAATTATTTTACTATACTACTTATCAATTTATGCCCTTCATTTCATCGATTATCCTTTAATTTAGCCATTTCTTTTCTATCTAATGGTCTAATCGAAAACGTTTTTACAATTTTCTATCAAGATATGTCACCTCTGTCTGCAATTTCTGTGCCTTTCATTTCTGGACTGCACAATGTTGAGATATGAACCACTAGTTTACTGCATTTATAAAGCCTATCATCAAAATGCATGTGTCAGAAAAACTATGGATATATCTAACAGAGTCCAGGTTTACTCCCCTCCTTATAACAAGTCGAACATCATGATTTGCAATGGTAAAGCTTCTTAATAAACGATCTTTCAACTGATTTATTGAAACAAGAATCTTCCGCATACTTGACAAAAACACCAACTTTATGAGGATGATACATTTTTATTACGACAGTACAGTTTCATCATTGTCATGAATGACTTAATCGCATAGTGACATATAGCAACGCTAAACATAACCCACATCCAGTGCATTCACCTACGTTTGTGAGTTAAGGGGAAGGATTTAGATTGATCTATGCGATTTTTCTCCAATTCTCTCAGATTTATTTTTGGCTTTCCTTGGAAAATGTCACACTCGTCTCCAACAAAACAAACGAGTAGCTGCGGGAAAGATGCTACGTTCGAATGTGAAGCACTCTTTATCAAAACATCTTACTGCCATCCAAAAAGTGTCTTCAGATTCATACAATTAGCTAATGATGTGACAAGAATCTGAATTTCGTCCCATTTTTATCCAGTCTTTTACCGTTTGCCCAGATTTTTTTTTTGTTGTTGTTATAAGTAAAAACGGTAAACTTATGTAGTTCCTCTTTCCCTAACTGTGTTCAATTGACCTCTCGTAATGCTTTCGGAAAATCCAACATGATGCTTAAGAATGGGAGAGAAATAGACTTTGGAAAGTTCTAAGAATCGCTGCAATACAACTTGTTTATCCTCACCCATTGACTCACACATACAAGTTTAGGATTTGCGTCCGTTCTGTGACATTAAGCGGACTGGTGTCACGGAAAGGGGAAGCGTTTCGTGGAAGAACACCAGAGCACTACGCAAAGATATTTTGACGTTTCGAGAAGATTTTAGAAAAATGGCATTCTCGGGGATATACCTTGTAATATGTGATGTAAACAAAATGCGGAGACTGCATGATGGTGACATGCAAACAGGAATAAAGCAGGGATTTGTTATTGGTAAAGGTGCTAGTTTAAAAGGAGCATATTTATCGCCACAAAATAAACTTGCAGAAACATTCCTAACATGTGTGATTGTTGAGCTTACTTTAAATGGAACAAAGAAGTGCCGGATTTACAAATGTGGGGGCCCTCGGCACAAACCTATGTGGGGGCCCCTTGAACACTCATTGGGCTCTTCCGGAAAATGATTGAATAGATGTACACATACACGACCTCTTTAAGTAGGCCTAGGAATACAGATACATTGTGACAAACATAATTTGGACGGCTTGCCTTATAGACCTATGGAATTTAATTTTCCGCATTTGGGAGTTCTGGAAAACGTCATTGATGTCTCACGTCTCCCAGTGGGAGAAAGCCATTGATATCATAGCCTTAATTGGCACCTTTATATGAGGGGGGGGGGGGATTTAGGCTAATTGGCAACTCCTGATAGCCCTTAAAGCACAGGGGGATTACGGGAGACAAGGAGGCACTTGCCCCTCCCCACTCTTTTCCAGAGCTTAAAAGCACTAAAACATATTCAAAAATGAACAAAAGGAGAAAGAGAATAGAAATTATGAGGGAAATTCTAATAATTTTGTGATTAATTGTAATGTTTATTTTGTGTTAAGCTAAATACCATAAAAATGCCAGAAAGATTTTTTACTCTGCGCGCTTCGTGCGCACCCTCAATGAAAACTAGTACAGTGCGGAACTCAAAGGTGGGGAGGTAAGGGGTAATTGTGGAAAAAAAATTCGGTACCTTAAATAAAATTACTTTCAAAGCATGAGCGTCGCCTCCCAGCCAAATTTTTGAGACTTGAAGCCCTGAGAAAAGGATCACTGACAGTACTACCGACTGTACGTCATTCCTTGCATACACAATTCAGAAACCTACCCCTGCATAAGGAATCACAATTCTCATTTTTTTTTCGGTGTGCTTCTCGTGAGCTCAGTATAAATAGGTGTCTCGTTAGTCCTGCCTGCCGTAGGATCTTTTTTTGGAATTGCCTCGTTTCTGCTTCCGTAGGATAGCTTGAATAAATTATTATTTCCAAAACCCTTTCAACCCCTCCCTCTGTTCACCTTTCCCACCTACTGCCACCATTTTTATTTAATTTGCAATCGCCATAAAGAATACCTCAGTAGCATACCAAACTACACCCAGAAGACGTAGGATTTTCTCGAGAAATGGCCCAGAATGACCCCCAAAACCGGTCAAAATTAAGAAAAATTGTGGGGGAGGATCCTCGGTCCCCAGCCTCCAACTTTGAGATTAAAGGCTTCGCCTGCAAAACCTTTCGAAGATGCAGCCTCCAATGAAAATTGCGTCCGTGGCATTTTTGCTAGGGAAGCTCATGGCAATGTCTCTGTAGGAACTACCCATACCAACAGTTCATTGATTTGGAAAAGTATTATACACCTATAACTCTCAATTTTTTATGATCTATTTTCACAGGAATAAAAAAAACTTGAGGGGTCTTTTGTCCCAGAAATTTCAACAAAATAAAACATAAAAGAAAGAAAAGCTGGCTAAGGAAAGTAGGAAAATCATTTATGTATTGGATAATATAGCATTTAAATAAAGATAATCGATAGACTACTGTACAATAAAATTACTTAAGTAATGCGGTTTTCTTCTGCGGGGTTCGAGCGCACCCCATATAAGAATTATTTTGGTCCATAGCTTTGTACAAACTCTTCCATTATCACTGTTACCATCCACAAGCCAAATTCCCTTCATCATGATAAATGACCAGTTATTCTGGGTAAAAATATTACTAAAATGATCAAAATGTGATTTTTGTAATTTGTTTAGTGCACAGTGCACATCTGATGAGTTAGACAGACCCTTATCACTCCTAGTACAGTTTTGGTTAGGGGAAACCAAAATTCTCAATTGGTGACTTTGACTGACATCAAAGTTGCAAAATTCGAAAGATGCAGCGAAGTGGCTCACATTTCACAGTATGCAGGAAGTGTGTTCTGATTACACATAGGGCCATGTATGATAACCAAGCTATGGCCTTAAGCAATTAATTAACTAGGTTTGTGTCTTCACAAGGAGGAGCGTAACACAGTTCTAAGAGGGGCTAGAAGAAACTTAGTTGGGAAAATTGGAATTGTTTGGGATGAGGACATTCAAAGGCTTCATTCTGATAGTTTTAATTTTTAAATACCTTAGAGCTCCCGGGGGCTTTACCCCTGTACCCCACCAAAGTAGCCTTACGGCGGGCCCCTGGGTTCCATGCTTTCAAGGGAGCGCTTCGCGCTCCCTCAGCGCCTTTGTCCCCGTTTGACATACCCCCTGATTTTCCCCCACTTTCAGACATCAAATCCCTCACCTGCCCCAAGGAATGCTATAACCTACTTTGTGTAGGGGACTTGGACAGGGACCCTTTGGTCCAAGTTAAAAGCTCACGCGCAAGCCAGTAAGGTATTGCCCAGTGGATACACAGAGGAATTACATTCAAATTCTAAATTAAATTGGCAGTTTGGAGAGTAATTAAAGCGAATTGGCGTCATAATTTTATATCTTTTGATCAATACAGCGACATGCTTCAAAGGAGGTGCTTCGATAGTTCTTATTATTGGAGAGGTAATTGAAACATAACTTTAAAGAATTTTAAACCTTTGTGACAAATAGAAATGTCTTTTTCACCTTGAAAATGCTAACATAAAAACATAAAATACACGCAATCCTGCCCTTCAAAACTGCGTCTAGTTGGTTAAAGTCACGTGACTGAAATCCCTGTATAGTGAAGTTACTGTACTAATGAATAAATCTAAAGTAAATTGCAGTATACTAAAATAAAAATGAACCAAATAAAGTCAAAATGTACCTATCCAATTTAAGTCTTATATGGTTCGTTGGAGTATGAATTGATAAGCTAAGTAGGCCTACTCACATGGTAAGCAGGTCTATTTTTGCTCTAAAGTAATGACCATTGAAACAGTAGTCCGAATCACTGCACAAAAGTGAGAAGTTAAATTGTGGCTTCAATTTTCACTTGACTTAGAGTTCATACAGAATCGCTTTCAGAGGCATTGAACCTACAATTACACCTTTAACTCTCCAGGTTTGTTAGGTTTCCCTGGCAACATATTCACTTCTCTCAAGGACATTCATTATTTTTACAATTTTTATTATGCCTCATTTTGGTTTTAATCAAAACTTACCGGTATTCTCAGTTTTTCATGCAAAATATCAAATGATTATAACGATTAAGGTTTTCAAATATATTTGCTTTTCCATAGCAATCACTGACGGGTTCGCGTAAATCGTTTGGTGTACATATGATTAAAAGGAAAAAGCATTCCACGCCAAATTGAATTAATTTACCCTTGTATCCTAATTCATGAATGGATCTTTTAAACCATGTGACAACAATGTTGTAACTGAGTTTTTAACTTATGCCAAATAACCCCTGGTTTGTTTACATTGAGAATGCCACGTTTACATTCTAAAAAAAATTATGAAAGAAACTTGGAATAGAAATGAGGTGAGATTTGTTACAATTAAAGTAAGTTTGGGAAAAGTGCTTATTCTCTTTAAACATTGATCACTTTAAATATCTTATAGGCTACAAATATTTGTTTGATGCAGGTATCTGTTGTATTCAGTGGCGTAGCCAGGGCCGTCGCGACCGGGGAGGTGTGGGGGGGTGTCTCACCCCCCCCCCAAAGTTCGTCAGAGCGACGATAGTCGGAAAATCTGAAATGCCAGTTGGAATTTCTGGTATCTCAGTCTAGCACATTTTTCCGACTGCGCCTATGTCAACTTTGTGTATATTTTCCAACTAGACCAAGTGAGATTAATACCAAACGTTATATACCTCACGTAAAATCAAATCAATACTGTCCTTTTTCGCAAATTCTCTCAAACTCTCAAAATTTTCGCGCGCTCCGCGCGCTTCAAACCTTACTTCAGCGTTGTTCCTATTACCACTATCTTCCGATAGCAACTTTCGGAGATGCACAACAGCAGAAGTTAAAAGCTGTTTACAAATTACCAGGTAAAAGACTGAAATTTTGAGTGGCATGTTGGTTTGTTGGGCAATTGAAAGTATCTCGATTCAGATTCTGATTACAGTTTTCATTATGGAAATCTTATTTAATGAATATTTGGGCGCGCTTCACGCGCATGCCTCAGGATTTACAATCAATCTCATGAACATTATTAAGGTAATTATACAAGACACAATCTATTGGAGCTAGGGCGCTTTAGCCCCCTCCCCCCAAATTTTTCCGAGTGAGAATGAGCCCCACAAAATTGCGCAAAAAACTAATATTGGTGAAGACATAGGTATACTCAGAAAATATTCCAAACGTCTATTTATCAGGCCCGTAGCCAGTAAGTTCTGTAACGATTCTTTCTATAACTTCAAAAAATTTTCGCGCGCTACGCGCGCTTTTATCTATAGTTCTATCTAGTGGTAACATCCCCGTTTCAAACATATTGGATTTCAACGTTTCCACAAATGTTGTTCTTCCGAGTAGGCGTGATTCTAGAGAGACACGAAAATGCATCGTCGCGAAGTCCTTTCCTCTTTTTCCTAACTTTTGGAAGATCCTTTCTTCTTTCTTGGCAAACATATTTTGTAAGAAAAGGATTTTTCAGTTTCGTAGGGGATCCTTAATGGGTAAGATGAAGAATGTAATCCCCGACGACGACCATACAGTCACCCGAACAAATTTCTTGGTTTTGCCCAGATTCTTCAATAAAAACCCAAACTTTTTCAACTTTCCTTAATGAAAACAAAAATGTGAAATCTTTTTCAATTTAACCCAAAATTTTTCGGCGCGCTTCCCGCGCCTTATATTTTGAGTTCCGCCACCCATTGCATCTGTCGGGACTTAGAGTAGCTGGAACCCAGTCAGGGCGCTTTCCCCCATATCGGCAAACCAAAGCACTACCCCTGGCTGAGCCTGCATGCAGGTTTTTCATTTGGGCATTGAAGTAAACCCAAAATTTCGGCTCCCTTCGCGCGCAATCCTCACAATCCACGTTCTATCACTTATGAACATTATAAGCACAAACGTACCAGTGAACTTTTATAGCATAAACTAGTTGTTCATTCTGAAAACGCGCTTGTTAGTCCTACACCCTTTTTGCTATACCTCTCTGGGGGTATCATTTTTCTGCAGTGCACCTATACTCTCCCTCCCGCCCATTCCCCATTGCTGGAAGCTGTTCGTCTGGATTTTAGTTCAAAATTAGTAAAAATACGATAGGTGTAAAGTGCTTGGCGTCATACTCTACATTATTATTTAGATGCCAGATAATAAGCATTATGTCATTGCCCCATTTTATATAATTGATCGAGAGCTTCCAGGAGGCCCTATACAGGTATATGCTAGCCTTAGATGCCAGAATAGAAGGCATTAAAGTAGTCAAAGAGGGGGGGCTTCAGGAGGTTTGTTGACAACCATGGGCGTCCGCAGAAAAAAATTCAGGGGGGCAAAATTTTCTAGGGGTGGGCAAAAGGTCCGCGACACCATGAGTTTGCGCGAAGCGCAAGAAAATTTCGCCCAAAATGCCTCCCAGATCGCTGGAAATGCCATTTTTAAAGCCTATTTACCACATATAAACAGGGAAAACACGTTTTGTTCGGTTTTTTCTTTATTTTTATACGTTTTTTCAAATTTTAGATTTTCCAGGGGGGGGGGCAAGTGCCCCCCTTGACCATGCCTGGGGACGCCCATGTTGACAACGTATTCTTCTCTTAGACAACATACTTTCTACTTTCACCTAACCAAATCTTAGTATTCACTAAATTATGGACATTTTCCAGGACATTTTGTAGCCATATATGATCAGTTCCAAAAGTATCCCAAGATAGCACCATTTTGCATCTAAGCAACCTTACCTTAACAAAAATTTCCCCAAAGGGGAGGGGGCCCCCTCCCCTTAGACCCCTCCCCCAGGACGGCTTTATGAAGTGACAAAGGAAGGATCCCCACTGCTGTAGGTAAACGCAGGGCGCAGAAAAAAATGGTGCAATTTACGCGCCACCATTCAGTTGGAAAAAATATCCATCCAGTCGGAATTGGGGACCTTCACACCCCCCCAAACGTGTGACCCTAGCTACGGCCCTGGGCGTAGCTAGATATTTTTTGGGGGGGGGGGGGCAAAAGCAAAAAATTTCCGACAGATTATTATCTTGAAGTAATGATGTACTATCTAAGCGTAGGGCCACCATCATCTGGCGTGTAGCGCGCGGAAAACATTAGATTACAATATCTCCGAGATTGCCTCAAATGACACTTCCAGGCCTTGTCAGTAACCGTTTTGATGTGTAATTCTGCTTAAAAACATAACAAGTGTTGTAAGTAAACCCCTAAGAATATAATCTTAGCTACTAATTTCCGTTGTAAGAATTTTTAATTAAGGTGGTAAAAATTTCCGACAGAGACTAGAAATTTTCGCCAGAGGCCTTTGGAGGCTTTTTGGGGGGGGGACCGCCCCTGCTCCTCCCCCCAGCTACGCCACTGTTTTTTTTTCGTGACAAATTCCCTCATGTGCAGCATTAGCACAGAGTGGATTGTAGGAATATGTCTATACAACTAACGCAAAGGTAAACGTATGGAACCAATGCGATGTGTCGTCTACCACCAAATTATCTCCTTGCTGCGCTTTTCTTTGTTTTGTCCTCTTGTAAGACTTCACTTCCTACGAAAAGTAACAATCATGAGGTAATTGAATGGAGGGATTGGTAAGTAGGCTGAAAAGACATATTTTCCTGAATGTATAACAAATTCGTAAAATGTATAACGAGGCTATCTCCTGTGGTTCTTAACACCTTGGCTAGATTTTCAGGGTGAAAAAATAGCTTAGCCTTGAATGTTGCAGTCACAATTTGTACTTAATAATTATCGTATTTAAAGATTTCCTGTCAAATTACAGGGACACGGCTTTAGTATGCGTGTCACTCCGTAAACCTACAATTTTAAGTTTACTCATAGTGACGTAAGATGTTATAATTTTCAATACACTTGTCTGCACAGGGGAACTTTGTTCAAGAAAGGTTTTTCCATTGACTTCGTCGATGTGATCACGACACCACGATGTCCGACACTGTCATCTCCCGGTCCATCTCAAACGCCATTTTGCTCTTTCTCGGGTAAAAATCATCTGAAATCACCGGGGAAGTCTGTCTTTTCTGGCCAATCTTGAACATCTTCTTGCAAAGGATTATGATTACGTCAATAATAAATTCGCCAATCTCAAACCACGTGATTACGGAGAAACCAATCCATAGCCCGATCTGTCCCCCTATGTCACTCAGACAGTCCAACTCCTGGGATGTTCAAATCAAAAAGAAATTAGGAGCTTTCATCAAGGTGTCAACGTGCAACCAGTGAGATATCTGTAACGAGTTGCCCCTCCATTCCCTCCCCCATTTTTTGAAATTATAATCAGCTAGTCGGTAATATCAAGGTCTTTTAGAAATTTTTCTTAATAATTGTATTAATATTCTGTGCTTTCAAAGTCATTTAATCTGAGTGGATAATAATTTACTCCTCAGCTCAACTTTCCAATCAGAACACAGACAAATCAGCCAATCAGGACACAGAATCCACCAATCAGGGTTGCAGCATAACTATATAACTTCACTGCACTTACTTCCTTGCATTCTAATACCTCTCCAGGAGAAGACCAAATTCAATACGTGCACTTAAAAGCCGCACCTCAAATTTTCCTTCAGGAACTCAGCAGACTCTATACTGCTTCCTTCCAAATTGGCTATATTCCGAAATTATGGAAACAAGCCGTCACAAGTTTACTTCCTAAACCCGGCAAACCGCACCACGAGCCAAAAAATTACCGGCCTATTAGCCTTCTTCCAGTGCTAGGAAAATGCCTGGAAAAATTATCGCCAAAAGGATCTCTGCTTACTTAGAACTACGAAAACTTCTCCCACCTTCTCAAGCAGGCTTCAGACGGAAGAGGAATACAACAGACCAACTCTTTAGACTTATACAAAGTACTTCTTCTCTCAGACGAAAAGGACCACACACCATGGCTACTTTTTTCGACGCCGAAAAAGAATTCGACAGAATGTGGCATGACGGACTTAACTACTTCTCAAAATGAGAAAATTCAATATACCAACGACTTTTACCAGATGGATTGTGAACTTTTTACAGGACAGGTATGCTCGGAACAGAGTCGGGGACACACTTTCCAGACCACTGCACATCACCACAGGGACACCACAGGGGAGCACCATTAGCCCTATACTTTTCATCATGTACGTAGCTGACATTCCACAACCTCAACCAAAACGACTGACTGATGTTTTGCGGATGACATCGCAATTTGGGCTACCTCCAGCCAGGGAGTTGCTGTTTGCCAGCCAAGCTGACAAGGCGGAAGGAAAACTTCAACGGTACATTGACCAACTAGAAACTTGGTGCAACGACTGGCGTATAGTACTCAACCCGGACAAATCACAAGTACTTTACATCAGGACTACCGGTTCACTGTGACGGGAACCACATGTGACTTACAACAACAAACTTATACCTGTACAAAACAAAGTAAAGTACTTAGGGCTTATCATTGACAACAGATTAGATTTTACTCAACACCACAACGACACAGCTTTGAGAATGCGCAAGCAAGTCTCGTCACTTTACAGAATTGCCGGTGTAGCGGGAAGATGTGTCTCCCGTGTAAAAAGAGTCCTCTTAGCAGTACCTCCACAAAACAAAATCCATGTACTGAAGACCATCAAGTATGGTACATAGTATTGTCACAGTCTTCATAGGGAATAACTAACTAACAGGATTAAACATTTTGAGGGTATATACCTGCCCGTTTTTTAACTAGTGACAACGGGGGGATCATGTCAGTCTACTCGTTTAACGTGAGAGAAAGTCAACATACTCAAGTTTGGTATCACACTGTTACTGTCTCTACCCAAGACAACCTTGTTAAAATCATCATTACAGCGGTGAAAGACAAATAATTTTCTTTAATAACCATCACTTCACGAAAACTTGTATGAAATATAATATAGGATTTAATTATAGGCCTACACATGTACAGTAATTTCATTTTTTTTATCAGAGACAATGATAAAAAGTGGAAAGACTGAATTTATGCCATAAGCTCTGAAAATCAACCCTGAAAAATTAGTCTGTGTCCCACCGGACGATATTTCCAGGTTAAGTCCTGGAAACAGTGTCTGGAGAGACAGTTTTTCCCACCACATTAAGAAATTGTGTCCCGTCAGACACATTTTACTGTTACCATCTTTTCCGGACAGTAATTACAAACAAATCCCACTATTAAATACTGTCCTTTTTTGCCACTGTCCGCTAGAAACACGCAGTGTTTTGATTATCCGCAAATGATTTTGGCAACGATAAACTGAGGTATCCGTATATGGTTGGCCGCGGTGGACATAAGACGGACTGAACTCAACACGTAGAAAACAGACCATGAACCAATCAAATTCACGGATCGTTGGTTATACCATTACACAATGGGATAGACTAGAATCCATTGAAAACAGAGGGAACTTATGAAATGATTTTGGTTTGATTTGGTTGATTATTAATACTCTTCCACATGGCGTAGTGTGTAGTGGTACTACATTAAAGTATTTTACAGTGTTTTAAACCGGTAGTTTCTCAATACATTGAAGTAGTACATACAAACACGCCCACACCATTAGCTGAAAAGGCAGACTGTGTTTGGGACGCCAGCAGACCAAAATATACACGAACAGCGAACATTTAATAGAAAACAATATCCGTTTCAATAAAAGGGGGCTACAAGCAGAGGAAAGAGTAAATGTACATGGAATTTCAGAATTTCAGGTCGAATTTTCGGATACACGCATGTTGCAAAGAGAAATGTGAGAGAAATATGTCACTTTGGACCCGCGTGGGTTAATTGAAAACCGGTAAAACTGCTTTGACAGACCGGGGCTTACAAAATAATGCACTTAGTTTTGACTTTACAGAGTTTCATGCAAACAAAACAGTCAGTTGTGGTACTATAGACAGTGGTGTACTTAGGGGGGCCATTGGGACATGCCCCCCCTCACTTATGCCGATCTTTTTAAGTTCCTAAAAATACGTAAACTTTTTAACACAAGTTTTACTTCAAAAGGTAGCATATGTGGCACCAGATTGCATGTATTAAGGGCACCTAATTTTTCAAAAATATCCAAAGGGGGAGGGGACACCCCATTAGCCATGGTCCTCCCTCACTGATGCCGATTGTTTCTTGTTTTAGTTCCTAAAAATACGTACATTTTTTAACACAAATTTTACTTCAAAAGGTAGCATATGTTGCACCCCATTGCATGTAAGGACACCTAATTTTTCAAAATTTTTCAAAGGGCAGGGGACCCCACCCCTTAGACCCCTCCCCAGGCAGGCGATCACACAACATACTGCATGGCCCCCGTGAGAGAAATCCTGTCTACGCCACTGACTGTAGGATTGCCTAGTCAACTCAGAATAAAGACTCGGGTGTTAACGCCTCCCTGGTCAGAAAATTAGGTTTGCTTGAGTGGTTAAGTTCACGTTCTGATTACCTGCAGGGATGAAGAAAGATTTGTATTGTATACAGAACACCGCCTTTCAGTGATGTTTCCGCCCAGATCTTTGACTCTCTGTGCATTCCCTGGCCCATAGGTTGCAGCGCCAGAGGGGGCTGGGGAAAACTGCATCGCCGAAAAAATTAAGAAGAATCGGGATACCGGGAAAAAGAAAAGAGAAAGGAGAATAATTAAAAGAAAAGAAAAGTAAAATAAAGCCGGGAAAATCAAAACGACAGACAAGAAAAGAAATAATATGAATAGGGGTGATAACTGAATTTAGGTAAGGTGGGGAAGAGGAAATTGGCTTGGTAAATTTGGAAGGAAATGTGGATGTTACTAGTTCTGTGGTAGATAGGGCTATAGGGATGGTGGAAAAAACGAACGGGAAGAAATAGCCTGAAAGAGTGAATGGCTGGGAAGAATGGAACAAGGACAAGGGCTGCAGAAAGGCCGACTTTGCAAGAGGGAGAAAAATAATGAGCGGAGAGAAAAGAAAGGGAAGGAACAATAAAAGGTCAGTTGCGGGGAAGAAACGCCCAGGAAGGAAGCATGATATATAACTTAGCAGGAGGAATTTCGGGAAACAGAGATAAGGAGTAATGGCAGCGCCGAATCCAAGGGGGGCGAAAGGGGCGTACGCCCCTATTTTCAGCAAAACAATGATTTTTGTGACAGAATTTTAAACCTCTTGGAGGTTTCAAATTCTGTCACAAAAATCACTTTCTACAGACGTTTACGCCCCTCTCTCATTTCTGGATTCCCGACCCTGAATAGGGGAAGGAACAATGAAGAGAGGCAGGAAATGTGGGAGAAGGAGACGGACAGAGCTATAAGCTAAAGTTTTTATTACTGATTTTTCTGGATACTTAAAGACATACACTCGTCACCCCAAAGTATATTTTTAGTGTGGGGGCATCAAAAATCTTAGTTGGTGACGGCTCTTTGATTAAGAGCAAAGTTTGAAAATGAAGAGTAGCTTACATTCCACACAATGCAACGGGGCTGTAACGTACTCGATTCTGGACTCGAGTCCATGCTTTGTCGGACTCGGAACTGGCTCAGAATGGGAGGTTCTGGAATCTGAATTGGCCCGGAATGGGCTGCAGCTGGACTCGGACTCGGAACCGATTCAAGAAGAGTGCACAAAAATGAAAGTTAAATATTTGTTCCCTAGGGCTACATTGTTATTGATGCACAGTTCAACATATAAATGGTCACATACAGTCAATTAAAATACAGCTTGAACCAGGGCATGAAATTGACTCTTAAAATGCCCGGTTTTAAGTAAGTGTAATTACAAAACAGTACAAAAAGCATGATGCCACATTCGCCAAATAGCTGGAATCGGAATTGGCCCGGAATTGAAGAACCTGGAATCGGATACGGCTCGGAATTGAAGGGTATACTGGACTCGGGATTGACCATGAATGGTGGTCACTTAAATCTACATTGGCCCGGATTCAGGCCAGGTGGACTAGGATACAGCCCTGTAATACAGAGAGAGAGTTTGGATTTACACTGGGGGGGGGCGTGCCCCCCAATCGATTTCAGAATTTTTTTAAATTTTAAAATGATCCCAAAAGGCGTTTAAGCACTTGCGCTCGAGGGGGTGTGGGAGGGGGAGTTCCCCCTCCCACGGTGATGTGAAAATATGTGATTTGGTGCATACTTTATACGCTATTTTTAATGCAAAAGGAGACATATTATTATGTATCTTGTGAAATATTTTGTAGGAATAACCATAGTTAATACATATTAACTATGGAATAACTATATAGAAATCAAATACACAACACACATATTGCTGGCAAATAATTTATCATTCTACAAGTATGCAGAATCACATAACAGCTTCAAACAAGTGTAAGGTGTTGCTTTTGTACATAGGCCTACCACTAGATACCATGTGTTCCTGATATTTTAGGCGTGCAATTTGTCCCCTTCCGGTATCGGTATGGAGTTGGCAAGTACGCTGCCAGTGCTCCGCGTCAACCGGTTGGCGAGGGGCGCCAGAAAATCTTGGTCCAAAATGCCTCCCAGATCGCAGGAAATGGCACTTCCCAGGCCTATTTGCCGCACATAAATAGGGGAAACACTAGTAATATTGTAAAAAAAAACAAAAAATACCAACATTTTGCTCAAGGGCGGCTGCCCCCTCCCCCCCCCCTTGGCTACGCACCTGTTCCAGCAAGATATGATCAGTTCCAAAAATATCCCTAAGATAGCACCATTTTGCATCTAGGCAACCTTAAATTAACAAAAAAATTTCAAAGAGGAGGGAGATCCCTCCCCTATTTCGGCATCTTTATGAAGTGACAAAAAGGATTCCACACTGCTGTATACAATCGCAGGGGCACCCAAAAAGTTACAATTTACGGAGACTGGGGGGGGGGGGACTGAGGTGGCATTACGACTGTTCTCCCCCCATCACCAAATCCTGGCAGCGCCCCTGTAGCAAAATGTAACTGAAGATGAAAGCGCGTGTAGCGCGGGAGACATTTTGTAATTTTAGAAAGAAAAAAGTTACAGAAAACAAAATACGTTCTTTATTAAACGCCCTTTGGGATTATTTTTGGTCAAATCCTGGAGTCATATCAGGGCCAACGTTTACAGGTAGTAAAATTTTATTTTCGATCGATTTTTCTTGTAGGGCACAGTGATGCGTACGGGGGGACACGGGCCACGTACCCCCACCTAGCTGGGGGCCTGGAAACCCTTAACATGATCCGTCGTCTCCACTCAACCCTTTCCCCATCATTATGTCTTTTGTGCTATTAGACTACCAAAAAGGCCAGATTTTGATTCCATTTTTGTAAACATCCAATGCCACTTTGGAGATAGTCAAATGCTTTAATCGAATGATAACAATTTATTAATACCTTAGAGTCTCGGGGTCTCCGTTCCTTGGACCCCCAATTTAGCATTGTCCCTGGACCCACTAGGGGTCTTACAGTGGGACCCCGGGCCCAACGCCTACAGGGGAGCACTGCCCGTCACTACGAGGCCTCCAGAGGAGCTCGGTCCTTCATTTTGGGGTGTCCGTTTTGAGGAACGCTTGAACCCTAGTGCCCCCTCTTCGAAAAGTCTGGGGACTCCACTGCGTGCTTGGCCCAACTAGTAAACCTGCTGGGACCTTTGCAAACAAGTGAGGCTACCAAGCGAACGAAAAGGTTAAAAAGGTTTCAGAAACCTAACAGAGCAGTATACTTCAAAGTATCTGCGGTCTTTAACCCCACTCCACAGCACAAAGATGCTACCTGTCTAATTACAAGACAGGATGTCCGTTAAGAACGCATTACTTCAAAACTTTTGAAAAAAGGGACTGCCTACGTAGTATCAGATAATGCTACCGCCTACCTATTTTAATTTATTTTTCCTCATTTTTCAATGGGGGGCATGGCCTGCTGCACTCCCCGCTGGATACGCCACTGCCTATGACGAGGCCCGGGACCGTATTCTGGGCCTCGACTAGGCCGGTCTCGAGAACGGAGAAGCAATTGTATAATACGGCTGACTGAAAGCAGATCCAGGATGCAATATTTAATGAAAAATGCAATCTCCTTTTAAAAATTAGTAGCTCCTTGTAACAGTGTGGTACTGAATCATCTTTGTATGACACCATGGTAGTGACCCAGAGACTTAATAAGAAAGGAAAGATGTTTGATCGTGTCCGTTCGACTGAGGCTTAAATGATGTCAGATCTCAACAACCACCCATCATGACCTTCAAAAATTGCGAAATTTTGCCAAACAAGTGCTCACGGACAAAAGGACATGGCCTTGCCTTGAATCTTGGAAAGTAATTTTACGCATTTTTGGTCAAAGTTTGGGACTTATTCTTGAGTTTGTACTAGTATATCTTTTGACACTCCGCCGAGTCCACTTATGTCAAAGTTAACTTACGGTCTCCCTCAGTTCACTTTGACATCCCATAAGTTCACTTTCGGTCTCCCGCAATAAAAAACAAAATGTTGGAAAGTCGCTTCCCAACTCCCCAGGGCCATACATGTTCAAGGCGACTTCCTCCGTAACCGCGTTTCGAAGGACAGATTTCCCTGTTGCTTATATGCAGACATTATTTCCTCGTAAAATTGTGTCCCCTGGACACATTTTCCTGTGGCGGGAGGACACTATTTCCTGAGAAATATTGTCCGGCGGGACATATTTTTTTGGAAAATGTGTCTGGTGGGACACATTTTCCAGGAGAGACACCATTTCCTTTTATACCGGTACTAAGGACAACCCACTTGCCACTCCTGAAACGACTTTGGAAATTTACAAAACCATGACTCGACATATTGTAGAATACCCTGCACCATCTCTCATACAAATGAAGGACTCACTCATGGAGAACTACGAACGCACGCAACGACGGGCATGTAGGATTGCACATCACTTAGACAGACAGCACCCATCACGGGAAGTACTGGACATAGCGAGACTCCCAACTATTAAACAGAGGTTTCGGGACTTACACAGAAAATTTCTTTCTAATTGCAAACACAAGGACCGACAAACTCGAAAATTCATTAGGAAAGAACTCAAACTTTGACCATTTTACCTCCGACAAACTCCACTAAAAGGACTTACAAAGGAAGTTTGGAAAAATCTAAAGTCGAGGGCGCACCACCGAAAAGAAGACCAGCCACCGAAGAAGACATCAACCATGGAGAAGAATGGCAAACCCTGAAGAAGGGTCCCTGCCGAAGCATCCACACCCTGAACAAGGGTCACTGCGCCAACGATACCAACGATTAAAACCATTGCCACCGAGAATGGCCCTTCAAGTCTCCGGAAGCCTTCACTTCGCCGTGTTGGGCCGGGCGTCGGCTGGTTTGGGGGTGTCTTGGTTGTTTTGCGGAGACTGAGCTGGTGACTTGGGGCCTCTCTGTGCGGTCTTTTCTCCGCCTTTGCCGGTTCGGCATGTTGCGGTTGTTTGGTGTTTTTGCTCTCTCTGGTCTCGGGAATTAGTATGTCAGTGACTCATTTTTCCCGGCCTTCGGGCCTTCTGAAGCACCTCCGGGTGGAACAGAGTAAACGAGTCATAAACCAACCTTCCTTGCATCAGTCCTACAGAAGTCAGAGCCACTTTTGACGAAAGCTTGACTATTTCAAGACCTTCGATGGCGTACTCGTTGAAATCATCTTACTTGTATGGATTCCCGTCGTGAAAGCCTTTCTACTTTCTCTTTAACTTCCTACTCCCCAGCTTGTCGTGATTTCCGATGCTCAAGACAGATTATTTTTATGTGATAGCGGTTCTTTTGCTACTAGACCTTCTAGAGATGAAAAGTGTTTTCTATGGAATTTTTTAGAATTTTAAGAACATTGTGATCGTAGAGCGTGGTTTCCAAACTCTACTACTTTTTCGAAAATCCCCTCAACTCTCGGGCGAAGAGCCAAGGGGCGAAACCAAACATTACTCCCGAAGTTCTAGTCCCCAAAGAAGCTACGTTCCCAAAAGGACAACAAACTTAACTGACCAACCTCTCAGACCTCTACTTCATGGGTCTGTCATGTGTGGCCCTTTTCTTGACTGGCTGAAAAGAACAGATACTACACATGATCTTAGCCAAAAGGCCGAAGAGACCAAAAACTACTCAACACGATTAAAATAGCTAGACCGTAACATACCTTATACCATTTCGATAAGTGCAATCTATTAATATTATGAGCTTTCTACTAGGCTACCACTAAACATACTGCTTTGTTTCAGAAACCGGGTCAAGTCATTGTTTGCATTGAATACACAAAAAGTCCAACAGATGCATTCTACCCATAGACGTTGAACTAGGGCGGGAACGGTGCCCTGCGATCTGGACTGAAGCCACTCATCTAGCTGTCTGTACAGCAAGAAAGCAACAGTGAGTAATACAAAAATTACGTCGTTGCTTTTGCCTCCTATATCGGTGGAGGAACTATAAGATTTCAAAGTCAGGAACATAACACGAAAAACATAAGGCACCTTAACTTGCCTTTGTTGTGAAAATTACTCCTAATCTAAAGAAAGATGAAGGAAATGACATTTTACATCCAAAGTTGAATGCACACTGTACGCATGCAGACATATAAATTGTCTTGTCAGTGGTGGCGCCAGGAGGCATGGCACCCAGTCGGGGAAGGCTGCCCTTCCTCGGGGAAATTTTCGGGTTTCGTCGGGGAGCTGTTATGTATAAGATAAAGTATGTGGTCCCCGACAACGGCCAGTCGCCCCAAAGATTTACTTCATTGTGATCTAAATTAGGGCAAATTCTTCAATGAAAACCCCAAATTTTCCAATTTTCTTCACTAAAAACCCCATTTTTTGTGGTAAAAGCCCAACATTTCAAATTTTTCCCATTAAGAGCCCGAAATTTTCGGCGCTCTTCGTGCGCCAAAATTTTGCTTCAAATATCGTTTCGGCACTTTATCGTTCTCGTCAAGGCTTCGGGTTGCTGGAACCCCGTCGGGGAGCTTGGCCCCCGTGCCGGGCAAATCCTGTCGCCACCCCTGTGTCTAGCTTTTGGCCGAACAGAGGAAGCGCCCTCACCATTTTCGTGGCTTCACTGGTTAAACACACTGCCAGATTCTGTGTCAGAATACTCCCTTACTTCAAGTCTATGATTCTACCTAATAGCTGTTTTGTCAACGGGTGAAAAATATCTTACCGTATAGGCAGGAGATTGTGTGATGGACTCATAATTGAGATGTTCAAAATAAACATGAAGTTTAAGAACGTTGTTCCTGAAAAAAAGCGAAGCAAAACTTTTCTTCATTAACCATCGTATTAGGGCATTCGATTATAAAAGTGTTATTTCTGTTTTTCCCCTTTCATTGCCCAGTTGTCATTCTGATGTCTAAGTCTAAGTCTTACCCTATGTTGAAGTAACTATTAAATTTGAAAAACAAAAGACAATAACTTGTAAAAAGGAATTAAGCTTTAGATTTTCAACGCACAGTAAAGAAGTAAAGAAGTAAAGAAGTAAAGTTACAAAGTTAACGTTTGCTAGGACGCAAGCTCGAAAGTCAGAGGGCTACCATGAAAGTACTGTGCGATAAGAGTGAAAGAATGAAAAGAATCTATAAAAAATATTATTTAACAATGAAAGTCAATTAATTGACGAATTATGCACAAGATTGCCTTAGTCCTGTGTTCTTTTGAGTTAACCAGTTTTTGTTTTCTCTCTCTTCTGCATTTGAAATTTATTGGGAACATGACAGGCTGAGATAGGATCTATACTTCCTAATGGGAACTTGCAACTTTTGTAAAAAATGCAATGCTAAACTAGTGGTTTTGCAAAGTTTCTTTTAATGCTTTGTCAATACGTAAGTTATTATATTGATTTATAGGGTTCTACCTTATAACACACTGCGCATGAGCGATGTCATTCACACTGCATCATTAAGGGCTTTACTTTTTCTTAATATCAAAAAGCGAATCAGCATTCTGGAGCAAGACTCTATTTTCTTACAGTCATAAATGATTTCTAATTGACTTTCTGTTGCTTTAGTATTTCGTCACAACTTAAAACTTACTTAAGGTCCAATTTGTTTTCGCAAATATCAAAGCTGCAACCAAATTTTACATCGTGTTTGTACTTAGTAGCCATTCGTTTCGGCCTTCAAAACTCGGTGACAACTTACTCAACAAAATCTTCGTCTTGCGTTATTTGTGACCGTATAGTGTCTGAAATTGTACTTAATTGCGAGACCACTGTAGACTGAAAGAACAAAAACACAAAACGACAATAAATATGGAACAACTTTCCTACTTCAAGCACTTAACATACATTAAGATGATCATAAGAACCATGACTGCTGCGCTCTTAAATAATGAAGGCGTTAACAAGGGAAGAGCCACGAGACTCCTGTCAGGCACAGTTTACCCTGCGGAGAGAGTGGTAACTGCTTCTGGCTTCACAAACCAGGTATCGCGTCGTAAATCGAGAAGAGACTGGAAACAGCTACGCAGATTACCCCTGATTTGGCAAAAAGTGCTAGAGGTTGGTCAATAATTTTCATATCCTCTAGTGTTCCGACCGCATGCACTGACTAGACCGAAGTTCGATTTTGTTTCTTTTTAAATATCGCCTCTAACTTCGCCTTTTCTTAACCGCATTTGATTATCTTTTCAGACTGCAACCACCAAAGTGAAAAAAGCATCAATATGATTTGCGTTATTGAATGGGGAGGGGGTTATAGAGACCCCCTGACTGTATTGGAAGGAAAGATAGTAACATCCTAACTCTTCTGTTTTTCTCACATTCTTTCACACATCTGCTTCCTTGAATACCGTTAAGCTGTAAATAGTCACATTCTTTGAAACAGAAGACGATATGAAGCCTGTAGTATTTCACGAGATGATGAGCCGTTGGCTCCAAAATATAACAAATGTTTCTGTACATTTCTGTGTGGGCTATGAGTTTACACTTTACCTTACTTAGGCTTAGTTGATGTGCGCAAATTATTCTCGTCCCAGCACGATTTTGTCGTGAAATAATAAACACTGTCACATTAATGTGACAATCAATGGCAAGTTCGTAGAAATCTATGTTTTTCTCTTGACGAAAGTGATGAAGCACCTCTCCCTCGATGGTTTAGTTGTAAATTTACCATCATTACCAAGAATCAGCCCCTTTACTACTTTTTACTACTTTTATGAAAATTAAAATCTGATATAACTTTCAGAAAAGAAAAAGTATGTTGACAAAAATGTTTTGAAAAGGTGAAAACGAATCTGTTGGACTGGAAGGAAAATCATAAAGATCATAAATTACAATTGAGGCTTGCGTGAGAAAGAAACGTTACTTTCGAGAAAAAGTAAACACGTTTTCAAGGTTACGCATTACTCTTTCAGAACGCGTCGCAATTTAACACGACTAAGTATAACTATATTTTCTGTCACTCATGTTGTTTATTCGATAATTTTTTTTTCTCCACGGGGATGAGATAAGTTCCAGAGAGGAGAAAATACTTTTAATGGAAGACATGCTTAAATGAATTAAAACAAAACTAATATTTAATTTTCTAGGGGGGTCGCCCCTGGCCCCCATTTGGCTAAGGGCCTGATTGGTGTACAGTTGTTTTCACTGTTGTTTTAAAGCCGAAAATAGAAACTACTTAATTTGAGGTTTTGGTTGAAATAATAACAAATGACAATTATGTTTGAAGTCTGTGAGATAAATCTTATGGTAAAGTTGTTCCTCTTTGTAATAATCGATGTTTACATAATAAAAAGCTTTCACAAAACTAAGAAGAAATGATAAAGAGTCAAGATCCACAAAAATTGTTAGACAAATCATGGAGGAGCAATATTTTAAATATGATTTTTGGAAGCAATTTATATAGATGATGCATGCGAACAGGAGTGCACAAACCATCGGAAAGGTATAAGCTCTAAATATCTGGGGGTGGTGTTGTTTTTTGTGACAATTCCTTATCACTCCAGGAGTAAGAAAATCGGAGGGCGTAAGTATAATTTCCTGGGCTGCAAATAAATAATTACCGATGTAAATGTGTATAAACGATTTTGTTGAGTGGAAAGAGGGGAAAAGGGAAGTTTGACAAAGCTTTCTGGTGGGCTTGCATTTTTATAACTCCTGTGAACCCAATCAGAGACATTCAAATTGAAGGTGGGTGAGGGACGATAGTTTGAATCAACGTAATTGTAACTTAAACCGCGTGGTAACAGTATGTAGCAGAATTTGAAAAACCTAGGGAAGTTTACTGAGATTTACGAAAGGCCAAGTAAAAAACCTCGGCCCTTGTTAAATACCGTGACGTAACAGTGACGACAAGTTTGTATCACAAGCGTACCGAAGTTTTAACCAGAGAGGGGAACACTTGCACGCGAAACTTTAGTGATTTTGTCCCGCAAAAGACTGGATGTCCTACATGAATGGTAGAGGGTGGCTGCAGCTCCTAGTTATCTGCTCGTGGGCCTACGCCTATGATACCTGCTGCTATGCACGTTACTTAAATTTACTTTCCAAACAAAGTTCTTGGAGAGTCATTACTAAAGTGCCGCGGCTAAGCGTATGGAACCTGAAAACAGCTCCATACATTTACATTCCACCAAAACTGAAAACACAATATTACAGCAACATTTTCAACATCCGTGTTCTTTCTCTTGAATTTATTATTTCGTTGCTATTTGGAACATGTCATGGTGACCTATTGGCTGAAGGGATGGACATGAGATCTAAAAATATCCCGATTGATGACTACCTTGTTTATAACTTAATGTCTTTGCAGAGCCTGGTGTTGCTATCTGAAATGCTTTCCCCTCTCCATGACAGGAGTAACATGTGTTACAGCTTTGATGAAAGTAACATGCAGTCGCATTTTACTAAAATATTATTATTTCCATTGTATTTATTTCGTATGAGCTTTCATTAGGTACTAGACTTCGTGGCATTACAAACAAAACCAGGTGTGACTATCTTTCATTTATTTTCATTCATACATTTATTTCGTCTACACAAATACAATACAATTCAGAGGTACAGTATAAATATAGACAGGATACTAGAACAAACCAAAAGTTTACAAAAAGTTACCTTATATTGGTCATTTGGCCACCTGGCTGACGATATTGTCCTCTCGAAGACTTTCTCACTATTCATATGCAGAGAGAGAAAATATGGTGCAATTCATTAAAATATGCCTATATGCAAACAATTCATCATGAGAAAGTGTTTCACAAAAGTGGACGTGGAAACGACGGGCCGGAAGCCATTTCCTCCCCAATTTAATATAATGTACAAACTTGTCCCTCACTTTTGATAGACTGTAACTTTTGACTGGCCAATAGCCACGGGAAAGCTTTTATTTTTACCGATATGTTAACAGTTACAAACCCTTTATAGATCTTTGTAAGTAGAGAGGTTTTACCAATATTACCCCTCCCATGATGAGAGCGTCCCTCTTAACTTGAAATATGGTCCGCTGCCTACGGGTCTGAATATTGTTACTAGAATTGACCAGCTGGCAGTTGATTTATTGCAATGGTAAAGAGACGCTATATGTATGTCATTATGCCGGCTGGCCACCTCACCTTTCAAATTGTCGAGTACACCACAATGCAATTTAAGCTTCATTCTTTTACAATAAAATGCGTAGTACGGTATAATGATTAAATGGTGTAAATGAGAGTAATTTAAGCGTAAGAGGTCTACTTTCAATATTTTATTACGCGAAATCCCCGCAGGGAGGTGACACCGAGAGTAGCAGCTTCCTGAGTAGAAAGTTGCCATGCAACTATGACGTCATCAGTTTAAAATTCCCCGCCTTCAGTGAGTAAAAGAGTTTCAATGTAGAGTTATTGACGTTATATATGCTTTACTGTAGAGGTTATATGCGAACATTTCGGGAATAGAACGGATTGTATTCTTTCATTTTACCATGTGAAACTGAATACAGTTTATATATAGTTCAAAGAATAACACTGTGTGTATCAACATTTCAAGGGTCATCATAATACAAGTACCGCGGAGCCAATTTTGAAGTAGGCTAAGGGGGGGGGGGTAATCATCGAAGCGGTCCAATATGTTCAAGAAAATAAAAGTCGGGAAAACAAAGAGGTTGAAGATACTTCTCATATCACATTAAACTTGCATTACTGAGCTATGAGTCATAAAGTGTACATGTTTGAGTCTTTAAAGGTGAAATGCAGTCACCCCAACTTGAAGTAGTGTAGTAGACTGTCCTTTTTCATGATTGGCTCTTTAGAGTCATGTGACAATATTTTTTCTCCTCAAATGTGAAATTTACTAGAAGTAACTGATTGGTTTACCTTGAATATGAAATACTGAAGTCCTAAAATATTATGAAAGATACTTTGAAGAGAAATAAGAAGAAAATTGTGAGATTTAGCTGTTGCTTCAAAATAAGTTTGGGGCGACTGCTCTTGCCCTTTAAAATGGATAAAAACTCTTGCAACCATGGTAACTGTGAGCTACAAGACTTGAAATTTTTATGGTGCTGAGACTTCTTTTGGATCCAATTTAAACACGAACGAGAAATACGTCATGTTTGATGTTAGTAAAACGTAAGGACACTAATTTATCTCTGGAAACGACTAAATTCCAAGTCTCCACTGTCATACACACCGTTGCATGCCAATAATGCACTCATTTGGTTTTAATGACATACTATGGCGTTACAACGGCCGTGACTTTTTAAATGTTAAAGTCACTTTCTACTGATGAATCTTTAAACACGGACACCTTAAGAATATATTGATCCGGTAGGTTAAGATTGCTACTGGGTAAGTCGTCTGACATACGTCAAGGTGCAAGCCATGGATGTCACGCAATCAACTTAGCTTATTATTATCCAAGTTTTGGCGTTAGAATTTCCCAGCTATTACAGAGCCCCTTGTGAATCATTTATTACAAATTAACACATCACTCACACATCATCTACTGGAACTAAACTCCATTCTATGACCACAATTACTCAATTACATCCAAATAGTGACCAAAAGTAACACTAAGCACCCTTCTAGGGCAGATTTCACTAACCACGCAATTGTATCCTCCTCGTATAATGCAGAATGAACAAAATACTGAGAGTTTTCTTCAGGTGTATGAAGAAAATAGATAAGAGAGATACAGGTGTACCTTTAACACAACCAAATGAGAGAAATATAGAGAATAATAAAAAATCATGTCATGACACAATGTGCGTAGCTGGCTGCAGGTTTGAAGTAACAGAGCTAGTGATATGGGGAGGGATCAATCGACTGCTTGCAGTTGAGTCACATGCCTGTGAAAAAGAGGGAGTATAACCGAAATTCAGGATTAGCCCTGAACTTCCCCCTCCCAGCATGTTACTTCATCGGTGAGCTGCAATTCAGGTTCACTGATCCAATGAAAGGTCATTCAAAGGTTGTAACAAAGGGGAGCTGCTACGCAGGCAGTGAATGATTGATGAATGGATGGATGAATGGATAGAAGGATGGATGGATGGATGGATGGATGGATGGATGGATGGATGGATGGATGGATGGATGGATGGACGGACGGATGGATGGATGGATGGATGGATGGATCTATCAATCGATGGACTGAGTACCATAATGAAGATAAGAAACAAGGAAAAACATAAAAAATATCACAGACGTGTCAACAATAAAGGAGACGTAAAAGGCGAAAGAAAGGAACCTCAAAACAGAGTACTAAGAGTAGCCCAAAAGTCATGATCATAGCTTATTTCTGTTAAGGTCCCCAAGGACTAACAAGAAACAACTGCACTCAGAAAAAGCAACTAAAGAATGTTGCACTGGGCAAAAGACACCGGCAATCAAGGGCTAGTTTGCAAAGAGGATTTATTCCGCTAAAATGAATTTTTGACATACACTTTAAAACGGGAATATATTTTATATTCCAGATCAAATTGGAGACGGCATTCCAGATTTAAATGCCAGTAAAGAAAAAGGTACGATCTGCGGGCCCTTTAATTCTGGTAACCAGAAAGTTACTGGCTACCCATGGTACTGTGCTGGTGAATATGTTTCAATCTATGCTGAATGAGTTACCGTTTCAGGTAAGATACTCTTAGTTTACATTATCTTGGGTTACATCGTGAATCCCTAACCAAACCTATCAATAGACCTTATGCATTGACGTCACACTGACGTCATTTTGGGTGAAAACAATGAAGCACACGTGCATGAACAGCGTGGATTTCCCCGCACGTGTAGTAGACTTACGCGCGAATACGATTGATTGACAAATCAGCTGTCTGCATTTATTGGTGTAACTTGCAACGACACGCGCTTTTCCGCATTTTCCTCCAAAAGAGGGAACACTTTCTCCATTGTGACATCATATGCATAAGGTCTATTGAATAAACTCTACTAAAAATATTTCTTAAACTACAAAAACAGTACATATATCAGGACATCTTCCAATTGTTAAATGTTTAGTCATTGGGTGACTATTTGCCGGGAACCAAATTAATCATTTAAATTTTCCTTAAAGACAAAATAATCTTTTGGCGACATAACTAACCCTTTCAAAGAGAGGTTGGGTCCAGAATCCTTTTTTATTGGATGGCGACACAGACCTGTTAGGCGGGCTAGGGAGTCAGCGAACCCCAGCAAAAAATTTCGATATCAAGGCCAAAAAAGTCTACTTCAGGGCGCTAGCATTTTATTTTAGGGTAAAATTTATGTCATGATACAATGTGAATCAGTTTAGATTTTCAGGACAACCCGTTCCGCCCCAGTGGAATGTCTTCCTATACGCCCATCTGTGTTTAAGTATGTTTACAGGGTGGGAATAAAATATCGAATTTACGCAGTGGAAATTGAAGCTGTCCTTTTAAATGTCATTATGTATTTTTCATCAATTGTTGTGATTCGGTGTAGCTTTGCAGCCAAAGTGGACAAAATGGACAAAGAGAATATGCTAAGGTTTTTCACCTGCATTTACTCTAAAATATAAGGTAAATCTACAGAAATAAGTTGCTTTATTTATGAGCTTTCCAATAGACCCTTTTCCAAATAGCAATTACAAAGGATTATGGCATACGTTTTGGTATGGGTCGTTTTTGTCAATGGCATTTTACTGTGGACAAAAACGACGCACACCAAAACTATATCCCACAATCCTTTGTAATTCCTATTTGGAAAAGGGTCTATAGAGTGTATGCGCATTCAAATACAACGTAGACATTCAGTACTGATGTAATGTGAGTAAAGTAAAAGCTCTTCAGTATCAACTTACGTGCAAGGGTTTTTACATGAGCAGAGAAGCTCCTCGTTGATGTAGGCCACTTCTGCTTCTTCTTGACAGGCAACTGAAATATTGAAGAAATAAGAGAGACTGAATTAAATAGATGGTGGTCTGGTCAAAGTCACTACTGTTTATTGATGTCAGCTATACACTGACCCCGAACACCATCTCGTGGGGAAGAAAAGTGTCGCATGTGAGGGATACAACTTTGACTGGGATCCCTCTGTATTGAGGGAAATAATCCCTTCGATGGGGGCATTTTTTCACAATGGACAGTTTTGTCATTTTTGCAAAATGGGAAAGTGTCTGCACTGCAAATCCCCTACCTCGCATGGTATGCCTTTTTTATGAAGCAGTGTATATTAATTGATGATTGCTCAAAGTGCATTTTGTAGTGGTTTTGCTGTGAGCTGATTTTTCAGGAACCACACTTGTCTTCACTTTCTTTGTAGCAAATATTATCAATTATTGTGACACGAATCAAATGACAAAGTCGATACTTGAAGCCGCTCAAGATATAAAACATCAAGTGCATGTCTCACTTTGTTCCAGAAAAAAAGACAAAAAGTTTAAACAGACATTATAGGCCTAGGCCTAAAATAGCAAAACAGTAAATAGTTCTTGTGATTAATAGTACTCAAGATGAAAACTACACAGTAAAAAAATTCTGTAGAATTAAAGAATAAAAAATAAAGAAATACATATAAAATACAGAAAAAGTCCTGCCAATTTGCTTCAAAAATTGACAGCACTTTTTCGTATCCTATTTGTATTTCTCTGTTCTGTTTTTGTTCTGTATTTCTACAACATTTTACATACGTTTTTTACGGTGTAGCTCTGAGTGTGACAACTAAATGTTACTCATATATTTTAGTCTCATGAAAGCATATGCACAGTAAAGCTATTCATTAGGGTCTGTAAAGGTAGTGCACAATAATTCAGGGAATTCTTCCACCAAAAATATCAACTGACGCGTACAGCCCCCTCGTATTTAGGGGGATTAGTGTATGTCATGTTACTGACGGGATAAGCCCGATTCGTAATGCAGGTACCATACAAGCCTAATTCAAACGAACTGCAGTACTTTTAATACAAAGTTACAAAATTAAAAACATCCAAGATGGTATTGTAGACACATTTGTGCCACCCGATCCTCATGTACAGTAATTACATATACAGTGATTACTGTGCATGCTATGAGAATAGACGAGTTGGGAAATGTTTCCACGCAATGCAATATGGGAATGGGTCAAAGGTGAAGTGTATCACGCTCACAGTATCCCAGCGCGCGGGTGTTGCATGCTTAACATGCAGAGCTTAACACGTTGTCCGTTGTCGTGGTACACTTGACCTTGTGACCCGACTGGAAGTACGGAATTTCCCAACACGTCTATTGCAGTGCCTGTTTTTGCAGTATATACTTCCAGACCGGCCGGAAGTTAGTACGTTAGTCAATGAAGGAATATTTCTTGATGTCATCTACTTGAAAGACAGAAATCATATTAGCCTATCAGTCTCGGCATGCTCAAACAAGTCACAAAAGCAATGAAGAAATTGACTTGCTCACAAAAAGATTCTTCATGGAATGTACTAAAATACCACTGGCAGTTTATTTTAAAATATAAATTTCAAACAATTGACAACGTATTTGTCAGTTTGGGATAAAGTATACAATGAGTACCTTGCGTGGCATTCGTCGACAAACATGGCGGATATTCAGTGTCGTATCGAAACCGTGTGTCGGCACAATCACACCTTTCCAATATTAGAAGATGCAAACAGTTTTTCTCGCAAGACTGGAAGAGAAGAAAAAACACATGAAACTGAACACATGAAAGATATGAAACACACGAAAACTAAATTAATTTAGTGTAAGGCAATATCAAATGAAACCTCGTGGAAGGCGAGAATAGACAAAATATTGTCATACCATGCAGATACTTTTATCAGAAAAGATTTCACCAAATATAAGCTATAATTTGTTTTTGAATTAGTAAATGGACATATTTTCCACCAAGTGCGTCAATTTACTGCAATAAATTAGCTCCATATAGAGGGAATGTATGCTTTTCAAGGACACAATCATACTTCAACCGACCCTCATTCGCAAGAACTATAAACTCTTTAGTTCCCGTTTATAAAATGTTTTGAAGACTAATGTAAAAATAAAAAATTCGTAGAGAATACGAGGCTAAGTTATTTCAACCTGAAATACATTAACTGGATGGCTGCATTTGACTTAGACAATCTAACATTGGAAGGTCGTATAATGCAAGAAGCGTAGTTTTCTAATCTTTCTCACTTTGATGAATTATTTACGGATAATCCCTTTTAGAACTTTCCATTATTGCCACTCTATTTGTTAAAAGTTTCAAGGATAATCACAAATTGCTTTTGGTTCTATGCGGGAAACCGCGGAAAATTTAAACACATCTTAGCTACGTTATATTACAAATTTTCACCCAAGCCTCAAGCTATTGTTTTGCATTTGCTTATGAAATCCAGCTAACATGTAGGCTACATATTATAAACTAAATATAGAAGACGTCTAGGCCTACTAATTATTAGTACATATACAATGATTTGACACTACCGTTAATAGTTAATTAATATATTGACTATAAGTAAACTTGTCAAAAATGGAAACTTTAAACATTGCATTGTTCACATTACAATCAGTTAGGGAGGGCGCTCTTCTGATACGACACCTAAGAGTATTTATTGACTAGTACGACACCAGGCAACTATTTAGCTGTTTACGCTCTAGTGGACATGCCCGGCACAGCATGGAGCTACACCTAAGTATTAGCTCCATGGGTACAGCGTGATGGCTATGAAGCTGGCTTCACTTCAGGTTCGGCGGTAGACCCGGATATAATTAAATAGGCTTTAGTTGGTGTATCGGCGGCATAGTCACACAGATCTATGACGGTATCGACTCTCACAATTCAGATACACCGAATATTCTTTCATTCATTGAGTGTCCCCCACCCCCTTTCCATCTTGTCTTTCAAACACGAGCATCTGACTTTGAACTCGGTTGCCCTGCATGCCATGGCACTTATCCTAATCAATAAACAAAGTGGCAACTTTTGAATGAGGTGTACCTCTAATGTATAATTTGCGTTGAAATATCTGGTGAATATGTTGTCTCTGAGGTCGTCAGCAGAAGGATCAATACAGTCCCCGTATGGGTCGGGTTCCCTGGTGATGAGAACCTGTCGAGTAATATGCAGCAGGATAGATACAACATATGTTTTCTGCAGGATATAAAATCTAATACTACGTAAAAACAGAGCGGTCGGAAGGCTTTTAAGATGGGGGCTAAGACATTTTTGCTCCGAGGGTTTGTCATTTCCAAACGTAATTTTCGGCCGTTCTTAGGCACGGCCAATGATAGCTAATGTTAATGATAGTGATCATGTTTGCCTCCAAAATGACAAGTATTGGTGAGATATAGCCCCCCCCCCATCCCCCACCTACCATAGAGGTCCGACAGCCCTGAAAAAAGAGCATTATGTTGTAAAAGTACACTCACAAGAAATGTATAGGCATATTATCACACCTGTTTTGAAATGAAAATGATTGCATTATTAAAGACGAAATAAAAGCTTAGTCTTAAATTTGGAAGAAATTCGATTCGTTTTACAGTTTCTTGATAAGATAAGACAATGATGTCGTGTCGATTACATTTATGCAAGTCCTTTAGAAAGCCAATAGCATCATTGTGTTTCGCGGATAATGTGTTAACTGCGAATGTTGATGACTTCAAGATATTTCTCTGACATTTTCAAAAGCTCGAAGGGGTTTTAATTGCTATTTTGTAAGCAACATCAAAAACTAATGTTACCAAATCAGAGAAAACATTTGTAAGGTGTTTACAATCCGTTGCTGCTGTTGGTTGTAGGTAAATCCAAACAAGTAACTCTTTAATTAACAATGAGCCAAATAGCCTGCAAAGCTGGCTTGCACTTTGTCCCCTAGTCAGTGAGCTCTATTGTGAAGACGGGAATAAGTGGGCAGTCACTTTCAACTCCCTACGTTTAGGCTTAAAGAAACGTCAGTTTTTTATTCAGGTTCCCGAAGAGAGCGGACGTGCTTGGTGCTTGGTGCCTCACCGGGCTCATTCGATCTTTTCGGGACTTTGTTTGGTTTGGTTTTTGTTTGGTGGCGTGTTAATAGTGTATATATACTGTAAATAATTTGTAAATAGTCCTAAGTAGTCCTAGAGTTTTCCCTTCTGAGTTGTGGCCCTTCTGGGCAGTTTTGTGTAGTTTGGTCTGGTGTTGTCTTTTCGTTTCGGGTGTCTGTTGCTGTTCGGGAGTGGTGCTGGTGGTTTTATTTGTGAAGGTGTTGTTAGTCTATGGTTTTTTGGTTGTTGGTCATATGTAGTCCTTTCGCCGGTCTGCCCGTGTCTGTTTTTCAGCACGTAAAATGCACAGGCGATGCTGATTTCGTGTGTGTATGTGTGTATGTGACGCCTAGCTTGTAAACACTTTATCTCAAGTTAGCAAGGACGGACACTTTTCATATTTGGTATACAGATTTGTCCTGGTGAGAGGAACAAACCTATCGTTTTTGGTGGAGGTCAAAGGTCATTTGCGGTCACAGGAGGTTAAACTGCGAAAACTTTTTAAATGGCTTGTAAACACGATATCTCAAGGTAGCAATGATGGTCATTTTTCATATTTGGTATATAGATTTGTCATGTTAAGAGGTTTTTGGTGGAGGTCAAAGGTCATTTGAAGTCATTAGAGGTAAAAAACTGGAAAGTTTGTAAACATGATATATCAAGATAGCAATGACAGACACTTTTCGTATTTGGGTACATAGATTTGTCATGATGTAAGAAAGGTTCCTATTGTCTTTGGTGGTGGTCAAAGGTCATCTTAGGTCACCGAAGGTTAAATGGCGAAAACCTTGTAAATGGCTTGTAAACACCATACCTAAAGACAGCAATGACAGACACTTTTCTTATTTAGTATGTAGCTTTGTCATGTTGAAAGGAAGAACCCTATTGTTTTGGTGGAGGTCAAAGGTCATCTGAGGTCACCGGGGGTCAAACTCTGAGAACCTTTACATGATTTCTCAAGGTAGGAAGCTTGGATAGGTTTCATACTTGGTACGTGGATGACTTATGGTCTGAGGAAGAACCTTTTTGTTTTTGGTTGAGGTCAATGGTCATCTGGGGTCACCAGAGGTCAAAAAGCAAAATTTCCCAAGAATTCCAAAGATTGTCATATGGGGTCACCAGAAGTCAAAAAGCAAAATTTACCAAAAATTTCAAAGATCGTCATCTGGTGTCACTAGAGATCACAAAGCAAAATTTCTCAAGAATTCCCAAGAAAGCCATCTGAGGTCACCAGAAGTCAAAATGAAAAATTTCCCTTGACTTTTCAAGATGCAAGATCCACTGGATGTCAAATCCCCTTTAAGACACTTTTTTCTTTTTTGTTATATTTGGTAGAGTTCAAAGGTCATGTGGGGTCAACAGAGGTCGAATTGTTAAAACATTGTAAAATGATTTGTAAAATGATATAGCCAAGAAAGATAAATTTGAGGGATAAACCTCAGTGCAACGAAGCATCCCCATCCCTGTGTATGCAACACCATACTAAGTAAACATTAAAGGGCATTAATGCAATCGAAGCAGATGGTTTAAAACGTGTGAATGGTTTGACATTTACGCAGACTTACACTCCTTACGCCAACTGATGCCTCTGTTCCGGGTTCTATGCTAATGCCATTGTTTTCAGGGAATGGCATGGTGCCTTGGTCGTGGATACTAACGCGCATTCCGGCTGCTTGTTGAACGTCTGAGATGTATTCCCATTGTTCCAGAAACAATTCTAGACTCAAACCTGTTCGAAAAGTAAATTACAACCATGCTATAGAAATCGTGGTACTGCAAGGATTTACCATCCTGCGTCGCTGGCCTAACATCCACGGTAAATCAGAAAGATACTTTGTAAAGTCCGAAAGGTGAAGGCATGGTGGGAGCATCCTATATTTGCAAATAACCCACGCAGCAGCTCTACTTGCATGACTTACGCCACACGGGTATGAATAAGCTGAACGAAAACTTCGTTCGCTGTGCGGGCTAACAAATAAATCACTAAGTGTGTTTCTCCTTTGAATCGGAGTTGCTCTATTGCTATGGTTGTCATGTGTTTACTGATCTGTAAATATCTGTGCAACTAGTCTTTGGCTTCTTCTATGGTGCTTTCACGCTTCTAACCATAATATGAGCCTACCAGGGCCCAAGACAACAAATAAATGTTCAGCGTAACCATCCTTTTACTAATGCTCTTAGTGAGAGACTCGGTGACTCCATAGATTTTCTCTTCAGCAAACCATGAAGTATCACTTATTTCAATTAAAAATTTTGGACATATTCTGCTCTTCGGTTGCTTAACGATATTCAGCAAGTCCTAGCATAGCCTAGTGTTAATCTAATTCGTCAATTGATGCTAAGCTCTACATTCAAGCAATGCCACAAAGCCACGTTAGCGATGATCATTTAAGACCATAAGGGCTGATAACAAATAAATGATGGGCTGATGTGATATGATAAATATGCAATTCTGTATGATCAGTTACTATGACTACGGGACTGTGTATCACAATTAGACCATAATCAACGTATTGCATCATCATTTGTGTTTAGTACATCCCAGTATTTTTTAAATGTTCATCATAAGACGTGATCCTTTTTGCGTCCCTTCTATACCTTCCACTTTTAACAAACAATGCTTTTCTAAGGTATATCATAACACAAAACTATCCCCTGTCCAACAAGGCTATTTTGTCAATGATAAACAAACTTTCTTCTTTAGACTGAAAAGAAAATTGTGAGCTTGAATAAGAAGGCCTACATGGGTACCATGGAAATGCGAAAAACCTGCAGTGTGCATAATGACAAAGGCTAAACTGAAATTGTAAACTTAAAAATCACCAACGAAAAGGACTACTGAAATTTAGAATGCATTATTTCAAAAGATTCTCAATGGCAATGATATATGGTAATGTGCCCAAATTCCAAACCCGCACTGTATTCAAGGATGGCAATTAGCGTTGGACATTGGGAAAGGGGACGGACCATTAGCAATGTACTCTTTGCATGCGTGCACTCACGAGCTTTTAAATTTTTGCTTTTCTGTCAATGTAATAAATTCTAAAATCCTAATGACAATTTTTCTTCCCTGTCTTTAGACAGACACAGTTTTTGACTGCAAAGAATTTGCTCTTCTCGTACTTAGGCCTACCTCTCATGACACTTTATTTCAATACCCTAAAGTATTTGTCGGTCAATCAGTAAACATTTGCTTAAAAACAACTTTATCTTAAAAACAACTTTACCATAAAGAGGCCCAGATTTACTGGAAATTTCGGCACTTCCGTTTATCCCGGAGTTAAACGTGTAGCAATTCCCATGCTTGTAATTAAAGAAATGTGTGAAATTGCTGACACAAAAGAAAAATATACACATTATTTAGTCCATTCGAAGCTTTCATAATATTCTGTTACTAAACTGCCCAAACAAAACGATGGCGTCCTTTTGTATCAATTACAAACGGGATTTGCGAATGAATATTCGTAAACATTTTATAGCCTATATCATCTGCAGTGGTGATTCCAAGAGAAGGTCTGGGACGGTCCTCTCCTTTCCCACACTTACATTTATGATAAAAAAGCTGCTTTTACTTGAAAATATACAAGTAAGATCCCCAAAAGATCCGTTGGCATTATTACGATATATTTTACTTTTCTCGAGATAAACCTTTCCAAAACTTGATGATTGCTGATGTAACTCAATTCCTATGCAAAGATAATGATGTGATGTGTTGAACAGTGTTAGCATCTATTTTGTTAACCCTTGAATTACCTCTTATTTATTTGCTGGAGAGTTATAGTTTGGTGAGTGATATTGATATTTTGCAAGAAAACAAGTTTAATTTCCAAAAAAAGAATCCCTCAAGACATACGAATGTTACAACTGTCCTTGAAATTAGGGTTGAAAAAACAAAGGATAACATTATACGATTTTGTGAGTCCCTCTTTTGAACGTCACAAACTTGCGTATTTTAGCTAATATTTATTAATGATACAAGTGTAAAATAGAAATTGCCCTGTAGAAAGGTCAATGTTTGATATATTTTGATGGGAATTGTGAAAATATTCTTGACTGTTAATGTGTTTTCAATAAAACATCCAACTCTGTCATTTTCATGTCCCCATACTTTCTTTTAATAATGTTTGTTACGGTATGTTGCCATACATCCCCCTCCCCCACTCATTCATCCCAGCCGTTAGAGATATCCTGGATGATCAGTCGTCGAGCTTAGAATAGCTTTCCTTCAAATTTCAAGAAATAACGAATAAAGATTACAATCTTTACATCAGAATAAAACAGCTGAACTGAAAAGACACTATGACCAGATGACAGATGAAATCAATGTCAAATGAAAGGGAAATTACTGGGAAATCCAATCCATGATCAAGAGGCCAGCTTTGAAGTGGTTTGTATTCCGACACTTCAAATAGCAAACTCTTCATTCGAAAATGTCAAATACGTACGTCTATAATAAGTTCTGTCTCTAAGACATTGTCAACTGAACTTGTTATGATCTGCTTCAGTTATAATAATGGGCCCACTTTACAACCGATAACAAGTATAACAAGGTGATTGGATGTGATATCGTTATATACTTCGTTAAACTACCCAAACTTTTCGTTTTGAAAAAAAAACAAAACAATAAATGCAAACTCACTGTGGAGAACACGTGAGTCCCTTCCACGAACAGGACAGAAGCATATCCCAAATGTCATGTCCCAGGGCCTCTCGCTCGTCGTAAGGTACTGAGGCTACAGTATCAGTAACCTGGATAAGGTGGAGAAATTGTAACATTTATGACGTATTTGAAACAAGTGTATTTTCGATGAAATAAAAATGATATGAAGCTATTATTAGTAGGTTACATTCTATCGTTTAGTCCTTTGCAAAGTGTTTTTTTTTACTGTTGTTGTACAGGACATCCCAAACTACCGGGTCAGGAGCATGGCCTGCCATAATATTCAAATCAACCCTTGATCAAACGGGCCATTATGAGTCTTGGAAAATCAAAATGGTCCCAGCTCCCACCAATCTAGGCATCCGTCCGCCATCTCAACATGTGTTGGAATCTGTTTAAGTAAAACCGTGTATGTAACCTGATAAATGTGCAAATTTCCTATCATATATTGCGGCATGCACGGATTTTCTTTAGGCAAACTTAGCTTCCAATGTGGGTACGAGTACATTGTCATGTAATAACAAAGCGATATGTAGTCTTACATATAGTATTAGGCTACCAAGGGGTGCGAGACAGTGGGGTTGAGGGTTGCGATTCCCCTGGAGTTGAGGTAAAACCAATTTCTAGGATATATAATGTCGGAGAAACTTGGGCATTTTTTTTTTTTTCATTTTGCCTTCATTTTTCTCATGCAAAGGAAGTTTTGTCCCCTTCAAAAAGTATCCATATGCCTATTTTTATTACCTTCAGTGTAATGAGCAATGATGGCTCGATAAGATGTAACAATCCATCAAGGAACCAAAACAGTCGCGTCTTTACTCAAGTCAGGCAGTTACTATGGCAACTCCCTGCTTAAAGGCACGGCTATTCATAAGGATCTCATGGGAAAGAGGAAAAAGTTCCAGTTCATGCCCTTTAATTTTTGTAGCAATACTCTTTGTCTGATCTCGAGGTATCTCGTATCAAAGAGTACTAATTTCTGTCAAAAAACGTCTCCAGTTCTCATCAAGGTCACAGAATTTTAAGTTTAGTGGGCACATTGCCATTGTTCTATTTGTTTTGTTTTTTTAATTGAATGTCCTGTTTGTCCTTGAACTTTGATACTGTTAGAATGTTTGAATATCTTTCCATACGGACTTAGCATAAATCTACACCATATGTATGGCATAACAAACAAAGATGTTAAATATTTCCCACAGTGGCGGCGTCAATGTCATAATTAAATTCAAAGCTGTGTCAAATTAATGTGCTTGCGATGACATCACACATTTCCCATAATGCACTTTATCTTGACAAAAGAATTGTATTTCTTTGAAAATTAGTGTCTTTCAAATGCTACAAGCTATTGAGATGCTGTTTTCACTTCCTAAAAGAGAAGAATTTTCTGCATTTTTTTTATGTCATTGAAGTGTGCCTTTGGTAAATCCCTTTAAGTTACAACTCCAGGGTTAAATGACCTAGGCTTCATGAATTCTGCGATTACATTCCTTCACTACTGAAAGTGTGCTCAACTGAGTCGTTGGCGACACTAAATTTATAACGCTTCAGTAGCTAGCATCGTTTTGCAAAGGTCATTAGTAATTCCGACGCTTGCCTTAGGAAATTCAAAAAGGGTAAAAGAATAGGATAGAGAATAACCAGCCGCTACCATCTAGCTCTCTATAAGAGCACGTAATACCCATTAAGTATAAATTAACACCTTTACTGAAAATACAGAAAAATGTACGTCTTCTGCCAACTTATATCATGTGTGCTGGAAATTTCAAGTCGTCACCGAGGTTTAGAACCCTTTTACAACATTGACTCTCCTTAATTAGACGTCATAAAGTTTGCGTTATATTAACTGTATTAACTTTAATACCTTACATTCCGTGCATATTGGAGTGTTGGATAAGGAGAACACTTTTCAGCAGATGTGTAGTAATTCAATGTACGATGACATTTAAGACATCATATAAAATGATGTAGTCCACAGGAACATTTTTTCCAGAATGTATTATGTTTGCCCGAAGTAACCAAGCACGCATAGTTTACGATAGGAATTAATTTAAAGTGATAACAGTATTTTTTGAAATTTTGTTGATTCTCTGAAAATAGTTGTACAATTAGTAATTTGATGAACCTGCAGTTGTGCAGATGATTCATAGACTGTTAAGTTCTCCTCACAGATCAAGGTCCAGTTGCCGAGCTAGGGAATTCGGTCAGAGGGGGAGAGGATGGTCTGTAGGAGACGCTTTGAAGTGTATATGTAGCGTGTAGACAAGTTTGAGCTCAGTGAACCTACCTCCTGGATTACAGAAGATGTATGACCCTTCCCATTAGAATATAGTACAGATAACGACAACTGCTTGGGCATTTCAAGTTGTTATCTGGGCCTAAAAAATAACACTATGAAATCATGTTATTTGGAAGAAATGCCAATAATGGTGCAAGAGTAACGTATGGTAAAAACCTAAAAAGGGTTCCAACAGGCAATTTGAGTCCGTCAGGGGGAGGGGCGAACGACCCCCTGACTATATTATGGACTCTCCGGCCACTGAGAGCAACTTGTTGATACAACGCTAACTCTCATTTTGAGTCTTCGTTTAAATAACAGAAAAATTATTGACGTTTCATTTGTCCACATTTCCCCAGTAAGTTCTATTAATTTGGATCATAATTTTATGTAAGCTTTATCCCAATAATAAACTTTTGAAGACAACAGTACGTTGTAAAAGAAAATACGCTAAAACTTACATAAAGCTCGAAATGTTGGATGAGATTATCAAGTTACATAAAGTTTGTATTACTGGCTTTCTAGCTAGGTGTTATCTTATCTCTTGGAAAATAGTTTTACTTTAGTTATAAAATCATCCGTTGCCTTACCTGAAGAAAAAGATTGAGCTTGTCATTTTTCTCTCTGTAGTTCACATCACTCCAGTCCCCATAGCCAGGATCTTTCGTATCCTACAAGTGAGTCATTATAAAAAAATGTAAGTGACAAGCTCGTGTTTGAACTCTGTTGGTGAACCCAAAGAGGTAAATAAGATAAATAAGATAAAATAAAACTGAAGATACGCTGAAAATAAATCAGTATGGTTGGATCATTCTATACCGGTGGTTCTCAAACTTTTTGAGGGTGAGGGCCAAATGGAGAGGCTGGAATGAGGTCAAGGGCCACAGGGGAGGATCCCAGGCTTAGAGAGAGGACAATAATTGGAAAGAGCGAAATCCATACTTATGAGGTTCGACGCTAGCTGCATCTAAGGCAAATAGAAGTAGAGGTGCGACCTTTTCATAGGAAGCGGTACCTTAAGAGGGCAGTCTGTATTCTTGCAGCGTCCAACAGGAACGACCCGACCTCAGCCCCACCATGGCTGGGCTGAGGTCAGAAAATTTTGCTTTCCAAGAAATTGCACATTTTACGCCAAATTTGCCTCTTCAGTCAGAGGTGGTGCTAGGTGGTGGCCAAGTTCTCCAAATGAGCGGCAGGGCTGCCGAAAAAAATGACAAATGCAAAATTTGGCGGGCGAAGCGCGCCGAAAACTTTGGGATAACTGTTGAAGAAATTATAAAAAAATTTGGTCTTATTGACCAATATGCCATACTCAGGGCAAAATCAAGAAATTTGTTGCTGAGGCTGGTCGCTGTCGAGGGATTACATACTTTAGCGTACCCATTAAGGCTCTCCGATGAAAATGAATGAGTTTCCCCTACAACGGGGGTCATGGCCCCCTGTACCTCCCCCCACTTGGCGCTACCTGTCCAAAATTCTGCGTCTAGTATGCGTGAGTCACCAGTATGGTCATTTTGATGTTTATCACATGTCGGTTTGCAATATAGGAAAACATCTGGCATTCCAAACTAACTAGGTTGCCGACGAGAACCGCACTCTGAAATGGATGAATCACAACAGTTCTGCACTTAAACTTCGTTAGTGGCCAGTATGTGAGAAAGCTCTTTATCAGTTATTCTCAAAGGCGGCCGTCAGATAAAGAAGTGTCTGCTGAGTTCGAGGGCCACGTTCCCAAAAGTCGAAAAAAGCTTTGATTGAATTATTATATTTCATTTTACAGAGCTATGGAAGGAGCGTGTATAAAACGTCGCAAAAACCTTGTTAATAGTACCGAAATATAAATTGCAGAAATTTTAATTCCAGTAACCAATCAACAAACGTTCAACACGATACCTCTTTGATTTGTTCAGTCACCTCTCATCGCAACCATATTTCCAGGATATGACTTCACTTCAAGCTTTTTCACTACAAATACAACCACTCCTCAATGCATCATTATATAAATAGATGCCACAAGAACAAGGAATATGCCACACAGCCTGTTACGTAGGCAACCTAGCACCCCTTCAGGAGAGCAAACTTGGAAAAGTCAAGTTGTGACTTTACATTATTTAATTTCCTTCTTTGCTCTGTTTTGTTCTTGTCGAATATAATATTTCTCAAATCCTAAAATCAATTCAGGGGCCGCATCGACAGGGCCTGGGGGCCGCATGCTGCCCTAAGGGCCGCGTTTGAGAATCACTATTCTATATCAAATACTTTTTCAAAAGTTAAAAACCCAGAAAACAAATCAGGTTTAAGGTTGAAAAGCTACAGATATCTTAATAAATGTTTCAAGATGCCCTCTGATTATGTCCTTACTAAAACTGTGAACTATATGTGGCGCTCTTCTGTTTTCTAGACGTAAGAGTAGCTTTATCAACGAAGCATACTTGGGTCACCCATTGTTATACAACCAGACTGTTGAGTCTAAAGGCCTGGCTAAGGTAGAAATTTAGGTGGAGACAAGAAGAAACTTCTAAAAAAATTTGATACACATTCATCATTTTTTTATTTTGGTTGAAAATTATCCCTCATTATTTCCAAAATAAGTTATTTTAACACATAAAGTGGTCATGAAGGTATGTGCTAAGTTTTTAGAGACTAGCTAGCTCGTCAGTCACTGTAAACAAGTAACGTATTTAATCTGTAGCTCAGGTCTGTGTAGAAGGTAACTTTGGTGCACACTAACGGAACAGTATAAAGTGTACTTAAGTCAAAAATTGTAAAAATTGTAAAAGGTTGAAAAATAAATCTCCGTTGGTCAACTTCTATCTCCACACGGGATTAGTAAAAACGCAAGTAAAAATGGTCGATTGCGCAATGTGTGAATGTCGCTTTTGTACTACACCAATTTCATTTTTTGTGTTTACAGTTTTACAGTAAAACTCCGTTTAACCGAACACGTCGGGACCCAACGGTGTTCAGATAACCAAAAACTTCGGATAAACGAGATTTCACGTACATCGTTAATTTGCGATGTCGGGTGTGGCATGTACTTATTAATTAATAAAGTGAAATTAAACGTTGCTATGTTGTTTCTGTGTCATTTCTTTCATTTCATAGAAAAAAATGAATATTTGTTGAAGATTCAAACCCTTTCCTGTGTTTTTACGACTGAACTTCCATGCATTCTAAAAAACACCTAGTCAATGGGGGCACGAACCGGAATCTTGTCAAGTATTTTTTTCAAAATTGACTTGAAATGGTTCAAAAATGAAACTATTCGTTTCATTTATGAGCCGAATCTAGTCAAAGATTTGACAAGATTCCGGTTCGTACCCCTATTGATTAGATTCTATTCAAATTTGACTAGGACTTTTTAAAGTGTTGTGGAGAGTATTCATAATGAGCCTTTACAGGCAATGAATGTCAGTTACGCCGAGTGGCGTTGCCTTGCTTAGCATACAGCCTACACTCATAATCTTAATTATCATGATCCGAAAAGCAACGGAACATTTTCAAAATATGATACAAAAGAGAACGTGCAGTAGAAAATTTACCTTTGCAAAACAGGATATACGGTAGCGGATAAGCAAAAGAAAGATTTTTTATTGCCGAAGCCACGCCACTTAACAACGCCGACGGGTGAGTCCTCGTTCTGGACCCACCCCAACGCTGACTGTCAAACCGCTACCTGCTAATTTTAGTAAGCGGCATTACCTGCGAACTACTTAGGCCTAAATACGAGTTACTGTTTGAAGCCTTGGCTTCTCGAAATGGCATCCCTGCCGTAGAAAAATAACGTGCGTAGCGCAGTTTCCTAAACTTGTGCTACACAAATTACATTGTCAGTGTTTATTTGCTCTTATTCCTAAAGTATCGCAACTTCTGTCAAAATGTGCCATCTCTTTCTCATCGTTATACAATGACTAGGCTATGTAAGCCCTATCCTACGACAAACCATGCCAAGAAAGAGTAAGTTTTCCAAGGCTATTTCAACATTTTTATTGCAAAAGGCCTAGACACGAAGTCAGGTAATGAGTATGCTTGAAAGACATCCGAAATTATTGTGCAATCGACTACTTCAAATGATATGAATAAATTTCAACATTTTATATCTCAGCAACGGAGAAGGCTATGAAGATGGGAGCCTTACCAATAAGATTTATTTTCTAACTTTTGAGAAGTTTCTTAAAATTTTAGACTTAAGGTACACTGCAAACGTTGCTATGACGGCAGGGTAGATTATGCAAATAAATTTTTAAACTTCAAATTCATACATGACTTACTTCTTCAACTGCTCTTTTAATTTTCCCCGGCATTACCGGTGGTGGACTCGGTACTCCCGGAATCCCCACAGGCGCCGAATCCTCGCTCTTAGTGGTAGAGCCAGTTTGGGGAGATGTACTACCGCTGTTGATAGTGTTCATTGTCGGAGTAACATTGTCTATCGGCGTCTGAATCCTGCTACTGCTGGTGCTGCTGCTAAAACTGTTGCTGCTGGTGGTGGTACTGTTGCTGCTACTGCTGCTGATGCTACTGGTACCGTTGCTGTTACTGCTACTGGTGGTGGAGGTGGTACTACTGTTGCTGCTACTGATGCTACTGGTACTGTTGTTGTTACTGCTGGGGCTACTTGTGCTGATGCTGAAGCCTGGGGTGGTTAAGCTCTTTACGAAGCTAGAGAAGCCATTTCCCAAACTACTCCTAACGGAATCGGCCACCTGTTCAGCGGGAGAGAGGTTTCCTCTGCTAGTGGTAGGTTCATTGAAAGGAACGCCATACACGTCAATATTCACAGTGGAAGATAAATCAACATCCTTGAGAGATTTTTCATCGCTAATCCACTCCCCGACCACCGGAGAGTTTTCACTCGCAGTGCCATATTCACTCAACGAGAAATCGTCATAACCAAGCATTGCACTCGTTGATTGTCTATTAGGTGTAGCAGTAAAGCTTTCACCACTGCTACTCAGAAGTGATGTGAGGGCGGCACTATTACGGAGGGCTGAAAGTTTGATGGGATTTAAATTACAAATAGTTACAGCAGGAAAATTAAGTCGTCTGCTGTATCTGAGATCAACTGATATATCCACATCCTTGTTTATGTATTCTCGACCAATCCAGTAAAGTTGTAGCAAGAACATCCCTAATGCGAATGAGAATATCATAGACCAAAACAGTTTTCTTACGCCCCACTTCCCCGCCCTATCAATACTGCCAAGACCATGAGCACTGGTGTTCTCCATCAATTCTTTAAAACGAGCAGTTACACTTAATTCTTCATCTGCTACCATGGTGTTTGCAACGTCTGAATTGTGTTTCGTTTTAATGGAACGAGTTCTCAGAGGACCTTAAGTGACCCAGGATCAAAGAGAGTTTGTCAGTCCATATTTGGCTGAAAATAAAGATAAAAACTTGACTTTTAAGTAAAAAGAAAGTGGTAAACAAAAAATCCAATGTTCAAATAATTTGAAAGGATAGAGAAAATATCTTAAAATATGTGTGGGGGGATATCGATGTTGAACAGCTCCGTGCATATTTTTTTACGGAAAATAGTCAAAGCATAAACCAACAAAAATGTCAGTCAGTGTCTGAAGTGAAGCATTCAATCGGACTGATCCTCGGCCTCAGCCTCAACCTCAGCCTTAACCTCAGCCTCAGCCTCAGCCTCAGCCTCAGCCTCAGTAAGGTCTCAGCCTCCGTCTCGATCTCATCCTCTTTTCCCGTCTGGACCTCCCTCATCCTCAGATCTCATGAAAATTTCAGGCCAGTAGGCAAACAAGATACTAAATGGGGTGGGGCTAAATGGCTACCAGGGGTCGAAATATTTTTTCAAGGGGGTGAGATATATAAAAATGTGTTAAGTCAATGCTAACTGGAAATTTTTCTGGGTGGGCTAGCACTCCTTGGCAACCGGCTTAGTTCTCATCCTCAGCCTCGATTCGAGAGAGAAACAGGTGTGAGGAATAGGTATGGGGATAGGTCATAATTAGTTAATCAATGAAGTTTTGAGGTGGCTTTTCTATGGCGGGTTGAACCGTAAATGAAAAAGCTTTCAAGTGTCTTTCTCGCTCGCTTTCGTCCCCATTTCCATTCAACGCATAGTTTTCAAGTAGGCTAGTTGTCTCTTTAAGCGTTATTCCAGTAAAGAACTGCTAACGACTCAGAAGCTATTTTTCCTATAGGTATGCCCTGCCATTAACCTTGATTTAATCGCATGCAGAAACGAAGGTTTTACGTATCCAAAGTACTTCTCAATTTGTGAGTAATTACCAGATAACTTTTTATTTTTTCAACAGAGATCCTTGAGGTTTTCATTGGTCCCTGCTTTTAAGTATCATAATATTTAACTACTTTTTTCTTCATCAAGAAACTAAATTCAGTTGCGGAACTCCTTCATAATTGAAACAGAAAGACAGCTTAGAGTTTACATACCTTTTAAAATGAAGAGTAATTTTCTCCTTGTTTTTACTGGACTTTATAAGTTGAATATTTTGAGGGTGAATGATGTTTTCATCTTGTCAGCTAATGTTGGACTTCGAAGACTGCAACTTTTTCCGGTACGGTAGAGATAGTGAGGCAATCTAAAGAGTTCTTCTCCTGGATTGTCAATATTGATTAAAAATACTGCGCTCTACTCTTACATCTCTCCAAAAGACTTACTGCAGTTAGGCCCTGTCGCAGGTTTCCACCGAATCCCTTATTTACACGTTCACATTGCTGCGTTTGTCCTTGATGAGCAAACATTTATATAGTGTAAAGTTTGCTTTCCTACCCATCATTAAATACGAAGTACCTACTTAATCAATTGTGAAACTGATTTGGCTGAACCGACCTCTCCTCCGTTGGTGAAATGCAAAGTACCTCTCAGCAGGATGTAAGATGAAGTGTGTACAGATGTTATTATTACATTTTGAGAGGCCTTTCTGTGTGTATCGCATACTAGACCCAATTCAACGAAAACAACCGCCTTTTTGTTACTGTGGGCCATCTCTTAGCCCCGGGCACTGCATTCGAGTTTTCTCAGGAAATATCGATTTTAACGCAAAATTACAACTACCGATTAGTATGAACAGATAGACATTACCATGCCTCCTACATAATTGTATATAAGTTGTTACCAGGTTTAGTCTGAAAATGTCGGTACGTACTGATCTCAGTGAAAGTATTACACAATGAAAGTGAAGGCAGCAGATAATAGGAAGTTGCTTATCTGTAGTTTATGAGTGGCCAGAGCAGAGTAAAAATTCCGTTGTATACTTGCCCTCATTTGGAATGTGGGTATCCTATTAAATAAACCAAGTTGTTCTTTCAATTTGAGGGGTAAGATATGAGGTATGGCCTGTATTAAAATTGAAAAAAAAAAAACAGAATAGGCCTAACGGTACTAAAGATCTGAGAAAATTAACGGCGTAGTAGCAATTGTTATTTGATCATGGGTTGACATAACTATCAGAGAGAAACTTTGTACTTAGGGAAAAATTTAAATCATATTTACCAATATCGACTAGACGTCCCACCAAGCATCAAAGATATATAAGCCTGAAATACAAAATATAAGTACATCTCTAGGTGAAGAATCAAGAATTCGTTTACAAACTATAGGTCTATTTTGTTTTATTTTCTGATGTAACTGCAGCACTTATGATAACTAGCAAATGTAGTACTCAGGGGTGTAGACTGGAGTCATGCGTTAGTTTTGTGACTTGTGACTTGTGACTTGACTTGCAAATACTAGCATTGAGTTGAAATTTGACTTGGACTTGTCGAAAATGACTTATGACGTGACTTGGACTTGCATGAAATGACTTGTTACCAACTCAAGTCATAAGCTTGTTGAGCGACACTTTAAACATAAGAAAATTCATAGACCGGTTGCGTGAGTCATGACAAATGTGTGTTAAAAATCCTCGGACTTGATACAACAGATAGAGGTAAGAAAAATCAAACTTCAAGTGTCTAATGATGTGCTCAGACAATTTCACAACTCACAAATTTCACAAACTAGTAAGAAACTTGCAACACATCTTAAACTGGGGGCATGGAGATGATGGAAACCAAGTGTCTTTTATCTGCATCATGCCGAGTTCATTCAAACCGTCAATTTTTCAAAAAATTGCACGCGTATAGGGCCCATGGGCCCGCGTTGGGTCCCCTGGAAGGGTCCAGGAGCCGGGCTTTGGTGGCGATACAAGGGGCGAAGCCCCCAGAAACTCTCACAAAATTACACATTTTATAAGAACGCAAAAAATCGGCTCCTAGTTACTCTGTTAAGGAGATCTTATATATCATTTTGTATTTTATGAGATTCGATATTAATGGTTGAGTACAGGTTACTATAAGGGCAACTAGTGAGGTCCCGTGTGAATCTGAGCTTATTTCAAAATTTAAACGCTATCATTAGGCCCGACCGAGATGTACATTTAGTTTTCAGAAGTGGTTTCGGCCATGAGTGTTTTATTTTTGTTATAAAGTTAGTCAGTATGGGGGATTAACGACGAGAACAGCGCGAAAAACGGGCAATTGTCCATTTAAGACATGTTTTCATGGTAAATTTTGCATTCAGGGAGTACTTTGAGACACTTCAATGCTCTAACCATATCATTCTATCAGGAAGATGCTAGTAAGTCTGATTGGGGAGGCACCACAGGTGATGTCGTAATCCCACCCAAGATAAACCCAGAGAGTCGGTGTACAGTGTGCGTAGTGCTTGTCTGCGTTAGTTTGCACTCGGTTCCTTTCTTTGTCACCTCGGGCAAGGGTGTTTATTTCATGTGGCTTAATTAAATGCATAATTGTGCTATCTTTGGCAAAGTTTCAAACAGATCATTCGTTGAAAAAGTCGCACAATTAAGTGAATTGTTTTTATTTTGGGCTGGGTGTATTGGAAGGGAATGTAGTCTAGGTGGAGAGGTGCCCACCTCCACACACCCCTTGAGAATGTTTTGCATATTTTAGTTGGCTTAGATGCAAAATGGTGCTATCTTTGGCAAAGTTTTGAACTGATAACATGCTTAGAACTCATTATTTAGTGATATTTGGTCTGTGGTATCCTCCAAGCCGGGTTCCATTACACTCTAAATTCACTATGGTCAAAATTGACCATTAATTGGTCAACCATGCACCGACCCAAATATGGTCAACTTTTTTAATGTAAATTACGTTCAAAAAATTGACCATATTTGAGTCGGTGCATAGTTGACCAATTAATGGTCAATTTTGACCATAGTGAATTTAGAGTGTAGACCGGCATAGGGAAGCTTTTAGGCATCTACTTTCAATGATCAGCGTTATCGTACAAATAACCTGTACAGAGACTTTAGCATCCTTAAGATCGGTGATATTCTTATAATGAAATGTGTTCTTTTATGTATATGTATGCCAACAATTATCTTACTTATATGTTTTTAGTAATATTGTCAACTCTAGGTTTTCTACCGATGCTCGTCCTAATACTAGAAGTAATGCTCTCTCTTCACGGTTAGTAGGTACCATTCTAAAACACGTTAAATTATTGTTAAACAAATACTGTTACAAAAGTCGGAACTTTCTCCTTAACGACATTAGTTGAGTTTCCCTTTGTTTCCTTTTCCCTTACTTTTGCTTGTTTTATTTCTCTAATATTTCTTTTCTTTTTAGATTCTTTTCTGTACTCTCTTTTTTGGGCACTAGCTTGTAGAAAACCGTTTTTCTAGTGTCCTGTTTCGTATTTTTGACATATGTTTGTACGGACGAACAAATAAATGAAAATGAAAAGCTCTGGTGTAATTACCAAAATGGCGATACTAAAATGAGCAATGAGAATTCAGAAGATCGACTTGCAATGAAGAGTGAACGAGAGGGGAGCAGGAATAACAAAAGGTCGTGGACTAAGGAGTATGTAAATGTATTAACATTCACCATCTATAACGGGTACGAGCGAACGCGCCATGAAAATACATTGAAAATCATCAAATACATACTTCCAATCTTTCACATCATGCTACAAACTTGGCAAATGTTACAACAGGCTACTCGTGATATTGCATTGCACTATGATACCGGACCCTCTTGATGCAGGGTGCTTACATAGGTTGGAGATATACCCCTCATTTTCGGAAGTTTTATGGCCAGAATAATATTCGGCTGTATTATGGCCCTGACCATAGTCATAATTTATAGAGGGTAAACCATGACAAAATACGCGTGAAGCGCACCGAAATTTTGCATTAAAAGTCATTTCTATGACAAAGTTGCATGCAGATTCCCCACCGATTTACTATCAATCTCTCCTCCTCTCCCCACCCCCCTAACCCCCCCCCCCCCCATAAAAAATGTATCTGCTAATCAGAATGCAAGTCTGCTGCCTGGTAATTGGTTAAAAATTTCAATTTCAAAAATATGTTTCCCAAAAAGTAGAAGAGGGGAAAAAATCTCTTCTTTCGGATCCGTATAATGTTGTGTTGCTCTGTAATCACATCTATGCACATGAACAATTGCGTAATTGTAGAACCCCCACCTATTAATAATGAGAATATGTTTCAGACCACATAAGTAACAAGCACAGCAATGATGTCAAAGAGATTGTGAAGGATTTTGAAAAATTTCGATAGTTTGCAAACGATTTTTTCTTTTGCTGTTCTCGCTATATTCTTTGTTGTACTCCATTTTCTGGGCACTAGCTCGTTGACCAATTGCTGTTCTAGTGTTCCTGTCCGTTTCAAATTTTGATACATGTTTGTACGGACGAAATAAATAAATGAATCAATGAATGAATTTGTGAGAGAAAAAGATTACAGTAACTCCATACTTCAGTCGAAAACACACTTTACCCTACCCCTGTCTATAGCTTATACGCCTTTAAATGCAGGAGGCAGTCGCCCCAAATTTTGCTTTGAAAAATCAGCAAATTCTTGCAAATCTCTTATTGCATTACAAGCACCTCTGAAGACATTTTGAACATAACTATTACAAGCAATAGGTAAAGCAAGTAGAAAGTCTCCTATAATTTCACAGTTCACTAACAAAAACATTGTCACATGATCAAAATAGGCCATTCATGAACTAGAGTGACGGGGCACACTTACTCTGATTGGGGTGACTGCCTATTGCCTTTAAGGTTCATTTGAAAAAAATATCGGAAATGGATTAAGAGGGCACGTTCCCATTTCCTCCAAGCAGAGATATGAATACCGAATAGGTGGATCTATCTACAATCTATATCAGTTCTGCGACAAGTCAAACAAAATAAAGACAGCTCACTTGTGACCTGATTTTAAGTCGAAACTAGATAGTCAATTAAGATTTTACAATGACTCCATCGCTCAAGATGTGACCATGAACTTGCATATGAATAAAATTAATCGACCGATGTATTATTAAAAATAAAAGCTAAACTGGGCTCTGGTTCAAGGTTATGTTAAGTAAATATTCCCCCAAGAGTTTAAACAATAGAAATATAATTGCACTTTCCCTTCAGATCATAAATGGTCTCGTGTTTTAATAATTTTTAGTACTAAAATCATCTGTCTCCAAAGGGTAGTTTGCCGTGTAATCAATATACAATCAATCGTAAACTGAATCAGTGCAAGGACAAACCAATACCAGACCGAGTTCGTTCGATCACTACCGCTTCTTTGTTGTAGGGTGGTCGAAAGGTTAACATCTTTTTTAAGAAAAGTCATTAATTTTAACAGACTGATAAAGTGAAGAGCTAGCGTAAATTGTGGAAAATTTCTCTGGAGTTTTCTTTTACTTTCACTTATTCACCCTAAATTTCTTTGTTAATAAAAACCAAGTAACAGCTTTTTGTTCATTCATGTCACCACAATAGGCTTCTTGATATAGTCAATGGCAATTAGCTACCATCATTGTCTTTATTTTGAAAGAATATCATTAGGGAAACTATCAACTGCAGCTCCCTGGAGTTCGAGGAAAACCTATTTCTTGCTCAATGTTTTGTGGTGTTTGATGGTGCACTGATTTGTTAAAGGAAGACAGCGCTTTGCTTAAACTTGACCAAGTCTCTCTCCGCGTTTTCCTTGCCTAGGACAATGGTCACCTATTGTTAGCAGATGCTTACACCTACCCTTAAGAGGATTAATCCATAGTTACAATAGAAGAAACGTATTTTGAAGACGGTAATTTATGAATATTCGTTCCAGACTGGCTTTTCACTAAAAGCAAGAGTTCCTTGTCAAGTAGGCGAATTCGGTATCAATCATGGCAGAGCTCTCGGGGACGAATGTCGCCCAGAGCTCTGTCATTATTGATACCTTTCGCATCAAGTCCTAAGTACATGAAATGTGGAATCAGTTTCATCTCATAATGGGAAAATATTCATAAAGCTATTACCAAGTTCAACCGATAGAAATTTTCGTGGAAGGGGGAGGCGGCATACACGACTTGCTCATATAGGCTACGTGCAACAATGTGTAGAGACCTGGTTTGGAAACTTACAGTAAGATATGATTAACAAAACGAAGCCTAATAGAAAAAGAATGGAAACACAGAGGAGTCAGGACAGTAGGTACGACAAAACGTGTAATCCCGACGCCGGGGTACGAAACTCCAGAATTTGCTCAACAGGGGTCCAGGCTTCCCTTCGTGGGACTGCAACCTGAAGCTGCGACAAGGAAGACAGGGCTGCCGAAAGGTTGTCAACAACAAATTCAAAATTTCGGTGTTCTTTTGGGGGTTTTATTCGTCAAATTGGAAAATGTGGGGGATGTATAGGACTCTGATTTGAATCAAAACATCAAGTAAATCACAGAGGCGAATGGCTGTTGGGTTCTACTTCATATTTTAACGTTTCCCGCGATTACATTGGAAAATTGACCCGACCGTGGAGGATCCTTCCTCCACGAGAGACATGGCCCCCTACCCCCATCTGGTGTCACGTATCACTTTCCAGGCGACGATCAGCCTTGTCTTATGAGTACTTCAACTCCTTTCCTACCACATACACGTCACACATTGAACACATCATTTCAGAAACATTGTCTATACTGTCCCCAATTTTTTTCTAAGGTGCTAAATTCGTAGGGTATAATATCCTCTGTGGGGATTCCCTTTGAATTAGTGGCGTGATTGCAAGATAACAGGATACTTTTGTCATATACTAAAATTATTTCTCGAGCGAAAACGCTCTCACCCTGAAGGAAAATGTCTCTCACGCACACGGTTCCACAAATTAACAATTATCTTGTTTTTGAAGCAACGTGGTTTTAATGAAAAACAGAAACTCAGAAATCAAGAAAAAATGATTTTTTTATACCAATCGGAGTTTGCACTTCAGTCTGAAAAATTCTTCTAAAAGACACACGTAAAAAGTATTTCATATCATGTATGCAAAAAATATTCAGTCATCGTTTGTTGTTATTCACATATAAATTGTTAGTTGTTTACCTGGGTACCTTTATTAAGTAACTTTTGGTCATTCTTACAAAGTAGGATTACGGCGTAGTCAGATGCTGTCATCAGAGGTGGGCTACTACTACATTTTGTAGAGGCGACATAAGTAAAACAAGCGGAAAGTTTGAAAAAGTAGGCTATTCCCTTACAGCATTTATAATTACCATGTACTGATGTCTGTAAGTAATGTATGATACACATGAAATAGTGTAAAACGAGACAGTAAAATCAGTGCCGAAGTCTGAACAAAGTCTTTAAGGAGGCAGTACCTAGGATAGTTGACATTCGGGGGGGGGGGGCTTTCTCTGTCACCCAGTGTCACCCTGAGGAAGGGGTCTAAGAGGAGGAGCCCAAAAGGAAGACGTGACATTTATGTAAGGTCGCTTGGGTGCACACTGGTGTTGTCTTTGATAAAATTTTGAACTCATTATACACTAAGAAAGTCTCATCATTTAGAGTCTTTTTGAGGGTGTCAAAGGGCCGCGGTGGTACACCTACTCTTTGAGAAGTTTTGTGTATGTATGATGGCTAAGATGCAAGATGGTGCTATCTTTGGGAAAGCTTTGAACGATAGGCGTAGGAAGCGGGGGCGGGGGGTTGTGGGTGGCTGAGGTATACTTCCGCCCCCAAGATCCAAGGCCAAAAACCCCTATTTGTCTCTTCTGTAAGAAATGTCAAAATTTGCAGTAATTTTCCTTAAAATTTGTCCAAAATGTTGCACCAAATTGCATCTGAGGACCCTAAAATACCCAAAAATTTTCAGAGGGGAGGGGGTTCCCCTCCCCTTAGACCCCTTGTCACAGGTACCAAATTTATGAATATTCATGATACGAAGTTACCGTATTGTAGCTACCGCCCTCACAATCAAAAGACGGTTACTATTTGTTTATACGAATTGCACTTACACGTTGTACTGTGTGCACTGAACGCTTGACTGAACCGTACAAGGCAAGTCTGCAGTAACTGTGGCGTCATAGCAGTGAGCGTTCGGCGGGAAATTTAATTTGCCTATGTTTGGTAGATTTGGGATGTAATTTGCCTATGTAAAGAGTAACAAAGGGTTTGGCTTGGTTGTTATGTGTGTAAAGCAGGGAAGAGGGTGGTTGAAGAAAAGGAATCGGAAAAAAGCGGGTCTTGGAGGAAAGAGAACGGACAAGCTAGTTGGAAAACGTCGGTACTGTAGAGAGTGCTGGCGAAGTGAATAAATTGTGAGAATTTCCTGTAGCCTTGCTGAGGAAAGAAGTTAAGAACAGAAAATATACTTTGTATCAAACTACGGGGATTCATTAGAATGGATAACTCTTGTTTTCACTGTCACAGCAAAATTGTTGCTCACTCTGAGTTGGGACATTATGCTCTCGCTTCCGTGAACTATGGCCAGCAAAGTGACGTTATTATAGCCGTTATGTGGACTATCAACTGATGACTTGCCGTTAACGAGTCTTCCTGGTGAGAAAAGTCTTTATATTTTCTAATTCCGTGGTGACGTGAGGCCTTCCGTATTTACAATGTCCTTGTCACTAAATTAGACCGAAATACTGCTATTCTCACCCAGTTATGGTCACCGTACACCCGAAGGCAGGGTGCCGAGAATTGTACGGCTTGAGTAAGCTATTTTAAGTCAGCTGAGGGTGCCGATAATTTCACCCAGGCCTACAGATGTCCATGGAGGAGACAGGGTGCCGATATTCCCACCTTTCTCCGTCGTGAACTTTTTCGGAGGTTATTGCTCGTATCCCGTAACTCAACGTGGGAGTTAACGCTAAAATCTAGCATTATGGTCGTTATGACTTTGGGACTTAGTCGCCGGTACTATACGGAGGACAGAAAAGGAACCAACCTATCGCCCGCTTGAAAATAAACGTACGCGAATCAAAGGAACCAACCTATCGCCCGCTTGTAAATAAACGTACGCGAATCAATCGGAGTGTTAAGCGAACTCTTTTACTGTACAGAGAGCCTGGAAGCGATACCAGACCCACAGTCGCAGCCCGACAGACCCTGAGTACTCTAAGTAAGTGATTGGTAGTAGTTAAGTTTTATTAGGGTAATATAAGTAAGATAGCTTGATTTAAGTTGGGTTAAATTGCAGTTTCACTGGCCAAATGCTATTTGTAAATATTAACTTGTAAATAATAATTCATGCTCGTTAAACTGAATTTGTGAGTCTTGTTGTTGTGTCCAGTGTGATCTGTGGTCTCGAATCGAAACTGGTCCCCTAGCCTTTCAAAGAACCTTGTGACAATTTTGGGGGCCTATCCGGGAGTGGTATGAAAGCAAATAATTTGAATGGTATTGTGGCAAATTTGACTTTCTTAGGGACCCCAGTTTCTCTCGAGATTACAGTGACTACTGAGGTGGCAACAAGGTTGATGTTTGCATGTGATTTCGTAACTGGCCAATTGGTTGACTATGATCTCTAGAAGAGGCCTGTTGTTAGTTCTACTGATATGTTATTCAGGTTGTCGTATCAGCTACTGTACGTTGTTTGTATCTGACAAAACAGTTACCCCTTTAAGCATGGAATTTTACGAGTATTTAAAGCAGGGAAAGGCAATGGGTTACGAGGGAGAAGAATTAAGAAAGTTTATTAAAGAAAGAGAGGATAGGGAAGAACCTCAGAAACAGCGGCAGCATGAAAGAGAAATGAAGGAGTACGACCTTCAAATTGCGCAAGCTGGGTCAGAGGAAAGTGAGTCAAAGGGTCAAATGAAAAAGGAGTGGGGAAAATTCCCTAAGTTACCTGTATTCAATGAGGCCAGAGATGATATAGACTCGTATTTAAAGAGATTTGAGAGGTATGCTACCATAATGGGGTGGAAAAAGGAAAAATGGGCATTACCACTTAGTACACTCTTAACGGCCAAGGCTTTGGAAGTGTATTCTAGACTTCCTGATGATCTTGCAAATAATTACGATAAACTGAAAGCTGCTTTGCTAAGCAGGTACGAATTGAATGAGGAAGGTTTTAGGAAAAAGGCGGGGTCTCGGACTTCCCCGTTGGGGAAAGGTACACCTTTATGGGATTCAGAGGGTTCTAAGGGCCTTAAAAATATAATAAGGACAATGGAGTTTTAGCCTTTTCAGTATTTTACAAGTAGGCTATTTTTCATTTAGGGTGTGAAAATCTCAGGGGCAGCTGTCCCCAGTCTTCCCCTCCCCTTCTCGTAGGCTATGTTTGCCATGCATGAGCTGTGACTATTTGTTTTGATTCCCATGCTATGCTACCATGATTTGTTCCTGCTTATCGTTTTTATGCAAACAACAAATCACGACTTTCTTTCATCTGCCTACAATTTCTACTTCCAAACGACTGAAGTATTTTCGGACGTTTGTAAATTTGGGAAGCATCGGTAACTAGGGTTTATCTTTCTTGCCACAGTTTAATTCAGTGTTAGAGATTTTCTTCTGTTCATTGATCTCTTATGGATTTATCTAGTAGACATCACCTACCAGGTAAGAAGAAAGTGAGCCAAAGTTTTTGAGTGTACCCCTTTGCTCTTACCTGAGAAATCTTCAGTGGAGAGGATCATGTAAAGGGATAGATCAGTAACAGTTTAGTAGGAGGTGGAATCCAATGGATGATTCTCCTACGTATGCTCAGAAGCTGTACATCAATTACAGTTGCTCAGTTGTCACCTAATGAGTGAAAATGACTAAAATTCTCCTGCTTGAAATTTCGAGGTGAAGTTCAATTTGGTATGCTCTTAACATCTGAATACTGTACGTAAGGTATACCTAGTTAGTGATCAAGCAAACCATTTCACTGGGTTGAAGCTTCTGTTGTATGTGTCATTATCTTGTGATAATCATAAGCCTTTTGGCGATCCAATTAACTGCAAGTTATAGAACGGAGCCCCAAGAGAAGGGAGAAAAAGATTATAACAACTTAAATCACTAAAAACAGAGTAGAAAAATCAGTGGAGAAAACTGTGAGAAGTGTCTGGTTCTAAAGCTTTTTTAATCACTGCAATTTTCAGTTAAAAAGCATTACACTCTAAAAACACTTGGGTCACGAGGGAACCGAATCAACATTTTAGGTCAAATTTTAACCCTATTTGGGTCATATGAAGTCTTATTTTGGGTCTTTATTTGACCCAATTAGTTTGGTCGGTTCCCTCCTGACTCAATTTTGGGTCAAGTTGCCCCAAGTGTTTTTACAGTGAATCTCGAAACTGACATGTACAGACAGTATACGGATCAAACAAAAATAAAACAAAAACATAAAAGATGATAATGGGCATTCTCCATTGGTCAAATAGTTTGAAATACTCTTTGTCAAAATAATGTGATTCAGCCAACCATTAAGGTGTGAAATAAATCACAGAAATATTATCATATAATGTATCTTATAAGTCACCTGTGAATTGTTCCCACCCCGTTCCTTCAGTTCTTACTTATATTGCTGGACCATTGTTCCATTCCCACATGTTAGAAATCTGTTGTGTCCTCCCTACATCAATCTATCTTCACATGAGGGCATCTAATGAGCAAACAAAATTGTACGTCTGTATATGGAAGAGGAAGAACTTTCCGTGCAGACTTCGCAGTCTAACTGTTTTGGTACAGTTTACTACTGTCGTAGAGCAAGGTTATACACAAAAACATCCATATATATGTGACACAAACATACGAAAATCTCAATTAAGTGCACTACAAAATACCATTGAACGTCAGAGATTTATATAGAATAGTAACTTTCAATACTTATAGGAAGTTAAAGTCATAAACAGTGTGTAGTACGTTTAAATGTACACTACACTCATGGAATTAACTAGTAACAAAAAAAGGCGTCACCGGAAAATATTGAAGCATTAAACTGTTAAAGGTAAGCAGTGACAAAAATCCAAGCCATATAAAAGTATATTCACAGTATTAACAATATAACTAGACAATTGGGTCTTTCGCACCCTCCTTATCGTCGACTACGGTGTAAAAGCAAAGTCCGTCTACTATCTCATTTAACTCTTAACATGACCTGATGACTGAAAGGATCACTATTGCATATTACAGACAAATCAGGACTTATTCTTGTCTCACATAAGGTGAAAATATGATCAGGGAAAGGGCGCGAAAATAAAAGCTAGTTTTATCGTCGGTATTAAAAAGAAAAAAACAGGGAAGTTTGAAATGACTAAGGTTTTGCTTTAAGAGTGGCTTTTGTTTTTACCGTGTGCCAACATTTTGTGGGTTAATGCATATGAGTTGGGCGTCGAGTACTCCTTTGGTATATTAATGGTGAATAGCTTAAAGCCAAAACTGTCGGTGAGTGAAGTAACCCGTCGACAAATATGATTATTTGTGACTAGATGTAACGAAAGTATACATTAAAATAAATTCTGTAACAATATGCACAATATTTAAAAAATTAATTCAAAAGATTGTAGTAGACGAACATAGCCAATCAGATGAACTTAAATTTTCAAATACATTAAATATCTTAATAAATCCATTTAGCTTCTTGTTTTCGCACAAAATTTGTAAAACCTTGTTAACAGTTTCTTGTTTTTCGATGTTTTATGCTGAGCCACATTTCACCATAATACAGTTAAATCAGCAATTTTTATCTCCATTGCGTACAGTACTCATTCTTTCAATGTTCGTCTGCCTTCATTATGTTTGAGATATCACGTGATATCACCTATAGACTGCACACATATTCTATACACATGCGATACACATATAGTATGAAGACGTGACGTACTGTATCTTTGCGTTATCCTCCTTAGAATTCATTGTAATTTTTGTTTTCCACAATACACAATACACGTTTTACATTAGTCATAGATTACTTTTGTCTTTCTTAAAGTGATTTTGTTTCGAATTTTTAGGTTGAGTAGTTGTGATGTGTGCCTTTAGTATCGTACCGGGAAGCCAGAGGTTAAAGACGGGCTCCTGGCCCATTCTCATGACTGCCGACCATTGTGAGTAGTAACTCACAATGCAGTTACTCACAAAGTAGTAACTCGGTGACTCCTTATTCGCATGGCCACGTAACCGTAACTGGTCGAGTTACCACACTTCAAGGTTTCTAAACCAGCTCTAATTTGTATTTTTGCACTCCGTGCCGAAAGTGATGTCTATCCGAGATAACAGTCACAAGTAAAGCAAAAATGTAAAATCTATGTAAGACATTTAAAACACATTTTCTCGACAAGTTTGTACAATATTTACAGTTATTTCATCTTAGTCTTAAAGGGGCTTATTGAGCTGGTTCACACACTTCATGATTTTTTTCACACCTGTTGAGATTTACTCACATGTTGATGATAAATGGTGAAACTAAGAGATACTGTACATCTGACTCACATCTGAAATGGCAATGATAGGGTAATTAATGATTAAAAACATTTATTGCAAATTCGTGACCAGACACTTTTCACCATTAGGTGGTAATCATATACAACCCCTGTCCACAAAAAGTATATATCAGCCACGTTTTTCACAACTCATATATGTATAGCAACAGCTGTAAAACACAAGGCACATTTTATAGATGCAGTTGTCATAGATGTTGTGTATTTCAAATATCTCACTTACCACAAATATAACGATGATAACCCCATCAATAGGACACGAAAATTGAGAGTGAATAAACTTTTCATACCACCCATTAATAGTGTATGAACGACAAATCAAGTCATTGTACCATCGCTGAGTAACAAGTTGATTGAAACTTATAACATAACACAAAGTGATGATAGAACAATTTGTGCAAAGCCTTGGGTATTTCATATTTTATTTGTTTTAAATGTTGCAAATTTTCTGAATGAGGGCGCTTTAGATGTTACTTATATGTCGAGCTAAAATTTATATATAGCCTAGTTTGCTTTTTGGGTATGGTCTTATAGCGACTTCACATTAGATGATGTTAATCTGGCGTTTTGTTTAGCTTTTTATTTGAGTTAAATATAAACTTGTTTTATATTTTTTGAAATACAATAATTGGTAACAGATCAGACAGACAGAGATACACAAAAAAAAAACGCACAAAGCTAGACGTGGCACCCACAGTTTTGTTCTTAGGACAGTTAAATATGCTTTCCGTCGTCTGATGGAAATAGATCCTGAGGACTGTCTGACATCGTTGGTCGAATGGGAGGTTTAATTACTTGTAACGGTGTACTAGGTATCTTCTTCAGCTTTCCAGAGTGTTTTAAGCCATACCAAAGGAGCGCCACCACAGCTGATATGGTTTCTATGATTTCAAAAATCGACAAGACCGAGATTCCAAGCCAGAGTCCTAGTTGTCCGCCAACGTCACTGAGGAGATCCCCTAGCTGAAAGTAGTGAAGATAACGATTAAGTAACGCAACCATATATTGAAACTGCTTGGTCATAAGATAGCTTTATACACAGTAAGAAAACGGTCAGAGGTATAAGACAATGGTTTTTAAGACTGTAATGGGACATTTAATGAAGAAAGAAAATTCCAGCGACAATAAACTTAAACTTTCCACAACCTTGTTAGCTAGTCAGTCATTACTATTCAGTTCTAAAGTTACCGTCAACTTCTGTTGTTTTACAGAAAATTTATTCTTTAAAAACTGTTTCAGGTACTTGCGCGAGAAAGAAATGATGAAATATTGTTATTTATTAAGAATACTTAAATTACTCAGTATTTCCTAATACCTGCTCTACGATGCATTTTAATTGTCTGAGTGATGGGTGAAAGCTGTCATCAGACATTCTACCATGTTTGACGTCACTATTGTAACCAGAGAAACCGTTGATCCAATTCTGTTGCCAACATCATTGCTACAGATGGACCCCACCCCACATCGGCACGCACATATAAAAATATAGAAATGTCATGTTATACTAACTCCCATAAGACAACCTCGAAGCATAGGCGTAGGAGGCGTGGGCTGGGGGTTGCAGCCCCAACCAAATATTTTTGGGAAAATTCGGGAAATATGCTGAGAATTTTTCAGGCACCTACTGAAAGAAAAATAATGCAATGATGTACCTAAATGTAATCGATAATTTAAAAACCTTCCTTGGTAGTTAGAATAAAGTTCTGATTTGAATTGAACCAGCATTTATATATTTCGGTATTAATTCATCAGTGTGTTTTTAATGATTAAACTTATGATTATCAGTGGTGTATTTAGAGGCCCACTGGGCCATGCCCCCTCACTGATGTTTTGTTTTAGTACCTAAAATACGTAAATTTTTTAACCCAAATTTTACTTCAAAGGTAGCTTATGTGGCACCAGATTGCATATAAGGACACCTAATTTTTCAAAAATTTTCAAAGGGGAGGGGGACAGTATGAAAGGGTAGTAACACGGCAAATGTTTGCATGTAATTGGCATGCGGTGTGATAACCGATGCATGCCTATATAATATGTACATTAACATGCTGAACGTGCGTGTAGTGCGCGGAAAACTTTTGTTTTATTTTTCGGGCAAGTCGTTACAGATCAACTGTGGCTCCTACGCCCATGCCTCGAAGCACCCGAATGTGGGCCCAAACCTCTGGCCCCATACGTCACTAAGTATTCTTGGAAAGTTTCACTCATTGTAAATGGAAAAGTCTTTCGCACCGCAAAATACAAGCAAATATTTTGTATCTTTAAGATTGTTTAAACTCTGCAGTCTCACCGTATAAGCTGGATTCTGAGTGATTGTCTCGTAGTTGAATTCTTGGAAGAAGATCTGAACCTTTGCAACATTTTTCCTGCAAGGAAATTGAGGAAAAGTGTTTGGTAAAATTGACTACAAGCATAAACAGATCAAAACTTACTCTTTTAAATTAAAAAAATGGAGAACTTTCTCACCCCCCCCCCCTTACCCAAACTCTGGAACATGTTTCTCACTTTTTCTTTCTATACCGTGGGCGATTGAGTGTAAGTGGGAGACTGGGGAAGTACAGCCTTCTCCCCAACTACTGAGTTCGGTAAAAACTCTTCCTCTTTTTTGGAGGAAATTTTTTGAAAAAATCGGGTAATTTTTCCTGGTAAGAAAGGTTTTTCTCATGCAAAAGCGGCTCACCCCCCCCCCCCATATAAGAATATTCTCTTCTCATATGCTCTTCTTATACTCTCTCCAGTGCGATAACATGGGTTTCTTCCCCAGTTTATTCACGAAAGCAGTATTTGTGTGTAATATTATATATGATTACACATTTTGCTCCCTATATGATATGATAAAAACGGTCAATAATTTTTAAGTTTGCAAGCTAAAGCGTAATGCAGTTTTAAACGATTAAAACCCAACAAACCGTTCGTTTGTATTTTTCTGATTTGGTTGAGTGAAAATGTTTTTTTTTATTTATTTAATAACGCTTAATAAATCAAGAAATTTATTGGTTATTAAATACACTTATTCTCGCCTTAGCTGACAATAAAGAGATCGCATCGTGAATAACGACCCTATGCCTTGGGAAAAGCTTTTACAATTTTAAAATAAAGTGTAAATGGAAAGTTTGGCCTATTGAAAGTGTCTTGAAAATTAAAGTAAGAAAGATACTACCCAACTGATTTGAAAAAGATGAACGTATACCATATTATACAGACATGCTGTGGTGAAAGACATTGCTTTCCTCAGTTTTCATGAAGGAATTATGCAGAGAATGATCTCGTCCTTAAAGCTTCGGGGGGGGGGGGAGGGGGTAGAACTTGCCATTAGCACCTGCAGCGTTTGTAGATTTCTTTACCAAACATATAGCTGACCTGAGAGATTGCAGCTTTATTGACTCGGCACTTAAGACGAAAAAGAAGGACCAAACGGTCAAACATTTCCTTTAGCAATGTCAGCAATCAGCGTAACGTTTAAGCAAGATACATTTCAATGATTGTAAAAGATGAATTAATCGTATTGGGACCCACAACGGATGATCTGTATAATTATAGAACGCTTAATTTTGTCATTCTTTTTATTCCACAAAAAAATGCACATACACTCATTACTGGACAAAAAAGTCAGGTCGTGGAGCATTTAAAACGTCATAAGGCAAAGCCTCTTTAATAAATGTTCACGTTATTTGGTAATTTGGAACCGTAATCATTCATGGTTAATCACATGCAGTTAATTTCGCACTGAGTTTTTAAACATCTAATTTCAAAATTCAATCAATGTTGTTTCTTAAGTTAACTGTTTTGTAATGAAAATGAAAGTTAACTTGACGAAGAAAAGACAATAGGGCCTACAAATCGTGATACTTACTCTAACCATTCTGAGGGATCAGCTTCCCTGAGGAGGAATGAGCGTGCCTCTTGGTTTGTTCTCTTAATGTCATCATAAATGCCTTCCTAAAACAGAATTGATTATAAACTTTACTTAATGAAGGGCTTGGCTATGCTTAGCACTGCTGTCCCCCAACTATTCGTAAACATTTGAAACATTTGATCATTCCATATTTATCAAGGGGTTCCTGCTGTGAATGCATGTCATCGCTAGCTTCAACACCTTACAAGTTACAGCGTATGATTCTTTGTTCGAATGAAGCGTTTTTAAAATGGAAAGTACAATTTAATTAGTTTTTTTTTTTTTTGTTCAAACTCAGCCATCTGAATGGTGCTGGTAAGTGATAATTGATCATTACCATGTTCATCATCATTTTAATCATTTGAACTGGAAGTCAACCAAAAAGTAGATTCTGTATTGTTTCATACGCCCTAGGAACTAAACCGGCTGCGAAGGCCTGAAAGTGAAATTATTCCTCTACACTATCTAAAAATATTTGTTAAGTCCCCATTTTCTTCATGGATGGGGGGGGGGGGGTTACAGCAGTGTCTACCGTATCCATTGAGTAATCGGGATCAAAGAAGCCTTAGAGATTTCGTTATATTCATTTACATACATCGTATCATAATTTTCATGGAAATTTATCTAAGACTGTGTTTTTACAGTAATCGTTGAGAATAAAACGCGGGATTATTGTAACCAAAGGATTTCTGGTGCACTTCATGCCAAAACCAATTAGACCATTTTTAATAAAATGATGACTTAATACGTAAAAAAATAAAGAAAAGAAAAGCAGAGACGTGCTATGGGGAAGGCTATGGGGAGGCTCTCCCGGGTAACAGCTAAAGATGGGCGCCATGCCACAGCCAACAAAAGAATTATTCTATAAATAATGAGAATTTCTTTACATGTAGTCACTTCAAACTTTCCCAAAGGCAACAATATTTTGCATTCGTAGCCAAAGAGCCAAAGCAAATAAACAAGAATTCCTTGACCTCCCGCAGACCTCAAAAAATAAGGAAGGTTCAATGTTTGATGAGAATTTTAAAAGCATAATCAGCAAAGTGCGCTCCCGATGAAGGTAAGTGCGTATCATTGCAACATACACAAACAAAAGCAGACAGCTGATTTGTGTCCTGGACTGATACACACGTGTGACTGATCAGACTAAAGTTTTTCCACCGTCCTTACGTAAGCAAAGCTTTCTCAAAGTGGAGGAATGTCTCCCTCCCGTACTCCCTCCTCAAGTCGCTGTTCCTTGCTTGGGTTGCCAAGTATACTACTCAGTGTTGTGCTGACCGACACCGGTGTCAACACCATGATGGACCTACCATGATGGACCTGGGGTCGGTGTCGGTGTTGGTGTCGAAACACTGCGGTGTCGGTGTTGGTTTCGGTGTTGGAACCTTGAGGTGTCGGAAAGTTTGCTGGTGTCGGTCGACACCGCCAACTTTTTTCATTGTTTTCTTTATATTTTGTTCCAGTGTTTTATTACATATTTTCTATTTTGTTAGTTGTCTTTTATTTTGCAAGGCACTATGATACCACTACATACAGCCTACAGGCACCAACAACAGTTACAGTGCTACTCATGCACATAATAATCATAATTCATAATGTTATGAGTTCTGTACATATTTCATTTTCAGTTCCAGAGTGGCCACACTAGGTATGTTAGCTGTTGATTGGTATTGCCAATTGGCCCACTCTCAGGGCTAGAATAGGAAAATCTGGCTTCGTAAGGGCAGTTTAATCAGTTTATGTGGTACTACAAATTCATAACTTAGAAATCGCATGCTGTCATGCACTTAGTTTACCAATTGCCAGCTGGTGACTGAGGGCTAGAGTTCTTGACCATGGGGTTGGAATGTAAGATGTGATGAAACAAATACGAAAATGTTATTGGAAATATTGTTCTGCTTCCCATATCTTATGTAATAATCTATGTAATAATCTATTAATCACTTCTATTCCAATGACCAGGTAGGCAGGGCAGGTACCCACGCGATGTGATGTCTGATTGGAAAGTGTAGGCCTATGCATATGTCTGAGCTAAGCTAATATGCTGACATTTGGTCATTTGACATCAAATAACTTCCTCCCAAATAGCCAAATCTCTATTCAGCACGCACTTGGTTTGGTGGACAACATTGGGCACACAGGTTCAACAGAGGTGTCAGGGGAAACGTAAGCCATTATATATGACCTGAACACTCAGTCTTCAATTTAGGGTACCCTACTAGAGTCTAATGTTGCTAGAGTGTACTGTTATTGGAACTGGTGTCGGGTGTTGGTGTCGGTGTCGGACTCCTATTTCCGATACCGGTGTCGGTGTTGGTGTCGAGAGCTGCTGGTGTCTGTGTTGGTGTCGGATTTGCCGGTGTCGGTCACAACACTGATACTACTTAACTGTTTTATACACGCCTCAAAAAGATACTAAAACATAAAAATGTAGGTGCTTCCATGCAGAGCCTATCCCTGGTCCATTGCATTGCCCTAGGCCCAATCAGTGGCTCAATGGCCCCCGCGATCCCACCCGTCATGGACTTTGCTGGCATCGGCACTTGTCGCAATGCAAATCGGTAAAATACAAGCAGGCTAACAATCCTACATAAGTGTCTGCTTTTATGTGAGGCATTTTAATAAACTAAGTCAACATCGTTACTTTTCAACATTATTCAATGGTAAATAACAGCCCCATGCACTTAGTGTCCTTCCCCCAAGATATTTCATCCTACATGACACTGACTGCCAAGGGTCATGCAAATATACGACATTAACCTGCGGTTTAGGAGAAGCGTTAAATTTGAACGTCAAATTATAAATCTGGTTGTGCGGTGGAACGTACTGCAAACATTATTTCGGAAAATGGCTGCATAAAGCAGGCTAAAACAACTATGCACATGGAATGGGCTGAGCATTGTATATATAATGATTGACACTTTCCGAATGATTCCGGTATTAAGAAATTCAATTTTTGAAGATAAATACTTCGTACCTACCTTGACTACGTCTGAGGGCCAATACGCCACACTGATTGAAGGAATGTACTTCGTCTCCCTGAACGCAAAACACAAACACTATTAAGAGTTAAATCGTATTGCTAAAAGTTCAGGTGTCACCAACGGAGAAAAGGCTGAATATTTTCTCTCCTTAGAAATAACTACCGTCGGACAGGAAACAAGGGCTGCAAACCCCTATTCCAAATGAGCTGAGCAGAAATAATGAAATAATGCCTTTAAGAATTGTAGCGGACATTTGTGTGAACAAGTGGGGGAGGGGGTTAATGGGCGCTTGAAGTAAAAGTTACTGAGTGCAAACTAAAGAAAATCAATGGGAGCATTTCCACCAAGTGGGGTATTAATACCCCATTACCCCATTTCCGCCTATGCTTAAGAAAGTACCCCGCGTTCTGTTACTCCACCTGTTCATTTCCCCCATTCAACTTCTAAGGGAAAGTCTGGATTGGTATGACGTTATTACAGAACTGTTAACGTTTCCCTATGTCTACAAGATCATAGACACACGAGAGCCGGGCGTTCAGGTTGCAGTTCCCTAGGTCCCCGGCCCGTGCGCCTTTTTTCTCCGGGACAACCCCCATTTACCCAAGCAGATTTTTTACCAAATCGGGCTCTTTTTCGGATAATAAAGGCTTTTCTTGTGTAAAAAAAGGTTCAACCTCCCCTCCCCAGCTAAGTATCTCGTACGCCAGATATGAATTAGATAAAGGTACAGTGGAAACAGCAACGACGGGTCCATACAACAAGCTGATCTGACTTTGAAGGCTTTTTGCATGTATACATCGTGATATTTTAAGGTTTTATGGATGGTAGTTGCAGCGGCCGAAACTAGTTTGAAAAGTTTTAAAAGTGACTGCTTTACAATACTTACTCGCATGGGTTGAAACAATCACATGTGATATCCCCTGCCCGATAAGATAATGCCACGGCTTTCCGGCAATTTGTGTCTGTAATAAAACAAATAAGTGTTATTACCATACCATAAGCAGTGGCATATCCAGGGGCAGCAGGTCATGCCCCCCCCCCACTGAAAAATGAGGAAAAATATAAAAGGAAAAAGGGGGAGAAAAAATGAAGAGAGAAAAGAAAAAGAAGGGCGAGAAAAGAGGTGACAAGGGAGAGAGAAACGAAAAATAGGAAACTGTCCTATTCAATACACACACACACACACACACACACACACATATATATATATATATATAATGATAAGTAGAAAACACCACAAAGATGACTATATGAGGGCGCAGATACGATAACAAAACAGCGTATTTTTCGGAAACCCCTGTGTCCTTCTTCAGCACAAAATGTGAAGTGAAGGTTAATTTACAAGCAACAGACAAAGCAATGAGGTTAAACCCCTTGGAGAGGGTAATAAATCAAGATGACCAGGTCCTTGTTAAAGCCACGTGTATGTGTGGAAACCACAAAAATACAGTTTTGCGTTCATATTTGATCTTGGGAATATTTGAGAAATTTTGCGTTTCGACCTCTGGTGGCCCCACATGACGATCTTGACAGTTCTTGGGGAATTTTGGTTTTTGACCTCTGGTGATCCCAGATGACGACCTTGAGAATTCTAGGGAAATTTTGCTTTTTGACCTCTAAAGACCCCAGATGACCCTTTGACCTCCACCAAAAGCAAAAGGGCTTTTTCACTGATCATAAGGCATCCACCTACTAAGCATGAAATCTATCCAAGCCTCCTACCTTGAGAAATCGTGTTAACAACGTTTCCAGAGTTTGATCCCGGTGACCCCAGATGACCTTTACCTCCACCAAAAACAATACAATTCTTTTTCTCACCATAAGGTATCCAAATACCATGTATGAAATCTATCCAAGCTTCCTACCTTGAGATATCGTGTTTAACAAGGTTTGCAAAGTTTGACATCCGGTGACCCCAGATGACTTTTGACCTCCCCAAAACAATAGGGTTCTTCCTCTTAATATGGGACACCTACGTACAAAGTTTGAGAACTGTATGATCTTTTTCTTCTTGAGATATCGTGTTAGCGAGCTAAGCGTCACAAACACACACGCTAACACACACACCCACTCACATACCCTCATACACGCATACAAACGCACACGTCATCATGATTGCATAGGTTTCTCTTATCATCGAAACAAAAAAGTGTTACTGGTTGGTTTGATTAACACAACATGACTTTCATTACATTCGCGCACTCAAGCGGTACGGAATGCGTTAACATCGTTGACAAATTGACGAGACTTGAAAACTTTGTTCATAATGACATGACTGACAGACTATAACAAAATGTAGGTTCAATCCAAAAAGACAACAATATTGATGACTGCGCCGCTTATAAAATCGTCCTTTTGGCACCGTCAACTTGTAGAATGCAGAGCCATATACCAACATATATAAAAGTGCAGATCTTATTATATTTTTTCTCCACAGAGTGTCGAGATTGAGAATATTGCAGTCAGCACACATGTGAAAGGCATTTTACAGTGGCTTTTCACAAGGGTCTCGAGTGAAAGAGAAAAAAATTTCAGTTCATACCCTCCAAACCCCGTAGCGATACTCTTTTCCTAACTCAAGATATCTAATATGACAGACTACTAATTTTTGTCAAAAATACCTCCAGTTCTCATCAAGGTCACAGAATATTATGTAAAGTGGGCACATTGCCTCAGATTTCTTTTGTTTTCCTTTATTATTGAATGTCCTCATTGTCCTGTTGTCCTTGAAATTTGATACTTTTGGAATGTTTGAATATCTTTCCATGCAGGTTAAGCATAAATCTACACCATATTTACGGCATAACAAACAAAGTTGCTAAATAGTCCCTACAACAGTGTCAATATCATAAAGAAATTCAATGCTTTGTCAAATTAATGTGCCGCGATGACATCACAGATTTCCCATAATGCAATTTGTCTTGATAAAAAATTGCATTTCTTTGAAAATTAGTATCTTCCAATCGCTACAAGCTATTGAGATGCGGTTTTCACCTCCTGGAAGAAAAAAAATTCTGCATTTTTTAAAGTCATTAATTTTTGTCACCGGCAAATCCCTTTGATTGTGTAATCCGAACCGAACACTGTGAAAGAAAACGTTGTAGAAGAATACAGGCTTTAGAGGCTAGGCTTAGGGAGATATTGAGGGAATGCCGGATACCTTTTCTTAGGCGGCAATTAAAAGAGACCTAAGCGATATTTCCATGTTTTTAACACCATTGACTGGATGTTCTCAAGTGCATCACAGCATAGTTAAGCTTCTAGGCATCATGGAACATTTCCATATGTAATATACATAACAGTCAAGATATAGCCTCGTTCCAGATTACACCGTGACTGAGGAGGGGGGATAATTTCGAACAAAGATCGAAGGTAAAGTTAACAATGAAAAGATTATTTTTACATTTAACCACTTATTTGAATGTCAGTGTGAATTTAAATAAGAAAAATGAGTGATTAATGGTCACAGTATCCATTGCACTGAAACGAATGCTACCCGTACTATCTTCTTGTGTAGTTCCATGAATCATCTACCGCATTGGGACAACTATTTGAAACTACCCTCAGGCACATCTTTACTGTTTGCCACACTTGTTGCTTCTTACACAAGTCTTGAAACAGGGAGTTGCTATTTGTCAAATAGCAACTCCCTGCTTGAAAGGAATGCCAGTATGTCATTTGAGAGAAAACATGGATGTTGTAGAGAATATTCGTTGAACATGTATATCGCACTAAGTGTGCCATTGCCCATACAAAAGGTCGAAGGTGACATTTGATCTATATTTGATTGTAGGCTTTTAATGAGAGAAGTTGTTGGACCTTTCTATTTTTTTGTAATTAATGGAGTAATAGCTGTCGTGCGGTTTTAACTGGATTGTCGCAAGTGTTGTGTCTATATTGAATTACCAAGGTGTTCGGTATGAACCATAGAAATTAAGTGAGGGATAATGATGTCTGGCGATCAGGACTGAAGACATTGATTTGGCTCTCTATACGGTAACAATGCAACGGCTGTAATATAAACATCACGTCGTTGCTTTTGCCCCAGTTATTAGAGGAGAAACTACAAGTTTTCAATGTAGTGGTATAAACAAAACACTTAAGGCATCATGCTTTATCCCTGTTGTGAAATTACCCCTAATCTTTCGAAAAACGGATAAAATGTAACTTCTGAAGTTGAATGCACACTGTATGTACGGAGACACGTCAATCAACCAGCCTTTTGCCGTACAGCGGAAGCGCCCTCGCAGTTTTCTTTACTGGTTAAACACGCAACGAAGCACTGTGTTGGCGTTCTCCCTCACTTTACATTCTATGGTATTTACCTACATCCTGGGTTTCCTCTTTCCCGTAACTAGTAGTTACGCTCTTAGGGTATTGCATATTCAGGTCAAAGATACTTCGTATGGTATGCCACGGTTCAGGTCATTTAGATACGTTCTACGGTAATGCATGACTCATGTCAGTTAGATGAGGATTAACGTCCCAGTTTCCAAAGAATTGGTTCAAGTCGATACGACCACGGCCTTTTTCCCAGTTGTGGCTCACTGGCTTGTTTTCCCTACTCCATTGCTTATGCTGAGCACCAAGCACAAAGGCAGTAGGTTCCATTTTTAAGTCTTTGGTATGACCCGGCCAGGATTTGAACCCTAGACCTTCCGGCTGCAAGTCGGATGCTCTAACCACTTGGCCACTGCAGTCGGCCCACATGACTCATGTCAGCTAAATACGCTATTGCAGCTAGATACGTTCTATACGGTACTGAAAGGTTCAATTCTGTTAGATGCTACTTACGTTCTACGGTATTGCAAGGTTCATGTCTGTTAGATACGTTGTACGGTATTGCATTGATCACGTCCAGGCCGGGCAGGATTTGCTGTCTAAATGTAAGGGGAGTCAATACCCGGGCGAAATACCAACCGGCGCCGATTGGGCCGTGGAAGCGCGAAGCGCTATCTTGAAGGCATGGGGTCCCTGGTGGGGTCTAGGGACATCGCCCCGAAAGCCCTGATTTCAAGAATTAAAACCATTGGAATGAATCATTTGGCTATCTTAATGCTCATCTCATGTGCACTATACAGATCACAAAAATCACATTTTGACCATTTTAATAATAGCCTTGCTCAGCATAACAGGATACCTAAATGAAGGAGGGGCTTTGCCTTGAGGGTGGTTACAGTGTTAATGGAATAGTTTGTACAAAACTTTGGAACATACAAGATGTTCTACAGGAGTAATCACGAAACATTTAAAACTGTGCGTGAAGCAAAGAAACAGCTTTCTTTGAGACATTTTATTTTAGCCTATGGTTTTCCTTTATTTTTAAATGCAGTTGTAGATAACATACAGCGATTCTCCTTCTACTTTGTGTATAGGTAACATATAATACTTTTCAAAACCAATGAAATGTTGTAATGTTGTTATGGATAGTTCTTACAGAGACGTGGCATGGGCATTCGCGGTAAAAATGCCAAGACTAGCTGGGCTATGGTCGCCAGCGCCGAAGGCGCAAAGCCAGCATGATGAGGACTGAGGGTCCCCGACGAGAAGTCTTAATTTGATTGCTTTTGCGGTCAATTTGGATAATTTCAAGAGAAAATCTTGCGTCCCCAGGTGTTATTTGAAATGCTTATGAAGTAGTTTTCTTTTGTTGATTGCAAATTTGATGAGAATGGTGGGTAGTTGGTGGGGAAAGTGAAGAACAGGAGAAGTTGCAAGGGTATTGGAAATAGGAATTTACTCAAGCTATCCTACAGGAAGTAAGAACGAGACAATTCCACAAAAGTTTTCGTAAGGACAACAGTTCTCTACTTATACTAAGCTTACACAAAGCACACCGAACACCGACAAATTTATTAGGAATTGTCATTCCCTATACACGTATAGGTGTCTGAATTGCGTATGGAAGGACTATGGACTGATGGAGCGTGTAATGACGTAAATGTAGTACTGTCAGTGACCCTTATTTCAGGGCTTGAAGTCACAAACGTGATGCGGGGAACTGACGTCCGTGCTTTGAAAGAAATTTTATGTAAGGTACCTCACAAAATTTGTCAACAACAATTGCCCCTTGCCTCCCCACCTTTGAACCCAATCTGCCACTGTAGCAGTTAGTTTCCATTGTGGGTGCGCGGGTAGCGTGCTGAGAAGAATTTTTCTGGCATTTTTCTGGTATTTTTATATTGTTTTCCTGCATTAAACATCGCAAAATTTACAATAATACTGAAAATTTTCCCTTAATTTCTACGGTCTCGCTTCCTTTCGTTCATTCTTTTCCTTCTTTTTATTATTTTTAAGATCTGGAAAAAATCGGGGATAAGTGCCCTCCTTGCTCCCCCGTAATCCCGCCTATGTTAACATCTGTTAGATACTCATGTTCTACCGTTTTTCATTTTTCATGTCGGTTAGATACCCGCACATTCTACGGTAACGCGTAGTTTATGCTAATTAGATATACTCACGCTCTAAAGCATTGCATTGTTCATGTCGGTTAGATGCGTTTTACGGTATTGCATTGTTCGTGTCGGTTAGATACTTACGTTGTAGTTAGTTAGTTGGTTAGTCAGTCAGTCAGTTGGTCGGTCGGTCAGTCAGTCAGTCAGTTAGCTGGTTAGTTAAATCTGATTTAACAACACACCAACACGAATGTGTTACATAGTGTCAGCTAGATAAAAAATAAAAGTTCGGCATAAACATTTTCAAATATGGTTCAAGTTCAAATTAGGTTTCAAATTCGGTTCAAATCCGTTCCAAGTCCTCCCCTTTAGTCGCCCCTTACGACAGGCGGGGAATACCGTCGGCATATTCTAAATTAGACTCCCCCAGCCCACAGGGGGAAATACTTACGTTGTAAGGTATTGCATTGTTCATGCTGATTACATACTCACGTTCTACGGTATTACATGGCTCCGCGAGTTGATCATCAGCTACAAATGGATAAGATGAGTCTGCGCAGCTGCAGGTTTTCACGACAGCTTCTTGATAACACGACCTTTCACATGTCTTCAAATGTATAAGAAGTAGAAAATTTTAAGCTAATATACCATCACGTTTTTACAATAAGCTTCTTTACTACATACAGTACACTTTGAAATCATGATTTTATTTGGAATAACTGAAAGCCCTGACTTAAGAAATAAAATAAAAGGATAAAGACAAGGTTAAGGCACTGGTTAAAAATTCACCGACACTGGGCACGTTTGTAAAACTACATGGGTAATGTTTGCCCGACAATGTTTGATGAATGGGTTTTCAGAGAGGTTTGTTACCCAATAAATTGGTAACCACCTCTCGGGTAAACAAATTAATCGGCAATTGTTGGGCAATTTCCACCCCATTTCAGTATTTTTACATAAGTACCCAGTGTCCATGAGCGTCTGCAGAAAAAAAATTCAGGGGAGCAAAATTTTTTAGGGGGCAAAACTTTTTTCACGGGAAATATTTTACTCCCAGAACAGTTTAGATGCTACTTTTTTTCACACAGTGTTGACAAAGGCGTAGCCAGGAATTTGTCAAGGAGGGGGGCGAAGCCCATAGACAGACTCTCAGCGCTCCGCGCCACCATGGGTTGGCACGGAGCGCAAGAAATTTTGGCCCAATATGCTTCCCAGATCGCTGGAAATGGCACTTTCAAGGCCTACTTACCGCATATAAAAAGGGGAAACACCAGCAATATCGTAAATATAAACTTTAAAAAATACCAAAAATATGCTCGAGGGGGGGGGGGGGCTGCTGCATGCGGACTGAGTGTTGTTATTTTTATTCAATTCCTATTTTGAGAGTAGAAATTCACACTGAGTGAGCTGTTAAGAAATATTGATGTTATTTTCTTCGTTTTTTTCTTCGTTTTTTTCAAGTTTTTTTCAAGTTTTTTATTTTCCAGGGGGGAGCAAGTGCCCCCCTTGCCCCCTCCGGACGCCCATGCCAGTGTTGGTGAACATTTCACCCAACTGTTAAGCCTTTTCCTTTACAAGAAACTGAATTAGCCTATAGATGTTTATTACTTAGCCAGATATTGACCCACCTTCAGACTGTAAGAGACACCAAACATTTCCTTGTAATAATCCGGCGGGGATCCTTCAGATAGGATTTCATCTTTATGTGAACAGTTCGCATATGGTTGTCCCAATCTGGAGATTTTAAGCTGGATATTAAAACGTGTAGTAAATCGTATGACTATCATATGACAGAAAGCCATAAATCGTACATCAAACTATCTACAAACTTTAAATTAAACCAGGAAAAATGTTAGGAAGCACGTTTACCTACGTTGTTATAATCTGACATGTCAAAAAAGCTACTCCCAAAACTTTAATATACTTATAAACTATTGTTACATGGTAGTTAGCCCGCTTTGCTTATTCGGTTAGTACCAAACATAGGTCACAATATACACATGGTTAGGAACCTTCCGCTCTAAGAATTGCAAAATTCCTTCCAGAAAAAGCCCAAATTTTTCGAGGCGCTCCAGGAGCTCGAATCTTTAATTCGTTATCCTTCCGGCAAGCCATCTCCTTTGTCAGCATTTCCGGTCGCTGCCCTTCCCACACTCGTTTGGGTGCTCCTCCTCCCACCCCCCACCCCAGACCCAGCCCTACTCACATTTTTAACATTACCATGTTACCACGGCAGTTTATCTCTCCATATCCTGGCGGAAAATGTTTTTTTTTTCGAGAAGTTTTAAACCCAGTCCTTTTAGCTCATAATCACGTGGTGAGTTACCTGTCTGATTCCTACGGCCGTATTGAATCCCGTTGATATTTGAATCCCGTCATCCTCGGGCAGGGGCATTTTGTCAGACTCATGGACAACGAGTACTATCCCAGCTGTATCTGTGAGGGTCCGCAGGTACTCTTCGTGTTCGATGAATAGTTCCAGAGAGAGTCCTGACAGGGAGAATTAGACATGCACAAATACAAAGACATTTCTTTTTGAGAAAGCAAATAAAAAGCGATCGATGCATTTGATTTTCCACCTGAGAAAGTAAGAAGTGGCAGACGTGCACAGATCTTAAGTTATGGTTATTACCTATAGCACTCATTTTCATCCTATGTATACCAGGGGACAGAACCGGAAGTTCTCAGGGATGTCACTGCCAACGCCCCTCTATTAGGGATGGAAAGAGGAACATGCTAACAGATTGAAACAATTATGTAATATCAAAGCAGCTGGAATCAAAGGAAGGACTTCTAAGTTCGGAAGTTTAAACAATTTTCTATCACTCGTAATTAAAGATGGAAGTTTGGAACTTTACACTGTATTCGATCTTCTTTTTCGTCTCCGCAGTTGTATCTCCTCTCTTTCTTAGATATCTCCGTTTCATCAGAATATCGTTCTACTTCTTCGAGGGTACATATTTACGCCTAATGCATTACATTTTGTCCCTAATTATGAACATATACTAAAAATTACAAAAAATGGAAACTTAGCTATTATGGACGTGTGACAAGATCCAGCAGTTTATGAAATACCATCCTCAGGGGCAAGGAGGCGTGGCAGGCAAAGAAAGAGAGCTCTAATGACAGAATCACGAAATGAACCGAAAGAAGCTTTACCACAACCCAGACTCCAGATTCTGGCCCTTTTCCAACAGAAGAGGTTGATCGTGCAGAGCTCATCTACGCATTTCAAATGGGTAAGGGGGTGGTATCAGTAATTAAGTAGTGAGCAGTATACGGTACATTTTGAAGGGCTGTAAAGCCCGAGTCGGGACTCGGAACCATTTCCGCACGCGAGCCCGTTGTAATACTGAACTTTTTTCTTTCATTACTGCCATATAATATCACTCCCAACATCGCGTCAGATGCAGGGAGCTCTGATATTTGTGTCCGTCGACTGTGTATTCATGGTTAAACTAGGAAGGTTACAGCTGACTAATGGGGGAGGCAAACTCATCACGTGGTACGCTTTCTTACCCGCAAATGTACAGTCAAATCTCTCCAGATAGTCAACAAACTCGTCACATTGCCTGTTATAAGTCATAGTTCCTCCCTTCTACCTTCCCTTGCTCCGACCTAGGCCTATACCCTCCCACAACAACCTCGGCGAAATTTGTCATAGACTTATCTGGATGTGTTTTTTGTGTTACGATACTTAAAAACTCACCATTTGCTGGCCCTGGATGATTAGCTCTCAGTTCATCTGAGTTTCTCCCAAATGTGTAACAGTTTCCATACTGGCTATTGAAAAATTCAGTGAAGTTGCTGATGTGGGAAAAATTAAAACACATTAAATACTTCAACACAGCATCCCAAGAATGTTGCAAGGAAAAGTTCCTGGGGTGTAAGGTACTACTGCTTGAGGTTGGGAGGCACGGACCAAGTGCTTAGATATGTACATATGACTAGAACGTGTATGTACAAACTGGTTCGTAAAGTACTTCTCCTTACAAAGCGTAGTAAGCAAGGGTAGGGGACATTATCCCCCAGTCAAATTTGTGGTAGGGTGCAAGTATGCTTCCACCCCCTCTATCCAAGGACGAAAACCCCTCATTTGTTTCCTTTGTATTTTTTTTTTTATTTGCAGTAATTTCCCTTACAACTTGACCAATTTGTTGCACCAAATTACATCTAAGGACCCTCAAATATTCAGAAATTTTTCAAAGGGGACCCCTCCTGAAGGACGGTGGTCCGAAACAATGTTCAGCCCCCCCCCCTCGTCCCGAGCTTCATGATAAGCCGGTTTTCGGCGGTCTGACGATCACGGTCAGAACCTCAGACCGCCGAAAACCGGCTTATCATGAAGCTCGGGACCCTCTCCCCACACTGTCTCAACATTAGAATGGACCTTTTTTAAATTGTTCCCCTGTTCATTACTTTTTACCAGTTTTATGCAGGCTTCTTTCGCATTTTTACGCCGTGTTCGTTCTGTACGACCGGTTTGTTCGTGCCTTTCTTCAATGTGTTTCTTCTATATTTCTACTTCTTTGTTGTTCAGTTGCATTTCTTTGCCACCTGATGAAGAGTCTATACTCGAAACGTCGTGGAATTTTCCGCAAACTTTTAGCACTTTTTACAACCTTTATCGACCTACATACTACTTTAGTGCTCCGCAGCATTTCGACCTTATATGTGTATATATATATATATATATATATATATATATATATATATATATATATATATATATATATATATATATATATATATATATATATATATATATATATATATATATATATATATCATTCGAATGAATTTTTTGCAACCATGGAAGTGGTACCTTGGAATTAGTAGTACTACTGCCATGGTGCAACCAACCGACAACCGACAAACCCAGGTCCACCCACCCCTCCCCTGGTGAACACATTTTGCTCAACTTGAACTCACTTACTCAGGAGCGCAAGAATAACCTTGCCATTCACATTTCAGAAGCATCGTGCGTAGCTGATGCCCAAGGCGTGATTTTTCTCCTACATTTAGTCTTGACAGCTCATTGGCCATCATTTCCCGAATAAGGTGTTCATCCGCTCGTTGGCTGAAAAATTCAGGGCGCACCCGGTTGTCCCATGATTGAACTCCCTGTAAGCAGATGAGCAACAAAGAAACGGTTTTCGTGAGATTCAAGAGCATTAACCTCCCAACTTATTTTTATATGTATAGACAACAGACAAAGGCCTCGAGACCTTCCTAAAACTGAACAAATTGCTAAGAAATTGGGAGTGCGTATGAATGCGGTTGACATGTCTCCCCCTTTAGGATGATACAAGTATGTTAGTTCGAAATTATTCCTGGCATACTCTTTTAGGGGGTAATTATTGGTCAAAGACTAACCCTTTACGCCGTGATGATTTTCAAAAGCCTAAACCAAAAAATCAAACGCCTAACCCATTATGGCTTGCTCTCACTGGGCCCTTCGTTTCTCAAATACCCCATTAATATTATGGCACATTTTACTTCATATTGCCCGCATAGAGTCGAGGATGAAGTCAATGTTCTATGTGGTGCGAGCTCCTTTAAACAAAGAACGCTGGCATATAAAGAACATACATATAAACCATATAGGAAACAGACAGAACTTAATTGCAGGCTTCATTGCACAAATAGGATTATGGCTGTTTATTTTCATTTTTTTTTTCAATTAAGACATGTCACCAAAAATTTAGTAGGTGCGTTTTCCAATTACTGGGGGACGAAATGTATTCCGCCACCTTTGCCAAATTGGCTCCCTTGACACAAAAGAAAAATGCAGCAAAAAGATGATGTCGCCTTCTAACATCTATCATATCTCCAAATTTGCTTGTCGTTATGACACATCATCGATTCGTAACTAACTCTTGCCGTCATGCAATAGAACGACTTTCTTAAAGGGGATATGGCATCCTCCCAAACCAGGGAGTTACTTGCAACTAGCAACTCCATGCTCAAACATAGTTAGGAATAGCCTTTAAGTTCTAAATACAGTTGATAACTGCACTTTGATTGACATTCATTCAAACAATACAGTTTCACTCTGGTTCAGGGTCAACAATGACTTGCACAGTCTTTTGTATTCCCATCTACACTGTTAAAAATAGCAGTAAATTTACAGAATTTTTTAACTTAAATTTTCTGTATTTTCCTTTGAGCAGAAATTTTCTGTATCTTTACAGACAAATTGTATTGCTACAATAAAAAAATGTTGTTTAACATGTATTTTCTGTTTATTTGAGAAATCATTTTTTTCTGCCTTTTTGACCTAATTTTACTACACTAAAAATATCTGTAAATTTACAGACATTTTTGTATTTTTCTGATTACACATAAATATATTGTCATTTAACAAACATTCATTTGTTTTTCAACTAAATAAAGGTTTTTTCTTCAAAAAAACAAAACAAAACAAAACAAAACAAAACAAACACAAACAAACAAAAAACCCCGAAAATGTCCAATCTTTAAAACAGATCGTTCTGCAAAGTTTCAGTTTTTTGACAGAATTTTCGGCAAGTTCATGTCCCTACTTGAAAGTTATGTGAACTTACTCATTATGAAAACATCTGTTCTTAGTTATAAATATCACAGAACTGATGTTTTTTCACACATTTAAAAAAGAAAAAGGAACTCTAAGGTGCTAATTTAAAGCACTGATAAGGTACTAATGTCAAATCATCACCACAGGTACTTATGCACTTGAATGGAGCCAATTAAATACGTCTCACAAAGTTACTGTAAAAAGTCTGTAAATTTACAGCTTTATGACGTAAAGCACATTATACTTAAATGGGTGGAGCTTATTTTGTAAACATTTTTCTTAAAAAATGATTGCTGCTGCTTGGCATAATGCCTTTTGGGGTTTTTTAATCAGGAAGTAATAAACTTACTATTTTCCTTGTTTGAAAATGTTTACAACCAATATATTTGTATCCTTTGCAGTATTTATTTTGTAAAGAATTATTACATTATACAAGAAATGTTTACTTCCAATTACAAAGTTCCCAAAGATTAGGCCTAAGAGTTTAAATCTGTATGAGAAGACAGCATCTTCAGTGTGTTTTGATTGACTTACCTGGCGCAGGAGTGTCCGTGATCACGACGGCGGAGTTCCCAGGGGGACCTGTTCTATTCAGCCAGTCTAGAACGGGACCACTGTCGGGTAGTGTCAGTTAAGTCAAAATTTGTCTCTTGGAGACGTTGTTACTCCTTCAGGGAGCAGAACTCCTTCGGGAGTATTGTTTGGTTTTCGCCCCTGGCTCTTCGCCAGAGAGTCAGGGGACTTTTGGAAAAAAAGTTTTGATTGATACTTACCTGGCGCAGGAGTATCCGTGATCACGACGGCGGAGCTCCCAGGGTGGGACCTGTTCTATTCAGCCAGTCTAGAACGGGACCACTGTCGGGTGGTGTCAGTTAAGTCAAAGTTTGTCCCTTGGGGACGTTGTTACTCCTTCGGGGAGCAGAACTCCTTCGGGAGTATTGTTTGGTTTTCGCCCCTGGCTCTTCGCCAGAGAGTCAGGGGACTTTTGGAAAAAAAAGATTGAGAGCGATCTCCTAAAGACAGGAGTATCCGTGATCACGACGGCGGAGCTCCCAGGGTGGGACCTGTTCTATTCAGCCAGTCTAGAACCCGGACCACTGTCGGGTGGTGTCAGTCAAATCAAAGTTTGTCTCTTGGGGACGTTGTTACTCCTTCGGGGAGCAGACCTCCTTCGGGAGTATTGTTTGGTTTTCGCCCCTGGCTCTTCGCCAGAGAGTCAGGGGACTTTTGGAAAAAAACATTGAGAGCGATCTCCTAAAGACACATTTAGTTGAAGTGCGAATATCTGATCTTGATTATTGCCAGCTTTATATTACGTAATAATCTAAAGTTAAAGACAAAAAGCAGTATATATTAATATTAAATTTAAAATTTGGGTAAAAAACAGTCATCTGTAAATTTACATAAAATTAAACTAACTAAAACAGGAAAATTATGTTATTCGATTATACAGTAGATTTTTGAAAAAATAATTTACATAAAACTGTAAAAAACGTACTGTTTATTTTATTTCATGATTAGTCTGGATGTAAAAAAACATGATTTGTTTGGAATTAATTGCCATAAATATTACGTAAATTTACAGAAATATTTTTAACAGTGATAAGCTCACACACACTGTGTTTGACAGTGTTGCCTCGGGCAATTTGAACTTTATGCATGCAGGCTACCATGGCTCTGTCTTAGAAGTGTACTAGACAGCAGTTTTGGTTTAAATTGGAGGAGGGGCTAGAATTTAACTTAGTAGGGAGAATTGTTTCTGTCTGGGTGAAATTAAAGAGTCTTTAAATTATTCAGTACTAGAATCACGTCGTCTGTATTTACCTCTGACATTAATCATATCATGTCGTTGACAACCTTACCTCTGTCGTCATATCCTCAGGAGTCATCTGGGTGGTCATCATCTGCACTGGAAGCTGTCGCTTTCTCCGACTAATGGGTGGAGGATCAGGTGGTGAATCTTTGGGAGGGCCGGGTGTTGTCTTCATATCAGGAGCCTGCTCGGGGTTATTGTCGGGATTCGGCATATCTGCTGGGTTGTTCGGAGGTGTGTTGTTTTCTTGAGGAGTACTATCTCCGGGCGGGACGTCGTATGCCTGAAGGATATCGGAAAGTCTTCCAATTGAGGATGCCCTTAATTCGGAAGTTCGAAGCGGGTTCATATTGCAGAACGTCACAGCGGGAAAGGGAACTTCTTTACTGAAATTGATCTCAAGTTTGACGTCGTATTCGTTGCTAAAAAAGCGATTCAAGCGATCGGCGATTTGCCACGTTAGCGCACCGATGCCAGCGACAAAGAGGAAAAACCACATAAGTTTGCCAAGAAGGGTCTTTGCTCGTAGCATATTAGGCAATCCATGAGCTGACGTGTTTTGTATGTGAACGTAGAGAAGTTCCGAAATTGTACCTTTCTCCATGATTTGCGTTATTGAGTAACCTTGCAATCTCCACAAAATATAGTTATCCTTTTGATCTCGCTATAGACCACTCTTTAAATCGCGTAGGCTATTAGGCAGACTTATTGCTTTGCCACGTGTAAAAACTTATTTCGCTTTGAATGGACAGCTAAAATTACAAATCACGGTTGTTAAAATTATTACAAAACCGTCCAAAATCCTATCACACAGTAAAAGGTATTTTCCATAAGAGCAGCACACGTGAAACTATGAACATTACGCACTTTTTACAAGACCCATTTAACCTCACATTCACCCTAGATCGCCAAGCTTGCTCACGACAATGATTGTGTAATCACGAGGTAGGGGTTTTAACTACTATAAAATAAGCAATCGAAGTCGATGCTGCTCATGAAGCCATTAAAAAGTTGAAAAATACAATGACGATAACCTTATACGTGCGGTCATGCTTCTGCCAAAATCAGAAAGTAATAATAATAAAAAAAAATATCAAGAAAATCAAGAATGTAATTTCTTATTCGCTTACGGTAGACAATTTATCCATTTTGATTGGTTCTCCTGATCAAACGATGGTCTTTAATTACTCAACCTCCATTCGTGTGATTGACTCACTTATCATCAACAGTTTGTCTTTAAGTTTACATATTTTGTCACTCTTAGATAGGCACAAGCCATCATCACTTCAGTCATGCGAGCGGGAGTTGATGAAAATGGTCAATTTTTGTTAGTTCAAGGAGGCTGCAGTTTATTAATCATACGATTGGGTGAAGAAACATCGTAGACTTGACAATAATTATGCGAATCGTCTAATAAAAAAGCCGAATTTTTGGCAGGCAATTACTTCAGTTCAAAGAAAAGTTTGATAATTCCGTACCAAGGCGTGCCACCTGTCGATTCATCTTTTTGTGTTCATATATAACATTAACGGTAACGTCCTATCTATTTCAAACAGAACTCTACGGACACGCCAGAAGAGTTCAAACAATAGCTTATCAATGATCAAAGACATTCGACACATATTGAGTCGACGTCAGAACTCCCGGTATACAGTCTTTTACTGAAGAGCTAGAGTTCTAGCTCAGTTTCGTTTTCCCTTTCATATTGGCACAAAAGGCAATCATTTCTCCGGCAAAGTATATCGGAAACGTTACAAGAGAGGTTAAATCAATATAACAGTTATGTAATGACTTTTAATTTTTACAGTCTTTTCTCAGAATTTAAAGCGATCACAGTGTAAAGAATGACGGATTCATTGTGAACGAACGGTCTTGGTGACAACATTCATGGACGTAGACAATAGGGAAAAGGGTATAATACTCGCCCCATCGACATATATTATAGTACTGTATAAACTAGAGGGATCACCCCACACTGTGAACTTGAAGCAGATAAGCAGGGTCACATGACCTGTTCCGCGTTTTAAAGGCACATATGGGAAGCCAAATGCCTAATAATTCGAGAAACTTTGTTTTTCGATCGATAAACCAGGTATATCGGTCGATTAACTATAAACCAAGTTTATCGACTGAAATACTTGGTTTATCGGCCAATTAACCAGATTTATCGCTCGATAAACCAAGTTTCTCAAACCACGTTTTGCAACCGATAAGCCAAGGTTTTTATTAAATTTGTTTTATCATATCGATAAACCAGGCTTATCAATTCGATAAACCAAGTTTATCACCAGTAAAATGATAAACCTGGTTTATCAAATCCAAAAACCAGGTTCATTAGTCGATGAACCAAGTTTATCAGCCGAAATTAAAACCTAACTTATCGACGCCAAATGCTCAATTTTTCGAAAAACCGAGTTAATCGAATTGAAAAACCAGGTTTCTCAAATTGATAAACCAACTTTATCCACTTTGAAACGAGAGATTCGCTAAATCTGTTTAAACTCGGTTAATTAAAACGAAAACCTGGCTTGTCGGTCGATAAACCAGGTTCATAGACGCCGAATGCTATATAATTCGTAAAGTCTGTCAGGAACCGATGAAGTCGGTTTATCAGTATCATATCGTATGAGAAACGGTATATGAATTAAACACTAGTAGGTTATCTAGCCTAGTAATGTAGGCACCGGCACGTCAGCACTTTGATACTTCGCAAACGTAGGTACGTCCGCACGCCAAAGACACTAACATGAAAGAATAAACTGGTTAACCGGTTTTATTAATTCGGTCTGAATAAACTTGGCTTACCGGTCGATAAACTCGGTTACGAGATCAGTAAACCTTTTTTCCTCCATTCATTTTGTGCTTCTTCTAATAGGCATTACAAAATACGTACAATAGTTTACTTTATACATATTTACAGATATTACGTATCTTAAGCCAGCCGTACACTACACGATTTTGCACACCGCAACTCAACTCGATCGTCGGATCTCCAACAGTCGTATAGTGTGCATGAGTTTATGACTGCGACTGGAAGTTTTTGGACCGGTTTTAAGTCGCGCCGACTTCAGTCGGGAAGAACGAACATGTTGGTTCTTCCCGACTGAAGTCGGCGCGACCTTAAACTGATCTTAAAACTGCCAATCGCAGTCTTAAACTCTTGCACACCTCACGACTGTTGGCGACCCGACGATCGAGTTGGGTTGCGGTGTGCTAAGTCGTGTAGTGTACGGCTAGCTTTATATGAGAACAAATAAAAGAAAGTAATCCTTAGTACATTATTACAATGGCTCGGGGCAATCTGCAAAAGCATTTTGTAAATGGACAAAAGTCACGTTCTTCCTTAGCGTTTGTGTTCTCAAGTAAATGTAACGTTCCACAGCAATCGCAAACTTAAACTTATAAAAAATTCTTTTAAAATAGGTGGATGGTTGTTTATTCTACACTTATAGATATAATATTTAATATGTAGAATGGGAAAATTATAGGGTGAATTCATCCGTGATCGTAACCAAAAAATTTATCTTGCTTCGAAAAGAAGAACTGCTTTCTAAGGATGAAATTCTCAACATCTAAAATAAACGTTGCTGTGAAACTGCATTCCCAGAAAATATGTTCAATTGTTTCAATCGTAATGTTACAAAAGGAACAGTTGCATTTCCCCATACGCGTTAACAATTTGTTGGAATAATCCGGTCTATAAATTTAAACTGAAGGTAATGAATCAATAATGAATCATCAGTAATGAGATCAATAAACTTGGTTTATCGAATTATTGGGCATTTGGCGTCAATAAACCAGGTTAATGAACTGGTAAGCCAAGTTTGATTTTATTATCTTGGTTTATCGAACTGATAAACCAGCTTTATCAATTCTATAAACCAAGTTTATCACCGGTAAAATAATAATTTTTCGAATTGAAAAACCACGTTTATCGACGCCGAATGCTCAATAATTCGAAAATCCAAGTTTATTGAATTGATAAACCTGGTTTATCAAGATTGACTAGATCAGCATGCTGCAGTATCTCAATACTACCATGAAACGTCAATAAGTTATGTACAAAGTATCATACTTAACGACCAAATTATAGCCCAAGCAACTGATTTAAAGTAAGTTTTTTTGCAAATACATTCAGTTTGTATCACACAAGTTTTCATTATGGCTTTGTCATTTGTAAAACAAACAAGAAGCCAGATCATGTTATCAGTGGGGCCAAAACATTAAGGGAGGGGAGTTTCACTGATCCCAAAACTGCATTGCAAAATATATGTTACCCACATACATTGCTGGATGCCAAAAATGTGCATTTAGAGTTTGGGGTGAATTAGCTATAGTAGGTGAACTGATTATTCTAAGTCAGAAACAAAAGGGTCATCAGATAACTGTAAGCAGTACATGAAGTAGGGTAGAAAACTGTCCAAAAGATAACTGGAAATGAAATCAGCCACAAGCAGCAGCAGACAGAGTTACTGTTTCTAGCTAAGGCTTTATCCTGGGGGTCAGGTCAACATTTTGGCTACAAAAGATATACTCCTTTTTGCATGATCACAACATCTCCTCAATCTCTCTACACTGCTGCAATGTTATGGTCAACACTGGAAAGTGTGACACTGATAATTGCCATTTCACCCTTCAGTAAGCATGTACAGGTAGACTACGGGGTTGATTGTCCAGATCGCATGTGAAGAATCAATTATTTCAAAATCAACCATGCCTTATCTGTCCACTGTACAGCTTCTAGAGGATTTGTTTCCTCAGACTGTGTGAGTGCTGTGTGCAAAGAACTCAAAGTGACCTCTTGATTTCTACCAGCTTCAATAGCAGACTAAATGCACGCAAGGGATCATGGGTAATGGGAGTACAAACAACGGGCTGCCTTTGTTCTGTTCTCATTTTCAATAGTGTTTGCCCACTAATCAGCCAAAATATCTCAACAAAGTCAACAGGTACATATAAATCTCACTGACCACATATTTTGTCTCTACATTAATAGTTCTTGCTAATGTTGCAAAGAATTTTGGCTACAGCTACTGTAGTGACTGGCTAGTGTCACATCTCAATACATGTTATGCATTGAGATGATAAACCAGATTTTTCGTGTTTTTACTTGAGAAATTCATTAAACCTGGTTTATCGCCCGATAAACTTGGTTTATCAAATAAAACTTGGCTTATAAGTCGAGAAACCAGGTCTATCAATCAATAAACCAAGTTTTTTGAATTATTGGGTATTTTGCTTGCCATATGTGCATTCGAATTTGATGTAAACCATATCTGAATGTGCATTCACTGTGTTTTCACAAGGCATTGCGGCCTAAAGGTTCCATGGTTGTGCGGGAGACTTGACTGGCCTGAGAGGAGTCAGGAGCGGGTCAAAGGTATCTGAACTTGGGTTCATGGTTCGCAGATACAGTGCAATGAGGTTTACAATTAGTGATGTGGGTATTTTCCGTTGCCAATGTCGTGTGTGCCTTTGTGCCATGGTTGCCATGCCATTGTGTGTCTCATGGGTCACAAACTTACTTCAACCGGCCCTCAATATTAAAAGTGTAATTGGCACTGCATTTTTGACTCTTTAATGTGGCATTTTTTTCAGTTCAAACAAGCTAGCAAAACCAAAGTACGGTCAAAGTCGGTCGGGCTAGTCTAAAAGTATGTGGCAGAAAGGAAAGGTCTGAGATTTACACAGGGTTAACGTAGGTTTAGGACTATAAGTTCACAAAATTCAAACAAGAGTTGGATGTTTTCATTGCTGAAAAATGGGGTTTAATATAATCTTGTACAATAGTTTTTTTTGACAATAGCTAGCTCTCTTAAATATTTTATGAATAGCAAAGAATGAATATAGCATGCATATTCATAAAATTCATATATGTAATCCATGTATTAATTAAATGTACTGAAATAAAGATTATCAATAACAGGATAAAGTGCATTAGACTAATTAAATTAGCTTCTTAAATTTGACCTCATTTGTAATGCAATCCGTAGCAAGCAACCTCACTCCTGGAATGATTAAACTTGACACAACACATCCTATCGGCAACTGATTTCCTAAAAACCCAAATATCTCTTACGTGACCATCTGTTATTCTCACCAAATGTAATCACCTTCTGCATGTAGAAATATTGGATCAAATACTTGATCGGACCCAATAACTGATTCTTTACCGAATTCTTTTAACTCAAAACCAGTCCTATATCCCATGCACCATGCCTCACAATGGCATATCAGCCAAGTATAGTTTGTCCACATAACTGGCATGGACAAACTCTTGCAATTTTCTCTGGTCATATGGGCTTTCTTCCAGCAAAAATGAATCACCCCTAAGCAAAAAAAAAATCACATCGGGTACACCTAATGGCCTGGTAAAATTTTTGTCTCACACAGCTGAACTTTATTATTTTAAATTTCAAACCCATTCCATAAATAGGATTTCTTTTCAACTACTGCAGATGTTTGCTAGACATTGGCTCTTATGGATGTTTAATTTACCCTTCATTTTTAATAACACTCACTTTGTTGAGGCCAAACAAAACGTCAGCAAACATACTTATGTAGAGTTTTCTGGAGTCAAGGATATTTAAAAAACAGCTCTCCTGATTGCCTTCAAACACCACATCCAATTTATTACTACTGCCTTATCATTAAACAACCTTGAAATGTCTTCCAGCCATAAATGTGCTATGAAGGAACTAAATGACAACATAAGATTTCGCACGCAAAATACTGTTTAATTGAAGGACACCTGTTGGTGATATAGCAAACAAAGTGGCTCAAAAATTAAATGATAACACAGTAAAACCTTATATATTGAGTTGTCAGTGACCAGACAGACAAGTATCTTTGAGTTCATAACAACAACTTCTTTGTGGTAATTTTTGGTCAAGAAAGTCATCTTAGGTTCATCAAAGAACCAGCCCAGTAAATGATGCAGTATAAAGATTGTACATAAATCAATGGTGGTAGTGTTTATGATACGGTCTTACAGTCAATGATGTGACATTAGTACCAAGCTTTTACGCATACTCAACCAACCAGTTTACATAGTTTTCAAGTGAGTACAGTACTTGTACTCATACCTTGACACACTTGAATGTACTTAAATGTAGAGTGTGGTACTATACTTGTACCAATGGATTTTCAGGATGTAATGCATTAACACACAGATGTTCAACTTTTTAAAAAAATTTTTATTATAAGAAAATGTTGTACTGATACTTGCACACATACCTACAGGTAAAATACTACACTTGCCCTTATACTCTCAGCACTGTTCTTTGCCCTTCATCTCAATAACTTCATAATTAGTATGTATGAAATCAACAACACATACTTATGTATCCATATAAACCTTCTTTTAATCTTACTTTAATACTTGTAAACAACTGTATCTCCAAATATGTAATTCAATAAAAGGAAAATTTCATTACATTTTTACTTCTTTGAATGATCATAGCTTAGGGATTAGTAGGCTGGGATATTGGTAACACATACTTCTTTCCCTAAAAGATTGATAGTCTGAAGAGAAGTGAGAATGAGAACACATTTTGACAACACATGGGCCAAGTATAAATACTAGATAATTAATAATTTTCCTCATAAGACATGTCATTGTAGAAGAAATATCTTTAGTTTGAGCTCATTTTTAAAATAACTTTGGTAAATTTAATGCTTTCAAACCATTCCTCCTTTATAGGTACAGCTGTTGCACTTTCAGCTTGAAGAAGTGACAAACAATCATTTTACTGAGTTGAAGTTGAAAATAATCCTCTCTTCTACACCACTGCTAAAAATAAATCAACCTCAATTAGTATTGGTAAACTAAATGATTAATCTGGGAATATGAAAAACCCTATGAATATTAAAAATACTGCATGAATATTAAAACCAAAACAGTAACTGCTCAAACCAGAGTAAGATTACATAAAACTGTTGTTATAGGACAACACAGCAATTCAATCACGTAGTTTTGAAGCTAGAGGTAATGACACTCAAGTCTGAAAAGTGAATTGAAAATAAAGTCCTTTTCTTGGTCAAATATGGTGAGTGATCATGACAAGGAATAAAACACAGTTTTCTTGTACAAAATGGTGAAACTTAATGTGATGTTCATGTAAGCTAATACATGATTATGGTAAAGGCAGCCATCTTGTGCTCTACTAATGTACAGGGTCCTAACTGATAATTAAGATTAAAGTAACTCCACTCATGAAATCTGTTTGTCCCCTTAATATTAAAGATGGTATTTTTATCTCACAGGGTTGCAACATTGTGGATTAATTTATGTTACAAACTTTTCTTCTTGGCATGGACTGAAAACGACTACATATAGTCTACAATTCAATGGTATACATTTATAGTGAGATCAGCAAGTTACTTGTATCTTTGTTTTTAGTTTGCACTGGCATCACTCACGAAGTCACGTAACTACGACATCCCTCTAAGGTCAAGAACTGGATAATGCACTTCCCTGTCTCTCATGTATCATATGAATAGTTTCAGAAATACTGCGTGTATGCATGTACATCCGATCTTTGTTATTACCCCAACCGGTTGCTTTTTTGTGTTGTCATTTTAAAAATTTGACAGAAGACAAGTGGACAAGCCAGCCACATGGCTAGTAGCATCCTATGCGGAGTACAACATATCAGATATATGTCATGGTTGCATTGGTAGTCAAATTATGAGTTCGCTTCATCTATAAATCAAAACTGTTTTAACAAAGCTTTCACAACCAGCGTACTATTAAGTGCTATTGTTACACAAGCACAGCACTGTTATTGCCCTGCTGAAAACTGGTATTCTCTGATTTGCAAATTTTGCAAGTGACCAGAACAAACACTTTATGAGAACTCTGGTAGATTAAACAGTGAAGCTCTTATGGCAGTTTGGTAACAGCATACACAAAATTTGTCCAGAATTAATTGCCTTCAATTTTGTACACAGAGGTGAGCAAGACTACACTGCTTTAAAAGTTGTACTGAATGTCATTGCTATGACCACACAACATCCATAATGATCAACGCTTCACTTGTGCACACAAACAAACGTACAATATGAAGGGGGATAGGAGGAGAGATATTAGAGGTAATGAACAAGTCAGCATGTGCACACATGAGGGAAAAGGGGTGTCTAAAAAACACTGCATTCTTGTGAAAATGTTGAAGTGGGTGACTCTTTACACAATTCTATACATAAACCACCAATATATCACTACATATGTTTTGATCAGTGTAACTCCTGTTGATTTTTGTCACAACACATCAGACCTTCACAAAAGAAAGACCTTCAAATAAAATTTCCAAAAGGCAACTCAAGTTGGCGGGGAGAATTTCCATTGTAGGATGAAATCTCCAAGATTTAACAAAGAGTGTGGGTAAATGCTACAGCTAGGTTCTAAGATTCCTACTATTTATATTCATAATGCCATTAGCTGATAAGACATGAAAGGAATAATTTGATGAGATGTACATTATGGTTAAATTAGGGATTTGAAAATCTTACAAACAGCTGCATAATGCTCAAAGAGTCACGATGTATTAACATTAAAACAGGAAACTGACTTAAAAGTAAGTAAACAAGAAGTAAACTTATGAATGAACCACAATTCTGAATTGATATTCATGTGTAATGTTTGTCCATTCTGTGATTTGCACACAATGGCACTATTTCTCAAGATGAACAAAATGTGAAAATGAGTAGCAAACTGTGAAATGAGTAGATTTATCTGCAATTTATACATAGGTCTACACTTACACAAGCAGCTGAGGTTCCAGCACTGTGCCTTCCCTATGACAGTGGTTCTCTAACTTTTGTCAGTCACACACCAATTTTTCCTTGGAATCTAGTCTAAAGTGATTGCAAACATACTTAACTCTTATCATGCAGGAGGCGAGATATCTTGCCTGAGGGTGCTCTCCAAATTAAACATTTAATACACTATACGTAAAACAAAACAAAAGCCTTTCATTCGTGTTTTTGGCCTCAGTATGGGAAATGGTGGCACTCAACTAGAATAGGTCATTTCTGGTAAGAAGTTCGGTAGGTGCACCTGCAGAGCTTAAATGCTTCAAAAATGAAGCCCGCCCTCAAAATGACTCAGCCTGATAAGAGCTGACAGAAATCATAACCAATAAATAATAATTAGTTCAAATTAATGTGGGGTAAACTTACATTTTTGCAACAAATCAGGTGACCCTACAAAATTGCCAGGCAACCCATAAGTTTAGAAGCCTTCATCTATATAAAGACCTCTTCAAAAATGTGGAATGCTACAATACAGTTTCATAAGGTGAGCCTTCATGCATCCACACTACCATATTTAACATGACACCAACCTTCACCAAACAAGGTTATTGACTGGATTGTATTCCAAACTGCAAATAATAAAAAATATGTGGATAATAACTAATAGAATATCTGTGGACGGGAAATTGACAGACCCTTATTTTCTTCAAATTTCAGATTAAACTATTTAAATGAAGGAGAAAGCACTGCATAATGCATCATTTGCACAAGTCTTTTTCTTTTTTTTGCTTTTTTCAGGTTTTGCCAAAAAAAAAAAGCTATCATAGATGATCTCTCATATGGCAAATTTTGTGACACCTAGAATTTTTCATCAGTATTTTTCAAATCAAGGTAACATTCTTACAGCTGTCAATCAGGATACTACATCAGACATGCTTACTGATTGGTTGAAAAAACAGAAAATATGAAAACTACCATTCATTTGTTTTGGTGTGAAGTGAAGAAAGGACTAACTTTTAAAAGTTACCTCGAAAAGCTTCAAATTTTGACTCTAAAATGTTATGAAGCCTAGACTTTAATCAGCTTGTGAAATTAATGTATTATGAGCAATGCTCACAAATGCCCCCAAACAATTTACACTTTCATCTCATACATTTATAACAAGATTGCCGCATTATCCACAACATATGACCAAAGAAGTATTAGGAATGGTAAAACAACATTTTTTTTTAACTAGACTTCTGATCACATTTTCTCACCTATCAGATGGGTTGTGGCTGTCATGTCCCATCATGAAGGGCCCCAGCAGTCCTGCAAATAGAAGTCTCCTTCTTTTTATACTTCTGTTATCCTTGATACTCAGTTGAACTAAACTAAACATCTTTCAAGCAACACCCTGAAATACCAAAGTTACACTGGTGGTGTGGAACGTGAGAACACGCTTGCATACGATTAGTAGAAGCACCATTGATAAACCCACTGATGTCTCTTGTATCAATACCGACTCCTCCTCATGATTTAGCAGTCAATGCATCCAATGTTTTCTCTTCATCGTTACCATGCACAAGAAGTTCCCTTTTGATGTCATCAGGTTTGAAACCTAACTCCTCAAAACGTTTCATTAATGTTAAAAAGGACAGTATCTATGAAGAGAGGAAAAAGACATTATTATTCTATTGAAAGATGAAAAGAAATCAAAAGTCTTAGAAAAAATCTTCTGCGCACAATTCTCTTCTAAATGTTTCTCGTTTCTTTGCCCTTTTGCCATTTTTTTCCCTTTTCATTTTCTTACCACAGTCGTACTGTTTTGTGCGATGGCTATTGGTTTTTATTTCCCACATTTTCTAAATTAATTTCATTTTACATCTTTGCATCAACAACAACCCAGCCCAAAAATTTTTGAAATCTTTACTTGGTTTTTACTTCAAACAAAGTTAGGTTAACTGAATCATAATAATTTTTACACTGAACTGCAACATGTACTGTTATTGAACCACCAGTATCTAGCAGTGGATACAATCAGTGATATGGTCAAACTAAATAAAGGAAGTTGTCCTGAGACAATGGTTCTTTAGCAATCAGGATGCTATGGGTTTGGAAACCTTGCTTGATCAAACAAAGGTGTATGTTCCATTCGAAAGCAAACCATGATTGCCATTTGAAAAGTATCTTCCCAATAAAATACAAAATCAAATATAAGGTGGCACTATTAAAACTGTATGGCCACTTAACATGAATTAAGATGCAAAGGGCCTTCAGGGGTTTTTCCCCACATCAATGGGAAACTAGTTTCACAAATAATTGCATTACAAGATCTTTGAAACCACAGCTTGCCAGCATAATGGAAAAGCAAGAAAGGCACAAGAAGGAACCATTCACTTAGGCTTTACCACCTTGAACTGGTATCCTACTGAATTTTTGTATTTGCCCACCCTCTGGCACTGAATGTCATGTCTTTAGACCACCTTCCATATTTAAGATCACTGCTAATATTATTATAAGCTTGCAGTTAATATACTTACTAGCAACGTAATTAAAGTAAGGAAAGTACTGCCCACTTGTGGTTACTTAAGACTTGAAATTTGTTGTCTTAGTATTTGTTTTGTTGTTGTTGTTGTTGTGGTCCACTTTGAAATGTACATGAAAGGTGGGCATAAACAAATTTATTACGACATTGTTGTTGCTGTTGTTTTTGTTGTTGTGGTCGTTGTTGTTGCTGTTGTTTTTGCTCATTAATTCCTATATTAACCCATCAGGGGATTGTTTTCACATACCCTTCACCACATTTTGTTCTGAATTCTGCAACAATAACTTGCTCAATTGGCCTTGTAAAGTGTGATTTCAGGAATCAATATTTCCTAGTTCTCATAAAGTCTATGCCTGCCTGGTCTTTCCCTATGCTTGCGTGGTGATTTTAAATGAAGAAACCAGAATGAAACCCTCACTTACCCTCTCTGGGCCATCTTTGTTGCAACAGAGATAATTACTTTAATACAGCTGACAACCATCGCATGCATCAACAAGCATACATAACAAACAGTTAGCAAAGAGACTGAAAAGCTGAATCTGATTTTACAAAACCTGCATACCTTTTCCTCATCATTATCCAAGAGGTTGAGGGCATCTTCCACTTTCTCTTCACTGAAACCTTTGTTACAGAGTCTATCTATTGCACACAGAGCATCAATAACCTGTCAAATGCAATTAGAAGAACAACTATAAGTTCAATTACAACTTATTTCATTAAATCATTTCACAGTCACCCACACCATAGTTAATGTACACATCCCTGGTTGGGAAACTTTACGTACACCCTATACACACCACGTACAAGCCCAGTAGCTATGTTGATACGTTCAGAAAAGTGCATCACGTGACACTGACCGTGCACAAGATCGATTGAGTAGCGATATGGCTACATTGAGTGTTGTGTTGTTAAGTCATTCTTGGAAATAAATTGAAGTTGATTCAAGGGTTGAAAGGGTTTCTGGAAGCTTCCGAATCAGTAAGTATTTGTGAACGTTCAAATTAAAGAAAAAAACCATGGCCCACAACCCCCACGTTTCTTGTTTGAGTAGAATTTGACTACCGTACTCTGCAATTTTGCATTGATGTTTAGTGTTAGCTAAATACTATCACGTGTGCAAGTAAAGGGGGTAGGCGGTTCACTGTCTGACGTTACCAAGTCGGTTAAAAGCATGTTCTGGTAACCACATTTGATGTTTTCAAAAAAAGCAGAAAAATTTTCTGTGTTAGGCAGTGAAAAACCCATCTCTATAGCATCTTGAATCTGGAAGATATGAATTTTTGAAGAAATGCTTTATTTTTATGTTCTGCAGTGCATGATGGGAAATCTGTGATGTCATCTGGGCAAACTGATTAGATGTAGCTTTTGTATTTCTTTATAATGTTAATATCACTAAACTGATTATTTCATAACTTTATTTGCTGTACGATAAGTATGGCACAGTTTTATACCATATCGACACGGAAAAGCATCTAAACATTTCAACGGTATCAATTTCAAGGACAAACAAGGCATCCAATTATAAAGAATAACAAAAGGAATCTGAGACAATTTGCCCACTTTGCTTCATGTTCTGTGACCTTGAGGAAATCTGGAGGTATTTTCATGTCAAAAGTAACCAGTCTTTTGGAAGGGATATCTTGAGTTAGGAATGGAGTTTTGGTATGGGGTTTGGATGACATGTAGTGAAAAAATTTTAACTTTCCTATAAGACCCCTACAAAATGCCACCAGACAATACCTTTAACTTATATTTTTAGGGAAAATACCCAATCATAATATACTTGATATAAGCACTGAATTCCACTCTTTTGGAAGAAAGTGAGTTGTTCTCATATTGACACATACCTGCTAACTTCTCTCCGGCTTTACTGGGAGACCCCGGGAGTTCGCACGCTGACACCTCATGGCAGTGAGTAGAAAAACCACAAGCTGTGCATGCAGTATATACAGATTGCGGACACAATCTTCACACAAACGTGAAAACTTCCGTAGTGACGCATGCATGCCACAGTATGATCATACAGTTTGCATGTGGTTGTATATGACGCTAGGCTTTGCTGAGTACACATCACATGGGAAAAGATCGGAAACGTGATGTTTTTGTAGTCCACCCTCTCAACAAAATATGAGCAATTACAGCACCCCCTATCCAAAGAATATACAACAACACTACTGAGCATGATCATCTCCATTCAGGGCATAGACCAGCGGCACCGCCGACTGCAGTGGCCAAGTGGTTAGAGCATCCGACTTGCAGCTGGAAGGTCTAGGGTTCAAATCGTGGCCGGGTCATACCAAAGACTTTAAAAATGGAACCTACTGCCTTTGTGCTTGGTGCTCAGCATATAAAGCAATGGAGTAGGGCAAATAAGCCAGTGAACCACAACTGGAAAAAAGGCCGTGGTCGTCTCGACTTGAACCAATTGGTTGGAAACTGGGACGTTAAACCTCATCTAACTAATTAACCCATGTGCATGGCTACGTTTACACATTATGTCCTGCTCTATGGTTGCTCCCGGCGAAGGCTCTGAATTTGTCCGCGACAATGCATTTGGCTCAAGTTGCAGGCGGCAGAGAACTCAATTTCGGTTTAGCGAGGAGCCATGTCAACAGGCTGTAATATACTGTATAATCGGCTCTGAATATGATCGAGTTAATGAAGAGGCTTTCTGGAACTAGAATTTCCAGATGTAGTCAGAAGTAATCAGTACAAACAGTTCTTTCTTTTTCTCGCAGCAGACTAACAGTCCTTTGCCAGAGATTTTTTAGGACTACACCAACATTTTTCCGGCCACCCGAGTTATGGGCCCTTGCCCAGGGCTGAAATTTAGCACTCGTCCGATCGTCCGTGACGGGTAAAACTTGCATCGGACAACCACTTTCTCTCTTTGAACTTGTCCGATGGACGAGTAGATTTTATTTGTAACTGAATAGCTCCCTACATCATCAGGAAAGTATGTCATAAAAACCCCTTAAGAAGTGGTATTGAGACAATGGTATTGACTACCATTCATCATTGTATCTTGCCAATAAATATGGAAAAATGCAGAATTTAAAGTAAATGTTTGTTTTCTATGGCAGAGACAGGAAATAGAATTGTTCATCTCTTGTTCGTCACTTTCATTCGGACAACCAAAAACTATTTCGGACAACCTAAATTTAGCTTCAGGTTGTCCGATGGGCAACCTGAAAATTTCCTTAAATCAGGCCTGTTGCCAGAGGTTTTTTAGGAAAAACAAAAATGCCGGAAATCTGGCAATTGCCGGAAGTCTTACATCCCTGCCATTTTGGGGTCAAACAGGTTGACAGGTCTGTTGACAATTGCGGAGGTTTTATCGGTAAAGTTGGTAATGTAGTATGTAGGCTACTAACTATAGTGGTAACTCTAGCCGCAAATACCATTCAGTGTTTGGAGGTTTTAAGACTGAAAAGTAACAAAACCAAACTTTTACAAAAAATTTTCATTAAGTACCGTTTGATGAAGTGTCATCACAAGTAGTGGTACAGAAGTACAGCTTCGGAGGTAGGTAGGTAGGTAGTACTTCCATAGTGGTGTATTTCACGCCTTGCGCTACAAGTAGCCTACGCACATGTAGTAGAACTAATCAACCAGCCTTGTGCATGGTTAGCATCACGTGACTACTGAAAATCAGGATCTCAACACAGACAGTGCAGTTCACCGAGTTTCCCAACCAGGGATGTGTATATTAACTATGCCCACACTACTTGAAAATTCCTAGGGTTTTCTGACTTTCCAAGTTAACAACAGTTGTAATAAAACACAACAGAACTTAACTAATCTACAGTACTGTATAATGATTCAATAGATTTTTACCAAAAGTCTAATTAAAGCTGCATTACCATGGTAATGCTTTTGTTCACATGCACACATGCTTCCCAACACACCTTCCAAAGCAGTCAGTATATAAGATTTCATATCTTTTTGCAGGAAAAACATCCACATTCTAAACTGCAATTTTAGTGAAGTGACACTTTTAAACCAAAATCAATAAAAGCTCATATTTCAAGGAATATAAGTTACACATCCATACCCGAAAACATTACCAGAATGATTAAGTTGTACAAACAGTGCAGTGTTTAATGAACATACACAGTACTGTAGAAGGCAGGCTTCAAGCTCCAAAAAACTCATTTTAACATCTCTAGCAGTCTTGAGCTATTAAAATTTTTATAATGTTTGCTGACCTATTTTGAAAAGAGCCAGACCTCATTATGGTGTAGAGACTTTTACTGGGAACTATTCATTTCACCTTGAAGTATTCAAGGGTAAACTGTGTATTTCATATTGTTGTCATACAGAACATAAAATTACTATTATGCTGCCCTCATTTCATGAAATAAGTAATCTCATGACACCTACACTATTCTACTTCAACAACATGGTTTTAAGTTTGATAAAAACGTATCTTCCAAGTACTTTTCACATAAACCTCTTCTGGGGTTATGAGGGAGGGAAAGAGGGGAAAGAACTCACCTTCTCTCACCCTCCTACTCACCTTGCATCCAAATTCTCACCATAAGAGTTATATTTTTAAAATATAATTAAAGTGAATAACCGCTTTAGAATTTCACTATAACATGACTAGCAGTAGAAGTGAGCATACCATCCATTCTGAGTAGCCTTGCTTTTAAGTTCAGTCTTAACTAATGACCACGAAAAACACATTTTGAAACATTCCAATTTTATGACATCTGCCATTGTTTTGCAGTGTACATGGCAAGTACTACTGCACACATACCAAACTAATTCATCACAATGAGTAAACGAATAAAAGGTACAGTAGTAGATATGCATAACATTCCCTGTAACGAATATTGTGACATGTTTGAATTATTGAGTCTCTGGAAAAGAAGTTTGCACTTTATTCAAAGACTTTAAAAATATTACAAACAGGTCAAAATGTGGTATATTGTACTATGGTAATAATGACAAATTTGTAGTACAGTCTGCTTATTTCTGTACCCAGAATGAAGTACTTGCACTCATATTTATGCAAACAACTATAAAGCTCATTATCTTTTACTCATTTGTCAGAATTGATGCTCTCAAATTGAAAATCCAGCACTCTGCACCCACATACATCACACACCTCCCCTCTCCCCCCACCCCAAGTATGTTTAGAACTGATGAAATGATGAAAAAGAGGGGTTATCCTACAAGCTTTTCAAAACCTACCAGTTTATCATCATGACCAAGCCTCTTCACTGCCCTTGCTGTTCTGCCTGTTGGAAAACCCATAGAAGTTATCATTGTCGTAAAATTTTTGCTCCCTTCATCCAAGGCAGAAAAATCTGGGTCCACTTCTTCTTGCTTCTTGCTTACATTTGACATGGAAGGTGATGGTGGGAGGGGAGTGTATTTACTCAAATTCTGCAGAAATAAAAAAATAAGAAAACAGAAACATGAATGCCAAGGTACAGTATCAAATATTAAACTATACAAAACATTCAGTTAACACAATGAACCCCATCTGAACCCTTCCACAGCTGGATCCAATCTAACACCACAGAGGCCATGGCCATCTTATTTTGGCAATGGACTCCGTTCCCCACAAAAAGACATGCTCTCCGAGACCAGTGTCTTTCCTATGAAAATAGTACCAAAGACATACCAAATTACACAAAATCTTTTGTTTGGCCTTGGTGTCCTTAGAGATTCACATATGCTATTTAAGTTGATAAGAAAATGGTTTTTGCCTCTATTATTTCCAGCCCTGGCCCTTGGTAATAAAAGGTAAATTCACAAGGGGAATACTTTGAAAGTGCGTATATGTACTGTACATGTATATGGTGCCATTCAAAGCCATAATGAAGTGATGTTTAAATTCTCACAGAGGGCAAAGCTACACGGTATACAACACTGTCAAGCATAAAAATGGTAAAACAATCAAACCATGGGAAACAGAACAAGAGGAGTGTTGATTAAACATGCATATAGAACTGTAAAATAACAGAATATGGCACCATTGCAGGGATATAAAGCAAGAGTCAATTAACAAGTTTTCATTTTTACAAGTAGGGGAGGTTACATAAACTTCACATGCATGTGTTCCTTACCAATATCTATTTTTTAATTTATTTATTTTTATTTTTTAATTAAACATACAGCAGCTAACTCTTTCACAACTTATTCATTCAGTATCAAGATAATAAAACTGGCAGGGTGTAGCATGGATATTTCCTTCTGAAAAAAGGGAATTGTCACAACTTCATTTAAAGAAAACAAAGGGGAGCTACCTTGTGATTTCCAGGGAAAATGAATACTGTAGTTCTCTTTGTCACATGCACACTTTCAACTTTGCTCATCTTAAGGTGACCAGGAGATCAGTTTTATATGGCAATAAGATTGTTTGGTAACAAGATTGCATTGCAAATTTTCCCACATTTTTGAGATGATCAATTTTGTTTTGGAGCATGAAATGACACAATATGCCCTGGTTTTAATGAGAGTGAATTCTGGTCTCCCATTACAATTTTTCTAAAATAAAGGAGAACAAGTAAGAGTTGCCCCAACTCTACTTTGAAATACCTGCGTTAGTCTCAGTTGTCTCAACCTCATTTTGAAATAGCAGCTAAATATTGCAAACTTCCTCTCATTTCTTTTAAAATGCAATTTTTGTGTCCCAAGATATAATGCAAAGTAATTTTGGAGGTACAACTAGAGGGTTTTCTGCACACATCAAACAGTCCAGTTACAAAAATACTGTACTGTCACGTGGTCACAAAGAGCCATTCAGGAATTAGTATACCAGCATAATCCAATTCATATAGGTGACTGCATGTGTGTGCTGAGAATATCAAACTGAGCCTATCAATATCTGTTTTGATTAGCATCATATTTAATACACTTTAAATATGGCTAGATAAAACCTGCTGTATAAATTATAGTCTTGAACACATACAGTACCCAAATCTGCTTATCTAATTCATCCTTTGAACTTCAATACTAAAGTCCTTTATAAACTAATGAGATATCAGTAGCATGTAGAGACCATGTGTTAATATGCTGTAGGTATATGAACTTTTTTGCTACTACAGCACACATACTCTAAACCAACTTGATATGATGTCAGTCCACAAAAACCACACTTCAAGAGATTTTTAAAGTCAAACATAAATATTGAGAATGCTTATGTACATTGTTAAACACACTGTTCTGAATTTACAATCCACCATACTGCAACTTAAGATCAAGCCCTCTACCATCATAGTTACAATGTCTTGAATTTCATAGCTTTGGTTATCTCTACTACTGCCACTGGTATACAGTACACAATGTAGGTATAAGGGGGGTTAGGGGTGACACTCCAGACTGTTTTCCTTTACTAAAGTCTACATGCATATTAAACTCTTCCTATGAAATTTTTGTAGCATGTAACTTAACTCCCAAGCCAAAGTTGATAAGTCTGTTTACTATGTGCCTTTAAATTCACTTAATTTCAAATACTACATGTGTATAGATGGAAAATCTGTTTTGAGGCCTAAATGAGCTTCATGTTAATTTTATTTAAATTTCATGTCTATCACTGGACCCATTCATCTTGTTATAAACTTCAAATTTCACCTCTCTCTGCCAAACACTCACATGTCCCATGATATTAACAATTTTTTGAATTTGCCCATATACACATCCATGAAGGGATATCATCATGCTATTGTGTTGCATGTGTCGTAAAAATGTGAAGGATATATGTGTGCAGCCTATGTAAGACTCTATGCATGCATCACGTTTACAATGGAAAGCAATGACAGCCTTTATGGTTTCAATAAAAATTTGGATGTAATTTGATGGAAATGCACATTGACAACATGAAAAGATGCTGCCATGACAACAGACAAAATGAGGGTAATAGCTGGCACATTACTTTGAGAAAGTGTGAGACACTACAATCAAGTAGAACCTGTCCACCCAGAAACCATACTTGAGCCAGGTAGTCGCACATCGGCTGATATTATGCCCTGACACATTGTTAAAAAAATAATTCATTTCTAATGAAAGTTAATTATGTTGCTCCTGCAATCCATGTTTTTATGAATCACTAGAGAACTATAATTTCAAAACTGTCTCTCTATTGAAAGACTATTCTAACTCTCTACAAAGAGTGGATGCAGAATGTTACCATAGATGTACCAATTAAGGAATAAATCGCATCTGGCAGATTATTAGTGGTGAATAAACCGCTGAGACTCCAAATTTGGCAACATAACAGACGAAGACGAAGCCAAGTCCATTATTTCGCCAAATTTGGAGTCGAGACGGTTTATGAGACAATAACAGTCCGACAAATGTGGTTTATTCCTATTCTACCACTAAAAATGTGTAAAAAACTTCATTTTTATCAGTTTTTATGTTTACTGACCATGCTTTGTGGAACAGCAGGTCAGTATTTAACTAATCAGACTGCAGGATTTTCAAAAACGGATAGCTAGAGATGGCAGAATGGTCAATAATGTTCCCTCCACCACTTTACTGACCAGTGTAATCCTAAGAGTTCCCATCCAACACTTGGTGTTACTAAATCTATTCTAGACATGCCATCTTTGTATCACTCTTTCATTGGTGAAAGCTAAGTTAATACACAATATGAACATTTTCCCTCAAGGTATCCAAAATGAGGACCTGGGATTTCCTTTCCTACCTACTGTACTCTCCTTGTGTCACACATTTTGGTCTCTGAAATATTGCTACCTCTGCCAAAGTTCATACATAAATACATTTGTTAGGAAACCGTAGATTATTTAATTGTTGTATGATCACAAACACGACCAAAAAATGTATAAATATGTTTATGAAGAAGAACTGGAAAGTGGCTTTCCTTAAATGAAGGTTTAGAAATGAAATATCAATCATAGGATGTTAAGCACTGGTAGGAGGTTAGTGTTTTGATGATGACGTGAATTTTAAAGTCCAAGTATCATGGTTGAAGATAGGCCTTCAGAATGTTTAATGGGTCTAGTAAATAACGTCTGACACAATCATCTTAACAAAATCAAAATTTTGACTAATTTTTCCTGGTTTTTGGGTGAACATGGATTTTCAGCTTTGTCATATTTTGTCGTGCTTTTCCGGAAATAAAATCTGTGACATCATAAGTGGAGCAATTACACTCACGCACGACCATATACTGCCTGCATGCATACGCTGGTGCACATATACAAGCCAGCCGCTACCACCGGCCGGGAGTAAAGGCAACTACTAGGGCAATTGTACAGAGTGGTCATTTTTCACGTTTCCTACAGTCATAAAATTTCACCTTGAGCATAAGCTCATTGCATTTTGGGGTTAAGAATCTACTATGCTCACTGCATGCGCTGCAAGATTGCACCAGTAACGCCTAGCATCTTCAATTTTAGAGAAGTACGTCCAACAGTAAAATACAAACGTTCCTCAGTGATCGAACATTCTGTTTACAATGAATAGGCTACGTTGTGCCATTTGTACAACACTAAGCCTAACGTTACTGTTATGCCTTTCAGCATAAACTGCTTGGAAGCTAACCCTACCTTTTCTAGAGTATTCTCTTTCGCCTAACAGTCACGTGTGTACTTACTTTGCTTGTACAAACCCCCTGTGGGCTGGGGGTTGTAGAATATGCCCACGGTATTTCCCGCCTGTCGTAAGAGGCAACTAAAGGGAAGGACTTGCACCGTATTTAAACTTTGCTTGACACTATATAACACATTTGTGTTGGTGTGTCGTTAAATTTCATCCAACTAAGTAACTTGCTTGTACAAATCTCCGCAGATAACTACCCATTTACATCCAACAAATAATACATCCAGCACTAGCGCCAACTTTTCAAAATCCTTCGATACTTTTCCTTACGTTATAACGGCACAGTTCCAGCTCTACCTTGAGTACGTGCATACCTACCTACGTAGTAAGCTATGCATTGTAAGCCTGACTTGGCCAATCAGAACCCTCTTAAGAAATACACGCTAGTGAAAATGTGTGTGACAAGTTTGAAAGCAAACTTGTGATTGGTAGAGATATCTTGCTATGCTATACTGTTTGTTTTCCACTCTCAAGCAAGTCGTAATTTGGCCACTAATAATTCTAGCAATATTTTACGGCTTCTTACGACAGTTTGTTATTTTTTCTGCCTATTGCATGTGAACACTGAGTACTCACGTTCTCATAGATATAAAGGACCTGTATATGAAAACGTAGGATTCTGAAGCCATTAAGTGGATTAAAACACTATGAAGAACTGGCTACTCTCACTCCGTTTAATGCGGTCCCGGTTTTTGTTTTGTGCTTTGTGTTCCATTCGTGTCTGTTTCCAAGCGCGTAAAAAGTACACTGTTTAATGCATTGTACATGGACTTCTTATAATAACAAATCCGTGGCGTTGTACTGCTGTCCATGAGAAGCAACCGTCCACAACTCCACTTATGATGTCATAAGTAGTTCGGCAATTCGGAGATCTTCGGAACTGATCGTTAAAGATCCTACCCCTTTTCGGTATCTACGGGAAAATTTGGCTTTTTCTTCAATTTTCCGTGTAATTATTGTGGGGGGATTTTTAACCGCCAATAAAGTGGAAATATGAGCCTTTTTAACCATTACTGGGTGATAAGCTTAGCTGTAATACTTGATCTTTAAACATACTGTACTGGCATACAGCTGTGCTTAATAATACAATACTCTAACATTCCTACTTTTCTTTTCAACAAAAGCAGTCATAAAATGCATCTGCCTCTTTTGTGATTCATTCTTTGATAAAATGTAAATGTGGATGATTCTGTTCACCATTCCACATACACAGCTAAAATATCATTTATGCTGTGCCACATCTAAGTCAGAGAGAATAGGGTTTAGCAGCAAAAATGATACAATGTATTTAAAAACTTAAACTTGATACATACTAAACAAGAGGTGTTACATACAGCATGCATTTCTGACACCCTGCCATGAAGAATGCTACAGTAATCTCAAAGCACATGCAAATTATGTACCAACCCAGCCACAGAAGAATTATTTACCAGGAACAATAACAGACAATGTGAACAAGTGACCGAATTTGCACTTTCACACAAACCCCTACATGCTCATGAGCCAACAAGGAAGAAATATCTCTTACTCAAACACAAAAACATTTACCAGAATAATTGTGCCAAGTTTTACCAATCCATCACTGTACAATAATTGTGATTCAGACTTTAATCTACAGTAATATGCATATCACTATTAAGGGCAGATAGTTAATGATCCACTGAGACAATGGATACAGTAGGCAATGCCAAAAATGTCATATCAGGTGGCTTCCATACAACATCTAAACCTCAAATTTGTATATCCCTGACACAATCACACAACCACATACATAACCATCAGAAATTTGATGGTGAAGCATATATAAGTTTCATGCAGTCAGTCTGTGGTTCTCATTTTTTTTTTTTTTTTTTGAGTAATGAACATGAAGGAGAGCCTGATACAGAGTTAGATGAGGTTTTACGGCTCAGTTTCTAACCAACTGGTTTAAGTCGGGCCGGCCACAGCCTTTTTTCCAGTTGTGGCTCACTGGCTTGTTTTCCCTACTCCATTGCTCATGCTGAGCACCAAGCACAATGGCAGTAGATTCCATTTAGGTTCCAGAGCCTGATACAAGACTTTCCTTCCCCAAGCCCCCAAAGAAAATGAACATACTTTACATAAAACCCATTTCAACAAAACATTTAAATCCTAAAATCTCTGAAGTCCATGCATGGACCTGCTCTTACCCCACCTCCCACCCCCCAAAAAATCACAAGATTGCACACTCCCAGGGTAAGGAATCCCTATTGAATGTACACTGGCCTCTAGCAAAGTTTCAAACCACAGTTGTAGATACAGAAATATGAACCAATCCCATTTCACTTTGTTTTTTCAACAGTGGAAAAATCAATTTTAAAATAAGTTACAATGCTCACACATTTATTACTGTACGACAAAACTGTTAGTTGTATGCTGCTTGCCCATCATGCAGAGCACACATTTAAGGGTAAATTCCTTTTTCTTTTATTTCCTTGAAAAAACATCCCTCTTTTTCATTTTAATAGAGAGTCAATGCCACAAAATTTATTTCAAGCTCTGCTTTAGTCATTGATTGGATAAAGTTGATGAGAAATGATGGTCATGGACTGGTAAGTGTGGTGATGATTACAGTGCAAGGGTTGAATGGGGTGTGTTGGTAATTTATTATCCTTCTGTACATACCTGGCTATACTGATCCATCTGCAAAAATGGATAAAACTTGTGAATAAAGTTGCACATGATTTATATTAATACACTTCTGAGTGATTTAAAGTTACTACTGTACTTTGATGCCTCACACTAACAGGGGCCACTCCACCTTTTGCAATGCACCCACATCTCCAAGAATACCCTGCTACTTACTACTACAATTATCTACCTAATTCATAAAACATGAAACTGGCTCACGAACTATGTCAGTAAGCACAAATCAAAGAAATACTACCTCTGAGGTAGTACTTTCATTCACACATACTGTATCAAGGAAATTTTATGGGCACAAACAAGAGAAAATACTCACTTTCTAATTAAATTACTGTACTACCCTCAGTTTTGGATTTGATAAGAGGTAGGGGATGTGACCATGCATTTTATACTAAAATTAAAACTTGCCTGGTCTGGTATTTTTGCAGCAAGCCAGTTCTACATACAGGAGTGGCTACCATGGGGGAAAATTAATCTGAAACCTCTTTAAAGTAAGGCTTGACTACTTCTTACAGAAAATCTAGAAAATACATACTATATCATTTAGTCTAGGCAAATAAACACACCATGAATCTCGGAACACATGTTTTTGTTTCTAAACCACTGCTAATACAGTAGGTACATTACCATGACAGAACCTCAACACTGCATACAACTTGATCTCAACACTGGGGGAGGGTAGGAGGGTGGAAAGACTAAACCTGGCAGTTATGACACAACTGCTACCAATGAATGAACAGCCCTTACTGTAAACAAAGGTCTCTGGCAAATGATGTCTATAGCTACAGATGTGCAGAAAGCTACCTAATACCTAATACCTCAACCAAATCTGCCAGACAATATGTACTTCAGAATAATTTAATCCTTTTCAGGAAGCCAAATTTGATTGACAGGTCTCTTTGTTCTCATTGCTTGACGTTTGTTGACTTTTCTTCTTAATGATGATTGCCCCCTTTCAAATCGCAGTAATCCTGTAACAAAGACCATTGTCAAGATGTTGCTTTCAAGATAACTGCGCAGCCGATAAATGTGAAACGTTTTCACCCTTTTTGATCAAAACAACTGTTCACCCACTCTTAAGTTGCACAATTCCAATATTATTCTAATTTCTTCATTAAGAAAGGAATATATCTGATTCAAAAACCAAAGGGAGTCTTAATTTTGATGATGACATTTCAAACGTTTCCAGAGTGTTCCTGAAATAGCGAACAATGTTCCTATGTTCAAAAAGTAACAAAAAGATAACTTGTACCCTTTTAAAGCGCGGTACCTGGCGACACAAGCTGAAAAAAAAATTTACTCTTCTTAACGGCTGGCAATGTGATACCAATGGAAGAAATCATTCTATGAGCTCCCTAAGATGTAGCCAGACGACAAGAACAATTGTTTTTACTGTCTAATCCTTCTAACTTCTAGAGGAATTTCACGAACCAGACAATGTGAAGCTTAAGTGTCGGCAAAACACCTAGTTTCAAAGGAGGAACAAGTACTGTTTCTCCATCCCTTACAGCTCCCTGCTAATACAGTCAACTGTTTCTTTAATTGGGTCATATCGACCTGTCACAGTTTTTGCCATACTTTGTCTCCCTATTCTGTGTATATTAAGCAGGCAGTGAGTTTTAGATTTTCCAGGTGTGCTACAAATCACACTCCTCAGAAATTAAGGAGTAAATTATTAATTATTAAGGAGTAATTATTAATTAAGGAGTAAATTAGGGAGAAAATTAAGGTGTGCTGTTTTATTAAACTTTAATAAATTTACTGAGTTCCTATTCTTTATCTAGGTGTGCAAAAAATTGCACCCCTCACAGTGATTTGAGGCGAGTGGTGGTGTGCAACTGCACTCGCACGCCTCAAAATTCAAGGCCTGATGAAGAAATATGACGAAATCTTCCTGTCAAAATAATCAGTTAACAGTTTGTCACTGAGTTATTTTTGTCTCTTCTTCTCCCTTCTTCCCCTCCCCCCCCCCCCACACACTTTTAGTCTGTGCATTCAAGAAACCATATATAATAATGCACAAAATTACAGATCTATTCCAGCAATTTTTCGTCATATGGATCTCTAGAGTTATTTGAAGAAAATGACTTCCTTTTATCCACACACTATTCTGTAGTAATGTAATTTACCTTAGGATATCCTGGGGGTGGTACTGCTTGTCTGTGGTTTGGAATGCTGTCTGAAGGCATGGATTCCTGGGGTGAGGATTTACTTCGATTTCTTTGGCTTTGGAAATCTTCATGTGATTTATTGTTTTCAGTCACGGATGGTCCCTGCCTAGGCTTGCTAACTATGGCAGGCAATGGAGAACTATTCAGTAGTGCTGATTTGTTTGTTGAGTGTAAGAGAAAATTGTCCAAACTTTGTGATAAATCATCATGATCAAAATGAGAGTCCTCTAAGATTGATCTTTCCTTTGGCAAAGATTTAGAACTGATATCATCATTTAATCTGCTCTTCTTAAAGGCAACCGATTCAGATTCAAGTTTTATCTGGCTTAGTTCAGGTATATCCTTAACAGAGTTCGTATCTGGCCTTTGTGATGGATCAGCTTCATCAGAACTGGTGGTCCGTGAGGAAGCATCTGAAACTTGCTCCGGGGGAGGAACGGCTGAAGATGAGCTAGCTAGGACACTTTTTAGTTCCTCTATGACATTTAAAGTCTGTAATTCAGTTGCTTCAAAAGGGTCAGAGGCAACATTCTCAAAATCTGCTAAATCAAACAAATGAGTAGCTGAGTTGATATCATTTCTGTCTGTTTGCTTGTTGGAATTAGATGGGGTGGGCATCAAAATGTCAGTTCCTAGCTTTGCCTGAACAGGTGGGACTCTTAATGCCCCCTCTGGAGCCATTTTATCCACAGAACCCTCAGGATTGCTTGGAGGCTCTTGTGGCTCATGCTTGACATGCTTATGATTTTCATAATTCTGGTCCTCTATTTTTTTACTTTCTAATAATTCTCTCCTCCTTTCCTTTTCTATGATATCCTGAGTCCACTTCAAGAATGATTCTTCAACGTCAAAGGTGTACTGAAAGAAAACATGGAAAGCATCATTTAAATTCACTGAATGAACCACAATAGGGAAGTTAAAATGAAAGTACTCTCAATGTTTGTATTACTACACTTCATATTTAAGTCGTAATGTTTTGTTTTCCTTTACTTCGTATGTAATGTGGCATTTCAATAACATTTAATCAATCATGAATCTTTTGGAGTGTAAATGTTTGAAGTCATTCTCTATTCCTGCTTTAATAGGGCAAATACCGTCACCCAGATGTAATTAGAGGTAAACATGTTTTCTTGTTTTAAAATATACAAGCATATATCCATAAATACAGGTCAAAATAATGCCTAGCACTTATAAAGTAAGGTCATAGCCACACTGTAAATACGTCAGGATAGTAGGATCTATTCAAAACTTGCGAGGGTCACACAATTTCGTTTAAAATAGACAATTCTTACTTAGAATCAAGACAGATATTCCATCCTGACTACAGTCATGACACAAGGTTCTATGCAAATGGATGGAAATGTGTGAAACATTTCAAGAGAACTCTAAACAAATTCAGGTCAAACTAAACCTTTCTTGCTTCCTCTTCTGCTGTTCTTTTTAAAATGAGAAAGTAAAATAAGTAACTAAAATGCTGACTGTAGAAATGAGAAATTTGTAGCACATGGAATAGGCCACTTGAGGCTCGATTTGTCCAGTCACTCGTGACAACCAAAATTTGTGATAGACAACCTAAAATGGTGGATTGGTTGTCTACTGGACAACCAAAGCTCAGAAACAAGTTAACAGACTGCTTCTAGAGTTACTAAAATTTCTTTGTGGACTACTAGATTTTCTTTTGGACAACCAAAAACAGGCAGACAGGTTGTCCAATGGACAAACATAAAATTTTCTTAAAATTGATGCCTGTAGGCATATGGTTATCCATTTTCCTCCAAACACAATTCTAGCAGCTGGAAGTATTCAATTACAATATGACAAATTTTATTCCATAAAACTCACTAGCTTTTTCCAGTTTTCATCTTGCAAGGCTGCTTTCCCATGTACTGTCTGAAAGAGTATCTTGAACCTTATTCACAGCAAACCAACTTATTCTTCAGCTTCACTTTCAAACTTAAACATGTAACTATTTTACTTTCTCTCATTTCTTATTTCTATGGTGAAATCATACCTCTGGCTCTCTCAGTACTGTAGATTCTACTAACTGGAAATGATGAGGCAGGAAAACTTCTGGTGTTGGTAAAACATTGTCACTAAGTCTCATTTTAATCCCTTCCGAGTTGGACATCCCAGCTGGAGAGATTGAATATACCGTAAAAATGCAGTACAAAGGTGTATGAAAACATGAACGAGAGATTGAGACAATTTAAACACATTTTGATGGCATCCAAAAGATGTGACTGAATATTTCACTTAAATATTTTTACACAGATAATATGAATAGCTACAGTATAATTACATAAACACCAAAGTTTTTATCTTTAAGTGAAAAACATAATACCATATCACTACAAAAGATAACCAGCCCTAGTCCCTTTAGTGTTCCTGCATATGGTGCAATCCAGTGACAAGTATTAGATCTCACATGTTTCCATAAGAGATGAAAGCATTCTGCCCAAGGACACACACACTCAGTTAGCCCAGAGTTGAATCAAACAACTTCATAAGGACTGGTCCAGTCATACTTTTAAATACAAACTTTGCTCAATGCTCATGTGGTGTTTATATTTTCATATATTTCAAGATTGAAAATACTTTCAATTTCATTTATAGAAGACCTGATTTCAGTGAGCAATCAACCCTGAACTCTTTTCTATCACTTATTATGGGTTCCCATTGTAAAAGTCTTTCAATTTAACTCTCAAACTTTTTATTTCAATATTTCCTCCACATACTACAGTACAGTTAAAATATACTTTCATCAACTTGTTGCTATTCAATGCAAAGTTTACTGTGTACTTCAGATTACAGCAAAGTACAGTACCACACAATGGACACAATTAAACCTTCCATGAAGTTAAATATAAGACTGATTCACTGTTTGCCCAAATTCTTTAATTTTTGTTCCAAGAAAACTTCAGACAAATATAATACAACAGGGTAAAACAATAATTATACAAAATTTGATGCAAAAACACTTCATTCATGTACAGTATTAAGCTTTCATCTCAGAATTTGGTTGCTAGGCTCTGCTTAGAGCAATGGTGCACAAAGAAGAATGTACCACAAAATTGTCATTCAATACCTGGGTGGGAGTGGGACCTCTGATATGAACCAAATGCCATAGTGAAGTTGTTCCGTAAAGCTTTTCACAGAGGCTGTCTGTTGCAAAAATTCAGGGCTGAACAATTGAAACCGACATTCTCCAATTGCTGATACAAGAGTTCCAAAACTTGGTTCACCCAAAAGTTGCTGTTACTGGAAAGAGAACATACATACACAAAATTAGAAAAGCCTACTTGTATGATTTTATAAATATTAACAGTTGATAAAGTAACACTCTTTTACAATACACACTGTCAATCGAACCACCATACAGTAGCTCATTCATTATGATCTCCGATAAATACGATAGGGTTGGGACACTTATCCTGTACACATTCATGGGAGGAAAAGTTGGGAAAGTGGGAGGCTCTTTCCCAGGAAATATGGAATAGTTCAAAGAAAATTTACCTTTTTGTACATGAAAATACAGGAAGAATAGTGGAAAATTTTACTCCCTTCCTGAGAAATAAGCATTTCTGCATTCCTGCCTGTACATTCCTAGAGTATGGCATGTGTCCTTGTCAGATTTGTGTACATACTGTGCTCAGTGTGCTCATCACGGTCGATGTCATACAGTACTGTTCCTCAACAGTGTACTTTATACTGAAACATAATCAGTGTTTTCTGAAATCATCCTACATTTGTGGCTAATTCATACTTCTGAGCACCCCCCCCCCTGCATGTACACACTTTTGAAGTGATGGAGTTGAATCTGATGTAGATCTAAAATTTGAGCAGGCTAAAGAGTCCAAATCTCCTTGACTGCTTACATGCACAGCCACATGAACAGCTCTGTTTACTTTAAGCCTTAGCTTTCATCCATTTCTCTGAAGTTGGTGATTACCCTTATAGCCCACAACAAGATAATCGTAACATGCACAATCTGGCCCCCTGTGGACTGGGGGTTGTAGGATATGCCCATGGTATCACCCTCCCCCCCCCCCATCATAAGAGGTGACTAAAGGGAAGGACTTTGAACCCTATTTGAACTGTAGTTGAAACCGAACTTGAACTTGAACTGTATTTGAACTTTACCTTTTTATCTAGCTGAAACTATATAACACATTTGTTTTGTTGTGTCGTTAAATCCCATCTACGTAACTAAGTACTGTAACGTGCACAATCTGGTGTCAAATTCAATGTGACTGGGATCACTAAAAATTTCCTGGAAAATTGTAGGTTCATCTACAAAATTCTGAATCCGAGTTGCAGATCACGTTTGATTGTATTCACAAAAACTAAAACTCAATATATGGTTTCTTGCTCTTTCTACAGGTGTACAGTACATACTTTTTTTCAATTTTACACCTGCAACTGTATGGTGTTCAAGATGGAGTAATTGAAAAATCTATTTGAATATTGATTAGCAATTATTGCTGTTAATTTCCTCACACTACAGTATGTTGTTCCTTGGTATGATATTATTACTTCAAACCATGAAAGTATCAACAAAACAACCAGCAGATTTACTTTATTTGTCATGCTGGGAATTAAAGCTGGGAAATTCAGTTTGCACTTATTTTGAGCAAAGTCTTCAGGTAAATTTCAGCTTTGTGGTTGTAATTTACTTATTGATAGGAAGAATATAGTCCAAGTTGCAATATCAGTAAACTGTTAGAAGATTTCAATAACTTGATGGAAAGTATTTCTGAATATCATCTTTCTCATGTTTTGACCATGGGTGATTTTAATTGTCCAAAATGTGATTGCAATTCTTGTACTAATGAGGGAGATAAAACTGGTCAAATGTTTATTGAACACTGTATGTAGTGATAATCTACCTGTATGAGCATGTCTGAGTGTATACTAAATTCATAGATGATATATAACAGAGATGCTGTAAGGAGAGGGGAACCCTCTCCCACTGGAAAATCTTTCGAAGAATTTACAGCTTAAAAGCAAAATGGTGGTAAGTATTTCATATTTTTAGGTTACCATAAACCTTTCAAAACAATTCACTGTTTGAGAATTTGGTACACCTTCTTTCAGTTCATACTTAAACATAAGTATGAGCATCTAAGGCATATACGTAATTAAAAAAAAATGCCACAGGGAAACGACTTTTAACAGAGACTACACTATTGTAAGGCGTGGCTGACAAAGATCAACCCTTTCCCCAAGGTATCTTCCCTCAGAGTCCCTGTCACAAGCCTTCATGATGGTCTACGCTACTACTACATGAAAACATGACAATGATTTGATTAGGCTACCAGCAGTACCTTGTTACCAAGTTTTGGCCGTATATACTGCTATCTCAAAATAAAATGAAAACTGATGATTCCATAGCCTTCGAATGTGACACTGCAAAAAGTCAGAGGATTTACATGTCTCCCCCAGTCCCAACCAGTACATATTTTACAAAAATGTGTCAAGATCCAAACTGCAAAATTTACAAAGGAAACCTGTACTTGCCCACAGCGACTGTACTACATGACAAAAGCATTACGGTATTAAACCAAAACCTAATGAAACGTGCTTGAAATTTGTTGGTCTAATCTATAAAGTACCTTTTATTTATTACTAGAATGCTAAAACAACAAAGAATACAAGAATTTCACATGTTCAAACAATAACACCATTTGCTTAAAATACGATATTATAACCTTTTTTCTTGCCACTCCATTGGAAAGTCAAGTTTACCACCATTTCGATGCCTGAAGAAGATAGGTATATACAGAGATACACTACAGGTATGCAAGGCTGTATCTACTGTACACTATGGACAGTTCCACATGAGGAAACTAGGGCAAACGGGGTTTACATTAGTAGGACCAATCTAAGAAGTGCGCAAAGTTTGAAGCCTATAGTAGGCCTATAAAACAGACGAGTTGGGAAATGTTTCCACGCAATGCAATGTGGGAATGGGTCAAAGGTGAAGTGTACCACTCTTACATAGTTCCAGCACGAGTGAGCGTGCAAAGCTACAGTAAACACGTTACCCGTTGTCATGGTACACTTGACCTTGTGACCCGACCGGAAGTACCGAATTTCCCAACACGTCTATTCATGTTAATGATAGCATAGCCTAGTCTGTATGCTTCATACCTGGAGCAAAGGCTTCATAGTACTATGTCAAGCAAAGTTCTTGGTCATAAATGGTCTCAAACATCAAAAAGAATTAATTTGAGTGGTTTTGAGGGTGTGCCATTTTCAATTACTATTCATTTCACTTCTACTGCCCCAAAAGAGTTGTAAAAGCTTCCAAAATGGCACTGATTGCCAAATACTACCAATTAATTTCAGACTGTGGGATATGTAATTTTGATTACATATGCAGGTTAGCTGGTTTGGTAGCAAGCAATTTGTGAAGGTGAGTCAGTTTTGGTGGGGCATCAATTTTTGGTTCCTTTACTACAATACCAGCCTAGTGAGAATTGACTGAGCATCTGCACAAGAAATGCCCAGATACATCCTTTAAGTTGCCCTGACTTCTATAGTAACTCCAATCTCACTGGTTTACATTTCAACATTCTGAGCAGGACTGCATTCTGCTTCAGCTTGGATACTGGCAGGGCTCAAAGCAAGACTAAGCATAAGCCAAGGCCATACTCAAAAGTTCAAGTTTTCATGCAAATCTGTGGCATACAAAAATGCGCACCAAATATTATCCCGTATGGCGTGACCACCAAATTCAGTAAACTTTGCTGTGAAAATATCGATATGGCACACATGGACAATGTCACTGCATGTGGTACAATATTAACGTTATCCTATATCCTAAGCCAAATTCACATTAGCCTAAAGTAACAAACAGTACCATACTATAAAGGCTTATACTTTCTGAGAGAGGGAGTTAAAGAACTTGGTGCGGCATTGTCCAATGTTGCATGCCAAAATGTGGCATAATTCTGTGACGTACAGCATATGAAGATTCCAGTATGGATTCAGGGATGAGTGAGGGGTGCTTTTCAAACCAGAAAGCCAAAAGGCTTAGTGATTCCTTGCCATATGGGTATATTGTAACAAACATGAATCACCCACATGACAAGCATGAAATCCTTCACAGTTATCCAACTTGAGATATCATGTTAATAAGTTCAAAAGCTTTGGAAATCTTGTAACCCAAAAGACCTACATGCTAAATATGAACAATCCACAGGCCAAGTATGTGATCCCTCATAGTAATCCTCCTTAAAATATCATGTTAACTAAGGTTTTGACCTTTTATGACCTCAAGTGACCATTGACCTGCACAAAAATTGTAGGGATCATCTACTCAATATGAAAAATTTACATGTCAAGTTTGAGATCCCTCACAGTTATCCTTCTTGAGATACCGTGTTTCCAAATTTTGACCTTTTGACCTCTGATGACCCCAAATGACCTTTGACCTCCACCCAAAAACAATACAGATGGTCTACTCAATATGGGCAATCCACATGCTAAGTATGAGATCCCTCACAATTACCCTTCTTGAGATATACTGTTTACAATGTTTTGACCTTTTGACCTCTTGTGACCCCAAATGACCTTTGACCTCCACCAAAAATAATAGGGATCATCTACTTAATATGGGCAATGAACATGCTAAGTATGAGATCCTTCACAATTACCCTTGTTGAGCTAATGTGTTTACAAGGTTTTGACCTTTTGACCACTGGTGACCCCAAATGACTTTGACCTCCACCAAAAATAATAGGGATCATAAACTCAATATGGACAATCCACATGGTAAGTATGAATTCCCTCACAGTTACCCTTCTTGAGATATACTGTTTACAATGTCTTGACCTTTCGACTGCTGGTGACCCCAAATGACCTTTGACCTCCACCAAAAACAACAGGGATGATCTACTCAATATAGACAATCCACACAATAAGTATGTGATCCCTCATATTTATCCTTCTGGAGATATTGTGTATACAAGGTTTTGACGTTTTGACCTCTGATGATCCCAAATGACCTTTGACCTCCACCAAGAATAAGAGGAATCATCTACTGAATATGGGCAATTGGCAAGCTACATATGAGATCCCTCACTGTTACCCTTCTGGAGATATAGTGTTTACAAGGTTTTGACCCTTTGACTGCTGGTGACCCCAAATGACCTTTGACCTCCACCAAAAACAATAGGGTTCATCTACTGAATATGGACAATCCACACAATAAGTATAAGATCCCTCACATTTATCCTTCTTGAGATATCGTGTTTACAAGGTTTTGACGTTTTGACCTCTGATGACCCCAAATCACCTTTGACCTCCACCAAGAATAAGAGAAATCATCTACTGAATATGGGCAATTAACAAACTAAGTATGAGATCCCTCACAGTTACCCTTCTTGAGATATAGTGTTTTACAAGGTTTTGACGTTTTGACCTCTGGTGCCCCCAAATGACCTTTGACCTCCACCAAAAACAATAGGGATCATCTACTCAATATGGGCAATGTACATGGTAAGTATGACATCCCTCGCATTTATCCTTCTGGAGATATCGTGTTTACAAGCAATTTCCAGAGTATTTAACATTTGACTTCTTGTGACCCCAAATGACCTTTGACCTCCACCAAAAAAAATAGGGATCATCTACTTAATATGAGCAATCTACCTGCCATGTATGAGATCCCTCAGGGTTACCCTTCTTGAGAGATCGTGTTTACAAGGTTTTGACCTTTTGACCTCCTGTGACCCCAAATGACCTTTGACCTCCACCAAAAACAATAGGGATCATCTACTCAATATGGGCAATCTACATGCCAAGTATGAGATCCTTCGGAGTTACCCTTCTTGAGATATTGTGTTTACAAGCAAAAGTGTCACATACACACACACACATACACACACACACACACGACATCACCATCGCATAGATTCCTTCGGCCTTCGGCAAGGAATCAAAAAGTGTTAACACTGCTCCCCCTTCTGGAAGTTGGTCCACACACTTAGGCCTACAGTACAGTATATCATTATCATCATCGTCATCATTATGTTTAAAAGACGTTGTTGGCCAAAGGCCATTTTGTCACTAATAGTTAATCAGCCGTCATATCTGTCTTGTAGTCAAAATAAAACTGGCTTCATTTCCAGACTCTGTCAAAGCTTGACTTAAATCCACTTAAAGACGGTGCCATAACGACGTGCACTATGTAGCAAGTTCCATACATCTATACTACACTTGAGTAAAGAATCTCTACCTAACATTTTTACTAAAATGTGGCTTAAGGGTCTTTAATGGGTGCCCTTGAGTACTAGAATCTATTGCCCTTTGAAAAAGTGCACCATTTTCTGTATCTCCCGTCAAATACTTAAATACATAAATCATACCACCACACAGCCTCCCGTACCTACAGTACTGTAAGACAAGACAAATCCAATCTGGATAACCTCTCAGGATAGGGAAGTTCTTCCCTTTAATAGACCAGGAAACAATTTAGTTGCCAGCCTTTGTAAAGACTTAATTTCATCAACATCTTTCCAAAGGAAAGGCGACCAAGCTGAAATACCATAATTATAGGATGCACCACAGATTTATACAGCAAAAACAAAGAACTATCCAAGAAAAGGAAGGTTCTTCTAATTGTACCCAACACACCATTCACTCTAGCATTAATACCAAAGATGTGGTCTTGCAAACCTAGCTCGTTATCAACAAGAACACCAAGATCCTTTTGAAATAAACTTACAGTATCTCAAGATTGTGTCTTGAACCAGCATAATCCCCTATGGATTAAGTAAAATTTGGAGCAGATCTACCTACAGTAGCCCTAAAATTTGGCACTTTAATATCAGGATTAAAGCAAAGCTGCCAGGTTACTAAGAAGTTAAAAACCTCATCAATAGCTAATTGCGCTTTATACTCACAATCTTCTTGAGAACCAGTTTCTCTATAAAGCTTGGTATCATCTGTAAAAATCTTTATCTGGCACCCATGTATAACATTGGGCAAATCATTAATATAAGCCAAGAACAAGGTGGGGCCTAAAACACTCCCAAGAGGTATATACCACTCTTAATATCAGCCTAATCAGACACACATCTTTCAACGGACTGTACGTTGCTTACAGTTGGACAGAAAAGAAATGATCCACTCTAGGCATTCCCCATCTACACCATTGCTTTGTAAGTTTTAGTAACCTCCGATGGGGCACTTTGTCGAATGCTTTCATAAAATCTGTGTAAACCACATCAAAATTAAGACCGTCATCTAATGATTCCTCTATATTGTGCTTGGAAAAAAAGGGTAACTTTTTTACATGAGTATAAATTAATACAACATGCACGTTGTAAGTGTTCTTTAACAACTTCTTTATCCGGATGCCTTGCAAAGCCACAGGAGTTCAGGTAAGGTACTGTATTGACCATACAATAGGCTGTCTATAAGATTTTGGGTTATTTTATACATCAAGGGCAGGTTCGGGTTGTCGGACAGTTGACGGTTATTTTGCTATAGCTTTCAATACAACTGCACTACACTGATGGTTACCTGACATATCTACAGATATGTCACAACTATACTAATGTGCCCCGATATTTACTGGATCTGTGCATACAGTACATATACAGATGTAACATAGCACTTTGAAAATGTCAAGTGTGTGGTGGCATTGTTGGACACAGTCAGGTATTCTTGGATGCTTTTCATTTCAACATTATTAGGACCAAAAAAAAAGCACACACACACAACAAATAAAAAAGACACACAACAAATAATAGAGTAGGCCTACTTATCAATACAGGCCTAGCCTAATCTTTTTTAAATGTCTTAACACAACATTTAATCCAAACACATTTAGTTAAGTTTTCTTAGTAACCACTTGGTCTCGTCATTCTTTTCCACTATGCATACATATAAGCATGCGCATGCATACATATAAGGTGTGGAAATGAATGAAAGTTTGTGTACTGTCCGTAAACACCTAACTAGGACAGCACTATTCAAACTGCGCTGTTACACTACATGAAGGTATAAAGCACAGTCTGGTGCATGCCAATGTTTCTATGAACCCTAAGCAATGAAAATTACTAATTTATTTCTCAACATGATTTTGTCTACAAAAATTTACAGCATGCCATTAAAATTTTCAAGATTTTGTACACATGGAAACGTGCTAAGGAAAATTATTGCTGCAATTTAGTTCCATTTTCTTAACAATTAGGCCTAGGCGGCTTCTTGTGCTACAAATGAAACTGTGTACACTTCATACACTTATGCTTCAGGTGTACTAATATCAAATTTCTCTCTGAAAGAAATCCTTTGTCATCTTGTAGTTATTTAAAGGTTCAAAGTAATTCTCGAGCTCGAGGCCATTGTAAGAAGCTAGTTAAGTGTTTGCACGGCTTGACATTAGGAAGTTCAGCTTCTCTCATAGAGTTGTCAACTAGTGGAATAGTCTGCCTGAGTTAACTCCACATCTTTGAACTGCTTAAGGTTAACATTGACAAATTCTTCCATAACTGTGGTAGAATTTAATTGTGCTGGGCTCGTTTGGTGTTGGTTGCTTGTTTTCAGTTAAGGTTGTATGGACTTCAGGGCATCTTATGGGGCCTCCTTTGCCCTTTAACCTGTTATGTTACGTTATGTTATGTTTATCTTTGAAACATCTGCCTGCTGAGTAAAAAACATTCACACTCCGTTATTCAGTAACTTAACTAGGCCTAGGCCTACCTAGGCCTAGATTACATACGACTGTCCAAGAGCACTGACATCCAAGAATACCCAAAGTGACCAAAGGTTAATCTAATTAGGCCTGTATTTGACGAATCTGGCAGCGTTTCTTTGGATATGGTGTTTGTCTACGAACATTGACCAATGCTTATTCTGGAGCATGGGTGGAAAAAGTTGGGAAGCTGGGAGGCTCCTTTCCAGGAAATTTGCATATTTGGAGGGAAATTTTGGTAATTGGAGGGAAATTCACATATTTTGATACGTAAAAACATAGAAGGAATTGTGAACAGTTTGACTCCTTTCCCGGGAGATAAACATTTTTTCAGCCCTGTTCTGGAGTTTCAGTCGGCCTTAGTCACTGCCTAGGGGGGATTAAGTTTGTAGGCTAACTCAACTGTTAGTGTTACTCATAGTGGTACAACCAGGGAGTTGCTATTTGACTGGAGATTTGTCTTCAAAAATTTTATGAACCTTGTCCTTAAATCTACCTCAGGACACACAATCCTGCCTTTGCAAACTCTTTGAATTTTAACCAAGGACAGGCTCCCCAGGGGACCTGTAAAATATCCTTTGAAGACAAGGATGTTACCGACAGCTCCAAACGCCCTCTATCGGTTGAGCTGGTTTTGAAACCATTGCTCTGTACAGAAATCGATGATCTTATGGGACTCTCCCTATTTTTATACCATGCGCAGTAGAAAATAAGTGAGGTGTTACAGTTGTAATATATGTGCAGTTCAAGCTTGGACATAAATCTATCGATAGGTAAGTTCCTTTTCTTTCAGAGTTTTTTCTAAGTTAAGTTTTCCTTCGTTTTTGTTGAACCCTAAAAATCGTATTGTGACAAAACTTGGTGGTCAAACTGCAATTTCAGGGCCTCAGATTTGAGTATTTTCGTGCTTTTCCGCAATGAATCGCATTTTCTGAACGTACTGTGTAGGTAGCTATGTTTGTATACGTACATTTCTCGAAGAGAAAAAACGTGGCACCAAGCGCCAATTTACCGAAAAGAGCATTTTTCGGGGCCTAGATTTTGCAAAATTTCCATTTGTTTCTATGGTTACTGAAGTTGACGAATTTTGGCGCATTTTTGCTGAGCGGAACTAACGGAAATTTTAACGTTACTTTTAGTCCATAATGCCATATACCAATTCTGCGAAATCTTTATCGGGATAGAAAAATAACCTTTTTTCAGTTCAGCACCGTTATTATTTTAGGTAGAAATGTGAATTGGCAATAAGTTAAGTGATTTATGTCGATTTTGTGGTCTTTGCTGCTTTTATTTTTAGTTCTCGTTGTCTTTACGGCAAGTGTTTGTTCTATATACATTAGTGTGTGCAGTCCAAGCATGCAGCTTGTATTACGCAGCTATGGCGAAACCTGATCAGGGTAACCCAGACTGTAGTTAACATTCGACTGTATGAGGTGATTAGACCATTATGTATACATGTTCTCACATCGAGATTACTCTTACTAGGCTAGTTGCTGTTTACACGGAGAGCCGAAGCTAGCGCTGTAGTACAGTGTGTGCGGTGTATGCAAATTAGCTACCGCACACGGAGGTTTATTGCACCTAGCTGTTTTGATAAGAGTGTTATGTTACATGTCGGTAACTTGGTGACTTCAAAGAGATTGTGAAGACAAATCTCCAGTCAAATAGCAACTCCCTGGTACAACTATAGAATACCCTGCCAATAATAAACCTCACCTCGCCTCCATAGGTGCAGTCACAGTGAAGCACAAAGTAACAGTAACTTCCATTCATGAATGGTCACTGTGACTGTGACTCCACCTCCATTCAAAACTGGAGGTGCGGTGGACTTGGACATTTTGCAAAAAACATTCACTGTTCACAAAAACACACATAATTATTGTGTTGCAATATAACACAAATTCATAAACGGCCACTGTGACTGCACCTCCACTCAAAACTGGAGGCAGGTGGATGGACATTTTGCAAAAAAACATTTTGGCCTAGCCTACATATCGATATCATAGGCCTATGACTAGGGTCACGTCGGGTATTCTCGTACACTTGAGGGTTATTTCGCTATAGCTTTCAATACAGTTGCATTACACTGATGCTTACCTGATACATGTACAGACACAACTATACTCATATGCCCCTGATATGTACTGGATGTACGCATAGGTATACGTACGTAATGCAGCACTTTGAAAATGTTATGTGCTGGTGGGGAATTCCGTACACAGTCGGGTAGACTCGGACACTTTTCTATTTCAATTTTATTAGGACTAAAGATCCAAAAATAGTATCAAATAATAGAAAACTTATCAATGTAATTTTTTTAAAATGTCTCAACACTAAATTATATCCGAACAAACTTTGTTAAATTTTCTTAATAACCATTTGGTCTCGTCATTCTTTTCCACTACGCATATGTATAGGCATGCGTAGGCATATATACAGAATAGTGTGGACATGTATGTAGGTTTGCGTACTGTACGTAATTCCCCGACTACGACAGCACTACTTGAACTGTGCTGTGACACTACATGAAGGTGTATAGCACAGTCTGGTGCATACTAACGTTTTTACGACACCTGTATCAATCAAATTAACATTATTTTTCATAAGACAAATTTTTCTACAAAAATTTACAGCACACCATGAAGGTCTTCAAGATTTTGCACACTTGGAAATGTGCCAAGGAATTTTCAAACTGAAAATTATTGCTGCAATTACGTTGCGTTTTCTCAGCAATCAGAAGGCTTCTTGTGCTAAAGCAAAACTGTGTACACTTCATAGTCATAAACACACTAGACTGAAAAAATCTGCCTGGCCTGGTGAGTATGGTATGGCTACATCATGACTCTGTCCGAAATTACCCGACGTACGAAAATACCCGACATGACCCTATGTTGACTCGTTCTCAAAATAACAATCTTTGGGGTCCGTGCGTGGCCACTGCGACTCCACCTCCTAGTTTTCAAAAAGGTGTTTTTCGACCATGGCGGGGTATTCTATAGTTACTCCCTCATACTCATAGTTCTTTGGTAGGCTAGGCCTAAGTTAGTGCTACAAAAACAACAGTAACAATATAAATACGCCTTGGCTGAACGTTACACTTATTAATATTAGTAGTATTAGTACATCACTGACATAACGTTAGCTCAGTGTTAGGCTATTTTTGCAACTTACAAGTATTAAAAGAAGCCGACGGGACTGTATGAAGAGAGATGAATCTCAGAGTAACTGAAGTGAACGGTTAGTATTCACTGAAGAATATAAGCATTGATAGCGACGTGACAGAACTAAAAAATTTAGAAAACATTACAAACTATTTCATTGGCTTCGAAAGTTCGAAGAGAGGCTAGATTATGAACGTTCCTAGCCTTCAGAATAGTACCCGTGTGCATAGTTTGCCAATGGAGCAAATGCTAAGCGCAATAGCAACGGTACGGTATAGTATGCAGCATCTGGATATACCACAGAAATAACAGTAAGGGAGAATGACGTCTACCGATCTGGACTGAAGCCATTGATTTGGCTACGCTGTTCTGCAACAGAGCACCTGAGCGTAATACCAATCTCACGTCATTGCTTTTGCCCCAATTATCGGCAAAGAAACTACAAGTTTTCAAGTTAGGAGTATAAAAGAAAATATTTAAGGCACCATGACTTATTCTGTTGTGAAAATTACTCCTAATCTTTCGAAAACGGATAAAATAAGCTATAAGTTCTGCGGCGGAATGAAACACTGTATGTACGGAGATACACCGGTCTTCTGCCGTACAACGAAAGCGCCCTTATTTTTTTTTTTTGGCTTTACCGGTTAAACATGCATGGATGCATTGTGTCAGCGTTCTCCCTTACTTTTATTTCTATGGTATACACTGAACATAAGAGGGTAGATACCCCGTACTTCAGCTACACGTACGTATACGTATGCATATATATTAGTGTGGAAATGTATGACCGTTTGTAAAATAGTATGATCTATAAATAAAAACCTAATGGATTGTCACAACACGACGGCCCTAAGACGTCATACCTAAATTGGGGCATAGACAACTATGAGGCAACCGGCAACGTTGACCATGGATGTGGGCCATAGAGAAGGATATATCCAGCTATATGGTAGGCCCGAAACTTCCGAAAGAATGATCAAATATCGTGCCCCCAAAACGTCATAAACTGATAAAGACATACATACTACTAAGTTACCGACGGCAAAATAAGTAACTCGATCACCACCAGTCGAGTCCATTAATCCGCAGTGCTGTAGTTGAGTCCCCACCTTTCGAGTTCGAGCCCGAGTCCGAGTCCGTGTCCTCACCTGCCGAGTCCGAGACCGAGTCACTGGCATTCGAGTCCCAGTAACAAGCTCCGAGTCCGAGTCCCTCTATGGAAAAGTGTACACTAAGAAAAAGGAATTTACAAATGATTTTTTTTTACACTGCCTTTTATACAATGTGTGCTATCATAACGGGGCAAGCGGTGAGCTGGGATACTTCCCCCTTTTCTAGACCTTAAAAATGAATAAAAAATAATAAAAAAAAAAACGGAAGAAAGAGAGACCAGAGAAATTATGAGGGAATTTTTTAACATTATGGTCAATTTTGCAATTGTAAAATGAAGGAAAACCATTAATTTCAAATATCAAACAATATACCATTTCGTTTCCGTTTTTACCAAGGAATCATCTATTTTGGGGACTTGTAGGGGTTCTGATAATTCTTCTTTAGTAAGTGATGTTGTCTTCTCTGAAGAGTTGGTTTGTAATAAGTTGAAGAGTTTAAAAGCTAGTAAGGCCCCCGGGCCTGATGGGATCCATCCTGCCATTCTCCATGAATGCTCCGAGATTTTGTCAGTTCCTCTTTGCATTATTTTTCAGAAGTTTCTGGATTCAAACTTTGTACCTGCTGAGTGGCGGATTGCTAATGTTACTCCAATTTTCAAAAAGGGGGATCGGAGCTTGCCTTGCAATTATAGGCCGGTCAGTTTAACCAGTGTTGTGTGCAAAGTTATGGAATCTGTAATCAAGGATTTGCTTGCTTAAATATCTTTTAGATAATGGGTTACTCAATCTGTCACAGCATGGTTTCTTACCTAGTAGATCTTGTGTTACTAATTTACTAAGCTTTCTCGAGGATGTGTCTTTATCTCTTGATTCTGGTCACAGTGTTGATGTCATTTACCTTGATTTTCAAAAAGCTTTTGACAAAGTTCCATTATGTAGACTTATGGTTAAACTGCATCATATGTTAGGCATCAAGGGCAGTTGTGCTGACTGGATAAATTCATGGCTCAATGGTAGATCTCAGAGGGTGGTTGTTAATGGTAATTTCTCTTCTTGGAAAGAAGTTACAAGTGGAGTTCCACAGGGTTCTGTTCTTGGCCCGCTTCTTTTCTTGATTTTCATCACCCAATGATATTGATAGCTCTCTCACCTCTAGTATTAGTAAGTTCGCTGATGATACGAAGCTCTATAGGAAGGTTAGTGATAAGGATGATGCCTCCTTACTGCAAAAAGACTTGGAGAGGTTATATTCTTGGTCTCAGACTTGGCAGATGTCTTTTAATGCAGATAAGTGCAAAGTCCTTCACTTTGGTCCTAAAAATTGAGTCAGCTATGAGTACAACATGAATGGTCGTATTCTGAGTGATGTGACTTTTGAGAAGGATCTGGGTGTAGTTATTACAGGCGATTTAAAGCCATCTAGACAGTGTGCAGCTGCTGCTAGGGCTAACAGGGTGCTTGGATTGATCAAGAGGAATTTCAGTAGTTTTAGTAAAGAAATTGTACTAAATCTGTATAAGCAGTTGGTAAGACCCCACCTCGACTATGCAGCCCAGGCTTGGAGTCCCTTCTATGAAAAGGACAAGTTTCTTTTAGAGCAGGTTCAGAGGAGAGCCACTCGCCTTATACCAGAGGTGAAACACCTACCTTATCATGTTAGACTTAAGCATCTTGGGCTTACCACTCTGGAGTTGAGAAGAATTAGGGGGGACATGCTTCAGGTGCACAAATTTCTCTCTGAAAGAAATCCTTTGTCATTTTGCAATTATTTAAGGGTTCAAAGTAATTCTCGGGTTCGAGGCCATTGTAAGAAGCTAGTTAAGTGTTTTGTAAGGCTCGACATTAGGAAGTTCAGCTTCTCTCATAGAGTTGTTAACGACTGAGTGGAATAGTCTGCCTGATGGGTAGTTAACTCCACATCTGTGCACTGCTTTAAGGTTAACATTGACAAGTTCTTCCATGACTGTGTGGTAGGATCTAATTTGTGCTGGGCTCGTTTGGTGTTGGTTGGTTGTTTGTTTTCAGTTAAGGTTGTATGGACTTCAGGGCATCTTATGGGGCCTTAGCCCTCCTTTGCCCTTTAACCTGTTATGTTATGTTATGTTATACCAGATTTTTTTCCTCAGCATGCTTCTCGCGCAACCGCAACGAGTACGTTGTACGGTTTACGGTCGTTTCGCCCCTTGCCAGTTCGCCCCAACCAATTGCAAGCGATGACCAGTTCGCCCCCAAAGACCTACCAGTTCGCCCCACGTGCTGACCAGTTCGCCCCCTAATTTAGTGACAATAAACATTTGTTATTTTCGGCATTTTTGTGCCTTTTTTCCTTTATGTTGCATCCTTTGGTTCAAATATCGAAAATTACACAAGAAAATTAGCAGAAAAGAGTTGTAGTGCCTAATTCATTTTGGACGTGGCAGAGAATACCGCGCACATGATACCTGATTGGTTGTTCTTAGTTGCACATGTGATCGAGTATGGTCAATAGTAGCCTATATTCTGTGTGTGCTAGTTTTTGTCGGCATTTTACCAAATATAGTTTCATGCAATTCTTTTTAATATAGAAAAAGTTTTCCAATATACCTATCTCATGAAAAGTGTATTTAGTAAGGTGGAAATGTAATCACGAACTTAACAAAACTTAACACTAAGAAACCACTAGGCCTAGACTTCAACTAGCACAAAGATGTGTGATGAGCTGACCTCATGTAGGCCGTATAGCGGTATTTCAGTTCAAGTGAGTCCCCTCATTACTGTCGTTTCCACATTTAATGCCATTTGCTGCTACTGTCATAAAAATATAATCAAAAAGGAAATTTTCTGTATTTGATTTTTTTTACAACAGCTAACAGTGTTAGTAAAATCGAGGGGGCGAACTGGTAGGTACTCGGGGCGAAACGACTTCCACATTGGGGCGAAACGACCGGGGCGAACTGGCAAGGGGGTGAAATGACCGGGTACCTATGTAATACTAGTACAGTAGCAGAGCTCAAAGGTGGAGAGGCAAGGGGCAATTGTTACTGAAAGGTCTATTAGGTACCTCAATTAAAATTTCTTTCACATCATGGTAGTTGGCTCCCATCCACACTTTTATGACATGAAGCCCTGAAAAAAGGTTACTCCGAGTACTAAATGTAGGCTACGTCAATACACCCTTCATGCATGACTCTTGTATGTACACTTGAGACACCTACCCCTGTATAGGCAAGTTTTCGGCATACTTCGCGTGAGCTCAATGGAAGTAGGTGTCCGTACTCCGTAGCAGAACTTTTGTTGGTGGCATTGTCTCCTTAATATTACTTCTTGTAGGATCAGTGCTTGGGTAAAATTACTATTTCAAAACCCTTACATTCCCTCCTGCTGTTCACTTTCCACACCATCTTCCACCATCCTCATACAATTGACCCTTGAAAGTCACTATCTGAAATTTGCAACCACTATAAGAAAAATATTTTGTTAGCATTTCTTATTCCCGGTGGCGCGGGTTTTCTCTAGAAATTGTCCAGAGGGGCCGCAAAAGCCATCAAATTTAAAAAAATTCTCTGGAGGATCTCCACCCTCCAGCTTCTCGCCTTTGGCACTCGCAGTTAAACGCTTCGTTGGACACACCTTACAAAGGTGCAGGCTCCAATAAATATTGCTTCTCTCACAACTATTACTATGGAAGCCCATGACCATGTCTGTTTGAGAGTTACCTATAACATTTCATTTAGTTTGAAAAGTATTATACACCATCACCCTCAACCTTTCAGATATTTATGCTTTAACCTGTATTTTCGAAACTATCTTATTTTGCACAAGTAATGAAAAACTTGAGGTGTCCCTTGTCTCAGACCATGGACAAAAATGAAACATAAAAGTGAGAACAGCCTCAGGCGCGGTTTTACGGGGGGCTTTGGGGGCTCAAGCCCCCCGCCAAAAAAAATTTCGCTCAACCCCCCCCCCCCCCCCAAAAAAAAAAAAAAAAAAAAAAAAATCAGAGGTTGTGTTATGCTATATTTGCGTGTACCGAGAAAAGCAAAATTGCCCAATACACTTGTGCACATCTTGGTCCAGTGGATTTAGTTTGTCAAGGGAAACTGTCGTCTGTGTCTCAAATCACATATTAGGTTCACGATTTCATACAATGGAAGTTGGGTCAGATAAGTAACATAAGTAACATCTATGATAGTATGTACGTACATGAAAATCAAGTTAACGGATTAATCATCTGTTGGAAGTTCAAAACGAGTCATTTCGTCGCTGATCTCGTCAAGCTATACTAGCAGTCCTTTTAAGTCAAATCTACAGGCCGAATCGTTATTCCCATTAATGTAAACAGGACCAGTTGCTCGTATGTCTCATTAACGTTTGCTACGTTTTTCTAAATAAAAAATATGCCTATATATACGTTACATCTATGTCATGGTCAGGGGCGGTGCCACTCAGGGGAAAGGGAGGCCTATCCCCCCCCCCCTGTAATTTGCAGGAAAAGAGAAAAAGAGTAGGAAAACTGGAATGAAGACGTAAAGGAGAAGAAAAGAGGAGGGCGGGGTAGGCCTATATCTGATCCATATAGTTAATCCAGAGCTTCCAAGAGGCCATATTCCGGTTTCTACCAGCCTTAAGATACGATTTTATAATGCACAAATGAAGCAAGGCAAATTTTCTTAATAGTTCGAGAATATTTCTGTGGACTCCACGCACGTATTTTTGCGTAAAACTTTCCCCGACTAGAAGGCAGTAATGTGTCCAAAAGGGGACTTCAGGAGGTTTGTTGATACATACCCTTAGACAAAAAAGACTCCTCTTTCACCTAACCAAAAATATTAAGAATGTTTTAAACCCATATGATCGGGTCCAAAAATATCCCAAAGACAACACCATTTTTGCATCTTAGCAACCTTCAAGTAACCAAAATTTCTCAAAAGGGGAGGGGGAGCCCTCCCTTTAGACCTATCCCCTAGAACAGTCCTCTTTTACCCAACCAGAAATTAGAATTCACGAAGTTATGAACATTTTCCAGCCACTCTCAAAACTGTCCCGAAGACCGCACCATTTTGCATCTTAGCAACCTTAAAGTAACCAAATTTTCTCACAGGAGAGGGGAACACCCCTCTTTTTAGACCTCTCCCCTAGGACCGCCCTCTTTCCCCCAACCAAAAATTAGAATTCACAAAATTATGAACATTTTCCAGCCATATATATCAGTCAAAAAATAACCCAAAGACCGCACCAGTTTGCATCTTAGCAACCTTAAATTAGCAAAAATTTCTCAAAGGAAGGGGAACACCCTTCCCCCTAGACCTCTCCCTTAAGAAGGCCCTCTTTCCTCAACCAAAAATTAAAATTCACAAAGTTATGAACATTTTCCAGTCATATAGTCAAAAAATTACCCAAAGAACGCACCATTTTGCATCTTAGCAACCTTAAATTAGCAAAATTTCTCAGAGGAAGGGGACACCCCTCCCCTTAGACCCATCCCCCACGACGGCGATCACTCATCCCACGTCCCCTATCAAAATAACCTTGCGCCGTCCCTGGTTATGGTACTGTTTTTATTATCATTGGTTTCAGCGTGCGCATGGCCGATTTACATATTTGAGAGAAAATTTTATGATTCTTCCGTTTCAAGCCCCCCCCCCCTAAGCCCTCCAAAAGTCTCGAGCTAGAACCGCGCCTGAACAGCCTGGCCTGGGAAGTAGGAGAATCTTTAATGTAATGGATAACATTGCATTAGAAAAAAACAATAGACTGCAATAAAATGCTGTTTTCTTCGTCGTGCTGCGCGCACCGGTCTTAAATATTCCTCCGTGATTACTTTGTTTCCTATATAGATCATCATCATATGTTCCATATTCATACAAATTTTCCTGTCATCATATTAACTATCCACAAGCCAAACCTCCTTCAAAGTGACCTGTAATTGAGGCTACTATTGAAAAGGTCAATATGTGATTCTTCTGATCTGTTTATAGTGTACATTCGATGAGTTTTAAACTAGCCAAATTCTTCATCATAATGGTTTTAATTCTTTTGATACCTCGGGGCTTCCGGGGTCGTTCAGTCGTTGCCCCTAAACCACCACTGGGGTGTCGTCTCACCAGGCTCGAGGGAGGGCCTCTGGACCCCACGCCTTCAAAAGCGCTCCCGCGGCGCCTTCGTCCCGTTTGGTATTCCGCTCGGCTTCCCCCTCCCCCACTTCCACACACCAAATTTCGCCCCTGTGTGTTATGATATAGGCCCTTGGTCTGCATGGCAGTGCACGATTGTCCTTCTTTTATTGGTCATGTGGTGTTACTGTATGTACGCCGAACATGGTACCTCTTTTGTTTCCTTTCTTACTTCGTAGTGGCGGAAAGGCAGGAATTGAAGACTAGGTCTGTTCGGAAAATCGGTGTCGTCGGGAAAGTTATGACTGGAGGTAGGGTGGTTGTAATTTTTAAACGATCGATCTTTTAATGTTTTCTACTAAATATTGTTGCGAAGTGTCAAAATTTTTTTGCGTTCATTGCCCTGTTCGTTAAACTTCAATCGGAACATATCGACTCCTTTTTGTAAATGTTCCGAACACAACGGGCCCTGCACCGCAGATGAACCTTTGGTACTCTTTGCGTAAGAGCGTCTTCATTTCAGATGTGTCTCATTTCTGCAACCGTTTCGCGCCCCTAAGTACCAAACGCTTGTGAAGAGGACGCATTTGGGATAAAAATTTGCCAGAAAATAAAAAAAAAATTTTGCCGACAACCCAACAAACACATCAGTTTTGGAAGCACGGGGGGGGGGGGGTGAGCTGGAAGTAAGTTGTCTGGCTTCATCTTGGTTAAATTAAAGTCTATAGATTGACCTATATGGACTACGACTGTTGGAATTCTGTGGCTTCAAACCCACCTTGAATTTCAGCTCCTATATACCATCACTAATCCCTCTGATACATCCCTGTGTGCATACCGTTCCATAATCCAATAAACCCAACTCACCCACCCACATGCTCACTGCAGCCAAATCGATGGGCCATATAGTTTGACGTATGTAATCCAGTGGTGGGGAGAAGGAGCTGGCAGGCCAGTTGAAGTGAACGCACGAAATCTTAGGAGACCATATGCCCTCTGACAGAACATATAGGACCTATAGGCCAAATACTATTTTCTTTCCTCTTTTTTGCCTTTTCTTATTTGAGCTGGTCATTTCTAAATAATGATATTTCAAAATAAAGAATACGTTCTGTATCGAGGTACAACTTTTTCAGCCTGGTAACTTACCACTCACGGCAGTGAGAGGCTTTTTGGCAAAAAACATTCTTGTAACGCTGTACGAGCCAACAGAGAGTGACGCTCCGCACAGATAAAGTCACGCCAAACCACCTTCTCCTGCAGCTATACACTTTTCAAAAAAGGCGTTAGTTAATCTGACATTATTGTTACTCGCTCTGTCAGGCCTGGATTGGGCCTAATAGTCAAATTGTTATACTTGTAATCATCAATTGAGTGTGCATTCAGTGTCATTTACAGATAGCGTAGATAAATGTTCAGGTTTAGGTCCACTATTTTGTAAATACCCTCAGAGCTTCCGGGGCTAACTACCTTTCGACGGACCCCTACACAAAACGCATTCAAGTGAAACGCTCAGGTGAAGCGCTAACCATTTCAAAATGAGGTCTAAAGGCAAAATCAAGGATACACGACTGGCTGTGGCCCGTATGATCTTCCCGATTAAACATGTGTGCCAGCAGAGAAAATAATTCAGGACTCCCATGTACGTTTTTATTGTAGGACCTTTTATAATATCATCTACACTATACAGCGCATAATGCAAAGACGTAAATACCATGTGCTATATAGAAACTGCAGAGGACGAGGTAGAGCTATGTGACAACGGATTAATTGCATAAAAGTGATTCCCAAATTCTGCCGGTCTCGGGTCCGGTCTTGGGAAATTTAGAGCCGAATCACGAGTCCGGACTGTACGAGACCAAGTCCGAGTCCGAGTCCTTGCCTTCCGAGTCCGAGCCCTTAAAATCGTGACTCGAAACCGGTCTCGAGTACTACAGCACTGCCAATCCGAGTCCGAGTCCCTGGTGTCCGAGTCCTAAAGCCCAAGTCTTACTGCTTCAACTAAGGTTAACATCGACAAGTTCTTCCATGACTGTGGTAGAATCTAATTGTACTAGGCTCATTTGATGTTGTTTGGTTTTTTGTTTTCAGTTAAGAGTTTAAGGACTTCAGGGCATCTTATGGGGCCTTAGCCCCCCTTTGCCCTGCAACCTGTTATGTTATTTTAAGTTCTAGTCCGAGTCCCCGAGTCCCCGAGTCCCTGTGTAAATTGAACTTGTTTTGTTTTGAGTGCAATCTTAAGGACGAGAACTACAAAGAAAAAGTCTTATTCTAACCTTTACTCCTTCCCCTAATATTAAAGATGGCCATAGATCCAAACAACAAGTAACATAACAAAAGAAAGACCACTGAATTTCCTCGTATGAACAAAGACGGATAAGACAAAAGGGAGCCGACCAAATAGTAGAATCTAGAGCACAGCAATGCTTCACCGCACGCATAGTGCACAAAGAGAAAAATCAGCTTTTCTAGCTTTCCAGAGGTCTATGTTACCGTATATGAAATTGACTGAATTATTTACTACCACCATCAAAAAACTGACTAAGATTGACGGCTATGAAGAGAAGGAACTGAATTCCCCTGAGCCACTCCTGGATCCGTGCCTGGTATATCAAAGACGGCAGTGTTTACCTGAACGCTCCCCCACCCCATACCCCGATCAGGGCCGGATTTAAGCATGGTCCAGGGTTACACGTGCCCAGGGGCCCCACAAAATTACATTATTGTATTTTGTGGGGATTTGGGGATCATATGTGCTAATTTTCACTTTGTATGCTTACATGTACGTAAGAACGAAATCTATGGAGTTCATTTCGAGTGGGGGACGGGTGAAAGTGACCACAACCTTTGCCCTCCTTTCGTGACTTGCGCCACTGTAGTCATGAGGAGAATTAAGGTCGAAGGGGGCCTCACATTTAGTTTGAGCCCAGGAAAGTTCACAAAATTTGTTCTTTGCAGCGATTCCCCCACACAAATCCCAAAATTTCACTTGGTTATTACCAAAATCTCATGGACTAGGGGTACTTTTTTCTGAAAATAACCCATGGGTTTGATTTCTTCAATCTTAGACCTAGCTGTCCCAAGTAGTATTTCAGGTACCAAGATCGAGCTATGCAAGAGGAGCACATGGTGAATGCTGAATGCTCAAATGACATTCTGATATGATGTTGCAATACATGATTTGTCATTATAACAAGTTAATCAGTCTGTAGGCTCCTGCAAATTACCCCAGGTCTGAAACAAAAGCTTGAATACTGGGGCCTCGGAAAGGCTGGACGCCAATGTATTATATTTCGCCCAGTCTGGTACACGTTTTGGATACTTATAACATTAAACCATGCTCAGACCTGAAGGTAAATTCTCCAAACATTTGATTACTGAACGCTTACCATACAGGTTCACAAGTGCAATCCCACGGACAATGTGTTTAACATTTCGTGCTGGATCCGTGCTATCTTCAAACTAGTCTTGGAGGCCTGATATTGAGTCGATATTCCGAGTGCTCATTGTTCATACTGCACACCGATTTATGCACTGTATGAAACATATAGCAATGATATTGTACGTGTAGTGTACGTAATATTTTCAGCAAAGATTTCTTCGCGCAGTTCCGACCTGAGTTTTATGGTCGTGGAAAAAAATCGGTCTCTTACCCGGTCTCGGCCCCAGTCCCCGAGTCATGTCTGTCGAGTCCAAGTCCTGAGCGCCGAGTCCGAGTCACGAGTCACGACAATCGGGACCCGAGACCGGTCTCGAGTCATCCAGCCTTGCCCACTACTCGTCCAAACAGAAGAGCTTAATAGGCCGTCTAATTAATACACATTCTTAATGTTAGAAGACCCAACGAGAGGTAAACTTCTAATCTCCTTTAAGCCCCCTTCCCACGTTCACTATTTTTGCTACGGTAGAGCACAATTTTTCAACTAGTCACCATCTCAGCGACGTCGTACACATGCTCGTGGCCAATCGTGGTCCACCGTAGCACACCGTAGTGAATCGTGCCGTCACCGTGGAGCATCACGATATTTTTGGAATGTTCAAAAAATCTTGCTCTACCGTAGCTTTGGAAAAAATCGTGTTCCACCGCAGCAGCACCGTATGACAGTCGTAAAGTCGTCGTGACGTTGTCGTGGTGTGTCTCGAAGGCGTCTTATTCATTTGTACTCATTCGTAATGATTAGAATACCTACGGCAAACCAAGACTTCGCTACGGTGATGATACGATGTCACTACGATGGTGCTGCGGTCTAGCACGACTCAACAAGACAAATATTAACAATGCCGTAACTCTACCGTCATAATTCGTAACACTGTCGTGACATTTTCGCACTACTGCCGTACTGCATCTTGACGACGTCTTGATATCGTCGTGACAAGACTTAAAAATTCGATTGACCTTGAGTTTTTGAGAACGAATTGCTACGGTGCATCAAGATTTTTCCACTCTGAAAAATCGTGCTGTGCCATAGCAAAAATCGTGAATGTGGGAAGGGGGCTTTAATAGAGACCAGGCCTCGATCGAAAGCGGATCACGAGGGAATAGAATTACAGTATAATTCATACTGTATTAATTGCACGTGATTTACACTATGGTGACCGTTTTTTAATACATTTTCCAAGAAAACACGCTGATTGATCCACAGTCCCTCGTATGCACCTTCTACATCTTCGCTCATTTCCCCTTTTAACTACTTAGTTGTTCGTGTAAATTCTCGTTCGAAATTATAACGATTTATACGAAGATCTCGGTGTGTTCTCAGTCTTACGTACTGAGACAGCCTAAAGCTTGATGGAACTGTTCCCTTATATATTTAGTCCCCATATATTTAGATGTACTGAAAGAACTTTCCTCCTAAACCCCCGCCATAAGCTGAGCGCCACGAAGGTCGGGAATATAGGGCTGGCATATACCCTCACTTTATTCAGAGACGCGAAAAAGGTAGTTAATTCGCCTATTGGCGAAATTTTCTGAATATAATTGTAATGTAGTCTACCCTCACTTCACACAACATACAACCAGAAAAGCCGGTAGGCCTAAATAACGTAAAAGAGCGCACCGGTCTTAATCGCAGCATAACCACTTGCAATATACTAAATTCGAATTTGCCAAATTGAGGAGCTGATTTCGAGCTCAACTTACTTATATGAGGCCAAATTGAACGCAGTCTTCGTGATCAAACGGTGGCTAATGTACATAGCCAACCAGTGGCGCCGCCAGAATTGGTGATTGGGGGCACCACAGATGACGTCGTAATGCCACCTCATTCTCCCCCCCCCCCGTCTGCGTAAATTGTACCTTTTTATGCGTCCCCGCCTGTAACTGTATACAGCAGTGGGGATCCTTGCTTTGTCACTACATCAAGGCGCCGTTCTGGGGGAGGTCCCTCCCCTTTGAGAAATTTTTGTTAATTAAGGTTGCTTAGATGCAAAATGGTGCTATGTTTGGGATGTTTTTGAAACTGATTATATATGGCTGGAAAATGTCCATAATTTAGTTAACTCTAATTTTTGGTTAGGAGAAAGAGGGGAGTATGTTGTCTAAGAGAAGGGTAGGTTGTCAACAAACCTCCTGAAGTCCCCCTCCCCTTTGGCTAATTTACTGCCTTCTATTCGGGGAACGTTTTACGCAAAAACACTTGCGTGGAGTCCACAGAAACATTCTTGGACTATTACGAAAATTTTTCTTTGCTTCATTGTGCACTATAAAAGGGTATCTAATTATAAAGGGGTATCTAAGGTTGGCAGACACCGGTATAGGGCCTCCTGGAAGCTCTGGATTAATTATATATAATGGGGCATTGGCATGGTGCTTGTTACCCGACATGCAAATGATACTATAGAGTATATGACGTCGAGCACTTTACAACTATCGTATTTTACTAAGTTTGAACTAAAATCCAGAAGAACAGCTTTCAGCAATGGGGAATTGGAGAGAAGGGAGGGAGAGTATATTTGCATGGAGGTGATATTAGACATCCCTGACATTAGCGGCTCACCATAGGGGCACGTGGGGCACTCCCCCCCCCCCCAAGTTTGCAAAGAATGGTCTTAAATCTTCCAAAAATATAAATAAGTAAATCGTGTAATTCAAGATGGTTTAAATAAAAAAAAGTAGGCCTATTTCTAAATTTGGACTAAATCATCCCTTATATCTCACAAAGTCATATATTATTTATGAAGTTCTAAGCCTATATATACTTTGCAAAATTTCTCCGTAATCGTCAAGTATTTTTTTTTCTGATTATTTCAAGATTCAGCATACTTGGTTTTTCGGGTGAATTAATAGTATTCGAGTTGTCATGATTTCAATTTAATTTCAGGCTCGTATGCAGCTCCTTCAATGAGGGGATTCCATTTTGTGATAAAAAATGATAAAATGTCATACTGTCTAATAGAGGAGCCATCGTCAGTTGGCACGTAGAGTACATTGCCGGGAACGTAGATTGCAAGTTGCCTAATGACATTTGTTTTATTGTATTGTCATGTGTCAAAAGTTTTAACTTCCCATAAAGGGTGAATGAGGAAACGTTTATTTGGTAAATCACTGACGCCTTGATCACCGATGATCGCGAAAGTCGCTTATTAGTCTCTATAGCCATGCGTGTCCGGCGTGTGACAGGATAAATGTAAAATGTGAGAATTTTTGAATTCCAAGATTAATCGGTGTCTGATCAAACATTACTTGGCTGAAAGTTCTAAAGGCACACCCAGACAGTGTTCAACTTGATACAGTAGAGGCGGTACATATGAGAACGCCGAGGGGCAAAAGTCGAGTTTCTCAAGAATTTTTAGCTTAGTTGCGAGAATGTTTTAAACCGGGGGGCACTTGGTCCTGCCCTAGGGGCAATTCATGAAGATAATTTCAGTAACACCTGAAATCCAATTTATACTAATTTCATCTACCGTTAAGATTTATCCGGTATAGGCTAATTTAGTACGCTGCGTTATGCCGCTTCTGGTGTATACTACTCCACATAGGTCGCACAATGTAGCATGCATTGTACAGCACGTCTTTACATATAAACCAAACTCATGGGAAACTATGCGAAATTTATTTCGTTCGCACCGTATCAGTTCCAGTGGATTCCATGGGTTAGGCCCCCTTCCCTTTCCTTGAATGGGTTTAAAATTAAAGATTTGAATAACTTTTCAATGCAATGCGAAGATTAAACATTTTAATGAAGTGCCTTCACAACATTTTTCGGCGCACTTCGCGCGCGTTTTCATAGTTGCTTGTTTGCTATTATATATACTTCAGACATCACAAATGGACCTGCCATTAGTGCGAGCTAAGATAATTAAAAAATGATCACGTTGTGATATTTGTAATCTGATTGGCTTAGCGCATCCTAATGTCATTTACTGAGTGTCACGGTAATGCTGGAGTTAAATGCGCATAAGTTTGCAGACACTTCAGAGCTCTTGGGGGTCATTAGGTACACAACCCATTAGCAGTGTTGATTATCATCCACGACTTAAAGCAGTTTTGCCCGGGTGTCACTTGGCCAGATTAGCATAGGTATCTGACTACAAAAAGTTGTAACGGGCATGTATCCTAAACGTATTGTGTTTCCCATAGGGGGAAAGGTTTCCCTTCCCTTGTCAAAATTGACAGAGCAGTTGGCCCACGCGCGGTCTTATGACTGTCAAATTGCCTGTTATAAGCAAAAAGGTCTCCCCCTCTGTATTATAGAATACCGTTTCACTTGATTTAAAATAAGCACGATTCACTGTCATTCTGAGTTAGGGAAATTCCCCTACCCCCTTGTAAAATTTTGTTTCGAAACGGTATATGAGATTAAAAGGCGTAGGAAGCTTTTCGAGACTGGGTGGCTGAACCTTGTTTCGGATCGCCGTCCTGGGGGATGGGTCTAAGGGGAGGGGGTGTCCCCTTTTGGGTATTTGAAGGTCCTCAGATGCAATTTGGTGCAACATTTTGGACAAATTTCAAGGAAAATTACTGCACATTTCTTACAGAAGAGACAAATAAGGGGTTTTGCCCTTTGATCTTGGGGCGGAAGCATACTTCAGACCCCGCATTCCTGACTGGGGGCTAAACCCCCCAGCCCCCTCTTCCTACGCCTATGCTGAGATCCAAAAAAGGGCTATCATTTCTTCGTTTTTAGGTGCCTTCATGTTCGATTTGGTTGCATTTATTTTTAAAGTAGTCAGCTTATGACTGACTTGCCTGAGATGGGTTTTGAAAAGCTTTGAAGACTACATGGGGCATCACTGTAATACTCCTACATACTGCACTATCCGGAGCGGACCATTGCCGGAGGAGGGGGGTCTTCCGAACCTCCCTGAATACGGACTTGAGTTTGCCCCCTCAAACAAAATTTCTTACAGCAGCCCATAATCCCTGATAGGTATAACAAATGGGGTGGAGGACTAAAAGGCCAGTTTCCGAATGCTTTTCGTCGTAAGTGTATTAACAATCACCATCTATACCGATAATGGCTGCGCGCGAAACGCTCTGTAAAATTTTTTGGAAACTATATAACGGCTAATACGTAGTTTCAACCTTCCACATCATGCTACAAATTAGGTTAAAAGATGTGAGGCTCTTACAGAGGTTGGGGATGTACTTCTGTTTTTCGGAAAAGTGTTGTGATCAGAAGAGTTGCATGTATTATTATTTTAACAATGGTCATGAGATGGAGTGCAAACCGTGACGAAAGCGCGCAAAGCGCGTCGAAATTTGTCATTAAAATAAGATTTCCATTACAAGACCTGCATTCAGGCTCTGCATCCAGACACTTTCAATTCCCCAACAAACCGTGCTATCGGAAGATATTGATAATAAGAACAATATTGAGGTGAGGTTTGAAGCGCCCGGAGGGGGCCAAAATTTTGATAATTTGCGAAAAATTTGCGAAAATTCTAATTGTTCGAGAACCATTTCTGATAGAAAATGATTACAAAAGATCCATCACTCTGTCGAAACACATCTCACCCTACCCCCTACAGAAATCTATAGCCTAAACGCCTTTTGGGATCGTTTTTTTTTTTAATTTTCAAAACAATTTTCTGACATTGATTGGGGGACACGAGCCCTCCAAGCCCCCATGCCGGTGTTACTGTAGCCAACTATATGTATGACTATGATTTGAGGATAAGGGGAGTGCAACCAAGAGAGTCAACAGCTTATAAAAAGCAGGGATGGCGGGGGCATAGCCTTAACCGCTAAACTACTTCAGGCATGGATTTCAAAGCCGTTAAAGAGAGGGATAGGGGCTCACTAAAGGGCCATGGAAAACTTTGAAAGCCAGGTGACCTCTGGTGTAGTCTGAGTCATTTTCCCACGATATTAATGCATTTAATAACCATTTCCACCAATTTTAAGTTGATTTCATTAAGTCAGCTATGTTGCAAGCTATGGAATCAAACAGTTGCCTAAACTATTTTCAATGGGATTCTGGAAAAAAGTAGAGAGGACATGCTCCCCTCTTAGTTTCCCCGTTCCCCCATCTGATGACATCCATGGAAATAACTCGTCCATCAAAACAACTGGTACTGCCAGTGAATTATCTATGGGTTCTTCTCAGTGCCGTTAGAATTCCAAAAGCGGGAGGTGCAAGAAGGGGAACGCCCAAATGGAAGGGGAATGCTGTGAGTGCACATTGTTCCTGTAAGCTGCATATCTTAGTCAGTGGCGCCTCCAGAAGTTGGTGATTGGAGAGGGTCACAGAAGATGATGTCGTAACCCCACGTTTGACAACACCATGAAGTAAGTGCGAATTATGTATATACCTCACCTGTCATAGTTAGCACGTGCGCGAAATCTTTTGATCCTTGTCACTTCGTCCTGGGGATGGATGAGTATAAGGAGAAACTTGTTAATTTAAGGTGATTTAGATGCAAAATGGTGTAATCTTTGGCAAATTTTCGAACTGATCACATTTTGAAAAATTTAATTCTCATATTTTAGTGAATTCTTATTTTGGTTGGGTACAAGCTAGAGAAGGGTGTGCTGTCTAAGTGGATGGGTAACAACTCATCCCATTGAAACCTGTTTGTTTATGTAAAGTGGCTAAGATGCAAAATTGTGTTATCTCTGGCAAATCTTTGAACTAATTACAAGCTTAGAAATTCTTATTACTTAGTGATATTTTGGCTGTGACATAGCACCCGAATTCCAAAGCTAGTATTATAGTATAAACAGACAGACATAGCACCCCGTGGAAGCTCTGTGGTAATTACAAAATGGTGATACTAACATGAGCAATTATAATTCAGACGATTCGCGTGCAACGGAAAATGAGAGGAAGAGGGTAGTAGGAATAAACAAATAAAGGGTGGAGGGCTAACAAGCCTCTCATGTTTAAGAATGCATATTCTTAGTAAGTGTATTAACATTCCCTATCTTTTTAAAATGTATAAAGACAAAACATACCTCCAGTCTTTCACATTATGCTACAAATGATACCGTATTGGCTACTCATGATAACAGATTGTTCTAAGGTATCCCCTTTATATGCATGTGCCGTCCCTACGGATAAGGGTGGGATTTAAAGTGGGGGAAGTATGAAAGTGGGGGCAAACTAACGCTGACTGCCAAACGGGGCCGAAGGCGCCGCGGGAGCGCGAATCGCAACCTAACGGTGTGGGTTCTAAGGGCCCTCCTCAGGAGGTTCAGGGGACAAAGTCCCCCGAAGCTCTGGGTTATTTACGAAATTGTAGGCATTAAAATGATGCATTTAACTTCAAGTTCAAATGACAATTGGGTAGGCACTTGCAGACCGGAAAAATCACAGATTGATTTTTTTCAGTTACATTTTACTCTGTATGACTAACATTCGCCCGGGATTGATAATACAGAGGGTTTCCTGGGGCTTCCGAACAATAACTTATCGGAATGGGAGATCTAGTACTCAGAGTGGGTGAGCGCGAAGCGCGCTAAAATAGCATTTATTAAACCTTTTAGCAATATTTGTGATACAAAAGCTAAGAAAAATATCCTCAGGAAGGAAGCGTTTGTCCCCTTCCCCCTCCTCCGCTATGCACCTGTCCCATATTACGGTACCCTCCGAAAATGAAACTCTCCGTGCCTTACAACTTGCATCTAAACAATTTTTAAAAAGTAGGGGGATTTACACAGATCAATGTGATAAAAAAATTGCTTTAAAAATGTTTTGGGTAGGAAAAAAACTTCCCCCTTCGTAATGACAAGCGAGATGTTCTACCGGATGTAATCCCGAATCCCGAATAAATATTTAAAACGGATGCGGGCGAAGCAAGCCCAAGAAACAGCGTTGTTTGAGATATTTAGTTGTAGCCTATTTTTTTTTCTTTATTGTTAAATGTTATACTGTTCATCACAGTATTGTTCATTACATAGAAAATTTTCCTACTTTGCACAGGTGTCTGTCATTTCCATAGCAAGATATATGAACCTATAGAGGGGTTTCAGTCACGTGACTTTAACCAACTAGACGCAATTTTGAAGGGCAAGATTGCGCGTCTTTTTTGTTTTGACGGGCACGCGTCCATTGTGTCACAGTAGTATCTATGGTTATGCCGTGCGCGTGTGATGTAAATACGCTTACTGCGTGTGTGTCTTGCCCTTCAGTGCCTGGGAATCCATTGCGCGTGACGTCACATGAAATCCCTCTATAGAGGGGTTTCACCGACGTCACGTGATCGCGCGTCGCCTTGGTTTTGAAGGGCAAGATCGCGCGTCGCGTTGGTCTGGACGGTCACGCGTCCATAGTGTCACAGTAGAATCTATGGTTATGCCGTGCGCGTGTGCTGTAAATACGCTTACTGCTTGTGTTTTGCCCTTCAGTGCCTGGGAATCCAACGCGTGACGTCACATGAAATCCTTCTATAGTCCCGCTCTATGGTTCCGTCTTTTTTCATGATTCAGCTTTGTCGATGGTCAAGAGTCGCACTAGTGTGGAGACGTCCATGCTTTGAAAGAAATTTTACGGTGTCAGACAAATTTTTAACTGTATTAGCTAGTTTTCTCTGGGCGTGCGCGCGAAGCGTGCAGAGAAAATTCTTCCTAGCATTTATATGGTATTTGATATAAATGCCTTCTTTCATTTAACATTGCAAATTTATCATAACAGGCTGCTCAAAATTCTCTTGTAACTTTTCTGGTCGCACTTCCTTCCGCTCATTTTTTTTTATTATTTTTATTATTTTTCAACTATGGGAAAAAGTGGGGGCAACCTTTCCTTCCGTAATCCCGCCCATGCCTACAGAGGTAGTTTTGCTTCAGAATAATTCCCTTCACTATTGTACTAATATGGTTATGACGTATGGACAGTAAACCGTGACGCATGTGCGCGAAGCGCATTTGAGATTTTGCATTTAAAATCATTTCCATGACAGCAGTCGCATGCAGACTCTGCACCGAGACCGTTTCGATTTCCCAACAAAGGTATCCGTCAATCAGAAGGCGAGTCTTCTGTCTGAAATTAGCTCTTAGTTTTCATAAAATATATCTTCCCCTGAAATACCCTGCTTCGCATTCCTGCAAGGCTGGGCTCCTCTACAAGAACTCCTATGTACCAGAGCAATCAGCCTTATTGTAAGACTCCCCTCCCCCACGACGAATAATTGAAATACGATTGAGACGGTATTACATGATGATAATTAGCACTGCACTGAAGCGAGGCTGGAAACGCGAAAAAGTATTGATAGTTTTTAAGAGGGTTTAAGAAAGTTTTGGTAGTTTCAGAACAATTTGTAATAGAGAATAATAAAAATAGACCCCTAACTCACCACCACCGCCACTGACCTTAGTAAAGGAGCGGACTTGAGGGAGTGAAGGAAGGCCATGACTGGGTAAGATTCCCACTTTCCTCTTAGTGGTGCGGCTGGTTCTCAGCTTGTAACCCTCTTTATTATCAGAACTGCTCTGAACATGCAAAGGAACCTTGCAGAGTCTGTATGGAGACTGCAATGCAAGGCAAACACTTGAACAATGAACAAAATGCATACTTCATTCAATAAAGTATAAATACAAACCGGATGCATAATTAATATTATATATGTAAACTTAAGTACAGTGGCGGAATACATAATACAAAGAAACAACTTCGATACAATCTTCAGTAAACATAAACAAAAATACAAATGTCATATATAACAACAAAATGTGTAAAAGTAAAAACGCGACGCGAAGGATCGATTACCGTATTCTTAAATTCGGTTTCACTTCTTCCATGCATGGTTACTTGCCAGTTTGCGGGCCTCCAGTTATCAATTTGGAATTCCATATGTATAGAGGTAGGCTTACAGATATAAACAGCATGCTTTTACATACGGTACAACACGGCTCCAGTCTGTCCAACAAGGGTAGTGGTTTTAGAACACTGTAACCTTCCATGCATAGGAATACTTTTCAGACGTAAAACTGGATAGCTTTCTTCAATTTGAGATAAATTAGTTCCATACCAAACACGTTTACGACCGGTGAACGGACAATGAACTTAGAGCAGCATAGTGAAGGTACACCCATAAAAGATTCACGTCAGAACTTGGAGAGGAAGGATCGACACGCAGGAACATTTTGCACACATGGGCTTACTTCCGCCTAGGACTGGAAGTAACTCCCATGTCATCACCTCCTCTTCTGGTGGCTGCTGTAGTTATCCTCTCCCAGAGCAAGGGAGATTTGCTGTGGTTTTATCCTTATCTATTTCAATTCTTTTTCCTAACTTGGTTACGTCATCAAAAGTTTATATTAACTCTACTTAACATGCATACTACAGAGAATAAAAAAAACACCCACAACTTCCTGTCTGTTATTCCTCAGAAAGTTTGACAAATAACAAAGAAATTAGCCTCAAAAGTTAACAATGACATCATAATAACTGTGACGGCATTCTTCTCACAGAGAGACTCCTACACAGTAAACAAACCCACCAAAGTTTAACAAACAACGTGACCTCTCGCAAACACCTTCCAGTGGCTATGAGAGGTTGCTCATATCATAAATAGACAGGAAGCTTAAATAATACCTTCAAAAGTTTACATTAAAATTTTCTTAACAAACCTATGTCAGCAGAAAGGAATTCTGACCCACAGTGAATTTGTCACAAGAGAATGTTAATTTGAGAAAAAACACAGGTCAACATTTTTATGTAAGATGGCCACCATCTTACATAATGATGTCATATTCCGCACCTTTAATTCATTTCATATTTTTTCTCCACTTCAAGTACGACGACAATTACAAGTAAACATATTTACAACATATAAGAAGAAGTGGAACTAACGAAAAGCCTTATTACAACGCAGAGAAACGATTGACTTGCAATTGGTTTCCCTTACTCACAGGCGTATGATAAGGGGGGGGGGGCATGGGGCACTCAGAATTGTCCCGTAGGATTTAAATCCGTATTTTGTAATGTAAAATAAAGAAACTGAGGCTTTGGGGGATACATTAACAGAAGATATGTCTAGTTTTAAAATTTTCAAATTTATTTGTGTGTTAACAACCTGCTTAACTTATAATATCGTAGATATTCTAGCTATTCAGTTTGAGGCAATATTGGGTCTACAAAACGATCCCAGACGCCAAAATTTCCAGTGAAAGAGAGAGAAATTGCCAACTTTGAATTTCACTCTTTTCATGTATAGGTTTAGATGTAGGAGCCCAAATTTTCCCCATGTATTGCCGAAGGCTTAGCTATCTGCCTATCCATAAAAAGATAAGGTCGTGTGGTGACATATTTAAGAGAACTTGGTACACACAATTAGCCTCAAAGGCTCAAAATGCCAAAATTGTTGGGTTTTGGCCAAAATTTGGACCTCGTTCAACAACTCACTGTAAAACACACTGAATGCATATTTTGGAGAGAACTTTTAGCCCTATATTGTTTCAGACTGTGTAAATTTTATTATCAATCCTAGAAAAACTTTAGAACCCAAATCTTGGAGTAAAGGAGCATTTCTTGAACTAAAAAGGCAAAATCATCACAACCGCAGACATTTTGAACTTGCTGGCAACCACCCACCCCCTTGCACATTAAAAAATGGAGCACATACTTTTCTGATTCTCTGATGTGTACTCTACATCATATTAAATTGTTAGCAGATATAGCAAAAAAAAAAGCAACATGCTATTATTTGCCTGACTAAGGTTGCATTTAAGTCACCTTAAATGGACAAAAATTTCTCAAAGGGGGAGGGGCACGGGCACAGCCCTCCGACCCCTTTGGGAAATGCCAAAGTTTCTGACAATGTTGGATGCATTGTTGGCAAAGCACGCCAATCGTGCTGGCGCTCCACATTGTGTCAAAATCTCAACTCTTAACAGACTCTCCAAGCTGCGCCTCGACTAGAAAAATACTGGATACGGGTCTGCAGTTGCACCACCCCCACTAATTTTCAAAGTAGCAGGCTTTATCATATTGATCTTTGAAATCTGCGGTTATTAAATAATGTCGAAAGATTGTTAAGATGCAAAGTTTAAGGGCACGGAAAGTGCCATTTCCGGTAATACCGCATGGGACTCCGCATTTTGGCAATCTTTTTCTTCGTAGACTTAACGCCAACGTGTAGTGGTGCTCTGCTTAATCTATTCTCCCCTGCTTAAGTACTGCGTACGGTCGTGTACCCTGGGACTGTGATGTCTTTATAAAACGAGAAAGAATTCGCTTGGCTGGCAGATTGGTTTACTCCAGCTGCTGTGCATCAATGTGTTTCACAAGTGTGTAGGTTCGAATCCCGCTCGCGGTACGTTTTTCTCCGGACACTCCGGCTTTCCTCTTGCCTACGTAGCAGGCTGTACGGCACATTCTTTGCTCAGTCATATTCCTAACGCCTGCCCTAGTGAACACCGAACAAATTCTTTTGGATATTCCAAGAAATGTGTGGCCTCGAGAAAGGTTGATTGTTAGTGAATATTCACAAGGATGCAACATCTGGCCCCGTTTAAATCACTCAGTAGCCTATGCCACAGAGCTGGTTTGTCATTGCAATACCCACTCTTTGGCAGTACCCACTTCACATGGTGGATAATTATGCAACACAGTGATGATAGGACTTCTCAGGTTTCTGTCTACCTAATTACCCAAGTAGCAAACCTATATGGGCCCCATATGGGGCAAATTAAATTTTGCACCCAAGATTCATAACTGGGGCCCATATGTCCATATGACCCATATGGGGTAGTTCTGGAACCCATGTGGGGAAGTTGCTCACATGGGCCCCAAAACTATCCCATATGGGTCATATGGGCTGGCCCGTATGGTCCCTTATGAATCTTGGGTGTGAAATCATATGGGCCCCATATATTGGCCCATATGGAATCCCATATAGCCCTAAGGATCCCATATGGGAATGTACTACCAACCCTTTCAATTTTACGACTGCAGGAGCAAACACACTCACCCAAAAGCAATAGCATGCTATAGTACACGAATAAGTCATTTTATCGTAATGAAGTTTACGTCTAAAATTGGACGCAGACCTCTTCGCTTGGGAGGGGGGGGGGCGGTGGTTTGGGAAGCAGAGGAGCTGAGCAAACCGACGGAGTCCCATCCCTGGGGTAGCTTTCCTCCTCGGACTTGGCACGGCTTGCCATCAAAATCGGTTGCTCTGCCGACGGGGTCGCCTCCCAAAGATATTTTAAGCCTGTAATATCTTTGTGCCTTCCGGACTAAATCGTCCTCGGACAGACCAGTTAAAGGAAAATATTGCGTTTGGTTTAGAGAAAATTTTAATATTTTTCAAACCAAATTTAATAGATATAGCATGATAGACACTTCAAAATAAGGCAGTACGGTAGCTTTCTTTTCAGGAAATAAGGCTCTCACAGCAAGAAATTCACTGAGCTATTTGTTGCACAAAAGTGCATTGTTCACCCAAACTTTCAAAAATTCAAATGATGCAACATCTATAACTGTTGCATGCATATGATTTTGAGGAGATAAAGCTATTGCTAGAGTTTATTGGCAAGACTAAACGGTTAAATAATGGTTAAGGGTATTTTCTTTGTATGCCATGTAGGTGCATTTTAAACGCAATATTTCCCTTTTGCAATATTTTCAAAACATTTTCAAAACATGCTGTATACCCGGTCTACACTGTGCAACAAACCGAAAACAAGCATGTTTTGGGTTTGTTGCAAGTAAAGTATTTTGAGAATGTTTTACAAATGTTGCTCGTGTATACAGGCCTTAACTTCAAACATCAAAATCCAAATATTGTTTGATTTGTTGACTTATCTGCTTATCTTCATACGGAAGTACAGTTTGAACGCGAAAACAACCGAAAGAGAAACTTGGGAGGCCAGGCCCTAAAATAGTATCACTTAGGCTATGCATGCAACTAGGAACTTGAAGGCAACTTAATGGCGTATCGTACCTGTCATACTCAGAGAATCCAGTACAACTGAAGAACAGGATGTGCCCAAGCTTCAGAGTTGAAAAGCCACTGAAGAAAAGAAAGTTGCTTCATTCTCTACATTTTGGAATTGTTAATTAGTTCTTTTCAAGTCTCTTGTACCCCATAAGGGATGAGGGGAGAATGGAGAGAAAGAGAAATACACTGAAATTGAAATCTCATCGGCCGCTGCACTCGGCGTTTGTCCAAAATGAGGCAGCCCCGAATTAAAAAAAAAAATCTTGAATTAGCATGATATGAAAAAAAAAACTACAGAATCCAGGTAGCCTACCGCCCATAGGAATACGCCGGAGACAATTATACGCTCCGTGTCCATCAGGCTGCTGTAGGCCTAAGTAGTACCGATGCACAACATTGAATTGAAGCTACCACCTACACAAGGAGGTAGGTAGCTACTACTGCACTTCTTTTTTGCTGGGTGGTGGTAATTCCTTGACCGCACCCAGTTGCTAGCACTCCCTGGCGTGTTCAGTATTGCCCAATTTGCCCACCCGGAGTATGTGTATTAATACTCCTGCACCTACATTGGCTGCTCTCATAATACCAAAGTATGAGTATGTACGCCAAAAGAAGAGTACATATTCGACACCTGCCATGAAGGCAATAACCAATGAGTAGCAGACTTGTAGCGTGTACGTACTCCTACTCATGAGTTTGCACAATAGTCAGTGTACTCGTACTCAAGAGAATTAATTTTGTACTTGTACTCACGGATTTTGAAAGCTCTACATAGGCGCTAATGCAAAATTTTAAACTCGTACTTAAAAAAGGGATGTACTCGTACCACAACACAGACACTCGTACTCATTACATTGTACTCGCATTACAAGTCTGCAATAAAATTACACCTACGGAAGCCGAGAACATCGCGGTGGTGTGAAATCTGACATGCCAGTTTTCCCACCCCTTTCTTCAAGGGAGAATGCAGTCACCCCAATAAAGAATTGTATAGTAGACTATCCTATTTCCCGAATGGCTCTTGAGAATCATGTGACAGTATTTTTCTCACGCAATTGTAAAATTTACAAGGAGCAACTGCTTGGTTTACCTTGAATATGCAATATTTATGTCCTAAAATATTATGAAAGATACTTGGAAGAGAAATAAGAAGAAATTTGTGACATTTAGCTATTGCTTCAAAATAAGTTTGGGGCGACTGCTCTTGACCTTTCAGTAAACATGAGGAAGGAAAAATCAAGATACGATTTCTCCTTACCATTATCCACCGATAATGTGGAGTGGAAAAAGACCAAAGTTAGTGAGGGGGTACTTCAAGAAAGGACCATTACACAGTGTCTATTTTCGAACACCCTGTCCATAAATGGAGGCCCCGCACATGACACGGATCCTCTTTTCTGTTCTGCGAAGTCTTCCGAAACCCCCAAAACATTTACTTAGGCCTACTTCTTGCAGTTCGGTGCAGTACAATCGATGGGCGGCTAATTCTCCATGTGTCCAACCACCGCTTTCTTTTAGGTCCTTCCACGCGTCGAACGATTCTGAGAGTGCAACTTTCGTCAACCTGTACTTTTTATCACTTGCCCTTTTACGCCTCTTTCGAGCAGAGAGTGTGAGGGCACTCTTCTGCCCTCGTTGCGTTTGAGCTCCCGATGCTGAGACACTATCCATTTTGGTACAATTCTCCGTGCCGCGATAATTTATTGTGATACTTTCACATGCACTGATGCAGTACACGTTCTACAGTATGGCGTTCAATGCAACACTAAGTCAATGGACATTATGTGTGTGTATGCAGAGATACTGTTGATTGTTCATATATACTGTGTGTGTGTGTGGAAATTGTAAACAATATCATGTGATCAATTTCCACCAATCGGGATTGCCTTGAGTTTGAATTGAAACAGAGTCCAACTGTCAATCATGTGTGACGTCAACAAAACCGTCATGCAATCAGAAAATTGATCAGACTACGAGAGACGTTCAGTTTGGGGGGACTGCATTTTCCCTTTAAGTAACATAGCTAGCTCGCTCATCGACGATTTCGCCGTACCACGGTGGGATCATCCCACGTTGGTAATGATATAACCAAAGTTATATAGCGCCAATCCGTGCCATGTGCGGGCGCGTCCATTTATGGACACTGTGTAATGTCCTTTCTTGAAGTACCCCTTCGCCATGTTTGGTTTTCTCCTCTCCACATTATCGGTGGATAATGGTAAGGAGAAAAACGTATCTTGATTTCGCCTTCCCTGGAAGGTGGGAAAACTGGCATGTCAGATTTCACACCACTGCGATGTTCTCGGCTTCCGTATACGTACAGACCCAGCGTACGGCGAGTTGCAACTCGAAACTCCCTGTTATTGAATACTGCTACCTGTTTGTGAATGTTGGATTAGTATTTCCACTTCTCGTGAAATTTTGGAAATTTTTATGACCTTGTGTTACGTACGGAATAGTGATACTTTTTGTAGAACTTGCGAATTTGAAAGAGCAATAGTATTTTCCAGTGGGAAAACCACTTTTCCTTCCCTGTTTATGGTGGGCACCTGTTCTAGTTTACTGGATCTGAAAAAAATACTGCACAACACTCCTAGCATAGATGGACTCAAACGTGCAGGGTTTGGTGCGCACAAGAAGACCTTCAAAGTCAAACTGAATTGAATAAACACATACTAATCCTATTCACTTCAAGCTAATGCCTATTCATTTTCCTGTCAATGAGATTGACTTTTATCAAGTATCGTCTTCGTGAAGTTGCGTTAGTAAAAATTTCAGGAAATTCTGATTTTCACTTCAGGAATTTTGGGTATAAGTTATGGAGATACTATGTATTGGTCTCAGCAGTCTTATATTGGCTTCGACTAGCGTTTGTTTCCAAGAATGACATTGGCGTACAATCAGTGCGTGTGTTCAATCGATCAATCACACCCATCCAAAAACGGCTGTAAGTTAACAACATGCATGACGTGAGTAGATCTAGATTAGACTGCAAATTGTCGTGAAGTAAGCACTAACGTTAGAGAAAGTCAGGTGAAGCTGTAATCTTCTTCAGGTGGTCTTACAAGATGATACTTAGTTTACAACGGAGTACTAACAGTTAGCGTAGGCCTGTGTGAATGTAGCCTAGCCTGTACCTGTGTGAAAGTAGGCCTAACGTTAAGGCTAAGTCACAAGCGACAAGTGTACAACTAACGTTACCTTAGGCCTTGTCATAAACTTAGATATCGGAACAACGATTCACATAGGCCTAGACCTTTCGTTTTGTTGCGTCAAATAGGAGATCATAAAGCATCACGGGAAAAATAATGGTACTAATCAGTGGTCATAGCTAAAGCTGTCAAAACAGCAAACCAGATTGTAGGGCTCATTAAAAGGTGTTATGAGGACAAAAGCAAGCCAAACATTTTACAACTTTATTAAACTTAAAGTCTGGTGAGGCCTCACCTTGATTACTGCTCCCAGATATGGAGGCTGTACCTTCAACAAGATATTGACTTAATTGAAGGAGTACAGAGGAGGATTACAAATTTGATTCCCAACCTCCGTGATAAGGTTAATTCAGAGAGACTCAAACATACTAATTTAATGTCATTGGAAGCAAGAAGGCACAGGGCTGACCTGATTGAAGTTTTTAAAATTATGAGAGGTTTTGACAGAATCCCTGTTCATGATCTATTTCAACTAAAATGTCATCAGAAATCCCACATGATCACAAGGGGGCATGCAATAACGATTCTTAAGCAACGACCTAATCTTATGCTGAGACGTTAGCCTACTACTTTTCTCAGCGAGTCATTGATGACTGGAACTCCCTGCTACCAGAAGCTGTTGAGGCCAAAACTGTCTTACAGTTACAGTTCAAAAGGATCACAGGACCGCTATTCAAGAAGCTTGGGGGGCATACTAGGCCCACTAGCTTAAGGAAGCTACCTGCCCCATTAACCAGCTGGGCCACTAGGGACTTTGTGCCTTACTAGGCCAAGTTCCTGGTAGACCAGGTACATAAACCCAGGTACGTAATTTAGAATCAGTGTCCGGAAGTGACGTAGCATTAACTTCACTTAAAACTTAACCTCCAAATTAAAATGTCAATGACAAAGTCAAGTTCCAAAAGAGTAACGATGAAGTATAACAAGACTTGAGAAAAGGTGTTGAAAGAAAGGTGACAGTGAGCAGGGCTCGAAATAACAGGGGCCCGTGGGCCCAATGCGCCTAGAAATTCGCTCGGGCCCGTAGATTCTACAGGAAAAGGGGCCCCGTTGGCTCCTAAATAATTCAAGTCTAATTGTACAGTCTGCACGTGAACCTCTCTATCCACAACTCAACGATGTTATATCTCGCACAGCCTGTGTATTCCTATACTTGTACAGGCACTGAAAACCTGCGAAAACATGTACATTATTTTTGAAATCAGTTCACATCGCTCATCAACAGTCTGCTTTGTCACAACACAGAAGATCACTCACGTAGACATAAACCGATATCAGTCATGAGTAATATAGGCCTCACAAGATCAACTGACGAGGACAGTTGGCGGGAATTGAACAGTGCCCTTCATTTTACAGGCAATAACTTCTGGAGTTACGAGAAAATTTTGAAAATGTGGCATTAGCCCAGGGCTTGAAATCTTGAAAAAGGGCACGGCCAAAATGAGGGAAATGGCCGTCAGTCTATGTTATTTCAATGGACATTTACTGAGGGGCATCACAGCCATCAGAAAGGGCCCGACGGCCATGACCGTTGGTGCCGTCAGGTTATTTCGAGTCCTGCTAGCCCACATGCAACATGGTCTAAGAGGGTATACCCATACTACACGTTTTCAAGCACGTAAAAAGCACCTGTACACTTTATCAGTCCTTTTTTATTTGTAAGTTTTGGGCCCCTTGATTTCTCATTAGACCCCTAGATTCCATGGGATAGGGGCCCGGCAGGCCCACAAAGGTTGAAGGCTTATTTCGACCCCTGGTGAGATTTGAACGCGGAACATTTCAAGAACACGAATGCGGTATAGCTTTTCTGTATTGCAAACCTATGCCCTAACCTGTAGCGCTGCGAGCCGAGCTGCCGGCAACCAATTTTAAATAATATAAGTACACAGGTATCCAGTCAAATTGTCCCTTTACCAAAACGTCCCCGTGGTATTACATATGTAATACAAAAACGTCCCTGCCCATGAATGATATGTATGATACAACCTCTTTTAACTTTAATAAAGAGAAGTTTTGATTGTAAATATCACGACATGAAAAAACTACTTAGCACAACGCTAACCGCTTCCTACTTTCACTTACATTCTCACTGCACACTGCAAGACCTGCATGTAGGCTAGCAAGTTAGCAACACGTACGCCCTGAAGTATTTACTGTAGAGTATTGCGGGGGTAAGTTGTAAAGTAAATTGCTCTTAGTATTTCATTTTCCTTGAAGAAACAGAAATAGCCTTCTAATGTTAATAAAAACATTTAGGCTACAAATAGTTGAAAAATTAGCATAAAACTAGCCTAACAACGATTCAGTCCAGGGACGTTTTGGTACGTGGACGTTTTGGCACAGAGACGTTTTGACCAATAGCAAGGACATTTTGGTATGGGGACGTTTTGGTAAAGGGACGTTTTAACTGGTAAGCAGTACACACTAACTCCATTGCATATATCTAATATATACAATACGTATACAGATATCTCTCCGTATACGTATAACCCTAACCTTATCTCTATGCGTATCACATATATAACCCAATCCCTATCCGTATGTGTGACCCTAACCTTATTTCTACGCATACCATGTGTATAACCCTATCTGTATGCCTACAGTACCACATGCATAACCCTATCCCTGTGCGTACCAGGTTACAGTACGTCACTTCTGGGCACTGATTCTAAATTAGAGCTAAGATAATTCCAATCCAGTGTTGTGACTTCTGTTCTGAAAGACCTTGATCTCCCTACGTTAGCAGAACGTCGTAGACAAAATAGATTAATACTGTTCTCTAAGGGTGTTTTTGGTAAGGCACAAATTCCTGTGGACAGACTTCATTATCCCACTCGCAGAACACGCTGGATACATAACCTGCACTTTTGCCACCTCTTTACTAGGACAAACTGCTACAAATGTAGTTTTCTCCCTAATACGGTTAAGGATTGGAATAGTCTTCCTGCTTCTTTAGTTGAACTAAATGCCCTGCATCATAAAGACCCTGCCCAGTTTATTGCTAACAACATTAAGGCTTGATACCTTTTGACGCATGCGTGGTGAAGTATTGTCCCTGTGGATGTGTCTCCATATTTTGAAAAAAGAAGAAGAGTGACAATTAGCTTTCTCCATGGTGACAATCTACTTCAGTTGTCTGTTCACAGAATAATTCTTTCCAGAAATGCAATTTTGAACTTGAAGTGCCCTCTTTTGATTTGTTGGCATAAGGTCTAGGCCTATAGGCTGTGTCTAGTCACAGATACAGTATCCAGGCTAGGTACAACTATACTAGAATACAGGGCCACTCTTGAAAACCACCTAGCATCCGGATGCACGGATACGACGTGACACTGTTCATCGTGCACCCTAAACTTTGACTCCACATCCGAGCATCCGTGCATCCACTCCAAGACTGATACTGGTGAAATCATTCACTCCGCATCCAAGCATCCACGCATCCACTCAAGAATATTGCTTATGGTCTTAGAAATGGACAATGAGTCGTTCTTAAATGCGCACTTAATACCGTAATTACTCATCCCACAAAATCGAGCAAGCCCCTCCATGGTTGGGCCCCCTGTGGGCTGGGAGTTGTAGAATATGCCCATGGTATTTCCCGCCTGTTGTAAGAGGCAAGTAAAGGGAAGGAATTGCACCGTATTTGAAACCAGACTTGAACCGTGTTTGAAACCGTATGCAGACTTTACCTTTTTACCTAGTTGACCTACAGTATATAACACATTCATGTTGATCATGTGCCGTTAGATCTCATCTAACTCATAACTCCTGCTATGTTCATGTTCCCATTTTATTATTGAATCTTTCATATTTATCAAACAGCTCCAACTTTGACTCTGCATCCACATATCCACGCATCCACCCACTTGGAATGGACTTAAAAAGTTTCAGTTTGACTCCGCATCTGAGCATCCGCACATCCACCCAAAAATACTTGCAGCAGACTTACAAAAAAAAGTAGGGAAAGTTCCGCATGTTCAAAGGTATTCCAGATCAATAATGTGTCGTTCTCAAAAGGCATCCATACTTGTAAGATGCCCTTATTTATCTTGGTAGAAATTTTGACTCCACATCTGCGTATCCACCCAGAGAGTGATTGCTACAGTATGGACTTACAAAATTTCAAAAAGTTTCTGTGTACCATATACCAATATGTTATTATAGACTGCAGATTTTCCCAAACTTCGACTTCACATCCGTGCATCTGGATGCTTAGATACAACCTCTGAGTGGCCCTGTATTCTATAGTTACTCCCTAGGCTACACTTACGCAGAGTACATACATGCATCTCCTGTCACTGTTGGCAAAGACTCTCCACCATGGACCAACTTTAGCATTACTATACAGTTTACAATAGGCCTAGATGTAATTGTGAGTAAATAGTGTTATGGCCTACTGTACCCTAACACTTAATTTGTAGGCATAGCGTAGAATACAGGGCTACTAGAGGTTGTATCTGAGCATCTGGATGTGCGGATGTGAAGTCAAAGTTTGGGAAAAGCTGCAGCATAGTCTATAGTTACATGTTGGTAGGCCTACGTCCTGTGCCGAAAATTTTCAAAAATTTTTCAAGTCCCTAGCCAAAGCAATCACTCCCTGGGTGGATGCTCGGATGTGGAGTCAAAAGTTTTTACTGAGATACTTTTGGGTGGATGCTTGGATATTGAGTCAAAATGAAACTTTTTGTAAATTTTTTAAGTCCATCCCCAGGGTGGATGCCCTGGTGCAGAGTTGGGGCTCTTATATTAAACATGAAATATTTAATAATAAATGGGGTACTGTATATGAATACAGCAGGTCAGTTTAATGTGAGAACGACTCATTCTTCTCCATTCCTTACTAAAGACAACAAGCAATATTCTGGATAGTGTTCGGAAGCAGAGTGAATGATTTCACCAATATCAGTCTTGGAGTGGATGTGCAGATGCTCAGATGCAAAGTCACAGTTTAGGGTGCAAGATAAACAGTGTCTTATTGCATCCGCACATCCGAATGCTAGGTGGACTCAAGAGTGGCATTTTATTCTATAGTTGTATGGTAAAAAAAGGCAGTATGTGCCCTCCAAACACTTTAACGTTAAGAATATACTGTAATAACCACATTCCTCCTAACCTAACTCATAGATAGGTTATCTCATTTTACATTAAAGATTTGTTAATTTTGTTATTAATGTGAGCACATTGCCTCACATCCCTTTTGTTTTTCTTTGTAATTTAATGCCCTGGTTGTCCTTGAAATTTAATACTGTTGGAATGTTTGAATATATCTTTTAGATCTAGCATAGAACTACATGATGTAGTTCTGTTAGCAAACAAAGTTATTTCTTCCATACAAGCATCACTATCATGAAGAAGTACAATGCTATGCCTAATCAATGTGCCGTGATGACATCACTGATTTCCGATGCATTTTTTATGCATTGTTTTTTTTTGGTAACACTTTTTTACTAAATTTGTAGCCAGTCAGGCAGATAATGTGTAAATTTGTCAACTCTGCCATGTGGTGATATCCCCACTCAAGCATAAATTATGGGCCATTCTATGACAAGTGGTCCTGATAGGGTAAAATAAGAACTCAGTACTAGGTGTCTAATTTCAACTCTAAAGATTAGCAGACAGGTGCAGTTTTCACTTTTAGTTGAATTTTCATGGATTCAGTCATTCCTTTGGAAAATGCCAACACCAAAGAATGTCATACATATGTAACAACTCAAAATACTGAATTGTAGGTAAAAGGTAATTTGAAGAAAAATAGAGCAAAATAACTAAATAGAACATGTCTTTCTTGATTGCAGCCCTGGAAAGCTAACTGATTATTCATTTCTTGAGCATTGCACTCAAAATTTATCAGCTACTTGGATCAAACACAATGTTTAAATCTGGTCACTGTCACTGTGACTTACGTGACAAAAACATGCAGGAATTTTTTTACAACAAATAGGCATTAGGCAATGCCAGAGACAGTGATGAAATACATATGCAAAGGTAGGGTGGAGGGTTAAAATAACTTATCATCATTTGGAAACATTTGATTCCAAAACTTCTTTTCTATTGAAGTTTGAAAAGTGTGACTTAGGTGACATTATGTAAGTCACAAAGGGTAGTGTGACTTATGTGACAGTTTCAAGTTAGCTCCTTGACAAAATATGATAAGTGAATGATAGTTGGCATTTCTGCCCCTCAATGCATATAAGAAATCACATATCTTTAACTAATCCTTGCACTTCAAAGACTCCTCAGGTGTTTTAATAGTCCCATGATTTGGTCTCAAGCCATTGTGTATTATTTCTGAAAGCACACTCTGAGCTGTGGTGATGATGCCAAACAACAGTATAGGGCATTTGATTTTGACCTGGGTACATTGAAACCTAAGAGAAGCCAAAATATATTCATTTAAATTGCAAAATGGCAACGAAACAATTAGTGCAATTATTGCAATTATTGAATGTGAAATGCCATTTATTATGTTCAGATCATACAGATCTAAGTGAGTATCAAGAAGATACAGTATAGTACCATTCAAAGTGGTATTGCTTAGGAGACTCAATCCCCTTGTGGTTCTGATGAATGCAATACACACAACCCAGTAGAGCAGTACAATAGTAACACAACATCAAATTTTCAATTAAGTCTAAAACACATCCAAAAAATTTAAACTGCTATCTTTGTTGCTCTATAGATACTCAGAGGTCTTGTAGTGGCTGTACGCAGTGCACAGTACACCTTTATCATGTTTTCTAAACTGTGGAATATTGCATAAGATTTTAGATGTCATTTTCCTGTTGTTTTAGTACAGTAGCAGGCACCATAACAAAACCCTACGTGTATTGACTGTTCTTTGGGTGTATATGAAGAGGGGAAGGGGAAAAGTATTTCTGGTCTACCAGCTTTGGAGGGATGCAATGCAATACAATATGTTCATAAAAATTACTTAATATGGAATATTTTTGATCATACAGTAAGTACATAGTTCAGCTTTGCCAACAATCTTCACCATTCTCATCAAAGCCGTTTTACAGTATTTAAAAGGATTTGTCAAGAGTTGCAGGGAGTGGACTCCCACTGCTCTTTGAAACCTCCTATGGATTTGTTAGTTAGTTAGATGAGATTTAGTGACACACCAACACGAATGTGTTATATAGTGTCAACAAGATAAGTATGATTCAAGTTTGGTTTGAAATACAGTTCGAGTGCAGTGCAAGTCCTCCCCTTTAGTCGCCTCTTATGACAGGCTGGGAATACCGTGGGCATATTCTACAACCCCCAGCCCACAGGGGGGAACCTCCTATGCAATGGTCTCTGATACACTCAGTGACAAAAAGTCAAATTGAGAGTCAACTGTTGTAGTGTACTGTACAGTGTACCATAGGTATGCCTCTGTTTGGCCCTTCTCATATTCATTTTACCTCCCTTGAGTGAGCATGTCATGTATAGTGTATTACAAGGACCCTGTATAAGTAATGAGAGTGTGGTGTAGATTTGATGAATAGGTCAAACAAGACGTAACAGTGATTGTTGGCTATATTGGTCTTTATTATGTCATGCTTGCAAAGCCAATTTAATGCTAATAAAATTTAAAAATTGCCCTCACTTGACTTTGATAAGATCTGCCAGTTACTCTCCGTCAGCTTTTTGGCTTGGCCATGATGAATGATCTAAAGCACAAAATTTACCTAAGTTTTCTCTCAGTTTACAGTTTCTGGTCAAAATTGCTCTCAAAATCATAAAGACTGAAACTAAATCAGTGAAAATTTTCCTGTCAAGAATCTTCAGCGGCTACAGTAACCAACAAGAAAAGCAAAATGCAAAAGAGGAAGACAGCAAAAATGATCAGACAATGTTACCACTGTTGCATAATTAGCACATATGGAAATACCACACAATATGGAAGGTTTCTGTTCTAGTGCTCGACCTTCAGCGCTAAAAAGATTGTAAAATCTCTTTAAACAATTCTTTGTCCCTATTTGTGTTAATTATACTAGTGCAGAAAATGTAAACACAAGTACAGTAAACACCCAAGTATTCTTAGAATTATTGCACTCTTTCCATAGGAGGGGAAATAGCTTGATGGAAATTAATGTTTTTATTTTTTGGCTAAATTATTTGTAAGTCATGGCTGGCAAAATGAGCATCAAAGGGCAACTATGAAGAGTACATTTTCTTTTTGAAATGCATTGGAATGAAGTTATTTTGACCCTGTCTTTCTAGATACAATTGTTATTTCTCATAAATGACAATTCCAGGTCATATGTATAGCATAATGTGTCTCCAATAGCAAGTTAAATGACTAGTTGGTTGGAGAATATTTAGCTCATGTTTATTAATGGTAAAGTGCAACATAGATATTATCCTGTAAAACAATTATTGATAGATTTTGATGAAAATTGAGGCTATTTCTAGGTTTTTAATACTTTTTACATCACATGTCCAACAACATTGTCTTTTTCATGTGACCAGACCTTTAAGGAAACTGCAGGAATTATGCAACATTAAGAGGAAACCTTGATTCTGCTCTCTTTTTGTGAGAATTTGCTATGACTGTTTTATTTCTCAGTAAACCAGGCAAAAACAATTTTAATTTGCCAATTACACATTTTGAGTTAAAGCTTTGCAACCTTGTCATGATTATGACCATTGTTCTTCACAGTCAATTGCTAAGTGTTCTTTACTATTATTGCTCATATCTTTATCAATGTCATAATGACATGTTGTTGCTCCATTTGATACTTTCATACATTAGTTCACTAACAAAAGAGACTTGAAAGAAAGATCATATCTTGACTGATTTTCAGTTGCTTTGCTTATGTTAAACAGGGATGTAAGACTTCCGGCAATTGCCGGATTTCCGGCATTTTTGTTTTCCTAAAAAAACCTCCGGCAACTCGGCGGCCGGAAAAAAATGTTGGCGTAGTTCTAAAAAATCTCTGACAAAGGAATTTTAGCCTGCCGCGAGAAAAAGAAAGAACTGTTTGTACTGATTACTTCTGACCACGTCTGGAAATTCTAGTTCCAGAAGGCCTCTTCATTAACGCGATCATATTCAGAGCCGATTATACAGTATATGACCGCCCTGTTGACATGGCTCCTCGCTAAACCGAAAGCGAGTTCTCCGCTGCCTGCAACTTGAGCCAAATGCATTGTCGCGGACAAATTCAGCAACCATAGAGGAGGACATAATGTGTAAACATAGCCGCTATGCACGTGGGCAGCACCGTTAGACTATGCCCTGAACGGAGATCGATCATGCTCAGTAGCGTTGTTGTATATTCTTTGGATAGGGGTTACTGTAATTGCTCATATTTTGTTGAGAGGGTGTACTACCAAAACATCGCGCGTTTCCGATCTTTTCCCATGCGATGTGTACACAAAAAAGCCTAGCGTTATACAACCACATGCAAACTGTATGATCATACTGTGGCATTCATGCGTCACTACGGAAGCTTTCGCGTTTGTGTGAAGATTGTGTCTGCAATCTGTACGTACTGCATGCACAGCTAGCTTGTGGTTTTTCTACGTACGCAGATTCTAAACAGACGGTGCACGTAAGCAGTTGCACGTAACAGCCTTGTGATATAGTAAAAGAGCGTAGCCTAACGTTGGCTAGGTACGTACATATTCAGACTTCATTAGCCTATATGTATATGGTATGCACACATTGCAAATTAAATGTATGTAATGTAACGCAATATATTCGTGGATGCTCGTTGGGATTTAGTGTTCGCGGCAACGGAAGACTTTGACTATTTATAAAGAAAAGGTGGAAGTTCAAAGAAATGTGGATTTGAAAGACGTTGATGGGATGAAGAATAAATTCAAGTGGCAGTGGATGGGAGTAAAGGACGGTGAGGGATATTTTCTGTCGGCTACATAGTAGTACATACAAATGTACGTAACACTAGCAGGGCAAGCTAACTTTGATGTAAGGTTAGGCTATCATTTGCAAGTTCCAACAAACTTATCACTTAGTTCACGGTAACGTTAGTAGTGGAGCATGTGTATCAAGAGAGTACGTCTGAGAGTGAGACACGCGAGTGTTGCAAAATTAGAAAATGTGAAGCAATCAAATGCTTCATTTTTTACTCCATGAAATGATGCTATCTTCTCATCTGGTAGCCTATAGCCTAGGCCAAATGCAGAAAATGGTGTAACACTAAACACAGTGTCAGTATCCTAGGGTGTTTACCAATTCCATGGTTAACAACACTGCTCTGGACATTGTGTATGTGGTTTGTTCAAGGCAGCTTTATCGTGCAGTACAGGTACTCTGAACATAGCCTAATAGTCGTATACAGGAAAGTCTTCTGAGACCCCATCTACAGATGTATGATAAGTTGCAAACCCATGAGCTCCAGGGGCTTTCAGCGGACCCTGCACCCCGGCCGTGACATCAGGGTTTTCCCTGGGCCTTTTGAACGTCGCGGGCCGCGACGTTCAAACTTCAAAAACAGGAAGACCGCGACGTTCAAAAAACAGCCGCGATGTTCAAAAATTCCTCCGGTACCCTGCAAAAATGTTACTTAAACTTTGTCAACGATCGCCTTTTGTTAATACAATGTGCAGTGAAACCACAAGCTTATTTCCGAAACCTTGTCACGGCAAAATTACGAGCCATGTAGTACTACCTTCGCGGTAATACTTTCGTGCTCATACGTACCCACAGTCATACACGCAAGTCTCAAGATGCAAACAGAAAGCTAAGCGTTCGGTATGTATGCATGCCACACACGTACACGGAGTTCAGCAAGCCCTCTTTCATTCACACGTAACCCTCAAGTTTAAGTTTACATGTCATTATTTGGTAATGATTATGTACATTCCAACGTGAGCAGTCGAGTAAACTATACCGTGAGACGCAACCACAGGTATTATAATTCTGTGGACGCAACTTGCAAAGCCAAAACCAAATGCCCCGTTTGGCAGGTTATAGGCTAGGCGGGGCTTGTGTCTCAGAATTTTCAACCCAACGAATGAATGAAATATCAGCATTTGACCGACAATATTATTGATAACGTGTCCTTTGTAAAAATACGTAACTTTGCATTATCAGGGCCGCCAAACAATCTACTCATCTTGCTGCTTTCAAATCTTCACAATATGAACACATTTTTTGTGTCGAAACTGGGTAGAAAATTCGTACACGGGTACCCAAAAAGCATTACCCGTCGGGTACCCGACCGTAAACCTTGCAACATCTAGCCTAAGTTTAGTGCATGGTATGCACATACAATTCAAGACTCCACCCATCGGCCCCTTATCTCTGGTCGGATCGATCTGTTGAAAACAATAAGTCACATTTTCTATATCTACAATGTGCCGTTGGTCCTTAACCTCGTGAGTTCAGAAATCAGACGGGAATTAATAATTTGACCATATTTTAGTGCAGTTAGTACAAATTTTAAACAAGTCCTATCACTTCTTCCTGTGGCTTTGTGTTCAAGTGTGCCGTAACGTGTGCATCGGAACCAAAAAATAACATCCAGTTTGTCACTGCAACTTCTGTACTGTAATGTACCTCAACCATGTGATCAAATTTCTCGTAACTGTTTTCTTGTTACTCTTATGAAAAATCCACCTTCGTGATAATGACAGTAAAAAACTTTCTAATGCATCTCCTAGCCGAGATTTCACCCGCACAGCACCGTTAAAAATGTACGGTAAGATACGGCAGACACCGTGTACGTACGAACGTTCGTTCGTTCGCTGCCGGAGTGCTCTCTCTGCTGTAGTTAGCACATGACTTTGGCAAGTTCCATTTTTCGCAAATGGGGGGGGGGGGGTACGTAAAATACTGGGAAAATATTTTGCTCTTATTTTGCCATATATTTAGGAAACTTTGGACATAAAACTTTTGCAAGTAGTTTGAATAGCAATAAAAAATTACGAGCAATATTGCGATAGGAATCATTTTAGTATGTAAGGTAGCACCAGGATAGAAGTAACAGGAAAGAAGATTTTTTTTTCGTGCACACAACGCAAAATACACCTTGAAAGAATTTGTACGATTTTAAATATGAGGGAGTGAATTTTGCTTCAGAAAAAAGTTTCTCCATCAAAAATACGAAGTTCTGGCGACTGATTCGACTCAAAAGAATATTATTGTGGTTGTAATAAGTGCATATCTTATGTAGACATAACTGTATCACCAAAATTTACTTCTTCAGATCATGAAATCATGTCATGTTAATGTTAGTGATAACTTGACAAGTATGAAATCTAGCAACATCGAAAGTCGACCCACGTGCCCTATATCCATTTGGGTATATGTGTTTATACGGCAAAGATACGTGTAAAATTTCTAGTCGGTCTTTCGCGCTACTTCTGGGCCTTAGTTTTGGAACGTTACTCATCCACACGCACTGCGTGCAAAAATTTTTGAGCTGTCTTTCGACGTTCATTTCTAGAGATAGGCTAGGCTATTATACAGTATAGTAGGCCTATGTTGTTTCGTTGTCTAGTATAGGGGCGGCTTGATGTTAGAAATTCGCATCGCGGGGCTTGTTTCTGGTGAAAAATGCAATGTAACAAAAGCATGGTACGAAACAGACAAAAGCAACTTCATTTCAACATAATCGTGAATGAGATGGGGGTAAATACATTTTGTTAGTTGCAATAACCGTGCTATTTCGCGAAGATCAAATGGGAAAGGCTGACAAACTCTACCCGGGTAGCCTACAGTAGTAAAGTACTGTGTGCGCTCTGACGTACCTGAACTGTGCTGCATTAGAAATTGCGGTAACTACTAACAATAGCCAATGATCGCTATCATTTGGAGAGGTTAAAATATTACGAGTTTGTGAGCACCAATGGTGAATATTTTGGCAGAAACTTAAAGAAATTCTGTTGACTAATTCGCCTCAAAAGTGCCACTATTTTGCGTTTAGACACTTCTAAAATTCAAAAAATTTCGAAAAGGGGAGGGGGACACCCCCTCCCCTTATACCCCACCCCCAGGCCGGCGATCCACCGTCGGACGCGGCAGAGCCGCGACGTTCAATTCTAAACCCAGGGAAAACCCTGGACATGTATGATTTTCCTGCAAAATCACCTTGTGCCACTTACATCCCTGAAGTTAAATGAAACTCGGACAACAACTGACTTCGAGAAAGTAGAAAGTTCTGGCCAGTTACTTTTTGAAAGTTCTGGCCGGAACCAGAACTTGCAAAAATTTTGGGTTCCCGCTGGAAGCTCTGGTGCACCCTCATTTTTTCTGAGATGTTTCCAGTGTATCCCACGTTGCTTTTTTTCATGTTTTACTAGAGTTACTATACACTGTCTTTGTGACTTATCATCACTTAAGTTGTTTTGTGATGAGAGTGCTGAAAGTTTCAGAGGTCTGAAAATGCAACATTTTAGAAAGATTTGACTCCATTATCTCAGTGTGCCAGTGAGATCCCACCAAGTTTTCAGTGTATAAGTTTTAGGGCTTTGAGTTCTTTCAAGTTAAGTTGTTTATTCTGTGGTATCTTGTTGGCTTACCAAGTTATGGGGTCATGAAAACTAAATGAGGGTGCTGTTAGTCAAGGGTTCAGGTCAGTGTTACATGACACGCCAGTGAGATTCCAACAAATTTTTTTTTACACTTTTGCTCTGTACCCACCAGGTGATTTCAAAATATGTTTGCCATTTGTTGGAATGTACTTGGTGCACACATACATTTATGGGAAATTGGCTAACCATTTTAATGATTTATTTTTAAATTAAATTAAATGATTTTCTTATGATAACATAAAAGTGCCATGAACCTAAAAATTGTTTTATTATATTGGTTTGATGAGATTCCACTTAATTCTTTTCAAAGTTGATCTGGGAACCCATGTATCATAACCCCACCCCACCCCCCAAAAATGGTATGTTTTTACAGTCACACTCTTTAACTTCTATCATTTGGGGGAGTTCTGATATTTCTTATTCATTCACAGAAACATTTCAGTCTGTAATGTTGGGTGTGCCAAATTTTATCCATTGGTTACACCTTGAGTGGTTAGAGCATCCGAATTGCAGCCGGAAGGTCTAGGGTTCAAATCCTGGCCGGGTCATACCAAAGACTTTAAAAATGGAACCTACTGCCTTTGTGCTTGATGCTCAGCATAAACAATGGAGTAGGGAAAACAAGCCAGTGAGCCACAACTGGAAAAAAGGCCGTGGTCGTCTCGACTTGAACCAATTGGTTGGAAACTGGGACGTTAAACCTCATCTAATCTAATCTACACCTCTATGTTCCGACATCTCTTTGTTCCAAGATCTCTGTATTCCAACAAGGCTTCATTGAGATCATTGTTAAGATGCAGGTTAGGTTCTAACCGAACCCTTATCCTAACACTGACCTCATATAGACTTGTCGGGATATAGAGACATTGCAACAGAGAGCAGTCCCCTAATCCATCCATGCCACAGGTTTGTAATATTAGTCAAGGCCTAGCCAAAGGATAGGCCCCTTCATCATGTTTCAAACTATGCTTCATGGGGTAATGTTATTTACATCTCAAGGCTAGGCAATAAAGTTTAAGCTTTGACCTAGACTAGGCTAAAATGTGAATGAAAATACCTGTTGATGAGTTTCAGTCCTCTTTAGAAGTCTGGCATGTTTGTATGAATCTCCGAGGCCTTTTAAAAATACCCTTGGCAAAATTGCCTAGGTTTTTTGCTTAGCATGTTGTTAAGCTATAAAGGTATCACATTTTGCCTCAAGGTGCAATGACTTTGGGTAAAACAAAGAAACATTAAGATTGTGTTCTGGGTAAATGCAAGAGTGTCATCATACAAATTATTGCACAATCTACTTTTTTGGTTGAGTGAAGAAAATTCAACAATTTTTATCTCATCACAGGAATGCCTTGTTAAGGTGACAGTGTACAGTAGTTTAACCAATGAGATCCATTTTTGATTCCTTGCCAAAGGCAGGGAAGGAATCTATGCGATGGTGATGTTATGATTGTTGTGTGTGTGTGTTGTAAACACGGTATCTCAAGGAGGGTAACTCCGAGGGATCTCATACTTGGTGTGTGGATTGCCCATATTGAGTAGATGATTCCAATAGTTTTTTGTGGAGGTCAAAGGTCATTTGGGGTTACCAGAGGTCAAAAGGTTTAAACCTTGTGAACACAACATTTCAAGAAGGGTAACTACAGTATGACAGATCTTATACTTTGCTAGTGTTCGACCGATTATGCCATAATCGGTAATCACCGATTACCGATTATTCAATTACACAATCGGGCTGATGCCCATTACCGATCACCGATTATTTACATGTATAGCAAGGTCATGTTTTCTCGCCGTCTGTCGCATATTTCTAACTTTGTACACACACCATAACATAACCTTCACACTGGAGATGAACGATTAAGAACAGTTCCCTACGATCCAGGAGTAGAATATTAAATGTTTTTGAAGGATTTCCTTTCCAAATACTATGATAAAAATCAACCATAAATACATGCTTTCGTACGATGTCACAGGCTTAACGTTAGCCACAGAGTCTGTCGGCTTACATACGGCTCTACCTACAGTAGTTCTATCCACCGATCATGTCGGAAGATTCCGTGCAAAGGTCTGTACTGGACTGTAGTAGTGCTATATAGTAGCCTATCCACCCAGATTTAGGCAAAAATATCTAACTACCTTGGCACTTCGGGGCCACTAAACATTCCACTCAATTTGCCTGATTTACTCATCCCATGCTCCCTTAACGATATGGATACATTTTTGTAATGCGTCTTGCCCAACACTTACGTCTTATGTAAAAGATTCTCCAAATGAAACGTAAAACTAATTCTCGATAAAGTCCCGTTATCGAAAAACTGTTGCCGTTCCGGCGTGAATTTAACACGGGGCCCGTTTCCCTTCGTTCATCAGTTAGGAGCACGGACGGAGTTCATGACCAAAATGCTACGTAAATGCGCAGGCAATGCACTTAGCCTTGCATTACGTATTACACACTGTACTGGTGTGATTTCGTAGGTGAACTTCAACTTTGCAAGAACTGTACGGCAGTTACGTGTGCGCATGTGCAGGTCATAGGTAATTAAAAACTTAACGAAAAGAATGTGGGAAGTGGCATAGTTTATGCAGGATAATAAGCCTCGGGTTTCAAAAGTTGCTACAGTACAATACATGCACCAAATGTGTACAGATGATGTGGTTTGCACTGAAACTTGAAAAAAACATAGCACGAAGTCATTTCTTCCTGTAGTACAATTTGTATGCAGATGTGCGGCATGGTCCATGGCATGCACACCTAGGTAATACTGTGTGGCCTTTCACGCACCTGAACTGTGCTGCACTGAGAGTTACGGCAACAATTACGATGATTGATTGCTATGATTTGGAGAGCTTAAAATGTTGCAAGTTTTGTGAGTATCAGTGCTGATATTTTGGGCGGGAACTTAAAGAAATGCGTGTTTTGGAGAATTATAAACATTTTTGCAGAAACTTTGAAGTGTATTTTAGCCCTGTTTCCAGTTTTCAAATAATCGGTGGTGGTAATCGGTTGAAGGACAAAATCTTACCGATGCCGATTATTTACCGATTGTGCGATAATCGGCCCGATGCCGATTATCTAACAGATGATCGGTCGAACACTATACTTTGCATGTGGATTGCCCATATTGAGTAGATGATTCCTGTTGTTTTTGGTGGAGGTCAAAGATCATTTGGGGTTGAGAGAGGTCAAATTATCAAAACCTTGTAAACACTATCTCAAGAAGGGTAATTGTGAGAGATCTCATACTTCGCTTATGGATTGCCCATATTGAGTAGATGACCCCTATCATTTTTGGTGGAGGTCATAGGTCATTTGGGGTCACCAGAGGTCAAAAGGTTAGAAGCTTGAAAACATGATACCTCAAGAAGGATAACTGTGAGGATTTGGATTGCCCATATTGAGGAGATACTTCCTTTTGGTTTTGGTGGAGGTCAAACCTTGTAAGCAATATACAGTATCTTAAGAAGGATAACTTTGAGGGATCTCATACTTAGTGTGTGGATTACTATTATTAAGTAGATGATCCCTACCATTTTTTGTGGAGGTCAAAGGTCATTTGGGGTCACAGTTTGGGTCAAAACCTTGTAAACATACTATTGAAGGAGGGTAACTGTGAGGAATCTCACACTTGGCCTGTGGATTGTTCATATTTAGCAGATATTTAGTAGATGGCCATATAAGGCAGGTGATCCCTATTGTTTCAAGTGGAGGTGAAAGGTCATTTTGGGTCACAAGACTTCAAAAGGTTTGACCTTATTAACATGATACTGGTATCTCAAGTAGGATAACTGAGGGATCTTATGCTTGTCTTGTGGGTGATTCATGTTTGTAACAATATATCATATGGCAAGGAACCACACTATATTAAGTCTTTTGGCTTTCTAGTTAACCTTTGGAACATGTACAGTATCTTTGTAATTGTGAACCTGAGATGTAGGTACTTGAACCCTCTGTCAGCAAAGAGGCATTTTGTAATCAGTACTGTAAATACTGGTTAGTCATTAGACAGTGCCAGTCATTTGAGTTTACAATTAAGAAACTGCGGCAGTTGCATTCTAGTGGTACCGGAGGCTATGCTGTACAAACCAAAATGTTAGTGCGTGTTAAAATTTACCTGGTTAACAGTGTTCATTGCATTTGATGAGATCACAGGGAGATGGATCCCATGAAATAAGTGGAATGTGAGTAATAAATAATGGAGAGACTTCTTTCACTTTGTACTGTACAATTCTTACTGCACTAAATATACAGTATTATACATGTACAGTAATGTCAAATACAAAGATCCACCATAGTACCCCATCATACCTTAAGGTAAATGTAACACCTCTTGTTGGAATTTATGTAAAACATAAACAGCCTTTGACAAGGAAAAGGTTGGAACTACATCTCAAAATGCAGATGTGCACCCCCTGATTGTCCATCTATCCAGTAGACAAAAGAATTGCAAGATAATGAAGGAAGCACATACAACAAGGCTACAGTACAAACATGACCCAAGGATTAAAAAAATTACCCAGGATGGAATGTCCATTTTTGTAAGTTATATCTCAAATCATTGCATCTGTTACAGAACCTCAACAAGGACACAACCTTAACACCTGATACAGGTAACTTTCACATTGGAATAAGTGATTGGATGCACCAGAATTATGCAATTGCTGGATATTTGCAGTAACTGCCATATATAGCAACAGAACACACAATGTAACTACAGTACGTATAGGTGTAACCAAAGAACTGTAACACCAATTTAGAACAAAGGAGAAGAGAATGCTTAGTTGAGCTTGTGCATATTGTTTCTTACACTCTATGAACAGACAGATCATCTACAGTAATTACTAATTACCAGGGGAGATTGTTTGGGAAATTAAAGCCAGGGCGTTGGGGTTGGTAATAAGATATACCACACTTAGACAATAGAAAAGTGAGGTTCGAAGATCACCGTTTGAAGTGTCTTCAATTTTCAGCATGTATACCAAATCATTTTCTGAAAGCATGTTTTGCTACCAAACCTATTGTGCTTATTCCAACACAGGCTGTATACATACATTTTACTGGAAGTATGGAATGATGAATTTTGGTGTTAATACCAGCATGTGTAGATAGTTTGGGTATATCACATTATCATGTCGGACAATGCATTTGCACAATGCAGACACTGTTTAAGTGAAAGAGTATATAGTAAACCTGTGGCTAGTAGGCCATTCGTAGTGACATGGAATCCGGCTGGTTGTCATTAGGTTTGAAAGTGTACTGTACATGACATGGTAGTGCATAAACATGGGAAGTACCTCGGAGGTGGTACTTCTGTGGTACAAGGTACTGCAAGTGGAGGCCTCTGGGATCACTTTTATACAAGAAGTGAGATAACTCATGTGCACAACCCACCACAGAAAACACATATTGACCCACATAGTCATGGTACAACAATAATTGTGTGTGATCTGATCTTAAGTTTGAAGGAGGTTGTATGGTCTTGTGACTATGAGTACAATCTAGTAGTGCAGAGGCTAGATTCACTAAAAAATTGCATCAGATTTTGTGTAACAAAAAATGCTAAACCTGTCAGGTCTGAACTTATGTGGTAGTAACAAAGCCAGCTTACACTGTTGTGAAAGACGTACTGTATGCAGCATAAATTGCAGTATATGTACGGAGCCAGCTACGTTCTTCTTACAAGAAATGTGGGCCTGCATTGCATTTGTATTACTGTATTAATTCCGCTGAATTTTGCATTTGGAAATACAGATATTAGCAGTATTTATGGAAATAAATGTGAATTTGGTTTTGGCCATATTAGAGGACCCAAAAGAGGACCCAAATGACAACTCTGAACCCTTTTGTTAAGTTAGGAACAATACTTGGGCACATTGTTTCATGTATACCTACTTCATGCTGCTCTGTGACATTTATCTCTATGCAAGGGTTTTGTTCGTAGGTATTCTGTGGCCTGCCCCAAAATCTTGACATCTGTTGGAGTAAATTCAGCTACTGTAATGGTAAACACTAGGATTCAATTTTAGGTCTTAAGGTATTTTAATTATTAAGAAGAATAACTTTAATCTCCTCTTCTTGTCTTTCCATAATAGATTCTTTGAGTCTTCAAGAAGATTTTTAAGACAATGATTTAAGATGCAGGACGTTTGTTCCACTGCTACAAATCCATCTGACTCAGATGATGAAGAACAGCTTCTTGTTGTTGGAGTGATCCCTTCATCCAAAGCTTCAGATGAGAGCTCAAAGATGAAAGTGAGTTCTCCTCAGAAGAGGGCAAGTATGTCAAGAGAAAGTGTGGTCAAAGGAGGAAAAAGTAGGGGAGCCAGAAGAAAGTTGTCTTGTAAGGCAGAGGAGAGAACTGATCTCAATCAAATGTCAGAACCTGACAAGGACCTTCATGATGAGGTGATTGTTGTTGGCAGAACTTCAACTGAAAAAAGAGAGATTGTAACAGCTCAAGAGGGCGACTGTGATTTAGAGGGAAGAAAAGATGTGACTTGCCGTAAACTCAGGCAAGAGGCGTTAGAAAGGATAAGTTTTCAAAACATGGGTCAGACAGATGTGGAGTCTACATCAGAGGGAAGAGAAACAGAACAAAAGATCACCCCAATACAGTTAGGTAAACATGAATGGACTGGTAACAAAGATGCCCCTTGTCTGGCTGTGCCCTCAGATGTTACCCTTTCACACAACGTCAGTAGTGCATCAAAGAACTGGAATGAAGAACAGTCAACATCACGTGCAGTGAAAAGGAAATCCAAACTTGAAAGAATTGGCCCACTTAACTCAAAAAAACGACCACATCACACAAGAAATTGTAAGAGAAAGAAGAACAGTAAAGATGCATCATTAGAAGAAGTGCACTCTCATGATATTGAAGATGGCAAAAACATTTCAAAACAGGAGTTATGGTTTGAACAACTTGGAGAGAAAGAGGATAATGAAAAGTCTTCATCCCATGATAATCATTGGGATGTGAATGGACACCTTGAGACCAACAATAATAATGTGGATTCCAAAGGTATGGTACCGTGACATTGATGTCATTGTAAAGTTTCAAGAGTCAATACCATGTAATTGTTGGCAGAGAGCAGTACACTGTAGGTCAGTCATATAACAAATAGTACAGTCTATTTTGCTCCTACTTCCCTATGAACTATAATTGGACAGCCCCATGTGCAGTTGATTAGCCAATGGCAATGCTTGCATCTCTACCAGGCAATGCTCTACATTTTGAATGTGAGTTTGGTGAATTTTTAGTCATAGTTGTGGTAGGAGAATTGACCCAGTTATTATTTATAATTTTATTAAAGAGGGATGGGCCTTGATAAATTTCAAGGTACAGTGCATTGTTATGTCTTGTGCTGCTATTGAAACAATCCTTTGTATCATGTCCAGTGTAGGTATATATAATGTATCAACAACATAGCTTTGTGGAGTAGAAAATGAAGCTAACCTTTTTGAGTGCACATGCTCAGCTCAAACATACAGTGTCTTGAAATGCCTCATAAGTCCTGTACTTGATGTTTGTATAGGGAAGTGGCATACACAGGACTTAGCCCCATTCCTTAAATAAAGCCAAAGTGGGGAATGCCCCCAACTTCAAATTTTTTGGTGCTTGTGTATGTGCAGTATGTTTACATGTGGAGGCTGTTGAGGGAACATGTCCCATTCCTTTTCCCCCATGGGCCATGTCCCCCCTCCTCTACTCTGTTGGTATGCCAGTATGTAGAGGATTGAGTCAAGTGGAGCTGTCATAGTTGGAAAAGATTAGGCTTGAGGAATACCAAGTTTTTTAAGGTCACAATGAGCCTTGGAACGTTTTCTGACCAGAGACTCAAGAGGAGTCTTTGTTTGCAAGTCATGTTGATGTGTATCCTAATTTTACAAGACTCAAGTCAGACTTCAATTGTGTCATTGACTTCGTGTGGTTACAGCACTACTATTCAGGATTCAGTGGCTCATTGGAAGTACATTTGGTTCCATACAAATTAGAAACAGTTCTCAAGTTTGAGTTCTTCTTTATTTTACTTCATTACAGTACTACAAGTTGAAGTAATGTACCAGTATCTGAGCATTCATAATTATCTAAGTTGAAATTGTTTGTCTGGAGACTTGTTTTCATAATTGGTTCTTTTGTTTTTTATGTTTTCACATAGTGGCAAATTACTTAAAAGGAGGGTTTAAGCAAAAATTTTCTTTTCATATGTGAAAGAGGAACTTTATGCAATTTGGTGAAACTTTCAATCCAATCGGACTTGTAGTACTCAAGATATCAGCAAAAGAAGTTACAACATTTGTGACCCAAAGGCAAGTGGAAGTTATATTAGTAGGCAGCTCCCTGATATTACTTCCTCACATTGATAAGGAATGCTTTGTTTCCTTTATTTATTCAGTCTGTTGTGTTGACCTTGCAATTACCGTAATAGGGACAGGACCTCCCCATGGGGAATGTGAAGTTTGTAATTTTCCCATGCCTCTCCTGCAATCACATTGCGATAACATTCGATTGTTGAGGAGAAAATTGATGATAAAATTTAAAGAAAAACAAAAGACTGCTCATTAATGTGAGGGTATGACATCATATGTGCTTCCTTCAAGTTCAGTTTGTGTTGAAAATGTGACAACTTTATCTGCTGATATCTTGAGAACCATACATCCGATTTCAATGGAAATTTCACCATATTGCTTCGAATAAGCACCCCTCTAATATATCAAAGCTTGATTTGAGGTTAGACCCTTCTTTTAAATGATAACTGTGAAAGGAAGTAACACAGAATGTTGCCTACTATAGAGGAAATTTACTTTAAATTTCATTTTCCTTTTAATTCATTCTAGATACTGAGACATCAGTGACAAGACAGTCAACTTCATTGTCTGAGTAAGTACTGTAAGATGTGTAATTTTAAAGGAAAATTAAATGATATTTTAAAGCGTGTACAAATTATTTTTCTGGTGAAAAGGCATTTTATACGTATAGGTTTCCCAAGGACAGAATACCAAGTCAGAACGCAATAAGCAAGAATGAAGCCATGTCAGAAATTGCAAGACAAATACTGTATAGCATAAATATGGACCCTGAACATGGAATAGTTAAATACCTGAGCTGGTCTGAGAAAGGAGATTTACTAAACTCAGAGAATCAGAGAACTACTGTACAAGGATAAATTACAACATGGAGATTACATCCCAAGGTAATGTTACGCCTAGAGTAGGCTCTCACGAAGTGTGGGTAGAGCTTAATGTGGTACTGTGGGGTGGCAATGTCTGTCTCTCTCTTCAGAAGCTTTCATTTCCTGCAAATTGTGTCAGATTTTTCTGAATTTTTTCGTGGAGGACCCTCACAAGGATGGCAACACAGTTTGTTCTTCTACAAAGGATTGGATGTAGGAGTTCGGGGAATTTTAATAATTTTCTGACATTTGACAGTCATGACATTCCTTTCACAGCTCTGACTCTCTCGGTACAGTGTTTATAGTGTATGGTGTTTGTATCAGGGATTAGCCTTATCCGGAGGGAGTATGTTCATTTATTGAAGTGGAAGCTTAAATTTCATGACAGTCCACAAAGCAGGCAAAGTTTGAAACTTCAGAGTATTTTTCAGGAAAGTTGCTGGACTGGAAAATATTAGGCAACAATCAACTTACTCGTTATAAAATCCTCAACCCCATCTGCTGGTTTAATGTATAAGAATTGATGTTTCTGACAAGACCTACAGTAATTAAGGTGTTAGTTATAATCAGTATACTATGCAGGCTATGTAAGGTACAGTATTAATATGAGCAGTTCTTCAGTATGAGTTTAGGAATACTGAATAAATCCAGATGCCTTCTGATAGCCAGTTTTCATGACAAGAGTGAAGTGTTATATTAATCCTAGGTAGCTTTCACTGCATGAGAAAGTTTATATTTCAGGTAGCATTGACATATGGGTACTGTAGAAGTAGTCAGCCTCTGAAGAAATCTAGAGTGGCATAACACTGTTACTATGAGAGAGGGTAGGGTGGGGGAGGGGGAGCATATACAGGTCAGTCTGGTACAGTATTAGTTTAATAGTCCCTCTACACTTAGTGTACATAATGAGAATGGAAAGTTTCATCCAGGGTGGAATCTGTCTGAAGGTTTCAAGCTGCATTAACTTTTTCCATTAAGATGGATGAAACAGGGGCTACTAAAGTGCTGTATAGTTTTAATACATGTCGTTAAAGGGAAAATGAGTCACCCCAAGTTGAATTTGTATAGCATGGAATCCTATTTCTTGAATGGCTCTTTTAAATTCTCTCAAAACAATTTTGTAACTGAATTTTGTAAGCCATGCAAAATAACCCCTTTGTTCACCTTGAGAATGCCACATTCATGTTCTGAAATGTAAAAGATAATTGCAACAGAGATACTGTAAGATGAGATTTTTAACATTTAATTCATCTGTCAAAGTACTGTAGGTTATCCTTAGCAACCAAATAGTATATTGCTGTGAGTCCGGTCATTTTAGCACAGATTATCACCACTTATAAAAACCCTGTCTTCAAGCTCGCAACTTTGTCGCAATACTGTACATTTAGGACTCTCGCATTGAGGGCACAACGCAATGATTGTGAAGAATGATTTCAAGAATCATTGTCACCAGTCCATGTGACTTCATGCATCCATGTGAGAAATTATGATTTTGTCTGTCATACTAGATGGGGAAGTGAGAAAAGGCCAGGACACTTTCAGTGGTCGCTTGCCTGACTTGGCAAGTGGGTATAAAAATGTAGAGTCCATTGAGTGATCAATTCCTTTTCTGAGTCAGAAAATTTGTGTACACATACAGTAGGTGTGGTTGTACAGTAAGTGCTCAAAAATCTTGTCAAATTTTTTGTGCTAAGGGCCACTTTTACTGGAGTATGTACCTGTACTGACCAGAATCTGTACCAGAGAAGTATTGCAGTAAAAACTATGGGCTCCTCAAATCTTAGCCTGGTTGTTGCAATGCATGTCCTAGGCAGCAAATGGGAAGCAGGCCTGGCCTTTAGGCCTATTAGGAGAGTAAGGCTATAAAGTGATGAACATCTACACAGTTCATGTGTTGTTTAAAGCACTTGGCATCTCAAACTTCATACCTAGTAATAAGATAGGCACAGTCTCCCTTCCAACAAAGTTTTGTTTTCCTGCACTTTCTGTGTTTTGCAAAAAGGATTCAGTTGCATTGTTTGGCAATTGGCCAGTGGACCACTGCAAGGTAACACTATAATAAATAATACTGTACATTTTACAAGTACATCTTGACTGTTACATTTCTGTCTTGTATGTCATGAAATCACATTGAATGTACAGTAGTAGTTGAATGTACAGTAGTAGTTGAATGTACAGTAGTAGTTGAATGTACAGTAGTAGTTGAATGTTTGGTTGGAAGTCTAGATAAGTCCTTGAAAAGTCCTTGAATTTTTCTGTTGGAAAGGCTACGAACCCAGGCATTTATCCTTTTTGCAACAATTGAAGTTTGCATCTTGTGTTCATTCAGTGCTTAAACTGCCATTGCTAGGGAAATTTTTCCTTAGCAACCAAAAAGTGTATCCATGATGATAATTTGAAAAGTTAAATGTGCATATTGTTTTGTTTGTAAAGCAAATTATGACATATCTTCCATATTCCCATCATTGTAAGTTTGGGTTTTGTGTTTATTCTGCCGTTTGACCTCTTTTGCTGGGGAAAAATTTTCCCAGCAACCAGAAAAGTGTTTTTGTCATGATTACTGAATAAACATACATAAATGTGTTTTCTGTTGAAAAGTAAATGCAGGCCTCCCAAAGTGGCATAAAATATGGATAAAAATGGGCTCAAGTATAAAAATGCATAAAGTGAAGAGAAAGTCATAAGAAATCATAAAGTTTTGAGATAAAAGTGTGATATCACATGCTGGTAAAGGAACACACAAGTATTTGGCCACCAAAATTGGTGTAAAAGTCCTACAGGTATAAAATATTTCTGTATGTGTGTATACATTGTAAATGCATGAATAGGCGTATTTGGTCAAAAGAGTGTGAACTTGTGCCTTATATTTTCTGTAATTGATATATTTACTTTGCCTTACAAGACCTGCAATGAGACGAGGTAAGGCTGTTTGTGCAACAGTACGCTCAAAGTATGTGTCCTTGCCCTTGCATATTAACAGTTGCTATTTATGTCCCAATACTGCACTTGTTTCCATTGTTAAAAGTACAATGGGTAGGTTTTCAAGTGATTCCCAGTTACATAGCCTCCTTTATCTTACTTTTTCAGTCTTCCTAGCTATAGTGGGGCTGAGGTAGACTGTGTCTGATCATGTGCTCGAGAAATTTGAATTGTTCACCTTGGCAGCTCTACTGTGTAGCTGTGTCATTGTGTCATAGAGCTAAAATTCGAAAAGCTTACAGTATGTGCAGGAGTTCTGAGTAGCTTTTGCTAGTATGAAAGAGATGTGATCAAACTTGATTATTGACAAAAATGTGATAACACTCTGTACGTTGTACAGTAAACATTGGTAGTGATGAAACTCTGGCCAGAAGCCTTTGAAGTCCAACTTTTATCGAAAACAGTCCTATTTTTCTCCGTTTGAGTTTTGATCCTACTGTCACCCTTCTTTCTAAACTGGATTCAATTGAAGGCCTGAATGTGCAATAACCCTTTCAGTATGGAGAATCTTCACTACTCTCTTACAGATGTGAAAAGGCGATTTTTGACATAACTTCGTTTCTTTTTATCTTTTGGTTCTTAGGGTGACGCATCACTATTAACTCTTTCATTGATTTGCGATACTAAATCAACTCTCATTGAGAGTCTATTGTGCCCAGCAGTTTTTATGGCCAGAAATAACCCACTGTCTTAAAGCTGACAAGTTTTACTTCTGTGACACTTTTGATTCTTGGGACCACAATTCTTAACGTTTTCTGTCAGTAGAGTTCAGAGCTTCAATGTGTGATTAAGACGTTGAGGCTTGAGCACCTGCCCTGGAACATTTTACTCTTTCTCAGGTGTGAAATTTCTAAATTGTCAAAACCTAGCTGGATTCCCAGTTTAAAAGAAGGCTCTAAGCTCAAGTGATGGTTTGATATGTTAGAGAGGTACTTGTTGTAAGCATTCTGCTGAAATTTGCATTGAAATGGGATGTGTGGTTCTCAACATATTAGCAATTAAAGTTATCACATTTTCAACACAAAGTGAACTTGTAGCATATATATATGTGTGTGTGTGTGACATCATTACCTCACATTAATGAGTACTCTTTTGTTTTTCTTTAAACATACAACCTCCTCCATAATCCTGTGTTATTGGAACGTGAATGCATAAGAGGCATGGGCATGTTACAAACTTGAAATTCCCCATGGGGAGCCCCTTAAAAAGACAAAGGAAACAAAGCAATCTCATTTATGTGAGAAAGTGATGTAACTCCTGCTTGCCTCAAGCTCACTCTGGGTCGCAAATGTAGTAACTTCATTTGCTGATATCCTGAGTACTACATGTCCAATTAAAATGAAAGTTTCACCAAGTTGCTTAGATTTAGTTCCTCTTTTACATGTGGAAATTATTTTTTTGCTTAAACCCTTCCTTTAAGTCACATCATTGTTAACTTTAGGCAAAGTCAATGTATCCAATCGAGCACGGACTGGGAAAAGATGTTGACCTCAAAAAGGTAAGGGCACTAGTTTTGAAGGGTAACACTGTGAGTGGGCATGCACCTTGCCTAATGTACCATTGTGGATTGAAATGGATTAGGAAGACTCAATCTGAGATGGCTGTTTTAGGTTCTTTTTGGTAAAAGTATGGTACTTCTGGACAGTGGGAAGGTGTTGCCTGATAACATGTGGTGTTATGAGACTTAAGTTGCATACAGTGATGTATCAGAGGAAACAGGTTATGGAAGGTGATTGACAACCTAAAATGTATAAAAATTATCAAAGATGATGGCATAAAATAGTCATAAAAACTGAAAGTGGCATGAAAAAGCATAAAAACCGTAATGAAAGTAGCATAAAATCATAAAATTTCTCAAAAGTGGCTGGGAGGCCTGTAAATGACATTATTTCCATAATTTGACATTTGGATTTTGTGTTTATACTGCCCTTAAACTAAACCTTGCCAGCAACCGTAACAGCGTATTTGCAGTGATTACTCATAAATGTGCAACTTTGGAAAGTGGGAACATGTTGTCTTAGGACATCGTTCCCAATGTATCTAGACCATTAAAGTTGAGATTAAAGATGAAACCAAGCAAACACTACAGCATGGATCTCTCACCAGATATTGTAGGGCCTTAAATTGTCTCACCCCTCTGTCCCCCACCCTGTCCAACTTTCATCATTTTACATTTTGCTAGAATTGACCGCACATGAGATTTCAATCAGTCAAGCAGTGGAAGGGAAATGATGGCCACTGAGAGAAAAAGACCTATAACAATCGTGCATATCCACAAAAAACCCCCCATGGAATTCCAAAATAGAATATTAAAACCTGAATGGTGCAGCACATGTGGTTGTGAAGCCATTCAAAAGGGTTGAGCTACTGTAGCATTACTACTCTAGTTAAAGGCTCTCTGATCTCACCCCCAACAGTAACAATTCCCCCAACTTAGTTTACTTCTAGCCCCTCCTCCAATTTAAATCAAATCTCCTGTCTAGTATACCTCTAAGACAGAGCCACAGTAGCCTTCACTGAGTTTAAATTGCTCGAGGCAATATTGTCTTGAGTGGGAACACAACTGACTGTACAAGTCATTGTGACCAACCAGAGTGTAACTGTATTGTTTGAATCAATGCCAATTAAAGTGCACTTATCAACTGTATTTAGAACTCTAGGGCTATTCTTAAATATGTTTGGACAGAGGGTTGCTAACAGCTCTTAATTTGGGGGAAGCCATATCCCTTTAAGACCCTTTTAAAGGTTTGTTAGACTAAGTAAAAGCATCACTGCTTCCCTCTGGCTCCTTTCACCTTGAATGCATATTGAGTTTTCTTAATATGCTGTGTTGTGCATTAATGTTAATTGCTAGTATTCTCAGGTGAAAAATAAACTTTAACTTGAACTTGTTCCAATCAGACATCTAAAAGTAGTACCTACAAAAAGTGTACTGCTTGAGTAGAGTTTATGCTGTAAGAGTTTGAACAAAGAAGCTTAAAAGTCTTTTGGCAAAACTTCTGGCAGTCTTAAGTGTTTCCAAAGAACCTAATTTTGGTTGAAACTAGGGCTGTGCACAAGTCATAAGACTTAAGTGGGATCTACTGCACTGTATGCATTAAAAAAGTGCAGCTGTGGTAGTTGGGAAGAGGCAAAAGACTTCGTTTTGTTTGTTTGTTTTTTTTTCCTTTTACATATAAAAAATTGAAAATAATTATTAACTTACTCAATTAGTTTATTATAAAATTGATATTACATGTACAGTTGATATACAAACTAAGCTGTATGTAACAGGCATGTTGCAAACAAATATATTGTGTAATTTGCACAATTTTAATGGAAATTTACACAGATGACAAACCAAAATTTGGGGAAGACATAAATTACATAAAGGTTAACATTTTAAAAAGTAACAATACTCCTTAAATACTGTACGGTATCATAATGAGCAGAATGCATAGGATGTATAACAAAAACTTACAATGTACACGTCTGTGGTGCCAACCATAGGTCATACTGTGATACACCATCAATTGCACACAGTGGTCAGTACATACTTTAGGTACTGTACTCTTAACTACAAATAAATAACTGGTTTTGATGTTTTAATAATAGTAACATGTGAGGTGTTGCCAAATACACAGAAACCACATAAATTCTACTCACCATACACACTATTGCAGTGTCCTCTTTAGTAAAGGAATGTAGCAAGTGAAATAGAGTAAACTGCCCTTCTGTCATTGTTTGAAGGTCCAAGTGTTTGTGCCAACATTTATTTTTATTATGTGAAAGAGGAACGAAATCTGCATATTCTGGTGAAATTTTTCATTTGATTTTGATGTGCACAGTGTGACACTTGAGATACAGCATGAGCAGATGAAGTTACTACATTTGCAACCGTGCAATAATGTAAAGTGAACTTGAAGCATGTAGGGGGTTTCTCCTCACATTGATGAGCAGTGCTTTGTTTCCTTTGTTTTTCAATATATTGTTTTGACCTTGAAATAGATATGAATATGAGTTTCCCCAAAGGAATGTGGAATTCACAAAATCTAAATGCCTCTCATGCATTCACATTAGGCATGCATATAACTGTTGAGTAGAGACTTGGCTGTAAAGTTTTAAAAGACAAAAAACAGTGTTGAGTTGTGTGAGGTTATGATGTCATGCATGTTTGCATCAAGTTCACTGCTGGTTGAAGTGTAATCAGTTGATACCTCAAGAACCACAAATACATACAGTGGGAACTGAATGCAAGTTTCACCTTGGAAATGCTAGCATTAAGTATTCTATCATGTCGAAACTAAATTTTAGCTTAAGCCCTTCTTAACAAAGATGATGCAGAGAGTATATACATACATGTACTGTACATATTGTATGTACACTGGCAATGTAGTATTCACTCAGGGCTGTTTAGGTTACTGATTTATGGACATCTGTTTTAATTGTTTCTATGCATTTACTGAGTACAGAATGTATAAAAACACCTGCAGTTACGCTAGACTAAACAGATGTTGCTTTTAAACAAAATGAGTTTCCAACTTTTATAGCACCTTTTGCAAAAATGTAAGAAAGCTGGGTTAATTATGACGCTGATATTCAGCACAGTGAGTATCACAATGTTCAGTTGGTTTCTAAAAGTTGCTTCAATGCATCATATTTGTATGAAGCTTTTTATCCATGTATACACTACATGTAATACTTGACACGCAGGTTTTGTGTGCTCCAACAATGTATTGTTCGTAATTTTATGAGCTTTGCAAACTATTTTAGGAAGTCAGAACAATGTTTTGCTAGGATTTATGTTAAGTACTGTACATACTGTAAAATCTATATTAGATTTGGTGATAAGAATAAAGGCTTACTCTGAGGAAATAAACTTTTTCTAAAATCATCTGTATATAGTGCTTAGGTAAAGGTTAGTGCTGATGGTTTTTTGGTTTTTCAAACAGGAGTCTTGTAACAGTCATTGATAGAAGTGTAGTATGTGTTTAAGATCATATTTAAAAGCAGTATTGGAATTGTGCATCTTGTGCACGAATATTTAATGATATTAATGGAAACATCATGCTATTTTTGTTTTGCACTTTGTTTGATAATATTATGGAGAGTATTTAGGGAAAGAGACAAAACTTGGTATGAACAGGAGAAAAGTTTATCCATTGCAATCTATGTACAGTAGGTATGGTTAAATACTGTAAGAAGGAACCTGTGAAGTGAAGATGGTATTGAAGATCAGTGTGATAAGATTGATGCCACAGTAGTTACTGTAGACCTGCAGTTGGTTAGAGTTAGATGAGGTTTTACAGCTCAGTTTCTAACTAATTGGCTTAATTTAGGCTGGCCACGGCCTTTTTTCCAGTTGTGGCTCACTGGCTTGTTTTCCCTACTCCATTACTTATGCTGAGCACCAAACGCAATGGCAGTAGGTTCCATTTTTTAAAGTCTTCGGTATGACCCGGCCAGGAGTCGAACCCCAGACCTTCCAGCTGCAAGTCAGATACTCTAACCATGTGACCATGCAGTCAGCTAGTTGCTGTAGACATGCAGTTTGACTTGGAAAGAGAGGGGAAAGGGTCCAGAGAAAGAGTAGGTATTCTACTCCTCTGGAAATGATAACAGAAATGAAGGACCCCTTTAACCTAGCCTACGTAGGGCCTCTGTGGCTGCCGCCCCTTTTGTAGGCTGCCGCCCCTCAGAGCCTGCCGGCGATAGCCATAAATTCCTTTCACTGAGCCTCAAAGTTGATGAACTTAATATTCATGAGCATGAATGGCAATTGGTCCATTCCTGAGGTAGGCGGTGCTCAATGACTCGGATCTGTGCAACACTAGGTTGACCACAATTTCGTTTAAACCAAAATACATTTCGCCCGTTAAAGCTTCATATTTAGATGGAAGTCTTGATCATGGACAATCTACTACAAACAATGACAACTGATATCAAAGAGTTTGTTTAGAAGCTGACAAATAATCTTCGGTTGAAAGATATCGAACAGACTTTTCTCGTGGCTGAGTGGTAGGTTGTTAGTAATTAGTTGAGGAGTCGCTGTACTGTGTGTATGCACACACAGTGCCAGGGAATACCAGGATTGTGTCGAGTTGCATTGACCACTTTGACTCTACGTACTGTTGCTTCATCCAATCACCTTAGAGCTATGTAAATGAAGTTTGCATTGGATTTCTACACAGATGAAAGGAATTTGTTTCCAAAGCCTGCGGACGTTTGTTTTTTCGCAGCGATGAGCTGAACGAAAAAACTTCGTCCCCTCCGCGGGGTACCTTTAACCAGGAGCTTTATAATACTGTGGTCAATAGGAGTAAAAGATGTTTCTAATTAAATCACTTTTTTTATATTTTTGTGCAGAATTGACTCTGATGATGAATTGATAGACCCATCCTTAGAAATTGGTAAGTACTGGATGATCATTTTTGGTATCAAATGAAGCTTTTGTAACATTTCATGATAGATGACATTTAATAATCTGCAAAGTTTAGACTATGTAAGCTTGGATTTACAGTAGTTTTGGTCTCCAATATCAGCATTGCCTGAACATTATTTGTGGTACATATTAGAGCAGTACCTTCATTGTAAATACAACTGTATTAGCCATAGCACCATACTTCCAAAAAAAAAAAAACCTTCATATGTTTACTCAGACAGTAAATATTTTCCCTTATTAAACAAAATCACACCACAATGTTTTTTCAATTGGAGACTGACAACAGGTATTATGCAGTGATTGGCTGGGCTGTGACAGTAGCTTGAATGGTTTTGGATTGGGAGAGGATTTATAAGAGAGTAGTTATGCACATATTGGTTTTAGGCTTCATATTCATTTGTTAGTGTAGGGAGGTTTCACACATGCAAAAGTCAACTAATCAACTGTGTCCTGGAGGACAAGCAGCGCACGGGGACTCTGGGTCATGTACTAAAGCAATGTTGTGTGTGGCGCCGTGTCCTTCAGAACAACCGTGGTGTTCACTGAATTTGACCTTTTGACCTTTGGTGCAAGCTCCCTACTCATATAATGGAACCTACACACATAAATATTGTAGGTAATGGTTACGGTTGTCGTGATATGAAATTTTTGGTGTCGATATCACAGAAAATATTCCTTGGGAACCCCATTGATATCGTAGTATGGAATGATCCTGTTTGCATTTACAAAGGCACCATTAGCTCACATGGCTTCTGCCACTGCATAATAGCGGTTGTGATAATGCTGCAGCTCTACCACTGGGGAATCCCAGTTTCAGTGTTATTGTGCAAGAAATTGCCCACACACTGTCTACTATTATATATATCTCAAGGGGAAATATGTTGGTCTGGTAATCCTTCATTACAACAATGAATTTGAAATGAGTCAGGAAATACCAAATAAGACACAGTTAATGATGATATAGGCTTAAGCACTGTTGCAAGGGCTAGAAGCTATGGTAACACAGGACATGTTATAGGCACATTACAGATGTGTACATTGATTGCATGTAATAGGAAATGACTTGAAACAGGATTGAGGCTGTGATCACAAGATCTCTGTGACACCTGGTAGTAATGCAAATGTATCAAAGATGTAAGAGTTCAGGAAATTTCCTGATTTCAGGAAATTGGAAGTCTTGAGCAAAATTCTCAGGAAATCCATTTTACTAGCCAAACAGTTCTGCAGTGGGTGAAATGGCCAAGGACAGGTAAAGATTTGGGTTTTTTTTAAATCTCTGTACAAAAAGATGTAAATTTCTACTCAAAAAAATATGGCACCATTTTGCACCTCAGCTGCCTCCAGATGTGAAGAGTTTTTCAAAGGGGAGCCCTCCCTCTGAGACTTCCCCCATGCCGGCAATCCTGGACAACACAATTTCAGGAAATGGACCCCTAATTCGCTTACCATCTGATGTATTGTTTGTTTACGTAGTTGTAGTAAGTGACCTTCAATAAAGTGGTCTGCAAAGCTTTTGATATCAACCAAATTAATGTGAGTTCTAGAGGAAGTTCCTAAAATTTTAAGGATTTACAGTTCAGTGTTTTGTGGAAAATTCATGGAAGAAAATCTTTTAGGCCTAATTGTGTAAAACATGATGTATGTCACACTGGCAAGTGCTTTCTGCTACTTGTCTGCATGCCCATAAACATTAAATTTAGATTTTTAAAAGAAGGATGGTTGTATCATTTCTAGATTTAATATGCTAAGGTGAGTAGTGCTTCAAATGAGAAAACTTAGTGAATGTCTACTCTAGTAGATCTTTTAAATTCTGTCTACATTTATCATTTTTTTTTTCGTTGTATTGACCAGATGAGGAAGACTTTAATGAAGGTGATTTGGTGTGGGCTCGCCACCCCAGGAATCCATTCTGGCCAGCTGTGGTAAGAATGTCTCCTGTTTTTGATTGCCAGAAAAGTTGTTAGTTTGAAATTATCTTGTTTTGTCTTAGGGAGGGTTGTAGCTGTTGAACAAATAGGGCTAAAATATCTCCGTCATTAGATGTAGAGGTACAGTACTTACATGTTTGTGATGCACATGTCTGAAACCCTGCTGTACAGTGAAGTACTCCATGTCATAGTAAGTGCACCACACAAATAGATACAGTATCTTTACTAGAGGGCAGCATACAAACCTCCCTCATAGAGCAGAATGTGTGGAGGGAGTTGAGACAACTTGGTTCCCAGGAAACAAATGTTATGTGATACATGGATGTCATAGTAGGGCCAAAACAAACATAGCCAACTTGTGTATTGCCATAGTAGGTACAGTACAATCTGCCAGTGATATCAGTGCTAGGGTAGTTGGCATGGTGAGTGGATCCTTGCTTTGTTACCCCATACAGGGGGTTTTGTTTGTGGATGAGTCTAGTGGGAAGTGAAGTGTCCCCTCCCATCTGAGATGCTTTTGTTGATGTACGGTGTCTTCCTTGCACAAGGGCCCTGTCTTTGAAAAAGCAAGTTGACATGATTCTGTTTAGAATTACCATTATTCAGCAAATCTGTGTTCTTTTGGGGGTCAGTGTATGGTAAGAGGGTAATACCACCTTTGAAAAGTTTTCTTTATGTATTGGCCACTTAAATGCAAAATGGTGTTATCTTTGGCAGTGTGAGTATTTTGTCATATTTTGACACATTTTACAGTACCAGCACTTGTGAGAATGGATTTACACTGATGCTCACAGACTTCTGAGCTTAAGCAGTAGTGCTTATAGAAAGTTTTTCTGATCTGGTACTCAAGTAAAATTTGCATACTGGTTGTGAGTCGAGTCGCTTCTCTGGTTCTTGTACAGTATTAATGACATTGTTGATGCTAGTAGTCTGCTAGAAAGTGACAGTTAAAGAGCCATTTCTTGTAGGATACATTACTGGTAACATGTATTTATATAGTAGAGAGAAACATAGGCATAGGAAAAGGGGGGCAGCAGGGGAGATCACCCCAGCCCTCTGATTGGTGAAGGGCAGAAACCTTGTTCCCCCCCCCCCTCCTTCCCACTTTGGATGATATGCTGCCAAAATATGGCATTGAATAGAATAAAATCACTTCAAAGTTTGTCAGTATTGCATGATTTTGCATCTAGGGCACATGAAATAGTAAAAACATTTCCAAAGTAGAGGGGACACCCCCTCCCCTTGGACCCTCCCCCAGGACACTGATCACTAACATTCACTTCCAACCCCCACTTTCAAAGAGCTTCCTACGCTTATGTGAAAGAATGGTTTAACATCAGACTCTACCTTTTTCCTTTTCTTCCTTTTCAAAAGGTTAAAGATATCAGTTGTGGTAGGCAGAAGAAGATCACAGTTGAGTACTTTAATCAAGGGGCTGATGTCTACAGGTAAGTTTTCACCTTTTAGGTTACATTTGTTTGACTTTATATTGTTGGTTTTAAATGTCAGTCTTTTCATCAATATCTGTGTGTTGTGTGAAAATAGTAGGCTGAAAAAATGTTTTGTTTTGAAATGCATATCATGGAGGTATACTCATCAGTGTATAACACATAACAGCTGCCATAGTAGTACAGGTGGGTAACCATACACCATGGAGATTCAGAGTGATGAGATTGGTAGAGAATGTGCCAACCTTTCACTGTTTTAGTATCAAACAAATTTTATATATTTGTGTCCCTTGTTGGATGGCTCTGCTGTCATTTGCAATGAAATCCTAACTTAAGCCACAGGGAAATGGTATTGTCCCTAATTGTGACCTTCTGTGAATACTAGTTTTTTTTTTACCATGGGTATGAGGAGTGTATTTACAATTGAAGATTTTCTTATCCTTGTATACTGTAAGTATAGATACCAAACAATATCTGATCATATGCCAAACTAAACAAATTCTTACTGTGTATTTTCCACTTTTCCAGGATAAATCAAACTGAAGATCAATTGCAACTGTTCGTTCATCCACGGTCAGTCTGGTGTAGGGTCCTCTATGAGCCAAGTGGCTTCCTGACCCTCAGACATTAAACTTAAAACTTAAACTTGTACAGTGGGACTTAGGTCAATGTGTTTCAGAAGGCATGAGTTGTGGAGTGCATACCAGTCATTTTATCACAACCACTCATCACCCCAAATACTGTACATCATAGGTTTGGGTCATCTGGAATTCAGAGTAGTTGACTGCACTTTGACATTTACATGGGAAAATTCAAAAGATGTAGTGATGCCCACATTACCTAACATGCATAGAGAATGCTCAGATTACACAGCAGTGTCCTCAGCAAAATGTGGTCTTGAGCTGTAGGGTTTAACTGCACAAGAGAGGTGCTTAAGACAATTTTTAGGAGGAGCTTGTAATAAACTTAGTTGGGAGAATTTTTACTGTCTGGGTGGAGGAAATTTTCCCTTTTCCTTTGAAACTCAAGGAATGCTTTGAACAAAAAGAATATGCAGGCTGTCTAATAACCTACTGCCTAACCCAGTGCTCCAGTCTGATTGTATCTTCACAGTAGTTGGATTTTGTAGGCAAGTATCGCAGATGGAGGCTCAATGATTACTGACTGCAGTCAAGCTATATCTAAGAGACTGTTACACAGTTACACAGGGACTAATGAGTTGTGATGCACTTGGTGTACGTGCACTTCATGCTGCACTGTTTGGTGACAAGAACTAATTTGAACTCACTTCTATTCATTCCTGTGTTATCAAGACCTGTCTCATTTTGGACTGGTTACCAAGAATAAATAATTTTGATAGAAAGTTTTCCTTCCCTCTTGCAGGTGTCAGTATTCTGTTCGTGCCATCAGGCCTTTTATTCAGTATAGGAAGAAAATGCTTGTAAGTATAACGTTTGTTTCATTATTATTTTGACGAGGTGGGGTGGGAGGTAGAGTTTAGAATGTAAAAGAGTTTGCTAGTTGTGTTAGTATGTAAAAAGTTTAAACATATCGCCAAACAAAGAGCTTTGAACTTTGTGAAAAGTCTATTTTGAAGTATTTGTCTTTGCTTTCCTATGGCAACTGGAGTCACTTTGCTGTAAGAACAATCTCTAGAGGGAAAAGACCATATTTATGTTTTACAATCTTTAGGTCCAAAAAGTACTCAATAAAAAAAAAAAGTAAGGTCACCTCATTACACAGCTGAGGTGGTGTACATTTTAACTGGTAGGACATAATAAGAACAATCTCATTGTTTGTAGGTTTATGTTACTGCAAATTTTTGTGAATTTTAGTTAAGGTTCATCCTGAAAAAGAAACAGGAAGGATGTGAAATCCTCATTAAAAACCCTGTGAAGACAAAAACCATCAGGAAAGACAATGTGCAACAGTTTTAGAAGCCTTACCTCCTTTCGTTGAAATAAGACTTGAAAGGAATCTTGAACCCATTTACATCCTTTGCCAAAAGAAGTGACTCTGGCAGATGGTGTTCCAATCAGTAGCAACCCTCTGAGAGAAAAAGTTTCTCCTGACCCATAGATTGCAAACATCTTCTCTGCATGTAGCGTACAGAATCTTTGTTTACTTGCAGAAATTTTCATTGACAGTCTATAAAGTGTGATTGGCAATCATTTCACATTTAATTAGCTTTACCTTCTGCTTCAGTTATATAATGTTCTTGGAAGAAGTTACAGAAGACAGTGCTGGGTACACATGTATTTGTGGGAGGGATACCAGATAATGTCTTGAGGCAAGATAGGTTTTACTGTGTATTCTACATTACATGTTGTACATTATACAGTACTAGGTGGTACTAGATGGTGTTTGACTTAACCTGTTCATTTAAGGTTACTGTTGTGGAATTCTTGGGGCAATGATTGCATTCAAACAGGTATTTAAGAACTGATTATTCGACAAAGGAAAATTGTGTTATTATTTTAATATTTGCTGCTAGCTTTGAGCTGCTTACTGCAAGGATGGTAATTTCCAGTGATAAATAAATAGAGAGAGGGTCAGTTCTGTTCTGTTCCATATACTCTGTTCTATTATCTCCCCTGTAGGGGAAGAATGGTAATTATGCAACCATCACAGTGCTGTTGGGGAATACTGTGTGGAAATAGTTACTTTTGTGCAATTTTAATTTAACAACATTATTATCTTGTTTTTTTTTTTTTTTGCTCTTCTTTTTTTTTTTAGATTGCTGGCTATCGCTCTGAACAGAGTGAAAGATTTAAGTTGGCTGTCCAAGAGGCCATGGATTACTTGAAAGAAAGAGGTGAGATGATTTTTGTGATGCAATTGTTTTAGACAAATCTTTAAAGGAAGGTTTGTAAGGAAAATTCGTTTTGATATGTGAAAGGAGAACTAAATCAAAGAATTTTATTCCCATTGTGGTTTAAGAGATGTAAGAAAATGAAGGCACTATGTTTGTTACCTAAAGTGAACTTGAGCTAGTGCAGTGTTCTCCTTACTTGAATGAATGTGCTGTTTTGTTTTTCACTACACTGATCAGCTGTTTTAATTTTGGGGATGTGAGGTCACCCATTGGAAATGTGAAGTTGATAAAATTCCCCTGATGGTTATGCATCCACATCATAAAAGTATGAGATTATGGAGTGGATTATAAGGTGTAAAGTGTGAAGAGAAATGTAACAGATTTGATTATGGTAAGGCTTTGATGTCACCTGTGCTAGCTTCAAGTTCACTTCATCAGCTAGTTATTTAAGAACCAGTCTTAAACACATCAAAACTTACTTCTTACACATAGAGTTGACAAAAAGTTTCTTTTAAGGAGGTGAAGAAGACTTGAAATGCTTTTCAGAGATAGTGTGCCAGACATTTAATGACATGATGGTGGAGCGAACAGTGGATTTTTGTTGAAATATTGTACGATCTCTCACTCTCTTCACATGTCATTCCTTGTTTGAATAAGATTTTTTTGTGTTTTGCTTTTAGTGCCACTATTTATGAACCATTCATCCACATCAATGATTTTGTGTCTGCAATATTTAATGTGTTGTAGCTGCCACTGTAAATATACTACTGTAGCACATGTGTGTGTGTGATTTGTAATGATGTTGTATTGATATTACCGTTAACTTATATTATCAATGTGGGGGTATTCAATCTAACATTTATATTGGCCAAAACTGATCTGTTACTGATGGTAGAGAGAGGAACATGCTGTATGCTAAACCATTAGCTATTGCTAATCACACACAGTACCATAACCTCACTGAAATTCCCTTTGAGAACCTTTGGCACAAACCTTTTGAAAACCCTTTGTGTTTAAAGGGAACCCTTTGAAAAACCCTTGTGGATTCAAAGAATCCCTTTGGTTAAAGTGATATTACCTGTTCAAGAAAAGGGAAATACATACGTCCTAATGTTTTTCTTCACATGTCAATACACTAACTATACTATTCATGGATGGAGTTGTTAATGTAGTGACTGAAAATGGTATTGTGAATAGCAAAATGTAAAGAACAGTGTAAAAACAGTCAAAATCTGCAGGCTATTTTGAAAAAAACCATCCTCATTACAAATAGCTCAAACCACGCCTATCACAGCACTATATGAATATTCAGTGATCACCCAGCTGTAAGCTGTATGTACCGAAGTACTGTACATGGGCTTATATTCCCTAGGTTATTCATGCATTAGCTGGGAATAGAGTGATTTTGAAAGTTGTATAGTGCACAGCACACTTAAGGTTTTGAAACAAAAGCACCTGTTTTCATCATAATACCCGTGTTAGTGAATGTCACCCCTAACAGTATCAAGGAGACACTTGCATAGTAATGCTTGTAACGCTTACCAGTTACAGCTTTGTACACTTGCTTACTTCCCGGCATCCCAAATCTTTGTCCTTGAGTGGTAGGGTATGTGCAGGTAGGTCTACATATCAAATTTTTTACATAAACTGGACAACGATACACTAATTGACCAAAAATGTGTTGAGTTTGTACAAGGGCACTAACCTGAAGTATGACAGTCCAAAACATAATAGTCGTAGTCGTAAAATTGTATGGCTCGATTTGATTTCCTCCAGTCTATTAGCAATGTGATATTTCTCATGGTCAACTTCGATTGTTGTAGATGGTTTCTCCAATTCCAACATGTAAAAGAATTTGTGTCTGTTGTATCAGAACTCCCTGGTTGAATCAAGGCAACTGTGTACATTTCAGCTGGGAAATGTAACAGGGAAAGTATGTCTAGGTAGTAGCTCCATGGTATGACCTTGCGATGGAGGGTAAGCATCTCAGATGTCAGACTCCAAGCTGACATGTTCGTTGACCATTGAGAATTTGAATGACTCAAGAAATGTTCAATTGTTATTCCTCAGAGGTAGTACTTGCATGTTATATCGATGGCCAGTCTTGTGGGTAAATTGAGTTAGATTTACTCGTATTTTCTTGAGTCTGCCTTCAGACTCATGCAAAAAACACTCTTCGGTGATCACGAAAGCTCACTAACTGCACAAATTTTACTGTCCTTTCCCTTCCATATAGCAACCTTTGCTGATACTTAGTCCCAAGTTGTGGTGTTATCGAGTAGCTCACGAGGGCTGTAGTTTGTTCCAAAATTGGTCGGGTGGGCTTCAACAGAAATTTCTCCTTTCTATGCATGGAGCCAATAAAACCTTTTGGATATCACTCTGTGGTACTATAGGCCTATAGTCAGTTTTCAAGGGTGAATATCATGTGTTCAGTGTTCGTTTGCTGGCATACATGTGGGCACCTTTCATTGTGCTGCCTTTTGCATATTCATATATTAGAGCACTCCCATTGGTTTGTTCACCCAGGAGTGGGATTGAATGGAATTAACATTGTGTGGAAACACTTCCCATTTTTGTAGTTTTTGTCGTTATTCTTATGATATTTGAAACAATATTTGGAACAACTACTTCTGTGAGGGATCTTTATTTATCTTTATTGTTCGGATGGACTGCTTAAATGTTATTCCAACACTTTGGACAAAGCAGTGTTATGTATTTCCCTTTCTCAAACAGGTAATATCACTTTAATGGAAATTGGACAACGGGAATTACAAAATAACCCTTTGAGCAAACCAAACCTCTTTGAAAACCCTTGTAATTGGTCGAAAGCCATTTGAAACCCAGTTAAAACCCTCTGTTCAATGGATTTGGTACAAAGGGTCTCAAAGGGAAATTTCAGCTGGGGTATATGCATGATTAGGGCTACATGAGGTGAATACTGGAACTCATAGTCAGATATACAAAAAACACCTGACATTTTTATTAAGTACAGGTGGAGAAATCTTTTTAGCTTCATTTTAGTGATACTGTTACAAAATGATAATGATGAACATCATTTATCAGTGGAACAATAATTTTAACTTCCTGCAGTATCCTGCACATTTTTTTGTTAGTTGAAGTATACCCAAATAGAGGGCTTTCACCGACGTCATGTGATCGTGCGTCTCTTTGGTTTTAGAGAGCAAGCATTCAGTGTGTCAATATGAGCAGTAAGCGTACGGTGACACAGTAGTATCTATGGTTATGCCATGTTCATGTGCTGTATGTTTACTGAGTGTGTGTTTGCCCTTCATTACCGGGCAATTTCAATCATGGGACATATCACATGAAATCCCTCTATGGGCACATCTTTCATGATTCCTGCTATACAAAACATGTGGATTAATAAATCACATGACTTCAAGCCTTCTTGCGTGTTATTAACTATGTGCACCAGAAGTAAAACAAGTTGATATCAGTAGTACCTTCTAGACTTTATCATCTCATCATTCTAAATGTGTTATCCAGAAGATGTAAACAGGAGTCACATTTTTGTACCTAGCAAGTAAGAGTTGTGATTTTGAGTTCTTTGGTGTAAGTCTATGATTGTGTTAAGTACAACTGTCTTAGGCAGCAGTGAAGAACAGGTACTCTCTATTTCTTCCCAGATTTTCAAGAAACAAACTGAAAACTATGACTTATCTTTTTTCATCTCACTGATGTAAATATTAAGTAGCACAAGTCTCTGGGCACTTTGAATTCATGATCTTTCTCATTAGAATTTGAATAACCAGCTGATAGGTGTTCATATATTTGCGTTAATCCATGCACTTCTCAAGAGATTCTTAATGGAAACTACTATTACAATAAGATGAAGTAAAATTCATTTCTTATTGTGAGAGAATAACTGACATCCTCATTTCACAGGGAAGTGCCCTTTTGCTGTTGGTTTACACACCCACAGTTGGTGTTGAGGGGCTTCTGCACACCTCCTACCTCTTTTTGCTTCATCCCTCTTAACCCCAGCAAAAAATTACCGTAATGCAACTGTGGCCAGGATGTCACATCTTTGTTTCACATTGGTTTACAAATAAAAGCATCTCAATTTACTTGCAGCCCTTGGAAAAGATATACCATTAACAACCCCTGTCAAAGAAGCCCTCTCCGACCAATCAAACATACATTGTCAAAGTCTTGATTCACCACCTCTCACCCCTACGGAGTGCCAAACAACACCCTTGTCCCCAAGGGCCTCATGTTCAACCCCATCTGAGGGCCATCATTCACCACCATCACCAAAGGTCAGAATTGGTTTATCCAGATTATTCAATGACAGCGAGGTCACAAAAGAGAGTATTGCCAAAGAAAAAGAGAGAGCAAAATTGTAAGTTGGTTCTCATATTTCTATCCAACAGTTGTCCATTAAGCTATGTATGGATCGCTCTTTTTCTGTAAAGCTGCTACTTGACAGGGCTGTTTGTGGAAAAGCTATCCCTATTTCTCTTCAGCTCCACTAGTCTACTCCCAAACCTCTACTGGAAGGGCTCTATCTGCACCAAAATGTTGGTACAATGTACATTATGAAATTAAATCTTTAATACTGATTTGTGTTTTTGATAAGGAAAAGCCTGGAAGACTTAGTCATTCACTCAGTTTGGAATATCGTGGGAAATAATTTTTCTATTAAAACTGAAGAAAATGAAGACAAGTACAAAAAAAAAGAAAACACTCATGTAGGCACAAATATGTGGGTAAATAAATGTTCTCGTAAAATGTGTCCAAACAAAGTTTAAGTTTCATCTGAATGATTCACAAGGCTACATTAAAGAGAAGTAGACTATGGAATGTGATGGAAATATGTGGCGTTTAGTTTATCGTATGCCACAGAAAACATACAGTTAGAAAACAGAAATGTGGACTTTGGTGTTTGAAAACTTGAAAAACAACTTGCCACTCTAGACTATATCCCATAAATTTACTTTGAGATTAATTTTGCATTGTCTTTTGAAAGAGTCCAGTAGAAATGCCTGTGATGTCACTGTGATGGAATACTGTATGTGTGATTGTTAGTTTGTCACAAAGTGCTGGTAAAATATGTTACTGGTAAGTATAGACAATCTTAGCCTCACATCAGAAAGAATTAAGTATTATTGGGAGATAAAAAATGTGGCAAAAATATGCTAGCATGGATGTTGAACATACTTTCTTCTCTTTTTCAGGAGGAAAAAATGGGATAAAATTGAAGATAGGCTGGTGAAGATAATACTGAAAGATGAAACAAAGGTTGGCACTATTTTTTGTTAAAGCCATGTGGATTTAGTTCTTAGAGATGATTCATCACTTGACAGGAATGGGATGGTACCAAGGGTGAAAAAGCAGCCATTTCATATAGATCATGAAATCATGGCAGTTTGGTCAGTGTAGTGTCAGCAACCTACAGCCTGCTGACCAGATCGTACTGATATTGGTAAAAGTCTGGCCCACGAGGGATGTTGTAATTGTTGAATAAAAGGTGCTTCGCTCCACATCTAAATCCTTTCCCGTGCCACAGCTCAATAATTTGGTCAGTACTAACTGGAAGGCTGTGGACCTGTTGCCCCATTGGTTATAGCTTCCACCATCTCATCCTGAAGGCTCAGGTTCAAATCTGGGGTCTAGTCACACCAAAGACTTTAAAAATGGAACTTGTTTCCTTCTTGCGTGGTTCCCAGCCTAGTAAGTTTAAAAAGGCATGTTTGCTAACTGGGAGCTTGTGAATGGCAGCTTGTACATAATTACCCAAAATGAACTTTTGGAATACATAGTCTGGAAACAATTCATTCAGAGTGCAATGAGCATTCTAAGAGTATATCAGTGTACATTTAAAGCCCTTCTGAAAAAATGAAGGTTGGTTAATATGCTCCTGAAAGAAATCAAGGGAACAGAAAGAGGATTGCACATATTTGCTGGTTTTTAATGTCCTACCAGTGTCATGATTTTTGCATGGTGGTAAGGGTAGTACTGTGAAGATTTACTTTGAATTTGATTGTAAAAACAAGCCTCATTTGACATATTTACATAAACATTGTCCTTTTATGTCCTAATCTTGTTTGCAGTATAATATGGGTATATTTTGCTGTCATTTTTTGTATTCCAGGAACGGTTGCTTCGAATTTGGAAGGGCAAGGTGAAATCGGAAAGACATAGCATCTTCTTCTCGTCTTCTATAAAGAAAAGAGATAACCTGAAATACTGTGCTCACCTTGGAGCTTTGACTTCAGAAGAAAAGGTTAGAGAATAATTCTGTGATATTTTGCTAGATTTCAAAAGTGCCTTTCTGAGGATAGTCTCATCATATTTGGCACTTGGTATTAGCCAGTGGTATTGATCACCCCTCTTCTTCCTCCCTGCCCCTCCAGAGATGATTCTTGAGACTAGGGGGTTTGGATTTTATTTATTAGATTTCAAACCTTTTCCAAATAGGACACTGTTTGGACCTAAGCCTCCTTTCATAAGGGAAAACTGTGTTTACCAAAAATTTGTACCCTAGATTGGAACCGGATAATATCCCCAGGGCTTGAAATCACAAAACCTATCAAACTATCAAGAAGTCACAGGGTGATGTTAAACACTAGTTAAAAGGTTTTTGAGTAGGTAATGGTAGCATACTACACAATATTAAAGTTGCAGGTTCAATTGATTATTTGAGCAAAGTTAAGTCTGTGTTTTGCCTGTCTGGGGTTATCATGAATATTTTATGAACTCACATTTCTCAGTTTTATGGAAATGTGAATGTAGTAGCTTCCTTGATATTTTAGATTGCACTAATGAAGTTTGACTGGCAGTTGACAGTAATGTGTTTCTTGTAATTACCATGTTAGTTATTGCTCTCAAATTCATGTCAAGGAAAGTTTTCTTCACAGTCAGGGTACATACCATCAGGGGAAATTTAGAAGTTAAAAAATTTCATGGAAAATTGTAGAATTTCTCAATTTAGAAGTCATGCAAAATTGATATTTCAAGCAAAAAGCAATAGAAAAGTCTTGAAATTCTCTAAGTGATACATATGTTTTGGCGCTAGCTATGTGAAAATAAACTCAAGATAATTTCTTCAAAGTGTTTGAAGACATTGTAATGTAGTGGGTGGGTTGGATGAATGTTTTTGGAGGTAGAAGGCTTTTTGGTGATAATTCAAAGAGCTAAGATTTATACTTTCATTGGGATGACTGGTCAGTTTACTTTGACTTGTAAAATGTATGAAACATGGAAGAATTGAATCTAGAAAACTAATTTAGAAACACATGTGTGGCAGAATCTGATAAAGTTTGAAGTTCATTTGTGTGATGAGTTAAATTTCCTTTACACCACTGAACAAGCTGACATCTGTAAGTTTCTTCATGAGTTTAATGTGAGAAGTGCTCGCATGCACAGGGTCTGCTGTAAACAAGGGAATTGACCTCTTTATTTGGTTTGTTGCTGGTTTGTGTGATGGAAAATAAAATGAGCTGTACATCATTCACTGAAAATCTTGTGTATGAAGTTACTGTCTGCATATTCAAGGCAATTATTTTGGCTCACAAAACCTCCCTGGTTCATGCAACATAGCAGAACAAGTATTGAGGTAAAAAAATTGACACACAAATGCATACATGATAGCAATTTTTACCTGTGAAAGTTCAAAATTCCATGAGTCATATCGTAATGATTTTGTTCATTTGAAGATTTATTCTCTTTCTAAAAGCCACCAACAGTTATCAGTTTACGAAGCTTTATAGCATGCATTATCCCATAACATTCTGACATTGTAAAAACGGACAATGCTTCAGCAGCCCACAAATTGTTAACCTCAAAGAACACTGGTGTGGGGATATTAGGAATGTGTAATTCTGGCCAATCAGAGCTAAGAAGCCAGTTGTTTTCTCTATTGCATAGCAATGGTCAGTGTAAAAACCATCTGCACATAATGTACTATCATTCATTAGCAGCAACTCCCAGTCATACAGTACAGCACATGTGATACTGTTTAATAAACTTGTCTGTTTCTTCCCTGGCAGGCCCACTGCCCACAACATGTACTGTCCATGTGTTTGTCATTGTTTTTTGCCATACTCTTCAGTGTAGTATGCCTGTAGCTTCTACAGGGAAAGGGACTCGGTCAGCTCCTAAGTATTTCAAGTCTCATTGTACAGTCTGCACACGAACCTCTTCATCCAAAAGTCAACGATCTTATACCTAGCATGGCCTGTGTATTTCATATACTGACAGTCACTAAAAACCTGCGAAACTCACATTATTTCTGAAACCGCTCATAAACAGTCTGCTTTGTTACATGGAAGATCACTCACACAGACATACACAGATGTCAGTCATGAGTAATGTAGGCAGAGCCTCACAAGATCAACTGACAACAATCTCCTTTTTCAATCTCCATACCTACAGCATGGCATTTGCACCGCTTAATCTACACTGCACTGTAATGCATAAACCTGCACTGGAAACAGTACGAGTATGCCATCGCTATAGTGCCCTGTGCAAGTGCTGTGCAATGCAATGCATGCAAGGGACTGTGTAATGGTAGGAAGTACATTCTTTGATGACCAACGTAAAAAGGGATGGGTCGAATTAACTCTTGGTACACTTGTGTAAATGTTTTTTGGCACAGCACACCGTAAAAAAACACACACAATTTCAAAGCCTTTCACTTTGGAAGAATGATAACAAACTATTTTCAGGACTTTTAGCTATTACAAAACCCGGTGAATGTAGTAACCTATTTGTACAGCAAAAGCCATGCAGTAAAAAATCTAGGGCCAATGATTTTCCGCGATCGCGGAAAAACGCGGATAAAAACGGAATTTACTTTTCTGCACGGAATTTCACGGAATTAAGCAAAAATTATCAGGCTCAGAATACATGTAAAGTTTTGACAAAAAAGTGAGTTATTTTTCTTCAAAACTATGCCAAATAAATGCCTGCATATACCAAAGACATACAAAGGGATTTTCCATCTAAAATGGTGGCAAATTTACCTTAAAATCATCAAAACACCTTGAAGTTACGATCAGAAAACAAGAAGGACATTTACGAAAATCGGCAAAATTTTGCCGGTATAGGCTCCAGTTTGCCTATGCTGTAGTGTGTTAGGCTAGGTTGCTTGTGTATTACAAGTGTTTGCTGCCTTCAGGATCGTAACCAGACAAGTGTAGGACTTGTTTTCAACATAATTACTCCAAAATCCGAATATCACGGAAATGGGTTATGCTTGAAACGGAATTTTGCGGAATTTGGAAAGTTAAAACGGAATTTTGTAATTTGTGAAGCGGAAAATCATTGGCCCTAAAAATCTTTCACATGTAATGCAGTAGCGTACAGTTCTAGTGGCTTCAAGTCTCTGTACTGTTACGTATACAGTGTCGGCCTAGATCATGGACTGCACATACAGTACTGTGATCGTTTAACTCCCGTAGAATTTTTTCTACGATCGCGGAAAACCGCGCAAGTTCGCACAATTTCGCACAAATTCACACAAAATCGCACACGCAGACTTCAACGAAATTCCGTACAAATCAACGCATACAAATATCGCACACATGACCACAAGAATTTGTGGTCAATGAAGCAGAGAATGGAATGTTTACTGATAAGGTGAAAGGTT